>QXEO01000688.1:998042-2253222 GCA_007115705.1 Dactylis glomerata | reverse complement strand
GATCGTCGTTCCCTTTCTGCTTACTGTGTATTTCTTGGTGGTTCGCTTGTTGCTTGGAAGACGAAGAAACAGGTTGCAGTTTCCCGTTTGAGTGTAGAGGCTGAGTTGCGAGCTATGGCCTTGTTGATTGCTGAGGTGATATGGTTACGGTGGTTGCTTGTAGATTTTGGGGTCTCTGTTACGACACCCACTCCACTTTTGTCTGACAGTACAGGTGCTATTAGTATTGCACGTGATCCGGTCAAGCATGAGCTTACCAAGCATATTGGTGTTGATGCTTTTTATACACGTGCTCAGGTGCAGGCTCATGTTGTTGCGCTTCAGTATGTGCCTTTAGATTTGCAGTTGGCGGATTTGTTTACAAAGGCACAAACTAGAGCACAACATGACTTCTTACTCTCCAAACTCAGTGTTGTGGATCCACCATGAGTTTGAGGGGGGGGGGTGTTAGATGTATATTTATATATGTGTATTTTCCCCACCTGTTAGGGGGTTTCCTGCATATTCTCACCTGTACATGTAACTATATGTTGTGGCCTTTGGCCCCCAGGGAATACAACTTGTCTATTCCTAACACATACTATCTTTCTCCATTAAATACGGGAATGCATTGTGTTTTTTATTTGCCTCAGTACACCGGCAATTCTAAATATTTTCCACTGAAGTCTTCCTTTCCAATATTTAGTTGCTCCATCAAGTCACTTTTATCTTTAGGTGATCGCTCCCCTGTTCCTCCATCTGTCCTCTAAAAATTTGTAATGCTCAACTCTGTACATTGTTGATGATTTATAAAGGTTCAGGCTGGCTACGGCCCGCCGAAGTTACAGTAAGAAAAAACTTTTATCTTTAGCCTTTGTATTCATGTCGAACAAAATAGCTGATTTCTCTTTATTTTTTATTTTTAAGAACATGCAAAAGACTTGCATGTCATTTCACTTAGATTGGGAGAGATAATTTACAGGAATATTACATGGCTATCAAGCCTTGTCCGCCCAAAATCAGCTACTCCCTATCTCGCGCTACACTCCTAGGCATGCTCCACATTTTTCTAAAATGGGCTTTATTACATAAGAGGTAAGTATTACATCCGACCTCTGTATAGCGAAGATGCACACAACCGACTCAAACAAGGTTCAGCCAATTCTAAGAAAAGAAGTAAGTAGGCGAATTACATGTCATAATGAGAAATTGTAAAATGCCTAAGATGGTGGAGGGCCAATCCGCAGATTATGCTACCATCCATGATGTGAGTGACGAGGGTTAACTCGGTAAATATCCTAGATGAAGGACTTAGGATCAGAGGAAGAGGGCGTCAGATGAACTCGAAGGTAAAGATCAGTCAAACAAGGCGAGGTTTAGTGTGTGTCGAGAATAAGCGTGGTACTCAATTGGCTCAATCTTAGTCTGGCCTTGGCCGGCCTTTCCTGACCCCTATATATAGGTGGCCAGATCTCGAGGATCCAGTCGGGTTCAATACAAATTACATTGTCTGTATACGATATCATCTCATCTATGCTTAGGTCTCTCTAACGGGCCCAGGGGTACCAAGATAATGGGCCTTATTAGCTATACTCTTGTCAGTAGCCCCCGAGATTTTACCAGAATTGTAGATTCGGGTTGAATCTCAAATCTTTATATCTTTGACTTGATCAATCTTCGACTTCTTTTTTTCCCCTGTATTCATTAAACAATTCATATTATTTATTTCTCAAGGGAATTTTGGTTAACAAGCCTAGCATCTCTGACGGATCAGGAGACCAGTTAACTTCCTGAGCAGACACTTGTTACCTACTTCAAAATTCAAGCCCCTGGAGTTGAATCCGGTACCTAGCTTAACCCAGTCTTTTGCCGCATTTAGGACTTACAAAGACAGGATTCCAGTAGTTCTTAGGGTACCCAGTGCATCCGCCGGGATTTTTCTTCGCATCGTAGATACAGAAATTTACTAGCAGAGCGCATTCATGTGCGTATACTAGGCAATGCAGGACGGATCCTGAGGTCTTACCTTCATGATCTTTTACAATCATGGCATTCAAGCTTTGTTGCGATGACACAGCTTGAGAATCATAATTTTGTTGTCAGCCTTATTTGGCTGTTTCAATATTCAAAATCTTCGGGTTGTTATTCCTCGGCTAGTCGCAAATCCCTCCCGATGTGAGTGAATTAGCAAATAGCAATGTCGAAATTTTGATGTTTTGACAATGAAGTCGATAATTTAATCCAATGTATGTGTAATAACTCGCCTCTTGGAGTTTCGAAATTGATACTTTTATCTACATCGGGTACGCGACCAGCGCTCCCGATGGGAGTAGCCCCCGAGGCTATAGTCGAATTTTTTCGGGTATAGACTCCAAAATATTTGCTCCTTGTCTGTTCTCTCATCGTCATGACCTACATAAAAAAAATGCCTTCTCTTCTTTTCGTCGGGTGCACGACCAGCGCTCCCGATGGGAGTAGCCCCCAAGGCTATGGTTGGGTTCCTTGGAAACGATCATAGGCTCAAATTTTTCTTTGACTTGTATTCCGTCGACTTTAGCTGGTATGCGTGACATCATTGATATGATCACTGTCTGTAATGATTTGACTAGACGCTGACCGTTGCACATGGGCAGCATGATAATTTCCGAATTTTCCGCCCGTTAGTGGGCTTTGACGCTTCCGCTTCGCACGCCACGTCGCGGCCCATGTTCCTTCCTGAGGAAGCTTTATATGCAGAGAGACCTTTTACTGTTTACTGTTTACCAGCTCATTGTTCCTCTGACGCCGCCACTGCTTCTTCTTCCTCGCGCCTGCCTTCTCCTCGCAGCCCCCGAGCGCTCTGCCATTGTATGCCCATCAAAAGAGTTGCACATAGATCGAATATGGCCAAGAAGGGGACAAAGATACAGACTTTGGGTTGGGTTCCCTCCTCCTTTGATGCTTTGGATCTGAAGAAAGCGAAGAAGGAGGGGTATTTGTCAGAATCGGTGGAGATCATCTTCCCCAAGGACGAGGCTGTTCCTAGCCCGCCGGCGGGATATCAGGTGATGTTCCTCACTTTTCTTGTTCGTTGTTTATCTCTTCCTTCCCACGAATTCCTTCATGGGCTTCTCTTTGTGTATGGCGTGCAGCTGCATCAGCTCACGCCTAATTCTCTTCTTCATATCGCCTTCTTCATCACTCTCTGTGAAGCATTCTTGGGCATTGACCCACACTGGGTTCTTTGGAAATTCATCTTTCGCCTTCGTCCTAGCGGTTCCTTAGCTGAAATTCCTGAACTGGGAGGAGCCATTGTTTCTGTGCGATCGGAATCGCACTATCTTGAGTTTTAGATGGCCCAATCAGTGCAAGGTCGGAGAAAGAAATGGTTCTACATCAAGGAGCAGAAATCCTCTAACTCTGATCAGTATGGGCTTGCTCTCTTTGATGCCAGCAAAGGGCTGCCAAAGATGACTACGTGGGATGCTTTGCCTTCTGAAGCTGAAGTCGAAAACATCAAGCCTTTGCTAGCTCGTATACAAGTACTCAAGAGTGCATCAGGGGCGGACTAACAGGAATGCAACTTATGGCATTCTTTCTTCAGAGACGCATTCAACCGCTACAATCTCATGCTCAATAAAAGCCTATTACATTATCTTACACAATTTCCAGGCCCGCCATAAAGGAATTCACCATTATCGATAGGAGTAATGGAGTGACATTTGTCATTGGTAACTAACTTGGGTAAGTGTACCATGATGGGCTTGCTATTTCCATCTTGATCGATGATTCGAAGGTTGGTGAAAGACGCAGCAAGACCCTGACCATCATTTGGAGAGAAACCGCTTCCCATGGGAGGAGTTGGATCCGCCCTATTGGCAACCACCGCGCCGCCAAAAGACATCTGACTTGCCTTATCTGCTAAGTAGGTGAACAATGATCGTGGGAAGTATCCCACCCCTGTGGGGACAGTGTTGAAGCCGTAGTACACCCACCAGTCTCCACTTGTTTTGTCCTGCACTCGTTTAGGATTCGTATCAAGTAAGTAATATACTAAGAGTCTCTTGTTAAATAATAATAAAGTCAATATTTTTTATAGATAGTTGACTATAACGGAGAACTATATTGATTATCTTTTATCTATATTACACAATAGAGGCTAAAGTACTATCGTCCATGTGGTATATGATTTGATGAGAAAACTATTGCGTTCGATATAGCATGACATTGAACTTATAAAAAAAAATGAAAAATGGTACTCTCACCTTAAGCACTCTTAGTGTAATATTCTGTATGTGCCCACCCGGAACGTCAGAAGCTGGTTGTATAGCATCACCTGGAGATATAACGGCGCCATTAATCCGTACAAAACCGGGGCAGTCCATGTTGATGCATCCGGTTGCATCACTTCCATCTCTCTGCAACATAAATGGGTATATAAGTGAGGATCACTTGTTAGGAGATGATTTTTATAAGAGCCGGATCGCTTGTCGCGAGATAATTCACATCACCATTATCACATTACCGTCCATTGTGTATAGAAGTGAGGATATGAGTCACCGTAGCGATCTGGATGAATCTGTAAAACAAGGCGTACAAGTGAGGAGACATTCTTTCGACATGCAAACTTAACGAACATATAAAAGTTTGACCATAAATCTTTTTATTTGCAAATAGTTTTATTAGTGCTACAACCTCGGCTGCCTATTTTCTAGTGAAGGATAATATATTATGCTTGAAAAAAAATCAGTTGTTGAAATGAGAAGAGTGGGGGGAGGGGGAAGGGGGGATGGGATTTAGCCCATAAATCAAGATCAGGTTATTGCAATGCTTGTACTATTCAATGAGTGTCTGAACTAAATCAAATCAAGTTATTGCAATGGTTGTACTATTCAATTAGTGTCTGAACTAAAAGGCTATGTGTTGATAGAACTAAAAAATTGACGCTTACATGCCATCCAGCTTCAATGGAGTTAAAGCTTGAATTAACGCCATCTCTTTTATTATAAACCCAAATTGCAGCCACACTCCACTGACCGGGTTTGAGTTTGTGGTTGTACACACCCATGGTGGTATGTAAACCATAGTAGTTGTCATCCGGACCTCCAGAAGATGTTTGGTGTACCGCAAACTGCGGAAAAACACGTAGAAACAACATATAAGGTAGGTAAAAAACATGGCGAAACATGCAACTATAACATAATAAAACTGTAGGATCCATACACCCAAAAATATTCCAGAATTTATGCGGAGAAACATGAACTTTTTAGAAGATGTGTTTGGAAGTAAGTGGTCATATATTAATGTATCAGTGAAGACAAAACAACCAAAATTAGCTAGTAAAAGTCCATGAGTGCTTGATGTTTCTGGTAAATCTTTTGTTTCCTCAATGGAACTTGCTCTATGTTCCTCCAAGAATTTTATGCCATCTATTTCTTGTAGTGAAAACTCAAAATGCTTGGATAAACCCAGAACCACGATATTATAAATTGGTGTAAATGCATCAAATGATTAAAAACCCTACATAGTTTGCATGATCTCAGCTGGATCATTCTCTGTAGGAAACTCTACAAGAAAATGGACACGAGACACGACTATACTACGACTCAATTGGGTTGGTGAGGATAATACAAGGCTTAGGTGTAGGAGATAATGTGTAGATTTAGTCTGTGGTGGAAAGAAAGACACCAACTAAAAAGGAAGAGCGGGAGAGTGAAATATAGAAATCAATATGAAACCCTATAGCTATGTGTAGCGGGCCATGTAAATTGGCTCGCTACACATAGCTACAGGGATATCATATGCCTAGATTCTTACCACTAAATTGGCTCACTTGATGGAAAGATTTTCAATAAGACAAGATCATTCTTAGCAGATCAATCATCTTTTATATTTTGACTGACATGTTATTGTAATTTTTAGATCAAACATGTTATTGTAATTGTAGTGGTGCATCGAATTAACTAACAATTTGGATTGATTCAAATAACGAGCCAAAGGTTAACCACAAATATTTGTTTGCAAGGTGCATCCCACTAGTTATTCTTTTTTACTTGTGGTGTCCAAGGACGGAAAATATATGAGGTCGTGCGAACCCTATGGCATAGAAACAGTTGATTCAAAATAAGTGTAGTTAGACTAGGAATTTTTTTTCTTGTCGAGCCTTCCGGAAACCGGTAATATAGTTGCCCCAAGAAAAATGTTGACACAGGCTAAATTTTTTTGGACAACTGAAACCGTACTAAATAAGTCGCGTAAGCTTCCACCATAAGAACTAGTACTACTTCTTTGGTATGTATCTAAAAAAATTATTTGCTTTTTTAGCGATACAAAAAATTATATGTTTTGATGTGCTAGGGAGATGTTAATTCTTAGATCGTAAGGTCTCTCGTGGCATCGGGCCGCTTCAATTTATATAATGTCCCTGCCTAAAGGGTCCTCGTCTATAAAAATAAATCAGCGGGGATTCGAACCCCCGACTTTTTTTTTGACACTGTAATCCGCTCTTTATTCATAAGATAAAAACAAGTTACAAGTTACGAACGAACAGACCTTACAGAACTGAAAAGATAGGATAAACCTATGCAAAAAAAACCAGCGTCTATCCTCCTCCTTCGACACCACCAAAGCGAACGCCAAAGGGACGGAAGACAGATCACCACAACACCCGAGCTCGACGCGGCTCCATCGCTGATCAGCAGCTTTTCGGACCTCCAAAGTAGTTTGCCGGAGGCAAAACCATTGTCGTTGAAAGAATCAGACCGAGGCAACATGTCCTCGGACACGCGGTCGAACTCCAGAACTGATACCCCCCCACGACTACAGCGTCGGGGGAGGAAATCAGAATTGCCGGCCTCCATCCACAAACCCAGCATATGATACACCATCTTCCGTCTGTCACATACGTAGACAAACGTCTGCACGTACTCCTGGACAACACATCCTCCCTGCTCCACCATGACGTCGGAGCCAACGCCATAGTAACGGGGACAGAGCAGGAGGATGAACACACCTGATGGGATCATCGCCTCCGCCTCGACGACACCATCCAAGAAACTGAAAGCCGCCGATCCGAGGAATCGGCAAACACACGATGCCATCAACTCCGAGACGCCGCCATGAAAGACACCGCCGGTGTGGGAGTGGAGCTGAGGCAGATTTATTCGTCCGGGCGCCGCTCCCACCACCCCAACGGCGCTCCACGACCTGCAAAACCAAACCCTAACTACAGAGCGGAGAGACCGGATCCCCCCTCCCCACCGCCGCCGGAGCAGGCGGAGGGAGAGGGGACCAGCACGGCCGATGGAGATTGGGTGGAAAAGGGGGGCGCCTCCCTGATCGCCTCTGGCGGCTAGGTCAGGGAGCGAAGATCTATTTCCTTCTCCGTGCTCGAACCCCCGACTTTGCTGATACATACTGCGCGTCCATCGATGGGTCACGTCAGCTAGTCTGGACGTATGGAGAAAGTCGGCACAAATACAACCTGGCAAACAGGTCAATTTATCCTATTTTGTTCTTTCCAAACGATTTAATCGAACGTAGCGTCCATCATAAATATATATAGAGAAATAGAAACAAAAAACCAACATCAATCAAGTTATGCAAATGTGCTAATCATCATTTTTCTAGCAGAAGCAGACAATATGCCTAGATGCAACAAGAATAACATCATTTTTTGTCATTATATTGAGAAAAAGGGAGATATAAGTAACTTTGAAATGTACAGTTTGTACGTAAACGACTAGCTGAAGATGGAAGTGTAACTCACAAATGGTTTATCCCATGTACTAGGATCCCCTCCAAAAGTTATTGCCTCAACGGACTTTGATTTCAAGCCTTTCAGATTTTGTTTGGTCGGGCCATAGATCAAATCATGTGCTACTGAATCACCACCCTTCAAATAAAATGGTAAATACAAGTTAGAGGAAATAAACATACAAAGCATCCAAAATTGAATCAATACATTAAATGTTAGAGGAAATAAACATACAAAGCGTGCGATAGGATTACCTCTTGAATAGTGGGGCGCAGACGAACACCTCCGGTTCGAAGTGCATGAAAAAGAAAACATAGAACAATCGCTTGGAGAAGTAGAGTTAGTTTAAACATTCTGATGCGTAAAAGGATGACGATCACTATATGCATTGCGTGCTATATATAGAGTCGGGGTCTTAAAGAGGGCGATACAAATGTTTATCACAGAGAATCTTTAATTATGGCATAAATTCATTAATATTGATACAAAATCTTTCTTTAATGCCAATTAAATCATATGATATCTATTTGTAAAGGTGTAAAATTTTCACTATAGTGCCAACCGAGCCTTAATGGATTCATTGACTACCCAACAATTTTTTAATGTTCGCAAAATATAAGTAATTAATCCAGTATAATAGAAATAAATCTGTCTTTAATGGTAAAAATATAGGGCATTGTACACCTTGGATCGACATTGCAAACATGAAAATATGTACACTACAAATGTATGATCCTGAGAAATATGACTACTTAAGAAATATTTCAACAACTACTTTAATTTTAATTTTAAAGAAATATGCCAATTTAGTCTATGAAGTTGCCCTTGATGTGCAATTTGGTCACAAACTTGCAAATTGTGAATTTTGGATCACGAAGTTGCCACACACGAGCGTTCGGTGATGTGGCAGATTTTTATTATGAATACCCTCCTAAAATTGTGTTTCTTCTCTTTTGAGAACCTTATCTCTCTCTCCCTCCCTCACTCCCAAAAAATCCCTGAAATAAGTGCATCCTCATCTGCACTTATTTGAGGGACCCATCCCGGGTTGAGTAATGGCGTGGAAGCAAGTGATTTGTTGATCTAGATTTGATTGAATGGGGTTCGATTTATTTGAGGCGGGGTCCGCTTCCTCATCTGCAGGAGGTCGAGCTCGAGGAGGCCGGCCTTCTCACGGTGGTGCTGGAGGAGCTCGCGCCCGCGCGTCATCACATGGAGCGCCGTGACCCACGATTTTGGGAGGATGGAGCCGTCGGGATGGTCACGATATCAGCCCATCGATGGGGCTGGGACCTGGGTCGGCAGGCTAGGGAGGCTGTGTCAAGAGCTGTGGGCAGTGGCTCAGGGATGAAGGTGAGAGGTTGGAGAAGAAGAATCTGTGGAAATTATAGAACCCTAATATTTTGTATTTTATTGCTTGGACCCTCGTGGGAGTATATATAGAAGTACATGGAGGTAGGTAGAGACTTGGAGTACAAGTTATAATGTAGAGTTCTAGTCTAATACTAACTCATACGCGTACTCGTATATACTTCTAACATTCCCCCTCAGTCGTAGCGCTTTATGAAGCGGTTGCGACTGGATTTGAAGTCTTGTGCTTTTGTCACCTTCTTCTCCATGTCATAATCAGCTGCGTCTCTGATGGGTTGGCACCTCTGGTGCCTTCCTGGTCTCTACTCTCTTCCCTTCCGTAGTCACAATAAGAGTGGCATGGACGCAATTGACGACGTGGACGTTATTGACTGGAGTTCTTGAGTTGATATAGACATTGTTCTTAATGTGACTCCCTCCATACGGCACAAAAAACGCTTGCAGCGAATACCGTTTGGAGGGCGCGAGTGAAGATGCTCTTAGCATGGCAACTTCTGCTACTCCTGGTGACGCGCGGTGTCGTCTTGGAGCACTGACGTGCATCTCGTGTAGCTGATGCAGTGTATGTGTTGAGCAGAGATCGATGTCGGCCCTGCGTGCTGGCAACTTCTGCTACTCCTGGCGACGTGTGGTGCCGCCTTGAAGCACTGACGTGCATCTCGTGCGGCTGATGCAGTGTATGCAAGGAGCAGAGATCGATGTCGGCTCCGCGTGCGGCGTCGCACCGCTAGTCCTGGACGCGAGTCAATCGCATGGTGATCATGCCGCCGCCAGATTTTTTCGATCGGATTTTTCACTGATTTGCGTCAGAGTTTGAGGATCGTGTAGATTAGAGATTTTATTTCTAGCTAAATTGAATCTAATCTAGGAACTGAGGAATTTCAAAAATTTGATCTTATCTAAAGAACCAATCCGATCATTCATTGAGACCGGGTGCCGTGCCCCACGAGAAGATCTTTGTGTGTGTACATCTACACAATCTATGTGTGTACATAAAGTTTCACAAAAAACTAATATTTGTTGAGGGTCTGTCTAAAAAAGGATTAAAACGTGTCTTGAAGAGGTTTATCTTAGCACCAAATTTTATCTTGTTTACATAGGTCAAACGATAAGTCGATTTTTCATAAAATGACTTTATACAAACGTAAGATGTGAAGATGTACGTAGAAAAAAATTGTTTGACTTTTTTGGCATTTTAAAACACATCTAACATGTATTTCACATAAAGAGAACATATATATTCATATGGAAGCCAAAACACCACTCGTTCTAAGGTCAATACAATGTTGGTCCCGAGGGAGGTGCAAACCTATCTAACCATTGTGCACATGTCTGACACTTTATACTCGCAAGGTATTATTCTTCAGCCCCCGAGCCAAACACAGCATTGAACGAGGTAACCAAAAGTAAGAGGACACATAAAACCACACATGAGCTAGCAAATGATTGAACAAACTAATATCAGGGACAGGAAGACGGAAGGAAGGATCAAGCATCCGACACTACAAACCAGTCCAGCGTTGTGGATCAGTTCATTGCATGCTTCAGCTTGGTCTCTCGCCAGTTCTAGTTCAGACTGAGAACCACGCACTCCTAGGAATGCTGTTGGTAGATGGATTACTAGTGGCACACCAAATTTTCGCTAAGGCCGTAAGTATATACTAACCTGGTTGGTGCAGGACGGCGCGCCACACACCTCCTAGGTCAAGGCGCACTTCTTTCCATTCCCTCCCCACATTCTTCTTCCTCCCATCACTGCGGCCAGCAGCCCTGGCCAACCCTTCGTCTAACCTCCCTCCTCCATTACCGGCAAACTCTCCCAAACCTAAACCCTAACCCTAACTTCGTCGCCGGTGACCCTAAGACCACACCTGCAACCCCAACCCTAAGGCTCTCTTCCCCTCCTCCGCTGGCGAGGCCGCGGCCAGCCGCGTCATCTCCGTCTTCGAGGGGGGGGGGGGGGGGGGGTTGTTGTCTAGCATTTCTTCCTCACCTTTGGCGGTCGTCTTCTTCCTCACCTTCGTGCTCTTCCTCCACCTCCTCCCGACAGTTACTAATGGGCCGGCCCATAAAACATGTGCGGCGCCCCATCTGCGCCGATTAGGGTGGAGTATAGGATTTGCCATAAATCGTACTTGATCCCCCCCGAATAAACCAAAATTACTACTCCTACTCTTTTCGATTGGAAATAAATGTGGAGGGAGTAGTAAAGGGGTGCTCCTGTACCCCGCTTCAAGCGGCGCGGGGCGGAGGTGCCGCACCACGCGCACCACGCGCGGTCAGTGGGCCGCGGCCTAGGTAGTCTCCTCCTTTTTCTCTTTTTTCTGTTTTTTTCTATTTCTGTTTTGTTTTTTCAAATTTTGAATAAAAATTCAAATTCGAACAAATTTGAAATGTGTAAAAAACTAAAATTTTGAAGAATTCGAAATTTGAACAAATTTCAAAATCTGAACAAATTTCAAAATCTAAACAAATTTCAAAATCTGAACAAATTTCGAATTTGAACAAATTTCGAATCTGAGTAAATTTCAAAATCTGAACAAATTTCGAAATCTAAACAAATTTCAAAATCTGAAATTTTTCAAAATCTGAACAAAATTCGAAATTTGAACATTTTTGAACTTTTTTCACATTTTGAACATTTTGACATTTTGAACTTTTTTCACATTATGAACTGTTTTCACATTAAACTTTTTTACATTTTGAACATTTTTTAATTCTGAACATTTCTCAGATTTTAAATCAGGAAAATTATAATATAAATAATAGCAGAAAACGGAAACATAAAAGAAAAAAAACAGAAACAAAAAAAAAGAAAAACGAACAAAAGGCCAAACAGTCAGAAAATGGGCCGGCCCAACGTGGCAACGGGGTGTGCGGTGCGAGCCCCCTGCGCCGCATTGAGCGGCGTATAGGATTTCCCGTAGTAAAGAGCCCAATAGAAACTTCATCCTCTTGGCCAGGCCCAGCCCAGCAATACCCGCATCGTCGTCCTACCAGCCCGCCGCCAGTCTCCTTCCTCCGTCTCCCTGCCCAATCTCCCGACCTAGCCACCACCACAGCCTGCCACGCCGCCGGCCAGCCGCCTCCCCGCACCCCGCCGCCACCGCCTGCGACGCGCGCGAGGCTCACACTGAGAAGTCCACCCAGCGGTGGACACTCCGCAACCGGAACTCCTCCCTGCCGCCGCCGCCGCCGCCGTCAGCCGCAAATCACAGCGTAGCTTCCCCGACGCCGGATTCCTCCTTCCTTTTCCTCCGTCGAGAAGTCCGAGCGGGATGAAGGCCGGGAGAAAGAACCTGCAGCGCGCGTGCCAGGACGGCACGGCCGTCACGCTCGCGGAGGGCGAGAGCATCATGCAGGTCGTCACGCTGCGCGGCTCCAACCTCATCGAGGTACGTACGCGCCCTTCTCCAGGCCTCCGAACCTCTCAAAATCCGCTCTGCGCCGCCGCCGCCGGATTTCTCACTCGCTCGCTCGCCTCCGTGCGCCGTTGCCAGGTCATCGACGGCGAGGGCGTCAAGTCGCTGGCCCTGTTCCCGGCCAAGTTCCAGAAGAGCTTTTGGATCAAGAACGGTGAGCAATTAGAATCGCCGTAGCTTGGGATATCGTCAGTCAGTCAGTTAGTTACTGCTCATGGTGAACTGGCTTTTGCCATAGCGCCTGATGGTTTTGCTTGTGTGTGCTCTGAATGTGCAGGGAATTTTGTGGTGGTGGATGCTAGTGGGAGGGACGAGGCTCTCGAGTCCGGAAGCAAGATAGGGTGTGTCGTCTCGCGGGTCCTCTTTCATGAACAAGTCCGCGCTCTCGAGAAATCCGGCGAATGGTGAGTTGCTCTGTTCTTTGATGTCTGGTAATTCCCCAGTACTGGCAAGATAAACGTTTGGACTTAGGAAGCTGGAAATGAGTGAAGCTGCTGCTAGTCTTTGATATATGAAGTTAATTGCTTGTTCTGTAATGTTTGCTTAGCTTTGTAAGATTTGCTAGGTAGCTGTGGGTGTGTTCTGGTAGAGGGTCCTGTAGGCCTTGCTGAGCAATTATGTTGATGCTGTGTTTTTGTTTCCAGTTGATGGAAGATGAGACTTCCTTATGCACCGTACTCCCTGTGTCCCAAATTAGTTGTCTCAACTTTGTATCTAGACAAAGTTGAGACAACTAATTTGGGATGGAGGGAGTACTCTTTGTCGGTTTCAGTTAATGAACTGGCGGTCTCGCCTCTTTGATTGAAAACAAAAATTTGGACTTAGGAGTGTATAACAATGCGAATATGCACGGTTTTTCTTTTATCATGTGTGCTTCTCGTAACATGGTATGCTGTGGTGCGATTAGCTACTTCCTCTCTATGTTTGCTGTATGTGACGTCTATGTTTATTGCTTTCTTTTATCGTCTGCTCTACTATGCAAGGTTCACACAGCTCATACTGTGATAGACAGTTTTAATTCCTGTGCAACTTTAGGTCTAAGTTCACTCTTCCTTGTGAGTCATGACACGAGAAAGAGTCATGGATGTAGCTGTTTGTCTAAACAGACTGAATGTTTTGAACTTTTGATCCTTCTTTCGCTTGATCAAAAGTACATCCTCTGTCCCAAAATATAAGACATTTCAGTGGGCTAAAATAGGACGGTGGTAGTAGAGCTAATAGTGAGAATTTGTGAAATACTGCACTAAGTAATTAGCACTAGTTGAAAATGGTTGGTTGTCGAAAACCGTTTTGTTTGGTGGCCCATGTACAGCTATTTCATTGTTGTACACTGCTAGGTAACAAAAATTTGTAAAATAGACACCCTCGTAACAATATAATTCAATTTCTTGTGTTTCTAATAACGGTTAGTTAACTAGCACATGCCTGTCAATGTGGTAATACAAGCTTGTAGTGTGATTTATGATTTATTGGACCATTGACAATTCGTGAAAACTGATTGCCCATGGTTCTTTGGCTGTTTTAGTAGTATAATGTATGCATATGGAGGCTTCAAACAACCATAGTTTATTTTAACTTCTAATTCTTGAATTTTACATAAAATTTACTTGCTCTGTGATATGCATATTACTAGTAAATTATAGCAGTAAACGGTTCAACTCGTAATTTCTTGATTAGTGAACATGTAAAATGACAATAATAATTGATACTATAATCAAATGTTGATGCAATTAAACTTTGTGGTGAAGTACTAGGATTGAAGATTCGAAAGTTCACACAAAATGTCTTCTAATAATGTGCTAGTTTGCTGCTTGTGCTTTTGCATCAGTTGCGACAGTAATATCTGTGATAATACCTGATACTCTGATAGATCTAGGATTGTTAGCTTGGCATCCCCTCATTGGGCACCCCTGATTTACTCATCTTTCTTATCCTAGGCCAGCTATCTTCAAGTCAACTTCCAACAGTTGGGCGACAGGGACAGAAGGAACAGTGTCGCAGGTTGAGGAAGAGCAGAACTCCGATGAAGATGACGATGGTCTGCCGCCACTCGAGGCGAACACAAACAGGAATAGACCGTTTGATGTGCATTCCGATTCAGAAAGCGATTCTGATTCTTAAACTTGTATACATAGGAATAACCATGGATGCTGTTATCTGTGACCCTAATCACTAAGGGTCTGTGACTGTTTTCCGGACACTAACTCCGGTTATCATCAACCTGTACACGGTACACCTGATGTACTTATGCTCAAGTTTGGACATGGCATCAAAAACTGCTCAAGATGTTCAGTAAATTTTGACATTAAGATGCAGGACATGAATCATATCACTTGTAAGACTATGTTCCATATGTTTGGTGTGATAAGAATTAAACTAAGGCCAACACGATCAGATTTTCACTTTTGCAGATAGTAGTAGTTGGGAAGTTAATCTTCCCTGTTTCTTGTCGCTGAAGCTGTGGCCGTTGACCCGGCCAGAGAATTTGAATTCATAGTCAGATTGATGTGAACAGGATAAAGATCCTCCTTTCGGATCAACGGACCTGGCACTGACTGCCACTAACGACGTGGTAAGGTCAAGCTTCTGATGGCTTTGCTTATTCTGCAAGCTGCTTTATGTTCATGTCTGCTAAGATCTGGATAAGGACCCCAACAGACTGGCCGTTGATCTGTAGTTGAATCATAAGCTTTGTATATCCCAGATCTTAAGATTGTGCCTGATATAAGCTTGTCATGGAATACTGCGTGATGGGGGCTGATGTCATCGCTGGGAAGTTTTGGTGAAGTTCAGAAGAGCGAGCAGCCATAGTTCTCTGTGAAGTTCAGAGCAATTCCCATAGCTGGGCAGCCTCTCGCTGGTCATCTCCAAACTCACCCATGTGAACAGGAGCGAACCCCGTCTTCTTTTCATGGTACAATATGTGGTCTTAGACATTGACAGAGAACTATGGCTGCTCGCTCTTCTGAACTTCACCAAAACTTGCCAGCGATGACATCAACCCCTATCACGCAGTATTCCATGACAAATCTCAAGATGTTTTTGACTATCAGTTGTAGCCTTCTCCGTCGACTTGCACCATTTTCGGCTGTTGGTTGGACAATAAGTGTGTAACCTTGCTTCCTAGAAGATGTTGGTAATTGTTCCGTACTAATCTTAAGATGTTTTTTTGAACTGTAATCGTAAGATGCTGAATGAAGCTGATCGGGCAATGACATGTAAGAGAACGCAAAGAACATATTGAATGAGCAGCAAGGATCACGAGGTCTTCGTTCATAGATTCGCCTGTACATAGAGATCTCTCAGGATTCGAAACGAAACAGAACACTAGGAAAATCTACAATTTCATCTTGGCGCGGAGCGGCCGCGGCAGGTCACCGGAGGGCCCGCCTCCGGCTGAACCGTCTGGCGGTGGCGAGTAGCCCGACGCCGACGCACACCGCCCACGCGCCCATCTCCAGCGCCCACCGCATGGTCTCCATCTCCACCGCCTCCTCCCGCTCCTTCCACTCATCCCCGCTGTCGCTGCCGTCGTCGTCTCCGACCACCTCCCACTCCTCCCCGCATGTCCCGCACTCGCACGCCTCCTCCTCCGGTATCCCCTCGAGCCTCGTCAGGCACGCGATCGACCTGGTCTGAGACGCCCTCGCCTTGGCCCTCACAAGCACGCCGCCCTCCGCGAGGACCACCACCTCCGCCACCCTCGACCGCGACGCCGCGGCACGCCGGCACTCCACGCGCCACCCACCGCCGCTCCCCTGGCGCCGCGCGAAGATGCCTTCCGCGGCTAGTTCCTTCCCCGCGAACACCTCGAACCGCGCGCCCTCGGCCGCCGAGACGCGGTCGGCGCACGCGTAGGCGCCGTCGTCGCCGCGGACGCGGAGGAGGGTCGTCTCGGCGGGCGACGCCGGCGGGAGCGCGCGGCCGCCCAGCTCCAGCGCGGCGCCGCCGATGGCCGGGCGGTAGACGAGCGTGAGCTCCTCGGGCGGCTGCGCCGTGGAGGGGCAGGACGAGGACATGCGGAGGTAGAACGCGCGGACCTCGAGCCGCCGCTTGCCGAGCTGCGGCGGGCGGAGGAAGCTGCCGTCGTCGACGGTTCCTCTGCACATTGTGCTAGAGAGCTGCTTTTGGTTGCAAGTACGGTTTGGTTTCCTGCGTAGGTTCACCTCGATGCTCTGTGATCACTTGGGTTGGCGCTGTACTGCCGCGGGGCTGGAGGTGTGGTGATAAAGGGGAGCGCCAGAGGGAAGACGACGACGGGAGACGGGACCTGGTGGGGATCGGTGGGCGTGGGAGCTCGTGGTTTTGTCGGCGGGCACGGGGGTTTTCCGTGGACGCGACACGGGGGCACACGGTTTTTCTCAGCGCGGAGAGGAAATCTGTGATATTTTCGGTTTGTCCTCTTGCTCTGGGTGTAGCCTGGTCGCTGGGAATTGGGGAGTTTCTGGACTGGAGCACGCGGTTTGGCATGCGCGACACCTGCGCCCTGGAATCCATCGGTGGCGGGCGCCGGTGACGCATGGCGCGTCGCGACGGGACGGGGGAGTGTGCTTCGCAACTGGCCAAGTTGTTGGACATGCAATGAGCTTGGTGTCTTTATTCTCCCCTTCCCTCTCTCTCTCCCTCCCCCTCTCTTCTCCGGCGGCCTTATCAACCGGAGTGAATTGGAGATAGAGACCGATCATCTGTATATAGTACTCACTCCGTTTCAAATTATAAGATGTTTTACCTTTGTGAAGCAAATGTATTTAGACATCTTTTAGTGTGTAGGTTCACTTGAATATACACACTAAAACATGTCTAGATATATTTGCTTCACAAACCTAAGACATCTTATATTTTGAAACGGAGGGAGTAATAGATTAAGGTTAGGTTTTGTCCGGTGTTCTGACCATGTGCCATTATTGGGGAGTAGAGTTCCAGATCTTTCCAGCTGGATCTGGAGTGGCCTACCATGGATCCTCCTCGTAGCGGTGCTCCAGCGGGTACTGCTGCTCATGGAGAAGTTGGGAGCAGCGATCTTCGTAAATAAGCCGGCGTCTTCAAGTTTCTCTTTGGCGCTTTTGAGCTGCTACCGGATAAAGCTAGGTCTTCTTCCTCTTGTTGAGCTCCGAAGGTGGGAGATCGATTCAAGTCAAGGGGATTTGGCAGCTCGGTCAATAAGATCGAAGATATCCTATTCTAGGAATTGTGGCTGGCCATCGTGATGCGGGGAGATGTGGGGGCAGTGAATCTTCCTCGTGCCGGCCGTGGTGGCGAGGGGAGGAAGGGGAGAAGCTTGGCATCGTCAACGGCTTCATGGTGCCGTTTCTTGCTGCAGAATCAAGCGGAACACGCGGTGGCCGTGTTTGCCACCACGATCTTCGGCCGAAAGGGCGGCCAATCCAGGCGCCTTCATGTGCCTCTCTAAACCTCCAGAGGAGGTGAAAGGATCGACAGTGTTAACTTAGAGGGGTGAACACGTTTCTACAAATTTTACTTTTTTCACAGGTTTTAGGCTTTGCGGAATATAAGTGTGAGCCTAACAACTAGGTGAGTAACCTATGTGATGCGATAGAAGGTACTTCAAGCTCAAAGGCTATCACAAAAGTAAACCACAAGTAAAGAGCTCGGATAGAAATAACCGAGGAACATGGAGACAAAGATGTATCCCGATGTTCACTCCCATCGGGGGGGGGGGGAACTAGTCACTGTTGGAGAGGTATGAGTTACCACGAAGGATACTTAACCGCCACGAAGGCTCACCTTCTTCTTCTTGAGCCTCCTTCATGAAGTAGGACACAATCACTCGTGGTAGACCTTTAAGGTGGTCTCCAAAACCTCACAAACTTTCCAACTGGCGAATCACAAACCGAAAGCCTCCAGACGGCCCTAGCCGCCTAGGGTTTCCCACGAACCCAAGAGTACCAAGTAATCTCGATGAACTCAAGGGGAATGGAGTATGGCTTGGTGAGATTGTCCTCTTTCTATCAAAGGGATTTGGATTTGGTTGGGTAGAATGGGAGATCCACTAGCTTGAGGTGCTCATTAATGGAGAGGAGAGAGAGAAAGATATTTATGATTTGTATCTGGTCAACCTACCCCTTCGGAGAAGAAGTGGAATTATTTATACCTTGCACAGAAAGATGACCGTTTAGATGGAAATTGGAGACCTCGGTCTAGATCCCGGTTGAACCAAAATCTTGACCGGAGGGTCCGGTCTGTATCTCAGTCGAACCGAGGTTCAAACCGGAAGTCTCCAGTTTGAACCGAGCCTAGGACCAGAGCCAAACTGAGCATGCCCAAAATACAAGGCAGAGGATGGCTGGTATGTGCCGGTCCCGAGGCCGGTTGAAACCGGGATGGACCGGTCACCAGTCCGGTCTAACCGGGATACCAACCAGGCTCCAGAAAAACTACTCAAACGCAAATCTTTCAAAGCGAAGAATCTTCTCCTTCCTAAGAGATGAATTGGTGGGTAGGAAGTGTATATATGGCTTGGAAAAAGAAACCCTATCAAGTTCATCGAGACGACCCCTCTTAATAGTGTTGTGCTTCCCAATAGACTCAAAGACAAAGAGAGAAAGGCATGAAAAACACCACAGCTTCACTTCAGAGTCGAATGGGGGGGGGAGTCTCCTTTCATCACTCATCAACAACTTGGACTAAAACCTATGAGAGACACTTAGAAGACAAATATTAGTCCGACACTAGCTCATGTGTCATCATTAACCAAAATAACAATTAAGGGTACTATACCCTTACAAGAGGCCCTCTTCTGACACCTGGATGGCATCGAGCGTTGCCCTCACCCCAAGTGGCTTGATTCCAGAGGTGAGGACGACGTTCTTACGTAGATTTGGTTCATCGGCGGTCGACAGGACCTGATCGCTTTTTTGTCAAACATTTTAGGCTCCTTAGTGCTTAGTTCCTGGACCAAAATGTAATTTTCTCATTTCTAGGCATCCATGTTGGAATTTTGTATATAACCACATGTGTTTAATGCAGCATTGAGGCCCTTCCAGCCCTCTCATGTTCAAAAAAGAACTAAGCTTGGCTTAAGTGGTTAGGTTCTTTGGAAACATCCATCCCATCCAGTTTAACTTCTAGATTTGTCATTGATGTTCGCATTACCTAGATTTATTCCAAGATTTAACCGCAATGTTCTTTCAGTGTTAGGTGAAATGTCTGTCAATAGCGAGGCGTTTGTGGTGATTTCGTTAACCTCAATATCTGTCAGCTTAGTTTCTCGAAGGTGTTTATAGGGTAATATGTACGTGTATTCATAGGAGTGAGTGTAGTGCGTGTTTGTGAGACGTTGTATTGTGTTCTGAAAAAAGTTGTTTGGGACATGGACGTCACCGGATGGGAGAATGGATGGGTTCTGAAAGGCATCTCTCGATCGGGGGTACTGAATGATGAGCACCAACCGAGAGCCAGACATTCACAGCATTTTCCTCGTGAGAAATCCATCGTCGTTTCTCGCTTGCCTTCCTCCACTCCACTGACTAGCGGCGTGAGTGTGGCCGGGCATCCCCGTTCTCACGTCTGTGACATGCAATTTCAGTGTGATTTCAAGCAAAACAAGAAAGGTAGCGTGCAAAACGGCAACACATCAGCACAGTAACAATCATATCAGAACACGGTGCACCGGGTAGCAGGATCATTGGACTGTCACAACGTAAGTGCGAGAAAAATACTTCATGGTATGTGATATCAGATCGCTCGCTGCTAAGGCCAGCCAACTCTGCAGTTCCTATCATAAGTTACAATGTATTCAGGAACAGGGAAGTACACTACAATCACGTGTGATTCACTGCACAGGATGTTTGCAGCAAAGCACGGCTCAGCTAAAAGTTGAGCCTTCCAGCAAGTACAACACAATCCCTACAAGGTACACATGCCATACTCTGCAGTTCCTATCAATAAGTTACAATGTATTCAGGAACAGGGAAGTACACTACAATCACATGTGATTCACTGCACTGGATGTTTGCAGCAAAGCACGGCTCAGCTAAAAGTTGAGCCTTCCAGCAAGTACAACACAATGCCTACAAGGTACACATGCCATACTCTGCAGTTCCTATCAATAAGTTACAATGTATTCAGGAACAGGGAAGTACACTACAATCACGTGTGATTCACTGCACTGGATGTTTGCAGCAAAGCACGGCTCAGCTAAAAGTTGAGCCTTCCAGCAAGTACAACACAATGCCTACAAGGTACACATGCCATACTCTCATACTGCAGTCAGTACAGTGGTCAATGGCATCTAAAACGCACACATACAGTGTTACAGAGACCAGCCTCCTAGTCTGAACTACCTGACCCAAACACCCTGGTCTTCTTGCAGTGTTACACAGACCAGCCTCAGTCTGAACTACCTGACCCAGCCTCTGGTCTTGTTGCTGCTCGCAGCCGTTGGCCTGCTGACCCTAGAACCGGTGGCCATCTTGTTCGCGGCAGCAGCAGCAGCAGCGCTGGCCGTCCTCGATGATGCCGTTGATGGCCTCCCCGTGTTCCTCGCCTGAGGCTCGGTGGACGTTCTCTTTGACCTCGGCTCGCCCTGCAGGCTCCTGTTCCTCGCGGCGTTCTGTCGGGTACCAGGATGGCTGTTCTCATGCTCGTCGCCGCCACCCTGTAGGCTGTGGTTCCTCTTCCTCGCGACAGTATGGCCGGCAGCAGGGTGGTTGTTCTCATGCTCCTCGCCGCCGCCGATCGTGTTCCTCGTGTCCCCTTTCCTCTTCTTCTCGTTGACGGCCTCTGGGGGCGCGGCGAAAAGGGAGCTAGGGACCCGCTTGTTCACAGAGTCCGAGCTTCTCAGGATGCGATGACTCATCGCCTCCTCTCTTGGGGAAGGCAGCACCACCATTGCATCGACAGGGGTGGTAGGAACTCTTGGTATGGGATGGGAGGGAGCAGGCATCGTGTCTACGTCCTCAAGTTTTGTCCTCTCTTGCAACTTCTTCTCGACATCTAGTGGCTGAAACATGGAGATGCCAAATCAAGCTCTGCATTATTTGTCTGAATGTAAGAATTAGTGCAATGTAGCAGCTCTGAGTGTATGCTAACCTTGCTATCAAGGATTGGTTCTGTTTCCTGTGCTATCATGTTTGCGTCCTGAAGTTTTGTCCTCTCTTGCAAGTTCTTCTCAACATCTAGTAGCTGAAATATGGAGATGTCAAAAGCTCTGCATTATTTCTACCCCCTTAATGTAAGTAGTACAATGCTAACCTTGCTCTGAAGCATTGATTCAGTTTTCTGTGCTTCCAAGAGTTCTTGACCTATTTCCCTTGCCTATTTTTTGGGGGAATACAAGTGTCAGTTACCTGGTTTGAGAATCTGTACTAGGATAAAACACCATATGCAAAATACCTTCGATTCTGCAACTGCTCTTTGTTGCTCCTGTTCTTTTAGCTTCAGCTCCAGCTCCTCAACCTGAAACAAGAAGGTATATAAAGAATTCAGCTAAGTCTGTACTCATCTAATGTTAATTGATGATTAAAACGGTAAATTTATAGTGAAGTTGCATACCGTTTGCTTAAGAACTGCAACCTCAGAGTCTGATTGGTGCTGCTGTCGAAGTTTGCGCTCCAACTCCACTATCTGCAAAAGGATAGTGTGGGCATGCATGTCTGGCTTTCCGATTAATTAGCTATTAACGCATTAACTACTTTAGCCTCGTACCTTCTGCTGGAGGGCAGCACAGATTTCTTCTTTATCCTTAAGTTTTCCAGAAAGCTGACACTGCTGCTTCTCTGATGTAATTTGAGAATTCGTCTTAGAATCCAACTGGCTTTCAAGATCTTTTATCTACAAGTTACAAAAAGTCTTTCAGACAGAACTTACTAGTGAAGAGAAGCAGTCTAGAATTAACAGAACAATTGGAACTCTGGAACAGAAATATTAGCTCAATTAGGGGTACCTTCTCTTGCAAACTTTTGTAGAGTTGCTCTTTTCCTTTGGCTTTGTTCTCTAAATTTTGGCAGCTCTCCTCCAGCTTTTTCAGAGATTCATCCTTAAGTCTGACATCCTGCTTAGACCTTTCAAGCTGACATACATTCAGCGAAACATATACGCCATCAGATCAGTTTCAAGCAGGCAAAGAAGTGAAGTTCAGGAAAAAGGAATATCAACTCTCACCATCTGTTTGACCTTTTGAAGTTCTGCCGTGTCAACCTGCTTCTTTGCTGGGCCCAATTCTATACCACGAACACGGCTAGCAAAGTTCAATGAGCTCAAAGTTTCAGACACATCATTGTCCGATGGGCTAATCTGCACAAACATTAGGGCTTTCGAATCCCCTCCTGTTACCAATGTGCAGAAGAACAGAAAAGAACAAATTAATCATGTAGCTAAGGGAGAGAATGCAGAGCAGCTGGAATAAAGAATTCATGATATGCCTTTTTTCAGGAACAGCAGATCAAGTTACCTAACGAATCTTGGAGCAGGTGAGTAAGCTTGGAATTCCTGCTCAGATAAAAATACGAAAATGGTGAGAAACAGGTGCTGATGCGTGCAAACGTGTTGTTAATTTGAGAATACAAACCTGTAAGGGATGTGGCTGCTTCTGGAAGCAAGAGCAGAAATGACATCGCCCAAAGCAGAAAGCGATCTGTTAATATTTTGGGCTTCCTTAAGCCGGTCACCTTGGGCGTCAGTCTTTGCTAATCGCTCACTTCCGGCCAAATCTACTAGCCAGAGCTTACTTCTTGTGCAGTCCCCGTTTATCAAGTTCTTTGCTCTCACCATGATGCAAAGCATGCTGAAAACAAATGTATGAAGGTTAGACCATCCATCTTGTCCAGAAGCAAGCACACCACAATGAAATGAAATAATAATGTTAATTATGACTAACCAGTGTGAACGACTGCTATGCTCATTCACATTATTTGACCCTACAGCCCTAGAATTGCTTCCAGTTTGTAGGACATCCCAAACCTCACTTATGTTCTCAACTTTGGCCTCAACTATGCCAGGAACATGATGGGATCCTTCACCTGCTTGTTTGATCTCCAACCTACATGCAAACATCTACAGGTTACCACAGGCTGAAACTTTTGGGAACAAGAAATAAACAAAGGGTGCTAAAGGAAAATGAGTGTACTTCTTAGATGAAGGGGATGTTGCAAGCAAGTCTCTGATCTGTTCATTATAAACCTCAAGCACACTAACAGATATGTTGTATGTGACAGAGTCTTTTCTCTCCTCGGCGATTTTGAACAACTCTTCTAGAGTTCTGTAATTTACTCCTCTGTTCCTATCAGTCCCTTCCATGGTGAAGGTTTTCCCAGTCCCTGTTTGTCCATATGCAAAGATGCATACATTGTAGCCATCTAACACTGACGTGACCAGTGGAGAAGCATCGGCATACACCTCGGCTGTTCATGAATAAAACTTGTATATTAGACAAACAAACAATCTTTTTGCATACCCATGGATATCTCAACATCACTTTAAAGTATAAACTAGAAGCAGACTGTAATTGGCATTATTCTGAACATAAGAACAGTTGTGAATACAACAAAACCAAATACAATTCTAAAGTAACGAGCGATAACATGTATATTACACAAAGAAAGAATCCTTTTGCATACTCATGGATATCTTCAACATCACTCTGAAGTATATAAACTAGAAGAGGTCTGTAATTAGCATTACTCTGAACGTAAGAACAGTTGTGAATACAACAAAACCTAATACAAGTCTAAAGTAAGGGATACCTTGATCATCCTTTGGTGTGTAGACTCTGTCAAACTTGAATGTCTTTTTTGCTCCATTCATAATCCCGATGTCACCGTCATTTGCTCCATCAAAATCCACTACACATTTGTATCCTGATGATGTCTCACCTTTGCTTAAGGGGCGGCATCGACAGAAAACCCTGATATTACCTGAAATAACAGAGATAGCAGTCATTGTCCTGGACAAATTCTAGAAATAAAGGGAAGCATCTGAATACAAAGAGGGCAATAGGCACCTTTTGTTTCCTGGACAATATTGTGAAGTCTCTTTCTCTTGGCCATCTCTTCGTTGTACTTTACTTTCAGATCCTCGCACTGTGCAACTGCAATAATAAAAACACACAATGCTTACAATTTATTTTCGCTAAACACTTGAAAATCTTTGTAATAATGCCGGTTCAGATATTACCTAAGGCTTGAACAGCTGAAATCATCTTACTCAAATCAGGAATCGAGTCTGCACAGTCATGTGCTTCAAGAGATAATAATGCTTGCTCTTGTTTCATAGCCTGAGTATTAAGAAGATATGATCAGCAGAAGCTACTGCAATCAGTTACCGTTTTTTGTAGTTGTTGTGATACGGCAGACAGCAAATTGGCGTTACCTTGATTTTGCTTTCCAAGTTAGATATGGCAGCAGCCCAGAGTTTCTTGTCATTTTCATAGTTCTGAGAAACCTTTCTTAGTTGGTCGGTTTTTGTATCGAGGACTTGTTCTGTAGGTAATCATATATTAGAACAATGACGGGCATCTATAAATAAAACTAAGATAGGGCACTGTTTAACGCATAACATTAGTACGCACCAAAATTATCACTTTGCACAAGCTTTTGGTGAAGCTCTATCTTTAGTCTCTCGAGTTCTTGATTGGTAGATTCTACTAAAGACCATGCCATTGAGCACTCGTCAGACTTCATGTTGCACTGGCTAGTTAGCTCCTCAATCTGCTTCTCATACTTTGAGATCAATTTAGCAGTCCTTTTCTGCAATTTTGTACAACAATCATGCATCAGGATTATACAACAAATATGATGCAGCAACACTATAACAGTTTGTGAAAACAGACCTGAACAGGTGAAGAAACCTCTACATCAGTTAAACATCTTTTGCATAATGCTTTCCCATTTGTACCAGACTTTGCCGCTGCATGTTCAACGATAAGATCATCTCTCTGAATGCAAGTTCGCTCATGAAGGAGCACTTTGTCTAAAATAAGCTAATTACCTGGTAATGCTGGGCCTCTTCTAATACAAATGCCACAAACCATGGGGTTTCCTCTTACTCCCCTAAAATCGATGACAATAGAACCACTGCTCTCAACAGTGGCTCTAATATCTAGCACTTGAAGGGGCCTGTTACCTCCGACCACCGCAAAGACATCAAGTTCAGACAAGATCTGTGAACCAAAAGGCAGATTGTTTGAGCTGAATATGGAAGAAAAACATGCAATGAAACTACGAGACGAACAAGTCAGTGAATTTGCCTTGTCTTCCTGCACGAGCACATCAAATGATCTGATTCCTTTCGGCCCATCAGTGTGCACTATCTCAGCGAAATGCAGATCCAAATAATAGTCTCCTGGAGCAAGACCGTCAAATCTGTAGCTGAAGTTGCCGTAGCGCGCAGAGCTGTAAAGCGACGGGTAGTCGCCACCTTCAACTATGACCTCGGACGTCTCTATCGCATCCCCTCCTTCAAAGCAGGAATCGTCAGAAACCTTTGAAGAGGGATCGGCGCCTTCAATCGCGCATCCACCCGCGTTGACGAACAGCACGCACTCATCTGCGTGAGCACAGACAACAAAAAAACAGTGTAAGATGACAGGTTTCTGAAGACACTTCCGTTGTTTGGGAATAGTACACTAGTCATAGTATGTCAAAGCACATTGTTGATGGCTCAGAAAGCAAACTTGGACAGTTTCAAGCAGGGAAGCAGTGAAGTTTACTCTAGAGACCTAAATCTACTAACGGAGATGAATGGAATCTGGGGGTTGTTCAATTCCTAGCTAGGGCTAGCTATCTGACCCAACCCGGTCAGGAGCTTCAACTAGATCCAAATTAGGAGAAGTACACGGATCCCGGGAGCTGGGAAGTAACTAGAGACGGTCCCTGGAAATGTGCACAGGAGGAATCAAGAAACAAAGACAAGGACGGAGAAGAAGGAAGAACCACCTGCGCGGCAGTCGCCCCGCCTCAGCCCGGCCACGGCCACCCGCGGGCCGGACGCCAGGATCATGGACTCCGCCTCCTCCTGCGGCGACGTGGTCGGCGCCGGCGCCGGCGCCGGAGTCGGGTCGGGGCTGGCGCAGGAGGCCGCGCTGGCCTCCCACCCCGCCGTCCAGGAGAAGTCCATGGGGTCGTCCCCCGCCGCGTACGCCGCGTCGCAGTCCATCGGATCCGCGGTCCGCGAGAGCTGCCGGGAGCTTGGGGGAGGAGGCAGGGGGGCAGGTCGAGGAGGAGGGCGGCGGTGGGCGGTGGCTCTGGGTGTGGATTTGGATTTGGGTCTCGCGTTTTTTCCCCTTTGTTCGCGTGTTTGGACCCGCTCTCCAAATTCGAACTGCTGATACTACTGAGGACCGTTGGGACAGAGTCAGACGTCGATCGCATCGGACCGTTGTTGCGTTCGATGCCGGCCAGGCCGGGTTTGTTCTCCCCGTGTCAGCCCATGTTTGTCTAGTGGCCCATTTTAAGATCCTAGAAAACTGAGGTATTCCTCCAATCGGAAATAATTGTGACTTAGTATAAATTTATACTAAATTAGTTTAAAATCACCGACACTTATTTTCGATCGGAGGTAGTAGAACAAAAGAGTTCTACCTCTTTCAATTTTTGAAAAATGAAAACAATCCTCTTTGTCTTTATAACTAAATCCACACACGTGGAAACGATACAAGGTGATGAGGAGACCCTCTTACAAAGCAGATAATAAGAAATAAAATAAAAAAAGTACAAGAAGAACCAATACTTGTCATCAGCGACACCGAAACAAGACCGATAGATACCGGATTTCCATGCCAACGACCCCAGGAGGGTAACTACATAACTTCCACTATCGGGAGACATGCACGGTCAAAGGCTTCCACTAAGCCCACACGTGGGAGAAGGTGCTCCACCAGCGGCCCCAAGATGGTTATGACACCCGTAAGCATCGCAGCCGATGGCATCGGAGCACCGAGATTTCTTGTGTCGCACCTGGAGACATGGAGCATGGTTTCCTAGATGGCATGAGATGCCATATGCCTATATATTTGACGGGGTGTTCCACATAGGGAGTCTCTTTGGGATCACAGAGCACAGTGATCTCGTTGTGATGGATCTTGGTGAGGATGACGATGGTGCCCCTATAGTTGCAGATGTAAGATAAGTTATCGAGTACATGCCGTGTGATAGTGATGAGGAGGGTGGAGAGGAAGAGTATGTAAAAAAAAAGATGTGTGGAGTAAAATGAGGCAGCAAGCATGGAGGATGAGGCGTTTTGTGTCAATGATGAGTCTAGTGATGGTGATGCAACATTGGAAAATCCAACAATAACAACTTCAACAATGGTGACCAAGAGGATGTGTCGAGCAATGATGATGGATAAGAGGCAGAGGATGTCGATTACGATGAGGTGGTGAGTATTTTAGATGAGACCCAATATGACAAGCCGATACCAAGAAACTTGAGGGATAGAAGAACATCGCGACAGTGATATAGACGTTCCACATGGCACAGAGCTGGTCGGTTTCGAGCTCGACACACAATGAGCAAATGATGACATCGTGATCAGTCCACATCTCTTCGAGGCAAATGGCAAGTTGCTTATTGACGAGGGTATGATCCCTTGGTCCTCGATATTGGCCTACCTGGTTCCTGCCAAGGAAGAAGCCCGCTCGAAGGATACACGAAGCCCGCAAGGCCCAACACTTCGACTTGGAGTAGAAGGCAAGAACTACTTGTAAACCCTAACTGGCTGCATATATAAAGCCACCAAGGGCGCCCCCTAGAGGAACTACAATCTAACTCGCATAGGCTTCTCGCATAGGCAACTGATCTCGCATAGATCCCATGCATAGACTAGCGCACGCCATCTTCTTCCACCTCCGCCAGATTGCATCTGCGCACCATTGTAACAGCTCCACATATACCAGCAATGCAAGATCAGACAAGCAGGATGTAGGTCTTTACCCTCCGGGGGGCCGAACCTGGGTAAATTCGTGTGCACCCCCTGTTTCTGTCTGAAGCCATCGAATCCGCCAAGCACCCACATACGCTCCATGAATCGAAAGCCCTAAACATGGGCATTGCCGAGTTAGAACCTCGTCACTTATGGTAAAGCGGGATCAATACCAGTATGCCATATCTCGTGGCTATAATCGCAAGGTTGAGGTCTTTGAGGCAGATATTGGCGCAAGCATGTGGACTCTGGTGCTAGAGGTGTGTCGGGGCCTGGGTGCACTCTTTGTGAGCAGAAGTTTCTCAAAATATGTTCCTTACATTTACAGGTGGGGTTTATGGATTCAGTGGCGGAGCTAGAAAGACTCCAAGTTTGGTGCTAGTATAAGCTTCACTAGTAGAAAACAGGGCTAATATCCTGGGGCATTAGTCCCGGTTGCTCTTTGAACCGGGACTGATGCCCAGGGCCCCACCGCTTTTTCGGCCGCTGGAACGGAGATTTCATCAGTCCCGGTTCGTTTTGAACCTCTAGTCCCGGTTCGTATTACGAACCGGGACTAAATGCTCTGGGTCGCAATCCGGCCGTTGCCAGGATCATTAGTCCCGGCTGGTAACACCAACCGGGACTAAAGATTAATCCTTTAGTCCCGGTTGGTATTACTAACCGGGACTAATGACTTCCCTGTATAAAGCAGCTCCTTCTTCCTCCCGAAGCCAGCCACTCCCCCTCTCCACTCTCAAGTGTTCTTCATGCAACTCGAGTTCATCCTCTTTGACCACCATTTTTTGTCACAAATTGTTATCCCCACTTCAATCTAAGTGGACTAAAAGGTGAGGAATTTTGTGCTTTTGTCTTTCATTGGTAATTTAGCTCATTTATTGCTCTAGAAGTAGAGAGATTTGTGATTTTTTTATGGGAGCAATTATTAGATGTTTATTTGATTATTAGAAATGCTATATAGATTTTATTTATGTTAGATTTTATTAGAAATAGAAATGCTATTAGAAATAGAAATGTTAGAATTAAAAATAAAAATAGAAGTAGACATAGCTAACATAGAAATAGAAATAGAGATAGAGATAGAAAAATAGAAATACCGATAGAAATAGAGATAGAAATACCAATAGAGGTAAAAATAGAAATGCTATATAGATTTTATTCATGTTAGATTTTATTAGAAATAGAAATGCTATTAGAAATAGAAATGTTAGAATTAAAAATAAAAATAGAAGTAGACATAGCTAACATAGAAATAGAAATAGAGATAGAGATAGAAAAATAGAAATACCGATAGAAATAGAGATAGAAATACCGATAGAGGTAAAAATAAAAATGCTATATAGATTTTATTTATGTTAGATTTTATTAGAAATAGAAATGCTATTAGAAATAGAAATGTTAGAATTAAAAATAAAAATAGAAGTAGACATAGCTAACATAGAAATAGAAATAGAGATAGAGATAGAAAAATAGAAATACCGATAGAGGTAAAAATAGAAATGCTATATAGATTTTATTTATGTTAGATTTTATTAGAAATAGAAATGCTATTAGAAATAGAAATGTTAGAATTAAAAATAAAAATAGAAGTAGACATAGCTAACATAGAAATAGAAATAGAGATAGAGATAGAAAAATAGAAATACCGATAGAAATAGAGATAGAAATACCGATAGAAGTACCCACCAGCCGGGACTAAAGTTTTGTTAACTTATTCTTACTTATCAAACTAAAATTAGAGATAGAAATAGAAATTGTATATTTGATTTGCGTTTGATATGTACTTATATAATGCAGATGAGCCGAGCATGGATGTACGCCGATCGACGCTCTGGAGATTTCATTAAAGGCGTGCATTCTTTTCTCAAGGTGGCTGAGGCAACCAAGCGGAATGGTTTTATGTGTTGTCCATGCGGTGGTTGTCGAAATGAGAAGGATTACCCCTCCACAAAGACCCTTCACATCCACCTGTTCCGGTTCGGTTTCATGTCCGGCTATAATTGTTGGACCAAGCATGGGGAGAGAGGGGTTATGATGGAAGACAACGATGAAGAAGAGAATGATGACAACTATCCTGAGTTCCCTGAAACCACCGATACCGCAATGGAAGATAATGAAGAAGAAGAAGGTGAAGAACGGGCATCAGATATGCCCGCTGATGATCTTGGTCAGGTCATTGTTGATGCACAGATTGACTGTGAAAGTGAAAAGGAGAGGGAGAAGTTGGAACGCATGTTTGATGATCACAAAAAGGATTTGTACCCAAATTGCGAAGATGGCCAGAAAAAGCTAGGAAGCACGCTGGAATTGCTGCAATGGAAAGCAGAGAGTGGTTTATCTGACAAGGGATTTGAGAAGTTGCTGAAAATTATGAAGAAGATGCTTCCAAAGGATAACGAATTGCCCGCCAGTACGTATGAAGCAAAGAAGATTGTCTGCCCTCTAGGATTGGAGGTGCAGAAGATACATGCATGCATTAATGACTGTATTCTCTACCGCGGTGAGTATGAGAATTTGAATGCATGCCCGGTGTGCAGTGCATTTCGGTATAAGATCAGGCGAGATGACCCTGGTGATGTTGAGGGCGAGCGCCCCAGGAAGAGGGTTCCAGCCAAGGTGATGTGGTATGCACCTATAATACCACGGTTGAAACGTTTGTTCAGAAACAAAGAGCATGCCAAGTTGTTGAGGTGGCACAAAGAAGACCGTAAGAGTGACGAGATGTTGAGACACCCCGCTGATGGGTCGCAGTGGAGAAAAATCGACAGAGATTTCCCGGAGTTTACGGAAGACGCACGCAACCTGAGGTTTGGTCTAAGTACAGATGGCATGAATCCTTTTGGGGAGCAGAGCTGCAGTCATAGCACCTGGCCCGTGACTCTATGTATATATAACCTTCCTCCTTGGTTGTGCATGAAGCGAAAGTTTATTATGATGCCAGTGCTTATCCAAGGCCCGAAGCAACCCGGTAATGACATTGATGTGTATCTAAGGCCATTAGTTGATGAACTTTTATAGCTGTGGCAGACTGAAGGTGTTCGTGTGTGGGATGAGTACAAACAAGAGGAATTTGATCTACGAGCGTTGCTGTTCGTGACCATCAATGATTGGCCTGCTCTTAGTAACCTTTCAGGACAGACAAACAAGGGATACAATGCATGCACTCACTGTTTAGGTGAGATCGATAGTATATATTTGGATAAAAGTAAGAAGGTGGTGTATCTCGGGCATCGTCGATTTCTTTCGCCCAAACATCAATTGAAGAAAAAAGGCAAGCATTTCAAGGGCGAGGCAGAAGTCCGGGGAAAGCCTAAACGCCATACTGGTGATGATATATTTGATATGGTCAAAGATTTAGAAGTAATCTTTGGAAAGGGTCCTGGCAGTCTGTCTGTTCCGAATGACGCTAGCGGACATGCACCCATGTGGAAGAAGAAATCTATATTTTGGGAGCTTGAGTATTGGAAATTCCTAGAGGTCCGCTCTGCAATCGACGTGATGCACGTGACGAAGAATGTTTGCGTGAACCTACTAGGATTCTTGGGCTTGTATGGGAAGACAAAAGATACACCAGAAGCACGGGAGGACCAGCACCGTATGAAAAGAAGAGACGGCATGCATCCGGAGGATTCTAAGGGTCCTGCGAGCTACGCTCTTACCAAAGAAGAGAAGGAAATCTTTTTTGAATGCCTGAGCAGTATCAAGGTCCCATCTGGATTCTCGTCAAATATAAAGGGAATAATAAATATGGCCGAGAAAAAATTCCAAAACCTAAAGTCTCATGACTGCCACGTGCTTATGACGCAATTGCTTCCGGTTGCACTGAGGGGGATTCTACCGGAAAATGTTCGAGTACCGATTGTGAAGCTATGTGCATTCCTCAATGCAATTTCGCAGAAGGTAATCAATCCAGAAGATCTACAACGGTTACAGAATGATGTGGCCCAATGTCTTGTCAGCTTCGAGTTGGTGTTCCCACCGTCCTTCTTCAATATTATGACGCATCTCTTAGTTCACCTAGTCGAAGAGATTACCATTCTCGGTCCAGTATTTCTGCACAATATGTTCCCCTTTGAGAGGTTCATGGGAGTCTTAAAGAAATACGTGCATAACCGTGCTAGGCCAGAAGGAAGCATCTCCAAGGGCTATCTAACAGAGGAGGTCATTGAGTTTTGTGTTGACTTTGTTCCTGACCTGAACCCGATTGGTCTTCCTCAATCGCGGCATGAGGGGAGACTAAGTGGAAAAGGCACGCTAGGAATGAAATCAGCATACTGTATGGACGGACATTCTTTGAGTGAAGCACACTACACAGTTCTACGAAATTCCACGTTGGTGGAGCCGTATATGGAGCGACACAAGAATATTGTACGCTCGGAAAACCCTGGGCAATCAAACTCCTGGATTACAAAGTTGCACATGACGACTTTTGGTGGTTGGTTGCAAACACTTCTCATAAATGATGCCACTGTTGGATATGAGCTATCCATGTTGGCCAAGAAACCATCTTCAACTATACTGACTTTCCAAGGTTACGAGATAAATGGGAATATATTTTACACGGTCGCCCAAGATAAAAAGAGCACCAATCAAAACAGTGGTGTCCGCTTTGATGCATTACACGATAATGGGACAAAGGACACATATTATGGTTACATTGAGGAGATATGGGAACTTGACTATGGACCGTCTTTTAAGGTCCCTTTGTTTCGGTGCAAATGGGTCAAGCTGACAGGAGGCGGGGTAGTTGTAGACCAAAAGTACGGCATGACAACTGTGGATCTCAACAATCTTGCGTACATGGACGAACCATTCGTCCTAGCCAACGATGTCGCTCAGGTTTTCTATGTGAAGGATATGTCTACAAAACCGAGAAAGAGAAAAGACAAGAAAACGAATACATCACACGATGAGCCAAAGCGACACATTGTTCTCTCAGGAAAAAGAATCATTGTGGGAGTGGAGGATAAGACAGATATGTCAGAAGATTATAACAAGTTTGATGAAATTCCGCCCTTCAGAGTGAACACTGACCCAACCCTCCTCTTAAACAAAGAAGATACTCCATGGTTACGGTGCAGAAAGAAACCCCAACACTAGATGGGGATGTTGCTGATGTGTAATAATGTATTAAACCTATTATGTAAATGTATGATTCTGGGTTAGTTATTCATATTCAAAGTTTTATCAAATTCTAAAATATGCAAAAAGAATTTTAATCAATATTGTTTTAATTGAAAATGGCAAAATAGTTAATTATTTGAATAGTTAGAATAATTGATTTTGAAAATAGAAAATATTTTTGAATTAGTTATTCAATTTCAAACACTTTTCATATTCAAAGTTTTATCAAATTCTAAAATATATAGAAGATATTCAAATTGAAATTCAAAATTCATATTCAAATGAAATCTGAAAAAATGCAGCATTGGCGCGCATTTATTACGTCTTTTGTCCTGGTTGGTAACACCAACCGGGACTAAAGGTCTAGGCCCTGGGCGCGAACCGCCCAAAGGTCTTTAGTCCCGGTTGAAGCCACCAACCGGGACTAAAGACCCTTTAGTCCCGGTTGGTGGCTTCAACCGGGACTAAAGACCCCCCTTTAGTCCCGGTTGAAGCCACCAACCGGGACTAAAGGGGGGGGGGGTATATATAGCGCCGCCCCTCCTTCTTCTTCCCCACTCAGCACTTAGCGAAACTGCTCGATCCCGGAGGCCTCGACGACGCGCGGAGACTCGCCGACCGCCAACGTTGCGGCTCCTCGATTTCTTGAAGCCCCCGCCGCCAATCGAGCACCGCCGCCGCCGAGCACCACCGCCCCCGCGGCCCCTGCTGCCGAGCGCCGCCGCCTGCCCGCCCTCGGCCTGTACGCTGCCGAGCGCCGCCGCCCGCCAAGCACCGCCGCCTCCGGCCCGAGCTGTCTGCTTCGCCGCCCGCCCACCTCACCGAGCCCGCCTCTCCGCTGCACCCGCCGCCCCCGGCCACCTCGCCATTGCCGCGCGCGCCGGCCGGCAGTACGTACGTACTGCTAGGGTTAGCTAGTTTTTTAGTTTGTTTTTTTTTGTTAAGTTTTTTTGTAAGTTTTTTTAGTTAGATTAGATTCAGTTTTTTTAGAATAGTTAATAGTTAGATTAGTTTCTTAATTAATTGTTAGTTTAGCTTCTTAGTAATAGTAATAAAATTAGTAATAGTAATAAAAATTTCTATTAGTAAAATTTAGTTAGAATATTTAGTTAATTGTTAATTAGAATATTTAGTTAATTGTTAATTAGAATATTTAGTTAATTACTATTAGTAAAATTTCTAGCTAGTTAGTAATAGTAATAAAAATGGTATTACTATTAGTAATAGTAATAAAATTAAGTTTCTTAGTTAGATTAGTTTCTTAGTTATTCTTAGTTAGTTTCTTATAGTTAGATTAGTTTCTTAGTTATTTTTATTACTGTTACTATTAGTAAAATTTCTAGCTACTTAGTAATAGTAATAAAAATGCTATTACTATTAGTAATAGTAATAAAATTAAGTTTCTTAGTTAGATTAGTTTCTTAGTTATTCTTAGTTAGTTTCTTATAGTTAGATTAGTTTCTTAGTTATTTTTATTACTGTTACTATTAGTAAAATTTCTAGCTACTTAGTAATAGTAATAAAAATGCTATTACTATTAGTAATAGTAATAAAATTAAGTTTCTTAGTTAGATTAGTTTGTTAGTTAGATTAGTTTCTTAGTTATTCTTAGTTAGTTTCTTATAGTTAGATTAGTTTCTTAGTTATTTTTATTACTGTTACTATTAGTAAAATTTCTAGTTAGTAATAGTAATAAAAATGCTATTACTATTAGTAATAGTAATAAAAATGAATAGAAAGTGAATAGATCGAAATGTTGTTGATCTATATGTTATATGGATTTCAGATATGGATTTCGGCGCCGGAAGAGAAGGTGAAGAAGAGATATTGAAGATTATAGGAGAGGGTACTACCCGTGCACAAGAAGAGGGTACCACCCGTGCAGAAGGAGACGGCTCGGAATTTTTGAACGAGTCGGGTGAGGGAATGGAGGAGGAGCAGCCGCAGAATGATGATTGCGAGGACGGCTCACAAGGGACTGGACGTGACTTAATAACACGGACCGGCGAGGTATATATATATGAAGACTAGCTCTATTCATGAATCAGTAGATGACGATGTATTATGTGGTATATATATTAACGAGTGTTTTCTTATTTTAGACCTCTGAATCTTCTAGAAAAAAGCGAGGCCCGGCCAAACGGCTGGCATCGAATCAGCATTACACGATTGGGCGTCTCTCAAATGAAGGCGAACCGTTGGAACCCAAGAGTGTCGCAAATGCGTTCACACAACAATGTGGATGTCTTGTCAGGGACATGGTGCCGATAAGCATTCAGTATTGGTATAAGCCCAAGGCGGCAAAGGGAGAGCCAGCACAGCCAGAGCTAGAAGAGGGTGCAGCAGTCAACTATGTCACCAAGGTCTTGAAAGACAGACTTTGGGATTCCCTCATTCCACATTTCAATCTGCCGGTCACCGAGTCCCTGGAAGAAGCAGAGAAACAGAAGGAGAAAGTCAGGGAGTGGGCTCTCAAGAAGATGGCTGCACAGTTCAATAACCACAAGAAGAGGTTATGGAACGCCTATGTCAACGCCGATCGACAAACTCCAGAATTTACTGGCCCCAATGAGTTCCTGCGGGATCACTGGGACGCATTTGTGGAGTACAAGGAGTCAGAGCTGGGTAAGCTAAGGAGTCAGAAAAATCAGGCAAATGCCGCGAAAAAGAAATATCACCATAAGTTGGGTCCAGGCGGCTACAAAAGGGCCGAGCCTAAGTGGGATATGCAAGAGGCCGCCCTACGAGAAAAAGGCATCGAACCAGAAACAGAACAATGGCCCAGAAGGTCAAGAAATTGGGCACTTGCCCATGGAGCTGTCTATGATGAGAGAACAGGGAAATTAGTTGAAGAGAAGAAACAAATTGCTGAACCCCTGGGAGCACTTGTCAAGACAATCGCCGAGGTTCAAGAGGGGACGTTCAAGCCGGACAGAGAGAACGACGAGTTGACAAAGGCCCTCGGGAACAAAGAACACACAGGACGAACACGGGGTCTGGGTTCTGCTATTCCGTGGAGGTCTGGGTTCTTTGAAGAGAGCCAGACTTATAGAAGCCGAGAGAGAGCGAAGAAGCGGAAGGCGCAGGAGGAGGCCTCACGGATAGAGAGCATAGAAAGGCAACAGGCTGAGCTGAGAGAGTTGTATTTACTGCAGCAGAAGGCACTGGAGGAATTAAAGTCGCAAGGGGCAACTCAGCATCAGCAACACCTAGAACATGCATCAGGCGACCGATCTCAGCGGAGAAGCAGCATGGCTTCCACGGAGGTACCGATGGTTCACTACCCCGTGGATGATATCACCAAGAAGATAGACTGTGAGCTGCATTATCCCATGAAGAACATATCGATGAAGGTGGCGGTTGGCTATGTGTTGCCATCTGGACCTGGACAAACCTGGCATGGCCGTGAGATTCGACCTGGCTATGCTAAGGTCGGGGTGGATGCAATTGAAAGGGGGTATGAGTCCCTCCTTCTTGACGTCGCTGGACCTGAAGAGGAGGAAAAACTGGGAGAAGTATTGGGTGGTATAATTCTTTGGGATAAGAAACACATCGTGTTTCCAGGCTCAGCGCCAAGGCGGCCACCCTCTCCTCCAAGTCCTCGCAATTCACCACCCCCCGACGACGACAGGGACGACTACCACCATACCCCAAGTCCACATCGATCTCCACCTCAATGTCAGCCGCCTCCGCCACCTCCGCCGCCTCAGCCCACTCGTAAGTCCCAGAGTTGTGGCAAGTCCGCTGCTATGTCCACTAGCAATGTCTCTCCGAAGAAACGGGCCAAGATAGCTAAGGCGGTGCCGCCTCCTCCTATCGAGAAGACTGCTGAAGAAATTGAGGCAGAGGATAGAGCCAAAGTGAAAAGGAAGCTCGCAGCCCTACGCCCGACCCCTACACCGAAGCAGGTATATACTCTGGAACAGAAGGAGTGGGCCTTTGATATGCTTACCCAACCTTCGCAATATGAATTGCGTAAGCCAGATGACTACAAGCGTTGTTTGGATAAGCAGGTAGATGCAAAAAAAGAAGCTAATAAGACAAGCGTAACTGCAAGAGGGAAAAGAGACGTTGCCCAGCTTGGAGCACAGACCAAAAAATCAATCTCCCCGCTAAAGGTCTTTGCTAGTGATGCTGGTGGGAGTGTTGCTCAACCCAATCCCGCCGACTTTGCTAAAGAAGCTGGTTTGACTCTTTCTCAATTGCTAGATGAAGGTATCACCCCAAAGGCGCCTATAGCATGGCAATATGAAAAGGGGAAGAGTCTGGTCCCACCTGAGATTGAAATGAATCTACCAACGCAAATGCGAAAATTGCATAAGTGGTACCTGCAAGCCGCAAAGGGCACGCAAGATTTTCTCCTTATGAAAATCATAAAGGACCATTTCTTAGGTCAAGACTTGGTGCATATTGAGTTTGATGAATTCTTTCAGCTATTCAATCAAGACGCGCTCGACAAATCTCTCGTCAGTGCCTATGTTCTGTAAGTGATTCATTATTTCTATAAGTCTCTAGCTCAACTCGTTCTTTGCATGTAATTTTTCTCACTACGCTGTTTATTATGCAGAATGAAGAGTATGGAATGTAAGAAAAGGAATGACCTCCAACTTGGATTCATTGATCCAAATCGAGTTAACGGAGCGATGATACAGAGGAATCGCAAGGAGACGGAGGATAACTTGCTAGAGTTCCTACTTATGCAGGAATACCGAGCTAGAATACTCTTTCCGTACAACATCAGGTGAGTGTTACTATCTTATACACAGTTACTTTTCCTTACTCGATGTTATAAGTGTAATTGATGAGTTTATTAACTTACATAATCAAACTTGCACGCAGTTACCACTGGATTTTGCTAAAGATTGAACCTGACTATGGAAGGGTTCAAATCTTTGACTCGATGAATAAACCACTTAATGAATACAAAAGCATCTTTGATGTGATGGATAGGTAATTTCAATCATTACGGCATTATATCGGTCTCTTTCGTTCATCTATAACTCATCTATTCATTTTGTTTGCTCGGCAGTGTTTGGAAACGGTTTATACGCACAGTTAAAGGTGAATGGAAAAATGAGCTGATTTACCGTCAGATCGAGGTAAGTCGTACGAGCTAGGTCCACACATCCCTTTAATTCTAGTTTCAAATACCATTAAGTATATCAATCTTGATATGTCACTGACTAAAATCTATTCTCGTAAAGTGTGCGAGGCAGCCTTCGGGGACTAATCTATGTGCATACTACACTTGCGAGAACCTTCGTGCGCAGGTCACTGAACGAATTGATTTTCAAACAGTAAGTAAACAATATACTGACAAATTCATTTTATTGGCATCAATTTTGTTATGATGATTCATATTCATATTGTTCTTCTTCTTCGTAGTTCGAAGCAAAGCGGAAACTGCTCTCACCGACTGAACGCGTAGTAGGAATTCAAGAGGAATTAGCCAGATTTCTGCTTGAACATGTCATTAACCCAAAGGGTGAATTTCATGCCGGTTTCGATTAGACAATGTTTATAATTAAACACAAGTCGTGATCTTATGTGTGTGAACAAGTTGTATATATACTTGTATGCATGTATATGCTCGGTGACGAGGGGTTAACTCGACAAATGTCCTAGATGAAGGACTTAGGATCGGGGAGATAGGGCGTCGGATGAGCTCGAAGGTAAAGTTAGTCGAAATAGGTGTGTATCGAAAGTAAACTTGGGTGGTCAACCTGGCTTGCTTTCAATCTGCCCTACACCGTCCCCTCCTGACCCCTATATATAGGTGGCCAGGTCTCGAGGATCGGGTAGGGTTCGATACAGATTACAAATATCGACATACGGTATTAACTCGTATTCGACTATCATTACAATTGGGCCTAGCTTATCGGGCCTCAGGGGTACCCAACTAACGGGCTCTATTAACTATACCCTTGTCAGTAGCCCCTGAGATTCTACCAGAATTGCAGATTCGGGTTGAATCTCTAATCTTCAAATCTTCGACTTGATCAATTCTTCGACTTTATCTTCCAATCTTCGACTTGGTCTTTCGACTTATACTGATGATAATTTGCTCGCAAGGGGTCTCGATGAACAAGCCTGACAACTCTGACGGATCAAGAGGTCAGTTAACTACCGGAACCGATACTTGTCACCTACTTCAAATTCAATCCCCTTGGACTTGAATTCGGGATACCGGTCAAACTCACTCTTTTGCCTCATTTAGGACTTACAAAAAATGAGTCCCAGTGGTTCTCAGGGTACCCAGTGCGTCCACCAGGATTTTCTTCGCGTCGTAGACACGGATACATACCAGCAGAGCGCATCCATGTGCGTATACCAGGCCACACAGGACGGATCCCGGGGTCTTACCTTCGTGATAAATCACGGCATTCGAGCTTCGTTGCGATAACGCAACTCGAGAATCTTATGTCGCAGTCAAAGTTTGACTGAAAATATTCAGGTTTCTACAACCATAAAACTCGCTCCCGATGGGAGTAACACTTCTCCACTCTTCAATGCTTTGCCAATGAATATCGTCGGGTGCGCGCTCAGCGCTCCCGATGGGAGTAGCCCCCGAGGCTATAGTCGTAAAAAGATTTTCTCGAGTATAGGCTCAAGAAATAATATAGCTCGTCATACTTCAACTCGAAACACCTCACCTGCAAAGTTCTTCAATTTCGAGATACTTTCAAGAACATCTTGTCTTCTAGTTCAGGTCTACTACTTCAATGAAGAGTTCCACTCGATTTTTATGCAATTAACAGCCCCCAAGGCTTGTAACCAAAAGATTCTTCATCTCTGTTTTCTTTAATAAGTTTCAGCATTTGTCGGCGCCACCCTTTTACCTTTATATATACTTAATAACGTCAAGAAAGACGTAACTCTTCATCCATGCGAACCGTTTTATGGGTAAGACTGTAATTTCCTGATTTTTTGACCGTTTAACGGGCTGCACGATTTTTGACCGTTGGTGGGCTGCCGTTTCCGATCTTTGCGCCACGTCTCAGCCCACAATCCTTCTCCCAGAAGATATATAAATGGCATAGTGGGGAATCGTACTGTTCACCAGCTCGTTACCTCCGCCGCCTCCATTGCTGATCTCCTCTGCCTCTTGCTCTCTTGCGAAGCCCCCGAGCGCACTTCTGTACTGAATGCGCGTGAAGCATCTGGCCACCAAGAGCGCTATGGCCAAGTCTTCTGCTACCAACTGGGTTCGCTCCACCGTTACTAAGAAGGAGGTGGAGAAAGCCACGGCGGACGGCCTCATCGCTGCCGAAGATTCCATCAAGTTTCCTAGCACCGAACGAATCCCGAAGCCCCCGAGCGGTTACCGGGTAATATTCCTTGCTTTTCTCCTCCGTGGTTTGTATCGTTTTATATATTATATATATATGTATCGTTTTATATATTATGTTGTAATGCTGTATGAATAAGTATATAAGAAAACTTATTTGAAATGAATCAAACAATTGAATGGAGCAAAATACAAATATACCCTAAACCCTAAACCCCTAAATAACAATTGAAATCCAGAAAAATAAAGATGCAGCAGATGCTGCCACGTGTGGACACTTTAGTCCCGGTTCTTAACACGAACCGATACTAAAGACCTACGCCCACGAGCTCCTGGACCTTGCCACGTGGTCTCTATTTAGTCCCGGTTCGTATAGCAACCGGGACTAAAGATAGGGCATCAGTCCCGGTTGGTTAGTCCCGGTTGCGCAACCGGGACTGAAGGCCCAAACGAACCGGGACTGATGCCCTGTTTTCCACTAGTGCTTACTGGTTATAATTATCTAAATTTCTCATATTTATCTCACTGAAATTTAGCAACACACATTGAGCTGCAGCATGCTGGCCGGTGCTATAGCACAGGCAGCACCAGGCGCGGCTCCGCCCCTGTATGGATTGACATGACACATTTTTTTGTTTTAAAAGTCACCATGGCTGATTTTATTCATTAGACATAATTGTTACATCCGTAGCTAATACAGAAATCAAAAAATCAGGAGGGTCATCTTGCCATATAATGGATATAGAACCTTCCGCTCTTCTAGCTAAAGTATCAGCCGCCTCATTGGCTTCTCTAGGACAGTGATAGAAACAAACTTTTACAAAATTGTGACAAAGGAAGCTACACTCTTCATGACATGACACTTTGTAGATGAGCATGGTGTGGTCATTAATCAGAAGCCTTATAATCCATGTGAGAGTGAACCGACGTGGCTTTTTTCCGCAAAAGCTAGTTGTATGACATTTAATATTGTTTTCAATTCATGAATTACATTACATACTTTTTAAAGTCTGTTTGCTCTGTTGAATGCGTTCCCGTGATAAGCTGTTTGTTAAATTTGTGAGTGAAGACGTCACGCGTGAGGTAGTTGAGACTGAAATTGTTATATATGGGCGTCAGAGAGCAACAGCTAGCAGACCGTGTATGTCCCTTTTCTTTTGCTAGAAGCTAACAACGTGTATGATCAGTTGAAGTTTCAAAATGCACTAAAAATGACTTGTGAAGTTTGAAGGAAGAGAAACCGTTCTCTAGATAACGAGGACCTGCCTCTAGTAGTAGAACGTACCGAACAAGAATAGCCTCTGTGGTCTTGTCCTTAACGTTGGTGGCCGTGTGTTGCACAAAGCCCCAAATAGTGCCCGAGATCCAGGGAGCCTTTTATTTTTAAAATTTTGAAAACATATTTTTAATACTCAAAAAGTTTCTAGATATAGATAATTTTATATTTTACCAACATCAAAAAATTTCTTAGACAATATTGCATTTACCAATGTCAAAAAAATAGATGTATACAATGCTGTATTTACCAACGTCAAAAGGTTTCTAGATGTAGAAATTGTCGTATTTTACCAACAACGAAATCTCAACTTGAAATACCTTATATTCTAAACGCACCGTCAGAGATATGACATATGCTCAACTCAGTGATCATCATGTATTCGGGAGCAGACCCACGACAACTAGGTTAATGGTGTTATGTTCTCGGCGGGCTTTTGGTCTCATTCTCTGCAATCAAATGAAGTCCGAGTTCCATGGAGCCTATTTAAAAAAATGAAAAATATATATTAAAGTACAAAATTCTTAGATATAGACAATATATGTAGAATTTTACCAACATGTAAAATGCTAACTCAAAGTACCTTATATTCAGGGCTACATTAAAAATGATAAAATAGGATGCATTTGAATTTCTGTATTGTTCACAACATTAAATTTTATAAAGTTGAGTCAATTATTTGTAACAGAGAATCTTTAAAATGCTCTTTTTAATTATTTTTTAAAAAATCACTATGTAGCCCGAGCTCCATTTTTCTACACCCACCAGCACGTGCTTCTAAACAAAAACAAGTTGTTGCGGCTGATGTGCCACTACTCCGCCAACATGAGATCTCTATCAAGTGAGCGAGATATGCAGGTGCACGTGCTCGTTCAATTCGAATCTGCGGCGCGGGCAATGTAGTTGAGCTAGGCCACGGCATCAAGCAGCGGGACCCGCGGACAAGGCCACGCAAACGAGACGAAATCGACAAAATTGACCCTTATCTGAAAGTTCAGCACAAAATGAACCTATTTTGAAACTATTTCAAAATCTAACCCTTTTTTGTGGAGCCTGTCACGATGGCGCTACCCTACATGGAGTAGCTCCATTCTGACTGGCGCTACCCTTTCGCCAGCGTGGCACTGAAGGACCCCACCTGTCACAGGTGCAGCACGGTAGCGCCAGATCGACCGGCTTCGCAAAACCTAGGGTAGCTCCAATGGGAATGGCGCTACCCTTCTTAATGGGCCGGCCCATCAGTGCGTCGCGCGGTAGCTGCTCCGGGTGAGACTTTTTAGTCCCACCTCGGAAGCTGAGAGAGATTTGCACCCGTTTATATACCCCGGTCTGAGAGGGCACCCGAGCTCCTCTCAGATCCGGTGCATTGCAGTGTGCGTGTGTGTGTGCGTCCTGCCCTGTGGGCCTGGGGACCCTGGTCCTGCTGGCAGTACTGGCCCCGCCGACGGGTGGGGTCGTGGACCCCAGCGGATCTGGTTGACCTCGGGCGGGCTTTTTTTATTTTTTGTTTAGGTAGCGCCATGCACAAAGGAGCTACACTATGCTAGTGTAGCGCCGAGCTCAATGGAGCTACCCTCTGTAAGGTAGCTCCGCGCAGAAAGGAGCTACACTATGACATGTATATACCGCTGCGAGCCCGGCACCCTTCTTCCTCCTCGCGTTTTCCTTTGTTTTTGGCCGGGCTGGCAGACCTCTCACTCCCCCTCTCAAATCCCCACCTAAATCCCTAAAGATTTGAAGGCAAATCTTGTGGATTTCGTCGCCGGAGTCCTCCCCAAGGTAATGTGGTCTGTTCCCCTTTATTTCATCCGAAAATCTGGTGTATTTCTTCCCTAGATCCGAAAATTACATCGCCGCCGCCGCCCCTGCCTGTGGAGCCATGGGCGGGGCCATCCGTCGCCGGCGCCGTCTGTGGAGGCAATGGCGGAGCCGCCGCCGCCATGGCTGTGTCCCCCCTCCGTGCTCCGGCCACCTCCATCGCCACACCTTCCATGGCTCAGGCCAAATCTCTGTAGATGCACCCACACTTGTATATATTGTTGGTATAAAGAAATCCGAATGTATAAGCTTTGGCCTGCCTGCAAAATCTCTTGCACCATGATGAAATCTGAATTCTCTATAGATGCAAACTCTATTTTTTGGTATGCAAACTCTCTGTAGATCTTGTAATTTTTGTATTAGATTATAGAAAACTGAAATATGGCTGTCATTTATGTGTGGGCTGAAATATTTTGGTAGCATTTAAAATATCATCATTTGTGTGTGAGCTAAGTATTAAAATTTCATAGTATGATTTTGCTTACCATTATCCGAAATTGGTTTGATGTTCCATAATTGGTGAGACTATAATTTTGTTGTTGTATTATGTAGGAGGATGTCTCTTCTTCTTCAACACTATGATCAAAATCACCGTGCTAAGTTGATGTCGGAGAACCATGCGGTGAGAATGGTGCATAGTTGATGTTGGAGTCAATTTTGTTTGCATGTGTATGTAACATGTTTGTGCATTTCAGGTTCTCTCACCTCTGCGACTGAGGTACCACGGTGTCCACGTCAAGAAGCTGCCGTACGATGAGCGGTACACTCCGTTCATTGAAAAGCTAGGACTCTTGCCATACATCAACCTGGTTACTCGGTCGACGCCAAACATGAACCCCCCTGCCATTACGGCTCTTGTTGACCGTTGGAGGCCGGAGACACACACATTTCATCTCCGTACCGGGGAAATGACCGTGACTTTGCAGGATATGTCTATGATCCTCGGACTTCCCATCAAGGGAGTTCCGGTTTGTTTTAACACAAACTCCGATGGATGGCGCGAACTGATGTTTGCCCTTATTGGTGCTGTCCCTCCTATAAAGGAGGACCCGACGAAGGATAGAGTCCCTGCCGGCGCTACTTATACTTGGATCAGGGAGCAATTCAAGGACCCTCTACCCCAGGATGCATCCAAGGAGGCGATTGAGCAGCACGCACGTGTGTATGTGTGGTACACCATCTCAGCTACCTTATTTGCCGATGGTGGTGGCCGCACAGCTCCGTGGATGTGGCTGAAGGCGTTGACCGGTTGGGAGCCTAGAAGCTGGGGTACGGCGGCACTCGCCTTTTTGTACCGGCAGGTAATGAATACTAAATGTCTTTTTTTCACTTCTTAGCGCATCGCTCCTATTTCATAAATGTTAGCTCATCACTCCTATTTTATGCAGTTGGATGATGGTTGCCGCAGATATAAACCAGATAGCGTTATTGGTGGCCCGCTACTTCTGCTCTCTGTTTGGATGTGGGATCACTTTTCTGTTGGACGCCCTAGATTGATGAAAGAGAATACATGGAATGACCATGGCAACCCGTTGCGGGGCCCGACGTGGGCATACAAGTGGGATGTTGTGTCCGAGTTCACTAGTGACCCGCAGAGGATGTACGAGCAGTACGTCAACGAGTTTGACACACTCACCCCCGATCAGGTTACAATTGCCAAGTTTGAAATAGCATATTCTCTCTTTTATTTGAACTACCCGAACTGAATACTCGAAATTGTACCCTATGTTTCAGGTGACGTGGGAGCCATATGGATGTGGAGAATCTTTTGGCTATGTTCACAGTTCTATATTGTTAAGTTGTGCTTATTTTATTTTATTTAATGATGAGCTCATTTGCATTTTCTGCTATTAATTTACCTTTGCTTACATAGAAGTATGAGGTTCTTATACATGAACCATTACGTTTCCTTCCTATAGGCACCACCCGATGATATGACTTTGCGGCAAGCTCTGAAAACTCCACGCACCAAGAGTCGCAAGAAGACGCGGCCTAGGAGATTGCCAAACCGGTTCACACCTTCAGATTGGGAAAATAAAAAGAAGGCCAAGTTTGATGAAGAGATCCACATGGATGAGGAGGACGAAGAAGAGGACGGTGAGGAAGAGACCCACATGGATGAGGAGGACGAAGTAGAGGACGGTGAGAATGAGGCAGACGAGGATGAGGAGGAGGAGGAGGTCGTGCCAGCCCGGCGCACGAAGCTTCTGCCGCGTAGGTCACGGAAGTAGATGGTTATGTATTTGTTTCAGACTTGTGCACTTCATGTTGTTGAACTAGATCGTTATGTTTAGTTGCCCTTAAGGATGTATTGGAACTCCGTTATGTATTAGAACTTAAGTATTTGAACTCCGTTATGTATTAGAACTTAAGTATTTGAACTCCGTTATGGTTATGTATTCGAACCACCGTTATGGTTTATCTGTCATTTGAAGGTTTATCTATCATTTCAATTAGATATGTGTTGTGAGTTCGGGAAACCCACATTTTCATTTTTCTGTCATGTTTAGAAGGGTAGCTCCATTGCGAAAGGCTTCACAGAACATACAGTAGCTCCATTGTGAAAGGCTTCACAGAATGGTAGCTCCTTTCGGCATGGCTTCACACCCACAAGTTTAGCTCCTTTCACATTGGCGCTACGCTCTTAGGACTTAGTCGTTTTGAGGGCCTCGTGTGCCTATTTCGGTACTGGACAGTTCGGACCACCTAATGTTAAATAGGGTAGCTCCATTCGGCATGGCTTCACACCCGCAAGTGTAGCTCCTTTCGCATTGGCGCTACGCAATTAGGACTTAGTCGTTTTGAGGGCTTCGTGTGGCTGTTTCGGTACTGGACAGTTCGGACCACCTAATGTTAAATAGGGTAGCTCCATTGAGCTCGGCGCTACACTAGCATAGTGTAGCTCCTTTGTGCATGGCGCTACCTAAACAAAAAATAAAAAAAGCCCGCCTGAGGTCAACCAGATCCGCTGGGGTCCACGACCCCACCCGTCGGCGGGGCCAGTACTGCCAGCAGGACCAGGGTCCCCGGGCCCATAGGGCAGGACGCACACACACACGCACACTGCAGTGCACCGGATCTGAGAGGAGCTCGGGTGCCCTCTCAGACCGGGGTATATAAACCGGTGCAAATATCTCTCAGCTTCCGAGGTGGGACTAAAAAGTCCCACCCGGAGCAGCTACCGCGCGACGCACTGATGGGCCGGCCCATTAAGAAGGGTAGCGCCATTCCCATTGGAGCTACCCTAGGTTTTGCGAAGCCGGTCGATCTGGCGCTACCGTGCTGCACCTGTGACAGGTGGGGTCCTTCAGTGCCACGCTGGCGAAAGGGTAGCGCCAGTCAGAATGGAGCTACTCCATGTAGGGTAGCGCCATCGTGACAGGCTCCACAAAAAAGGGTTAGATTTTGAAATAGTTTCAAAATAGGTTCATTTTGTGCTGAACTTTCAGATAAGGGTCAATTTTGTCGATTTCGTCCGCAAACGACGTGACGATGTATGGTGAATTATCCAAGTCCGACCCGGTTCGCGTGCATCGACGGGAGAAGCAACGAACTACACGTCGAGTCGATTACCTGTACTCTAGCTTCCACGCAAATCCCCCTTCCGAGTTCCGACACGGCTACATATATTACCACGTACAGGACACCGCGTACGTAGCAGCAGATCGATTATTAAGACCACCGAAGCAGCAGATCGATTATTAAGACCACCGAAGCAGCAGATCGATTTATCCATGGCGTCAACTGTTAGAGTGAAGAGACGTTGTCTTCCTCAAGACCAGGACCTCCCTCAAGACCAGGACACTCGATGGCTATCCATCCATGCATGCTTTGCATGCCGGCGCGCACGATGTGCATCAGATCCTCCTAGCTAGGATCTGCCAACTGAGTTAGTTAGGCGTGCGTGCGTGTGTGCTCTCTCTCCCTCACTGCTGTACTCTCTCTATAAATAGTGGTGTACCCTGAATCAATATACAGTGACAAACAGTGCGTTCTTATGCACACCAAATATCAGTACTCTTCCTTTCATGGTATCAGTTTGATCGATCCTATGGCGACCGCTCCTGCTGTCTCCGACGGTCTCGCGGCGCCCGTCCTCTCCGACGCCGCCGTCGGCGCCACTGCTCCGGTCGCTGTCCCGCCCGGCAGTGAGCCTCTCGACGCCGCGGCCATCCTCGCCCTCACCCAGGTTCCTCCCGCTCCTGCCGTTGCACCTCCTGGCATCTCTATCTCTTTCCAGATGCGCGGCGTCCAAATCCGCAACATCATTCCCCACTCCCTCGACCTGTCCACGGGCTCTTATGCCCAGTGGCGCACTCTCTTGGAACTCGCCGTGGAGGAGTACGGCGTGCTGGACCATCTCACGTCGGACGCCGCCCCGGCCGTCCCCGACGTCGAGTGGCGAACCATCGACTCCATCCTCAAGCGGTGGATTTACGGGTCCATCTCCCGGGAGCTCGTCGGGATGATCATGGACACCTCGAAGCGGGCGTGGCAGCTGTACATCTCCCTCGGCAACGTCTTCCTCAACAATCGCCGTCACCGCGCCGTCCACCTCACGTCGGATCTCCATGAACAGCGCCAAGGGAGCCTCGGCATGGCGCAGTACTGCGCCCGCATCAAGACCATCGCGGACGCTCTCCGCGACTGTGAGCAGCCGCCGACGGACGACACCCTCGTCACCGTGCTTACGCGCGGTCTGAACGAGCGTCACCACGTGACGGGTAAGATCCTCCTGTCTAACTCCGGGCGCATCACCTTTGACGACGCCCGGAACATGCTGCTCCTCGACGAGATGCAGGGCCGCGCCACCGAGCGCGTCGCCTCGCAGTCCGCGCTGATGTCTCTCGGTCGCACCGCTGGCGGCCAGGGCGGTGGCGGCGGGGGCGGCGCACCCCCTCCTGCACCAGGCTACCCTCGTCCACCCGGCTCCCACGGCGGCATCGGTACCTACGGCGCCAACTACGGCGTGCCTTCTCCGCAAGTCTTTGTACGGACTCAAACAGGCTCCACGCGCGTGGTTCACACGTTTCGCCAATTTTATCACCTCTATCGGTTTCGTTTCCTCCAAATCAGATACCTCCCTCTTCATCTTTCACTCCCCTACCGACGTTGCGTATCTCCTTTTATATGTCGACAATATCGTTCTCACCGCTTCTTCCGACGCTTTCTTACATAAAATCATAGCTGCTCTCAGCGCCAAGTTCTCCATGACCGATCTAGGCCCTCTTAGCCACTTTCTCGGCATATCTGTCACTCGCACTGCCTCTGGTCTCCATCTTTCTCAGCGACAGTATGCCCTCGATCTCATTGATCGTGCTGGTATGCATGACTGCAATCCAGTAAAAACCCCCATCGACTCCGGTTCTAAACTGTCTCTTCTCGACGGTGATCTTCTTGATAACCCTACTCACTACCGTAGTCTAACCGGCGCCCTACAGTACTTGACCTTAACACGCCCTGAGATCTCGTATGCCGTTCAGCAAGCTTGTCTTTTCATGCACGCTCCTCGCACTACTCATCTCAACCTCGTTAAGCGCATTATCAGGTACATCAAGGGAACTCTTGATTTCGGTACTCATATCTCTCCCTCTTCTACTTCTTCCCTTGTTGCCTATTCCGACGCCGACTGGGCTGGCTGTCCAGATACCCGTCGTTCCACGTCGGGGTTTTGCGTTTTCCTTGGTGACAATCTTATTTCGTGGTCTTCCAAACGCCAACTAACCGTGTCCAGGTCAAGTGCAGAAGCAGAGTATCGTGCAGTTGCTCATGTGGTTGCCGAGAGCTGCTGGATTCGTAATCTTTTGCAGGAATTGCATTGTCCGCTTAACAGGTCGACTGTTGTGTATTGTGATAACGTTTCTGCTGTTTACTTGTCTGTTAACCCTGTTCAGCATCGCCGCACAAAACATATCGAGATAGATATTCACTTCGTCCGCGACAAGGTCCAGGTTGGTGATGTTCGAGTTCTACACATTCCAACGACATCCCAATATGCTGACATTTTCACCAAGGGGTTACCTTCAGCTCCCTTTGTTGAATTTCGCTCCAGTCTCACCGTCCAGGAACCTCCCGTTGATACTGCGGGGGGTTGTTAGAGTGAAGAGACGTTGTCCTCCTCAAGACCAGGACCTCCCTCAAGACCAGGACACTCGATGGCTATCCATCCATGCATGCTTTGCATGCCGGCGCGCACGATGTGCATCAGATCCTCCTAGCTAGGATCTGCCAACTGAGTTAGTTAGGCGTGCGTGCGTGTGTGCTCTCTCTCCCTCACTGTTGTACTCTCTCTATAAATAGTGGTGTACCCTGAATCAATATACAGTGACAAACAGTGCGTTCTTATGCACACCAAATATCAGTACTCTTCCTTTCACGACGACGACCTTGCAGCCTTCCGAGTGGGCCGACCTCCCGCCGGAGCTTCTAGGACGGGTCATCGCCCGCCTCCCGTTCCCCGACGACCTCGCCCGCTTCCGTGCCGTGTGCCGCCCCTGGCACTCGGCTGTGCGTGAGCACGCCAGTCCTAAGACGCCATGGGTCATCCACTCTGATGGCACGTTCGTCACATATGACTATGAGTTTCATCGACGTCTTCCTTTTCCCGACAACACAAGATTCATAGGCGCTAGCGGCAGCTGGCTCGCGCTCTACCGTGCCGATGATGCCAATGATGGACAACGCAAGTACCTCTTGCATAACCCCTTCACCAGGACTACCGTGTCGCTCCCTGGCCTAGACTCTATCATCGGAAAGGCCCCGGACGGGTTTAAGATCCGGAAGGTGCTCATGCAGTCCGACCAACATGATGTCGTCGCTGTAATCACCAACAGTCGGAGTTACCCGATCATCTTGTGCCGTCCTGGGAAACGCGGTGCATGGTGGCCTGGAGGAAATACGGCATATGCCACTATATATGACATCGCCTTTCACGAGGGAAATCTCTACGGGATCACCCATGGCAGGGAGCTTGTCAGGTTAGATCTTAGCGATGGTGGCCATGGTATACCTACCGTTACAAATGTTGGATGTGTTTTCGAGTACATGCCGAGTGACGATGAGGAAGAAGCTAATGAATACGAAGAATAGGCAGAGTACAGTGATATGGCAATCTTTGATGATGAGGAGGACAACGATGGAGAAGCAGTGGACTACAACGAGGCACTGTCGAGCCTTGGTGCGGGTGACGAAGAAGCATTCGATGCCAATGGTGACTTTGAAGATGACAATTTCTTCAACAACGATGACCATGACGACGTGTCAAGCAACGACGATGACCATGTTGTAGATGGTCTTGACGTGTATGAAGATAACGATGACGATTTCGGATATTACGAAGGTGATGGTTTGATACCAGACACTTCTGATTGGGAGGCATGACGGGCACACTCTACGTGAGCCGCCTTCACTCAAAATACGTTTATGGGGTTAGCGGCGAAGATGATGATAGATTGGCCTGGTACTTCGCGGATGAGCATGACGTGACGGACCCGGAATCTCAAACCTCCGATGGAATTGACTGGAGTATGTCGACGTGGTATTTTCCACAAGAATTGATTGTTTAAATATTATTATTAGTACGTAGCACTTTAATGATGTGAGCATGTGATTGGTTCGAGTGTATGCCCATCTTGCTTTGAGCGCTTTGCTTTGCATGTTCACGATGCTATTGTGTACAAGTATTCTTGAAAGCATCTTGCTAAATTGAGGAGTCATAGCTGTAAGAAGGATATCAGCATATATGCGCGTGAACATGCCATGCCACATAATAACTAGCTTGGCTCCAATAGTCACAATTGTTGTTACGTACAAAATGTGTTGGAATATAAATGGTACTCCCTCCGATCGAAAATAAGTGTCGGCAATTTTGTGCTAGCTTAGAACAAAATTTATACTAGGTCCCCGACACTTATTTCCGATCGGAGGGAGTAATACTTAATAAATGTTTAACTTGCAAAATTTCAGTTTCCATCAAAAATTTTATTAAAATTTCAGTTATATTTTGTAACGGAGGAGTGCTGAAGGTCCTGTCCTTAACGTTGGCGGCCTGTTCGATTCTTAAATCATGTCAACAATTCATTACTAAAATGTGCGCCCCGATACGGCATATGCTCAGCGCAGCTATCAATCATGGGGTCAGGAGCAGACCCACAACAAAGGTGTTTCTGGTAGGCCACGCGAACGACATCATGACTTGACCTGTTGTGTTTCTCGTGAAACTGCCTAATGATTGGAGTCCTTTTTAAAAGACGCTGCTATTATAGCGGTTGGACAAATCCAAAGATGCTAATTGCTATTTAGCATATTTCAGGGAATTTATTACTAATTAGTTAAGCATAGTCCAGGGAATCTATTACTAATTAGTTAATGCTAATTAATTCCTAACACTACCCCTTGGACAACGTTGTCTTCGAAGGCTTCCATGTCTTAAAATTCTCCATAGCGTTCCGAGTGCTGGAAAGTCTTGGATAGTCCTTATTCTTGAAAACTTGAATTTGTACAAGCTATGATCTCCATAATCCTATAGGAAAAATATAAGGAGAAATATATCATTGGTATAATAATTGTACCATTAAAACTTGTATGGGAAATCCATTGGAGAACTCATAAGGAAAGAGTACAATATATTTTTTCAGAAGATAAATACTAAGTTTAGCCCTAGGAGATTTCTCCCCTTGAACTTTGCAAATTTCGAAGTCGTCTCATACCAATGTCATGAATGCATTTTGAAATGCAACTGTTGTTAAGGACTTAGTGAACAAATCCGCAAGATTGTCACACGATTTTGTTTGCAAAATATCAATTTCTCCATTTTTATGTAATTCATGCAAAAGTGTTCGACTTGGAATGACAAACAATGTTGCTGAAGGAAGTTTTCATTTTTTTTGCATGAAAAACTCATTTTTCATTTTCTGAGTGCCATAGATCGATGTTTTTGGGAAGGAGTTATCAAAATTTGATTTGATAATTGGACCAAACCAATCTCCAAAAATAGTAGACCACTTCGGGTTAAAATTCACCACTTGGTGCAACAATAAACCATTTGTAGGTATTTTTTATATTTTTAGCAACTTTCTGCCGATTCGGTAGGAAGTGGGCCCAATTAAAACTACAAGTGCTTTAAGTTTGCTCATGAATTTTTCTAAAAATGATTTTTAGGTCCACAATATGTTATTTCATCAGAGATCTATAAAAAAATCGCAAGATTCCACCCCTATCTATGAACGGTCACACCCGCTATTTTGATCGCCTTTTAAAATTGACATAAAAAAAATCGAAAAAAAAATCGAAAACCTTCACATTGCTCATCTTATGTGACCTAGTTGCAAGAAAAAATAACACTTGGAATATTACAATTTTTAAAAAGTATTCCCAAAACAGAGGTATCATATATGAAGATTCTTGACTTTTATGCAAAACTACCAATGTTATGGTCATAACTATGACATAGTTTGTTCAAATGATCCTATATCATACAAAAGTGTTCGACTTGGAATGAAAAACAATGTTGCTAAAGGATGGTTTCATTTTCCTTGCATGAGAAACTCATTTTTCATTTTGTAAGTGCCACAAATCGATGTTTTTGTGAAGGAGCTACCAAAATTCAATTTGATAATTGGACCAAACCAATCTCCAAAAATAGTAGACCACTTAGGGTTTAAAATTCAGCACTTGTTGGAACAATAAAACATTCTTAGGTATTTTTAACATGAGGAACCACCGGATCATCCTGTGCCGTCCTAGGAAGCCAGGCGCATGGTTGCTCAAGCACCGAGTGCTGCCATATGCGTGTATCTCGGACATCGCGTTCCATGGAGGTAGTCTATACGGGGTCACTAAGAATGCAGACCTTATCGCGTTGGAGCTCGGCGAGAGGAAAGACGGCACTCCAACTGTTAAAAGTGCTAAATACGTTATCACACACTTCGAAAGTGATGACGAGGGGGACGACAATGAAGATGAAGTGGAAGTTTCAAGTAGTGAAGGTGAAGAAGAGGTGGACCTCAGCGACACATCGAGTCTTGAGGACGAAGATGTGTTAGAGTACAACGAGGCATCCGGCGCCGAGGATGAGGACGGCGAATTCGGAAGCAACGACATGCCACACATTGAGGAGGAGGACATAGATTTGGAGAGCAACGAGATGTCAAGCTCCGAGGATGAAAACGAACAATTGGAAAGCAGTGAGACATCAAGCGCCGAGGAATCCGACAGTGATGAGGAGGTTGGAGACAACCTACATGACGTGGAGTTAGACGGCTATTGTTCGAATCCTGATATCTACGAGGAGAATGAGTTCATGGATTACACCGTGACCAAAAGGCGTCTCCTCGAGTCAGGTGGCAAGTTAGTCATGGTAAGATGGCAGCAATATGCACCCTGTTTGTCCACGAGGCTCGGTCGTGGCACTTTGGACAAGTACGGGGTTGATGACGACGACGATCTTGAGGTCTTGGAGGCAGATTTGGACATGGGCTCGTGGGATGACGCTGCAGCAAGCTGCATGCTCTTCATCGGCGATCATTTCTCAACATCATTTTTTGGTTGCAAGGAGGCATCGGAGGAATTTATCTTCTACTTTGTACATGAAAACGATGTCGTCAACGCGATTCCAACAACATATGAGGAGTTGTTCGAGTCAAAATCGATGTGGTTTTCTCCTCGAGAGATAGTGGTTTAAGTTCAATATTAAGTAGACTAGGAGTTGATTGTCAAAATGTGCTTATGTATGTACTTCTTTTTGACATTGTGTAGTACTCCACTGATTTTGTTAAATATTTCCAAATTTTGAGAAGAAAATTTAGAAATAAACACATTTTTTGTTTAATGATAGAAAAAGAATGTCGTGTTTATTTTCGTTAAGATCAAGAGCATATGTTTCTATTTTCAAAAGAACACAACACTTCTATTTATCATATATATGACCACGCATTACGGTAATATCTGCGTAAGTTTTTTCAAAAACAACAGAAACGAAGCGCTAAGCAGAGAATATACTAGGAGTTTGTCGATGTCGTGTTTTACAGTATCTTTTTACTCCTCCTTTAAAGGGCAAATCCTATGCTCCGCCCGTGGGCGCGCCTTAGTAGCCTCCGCCCATGGGTGGAGGGATATGGGCCGCGGCCCGTTAGCGCAGGGTCCTATGGATTTTTTTGTTTTTCCTGGCGGATTTATTTTCCCCTGGTTCACTAGTTTGGCTGGTTTTTTTGTTTTTTCGTTTTCTGAACAATTTCGAATTTGAATAAATTAAAAATATGAACAATTTTCGAATTTCAACAATTTTCGAGTTTGAATAATTTTCGAGTTTGAATTTTTTTTAGGTTTAAACAATTTTCCAGTTTGAACAATTTTCAAATTCGGACAATTTTTGGAATTGAACAATTTTCATATTTGAATAATTTTGAACTTTATAAAAGAACAAATATAACAAAATGTTACATGTAAAGTAGTGAAAAATCATTTCTTATTTTATCATTATTATTATTATTTAATCCCTGTATATAATGTATTTCTATTTAAAATTGTACACACTGGTAAAGTACAACATTGTCTAAATCTATGATTTTTATTTTTTATTTAAAAAAAGTCCCATGGAACTTGAGCTTCATTTGGGGTTTCTATGAGTTCTCCCGACTTTGTCTGTAAGATCAAGATTTATTTCAGACTTTGCCTGCAAGAATGAAACAAAAAATGTCAGTGTTTAGAATGAATGAGACCAAGAGCAGCCTTTCATTAGAGGAACAAGCAATGAGTGCGGATGAATACACCCTTGATTAGGACAAGCAATTAGGAGATCATCCTCGAACAAAGATATCAACTGCTCTTGATTTCATACCTACTTTGGATCAAAGCTCTTCTTTGGCGGAGCACTAAAATCATTACAGACACTGGGATCGACCATCCACTATACTTGAAGGCACCTCTGTAATATTTTAGTTTTTTGGTAGGGGAGGGGGGAGGGGGGCAATATGGAAGCAGCTAGCTCCCTTTCCCTTATTATGTTACCATTTATATCCACTATTCTCCGATTAGAAGATCTTGGCGCACTTAACTTGAGTACATCAATCATTCCTTAATTTCGGCGTAAGATTTTAGAGATATTGGAGCTGAATGAGAGAGACCGGTCAATAGTTACAGCTACTTTTTATTAATCTCACACCAAGAATATATCACAATTAACATGGAACCTTTGCTATGGGTGTGCTTCTGAGTTCATGATTGATTGCTGAGCTGAGCATATGCAGTATCTCTGACGATGCGTCGCAGACTATGTGTCCAAGTATGAATTTTTGAAGAATTTGCAAAAAGTCTGAACAAACACCATTATGTTGACAATGTTGCAAAATGTTGACTCAAAAGGCCTTATATTCTGGGCAACACGAAAATGACAAAAGTATCACATCTAAAGTTAGAACGGTGCACAATTTTAAACCTCTCATATCTATCAGAGTAATCATTTGGTGTAGGCCAGAATATAATTAAGGTATTTAAAATTGAGATTTTACACGTTGGTAAAATATAACATTGTCTGCATCTAGATTTTTTTCTGAATTTTTACAAAGATTTAAAATCTTATTTTACCTTTTTTATACAATAATAAAGGCCTCCATAAAACTCGGACTCCATTTGAGGTTTCTGGCAACACGGCCGCCAACGTTAAGGACAAGACCAAGACCACACAGGTATTCTTGTTCGGTATGTTCTACTACTAGGGGCATCTCACTACAGCAGGTAACGGCTATGCCGACGGCCGAAGGCCGTCGGGCTAGGCTGACTCGACGGCAGCCGTCGGCGTAGCCCCGTCGGCGTAATCGGGCGTCGGACCAGCCACGGAGGCCGTCAGGTCAGAGTCCAGCCGTCGGGGCAGCCTCATGCCGACGGTCGTCCAGAAGCCGTCGGTCGAGTTATGCCGTCGGATCAGCTCGTCGAGGGTCCCACCGACGGCTAACGGCGTCCAGGTTCTATCCGACGACAATGCCATCGGCTCAGCCTAGCAGGCCGACCGGCCCGTCAGCGCACAGATTCGGCCCGAGAATGCAGCCAGGGGCTATGCCGACGGCATTGCCGTCGGGTTAGCCCCTGCCATTTGGTCATTTTGGCAGGGCTAACCCGACGGCAATGCCGTCGGCATAGCTCCTGGCATAATTTTTTTTTGAATTTTGGTTTCCAGCAGGCTATTTCGCAGGCAAGCAATATAATAAAACAAATATACAAATGCATCATGTTATCACACATTCATATGCATAGTATCACACACATAGTATCACATATCACACACATTGTATCATGCATACATAGTATCACATATCCAACATCGTGCATCATAGTACCGCCCACACACGCTCACCAAAATAAAGCAAAAGATCCATCGGTGAGGCCTCGTACGGAGAAATCTATAGGGGTAGATCTCCGAACCCCCAGTCCAGGGTTTCGCCGGATAAAGACCACCGGAGCATCGTCCACCCTAGAAAACTTGCATGCATGTGTCCCTAACATATGTGTATAGGTGTGACCCAAGGTTGGTACATGCAATATATATAGGTCCCGGGCAAGGCCTTCTTCACAGACATGGGGTGTTAACACTAGCTGAAATCTAGGATCTATACGTGGAAACTCCCGCTACGGGTCTATCGGAGCCTATTTCATCGTAAAGTGGGCCCAACCATTGCTTTCCATGTATATATGTCCTAAACAAACCAAAATAAAGCAAAAGATCCATCGGTGAGGCCTCGTACGGAGAAAGCTATAGGGGCCAAACGCCCCCCGGTCTAGGGTTTCGCCGGATAAAGACCACCGGAGCATCGTCCACCCTAGAAAACTTGCATGCATGTGTCCCTAACATATGTGTATAGGTGTGACCCAAGGATGGTACATGCAATATATATAGGTCCCGGGCATGGCCTTCTTCACAGACATGGGCTGTTAACACTAGCTGAAATCCAGGATCTGTACGTGGAAACTCCCGCTACGGGTCTATCGGAGCCTATTTCATGGTAAAGTGGGCCCAACCATTGCTTTCCATGTATATATATCCTAAACAAACCAAAATAAAGCAAAAGATCCATCGGTGAGGCCTCGTACGGAGAAAGCTATAGGGGTAGATCTCCGAACCCCCCGGTCTAGGGTTTCGCCGGATAAAGACCACCGGAGCATCGTCCACCCTAGAAAACTTGCATGCATGTGTCCCTAACATATGTGTATAGGTGTGACCCAAGGTTGGTACATGCAATATATATAGGTCCCGGGCATGGCCTTCTTCACATACATGGACTGTTAACACTAGCTAAAATCCACGATCTGTACGTGGAAACTCCCGCTACGGGTCTATCGGAGCCTATTTCATGGTAAAGTGGGCCCAACCATTGCTTTCCATGTATATAGATACTAAACAAACCAAAATAAAGCAAAAGATCCATCGGTGAGGCCTCGTACGGAGAAAGCTTTAGGGGTAGATCTCCGACCCCCCCGGTCTGCTGGCTAGGGTTTCGCCCCAGATCGGGCTTCGGGGGCCCGCATGCAACCCAGAGCATGCATGCGGACCTAACATGTGTGTGCATGTGTGTTGGTGGGTTGATGGGATCCAATAGTTATAGCTTCCCGGCCGCTCTCACCTGCCTCCCACGTACATATCGCTCCCGGCTCATGACTTAGAGGTGTAAACTCCCACGTCGGTACCACCGAGGGGAACCTTGTCCTAGGAATGGCCAAACCTATGCTTACCATGTTCATATGTCCTAACCAAAGCTAAAGGCACACACTACCCCACCATAGTACCGCCCTCTGGAGAAATCTAGGGGGTAGACCGCGCGGGTGCTACTGGCTAGGGTTTCGCCCCAGATCGGGCTTCGGGGGCCCGGAAAACAAAAATGCCTTAAAAATATAATTATACTATAATAATACAAAAGTAATCAGTTAAAATAATATGCATATTAATAAACGATTTTTGAAAAAAATAGGCTGAGCCGACGGCATGCCGTCGGGTCAGGCCCCTGCAGGATGACGCCGTTGGGCGGGCCCACTAGTGGGGACGGGGCCTCCAGTCCCGGCCCGTAAGGGGCTTTAGTCCCGGTTTGCAAACCGGGACCCCAGCCGCGGGACTAAAGGCTGAACCTTTAGTCCCGGCCCGCTTACCAGCCGGGACTGGAGGGTGTCCACGTGGGCACCTCGGAGCGAATCAGGGCCAGGACCTTTAGTCCCGGTTTGTAACACATACCGGGACTAAAGGGTCTGCAGTTTTTTGTTTTTTGCTTTACGGTTTTAGGGTTTAGGGGTTTTAGGTGTTCGGGGGATTAACGTGATGCCTCGTTTGGTGCCTTGGTGTTCGGGAATTAGTTTATGCATATATATAAGATTAACTTATCTTACAAAGCGAGCATATATATACAATTATATGGAGATCAGAATTATCGGGACAAGAGCCCGTCTATTCGATTACATGGACCAACATCAGTAATGGCCCCTAGCTACACTAAATCGTCCTTTGTCGTCTATAGCTTCTATCCTCAGAAAGGCCGCTAGCTCCTCTGCAACAGCAATCGCGCGTTGCTCTGGTAGGTACTTCTCCCGCATGGCCGTGTACTATATAAGAAGAGGAGATGAATATGAATATCAATCATGATAACAAAGAATGACGAGTAAAAATAGAGGTGTGAATGTTTATTGCTTACATCGTATCTGTAATCCTTGTGCTCAGAGGTAAACGTGCGAATGGTCTCGCAAACATAGTATCCACATAGATGCGTCCCCCGTGGCTGCTGATCCCACTTTACGAGAATAGAATATATATAATCAAAATAATAATCTAGCATTACAAATGTATTGAAAATAGAAGTATATCATACTACTACTTACCTGAGCCGCTCTAAAGGTCAGCTTCTCATCCCGGATACCGGGAGTCACGCACTTGAACTGCTTCCAAACCCTGCCCGACAAGGAAAATGATTTGCTAAGTTTTTCATTAATTGATATATCAGAAAATCATCGAAAGAGACCGATAGAGCGCAAGAATGATAAAATTACCCTTGGAGCATGTCCTGCAGGCTTTGGAACTGTTCCAAGGGTCTCGATAATGGGTCGAAGGCATCAACTCTTCCCTTATCAATTTGAATGTCCAACAGAATCCAGTGGAAGCTGCACATATATATATATGTGTCAGTAACTTATCAATAACACTCATAAGTGAATGGACACAACAGAGTAAGACCCTCACTTGAAGTTGTATGGAAACAGTATGTGGTCATAGAAATTTTGTTCTGTTAGAAACCTTAGAAGGTTTTCCTCTGTCTCCTTGGGGTTATCAGTTAGCGTCTTTATATGTATTTTATCTGGGTCAATAAACCCAATATTTAGGATGTTCCTACTTTTACATTCCAGAATCTTCATTCTGCATAATAGAGTACAAGTCAGAACGGAACAAGTTATATGTAGACAATGAATTGAAATAACTGATCAAGTTATATGTAGACAACGAATTAAAAAACTTACAAACAATAGCAACTCATAAGCGATTTGTCGAGGGCGTCGGCATTGTACATCTGGAAGAGTTCATCAAAGTCGATATGGATGTCTTCGGGGCGGCCGTAGTACTCCCGTGGGACAAGCGCCACGATCATCGTTCTCCCATTCTTTGATTCACTTAAGTACCATGTATGCAAGTAACGCATATTTGTTGGGAGATCATCCAACTTATCTTTGCTGACCAAAGGCGCTCCCATGACAAACTGTGGCTTAGGGGCTACCACAGCCTTGGGTAACCTGTCGTCTTGGGAAGCCAGAACGTCTTCAACCGGGATACCCCATTCAGCCGCCCACTTCTTTGCTAATTCCAAATCTTGCCCCTGCACCAGAGAGGGAACATTCTCGGGTAACACCCTGAGGGGTGGGATCGACTGTTTGGCCTGTTGTCCAAGCTGAGGAACGTCTGATCTTTTTTTGCTTGTAGTTGAACTTGATTTGCGGCGTCTTGATTCTCACATTCTGGCAGGTTGAAATGTGACATGATATCATTCCAAAGATTATCTTTGTACCTTTCGGCGACATAGTCACTATCGGCTGCCCCTTTGCGCTTGTTCCACTCCCGAACGCTGATCGGGACGTGATCCCTAACGAGAACTCCGCATTGCTTCTTGAATGTGTCAGCAGCATTCTTAGGAAGCTTTGGTTCGCCCGTAGGCAATATCACCTCAAAGGTGTAATGCGTCCGTGCGTCCAACTTTTTAGTCGGGCCTCGTTTCGTAGCTTTGCTCGATGTGGAGGCCTAAGAGGGAGAAACATTCGTCAAATGAATGTATATGTATACAATATAGAGCTATCTCCAATATTTTTCACATATTACAAGTGATTGTCGAACTTCATATGTATACCTCGCCGGACTTTATTATTTTTCTCCACCGGCTTCTCCATCAGTGGAGCTATCACCTTCTCCGTCATTGGAGCTATCTCCGGCCCCATCGGCTTCATCTTCGTGTCGATCAACCTCCATTCCATCTCCGGAGGGGTTTAGATATGACGACGGAGATTCTGCAGGTTCAACGTCGGGGGCGTCTTTGATTATATCTTCGATAAGTTCTTCCTCTTCGAGGTTCCTGCTATGTGGATCCATAGTTCTGCAAAAAACGAATATTTGATTAACTAATAAACTAACAAACTATATATGATGCAAAATAATTCTATTTCTATTTGCAAAATAATTCTATTTCTATTTGCAAATAAATTCTAACTAAATAATTCTAACTAAAATAATTCTATTTCTATATCTAAAATAATTCTATCTCTAAAATAATTCTATATCTAACTATAACTATATCTAAAATAATTCTATATCTAAAATACCCTAACACTAAAATAATTCTATCTCTAAAATACCCTAACACTAACACTAACTATAACTAAAATAATTCTATATCTAAAATACCCTAACACTAAAATAATTCTATCTCTAAAATACCCTAACGCTAACTATAACTATATCTAAAATAATTCTATCTCTAAAATAAATCTCTAAAATAATTCTATCTCTAAAATAATTCTATATCTAACTATAACTATATCTAAAATAATTCTATATCTAAAATACCCTAACACTAACTATAACTAAAATACCCTAACACTAACTATATCTAAAATAATTCTATATCTAAAATACCCTAACACTAAAATAAATCTCTAAAATAATTCTATCTCTAAAATACCCTAACACTAACTATAACTAAAATACCCTAACACTAACTAATTCTAACCCTAACACTAACTAATATCTAACCCTAACTAATTCTAACCCTAACACTAACTAATATCTAACCCTAATATCTAACACTAACTAATTAACAATTTTTTTTAAAAAATTACCTTGCAGGCGGCAGCACGTACAGCGCGGGCACGGCGGCGCGGCGGCTTGGACGGCGGCGGGAACGGCGGCGCGGCGGCTGGTAATGCGGCGGGCGCGGTGGCCGGCGGGCGGTGGCTGCAGGACCGGCGGCGGCGAGCTCGGGTGCGGTGGCCGGCGAGCTCGGGCGCGGTGGCGCGGCGGCGGGGCGCGGTGGCGCGGCGGCGAGCTCGGGCAGCCTGGCGGCGTCTTCGGTGAATTCCTCGCGCGCGAAAAACGGCTAAGTCCGAAACCTGGGGAAGAAGGCGCCAGTTTTATACCCCGGGACCTTTAGTCCCGGGCGGTGGAACGGACCGGGACTAAAGGGGGGCCTTTAGTCCCGGTCCGTGCCACCGCCCGGGACTAAAGGCCTCGGGTGGGGATTTCAGCAGCCAGGGCCTTTAGTCCCGGTCTGTGGCACGGACCGGGACTAAAGGCCTATTTTCTGTTTTTTTGTTTTATTTGGTTCATAAATAGTTATCTGTTTGCATATTTGAGAATTTGACAAAACTATAAAAATGAAAAGTGTTTGAAATTGAATAGATAATTCAAAACTATTTTCTATTTTACAAATTAATTATTTTAAATATCCTAAGTATTAACTATTTTGCTATTTTCAATTAAAAACTATGTTTATTAATATTCTTTTTGCATATTTGAGAATTTGACAAAACTATAAAAATGAAAAGTGTTTGAAATTGAATAGATAATTCAAAACTATTTTCTATTTTACAAATTAATTATTTTAACTATCCTAAGTATTAACTATTTTGCTATTTTCAATTAAAAACTATGTTTATTAATATTATTACATTAACCGTGTCTGTCGTAGCCATGGAGAATCTTCATCATGCATTACATACAAGATTTAATACATTATTACATTATGAAGGGTTTCGCAGCATAGTAAATCAAAAAATTTCCTACGGATGCGAACAAGAAAGCCAAGATCTAATCTAGGAGATGTAATCAACGAGAGAGGTAGATGAGATCTTCATACCCTTGAAGATTCGCACAGCGGAAACGTTCAATAGAACGTGGTTGACGTAGTCGTACTCGCCGTCTCCTCCTCGCGATCCGATTCGATCCTACGCCGCAAGTGGCGGCGCCTCCGAGAGTTGCACACGTGCGGTGCAGCGACGTCTCCTCCTTCCTTGGTCCAGCAAGTATGGTGGAGAGATAGATTGGATTAGCAGCACGACGGCGTGGTGCTTATGGTGGAGAGTTTCTGCAGCAGGGCTTCGCCTACGCGCAGTCGCGAGAGAGAGAGAGGGAGGGCAGCAGTTGGCGGCTAGGGTTTAGGTTAGGGGTAGAGAGGGCTGCGCCCTTGCCCCCCTATATATAGAGGGGTGGCCGGCCAGCTTGGCCTCTCCCCAAACCCTAGGGCGCCGACTTGGAGTAGGAAGAGTGGGGGGCAAGTTTCCCCCCTTCCTTCTTTGAAGACTCCCTTAGGGTTTCCCCTTGGGCTGGCCGGCTGGGCCTTAGGGGCCTTGTGCGCCTGGCCCAGGGCGGCCAGGGCACTTCCCCTTAGGCCCACGCAGGCCTCCGTCAAGTGGGCCCATGTTGGTCCCACTCCGGAACCTTCTAGAACCTTCCGGTACAATACCGATAAACTCCGAAACCTTTCCGGAATCCAAAAACTGCTTTCCTTTATATGAATCTTATTCTCCAGACCATTCCGGAACCTCTCGTGACGTCCTGGATCTCATCCGAGACTCCGAACTAAAAACTCATAAAACAATTATCCATTCTATCCTAGCATCGATACACGTTAAGTGTGTGACCCTACGGGTTCGAGAATATGTAGACATGATCTTCTATCAATAATCAACAGCGGGATCTGGAAACCCATATTGACTCCCACATATTCATCGATGATCATATCGAATGAACCACGATGTCAGGATTCAATTAATCCCGTATATGTATTCCCTTTGTCACACGATATTTTACTCGCCCGAGATTTGATCGTCGGTATCGCCATACCTAGTTTAATCTCGTTTACAGCAAGTACTTTACTCGTTCCGTAATCCGATATCACTTTGTGATTAACTCATTAACCACATGCTTGCAAGCGGTGTTGATATCGATTACCGAGTGGGCCCGAAGTATATCTCTCCGACTTGGGAGGGACAAATTCCATCTCGATACATACAACCCAACAAGTACTTTCCGATCACCTGAGAGACACCTTTATTATCACCCTCACATAGGATGACGTTTGATGACTTCAAAGCTTTCTTCCGATACTAGGGAGTTGTATTATCTCATGGTCTAAGGAATACAATACATGACATAGGAAAAGCTTCGCAAAGATGAACACGATGACACGATCTAATTGCTCTGCTTTATTTGGGTCTGTCCATCATATCATTCTCCTAATGATATGATCTCATTATTAATTGACAACTCATGTCTATGGTTAGGAAACCTTAACCATCATTAATCAATGAGCTAGTCCAAAGAGGCGTACTAGGGACACGGTGTTGTTCATAAACCACACAAGTATTAAAGTTTCCGCTTAATACAATTCTAGCATGGAATATAAACATTATCATGAACAAGAATTATAATAATAACATCTTTATTATTGCCTCTAGGGCATAATTCCAACAGTCTCCCACTTGCACTAGAGTCAATAATCTAGTTTACATCTGGCAACAATCTAACACCCATGGCATTAAGGTGCTGATCATGTTTTGCTCGTGGAAGAGGTTTAGTCAATGGATCTGCGACATTCAGATCTGTATGTACTTTGCTAATCTTCAGATCTCCATCTGCTATATAATCTCGAATTATATGGAAACGGCGGTTGATGTGCTTGGTTTTTGGATGATATCTTGGTTCCTTAGCCAGTGCTATGGCGCCAGTGTTGTCGCACAATATCTCCAGTGGGTCCAAGGCATTTGGAACCACACCAAGCTCAGTGATGAAGTTTCTGATCCAAACTCCTTCACTTGATGCTTCTGAAGCAGCCATGTATTCCGCTTCTGTTGTAGATCCCGCGATCACGCTTTGCTTGCAGCTTCTCCAGCTCACAGCTCCACCATTCAAAATATAAACGTATCCTGTCTGAGATTTAGAATCATCCGGGTCGGTGTCGAAGCTAGCGTCGATGTAACCTTTTACGATGAGCTCCTCATCACCTCCATAGACCAAGAACATTTCTTTGGTCCTATTTAAATACTTTAGGATGTTCTTTACGGCTGTCCAGTGTTCCACTCCTGGATCACTTTGGTATCTGCTCGTCAAACTAAGAGCATTGGACACATCCGGTCTAGTACACAGCATGGCATACATGATAGAACCTATGGCCGAGGCATATGGCACTTTGCTCATAGTTTCTCTATCTTTTACCGTAGCTGGACACTGAGCCTTGCTCAATATCTTACCTGACAACATGGGCAATGAACCTTTCTTTGCTTTATCCATTCTGAACCTCTTCAGAACCTTGTCCAGGTATGTACTTTGGCTTAAAGCTATTAGGCGTCTTTCTCTATCTCTATAGATTTTGATGCCTAATATATAAGCAGCTTCCCCTAGGTCTTTCATTGAAAAACATTTATTCAAATAACTCTTCACATCGTTAAGCATACCGATGTCATTTCCAATAATCAATATGTCATCCACATATAGTACTAAAAATGTCACCGAGCTCCCACTCACTTTCTTGTAGATACAAGCTTCGTAGCAATTTGGAACAAATCCAAAACTCTTGATCACTTGATCAAAACGAAGGTTCCAACTCCGAGATGCTTGCTTCAGTCCATAAATGGAACGCTGAAGTTTGCACACCTTATTAGCATCCTTAGGATCGACAAAACCTTCGGGCTGCATCATATACAACTCTTCATCAATGTTGCCATTGAGGAACGCAGTCTTGACATCCATCTGCCATATTTCATAATCATGAAAAGCAGCAATTGCTAATAAAATCCGAATGGACTTAAACATCGCTACGGGAGAGAAAGTCTCATCGTAGTCAACACCTTGAACTTGCCGAAAACCTTTTGCGACAAGCCGAGCTTTATAGACAGTAACATTACCATCCGCGTCCGTTTTCTTCTTGAAAATCCATTTGCATTCAACGGCCTTACGGTCGCTAGGAGGGTCTACCAAAGTCCACACTTGGTTTTCACTCATGGATCCCAATTCGGATTTCATGGCTTCTAGCCATTTCTCAGAGTCTGGGCTCATCATTGCTTCCTCATAGTTCGCAGGTTCGCTGTTGTCTAACAACAAGACGGTTAAGACAGGGTTGCCATACCATTCAGGAGTGGTACGTGACCTTGTTGACCTGCGAAGTTCAGTAGTAGCATCGTTCGAAGTTTCATGATCTTTATCATTAGCTTCCTCTCTTGTTGATGCAGGCGGCGCCGGAACAATTTCTGGTGCTGCGCTACTCTCCAACTCGAGAGAAGGTTCAATAACCTCGTCTAGCTCTACCTTCCTCCCACTCACTTCTTTCGAGAGAAACTCCTTCTCAAGAAAGGATCCGTTCTTAGCAACAAACACTTTGCCTTCGGATCTGTGGTAGAAGGTATACCCAATCGTTTCCTTAGGGTATCCTATGAAGACACATTTCTCCGCTTTGGGTTCGAGCTTGTCCGGTATCAACTTCTTGACGTAAGCTTCGCATCCCCAAACTTTAAGAAACGACAACTTAGGTTTAGCACCAAACCATAGTTCATACGGTGTCGTCTCAACGGATTTAGATGGTGCCCTATTTAAAGTGAATGCAGCGGTTTCTAATGCATAACCCCAAAATGATAACGGCAAATCTGTAAGAGAGATCATTGATCGCACCATATCTAATAGAGTTCGATTCCGGCGTTCAGACACACCATTGCGCTGTGGTGTTCCGGGTGGCGTGAGTTGCGAAACAATTCCGCTTGCTTTAAGATGCGTGAGAAAATCATAACTCAAATACTCACCTCCACGATCGGATCGCAGAAATTTAATTTTCCTGTTACGATGGTTTTCCACTTCGTTCTGAAATTCTTTGAACTTTTCAAATGTTTCAGATTTATGTTTCATTAAATAGATATACCCATATCTACTTAAGTCATCAGTAAAAGTGAGAAAATAGCGATATCCACCGCGCGTCGAAATACTCATTGGTCCGCACACATCGGTATGTATGATTTCCAATAAGTCCGTTGCTCGCTCCATTATTCCGGAGAACGGGGTTTTGATCATCTTGCCCATGAGGCATGGTTCGCACGTGTCAAATGATTCAAAATCAAGAGACTCTAAAAGTCCATCAGAATGGAGTTTCTTCATGCGTTTTACACCAATATGACCTAGACGACAGTGCCACAAATAAGTTGGATTATCACTATCTACTTTGCATCTTTTAGCCTCAATGTTATGGATGTGTGTTTCATTGCTTTCGAGATTCAGAAGAAATAAACCATTCACAATAGGTGCATGACCATAAAAGATGTTATTCATATAAATAGAACAACCATTATTCTCAGATTTAAATGAATAACCGTCTTGCAATAAACACGATCCAGATATAATGTTCATGCTCAACGCAGGCACATAATAACACTTATTAAGGTTTAAAACTAATCCCGAAGGTAAAACTAAGGAGAGCGTGCCGACGGCCATCACATCAACTTTTGATCCATTGCCAACGCGCATCGTCACCTCATCCCTTGCTAGCCGCCGTCTATTCCGTAGTTCCTGTTTCGAGTTACAAATATTAGCAACTGAACCAGTATCATATACCCAGGCACTACAACGAGCGCTAGTAAGGTAGACATCAATAACATGTATATCAAATATACCTTTGATGGTGCCAGCCTTCTTGTCCGCTAAGTACTTCGGACAGTTTCGCTTCCAGTGACCCTTGACCTTGCAATAGAAGCACTCAGTGTCCGGCTTAGGTCCAGACTTGAGCTTCTTCTCAACAGGAGCAACGCGCTTGCCGCTGCCTTTCTTGAAGGATTTCTTTGCACCCTTAGCTTTCTTAAAGCTAGTGGTCTTGTTGACCATCAACACATGATTGTCTTTCTTGATATCCACCTCCGCAGCTTTCAGCTTAGCGAAGAGCTCAGTGATCGTATCAGTGGAACCAATTTGATTATGAGTAACATTTGATTATGAGTAACTACAAAACCTTTGTAGCTAGGAGGGAGTGATTGCAGAACTCTGTCAATCTTGAGCTCCTCTGGAATCTTGCAGTCCAGTTGCTCAAGGCGTTGAGTGTAGCCCGACATCTTAATGGCGTGCTCACTAACGGAACTCCCTTCCTCCATCTTGCAGTTAAAGAACTTCTCAGAGATCTCATATCTCTCAGAACGGGCTTGAGTATGAAACATGGTTTTCAGTTCCTCAAGTATCTCATAAGGCCCGCGGTACTTCTCAAAACGATTTTGAAGTTCCGGTTCCATAGAAAACAGCATGGTACTCATAATCACATCACAATCATCTCTACGAGCATTGAAGTCAGCAAGTTCTTCAGTTTTCGCAGTTGCAGCAGGGGTGTCACCTAGCGCTTTGTCAAGTACATAGGCTTTTTGTCCGCCAGCGAGTATGATTCTCAGATTGCGGAACCAGTTGGTGAAGTTAGACCCATTGTTCTTAAGCTTTTCTTTCTCAGCAAACACGTTGAAGTTGAAGTTGGACTTAGCCATTTGATCTACAACATTGCAAGTACAATTTAGACTATGTTCATGATAACTAGTTCAACTTAATCAAATTACTAGATGAACTCCCACTAAATTCAACATCCCTCAAGTTGTTTAGTGAACATGATCCAAATTCACCACACCTAATCTGATCTTCACGAGAAGAGATGTGGTTTCAATGGTGGACAACTCAGTGTCGATCATATCATTCATATGACTCATGATTAACCTTTCGGTTCATGTGTTCCGAGGCCATGTCTATACATGCTAGGCTCGTCAAGTCAAACCCAAGTATTTTCCGCGTGTGCAAAACTGGCTTGCACCCGTTGTATGTGAACGTAGAGTTTATAGCACCCGATCATCACGAGGTGCTTGAAAACGACGATCTTTCGCAACGGCGCATACGAGGGGAGAACACAATTTTATCTTGATCTTTAAGTGAGGAATCATCTTATAATGCTACCGTCGCGATCTAAGCAAAATAAGATACATAAAAGGATAAACATCACATGCATATAATTTTATGTGACATGGTATAGCCAATCTCCGCGCCATGATCTCCATCTTGTGCGCGCCGGCATGATCTCCATCACTCCACCATGATTGCCTCCACCACGAATAGCAACTACAACTATTGCTAACTACTTAGCGATAAAGTAAAGCTATTACATGGCGTATAAGAAGTTGACACGCAGGTCATACATAATTATAAAGACAACCATATGGCTCCTGCCGGTTGTGAACTCATCGACATGCAAGTCGTGAAAGATTACAAAACATGATCATTGCATACAACTCAATTCATACTCATCATGTCTTGGGCCATACCATATCACAAAACACTCCCTGCAAAAACAAGTTAGACGCCTCTACTTTGTTGTTGCATGTTTTACGTGGCTTATGGGAGTAGCAAGCTAAGAACGATTCTTACCTACGAAAAGCCACAACGGTGATATTATGGTTGCTAACATCCGATGTAAGTCCCATGACTACTATAGTGAGAGAAACTGGCATCCACCAGCCGCATGTGTGGAACAAGCCACACGTCAAGTGCGGAGCCGGTCTCGCGAACGCGGTCGCGTAAAGTTGGCCTGGACCGCTTCAATCTCACTATACCGCGCCATAAGAAATACACAACAAGAGGTTTGCAACAGAAAACATCAACGCCCGCAACAAGCATGTTGCGTTCTACTCGTGAAACACAACTACGCATAGACCTGGCTCTGATACCACTGAAGGGTTTCGCAGCATAGTAAATCAAAAAATTTCCTACGGATGCGAACAAGAAAGCCAAGATCTAATCTAGGAGATGTAATCAACGAGAGAGGTAGATGAGATCTTCATACCCTTGAAGATTCGCACAGCGGAAACGTTCAATAGAACGTGGTTGACGTAGTCGTACTCGCCGTCTCCTCCTCGCGATCCGATTCGATCCTACGCCGCAAGTGGCGGCGCCTCCGAGAGTTGCACACGTGCGGTGCAGCGACGTCTCCTCCTTCCTTGGTCCAGCAAGTATGGTGGATAGATAGATTGGATCAGCAGCACGACGGCGTGGTGCTTATGGTGGAGAGTTTCTGCAGCAGGGCTTCGCCTACGCGCAGTCGCGAGAGAGAGAGGGAGGGCAGCAGTTGGCGGCTAGGGTTTAGGTTAGGGGTAGAGAGGGCTGCGCCCTTGCCCCCCTATATATAGAGGGGTGGCCGGCCAGCTTGGCCTCTCCCCAAACCCTAGGGCGCCGACTTGGAGTAGGAAGAGTGGGGGGCAAGTTTCCCCCCTTCCTTCTTTGAAGACTCCCTTAGGGTTTCCCCTTGGGCTGGCCGGCTGGGCCTTAGGGGCCTTGTGCGCCTGGCCCAGGGCGGCCAGGGCACTTCCCCTTAGGCCCACGCAGGCCTCCGTCAAGTGGGCCCATGTTGGTCCCACTCCGGAACCTTCTAGAACCTTCCGGTACAATACCGATAAACTCCGAAACCTTTCCGGAATCCAAAAACTGCTTTCCTTTATATGAATCTTATTCTCTGGACCATTCTGGAACCTCTCGTGACGTCCTGGATCTCATCCGAGACTCCGAACTAAAAACTCATAAACCAATTATCCATTCTATCCTAGCATCGATACACGTTAAGTGTGTGACCCTACGGGTTCGAGAATATGTAGACATGATCTTCTATCAATAATCAACAGCGGGATCTGGAAACCCATATTGACTCCCACATATTCATCGATGATCATATCGAATGAACCACGATGTCAGGATTCAATTAATCCCGTATATGTATTCCCTTCGTCACACGATATTTTACTCGCCCGAGATTTGATCGTCGGTATCGCCATACCTAGTTCAATCTCGTTTACAACAAGTACTTTACTCGTTCCGTAATCCGATATCACTTTGTGATTAACTCATTAACCACATGCTTGCAAGCGGTGTTGATATCGATTACCGAGTGGGCCCGAAGTATATCTCTCCGACTTGGGAGGGACAAATTCCATCTCGATACATACAACCCAACAAGTACTTTCCGATCACCTGAGAGACACCTTTATTATCACCCTCACATAGGATGACGTTTGATGACTTCAAAGCTTTCTTCCGATACTAGGGAGTTGTATTATCTCATGGTCTAAGGAATACAATACATGACATAGGAAAAGCTTCGCAAAGATGAACACGATGACACGATCTAATTGCTCTGCTTTATTTGGGTCTGTCCATCATATCATTCTCCTAATGATATGATCTCATTATTAATTGACAACCCATGTCTATGGTTAGGAAACCTTAACCATCATTAATCAATGAGCTAGTCCAAAGAGGCGTACTAGGGACACGGTGTTGTTCATAAACCACACAAGTATTAAAGTTTCCGCTTAATACAATTCTAGCATGGAATATAAACATTATCATGAACAAGAATTATAATAATAACATCTTTATTATTGCCTCTAGGGCATAATTCCAACACATTATTGCACCAACATTCCTATCTATTATTTCTGTTTTCTTCTAGGTCGTAGCCATGGAGAATCTTCATCATTCAGTAGGATGCTTGGGTCAGTCTTCACTTTGAAGGGCGGAATTTCATGAAACTTATTATAATCTATTGACATGTCTGTCTTGTCATCTACTCCCACGATGTTTCTTTTCCCTGAAAGAACTATGTGGCGCTTTGGCTCATCGGACGATGTCTTCTTTTGCTGATTTCATTTTCTCGTTTTTGTAGACATGTCCTTCACATAGAAAACCTGAGCGACATCGTTGGCTAGGACGAATGGTTCATCCATGTATGCAAGATTGTTGAGATCCACTGTTGTCATGCCGTACTTTTGGTCTATAAATACCCCACCACCTGTCAGCTTCACCCATTTGCACCGAAACAAAGGGATCTTAAAAGTAGGTCCATAGTCAAGTTCCCATATCTCCTCTATGTACCCGTAATATGTTTCCAAACAGTGCCCATTCTCGTCTGTTGCATCAAAGCGGACACCACTGTTTTGGTTGGTGCTCTTTTTATCTTGGGCAACCGTGTAAAATATATTCCCATTTATCTCGTACCCTTGGAAAGTACATATAGTAGAAGATGGTGGCCTGGCCAAACAGTACAGCTGATCTCCAACGGTGTCATCATTCATGAGATGTGTCTGCAACCAACTGCCGAAAGTCTTCTCGTGTTCCCCTTTAATCCAAGAGTCAGTCTTCCCCGGGTTTTCAGAGCGTAGAATATTCTTGTGTCTCACGATATACGGAGCCACCACGGTGGAATTGTGTAGAACTGTGTAGTGTGCTTGAGAGAAAGAATGCCCGTCCATACATACTTTTGCTTTCCTTCCTAGTGTGCCTTTTCCTGTCAGCCTACCCTCATACCGAGATTCAGGAACACCAATTGGCTTAAGGTCAGGAAGAAAGTCCACACAAAACTCAATGACCTCCTCTGTTCCATAGCCCTTGGAGATGCTTCCTTCTGGCCTAGCACGGTTACGAACATATTTCTTTAAGACTCCCATGAACCTCTCGAAGGGGAACATATTGTGTAGAAATACAGGACCGAGAATTCTAATCTCTTCGACTAGGTGAACTAGGAGGTGTGTCATTATATTGAAGAAGGATGGCGGGAACAACAACTCAAAGCTGACCAGACATTGGACCACATCAATCTGTAACCCTGATAGACTTTCTCGATCGATTACCTTCTGAGAAATTGCATTGAGGAATGCACATACCTTCACAATTGCCAGGCAAACATTTTCCGGTAGAATTCCCCTCAATGCAACCGGAAGCAATTGCGTCATAAGCACGTGGCAGTCATGAGACTTTAGGTTTTGGAATTTTTTGTCTTTCATATTTACGATTCCCTTTATATTCGACGAGAAGCCAGTCGGGACCTTGATACTGAAAAGGACTTCAAAGAAGATTTCCTTCTCTTCCTTAGTAAGAGCGTAGCTGGCACGCCCTTGAAACTGCCCTGGATGCATGCCATCTCTTCCTTTATGACGTTCCTGGTCCTCCCGTGCTTCCGGTGTATCTTTTGACTTCCCATACAAGCCCAGGAAGCCTAGAATATTCACGCAGAGATTCTTCGTCAGGTGCATCACGTCGATTGCAGAGCGGACCTCATGGACTTCCCAATAGGGTAGCTCCCAAAATATAGATTTCTTCTTCCACATGGGTACGCGCTTATCAGGGCCGTTAGGAATAGGTTGGCTGCCAGGACCCTTTCCAAAGATTACTTTTAAATCTTTGACCATATCAAATACTTCAGCACCAGTACGGATGACAGGCTTCCCCCGGGGTTCTGCCTTGCCATTGAAATGCTTGCCTTTTTTCTTTAAGGGATGCTTGGGCGGAAGAAAACGACGATTGAACGGGTACACATTCTTCCTACATTTGTCCAGATATATACTTTCTGTCTGATCTAAACAGTGCGTGCATGCATTGTATCCCTTGTTTGACTGTCCTGAAATGTTACTAAGAGCAGGCCAATCATTGATGGTTACGAAAGCAAGGCTCGAAGGTCAAATTCCTCTTGTTTGTGCTCGTCCCACACACGTACACCTGGTTCGGCCCACAGCTGTAAAAGTTCGTCAACTAATGGCCTTAGGTACACATCAATGTCGTTGCCGGGTTGCTTTGGACCTTGGATAAGCACTGGCATCATAATGAACTTCCGCTTCATGCACAACCAAGGAGGAAGGTTGTAGATACATAGAGTAACGGGCCAGGTGCTGTGACTGCAACTCTGCTCCCCAAAAGGATTCATGCCATGTGTACTCAGACCAAACCATAAGTTCCTTGCGTCACCTGCAAATCTCGGGAACTCTCTCTCGATTTTTCTCCACTGCCGACCATCAGCGGGGTGCCTCAACTTATCGTCTTTCATACGATCTTCCATGTGCCATCGCAACAACTTCGCATGATCGTTATTTCTGAACAACGTTTCATTTCAACCGTGGTAATTATAGGAGCATACCACATCAACCTTGGCAGGAACCCTCTTCCCGTGGGTGGCGTCGCCCGCAATCTCACCAGTGTCATCTTTTCTATCTATAACGCAATCAGTGCATACCGGGCATTTATCCATATTCTCATCGCTCACGCACACCGCGGTAGAGGATGCAGTCAGTAGGGGGGCATGCATGTATCTCTGCCGTCTAATCCGAGAGGGGCAGACAAAGCTTCTTTGCTTCGTACGTGCTGGCCGGCAATTCCGTCTTTCTTGGAAGCATCACTAGGGGAAAACGGGGCTTCAGTCCCGGTTCGTTTGGGGCTTCAGTCCCGGTTGCGCAACCGGGACTAACCTGTTGGAATTATGCCCTAGAGGCAATAATAAAGATGTTATTATTATAATTCTTGTTCATGATAATGTTTATATTCCATGCTAGAATTGTATTAAGCGGAAACTTTAATACTTGTGTGGTTTATGAACAACACCGTGTCCCTAGTACGCCTCTATGGACTAGCTCATTGATTAATGATGGTTAAGGTTTCCTAACCATAGACATGTGTTGTCAATTAATAATGAGATCATATCATTAGGAGAATGATATGATGGACAGACCCAAATAAAGCAGAGCAATTAGATCGTGTCATCGTGTTCATCTTTGCGAAGCTTTTCCTATGTCATGTATTGTATTCCTTAGACCATGAGATAATACAACTCCCTAGTATCGGAAGAAAGCTTTGAAGTCATCAAACGTCATCCTATGTGAGGGTGATAATAAAGGTGTCTCTCAGGTGATCGGAAAGTACTTGTTGGGTTGTATGTATCGAGATGGAATTTGTCCCTCCCAAGTCGGAGAGATATACTTCGGGCCCACTCGATAATCGATATCAACTCCGCTTGCAAGCACGTGGTTAAGGAGTTAATCACAAAGTGATATCGGATTACGGAACGAGTAAAGTACTTGCTGTGAACGAGATTGAACTAGGTATGCCGATACCGTCGATCGAATCTCGGGCGAGTAAAATATCGCGAGACGAAGGGAATACAAATACGGGATTACTTGAATTCTGACATCGTGGTTCATCCGATATGATCATCGCTGAGTGCGTGGGAGTCAATATGGATTTCCAGATCCCGCTGTTGATTATTGATGGAGATCATGTCCGCGCATTCTCGAACCCGTAGGGTCACACACTTAACGCAAATCAACGCTAGGGTAGTCTCAGGGATGTATGTGAAATTGTTTCGGAAAGTTTCGGAATTGTTCCGAGTGGAAAATGTTAGTATTTATTAATTATATGAATTAATAAATATTAACTAATACTATTTATTTAGAAGAAATAAATAAAAGAAAAAGAAAAAGGAGGGATGGAGCGGCCAGGGAAGAGTCCCTGGCGCGCATGCACACAGCCGCTGGAGCTGGCTTGCTTGCATGCAATAACGAGCAGCAGGCTCGTGCTCGCTCGCGCTGGCGCGCTGGCTGCGATGCTGCAACGCGCTGCCTGGCTCATCCTTGCATGCGATAACGCGCACGTGGCTGGTCACGCGCACAAGACCAGAGCTCTTCACGTGCACGCGCAGGAGGCTGGCCGGACTCCACGCGGTTGGCGCTGGGATTCGATCCGGAGCCGGCTACGTGCGCGCGCGGGACAGTCGGCTGCGTCGGCCGCTTATAAAAAGAATCAGCGCGTAGCCGGTTTGACATAAGTTTTTGTGCAAAGCCGCTGCCCGCTTTCTGAAGCCTCTTTTTCCCGTTCTTTCTCCACCACGCAAACGGGCGAAGCCCTGTCGGCGTATACTCTCCACCATAGACACCACGCCGTCGTGTTGTCGATCCCAACTACCACTCCACCATATCTCGCTGGACCGGGAAGGCGGAGTCGTTGGTGCGCTGTACGTGTGCAACTCTCGGAGGCGCCGCCACTTGCGGCGTAGGATCGGATCGGATCGCGAGGAGGAGAAGGCTAGTACGACTACGTCAACCACGTTCTTTTGAACGTTACCGCTGTGCGAATCTTCAAGGGTATGAAGATCTCATCTACCTCTCTCGTTGATTACATCTCCTAGATTAGATCTTGGCTTTCTTGTTCGCATCCGTAGGAAAATTTTTGATTTACTATGCTGCGAATCCCTTCAGTGGTATCAGAGCTAGATCTATGCGTAGATGTGTTTCACGAGTAGAACGCAACATGCTTGTTGCGGGCGTTGATGTTTTCTGTTGCAAACCTCTTGTTGTGTATTTCTTATGGCGCGGTATAGTGAGATCGAAGCGGTCCAGGCCAACTTTACGCGACCGCGTTCGCGAGACCGGCTCCGCACTTGACGTGTGGCTTGTTCCATACATGCGGCTGGTGGATGCCAGTTTCTCTCACTATAGTAGTCATGGGACTTACATCGGATGTTAGCAACCATAATATCACCGTTGTGGCTTTTCGTAGGTAAGAATCGTTCTTAGCTTGCTACTCCCATAAGCCACGTAAAACATGCAACAACAAAGTAGAGGCGTCTAACTTGTTTTTGCAGGGAGTGTTTTGTGATATGGTATGGCCACAAGATGTGATGTGATATATGTGATGTATGCGATGATCATGTTTTGTAATCTTTCACGACTTGCATGTCGATGAGTTCACAACCGGCAGGAGCCATATGGTTGTCTTTATAATTGTGTATGACCTGCGTGTCAACTTCTTATACGCCATGTAGTAGCTTTACTTTATCGCTAAATAGTTAGCAATAGTTGTAGTTGCTATTCGTGGTGGAGGCAATCATGGTGGAGTGATGGAGATCATGCCGGTGCGCGCAAGATGGAGATCATGGCGCGGAGATTGGCTATACCATGTCACATAAAATTATATGCATGTGATGTTTATCCTTTTATGTATCTTATTTTGCTTAGATCGCGACGGTAGCATTATAAGATGATTCCTCACTTAAAGATCAAGATAAAATTGTGTTCTCCCCTCGTATGCGCCGTTGCGAAAGTTCGTCGTTTTCAAGCACCTCGTGATGATCGGGTGCTATAAACTCTACGTTCACATACAACGGGTGCAAGCCAGTTTTGCACACGCGGAAAATACTTGGGTTTGACTTGACGAGCCTAGCATGTACAGACATGGCCTCGGAACACACGAACCGAAAGGTTAAACATGAGTCATATGATTGATATGATCGACACTGAGTTGTCCACCATTGAAACCACATCTCTTCTCGTGAAGATCGGATTAGGTGTGGTGAATTTGGATCGTGTTCACTAAACAACTTGAGGGATGTTGAATTTAGTGGGAGTTCATCTAGTAATTTGATTAAGTTGAACTAGTTATCATGAACATAGTCTAAAATTGTACTTGCAATGTTGTAGATCAAATGGCTAAGTCCAACTTCAACTTCAACGTGTTTGCTGAGAAAGAAAAGCTTAAGAACAATGGGTCTAACTTCACCAACTGGTTTCGCAATCTGAGAATCATACTCGCTGGCGGACAAAAAGCCTATGTACTTGACAAAGCGCTAGGTGACACCCCTGCTGCAACTGCGAAAACTGAAGAACTTGCTGACTTCAATGCTCGTAGAGATGATTGTGATGCGATTATGAGTACCATGCTGTTTTCTATGGAACCGGAACTTCAAAATCGTTTTGAGAAGTACCGCGGGCCTTATGAGATACTTGAGGAACTGAAAACGATGTTTCAGACTCAGGCCCGTTCTGAGAGATATGCGATCTCTGAGAAGTTCTTTAACTGCAAGATGGAGGAAGGGAGTTCCGTTAGTGAGCACGCCATTAAGATGTCGGGCTACACTCAACGCCTTGAGCAACTGGACTGCAAGATTCCAGAGGAGCTCAAGATTGACAGAGTTCTGCAATCACTCCCTCCTAGCTACAAAGGTTTTGTAGTTACTCATAATCAAATTGGTTCCACTGATACGATCACTGAGCTCTTCGCTAAGCTGAAAGCTGCGGAGGTGGATATCAAGAAAGACAATCATGTGTTGATGGTCAACAAGACCACTAGCTTTAAGAAAGCTAAGGGTGCAAAGGGATCTTTCAAGAAAGGCAAAGGCAAGCACGTTGCCCCTGCTGAGAAGAAGCTCAAGTCTGGACCTAAGCCGGACACTGAGTGCTTCTATTGCAAGGTCAAGGGTCACTGGAAGCGCAACTGTCCTAAGTACTTAGCGGACAAGAAGGCTGGCACCATCAAAGGTATATTTGATATACATGTTATTGATGTCTACCTTACTAGCGCTCGTTGTAGTGCCTGGGTATATGATACTGGTTCAGTTGCTAATATTTGTAACTCGAAACAGGAGCTACGGAATAGACGGCGGCTAGCAAGGGATGAGGTGACGATGCGCGTTGGCAATGGATCAAAAGTTGATGTGATGGCCGTCGGCACGCTCTCCTTAGTTTTACCTTCGGGATTAGTTTTAAACCTTAATAAGTGTTATTATGTGCCTGCGTTGAGCATGAACATTATATCTGGATCATGTTTATTGCAAGACGGTTATTCATTTAAATCTGAGAATAATGGTTGTTCTATTTATATGAATAACATCTTTTATGGTCATGCACCTATTGTGAATGGTTTATTTCTTCTAAATCTCGAAAGCAATGAAACACACATCCATAACATTGAGGCTAAAAGATGCAAAGTAGATAGTGATAATCCAACTTATTTGTGGCACTGCCGTCTAGGTCATATCGGTGTAAAACGCATGAAGAAACTCCATTCTGATGGACTTTTGGAGTCTCTTGATTTTGAATCATTTGACACGTGCGAACCGTGCCTCATGGGCAAGATGATCAAAACCCCGTTCTCCGGAATAATGGAGCGAGCAATGGACTTATTGGAAATCATACATACCGATGTGTGCGGACCAATGAGTATTTCGACGCGCGGTGGATATCGCTATTTTCTCACTTTTACTGATGACTTAAGTAGATATGGGTATATCTATTTAATGAAACATAAATCTGAAACATTTGAAAAGTTCAAAGAATTTCAGAACGAAGTGGAAAACCATCGTAACAGGAAAATTAAATTTCTGCGATCCGATCGTGGAGGTGAGTATTTGAGTTATGATTTTCTCACGCATCTTAAAGCATGCGGAATCGTTTCGCAACTCACGCCACCCGGAACACCACAGCGCAATGGTGTGTCTGAACGCCGGAATCGAACTCTATTAGATATGGTGCGATCAATGATGTCTCTTACAGATTTGCCATTATCATTTTGGGGTTATGCATTAGAAACCGCTGCATTCACTTTAAATAGGGCACCATCTAAATCCGTTGAGACGACACCGTATGAACTGTGGTTTGGTGCTAAACCTAAGTTGTCGTTTCTTAAAGTTTGGGGATGCGAAGCTTACGTCAAGAAGTTGATGCCGGACAAGCTCGAACCCAAAGCGGAGAAATGCGTCTTCATAGGATACCCTAAGGAAACGATTGGGTATACCTTCTACCACAGATCCGAAGGCAAAGTGTTTGTTGCTAAGAACGGATCATTTCTTGAGAAGGAGTTTCTCTCGAAAGAAGTGAGTGGGAGGAAGGTAGAGCTAGACGAGGTTATTGAACCTTCTCTCGAGTTGGAGAGTAGCGCAGCACCCGAAATTGTTCCGGCGCCGCCTGCACCAACAAGAGAGGAAGCTAATGATAAAGATCATGAAACTTCGAACGATGCTACTACTGAACTTCGTAGGTCGACAAGGTCACGTGCCACTCCTGAATGGTACGGCAACCCTGTCTTAACCGTCTTGTTGTTAGACAACAGCGAACCTGCAAACTATGAGGAAGCGATGATGAGCCCAGACTCTGAGAAATGGCTAGAGGCCATGAAATCCGAATTGGGATCCATGAGCGAAAACCAAGTGTGGACTTTGGTGTACCCTCCTAGCGACCGTAAGGCCGTTGAGTGCAAATGGATTTTCAAGAAGAAAACGGACGCGGATGGTAATGTTACTGTCTATAAAGCTCGGCTTGTCGCAAAAGGTTTTCGGCAAGTTCAAGGTGTTGACTACGATGAGACTTTCTCTCCCGTAGCGATGTTTAAGTCCATTCGGATTTTATTAGCAATTGCTGCGTTTCATGATTATGAAATATGGCAGATGGATGTCAAGACTGCGTTCCTCAATGGCAACATTGATGAAGAGTTGTATATGATGCAGCCCGAAGGTTTTGTCCATCCTAAGGATGCTAATAAAGTGTGCAAACTTCAGCGTTCCATTTATGGACTGAAGCAAGCATCTCGGAGTTGGAACCTTCGTTTTGATCAAGTGATCAAGAGTTTTGGATTTGTTCCAAATTGCTACGAAGCTTGTATCTACAAGAAAGTGAGTGGGAGCTCGGTGACATTTTTAGTACTATATGTGGATGACATATTGATTATTGGAAATGACATCGATATGCTTAACGATGTGAAGAGTTATTTGAATAAATGTTTTTCAATGAAAGACCTAGGGGAAGCTGCTTATATATTAGGCATCAAAATCTATAGAGATAGAGAAAGACGCCTAATAGCATTAAGCCAAAGTACATACCTGGACAAAGTTCTGAAGAGGTTCAGAATGGATAAAGCAAAGAAAGGTTCATTGCCCATGTTGTCAGGTAAGATATTGAGCAAAGCTCAGTGTCCAGCTACGGTAAAAGATAGAGAAACTATGAGCAAAGTACCATATGCCTCGGCCATAGGTTCTATCATGTATGCCATGCTGTGTACTAGACCGGATGTGTCCAATGCTCTTAGTTTGACGAGCAGATACCAAAGTGATCCAGGAGTGGAACACTGGACAGCCGTAAAGAACATCCTAAAGTATTTAAATAGGACTAAAGAAATGTTCTTGGTCTATGGAGGTGACGAGGAGCTCGTCGTAAAAGGTTACGTCGACGCTAGCTTCGACACCGACCCGGATGATTCTAAATCTCAGACAGGATACGTTTATATTTTGAATGGTGGAGCTGTGAGCTGGAGAAGCTGCAAGCAAAGCGTGATCGCGGGATCTACAACAGAAGCGGAATACATGGCTGCTTCGGAAGCATCAAGTGAAGGAGTTTGGATCAGAAACTTCATCACTGAGCTTGGTGTGGTTCCAAATGCCTTGGACCCACTGGAGATATTGTGCGACAACACTGGCGCCATAGCACTAGCTAAGGAACCAAGATATCATCCAAAGACCAAGCACATCAATCGCCGATTTCATATAATTCGAGATTATATAGCAGATGGAGATCTGAAGATTAGCAAAGTACATACGGATCTGAATGTCGCAGACCCGTTGACTAAACCTCTTCCACGAGCAAAACATGATCAGCACCTTAATGCCATGGGTGTTAGATTGTTGCCAGATGTAAACTAGATTATTGACTCTAGTGCAAGTGGGAGACTGTTGGAATTATGCCCTAGAGGCAATAATAAAGATGTTATTATTATAATTCTTGTTCATGATAATGTTTATATTCCATGCTAGAATTGTATTAAGCGGAAACTTTAATACTTGTGTGGTTTATGAACAACACCGTGTCCCTAGTACGCCTCTATGGACTAGCTCATTGATTAATGATGGTTAAGGTTTCCTAACCATAGACATGTGTTGTCAATTAATAATGAGATCATATCATTAGGAGAATGATATGATGGACAGACCCAAATAAAGCAGAGCAATTAGATCGTGTCATCGTGTTCATCTTTGCGAAGCTTTTCCTATGTCATGTATTGTATTCCTTAGACCATGAGATAATACAACTCCCTAGTATCGGAAGAAAGCTTTGAAGTCATCAAACGTCATCCTATGTGAGGGTGATAATAAAGGTGTCTCTCAGGTGATCGGAAAGTACTTGTTGGGTTGTATGTATCGAGATGGAATTTGTCCCTCCCAAGTCGGAGAGATATACTTCGGGCCCACTCGATAATCGATATCAACTCCGCTTGCAAGCACGTGGTTAAGGAGTTAATCACAAAGTGATATCGGATTACGGAACGAGTAAAGTACTTGCTGTGAACGAGATTGAACTAGGTATGCCGATACCGTCGATCGAATCTCGGGCGAGTAAAATATCGCGAGACGAAGGGAATACAAATACGGGATTACTTGAATTCTGACATCGTGGTTCATCCGATATGATCATCGCTGAGTGCGTGGGAGTCAATATGGATTTCCAGATCCCGCTGTTGATTATTGATGGAGATCATGTCCGCGCATTCTCGAACCCGTAGGGTCACACACTTAACGCAAATCAACGCTAGGGTAGTCTCAGGGATGTATGTGAAATTGTTTCGGAAAGTTTCGGAATTGTTCCGAGTGGAAAATGTTAGTATTTATTAATTATATGAATTAATAAATATTAACTAATACTATTTATTTAGAGGAAATAAATAAAAGAAAAAGAAAAAGGAGGGATGGAGCGGCCAGGGAAGAGTCCCTGGCGCGCATGCACACAGCCGCTAGAGCTGGCTTGCTTGCATGCAATAACGAGCAGCAGGCTCGTGCTCGCTCGCGCTGGCGCGCTGGCTGCGATGCAACGCGCTGCCTGGCTCATCCTTGCATGCGATAACGCGCACGCTGGCTGGTCACGCGCACAAGACCAGAGCTCTTCACGTGCACGCGCAGGAGGCTGGCCGGACTCCACGCGGTTGGCTGCTGGGATTCGATCCGGAGCCGGCTACGTGCGCGCGCGGGACAGTCGGCTGCGTCGGCCGCTTATAAAAAGAATCAGCGCGCAGCCGGTTTGACATAAGTTTTTGTGCAAAGCCGCTGCCCGCTTTCTGAAGCCTCTTTTTCCCGTTCTTTCTCCACCACGCAAACGGGCGAAGCCCTGTCGGCGTATACTCTCCACCATAGACACCACGCCGTCGTGTTGTCGATCCCAACTACCACTCCACCATATCTCGCTGGACCGGGAAGGCGGAGTCGTTGGTGCGCTGTACGTGTGCAACTCTCGGAGGCGCCGCCACTTGCGGCGTAGGATCGGATCGGATCGCGAGGAGGAGAAGGCTAGTACGACTACGTCAACCACGTTCTTTTGAACGTTACCGCTGTGCGAATCTTCAAGGGTATGAAGATCTCATCTACCTCTCTCATTGATTACATCTCCTAGATTAGATCTTGGCTTTCTTGTTCGCATCCGTAGGAAAATTTTTGATTTACTATGCTGCGAATCCCTTCATAACCAACCGGGACTGGAGCCCAATCTTTAGTCCCGGTTGCTATACGAACCGGGACTAAAGAGAGAGCACGTGGCAGGGGCTGGGTGCTCGTGGGCGTAGGTCTTTAGTCCCGGTTCGTGTTAAGAACCGGGACTAAAGTGTCCACACGTGGCAGCATCTGCTGCATCTTTATTTTTCTGGATTTCAATTGTTATTTAGGGGTTTAGGGTTTAGGGTATATTTGTATTTTGCTCCATTCAATTGTTTGATTCATTTCAAATAAGTTTTCTTATATACTTATTCATATAGCATTACAACATAATATATAAAACGATACATATATATATAATATATTTGGTTCACCGAGCATATACATGCATACAAGTATATATACAACTTGTTCACACACATAAGATCACGACTTGTGTTTAATTATAAACATTGTCTAATCGAAACCGGCATGAAATTCACCCTTTGGGTTAATGACATGTTCAAGCAGAAATCCGGCTAATTCCTCTTGAATTCCTACTACGCGTTCAGTCGGTGAGAGCAGTTTCCGCTTTGCTTCGAACTACGAAGAAGAAGAACAATATGAATATGAATCATCATAACAAAATTGATGCCAATAAAATGAATTTGTCAGTATATTGTTTACTTACTGTTTGAAAATCTATTCCTTCAGTGACCTGCGCACGAAAGTTCTCGCAAGTGTAGTATGCACATAGATTAGTCCCCGAAGGCTGCCTCGCACACTTTACGAGAATAGATTTTAGTCAGTGACATATCAAGATTGATATACTTAATGGTATTTGAAACTAGAATTAAAGGGATGTGTGGACCTAGCTCGTACGACTTACCTCGATCTGACGGTAAATCAGCTCAGTTTTCCATTCACCTTTAACTGTGCGTATAAACCGTTTCCAAACACTGCCGAGCAAACAAAATGAATAGATGAGTTATAGATGAACGAAAGAGACCGATATAATGCCGTAATGATTGAAATTACCTATCCATCACATCAATGATGCTTTTGTATTCATTAAGTGGTTTATTCATCGAGTCAAAGATTTGAACCCTTCCATAGTCAGGTTCAATCTTTAGCAAAATCCAGTGGTAACTGCGTGCAAGTTTAATTATGTAAGTTAATAAACTCATCAATTACACTTATAACATCGAGTAAGGAAAAGTAACTGTGTATAAGATAGTAACACTCACCTGATGTTGTACGGAAAGAGTATTCTAGCTCGGTATTCCTGCATAAGTAGGAACTCTAGCAAGTTATCCTCCGTCTCCTTGCGATTCCTCTGTATCATCGCTCCGTTAACTCGATTTGGATCAATGAATCCAAGTTGGAGGTCATTCCTTTTCTTACATTCCATACTCTTCATTCTGCATAATAAACAGCGTAGTGAGGAAAATTACATGCAAAGAACGAGTTGAGCTAGAGACTTATAGAAATAATGAATCACTTACAGAACATAGGCACTGACGAGAGATTTGTCGAGCGCGTCTTGATTGAATAGCTGAAAGAATTCATCAAACTCAATATGCACCAAGTCTTGACCTAAGAAATGGTCCTTTGTGATTTGCATAAGGAGAAAATCTTGCGTGCCCTTTGCGGCTTGCAGGTACCACTTATGCAATTTTCGCATTTGCGTTGGTAGATTCATTTCAATCTCAGGTGGGACCAGACTCTTCCCCTTTTCATAGTGCCGTGCTATAGGCGCCTTTGGGGTGATACCTTCATCTAGCAATTGAGAAAGAGTCAAACCAGCTTCTTTAGCAAAGTCGGCGGGATTGGGTTGAGCAACACTCCCACCAGCATCACTAGCAAAGACCTTTAGCGGGGAGATCGATTTTTTGGTCTGTGCTCCAAGCTGGGCAACGTCTCTTTTCCCTCTTGAAGTTGCGCTTGTCTTATTAGCTTCTTTTTTTGCATCTACCTGCTTATCCAAACAACGCTTGTAGTCATCTGGCTTACGCAATTCATATTGCGAAGGTTGGGTAAGCATATCAAAGGCCCACTCCTTCTGTTCCAGAGTATATACCTGCTTCGGTGTAGGGGTTGGGCGTAGGGCTGCGAGCTTCCTTTTCACTTTGGCTCTGTCCTCCGCCTCAATTTCTTCAGCAGTCTTCTCGATAGGAGGAGGCGGCACCGCCTTAGCTATCTTGGCCCGTTTCTTCGGAGAGACATTGCTAGTGGACATAGCAGCGGACTTGCCACAACTCTGGGACTTACGAGTGGGCTGAGGCGACGGAGGTGGCGGAGGCGGCTGAAATTGAGGTGGAGATCGATGTGGACTCGGGGTATGGTGGTAGTCGTCCCTGTCGTCGTCGGGAGGTGGTGAATTGCGAGGACTCGGAGGAGAGGGTGGCCGCCTTGGCGCTGAGCCTGGAAACACGATGTGTTTCTTATCCCAAAGAATTATACCACCCAATACTTCTCCCAGTTTTTCCTCCTCTTCAGGTCCAGCGACGTCAAGAAGGAGGGACTCATACCCCCTTTCAATTGCATCCACCCCGACCTTAGCATAGCCAGGTCGAATCTCACGGCCATGCCAGGTTTGTCCAGGTCCAGATGGCAAGACATAGCCAACCGCCACCTTCATCGATATGTTCTTCATGGGATAATGCAGCTGACAGTCTGTCTTCTTGGTGATATCATCCACGGGGTAGTGAACCATCGGTACCTCCGTGGAAGCCACGCTGCTTCTCCGCTGAGATCGGTCGCCTGATGCATGTTCTAGGTGTTGCTGATGCTGAGTTGCCCCTTGCGACTTTAATTCCTTCAGTGCCTTTTGCTGCAGCAAATACAACTCTCTCAGCTCAGCCTGTTGCCTTTCTATGCTCTCTATCCGTGAGGCCTCCTCCTGCGCCTTCCGCTTCTTCGCTCTCTCTCGGCTTCTATAAGTCTGGCTCTCTTCGGAGAACCCAAACCTCCACGGAATAGCAGAACCTAGACCCCGTGTTCGTCCTGTGTGTTCTTTGTTCCCGAGGGCCTTTGTCAGCTCGTCGTTCTCTCTGTCCGGCTTGAACGTCCCCTCTTGAACCTCGGCGATTGTCTTGACAAGTGCTCCCAGGGGTTCAGCAATTTGTTTCTTCTCTTCAACTAATTTCCCTGTTCTCTCATCATAGACAGCTCCATGGGCAAGTGCCCAATTTCTTGACCTTCTGGGCCATTTTTCTGTTTCTGGTTCGATGCCTTTTTCTCGTAGGGCGGCCTCTTGCATATCCCACTTAGGCTCGGCCCTTTTGTAGCCACCTGGACCCAACTTATGGTGATATTTCTTTTTTGCAGCATTTGCCTGATTTTTCTGACTCCTTAGCTTACCCAGCTCTGACTCCTTGTACTCCACAAAAGCATCCCAGTGATCCCGCAGGAACTCATTGGGGCTAGTAAATTCTGGAGCTTGTCGATCGGCGTTGACATAGGCGTTCCATAACCTCTTCTTGTGGTTATTGAACTGTGCAGCCATCTTCTTGAGAGCCCACTCCCTGACTTTCTCCTTCTGTTGCTCTGCTTCTTCCAGGGACTCGGTGACCGGCAGATTGAAATGTGGAATGAGGGAATCCCAAAGTCTATCTTTCAAGATCTTGGTGACATAATTCACCGCTGCACCCTCTTCTGGCTCTGGCTGTGCTGGCTCTCCCTTTGCCGCCTTGGGCTTATACCAATATTGAATGCTTATCGGCACCACGTCCCTGACAAGACATCCACATTGAGTAGTGAACGCATTTGCGACACTCTTGGGTTCCAACGGTTCGCCTTCACTTGAGAGACGTCCAATCGTGTAATGCTGATTCGATGCCAGCCGTTTGGCCGGGCCTCGCTTCTTTCTAGAAGATCCAGAGCTCTAAAATAAGAAAACACTCGTTAATATATATACCACATAATGCATCGTTATCTACTGATTCATGAATAGAGCTAGTCTTCATATATATATATACCTCGCCGGACCGTTTTATTAAGTCACGACCAGTCTCTTGTGAGCCGTCCTCGCAATCATCATTTTCCGATTCATGCGGCTGCTCCTCCTCCATTCCCTCACCCGACTCGTTCAAAAATTCCGAGCCGTCTCCTTCTGCATGGGTGGTACCCTCTCCTTGTGCACGGGTGCTACCCTCTCCTATAATATTCAGTATCTCTTCTTCACCTTCTCTTCCGGCGCCGAAATCCATAACTGAAATCCATAACATATAGATCAACAACATTTCGATCTATTCACTTTCTAACTCTATATATCTAACATAAATAAAATCTATATAGCATTTCTATTACCTAACTAATAGCATTTCTATTGTCTAACTAATAGCATTTCTATTATCTAACCTAAATTGCATTTTACTAACTAGCATTTTACTAATAGTAATAGCATTTCTATTACTATTCATTTTTATTACTATTACTAATTAATAGTAATAGCATTTCTATTACTAATTAATAGTAATAGCATTTCTATTACTATTCATCTAACTAATAGTAATTGCATTACTATTACTAATTAATAGTAATAGCATTTCTATTACTAATTAATAGTAATAGCATTTCTATTACTATTCATCTAACTAATAGTAATTGCATTTCTATTACTATTCATCTAATTAATAGTAATAGCATTTCTATTACTACATTTTTCTAACATATAATCTAACTAGTTATCTAAATGTTTCTAACTAAAATTTTCTAACCTAAAATCTAACATAAAATCTAACTAATAATAATTGCATTTACTAACATAAATAAATAACTTATTTTCTAACATATAAAAGCTAACATAAAATCTGCATTTTACTAACATAAATAACTTATTTTCTAACTTATTTTCTAACTTATTTACTAACTATTACTAACTTATTTACTAACTTATTTACTAACTATTACTACATTATTCTAACTTATTTTCTAACTATTACTAACATAAATAACTTTTTTTTTGCAGGCCGGCCGGCCGGCGGGGCTGCACGCGCTCACCTGCGCGCGCGGGGCGTCTCGGGCGGCTCGTCGGCGTCTCGGGGCGTCTGGGGCGGCAGCGGACGGCGCCTCCTCCGGCGCGGCGGCGGCGGCGGCGGCTCGGACGGCGCGGGCGGCGCGCGCGGCGGCGGCTAGGGTTTGGGCGCGCGCGGCGGCGGCGGTTAGGCTAGGGCGCGCGCGGCGGCGGCGGCTCGGCGACGGCTCGGGGCGACCGCAACGATCCAGCACAAGAGCTCCTCCGCGCGCGATGAATGGAAACGGCTAAGTGTCGTGGGGAAGAAGGAGGCCTTATATACCCCCCCCCTTTAGTCCCGGTTGGTGGCTTCAACCGGGACTAAAGGGTCTTTAGTCCCGGTTGAAGCCACCAACCGGGACTAAAGAGCACCAACCGGGACTAAAGACTCTTTAGTCCCGGTTGGTGGCTTCAACCGGGACTAAAGACCTTAGGGCGGTTCGCGCGCCAGAGCCCAGACCTTTAGTCCCGGTTGGTGTTACCAACCGGGACTATAGACGTAATAAATGCGCGCCAATGCTGCACACTTTTTCAGATTTCATTTGAATATGAATTTTGAATTTCAATTTGAATATCTTCTATATATTTTAGAATTTGATAAAACTTTGAATATGAAAAGTGTTTAAAATTGAATAACTAATTCAAAAATATTTTCAATTTTCAAAATCAATTATTCTAACTATTCAAACAATTAACTATTTTGCCATTTTCTATTAAAACAATATTGATTAAAATTCTTTTAGCATATTTTAGAATTTGATAAAACTTTGAATATGAAAAGTGTTTAAAATTGAATAACTAATTCAAAAATATTTTCAATTTTCAAAATCAATTATTCTAACTATTCAAACAATTAACTATTTTGCCATTTTCTATTAAAACAATATTGATTAAAATTCTTTTAGCATATTTTAGAATTTGATAAAACTTTGAATATGAAAAGTGTTTAAAATTGAATAACTAATTCAAAAATATTTTCAATTTTCAAAATCAATTATTCTAACTATTCAAACAATTAACTATTTTGCCATTTTCTATTAAAACAATATTGATTAAAATTCTTTTAGCATATTTTAGAATTTGATAAAACTTTGAATATGAAAAGTGTTTGAAATTGAATAACTAACCCAAAATCATACATTTACATCAAAAGGTTCAATACATTATTACACATCACCAACATCCCCATCTAGTGTTGGGGTTTCCTTCTACACCGTAACCATGGAGTATCTTCTTTGTTTAAGAGGAGGGTTGGGTCAGTGTTCACTCTGAAGGGCGGAATTTCATCAAACTTGTTATAATCTTCTGACATATCTGTCTTGTCCTCCACTCCCACGATGATTCTTTTCCCTGAGAGAACAATGTGTCGCTTTGGCTCATCGTGTGATGTATTCGTTTTCTTATCTTTTCTCTTTCTCGGTTTTGTAGACATGTCCTTCACATAGAAAACCTGAGCGACATCGTTGGCTAGGACGAATGGTTCGTCCATGTACGCAAGATTGTTGAGATCCACTGTTGTCATGCCGTACTTTTGGTCTACAACTACCCCGCCTCCTGTCAGCTTGACCCATTTGCATCGAAACAAAGGGACCTTAAAAGACGGTCCATAGTCAAGTTCCCATATCTCCTCTATGTAACCATAATATGTGTCCTTTGTCCCATTATCGTGTAATGCATCAAAGCGGACACCACTGTTTTGATTGGTGCTCTTTTTATCTTGGGCGACCGTGTAAAATGTATTCCCATTTATCTCGTAACCCTGGAAAGTCAATATAGTTGAAGATGGTTTCTTGGCCAACATGGACAACTCATATCCAATAGTGGCGTCGTTTATAAGAAGTGTTTGCAACCAACCACCAAAAGTTGCCATGTGCAACTTTGTAATCCAGGAGTTTGACTGCCCAGGGTTTTCCGAGCTTACAATATTCTTGTGTCGCTCCATATACGGCTCCACCAACGTGGAATTTCGTAAAACTGTGTAGTGTGCTTCACTCAAAGAATATCCATCCATACAGTATGCTGATTTCATTCCTAGCATGCCTTTTCCACTTAGTCTCCCCTCATACCGCGATTGAGGAAGACCAATCGGGTTCAGGTCAGGAACAAAGTCAACACAAAACTCAATGACCTCCTCTGTTAGATAGCCCTTGGAGATGCTTCCTTCTGGCCTAGCACGGTTATGCACGTATTTCTTTAAGACTCCCATGAACCTCTCAAAGGGGAACATATTGTGCAGAAATACTGGACCGAGAATGGTAATCTCTTCGACTAGGTGAACTAAGAGATGCGTCATAATATTGAAGAAGGACGGTGGGAACACCAACTCAAAGCTGACAAGACATTGGGCCACATCATTCTGTAACCGTTGTAGATCTTCTGGATTGATTACCTTCTGCGAAATTGCATTGAGGAATGCACATAGCTTCACAATCGGTACTCGAACATTTTCCGGTAGAATCCCCCTCAGTGCAACCGGAAGCAATTGCGTCATAAGCACGTGGCAGTCATGAGACTTTAGGTTTTGGAATTTTTTCTCGGCCATATTTATTATTCCCATTATATTTGACGAGAATCCAGATGGGACCTTGATACTGCTCAGGCATTCAAAAAAGATTTCCTTCTCTTCTTTGGTAAGAGCGTAGCTCGCAGGACCCTTAGAATCCTCCGGATGCATGCCGTCTCTTCTTTTCATACTGTGCTGGTCCTCCCGTGCTTCTGGTGTATCTTTTGTCTTTCCATACAAGCCCAAGAATCCTAGTAGGTTCACGCAAACATTCTTCGTCACGTGCATCACGTCGATTGCAGAGCGGACCTCTAGGAATTTCCAATACTCAAGCTCCCAAAATATAGATTTCTTCTTCCACATGGGTGCATGTCCGCTAGCGTCATTCGGAACAGACAGACTGCCAGGACCCTTTCCAAAGATTACTTCTAAATCTTTGACCATATCAAATATATCATCACCAGTATGGCGTTTAGGCTTGCCCCGGACTTCTGCCTCGCCCTTGAAATGCTTGCCTTTTTTCTTCAATTGATGTTTGGGCGAAAGAAATCGACGATGCCCGAGATACACCACCTTCTTACTTTTATCCAAATATATACTATCGATCTCACCTAAACAGTGCGTGCATGCATTGTATCCCTTGTTTGTCTGTCCTGAAAGGTTACTAAGAGCAGGCCAATCATTGATGGTCACGAACAGCAACGCTCGTAGATCAAATTCCTCTTGTTTGTACTCATCCCACACACGAACACCTTCAGTCTGCCACAACTGTAAAAGTTCATCAACTAATGGCCTTAGATACACATCAATGTCATTACCGGGTTGCTTCGGGCCTTGGATAAGCACTGGCATCATAATAAACTTTCGCTTCATGCACAACCAAGGAGGAAGGTTATATATACATAGAGTCACTGGCCAGGTGCTATGACTGCAGCTCTGCTCCCCAAAAGGATTCATGCCATCTGTACTTAGACCAAACCTCAGGTTGCGTGCGTCTTCTGTAAACTCCGGGAAATCTCTGTCGATTTTTCTCCACTGCGACCCATCAGCGGGGTGTCTCAACATCTCATCACTCTTACGGTCTTCTTTGTGCCACCTCAACAACTTGGCATGCTCTTTGTTTCTGAACAAACGTTTTAACCGTGGTATTATAGGTGCATACCACATCACCTTGCCAGGAACCCTCTTCCTGGGGCGCTCGCCCTCAACATCACCAGGGTCATCTCGCCTGATCTTATACCGAAATGCACTGCACACCGGGCATGCATTCAAATTCTCATACTCACCGCGGTAGAGAATACAGTCATTAATGCATGCATGTATCTTCTGCACCTCCAATCCTAGAGGGCAGACAATCTTCTTTGCTTCATACGTACTGGCGGGCAATTCGTTATCCTTTGGAAGCATCTTCTTCATAATTTTCAGCAACTTTTCAAATCCCTTGTCAGATAAACCACTCTCTGCTTTCCATTGCAGCAATTCCAGCGTGCTTCCTAGCTTTTTCTGGCCGTCTTCGCAATTTGGGTACAAATCCTTTTTGTGATCATCTAACATGCGTTCCAACTTCTCCCTCTCCTTTTCACTTTCACAGTCAATCTGTGCATCAACAATGACCTGACCAAGATCATCAGCGGGCATATCTGATGCCCGTTCTTCACCTTCTTCTTCTTCATTATCTTCCATTGCGGTATCGGTGGTTTCAGGGAACTCAAGATAGTTGTCATCATTCTCTTCTTCATCGTTGTCTTCCATCATAACCCCTCTCTCCCCATGCTTGGTCCAACAATTATAGCCGGACATGAAACCGAACCGGAACAGGTGGATGTGAAGGGTCTTTGTGGAGGGGTAATCCTTCTCATTTCGACAACCACCGCATGGACAACACATAAAACCATTCCGCTTGGTTGCCTCAGCCACCTTGAGAAAAGAATGCACGCCTTTAATGAAATCTCCAGAGCGTCGATCGGCGTACATCCATGCTCGGCTCATCTGCATTATATAAGTACATATCAAACGCAAATCAAATATACAATTTCTATTTCTATCTCTAATTTTAGTTTGATAAGTAAGAATAAGTTAACAAAACTTTAGCATTTCTATTTCTAATAAAATCTAACATAAATAAAATCTATATAGCATTTCTATTTTTACCTCTATCGGTATTTCTATCTCTATTTCTATCGGTATTTCTATTTTTCTATCTCTATCTCTATTTATATTTCTATGTTAGCTATGTCTACTTCTATTTTTATTTTTAATTCTAACATTTCTATTTCTAATAGCATTTCTATTTCTAATAAAATCTAACATGAATAAAATCTATATAGCATTTCTATTTTTACCTCTATCGGTATTTCTATCTCTATTTCTATCGGTATTTCTATTTTTCTATCTCTATCTCTATTTCTATTTCTATGTAAGCTATGTCTACTTCTATTTTTATTTTTAATTCTAACATTTCTATTTCTAATAGCATTTCTATTTCTAATAAAATCTAACATGAATAAAATCTATATAGCATTTCTATTTTTACCTCTATCGGTATTTCTATCTCTATTTCTATCGGTATTTCTATTTTTCTATCTCTATCTCTATTTCTATTTCTATGTTAGCTATGTCTACTTCTATTTTTATTTTTAATTCTAACATTTCTATTTCTAATAGCATTTTTATTTCTAATAAAATCTAACATGAATAAAATCTAATATGAATAAAATCTAACATGAATAAAATCTATAAAATCTAACATGAAAAAAATCACAAATCTCTCTACTTTTAGAGCATTAAATGAGCTAAATTACCAATGAAACACAAAAGCACAAAGTTTCTCACCTTTTAGTCCACTTAGATTCAAGTGGGGACATCAATTTGTGATAGAAAATGGTGGTCAAAGAGGATAAACTCGAGGTAGGTTTGTTGTATGAAGAACACTTGAGAGTGGAGAGGGGGAGTGGCTGGCTCGGGGAGGAAGAAGGGACTGTTTTATATAGGGAAGTCATTAGTCCCGGTTGGTATTACCAACCGGGACTAAAGGTCCGGTCTTTAGTCCCGGTTGGTGTTACCAGCCGGGACTAATGTCACTGACAACAGTCGGATTCTATCGCAGGAACTTTAGTCCCGGTTCGTAATACGAACCGGGACTAAAGGTTAAAAACGAACCGGGACTGATGGTTTCTGGGGTCCTGCAGCCGAAAAAGCAGTGGGGCCCAGGGCATCAGTCCCGTTTTCTACTAGTGATCTTCTTCATCAGTACCAGCAACTTTTCAAATGACGAGTCAGTCACACCGGTCTCTGCCTTCCACTTCAGCAATTCCAGTGTGCTACCCAGCTTCTTCTGGCCATCTTCACAAGTTGGGTACAACAATTTGTTGTGGTCCTGTAACATCTGCTCGAACTGCAACCTCTCCTTTTCTGTGTCGCAGCCTCGCCGTGCTTCAGAAATGACCCGGCCAAGATCATCTGCGGGCTCATCTGGTTCCCGTTCTGCACCCTGATCTTCTTCTTCATTGTCTTCCATTGCGGTATCAGCATACTCAGGGAACATAGATCGGTAGTTGTCATCATCGTTCTCTTCTTCTTCATCGTCGTCTTCCATCATAACCCCTCTTTCCCCGTGCTTGGTCCAAACATTATAGCCCGACATAAAACCGGACCGAAGCAGGTGGCTCTGAATGACTCTTGAGGAAGTGTAATCCTTCTCATTCCGACATTCAACACATGGACAAAACATATAGCCACCACCATGCTTGTTCGCATCGGCCGCATCTCGAAAAGAATGCACGCCTTCTCTGTAAGCGGCTGTGCGTCGATCACCGTACATCCATGGATGGCTCATCTGCGTCATACGACAGTATATCAAACACAATCACGATCCTAAAAATTAGTACCGCACGGTCTAAACGAGAAAATATAGTTGCTAATCTTTTAGAATAAGTGGAAATAAAGAGGAAGAGGTTTAAGTGTGGCTCGGGCATCGACTATATTGTAGTTGTGTTCGGTGAACTGAAGCGGCATCGCTCTAACACACATTTCAACAAACACCTCTAGTGCATCCAAGAAAAAAGGAGAGCTAGCACACACCCACACTCTTTCATCCAAAAAAATGCAAGGAAGATGGGAGAGAGGGGCTGCGGCCATATATATAGGCAGAGGACTTTAGTCCCGGTTTGAGACACAAACCGGGACTAAAGGGTGCGCACATGCGGGCTGCACACCGCGTAGCCCTTTAGTCCCGGTTTGTATCTCAAACCGGGACTAAAGCCTCCCGGGCGGCTGGCGAATTTCGGGCGACGTGGCCGGGCCTTTAGTCCCGGCCCAGATGGAGGCCGGGACTAAAGGGTCCAGGCCAAAGGCCCTTTTTCTACTAGTGGCCGAACGGCTAGCTAATGGCGATGGTCTGACCCGACGGCCCAGCCTGTACCGACGGCATACCGTCGGGCCAGCTTGGGCTACGCCGACGGGATTTCTGGCCCGACGGCCCGTTTGGTGGGCATCCATGGAAAGGGGCTACGCCGACGGCCCCGATATTTGGCCGTCGGCACAAAGAGTCTTTCCTGCAGTGTCTCCTCGTTATCAACAGAACCGTTTCTCTCTTGAAACTTCACAACTCATTCTTGGTACATCTTGAAACTTCGCAACTGATCAAGAATGAGACATACACAGTCTGCTAGCTGTTTTGCTCTCTGACCCATGTCCATGTGTAACTTCCCGTTGACAACGTGGTAGTACTTACGCAGTCACATCTGACGTTTCAGATTTTCTTTTGCTCTTTGAGCACTTAGTATTGACACCTCAACTCTCAATTTTTTTTTTGGATTAATTCAACTCTCAAATTTGACAAATAGCTTACGGAGGAAACATATTACCGGAGTAGACAGACTTTAAAAAACATATAATTTACGAAAACATTATTTAACATCATACAACTAGCTTTTGCGTGAAAAGCCACATGGGTTCTCTCTCACATGGATTATAAGGTTGAGAATTCTGATTGACGACCATGTCATGCTCATCTACAAAGTGGCATGTCAATCCATATACCCCCTCTCTGAATGCAGGAACGTATTTTGAGGAGCTTCTGCTCACAAAGAGTGCGCCCGGCACACCTCCCGTCACCGGAATCCACATGCGTGCTTCAACATCTGCCTCGAAAACCTCAACTTTGCGATTATAGCCACAAGAGATGACGGGCTGAAAATTTTCCCGCTTCACCATAAACAGCTTGCCATTCGCCTCAAAGAGATGTCGACTGATCAGGATGCCATCATTTGCACGTTCTGTGTCGAGCTCGAAACCGACCGCATCTATGCCATCTGGAACCTCCATATCACCGTCGCGAAGCTCGCCTTTGTCCCCCAAGTGGCTTGTCATCGTCCTGTCATCATCCGAAATACTCAACTCCTCATCAAAATCTCCATCCTCCACCTCTTCTTCATCACCATTGCTCGACATGTGTTCTTGGTCACCATTGTTGAAATTGTTGTCGATCGTTTCTAGGTTTTCCATTGCTGCATCATCATTATCATCATCATCATTGACATAGAGTGCCTCGTTCTCCTAATCGCTGTTTGATGCTTCGTTGTACTCCACCTCTTCTTCTCCATCTTGCACGTACTCTTCTTCTTCGCCATGATCCTCCTCATCACTATCACCCGGTATGTGCTCGATAGCATATCTTACATCTGCAACAACAGGGGTCCCGTCGTCATCCTCTCCAAGATCCATCACGACAATGTCGTTGCGCTCCGTGATCCCGTAGAGACTCCCTCTGTGGAACACGACGTCAAATATAGAGGCATAAGGCATCTCACGCCGTCCAGGTAACCACGCTCCGGGTCTCCCGGCGCGACACTAGATAATCGGGCAATTCGAGTTGTTGGTCGTTACGACGACGAGGAGGTCATCATCTTGGGTGGTTGACCGCACGAGCACCTTTCGGATCTCGAACCAATAAGAGACGTCGCCGATGACGGAGTCCAGTCCGGGGAGAGGCAGAGTCGTCCCGGTGAAAGGGTTATGCAAGAGGCAGCTACGCCGTCGTCCGTCCCTGGCATCTTTACGGTAGAAGGCGAGCCAGCTGTTATCGGCGGCGATGAGACGCGTATTGTCGGGAAAGGGGAGACGACGGTGGATAGTACGGTGATCAGGAAAGGAGACGGAGGTGCCGTCCGGGTAGACGACCCACGGCAGCTTCGGACGCACAACCTGACGCACGGCTGAGTGCCAAGAGCGGCATACAGCGCGGCATCGTGCTTGGTCCTCCGGGAACTCGAGGCTGCCGATGATCCGTCCTAGGAGCTCGGGCGGCAGGTCGTCCCACGGAGAAGGAAGCAAACTCGGCTCCATGGATCCCCGATCAATTCGATCTGCTGCTTTGTCGTACGATCGGCTTGCGGGCAGATCTGATCATCGAGGCTTCGCCGCGTATGCCTGCAATATATAGCGTCAGACATCACCTGGCATCCGGAAGTCGGCGACGGTCTGGAAAATCCAAGTCGATGTGGAGACGGTTCCAGCTTCCGGTCCTGATTTGGTTTCATAAAAAAAAAACTTCCGGTCCTGATTTCCGTGTCGAGCAAGCCAGGGCAAGCCCAAACCAATACGAGTACTATTGATCGATGCACATACATAGTACTACTAGTACGATTTTGATAGCTGTGGCCCGCACGGTCGGTGTTAATTATGTCCTGTACTTTCATGGTCGGCTCTCGATCAGGTGTTGCGGCATGAGATGGTAAAGATTAAATTTCCGTATAAATACATTCTCGAGAATAAATATTTCTTTATAAACATGGCAGATCAAGGAAAATTTCTAATGAATGGATTGTTTTGTCATAATTAACTTAGTACGACTCTGTTACTACGAGTACTTGATTTTGGATGAACAACTCTGTTTTGTGAAGTTTTTCATGTGACCCGTTCTACTTTCTTTCGGTTCCGTTTCTCTGTTTTGTTACATGCTAAATTTGTTTTTGAGATGCTGAAATAGTATGGCAGTGCAAGGTGAAAAATATAAGAAATGCTGGGTAGTGCCGTGTGATCTACAAACAGACAGGATCTTAGTAATTACAGGAATTATCTCTCCTAATTATTGATTTAATTGCTAGTGTTGTAGTGGTTGATGTAGCTCCAGATCCATATCTCTTGATATTGATAACCTCCAGATCTTCATTATGTGCATCCCGTCTTCTAATCTAATTTTGATTTAATTAAGTACAATTTTTACTAATTCTGTAGCAAGAAAGTCAGGTAAGCAAATCTTGTACTGGCATTGCACTAAAAATCTTACATGTAGAAATCCGTACTAACTCTGTACTATCTGACGTAAACCTAAATATCTCCAATATGAAATGATGAGAAGTTTGATGAGAAGTTTGTTATGTAGTTGGGGGGGGGGGCGCTTACTGTCACGAAATTCATATAGCTTACGGTGTTTTCTGAAATGTGCAAAGCATGTTTGGACGCTCTACGATAAGACATTTTTTCAATCGGGCTTCTGCCCCTTTCCATTTCATCAACGGAAATAACCTGCCATTTGTTACACGGTTTAAGAAAGAGGGGAAGGGGAATAAAAGCTAGATGGTGCAGTAACAGGAACCCAATGTACGACATTTGCCACTGCATGCCTATTATGGGACAAAAAACTGTTACCACTAACCACGATCTAAACAAGTATACAAAAACAAATAACATCAAACAGCAGAACGCCCCACAAAGAAACTACATGAATTCAGCACCAAAATATTTCCAAAAGTCTTGATCACCACCCAGGCCTTGCAGCGACCTCAGACCTGAATTTTTTTTACATAACAGACCACCTAGCTCAGTGAAATGCTAAAAAGGACCACCTGTAGAAAAAATTGTCAAAAAAGACTAGTTGTGGATCGCGGCGTCCTTTTTGACAAACTTTTCTGCAGGTGGTCCTTTTTAGCATTTCACAAGGCCAAGTGGTCTTTTCTATCAAAAAATCCACACTTCACGCTCCCAAGCGGACTGTGCCAATGTAGCTCAGCACCACCCCAGATCGAGTCCTCTGGGGGCGCATCAGCATCGACGTCGTCTCCATCATCTTCGAAGTGCCCAACTGTAGCATCTCATTTCTCTGTTCTTTCTGTAATCCTGCCCAATACATCAACAAAGACGCATCTAGACATGAACATCTAAGGTTGTGGAGTTCGTTTTTCGATAGTTTGACATCACATGATCATTCAGCGCAGTGGAAGCACCTCGACCTGGCTAGGGGTTTGTTCCGCAACAACACCGGGATCAGGACGGCCTGACCTGTTGCCACAACTACACCGCCGCGACCACGTCGCAGAGCGCTCATTCTGGACAAAGCACGACATCGGGCTTGGCCCTTTTGGAGCTGCACCAACTTTAGCAGTGCATCCAGTTGGCCAATAAGCTTGCCGAACAGTGCAAAGGGTATGTCGGCGCTTGCCACGCCTGGAGGTGATCATGGAGGCCGGAGATGGTGCTCTACTCCAATTTCGTGCGAGCGCAGGGTGGCACCGGTGCGCGGACGTACGCCTCGTTGCGGTAAAAGAAGACATGTCCCGAGAACTGAGGTCACCACCTGCCGGTGCTGGCATGGCATCGGTAGCAGCCGACTGCCAACGAACGTGTCCATTTGGCTGGAGAATTTTCACAGGATGACGATCGACGGCGAGCAAGTTGAGGGGGGTAGGGGGCTGCCTGAAGATTATACATGTTGGATCGTTTTGGAGGTTAACCGATCGTGTGCGGCGGATGAAAGTTGGTTCTATGATGTGTCTTATATATCTTTAGACGCATAACTTTTTTCCAAACATCCTAAATGCAAAGTATAGGGGGTTCTGTTGGCAATACAACGGGTACATGTGGCATATGTTTTCCTCCAAATATGTCTTACATCGTAGATGGTGAATATATTTTAGTATACCGATTGGTCTCTGTTGAGAAAAGTACATTCTTGATTTTTTGTATATAAATATATGTAGCAGGGAAGACAAAGGAAGGCAGACCAACAAACCCCCACCCCGATTTTCTTCGATAAATACCGCTTTATATGACTTAAAAGGTTTAACTATTGCACCGGGGCTGAATAGATAAGATGCACACAACCTCAACAAGGTTCAAAAAAGTAAAACAAAAAAGGCGAGATACAAGTAATCAACCAAAAACTATCCACCTACATTGATGGAGGACCAATAAAAAACACATCAAAATGTTTGTTTATGAACGTCTAATGGCAATTATCAAACATGGTAATCTTAAATATATATTTTTTCAAAACGAGGCAGCCCCAAGCCCCCAACTGCTGTATAAATTAATGCATATGGTTATTTATTTCATTATTGTCATTTGGGTAATCATCAATTGATGCATATGGCTTAAACAAATAAATGCAAAAAAAGTTCCAAGCTAATAAAAGTACAGAAACACGATGTCCATCCACACAAAAATAAGCTCAAAAATTAGGAACCAGACAAGCAAGTACTGGAGCACACAACATAGGGATCTCCATTCTATTTTATTTGTGATTTCGATAGCACAAGCTAGTACTAGTAGCCGTCAAGTCGCAACTAAGCGACAAAAGAAAATTCAGTAATAAACGATCCACAAGTGTACGTGCGCTACCAACCCCACCGGGTCACCACCGGCACTGGACGGCAATGGCTGGAGGAGCTCAAGAATGATTGGGATACCTGAGCTAGGTGCGAGGCCAATCGGATTCCATCAATCACCACACACCCCATGTGACTATGTGAGGGATCAATGTATGATTGGCGGCGATTGATTGAATAAGTACAAGCTAGATCATAGATGAGTTGCATCATGCATATGCTGGTGTGAAGTGTGAACCAACCGCCTAGCTGCAGATGCTAGCTAGGTGTTTTGTATATGGCTAGGCTGGTTGTTGTGCGATGATGCACTGCAAGTGCAGTACGGCTTATATATAAAACACCTAGCTCATGTCAAAGTCATGGTTTCTTTAATCAGGTGCTGCCTATGTGACCAGTTGATCACATCATAGACCGTCACAGTGAGCTAACCAGAGAGATTGTTTGGGACTTTGGTGGCCACACTGAGAATTAAGTACTCCCCTGGATCTACATTAGAGTTTAATGGAGTATTTGGGGATTCCAGAGAAAGAAATTCAAAGAATCTTGCAGGTGTGATATGCTGCCATACCATTGGATCTCCATTATTGATTTGAGTTTTTGTAGATTATTGGAGCCAGCAGCATCAAACACTGAAAACCAATGAAATTGAATGTATTGAATTCAGTTCAGGAATCCAGAATTCCAGAACATCGATGAAGGGGTTTGATTTTCTTGACGCTGAATACTACTAGATGCAGGGGAGCAGCTGCTGGAATTGGCAGGAGCTGCTCATGAAGTCGCGACGAGCTTCGATGTTTGGTCATCGATCACGCCGGCATTTTCTTCAGACTTCAGAGGTCGAGGAACCCGGTCTGCCGGAGCACGGCGTTGCGGACGCGGCGGAGGTCGCGCCCCTTGAGCGTCCGCCCGGCGCCCTCCAGCACCGACGACGACCGCGCGTGCCGCCGCGCTGTCACCACGTGCGGCGGCACCATCTCCTCCCCGTCGTCCTCGTCCTCTTCTTCGGACTCCGCGGCCTTCTTGACGTTCTCCGCGGCGCGGCGCCCGGATGCAACCTTCCCCGGCCACACCGGCACCCTCACAGGCGCCGACTGCCTCGGTGCCACGGCGCCGTGTTGCGGCATCGCGGCCCTCATGGGCACGGCCATCCCCGCGTGCAGCTGCTGCTCGCCGCCTCCCTCGGCCAGGAGCGACGACAGCCCGAAGCTGTGCGGCACGGTGTGTGCCGCGCGACGCTGCGTGGTGGCACGCCGCGGCACCGCCGCCTCGGGCACGGGCCACGCGTCCACGTCTCCGCCGCCAACGCTGGCCGGCCACACGACGTCGCGCTCGTCCAGCTCGAAGCACGCCGCCGCCGCGTCCTCCGGACCCGCCTCCGGCTGCTTCAGCAGGCCAAGAAACCGGAGCGAGCCCGCGCCGGTCGACCTCGGCATCTCAACCGACCGGCACGCCGAGACCAGCTCAGGAAACGCCAGCTCCCTGTGATCCGATCCTGGACTCAGGGCGGCCTCGTGACGGCGTTCTTGCTCCCCTGCCCAAGTGCGTGTGTTGGGTTTTGGCTGCCTGTTTTGCCACTCTCGGCTTTGGCTTTGCTTATATAAATGGTGGAATCGGGCGGAGTTGGAATTGGAGAGGAAGGAGGGAGTGGGCGAAAGCCAAAAAGGGGGGACAGTGATGGTGCTGAGTCATCACCGAGGCGGGACCCACGTGAGGACAGAGCTTGGAATCTCCAGGTAGATGCAGTTGGATTCATTCGTAGAATTGGATCTACTCTACAAGTAAATGCTAATGAAATCCAGTAAATCGCTTTGGCACCCAGGCACCATGGAGCCCTTTTTTTGATTTTTTTTAAAACCGTATTTTTAAAGTTGTAAAAAATTCTAAATAAAATATGTGGATGTAGCCAACTATGTATACTATGATTGTGCAAATTTTTATTGTGAAATACCTTGTATTATAGGCTCAGCAAAAAAGACAAATTAGACAAATATTAGAACATGTTCCCATATCTGAAAATATGTTCTCAGATCTGAAATTTTGTCATTTTTGCTGAGAAAAGAATACAAGGTATTTCGTAAAACAAATTCACACACATGTAGAACAAATGATAGGCTACACTCTGGTAATTTTTTTGATTTTTTCCAAAGTTCAAATTTTGAATTTTTTGAATTTTACAAAAAGAGCTCCAGGGAGCTCGTGCTCCAAAATGACGCTCTCAATGAAATCTCTCTATTTCGAATTAGTAGGCACAACTACTTCCTCCTCCGATTGAAATATGTTGGCGATGAGCTATTACAACTTTTAAATTATTTTGTCCTAAATTATTCGATAATTTTTCCGATTGAAGAGAGTAGGTTGTTATTGCATATTTGCATGAAACTTGGTCCGATCAACTTATAGCACATGCCACGGATTGCTTTTACTCTTTTTTGTTGCTTTGGAGTGAACATATCATATGTTGGAAGAATCCGGGATGATGTTTTCGCACCTAGGAGCGTATGCAAAATTTTGAAATCTGTTTTATATAAAATTTAAAATGTTTAAAAATATGGATAAAAAATTTCACACATAGATCACGACATTCTTCCTGCTCACAAAGTTGTTTCACAAAAAAATGACATTTTTATGTTGTGTGTAAAAAGACAATTTTCGGAGCTAAAAAAGGCTTTACACAAGACATTTGTTTTGCCTTTTTTACACAACATACAGGAGATATCGGCTTTCTTGAAATTTGGCATGTGCACATAGAATATCGAGACGTATGAGTTCAATTTTTTTCAATTTTTTAATATTTCAAAGAATAAAAATTCGATGATAGGAGCATATGCTCCCATGTGCCAAATTGGATTTTAGGGAAGAATCTTTGGTCTTTCTGAGACACATTTCAAAGAAATTTCCAGGAACATAATTAACTCGAATTTCCTATCGATTTAGTCAGAGTTGGTGGTGAAAATAACAGTCCGAACATGCGGAAAAGTGCTTCCACCACGATGTCGACATTCGAGGATCCACTCCACTTTCACAGCCGACAACACAAAGCGCTGCTCGATCGACGATGGAAACTGGCGGTATAACTGGTCTGAGATCTCTACTCCAAGTAGTGATCCGATCCACTAACACTACACGCCATTAATTTACCAGCTGTTGGTAACTGATGAACATGTGTTCATACAATATTTACGAGGCACATTCTCGTACAACTTTCCATGAATATTGCTGAATATAGCTTGAGTTAGTCGGAGCTGATCTAAAAATTTCCATCAACAGCCCGAGGTCCAACTCCACTTTCGCAGCCGCCAACAGAAAGCACTGGTGGTCGACGATGGAAACTCGTGGTAACTGGTCTGAAGGGATGGCGACCGATCAAATGGTTGGTTACTTGTGATGGAGCTTTCTCCTGTCTGCGGTTAAGTATAGGACAAATTAAGCACGAGGGCCGCAGCCAGAGGAAATTGTTTTCGATGGTGACACTGCCCTGCGGAACGTTCCAAACGGCCTTAATCAACTCACTCGATGCAATGCATCTGCCGCTCATTATCTGCACTTTCCGTTTCGTCAACAAAAAATAAATCATCTGCACCTTCCGGCATTTTGCACATGCATGAGAAACACCTGTTCTCCAAGATCACAAGTGTGTGCAAGCAGTTTGTATTTGCTCTCCTCTTTCCTTCGGACAATGGCCAATGGGCATCTGCTGACGTCGTCGAGATGGATCACATGTCAAAGTGGAACCGGCCGGCCGGCGCACGGACGGCCGCGCGTGGCAGGGTGGCCGACCTGCTCCATGTCCCGGAATGATTGGTGAAGAGAGCGGGGATGGCCGGAGATAATTGGGAGGACGGTGGACGGGACAAGATGCTCGTGACGCGACCGCGGGGCCGGAGCGCAGCGGCCCACGCCGCCGTGCTCCCGGCCACCACCTCCCGACGCTGTGCGCTACTGTTGGTGTGGGGAGCGGCCGGCGTGCGGCCGGGCACACGGCAGTGTTCAGCTGTAGCCGGCGACCACAGAACGTCCGAGACCGCTGTGTCGATCCAGCGTCGATCCAGCGGTTGCTATACTCCTCCGTTTTTAGATATAAGATGTTTTAACTTTATAAAGCAAATGTATATAGACATTTTTTATCGTGTATATTCACTCAATATACACATTAAAAATTGTCTAAATACATTTGCTTTATAAACCTAAAAGATCTTATATTTAAAAACAGAGAGAGTATTTTTTATTATCGGTTTTGCTATTTCTCAGTAGACTGAGAAATAGCTTATGGCTCAGTAGAATTTCTAGATCATTAGATTTGCATCGTGATTCGTGCAATTGAGTTGCAACTCAACTTGCAACTGGGATTTTTCAGTTGCAGGTGATGTTGCAATTAGGAACCATACATCTGAATCGTTGGATTGCTTCGTGATTCGTGCTAATAGTGAGTTGCAACATGAGTTGCAACTGAGATATAATGACGTCATTCTACTGAGCCATAAGCTATTTCTCAGTAGACTGAGCCCTAGACACACCCTTTTATTATGTCTCTTTCATTTCTTTTGTATTATGCCGCGGATAAAAAATCGGCTACGCACGCCTCTTATCCGTTTGGGTCGGGTTCGCCCTAGCAACCTGACGTGTTTTGTCTTTTCCGATCGTTGGACACGGCGGTGATTAGCTCCACCGCTAAGGGCATCTTCAGCGGGCCGACCCATTTTGATGTCTGAAGCGTTCAAATCGGTTCGGTTGGGTTGGGCCACGGATAACAAAATGAAGCATGTCCGGATGCGTAAGGGGGCAACTCAACGAGCTGATGTATTTATTGCCCATCGCGCTAGCATGCACGTCCCGACGGCGGAGGCACGACGCCCGGCGCAGAATTCCAGCGCACTGCTGTTGCCGCTAGAATTTGGACGCGCGCGTGGGCCAATGTTTCTCGATGACTCCCACGCGGCCAAACGGTTTCGCGCTTGTGTGGCGGTGCCTGTAACTGGCAAGCGCCCGCCCGCCATTGGCACCAAAAACCCTCTTCTCCCGCTGGCCATCACTAAATCCTTTCCACGGCCGGCTAGCATGGCTCCCACAGACAACCGCAAGTGGGAGCCATGCTAGACTCGAATACTCGATAGAGGGCGGACGATGAGAAGGAGCGGGACGAGCGCGAGCATGAGATGGCCGCGTATGTGACCGGCGGTGATATCGCCGAGCGCCGCCGTGAGATGCTTGAGTGCGACCTCGAGATCGCTGCATTTAGACCGAGCACCGAGATGGGGACGGTGCCGGACGGCGGCCAGTAGGGCGCGTGACTGCGAGTAGCCCCAGCTAGGGCGGGCAACGGTGAGTGAATACGCTGTTTTTTTTGCTAATCTCTATGTAGACCTCTGTAAAAGAATGTTTATTTTTAGAAAATATTATTGTAATCCCCTAACTATAATTATGAGCCAATGACATGAGGGCCCGGGGCAGGCGTGGGAGTTTACGCGCGCTGTCGGAGCTGATAGCCGACCGCCGTGGACACCTCTCGTTCGTTTGCGTCGAGCCACTAGGGTTTCCTCCTGTTTATTCGAACGAAGGAGATGACCTGCACGCTGTCAAAGTGTCAAATCTGGCTAGGAAGACAAGATAGTAGAATACTACACTACATCGAGGAGGCCTGCACTCACGCAGTAGCCTGTCCAGATTTGTGCACGCACGGCACTGTCCTGGATGATCCCGCCAACCTGCACCTCCTGCGCCCACAGTGACGCTCTACTACTGCCGCTAGAGGAGCTCACTGCTCCCTAGTAGAATAGAAAAAATGCATGCCCACGCTCAACTGATTCAGCAACAGAGGCTAATTTTGGCTCCAGCTGATTAGAATAGATAAGGAGACTAACGCCTCCTGCTTTGAGCAACAGAGAGATCGATCCGTGAGCGTCGTCGTTGAGCAGGCGGGGAAGAAGATACCAGCGTTGCGAACGTCATTCCTCAGCCAGCGACAGCAATATGGTGAGGCTATCATCCAAGCAGACAAACGTGTTGCTGTTCTCGCCGTCTCCGGTGAGGGCCAGGCGGCCAGCCTTCCTTGCTTCAGAGTTGTCGCGTCACGCACCATCAGTTCCCATCGCGCCGCTGTTCATGGCTGGCGCTCGCTCACAGGTTATCCTGCCATGGCAATGGCAGAGCCGCAGTCTTCGGCTCGGTCGACTGCATGCACGGACAGTTCAGCATCCAACGAGCACAGGGGTAGCGCATACGCATCCGTGCTGCGGGCGGGCCGCCGAGCCCGCAAGGAAAAACTCTGCTTGTCGGCGCGCCGTTGCGTGCTTTGCCCTCGAATGCTTTCCGGCGCTTCTGCTGCCGCGGCAGCCAAAGCTCGGCGCGACGGCGCCCGTCACCTTCCATTGTCGTCAGGGTCCTCTAGGAGCGCGACGAAGGCAAGGATTATTTTCAGTTCAAGAACGTGTAAACACAGCCCCCGTTTTGACAGTCGATACTCGATAGCAACTTTGACAGAGAGCGTTTTTGTTATGCGAATCGACAGATAGCGTTTTTTTTTGTTTTTTTAGGGAAGACAGATAGCGTTTCTGGTTTGTTTAAGTGCGAAATGGGCAGAAGGCCCACTAGTAAGTGGTTCATGGGCCGCTTTGCCGGATGTTCCTATGAAGTCTTGTCACTCTTTGGGCTTTGGCACCTAAGCTAGAAACTGGCTGCAAACACTCACGTGTGGAAGAAAAAAACAGTGAAATCGTTAAGAATTTGATATTTTTACAAACCTACCTTTTTACATTATGTGTTCATGTTTCGTATGTCGCTGCAAAGTTACATGTATAAAAGACCATAGGTAGAAAACTTTAAATGGAGCTCGGGCTATAGGAAGAACGTGTTAATTATGGTTAAAGTTGATTGGGCGGAGTAGGTGTTGATTAAAACTTCATCTTCACATTTCAAAATAATCTGGACAAAATCTACTCCCTCCGACCACTATTATCAGTCTTAATACGGACATATTTTAGTGTCTATATATACATTCGTATTAGGACAGGTAATAGAGATCGGAGGGAGTACATGTAATCTGGACTAATATTGATCGGACGGAGTACGTGTTATTTATGGTTAAATACTTAAAGTATATTTTCATATGCAACCTGCACGAAAAAGAAAAGATGAAGACCAAAGTTTTCCCGCTACTTAGAACCACTTCTTTTTGCCTAAAATAAAAATGTTTTTTAATATATTTTTTATAGGTTCATATGGATCATGGATCATCACAAAAATTCAGAATTTATCCAGACATTCGGATGCCTCATTTGACATTTTGAAAACACCAGGTTCACTGGAGTTGGGGCTCCAAAATGCCGCACTCGAACTTCAGAATGGCATCATACGGTTGGCATTGGCAACATTGCTGCTCGTGTATGTATGCATGTTTACGGAACAGTACATTCAGACTTTCTCTTCATTTCGTCAAAATGGAAGTTCAGAAAGGCTGCATCCTAATAATTGACTACAGTAGTAGATTGGGATCCTCCCTATCCCTCCTATACTGAAATCCATCATCCAAAAAGAGCAAATCTGCTGCCCGGTAGTAGCGCACTAGCTACTGCTTCACGGTCACGGCTACCAATGGAACGTATGTGGTTAATGCATGACGACGCCCGTCCCTGCACCGGTGGTGGAAGACCGTCGCCGCCACCGCGGAGAAGAGCTGCACGCCGACGGACGGGAGGAGATACGCGTACGTGGGGACGCCCAGCGCCAAGACGGCCTCGCCACGTGCACGGTCGACGTCGAACCCGTACGCTGGGTTGATGGCGGCGTTGCTCCGCGAGAACTCGAGAGCGAGCGCGTAGACTGGGTACACGGCGACAGGCAGGAGGCCCGCCGCGAGCGCCAGGACGGCGGCGTCCTCCCTCCTCGCCGCCACGAGCCGCCACGCCCCCCGAACGCCGCAGCTCTCATCCGCCGTCGACGCCGCGATGGTCACCGGGAGGAGCGCGCCGAGGCAGAGCAGGAGCAGGACGCAGCTGAGGCTTAGCAGCAAAGACGTCGAAGACGTGAGCGCCAGGAGAAGAGCCGCCGTCGCGACGAGCTCTAGGGCGGCGGCGGTGAGCACGGAGGTGATGACAAAGAAGGAGGGCCGGGCACGCAGAATCGGCTTGCAGCGGATGACCAGGTCGCCGGAGCGCGTGGCGGAGACGGCGAGGACGGCCGCCGCCTGCGTGGCGAGCTTGCTGGCGAGGTAGGCGAGGTAGAGGAGGGCTAGCTCCTTGCCGTGGCCCCAGACCTCGTCGGTCGCCGCCGCACTACGGTCGTCGGTGCTAGTCAGCGCGTCCATGATGGCGGCGGCGTGAGGGTGGGCGCGGAGGACGGCGAGGGAGAGGAAGATGAATGTGTGGGCGAAGATCAGGAAGACGAGCGCGAACAGCTTGGGGTTTTGCGCGGGGAGGACCAGGGACTCCTCTGCCAAGCTGATGCGCCGTGGAGACCGCGGCGGAGGAGAGACTGCTGCTGTCGCCATGGAATGGAGGAATCAATCAATGGCACTCCTCAACCTCAAGGAGTATAGCTTGTGAAGCACTAGCTAGCACCGTGGTTTGGCGCACTGTCGTTCTAACACTTGAGTATATACGCACAGCGAGGAGTAACGTAAGTAGTAATATAAAATACATGTAATACCAACTAGGCATTTTGATGACATGGCGTGTTATTTAATAAAGAGAGAGAGATACTAGTGGTAACTAGCTATGTTACTATAACATTACACTTTTCAAAATAAGATGAGTCTATAAATTAATTAATATAGTCATACATGATACTATCCTTATATTACTATGCACCATAGAGGTGATAACATATGTATGTTACTAGTCTAAGTTACTCCCCACTATAACTAGTCTTAGAGAGCACTATTATACTGACCATTATTGAGTGGCTAATTGGAACGAGTGTAACGTGTCTGTGGTGGCGACATAGAATAAGTTTCACGCAGTCATCCAAAACGACATCTGAAAACATGTGGGGTTCTTTGTGTTTAGTAAGGCGAGCGCCAGAAGTCGGTCGGAAGGCCGCAAGTCTTCACCTGAACGGACTGATTTGGGAACGCTCCATTTTTACGATCTAGAAAGGCCATGAACACTAAAAATCATACTCCCTACAATTCAGATACATCCTTATTTATGAAAGGTAATATGGTCCAAGGGAAGTGTGTCAGGATCTCAGCCTAGCTCAGCTGTTAACTGAATACTTTCTTCGTGGACCAGACGATCGAGATCCAACGGCTGACATTCAAAGTTACCGCTTCGGGAAAGATTCCCTCCAAGATGCTTCGTAGTTTATCTAGGAAACTTTGGTTAAGTTACTGAGTTACAAAGCTGTAATAAAATTCTACTGTCGAGGCTCGCGGTCGCTGTTATAAGGCCGGAGAGTGGGCGGATGGGTGGCTCGACAAGTATCAAACCCTAATTTCCAAGTACCTTGCATCTGTTCTTATCTGTTCTTGCCTGTTCTTCTTAGTTTCCCTTCAGTTATCTACTTTCCTGTCTTTGATTTATCGCCAATCCTCTGTCGTCCACTGCTGTTTCCCTTGATCAGCGATCCCCTCTCGTTCGGGAGCCTGACAATTGGTATCTGGACCCAGTGATTCTCGGACTCAATTTTGCGCCGCCCAGGGTTGTCCAGATCAATCTGATCTGCACGTAAAATCCCCGCCGCCGCGCCAGATCCACGCAACGGCGCGCCACAAGCACCGTCGCCGACGACTTCTTCTCCAAAAGGAGCCACCTTTCAACTCCATGTCGCCGGTACGTACGCGTTCGCAGGAATCCTTGGACAAGGCTGCTGAAGAAGCAGAGATGCTTGAGGCAGCAGAGGCCCAGGCGCGAGCTGAGGAGGAAATTGGTCATCGCCTTCCTCGTGAGGTGCTCAATCTGTCGAAAAGGTTTGAGCTTCAACAGCAATCGATGGACACCATGCAAGGTAACCTCTCTCAATTGACAGACCTGGTGCAACAGATAGCTTTGGCGATGAAACCCCCACCTCACCCACCACAACCAGAGAAGCAGCAAGATGAGAACAGAGGGACATTTTCCACGCCACCCCAACCACCGAAACACCTAAGCCCGATCTATGAAGGAGAAACACCGCCATCCGCTCCACCAACGTCTGAAACCATGCCCTAGAACCCACCATCTATGCCTCTAGTCACACACCCCCACCCAAGCCAAGTTCCGCACCCCGAATTCACCCCACCGCCACCCAAAGCAAGCCAGTCCCAGCCTATGCCTAACACATCCACTTACCCCATGCCAACTGTTCCTATTACAACTCATATTCACAGCAACACAAACCCACAAACACACCCACAAGCATACCAACAATTTCCTCAGCAGCCAATGGTGTGGCCGTTCCAACATCAGTACACCTACCCACAACATAGTTACCCATCTCCATATTACCCTCCCACAAATTTTCCTACTACTCAATATCCACCATATCCCTACAACACTCAGTGTTACAATTCCCAACCTTTGTGTGCACCACAATTCACTTACACATCGCCTACACCCGTGTCAGTACCAATTGCTCCAACTACAGCTCACCCAGCAAATAGGAGCTTTACTGATGACAGGGAGAAAGTCTCAGAAAACAGAGAGCCAAGACCTTACACTGAAAGCAGGTTTCTCCAGCAAACAAGTCAAGAACCTCACATCAGAACACCAAGTATTGAGTTACCAATTTTCACTGGTGAAAATGCAGCAGCTTGGATACAGGAATGTGAGAGTGTCTTCGAGCTAGCAGGCATTGCTCCTGAAAATAAAATTAAATGGGCTAATGCTCATATCAGAGGAAAAGCCAAAACTTGGCTAGCCAGCTGTTCCTTTGAGATGTATCTCATGAATTGGAGTCAATTCTGCTCCCTGCTATGTGACAGATTCCCCAGCTCAGGAGCTGAAGAAACTATGGAGCTATGCCAACAATTGAAACAAACAAGTACAGTGGAGCACTATATTGAACAGTTTGAACAATGGATGCTGGATATGAAAAGAGATCATTCATATTTACCAGAGGGATTTTTCCTTCTAAGATTTATTACTGGCCTGAAGGACACTATCAAACATGACACTCAATGCCACAAGCCAGCTACCTTAAGAGCTGCTTATTGGTTTGCAAGGAAACAGGAATTATCTTACATGAGTAACAAGAAATCACTGGGAGGCACTCCTACCAGAAGCCACACTAGCATCATCCCAGCAAGAACTCCACTACCAAGAGATACAAGGCCAAGACCCCCAGCTGACAGACCTAGAGAAAGGGGTAAATGCTGGTATTGCCCTGAGAATTGGAGTTATGGACATAAATGCAATGAGGTTAAAAACCTGCTGCATGCTATACAACTTCAAGGCCACTCTGATGAAGAAAATGAGGACCTGGGAGAACAACATAATGCCCCTGTACACAACCTTCCAGAAGAGCCTCCCCTACAAGACAAGGAGCAAAAGGAAAAACTCATGTCAATTTCTTTGTCAGCAATGGAAGGCACTCAAGGAGAAGAGACTATTTCATTATGTGTTGTCATAGGAGGAATGAAGGCAATTGCCTTGGTGGACTCAGGAAGTTCAAATACATTCATTGATTATGAGTTTGCAGTCAAATTGAATTTGCCTATGAGAAACACTGCTGCCAGGATAGTAACAGTTGCAGGTGGAGGCACATTGGTAACAGATGCAGTAGTGCCACAGAGCAATTTTTCTATCCAGAAAATCAAATTTGAAAGTACTTTCAGAGTTCTTCCTCTCAAAGGGTATGACATTGTGTTGGGAGCTTCATGGCTGAAGCAGTACACTCCAACCACTTTTGACTGGACAAACAGAAGCTTGACACTGCACAAAAATGAAGTAGCACATACATTTTTTGATCATTTGCAGCAACATAACTGCCATGATATGTCCCCAAAAAGATGCTCAAAAACCTTACACAAGGGCCAGACAGCTTATTTGATACAGTTGTACTTTGCAAATGAAAAACCAGTACTTCTTGAGGAGCAACAGCAGCACCATCTTCCAGAAGTAGTGCCAATTTTGGAGGAATTCCAAGACCTCTTTCAGATCCCTACTGGACTCCCTCCTAAGAGAGAATGTGATCATAGGATTGTGTTAAAGGAAGGGGCTACACCACCTAACATCAGGCCTTATAGAATGCCACATACACAGAAGAATGTGGTGGAGGAGATGGTAAAGGAACTGCTTACCAACAAAGAAATCAGACACAACACAAGTCCTTACTCTTCCCCTGCCCTGGTTGTCACCAAAAAGGACAAAACATGGAGATTATGTACTGATTTCAGGTAGTTGAATGCCCTGACTATCAAAAACAAATTTCCCATACCAGTCATTGAAGATCTGTTGGATGAATTACAAGGTGCTACAATTTTCTCCAAACTGGATTTAAGGTTTGGTTACCATCAGATTAGAATGCATGAGGAGGACATTAGCAAAACTGCATTCAGAACTCACTCTGGTCACTATGAATATTTAGTCATGCCATTTGGACTCACTAATGCACCTGCTACATTTCAAGAACTCATGAACAAGATATTTGCTCCATTTCTCAGAAAATTTGTCTTAGTCTTCTTTGATGACATATTGATTTACAGCAAGACTTTGACAGAGCATGCTATACACCTGAGACAAGCACTTGAAGTGCTAAGAGCAAATCAGTTAAATGCCAAATTAAAGAAATGCATTTTTGCTACCAAGCAGGTAGAGTATCTGGGTCACATTATATCTGCAGCAGGGGTGCAAACAGACCCTAGAAAAATTAAAGAAATTGTGGAATGGAAAGCTCCAAAAACCATCACCAAGCTCAGAGGGTTTCTAGGCTTAACTGGGTATTACAGAAGATTTGTCAAAGGATATGCTACAATTTGCAAACCTTTGCATGAAGTTCTAAAGAAAAATGCATTTATATGGACAAATACTCAGCAAGAAGCCTTTGATCAGTTAAAGACAATTATGTCCACTCCTCCTGTCCTTGCATTACCTGACTTCTCTATTCCATTTGTCCTGGAATCTGATGCATCTGGCTATGGTTTAGGAGCTGTATTAATGCAGAAGGGCAGACCTATAGCATACTTCAGTAAAGCTTTGGGAATCAAAGCAATGGCCCAGTCTATTTATGAAAAAGAAGCTATGGCTATCTTGGAAGCTCTTAGAAAATGAAGACATTATCTACTGGGAAACAAGTTGATCATCAGAACAGATCAACAAAGCCTCAAATTCCTGACAAGTCAAAGATTGCTAGAGGGAGTGCAACACAAACTAATGTTGAAACTCCTAGAATTTGACTATCTAATTGAATACAAGAAGGGCTCTGAAAATTCTGTTGCTGATGCACTGTCAAGAAAAATGGAACACTCTGACACACAGCATTGTCTTGCTATATCTGCAATTGTACCTAAGTGGAAATCTGAGGTGTTGCAAAGTTATGAAACAGATGAAAAATGCACCCTGTTACTGCAAGAATTGGCACTGGACCCTGCCAGTCATATTAACTATTCCTTATCTGGAGGCATTTTAAGGTACAAAAACAGAATTGTTATTGGTCAGCATTCTGAACTTTGCAATAACCTATTTAATACATTACATGCTTCTCCAATGGGAGGACATTCTGGCCAAAAAGTCACTCTTCATAGATTGAAACAAACCTTTTACTGGCCTCATATGAAGCAGTTTGTGCAGCAGAAAGTCAATGAATGCCCAATCTGCCAAATATCCAAAACAGAACATGTCCATTACCCAGGACTGTTGGAACCTCTGCAAATTCCTCAGGGCAAATGGACTGATATCAGTTTGGACTTCATTGAGGGACTACCAAAGTCTAGAGGAAAAGATGTGATACTGGTAGTGGTTGACAGACTAACAAAATATGCTCATTTCCTACCTTTAGCACACCCTTTTACAGCAAAACAAGTTTCCAAAATATTCATGGACAACATACACAAGCTGCATGGCCTTCCAAGAGTCATAGTGAGTGACAGAGATAGAATTTTTACAAGCTCTTTCTGGCAAGAGGTATTCACTGCTCTCAAGGTGGATTTGCACTTCAGCACTTCTTACCACCCTGAATCTGATGGTCAAACAGAGAGAGTGAACCAATGCCTGGAACAATACTTGAGGAGCATGGCTTTTAAAGAACCACAGAAATGGGCAGATTGGATTCCAGCAGCTGAATGGTGGTACAATACTGCATATCACACTGCCATCAAAACTTCTCCATTTGAGGCTCTTTATGGCTACAAACCTCCCCAATTAAGTGAAATAGCAATTCCATGCAATGTCACAGAGGAGGTCGAAATCACATTGCAGGAACAAGAAAATGCAATGCATTCGCTACAGCAAAATTTAGCTCAAGCTCAGAATCGCATGAAAAAATTTGCTGACCGAAACAGAACAGAAAGACAGTTCCAAGTGGGTGATCTGGTCTATCTGAAGATGCAACCCTACAGGGAAACTGCTCTGGGCCTGCGCAATGCTCTCAAATTAACATCCAAATTCTATGGACCATTCAGAGTGACACACCGAGTGGGAGCTGTTGCTTACAGACTCCAGTTACCGCCTGGTACTAAACTACATGATGTGTTCCACGTCAACCAGCTCAAGAAACACGTCGGCCCAAGTGCAGTACCTAACCCAAATCTCCCAGTCCTCACACCTGACGGGAAGATCAAGGTGGCGCCCAAAGAAATCCTCCAACGCAGGCAGATTCCTCGCTCGGCAGGTGAGTACGACATAGCTGTTGATCAGTGGCTCATACTTTGGGAAAACCTCTCTCAACAGGAAGCTACATGGGAGGACGCAAAATTCATCCAGGCGGCCTTTCCTCACTTCAAGCCTTGAAGTCTTGCCTCCAGCGGCCGGCATTGTCAGGATCTCAGCCTAGCTCAGCTGTTAACTGAATACTTTCTTCGTGGACCAGACGATCGAGATCCAACGGCTGACATTCAAAGTTACCGCTTCGGGAAAGATTCCCTCCAAGATGCTTCGTAGTTTATCTAGGAAACTTTGGTTAAGTTACTGAGTTACAAAGCTGTAATAAAATTCTACTGTCGAGGCTCGCGGTCGCTGTTATAAGGCCGGAGAGTGGGCAGATGGGTGGCTCGACAAGTATCAAACCCTAATTTCCAAGTACCTTGCATCTGTTCTTATATGTTCTTGCCTGTTCTTCTTAGTTTCCCTTCAGTTATCTACTTTCCTGTCTTTGATTTATCGCCAATCCTCTGTCGTCCACTGCTATTTCCCTTGATCAGCGATCCCCTCTCGTTCGGGAGCCTGACATGGGAAGTGATAACTCAATGTAGTCATATACTCCACTTTTAATTAGTCCCGAATCTCAATACTCCACTTTTACATCTTCTGCGTGAGTGCGGTTATTTGCTCTGAAAGAAAGTTGAAACAGAGGGCAGTAGATACAACCATTTGATCTGGATGGCAGTCGAACCTCATTTCTTCGATGCAACTGTTAAGTCAAACTTCAATAGCACGGGTTTGTTTTACAAGTACAAGATGGTACAATATGGTATATCGCCTATAACTGGGATGGTAAATAACTTACCCTACACAAGCTGTGAACAAATTTTACACCAGAGCAGTCAAGGGGATACATAAATTTCAATTGTGGGGGATCGAATTAACAAGAATACATGATATATGTTGCTCTAGCCAGTCACACATACAACAAAAAGACTATCAGCCGGTAATGATGCCTGCCAGGACATCACTCTTCCCTCTGGCAAATATGGTGTACACGAGGCGTATAGCATCTAGCCAGCCATCAAGAGATTCCCAGCTCTCAGCGACCTGACATAGTGAAAAGGAAACATGAATGATGAGTTCAAAACAACATTTTCTTTCCTACCACGGGGAACCATGGAGATAATTTGTTATTCATCAGATAGTACAGAGATTAAAAGCAAGTAATTCTCAAGGATACAGTAGACTGTTCTTGTTTTCACTTTAAAACCCAGTGAAGGCGATATGTCGAAATTAAAGCATCAAATCAGGAGTAGAGCAGAAGGTACATACCAAGAACACAGGCCCATGAGTTGTGTTTATACAAAGACCAGCACCAGGCGGTAGCGTAAGATCAGAGCACGTAGACACTGAAATTATATCCACGACGTTTACTTTAATAAATCTTTTGCTTTTCTCCACAAGCCCGTTCGATTTGGCAGGAGCGCTTTCAGAGGTGTTGACCTAGATTTGTGATTACAGAATCAGTATCAAGCAAGATAAATCCTAGTTGTGACATGATAAATACAGACACAAAAGTAGGTTGTGTGCCATAAGTAAACACAAATACCTGCTGGAGTTCCTCATGGTTTAGTATAAATTGTGATCTCTCCCACAGTTTATGTGGTGCAATGGGGTCGTCTGCTGGAGGGGCAGTAAGATATCCCACTTTCAAATATGGCAAAGGTAACTGCAAAACATAGCACAGCAACAAGAATGTCACAAACACCAAAATTACAGATAGTTGGTTTTTGCTCTTCTTGTAAAGAAAGAAGGTTGACAAGAGATGATCTAAACTGAGACTGATCTGACAAATGCATAATAAACAAGATCTTAACAAACTTTAAAACAAAGTTCAGAGTGTTGCATCATAATTTACTGAATTGTAACAAACTGAGGCATTTCACGATGTGTATGTTTCTGTTATTATACTAGCTTTTCTTATGTGTAATTCAATAGCTATGTAGCTTTTAGGATATCACTGACAGCTCATAAAATCAAGGATCCCATAATCCTTTTTAAATTTAGTCCTGGCAAGGCTAATAGCAACGTTACAGGAAATCTCATGTTCATCTAATATCCAACAGAGCATCAACAGCAGTCAAATACAAGAGGTGAATTGCTTAAAGATACACATATGCCACATTTATGAAGACTGTAGAGTAAAAGAGAGAACTGAAAGCTTCGACTGCCAACATACCATTGAGCGGACTAACCGTAGAGCACTGCGATAAACCTGCATTACGCAAAACGACAACATTTTCAGTAGGTGTTGATAACTGTTATGCCTAAATATTAATTAATCGAGTGACCAACTAATGGAATTTAAGCTTATAAATACATCAATATGGAAGGCCCACACTCTTGCCTACGACAAGAATGGAATTCCTTCATTTGAGTACCACTGAAAAGCTATAAGATGCTACCAAAGCTCATGTGGGCTGTTGAAAACTGGAATCATGTAAATATGGTGAACGCACATACAAGTACAACAATTGAAATGGATAACGAGTAAACAGTTCTGCATCAATAAATATTATTTTGCGTCAAGATAAAACAATCAAGCGCACGATCTTGGGTGGGTGTCTCTCGGGACAATGCTCGACAAATGGCGTGTGGTACATGCGGAAAAGACTTGCCCACAACATCGTTGACAAACAGTCTGACTTTCACAACTTAGGGAAATAAACTAAAGATAGGTTATATTTTTCCTTTCACATGGGATGACTGAATTTCTTAAAATTGTAATGCCATATCAAGCATCCAAAAAGAACCAACAAACAAATTGGCAGGTAGCAGTGGTAAATAAACAAAATCCACATACCGAATAACTTGGCTTCAATGCATGAGCAGCTGCGACATAAATAGCAGACTGACTATACAGGTCACTGGGAGAGTTATCTGCACCCCCAGACCTCGAGGTATCCTCTGCCAAGCCATACTGCAACATAAGGAATATAAGGGCATTACTATTATTACCACAGAGTTCAAATAAGCTAACATGTATTCAAATTGAAGCTGTGCTGTCTAAATCCAGACATATCAAATAGACGAAGAAAACACACCAGCACAGTTCCCAGATTGTAAATAGCCCGGTGGAAGTCGAACTGCAACTGGATGGCAGAACGAAACTGTGCCACAAAATAAAAGATACTTAGTTTCAGCACTTCCTTGTAGATATATTTCGTGATAAAAACACTGCTCAGAAGTGTTTTTTCCCAACGATGGAATTTGAAAGTGCAATTACCTTACTTATAGCTGTTTTTATGATTGTTTGTTTATCTCGAGCAGGAACAATTGCACTCAATTCCTGCATCACAAGTTTATACTCTTGACAATGAGTAAAAATTATAATGTGTATGAAGAGTTAGTCATTCTGAAATAACAGCATGTAAGCTAATGTACCTGTAGTCCAAGGCCCCAATTGTTGAGAGCCTGCAATCAAAGAAAAGAACAAACAATTGAAGCATGACGATTGATAGACAATGAAAAAATAGATGATGGAATGACAACGAGAAGGAAGTAAACATTTCATGAAAGATCACAAGGCTTTGAATGCAAAGATCTTATTTTAGGGAATGGAACGAAAAGATCTGACCTACAAAAGGCAAAGTAACTTGATGTATAAAACAGGATAACTTTATATAAGTAGCATTAAATGAATAGAATCGTTTAAAGAGTGTTCTCAGAAATGGTCATTTGACGGAGATGTGGGCCATTGGTATTTTTTTTATAGCAGATGTATACCAAATCATACAGATTGGCTTCTCAGAAAAATTAATGTACAGGGTCTCACAAGATTTTCTGCAGTGAAACATTATAACTGTTGAAGTGTGGAGTAAAAATCACAGTTTACCTCTGTATCATATGTTTGGTAATGGTGCGCGTTTATGTTCCAGTGTTCTATAATGCATTGGTTTTCGAAGGTGAACTTATTTACCACTTGTTTTAACTCCAACACGTCAATCTAGGAGAAGCATTTTTTTTCAATCAGTCCAGAGAGTCGGTACTGACCTGTGGGCTGTTCCAACTTAACTGGACTGCCTTGTCATAGTTCATTATAGCCTGGAAATGAATAAAACCATTAGTACATAGTAACTCGTCAAAATCTAGCATTTGAAAAATATAATATAGTACAACCTCTGTTTCCTTTTATAAGATGTTTTGGTGTGCTTAGTTGGCTTGCCAAAATGTCTTATAAAAAGGAACCGAGGGAGTATTTATTTATAAATGTTGAAAACAGGGCCAGACCTTTTTCCAACTAAATAGTAAAAATTTGGGAATAGGATGTAGAGCTTTATTCTTAACAAAGAACAGTACACAGCAAAAAAGAAGAAAACAATACGGGATTGAATATATGTTTTGTTTAATGCTGAGAGGTACAACCCAGTTAGCACTTATGGATATTATTATTTATTTGGCTCCTATTTAAAAAAATCAAGACAGCAACCATTTGACTGAGTAACTATGCAACCAAGACTTTGAACTGAATATTATCAGATCATAAGTATGGGTAAGCAACTTAAGAAAACAACATTGCTCATTTTCAATTCACAATTCGAACAACATAAACACTGGATATTCAATAGAGCACAGGAAAGATTTGAAAGTTTTTGCCCTTTGGACCAACATAATATAAGTTCAACGATTATAGAATCAACCAAACTTATAACATTATTTATGACCTGCTGCCAGAGTTCTTCAGCCTCTTTGGTACGCCCGCGCATTTTGGCCCGATCAGCAATAGCAATAGCCCAGTTGTAATATGCCTACAAGGATTACAAAAGAGGCATGAGATACAGTATTCTAAAATTAGCAGTGCATGCCATGGAAATTCATCACTGTTTCTCTTCGGCTATAATGAGGCAATATTTCTTAACAATTTCCAGTCAATTTCAGCACACACACTAAGTACGAGAGGGTCAGAGCTTCAGAGGGGTAAACTTACATCATACAGTGTTGGGCAAAGTCGTGTAGCTTCAGCATACTTCTTGCAAGCCTCCTCAAGTAATGAATCTTTCGAAGAATCAGAATCAGGATCCACGTTGTCTGCACTTTCCTGCAATTATATTGAAAAGGGGTTAAAAAATATAGTAGTATATAAAGAAACTTCTGCATGAGTTCTCTTTCTCTTGGAAACATCATTTCACTAGGATGCTTTAGGCAACAGGATGAATGAAGCCCAGCAACAAGCATCTTTAAGTAATGTAAGAGCTGGTGTGTACTGTAAATAAGGAATGCAATTTTACCTGGAGGACTAGGGCCCAGTTGTAATATGCATCAGGGTCTTCTGGATTTCTTTCAATAGCACTAATATATCTGCAAAGCATATCTTCAGGAATCATGCAAAGTTTGAGCTGATTATAATATAAAACAACAATATTGGGTTAATCAGGTGAGACAGAAAAAACCTTTTGGCTGCAAAAGTAAGAATACGTTGCCGAGAGCGGCCTTCCTCATCAACTCCAGTGACACTATTTATCAAGTCCATGGCAACGTCATGATGGGATGATAGCTGGTTGTCCTGGCTGAAATGGACAACATAAAGAGTTGTAACATAACATAGATAATTTCTGGAACATTTGAACAATCAAGTGTTCAATAGATATATAACATAAACTCATACTAGTAGTCACTCGTTGAAACAATGAATAACGACTATGAAGAGGAAATGTTCACATCTAGGCACAAATCGACCATGAGGATCCAGCCGTACAGCAGGTAGGTTAACAAATTTGTTTCTTGCTATGTATGGCCTGCCCGCCCAGAAGCAAATGAAGTCCTAATATGTTTAACCTTAGTCGAACAAGGTAATCCGACATTGCTCCTCTCCCTCACCCCGGCTGGTTCTCCTACATCCCCTCCTCTTCCCCCACCGGCCACCAGTGCTTTGCCACCCCTTTTTCACCCCCACTGCTGCCTTCTCCTCCAGCTCCGGTGCGTCACAGTATCCTCTGGCCATCGACCGCCATTGCCACCAGCATGAAGTCAGGCACCGCCGTGCCCCAGTCAACCTCTCACTAAGCCTGATTGGGCGGGCGCCCCCTGCAAACTCAAGACCTCACAGCTTCCACACACGGATCAAACATGGAACTTTTGGTATGATGGAGTCATGGAACTCGTGATGCCTACTAGCACCAAAGCCATCTGAAGCAGCATAATTCATTCGAGACATTATATAACATGAAACAACACAGCTAGTCGATGATGGAAAACACTAGTGCCCTTAGAAGAGTTTACACGACTTGAATTAACACTGCTTGCAAAACGACGTTACTTCTCCAGCCTAAAAGATCTAGCTAGTGAAATGGCCAAACAAGCAAAGCCGCTTCTTAACTAATCAGACTACTGACCCGTGCCCAACTGCAAGCACACAATTCAATGCGGCAACGACAACCAGAGCTGAGCATTAGCGGCGCAATTCACCAGCTTTAGACTTAATCAAATGTCGCAGCATGACGGATCAATCGCATTGCCTACCGAGATCCGAATGGATCGGCAGGGACAGAGAGATAGCCGACACTAACCTGGAGCGGTCGGGGGTGGCAGAACCAGCCCCATTCCCCTCGGCGTACTCGGATCTCCCGGCGGCAGCCTCCGCGGCCTCCCCGAGCAGCTCCCCCATGGTGTAGGGCCGCCAGCCCTCCGCGTTCGTCTCCGCGTCTTTGGACGGCGCCGATCTCGCCACCGGAGCCTCTTCCACCGCCGCCGGAGCCTCTTCTACCACCACCGGCGCCTCCGCATCGGGCGACGGCGATCTCGTCTGAACCTCTTCTACCGCCACCGCCGGCTCGTCCGGCTGCCCCGCGCCGTTGGGGAGCTCCGGCTCCGAGGGGTCGGCCGGCGCCGGCTGCGCGGACTCCTCCATGTCTGGCATCCGGGAGCGGGAGATCTGGCCTGAGTCGCTGGTGGGTGCTCGCTGTGGCTGTGGAGTCTGGAGTGCGAACGATCTCGTTGGCGTCGAACTGCGGAAAGAGGAGGCATCAAACCACTTTCTATGAATAGTCACCCCGACCATTTCGATCACGTTTTAAAAAACTTGAATGAAATTGAAGAGAATTCAAAAAAATGCAATCATTCCACATAGAGTTTTCTTATATCTCATGTGTACTAGTTGCGACGAAAATGTAACAAACTTCAAAATATGACATTACAAAAACCTTCACAAAATGGATAATCATGTAGAAACATTCGTGACTTTCAAACCATATAGAGTTTTCACCTTTTTTGAATAAAAAATCATTTTTCATTTTCAAAGTGCTAAAATGATGTTTATTTGTGAACCAAGTGAAAAAATACGGTTCAAAATGGCACCACTCCAATTTCAAAGTAGTAGACCATAATTGATGGACAACTCTAAATCGATGATGTCGAACTATGAAGAGAGGAGGTGACTGATTACGGAGAAGGAGAGGCTTGCCAGTTGCCACATCCTACTGCATAGGTGGGTCCACGGACATGGGCATGTGTTTTTTTTAGAATAGTGGGCATGTGTTATGCAATGCGCATGTTAAAATTAACCCCTTTCTATGAATAGTCATGTCGCTTTAAAGAATGCAACAAATGAAGAAAAATCAAAAAAAAAGATAGTCATTCTACATGGAGTCGTTTTATGTGTACTATTACCTCCGTTCCAAAATTGTAAGCCTTATTAGAATAGCTTTCTAAAAAGACTTGCATTTCGGACAGAGATAGTAATTATAAGGAAAAATAACAAAATAAAAAACCTTTATAAAATGGACAATATGTACGACTATTCATGACTTTTAAGCCAAAATAATATAGTCATGATCAAGTATGTGGCACAATTTATTATAATGTGCCCACAGTTTGAACAAAGATACATTTTAACGTTCCAAACAATGTTGCTTTGAACTATTTTGAATAAAAAGTCATTTTCCATTTTCAAAGTGCTAAATGCTGTTTATTTGAGAATCAAGTATGAAAAATAGGTGCAAATGGCTCCACTCCAAAACAAACTGAAACGTTGACCAAAAATTATGGCCAACTCCCAACTTTTATGTTTTCTAATCTTTCTAGTTAGTTTCGCATGTTTTACTGGCTTTATGTTGATTTTTCCAAAGTACTCCCAATTTGAATTGAAATTGTGCGATGGCTTGGTTTTGAAAATCCCCCAAAAAATCATTTTTAAGGTTCCACACGGAGACATCTTAATTTTTGTATATTCTCTTTTGATAAGTAGGGAAACTTAATATAACAATTGTTAATGTAAATCTTTGAAAACAAAAGAGGAAAAATCGATGTGAGGAATGTAGCACGCGGCAAAGCCCCTAATCCCCTAGCCGGTCTTCTCGGCCCTACAACATGCCCTACACGTCAGTTGTGGCTCCAGCGACATCACGTAGCATTGTATTTATTTAATCTACTTAACAAGATTTGCCGAGTGCTACTCTCAACAAAGCTGAAGCACCAAACGAGCATGTCAGGGGGACATGGCGCCACCATCTTCGTCCCCACTGCCCAGATTACTTTCCTGCCGAATAATAATGTTGGTACTGAGCAAACCTTTTGTCAAGTACCCGACAGACGACACTTGGAAATTGTGGAGTTGCCGACGTGGCATGAGCCGAACCGCCTTTGGCAAGTGTGACACTTGATAAAGGCTTTGTCAAATATATTTTTATGACAACCCAATATTTTTGATACTTGGAAAATTCTTGTTTTCCAAGAGTTAGTACTACGATTTCCATATGTATGGTGATTGGAGTTGTCATTGGCATCCTGGTGGAACTGCTTCGAGACTGAATTCATGAGTGCAATTCCTCGTAAAGGAAAAACTACCGTTAAGTAGTCCATAGCTCTGATGCCTTCTTCTAGGTCATGCCTCTGCAAGAGAAATTCTAAACTCTCCTAAGTCAGTACTAAGTCACCGACACTTACTATGCAATTGAGGAAGTAACAATTAAGTGCAAATACTATGATAGGCCTACAGGGGCCGGCGTATTGGGCCAGGCCCAGTGCGAGTCATTAATGTCAGGGCCAACTAGCGACTACTGGTTGAATGATTGTGCACATCCGCAAAAAACATGAATGATTAGTGAACTAATCTCAGAAAAATGATTAGTGAGACTATTATTTTAGAAGGACTAGTACCCTCCACCACTGCCCTCCACCTCCCCCTTTATATACACACCACTCAACATGTTCCCTTGCCATGCGTCCTCTCTTTCTCTTTCAAGAATATAGCCTTCAAGAGGTTGGGTTACAGAGGGGGTGCTAAGATATATAGCTAGATCATGGGGAGTGTTGGCGCCTACTTGCCTCTCATTGCTATGGTCTTGGTGCAACTAGGGCTTGCCAGTGCCAATGTGTTGGCCAAGCTCACCATGGCCTCCGGCATGAGCCCCTATGTGCTCCTCACATATCGAAATCTTTTCGCTGCCATCTTCCTCGCTCCCTTTGCATTCTTCCTCGAAAGGTGTGTTTAAATTACTATTACAACTTTTTGATTTGTGAATGATGGCTATATAACATGCATGTGTTCCTAGCTACTTCTTGCAAATCCACCGTAGTTCCACTGAAGGAAAATGTGTTCTCCATGGCATATGACATAGTGACATTTATTTAGCATTATACATGTTGACATTTTTTCTATAAACTTGGTCAAATCTGGTTTAAGACAAGAGAAACTGGTTACCTATCTAGCTCTTGCAACGTTTGTCCAAACATTAACATTAAAGTGGACAAGACGATGGATGTGGTTCATTGCTATATCTAGTTGTATATATGTCTGCAAAATGGAATTTACTTACCTAAAAACTAGTGGTATTGTGATATCAACTTTGATATAAGAGCCAATCTCTTGCTCTTTGTAAAGACGGGGCATCTTTTGAGTGGAGGAGCATATAAGCACTTCCCATACATGCTAGCTAGCTCTTGCAAAATATTTATTGTGTACTTGAACATTATCATTAAAAATCTTATGAGACCTAAGTTGGTTGTGATTTATTGGTAGTCAGCTGTGTGTCCGCAAGTGGAACTTCATTATGTCAAAACTTCGAATATGGTGAATTAAACTTTGGTAGAGAATAGCCGAGCACTTAAAAAAAAATACATTTTGAGTGGTGGAGCATAGCAGCACTTCTCACATTTGCTAGCTAACTCTTGCAAAGTTTTTTTTATTGACGAGTAACATTACAGTTAATGAGATGTTGTATGTCTCCAAATGTATTTATGTGAAAACTGCTAGTATTGTGCATTCAAGTTTGGGCGAATGGTCAACCTCTTGTCTTCAAAAAATATACCGTATATATAACTTTGAGCTTGGAAAAAGAATCGTGGTTGGTGTTATTAGTTGTTAATAGCTACTTGTATATTTGCAAATGGAACTTATTTTATGTAAAAATTGCTAGTGTTATTCATTGAAATTTAAGTGAATAGGTAGCCTCTCATTGTTAATAAAATCCCGTTAAAAAACATTGTTAATAAACAGTGCATCTTTGAGTGGAGGAGCATATATAGCAGCATTTCTCATATATGCCAGCTAGCTAGCTCTTGCAAAAAAAATTTGCTGAACATAGCATTAAAGCTAACGAGAAGTTGGTTGAGATTAATTGTTATAGCTAGTTGTATGTCTGCAAATGGAACTTATTTATGTGAAACCTTCTAGTATTATGCATTCAGCTAATTTGAGTGAATGGCCAACCTTTCGTGTTTTCAAGGACCTCTATTCCCCGCAGAATAATTAAAAAGAACGTGTGCTAGCTTTTCCGTACTGGTTCTGTTAGTGGAGATGTAGAAGGACAATTAGTCAATGAGGGAGATTAGCCAAAACCCAATTTTATAGTCACTACTAAATTGTTATTCGAGTTGGTCAATTTGTTTCCTGGCAGTGTTCATTGCTTGTTTGACCATGTAAAGAACAATAATGCAGAACTCCACAAATTCATAATGTACCTATTGTCTTGATATAGTCAAGTCATCCATCTATATATATCTGTTACTGGTGATCGAATAACTACCTTCTCGTGCTTAATTACAGTGCATAATTTTAAAAAAATTATGGATGCAGAAAAACTTGGGCCTCAATTAGCAAGAAGACGCTGCAGAAGATTTTCTTATGCTCCATTGTTGGGTATGGATGTTTTCCTAATTTTGCTATTAACTTATAGTCACTTAATTAGCAAAATGGCTTTACTAGACTTGAAATAGTGCATATACATTTTTTAAAATTATAAGCAACATTTTCTTCCAATTGCTATTATGCAATGCATATTATATGTACACTCTCCTTCTCTAAACATAACACATATAAGTTTGAGGTCCTAAGTAAAAAAAGATTAAGCAAGTGTTATTGAAAAATTATGGACATCTACATCACCAAACCAATATCAGCAGCTAGATGATGACATATATCGCCACATGTGGCAGTGCTACACTGCACCAGATATTCTATTTCGTGGGCCTCAAGTACAGCAGCGCGACAGTGGCGTCGGCGCTGAACAATACGCTCCCGGCGGTGACCTTCGTGTTGGCGGCGACACTGAACATGGAGCCTGTGGTGGGGGTCGCTGGGAGGGCCAAGATTTCCGGCACGGTCCTCTGCATGGTCGGCTCCATGGTGATGACCTTCTACACGGGCCCCGAGGTCAGGACCCTGGCCTCTCCGATCCACTGGCCGTACGTCCAGCGCACCATGGGCGCCGAGGCCACGGCCGATGCCGGCGGGCAAACGGCCATCCTTGGGGCAGTGCTCGTCATCGCCTCCACCGGCACAATGGCCTCCTGGTTCATCATCCAGAAGAAGATATCCAAGAGCTTCGCGTCTCCCTTCACAAGCACGGCGCTGATAGCATTGATGGCCAGCGTCCAATGCGCCATCATTGGGGTGGGTGCTGAGCGGAAGCTCTCGGCGTGGGCGCTTGGGTTGGACATTAGGCTCCTTGGCTCTCTCTACGTGGTAAGATCAAACTATGCATGTTACTAATTCGGATCAAAGCATATAAACATCAAAAGTTGACTTAGATTTTCTTATGCCAACCAAGACAACTGTACACAGTGCAACTTCTGGCTATCTCATCTGGTTACACTTTCCATCCAAATCAAGTCACCCACACTTATTTCCGATCGGAGGGAGTAGTAATTTGTTAAGTTTTTTTTTTCATGGATGCAGGGGCTCGTGGCATCGGGGGTCGCGATCACAGTCATGTCGTGGTGCATCGAGGTGCGCGGGCCGGTATACGTGTCCATGTTTAGCCCAATCATGCTCATCGCTGTTGCCTTCGTCGGTTGGGGCATCCTGGACGAGAAGATACACGTCGGAAGGTACGCCTTGACGGCTCAAAGTTTTACATAGCAGGGTATATGCTATAGTGTCAGGCCACGAAAACAGCTAAAGCGGGGCTATAGCTACCTTTTAGCGGGCTAATACACTTAGCCGCACCTTTTTGAAGGGCTGTAGCGGCCCATAGCCAGCTATTTAAAACCCTATCTCTCATTTTGTACATGAATGCATAGAGAAAACTAATTTTTGTTTGATTCGCATGTATGCAGCGTAATTGGTGCCCTACTCATAGTTGTGGGGTTATACACAGTGCTCTGGGGCAAGGGGAGGGACCTCGTTGTCGTTCACACTGAAAGTTCTACTGACGAGGAGATGAACAATCCCGCCGACGAGAGGGTGACACGAACAAGAAGTATACCGCGTGACAAAGACTCTTGCCGCTGCATGTGCCCCTATCTGCTCTTTTAGCCACCCGAGTCATGATGAGAGGAGTCACAAGACAAAGGGTCGTCTCCAATCTTGTGACAATACTTGAAGAGACGTTTTATGTATCCTGGTTAACCACCATATCATGTCATGTGCTTTGACAATCAGTTCTTGAGGCTATAGGAAACAACCACTAGTCTAGTATGGATTTATTTGAGAGATGGTTCGTCGATCATGTTGATGTTCTTATTGATGTTACATAAACGTGCATTTTGGGTAGTATCATTTTCCCCCGAGGGAAGGAGGGAGTATCTATGGACCATCCAACATAATTATTTGGTCCACCTAGCTCTCATTTGACGTCGCCCACATTTGAAAAGAAAAATTCGGTTTCAATCACAGTATTCGGTTATGGCCATAGTGAAACTGGAAAATTTTAGTTAAAACAAAATACTAGTTGCAACCGTAAGGAAAATTGAGTTACAAAAATAGTGCAACTGAAAAGTTGCAATGACGATACAACTGGAAAAAAAAAGTTACAAACATAGTGTAGCTGACTATAGCAAGAATCCTATCCGTGAGCTCCAAGTTAATTTTCATTCAAATGATAATTGGCGGAGCCCGGGCGAGAAAAATCTTAAGCTATTCAGAGACTACGGCCAGTAGACAGAGCAGAACAAACTCAAAAAACTGGTTCTTTTGTTGTACATGATCCATGGGCAATTTTCGTTGCTGAAAGAATGTAACGCAACATCACAGAGTAAGAGGACACTAGGGAGTATTTTTCTCTCGAAAGGCGCACTAAAATCCGGTCACCGACGCGAAAATCCAAAGCCCGTGTCACCGACGTGATAAGCGCATCTTCATTGGACATTTGGACCCCAGCTTCCCGTGATCCCGTCCACTCTACATTCGACGCAAGAAGCTAGACGTGTTGGACATGTCACTGCTCCATCCTTCCTGGCGGGAATAGACTAGTTGACAGTATTACTTCCATCAGATCACGGTGCCATGGCCTGCTTCACCAAACGTCGTGTTCACATAATGCAGAATGGATGAGCCAGCAAGCAAACAAAGCACTACTGTTAGTACTACTAAGAAGAAATTCCAAGTGCTCACAGGTCACAGCTCAAATTAATGTTGCTGGTGAGAGAACGAGTTCACATCGCAGAGTGCATCGCAACAAGCATCAGACGAGTCTAAATTTACCACCAGGCATCAGGGATAACAGGGAACAAGTCTGAAAAGATCGCCTCCAACTCGCCTCAACGCATACCAACCCACCTCCCTAGCTGCTACTACTACTGGATCATCACAACAGGACGCCCTACCAACTTGTTTCATGAGACAAAACGCACAGGAAATTATTACAGCGCACGTAATTCTACCATCTCAAGAGTTTCCATTCTACCATCTCAGGAGTTCCTCCAAAAACTAGCTATCTCTCTGTTCGAACCACAAGGCCAAACATCACTTCTGGACATCTCACTTCTTGACCTCTTCGTACTCAGCCTCCGGGGACTGGTCGTTTCCGCCCTGCGATCCTGTCTGCGAGCCACCGGCACCGCCGCCACCAGTCATGTGCTGCCCGATCTTCGAGACGGCCTTGTTGGCCGCATCGATCTTGGCCTTGATCTTCTCAACGTCATCCGAGGCCATCTCATTGCGGAGCTCAGCGACGGCCGACTCGACCTCAGACACAACCTCTGCAGGGACCTTGTCTCTGTACTCTCCCAAACTCTTCTCGATGCTGTAGATGGTGGTGTCCGCGGTGTTTCTGAGGTCGATGAGGGTCTTCCGCTCCTGATCTTTCTGGGAGTGCTGCTCAGCCTCCCGGACCATGTTCTGGATCTCTGCCTCAGAAAGACCGCCAGAGGATCTGATGGTGATCTGCTGCTCCTTCGCAGTTGCCTTATCCTTGGCAGAGACTGTCACGATCCCATTGGCATCGATGTCGAATGTCACCTCAACCTGTGGCACCCCCCTTGGCGCTGGTGGAATGCCAACAAGATCAAACTCGCCAAGAAGTTTGTTGTCTGATGCCATCTCACGCTCACCCTGCAACACGCGAATACCCACTTGCGTCTGGTTGTCAGCAGCAGTTGAGAACACCTGCAGAAAGAAGACATAGGTAAGTATGCTGCCAAAAACAATATGGACATGTCAAGCAAAGCTAATACAGATCAGATTAACAAACCCATAGAATTCCATCATAGAAAGGCAAACTTTAAGATTCTATGGAAAGAATCAGTACTGCTATGTGTGTGCCATCACCGAAAGCACAGCCATAGCTAAGACTAATCTAAACGAAGGAGGAACTGTGACCGCAAGCAAGCTAATATTATAGAGATTGAGAGAACAAACAGAGTACGATATCAAAGTTAAACTGTAACAATGACATCATGACTACAACTAAGGAATTAGCACCAACAACCAATTACTCTCAACACAAAGACATCATATAAACATGTCAAGAAGATAGTGATATCAAAGAGAGAGATCATTTATCATTTACATGCCATGGAAAGCATGAGACAAACACAACTATACAAGTTGTGGAGTAACCAACAGCATAGTACTTGAGAACAGTTACTAACCTGGCTTTTCTTTGTGGGAATTGTAGTGTTCCTGCCAATCAGTCTGGTGAAGATACCACCAAGAGTCTCAATACCAAGTGACAGAGGGGTAACATCAAGGAGAAGAAGCTCCTTCACATCTCCACGGAGAATGCCACCCTGAATAGCGGCACCCATGGCCACAGCTTCATCTGGGTTGACTCCTTTGCTAGGGGCCTTACCAAAGATCTCAGAAACTACTTCCTGTACTTTTGGAACCCTTGTCATTCCACCAACAAGAAGGACCTCATCTACATCCTTTATAGTTATGCCAGCATCCTTCAAGCAGCTCTTGCATGGCTCCCTAGTCCTCTCAATCAGATTGTTCACCAAGGATTCATACTTTGACCTTGACAATGTGATATTCAAATGTTTCGCTCCAGAGGCATCAGCAGTGATGAAAGGAAGATTGATGTCAGTCTGGGTTGTCGAGGAGAGTTCAATCTTCGCCTTCTCAGCTGCTTCACGCAGTCTCTGCAGGGCCAATCTGTCCTTTGAAAGATCAATACCTTCAGTTCTTTTGAACTCACTCACCAAGTATTCCAACAGAGTATTGTCGAAGTCTTCTCCACCCAGGAAAGTGTCACCGTTTGTTGCTTTGACCTGACAAGAACATAATCAAGAGATCAGGGATGGGAATAAAGCACTAAATACCAACTTTCCTTGAGACAGTAAATAAGTAGACTGAAGCAAGTTACAAACACTCACCTCAAACACTCCATTAGAGATCTCTAGAATGGAGACATCAAAGGTTCCTCCTCCAAGGTCAAACACAGCTATCAAACCCTCCTTGTTGTTTGTTCCATAAGACAGAGCAGCAGCAGTCGGTTCATTGATGATCCTCTCGACATCAAGTCCAGCAATACGACCAGCATCCTTAGTGGCCTGCCGCTGAGCGTCATTGAAATAAGCTGGAACAGTAATCACAGCCTTGGAGATAGACTTGCCAAGGTAAGATTCAGCTGTCTCCTTCATCTTGGTCAACACAAATGCACCAATCTGGCTCGGCGAGTACTGCTTGCCATCCGTAGTTTCAACCCAAGCATCTCCATTTGGAGCCTTCACGATCTTATACGGCACCATCTTCATCTCCTTCTGCGTCTGCGGATCATCAAAGCGCCGCCCTATCATACGCTTTGTGCCAAAGAAGGTGTTCTGCGGGTTGGTCACCGCTTGACGCTTGGCTGGAGTTCCCACAAGTAGCTCGCCCTTCGGGGAGAATGCAACAACTGAGGGTGTTGTCCTGGCACCTTCTGAATTCTCAATCACCTTCGCATTCTGCATTCAGAGAGGTTTGTCAGATAAGATGGGAAGAATCAGGAAACTAACAGAAAATGAAACGTCGCATGAAGAGTCCAGTCCACCACGCACCTTTCCCTCCATAACAGAGACACATGAGTTAGTTGTTCCCAGATCAATTCCAATAACCTCATTTCCAGTTGGCTTTGCACTGAGGAGGAAAAGCACAGAAAAAGGTTATGTAAGCACACTGGAAGAATCTCCACCAAATTGCATACAGACCAATGTAAGATGGTTACCTGAAAGCTCTTGCAAAAGTGCCCCATCTCGAGCACGCATTTGCGCCATAGGCTGATTGGACGTTGGCAGTCAACTGAAATGTAAACAATAGTCAGAATGTCACATAGTAGCACAATCTAATGAACAAGTATTGTCACCTTATTGACACCTGAAAGTTATTGCTCACTTAGCGGACAGATGTATGCACAAAAAAGGGACCTTTTTAAATGGAAGAGAAGTGCATAACATTCCATAGCCAGTACTAACACTACTGCATAACAAGCTTCACCACATTTATAGTGTGCAAGTACAGAACCGAGCATGTATAAAACTAACTGTGTGAGCCCATTCACCCCATTCATGAGCACGAGATTTGTTAATCTAGAACATGGCATATAATCACACCGAATCAGGTCTGAACTTGCATGTGCAGTACAAAATTAGTCACTTTTACTGCTCTACATCAGATCGGGAACTGGTGAAGGCGAACCCGCTAGCGCGACGAGCATAACCAGTTGGTAAACACAGATACTGCTACACGGGCACGCATAATTGAACTTCCACCCCCCGATTCGACCAAATCCGCGCGGGATCGCAGCACACAGATCACGCCAGTAAACTGCACGGGCGAAATCCACCGTGGCGCGTGTAACGGTGAGACGTACAGGCGTACAGCCAGACGATCACGAAAAAGAGGAACTGGGGAGAGAGGAGGGGAGGGGGAGCTTACGGTCCCGAGAGGCGACGCGAGGTCTCGGCGGCGCACGGCCCGGAGGAGCAGCGAGGCAGCCATGGCGGAGCGACCAGCGAGGCGAGGCGGAGCGGGGGTGTCTAGGGTTTTGGGGATTCGGCGAGCGGCGGGGAAGGTTTGGGCAGAAGCGGCGCGGAGTCTGGGTGGAGAGGAAGGGAGCGGCGTGGCTTTGTGTGCAGGGAAGGACGTTGGGGGGAAGGAGGCCGTGGAAGGCTCTGGAGCTTCCGTACCAACGCTGGAATGCTCTAGAGCGGCGTGCGTTCCAGTATGTGGGCTGCGAGGCCCTGGGCCGGCCTCGTGAAGGCTTGCTGTCACTGTTAGGCTTGGGCCGGTATGAGGTCGACGTTTGTCACGGAAGCGGGTGATTTTATTTGCGGTCACCGAGTTCTTTGGTACAGGCGAAGAGCCGACCAAGCGAAGAGCCGGCCCGGCGGTGGCGCCGCCGACCAAGAGCAATCAGAGCGGTAGCCCTTCGGCGTCGCTGGCGCGGTGTCGCCTGCAGATTGGAGGAAAAGAATAAATCCCAAAGATGAACAGAATTGGGCCTTCTACTGTCAGTGTGAGCGCCAGAAAGCAGAGATGAACATTTTAGATCCTTCTCTTACATCCCGGTAGCACTAGGATGTTTTATGGAAAGGCAGGAGTAACTGCCAGTATCCGAACGATTGTAGAGAAGAAACTGACTGATTTTTTTTCATATGTTTTTCGAAATTGTGGTATTATTTTGTATGCAAGTAATCCTCAATCTCTATCAAACCAACCAACATGCAAACCCAGATTTTTTATTTTATGGAAGTCATCTAAAATTATGTTCAGATCTGAAGGCTCTAATTTATCCGAAAGCAGAAAACATACTTTTTGTCTTATGCTTTCCCAATTTGTGGTATGATTAGAGAGAAAACATAAGATTTTTTATCTTATAGAAGTCATCTCAAATGAATGTGAATTGCAGTGAGATAATGTCTGTTTCACAGCTTGTTGAAATTCTTGACGCTAGGATTCCTTGGGGATCCAAACAGAAGGCTAAGTTTGTGTGGATGAACATGAATCAGGTGTACAAACAACTTGAGCACTCCCATCAGCGGTTGCAGATTTGGGAGAAGTATAAGGGTACTCGTCAGTTGGATCTCTTTGTTATGGTTGATGATGTTGATGCACCAGAAGCACAGTTAGGTGCCAAAGGTGTTGATCCAGATGGTGGTGCTCCCAGTGGTATGGATGCTTATAAACTAGCAGCTATTAACTATTCACAACTGTATCTAATTGCTTTATAAGTGGATCCTTACACTGCAGTACTAAATGATGGCCAAGAATTTGCTATGGAGAACAATTATATAGAAATAATGGTAGATCCCAAGACAGTTACTATTGACCAGATTCTTGAGCAGCTAAAGCAGAGATGTCCTTGGGGCCCTAATCAGCAGGCACGTTTACGTTGGTGGCACTTTAAGAAGAGGGATTTCATCGAAATTGTTAAAGATGACAATCTCATGCAGGTTTTCCAAAGGAAGAAATTGAGTAAGAAGGTATTTTTTGTTGTTGCAATTTCAGAAATGGTTGGAGATGATGAGACTGCTGTAGAGCTATCATCTTGAAGTTTTGAGCTTTCCGCTTCATAGGTGATGATATGTTACAGTGAGAAGTGCAACCCAATTCTGGTCACTATTTGATTCATCTCCTTCATTCTGCATCACTCTGTAAATGTTTGTGAGTGTGCTGTAGCTGCACCATGCAATAAGCTGTTGTATCTTAGAAAATGTTGTATCTCATATTGTCTGCCTCAAACTTCTTCTGAAAACTAGTGTCAATTTGTAATTTTATTGTAGAACTATGTTGAGAGAATGTAATAAATTCATTTCTGGGAGAAAAAAAGGCTGGAGAACTGCATTGCAGATCTCTTGAAGCAAGCAGCAGTTAATAAGGATAAGTTAGATAGATTGAAACAAATTTTAGATGAATAAGTTATGTGTATGTAATTCAGCATTTCAAGTTATCTAAAAGCAATAGCGTACCTACAACAATTGCTTCCATATAACAGAGAGCATTAACGCAACATCATAGTTCAGTTAACATTTCACTACTAGTTCAGATAACATAAGATTCAGGCTAGTTAACTCAAAGTTCAGACATACAGTACGATGAAACGTAGCGCGCAGACTACATCGTATCTCCTCTTACTTGGAGGCAATCTCATCCTGCTGGAGGCGCTCGAACTCATTGATTTTGGCTTTCAGCATGATATTCTCCTTTTTAACAGCCTCGAGCAGAGCGGCTGCTTTGCGAGTGCTCTCGGTCATCATCTTCAAGAGATCTCTGGACTTGTCTCTGGCCTCATAGGCTACCACGGTCCTCTCGCTCTGCTTGATCTGCTCTTTAAGGCCCTTGGTGATTTGCACACGAAGGTCGCTGCACGTGGCATTTAGCTTCAGATTTTCCTCCTCCAGCGCCTTGATGGTCAACCTATCCTTGTCCAGGAACATTTTCATCTGCTCCTGCGTCTTCACAAGGTAGTCCATATGCCCCAATAGCAAGCCTTTCGCAGCCGTAAGCTTGTCAACCTCATGCGCCAAAGTTCAGGATTTCTCCTTCTCCTGATCCAAATGTGAGCCTAGGCTAGCACAGTGCAGCTCGAGGGAATGTTTCTCGGCCAGTTGGCTCTGTATCTTGACATTCAATGCGGCCACATCTGCCTCGATCTTCTCCCTCGCTTCCTACACCGGAGTTTAGGGCATGCAATAAAAGAAATCAATGCTAATACTGCCTGTTCACAAATATTCAGGGGCGGAGCTGCATATGGTTTGCATGGTGCACATGCACTAGGGACAAAGAAAATTTTACTGGCTATTGGGTCCAACTTTTGCTATGTGCACCAGGTAAATTCTTTATCAGTGCACCAGGGCTAACAATTTCACATTCCGAAACTGCCCAAACAAGCATGCACATGCATATATGTGCACAGGTCACATTTCACCTGGATTGTTGTTAGTGTGCACCAGGATATTATTTCCCTAGCTCTGCCCCTGCAAATATATAGTTATTTTTATAGTTTTCAAAGTAAACTAGATACGGTAAACAATGAGTGAATCTATACAATGAATCTATACAGATCTACATGCGTATCACCTAGCCGCATTGCCAAAGGCAGGTTATGAACAATGGTAAATAGGCTTGATCACGAAGTAGACTAGATGGCATGTGATTACCTTGCTTAGCCGGGGAACGGGCTTGATCAGGAAGTCCATTGACGGGTCCAGGGTCTTCATGGGCAGCTTCTTATCCGTGGATTTTGGGGGCCTAAAAAATCAAATAGGTTACGAAGTTGGAAAGAAAAAACAAACGGAAGATCAAGGCGTTGTTAACCCACCCGGGGGAGACAATGTCCCCCTCGTCTGTTGGTGCGCAGAAAGAGAGGACGGCTTCGGCCTGACTGATTAGGTTGCTTGCATGGAGATCTGCCTGACGGCGAGTTAACTCCTTCCTCTCCGCCGCCCTAGTCTTGACCCCATCGGTCTTCAACGCCTGTCGGGTCCGCTTCTTGCGAGGCATGGCTTCGTCGTAGAATGGAGGGAGGGGCAAGGAAGGCAGGAGGAAGAAGAGAAAGTGGGTTTCCGCAGAATAGTGCTACCCGGTCAAGGACCAGCTTCAGCTGACCACCGTGTCCTTGCCTCTTGGGCACCATCGCAAGCAATCTCGGTCGTCCGTTTGAATCTAAGCGTAGCCCTTGGTACCTTATCGACGAAGGGTCACCGTAGGTATGAACGAATAGGAAGCAGTAGCCCCTTGCTTTTTCATTGCACACTGCCACGATGGGACTGGGCATTGAACTCGATGGGACTCTGTATTGGGTCCCAGCTAGGCGGTGACACGACGCGCACGCCCAGGCGTACATGTACATCTATCTCCTCACCCGGCGTGCATCCATGCCCGTGATTTTTCTTTGGCCATGCATGGCATGTTTGATATTTTTCCTAGGTGATGCATCACTCACCATGACTCCATGCACTGTTTTTCCTTTTTTTTTCTGAATTCCCTAGGCCCCCCTTCGAGATCTAGGTCAAACTCGCGGTGCCATCGATGTCTGCTAGGTGGGGTGGGAACCATGGTTTGGCCTTGGTTCTAGGGTCCCACACCCATAGGGGACCTCCCTGTATTTTTCCCCTATTTTTCTGGTGTGCATTTCTTGTAGCCGCAGTGCAAAATTGGATTTAAATGGATATAGGGCAAAAATAATTCATTATATGGCAGAAGGCCGAGATAATTCCTAACCTCCTAGATGTGGCACCCCTGGTAGGTCCCCCACCCATGAAAATTAGAGTGGTGATGTTTTGCACACTGCCCTTGGTGGCCCCTTCACAAAAAAGCACCTGTTTTGACCCCTCCGGCCCCCTAAAAAATGGGAAATGCATTTTTATGTGGAAACTGAAAAAACACTAGTTGCAAAAATTGTTGGGAATGCAAAGATGCACATATCCACCAAAAATGGGACCATGGTTCCACAGTTTGCTGTGGAACTTGCGCAAACCATGGTCACCTGACAAGGAAGACCAAGAGAACTCCTGCCTGGAAGCACCTCTCTGTGAGAGAGTCCACCTGTGAACCCTTGGGATGGTATGTTTGGTATTTTTCCTAGGTGATGCATCACTCACCATGACTCCATGCATAGTTTTTCCTTTTTTTGATTTTTTCTGAATTCCCCAGGCCCCCCTTCGAGATCTAGGTCAAACTCGCGGTGCCATCGATGTCTGCCAAGTGGGGTGGGAACCATGGTTTGGCCTTGGTTCTAGGGTCCCACACCCACAGGGGACCTCCCTGTATTTTTCCCCTATTTTTTTGGTGTGCATTTCTTGTAGCCGCAGTGCAAAATTGGATTTAAATGGATTTAGGGCTAAAATAATTCATTATATGGCAGAAGGCCGAGATAATTCCTAACTGTGACACCCACGAATTTATAACAAATTCGAAGTGCCCGTTATGTAATCCATCACAATCCCAGAATCATTGTTGTGATTTACATAACGTAGTTGATATCACAGTCATAGACATTAATAGTAAATAAAGGGGATTACATAGGTGGTCGCACAGACCAAACCTTACAATACATCAACATGCAGCGGAATAACACTTTGGGTCCATATTGTCAAGCTTCAACCGCACAGGCAAAGCCGACAGTAGGAAATGAGCCTAATTCGCAAAGTCGTCAATGATTTCTTCCTTCTTGATTTCTCTCCTTCAAGTCTGGCCAAGTTAATAGCCAGGGACAGAGCCATGAGTACATTGCATGCACTCGCAAACCATCTTATAAATAAATGAATAGAGAATGCATAGTTCATATAGTGGTCTAAGCTCTAGGTTCATTTGCATAAAGCAGAATTTCCTTTCAAAGATCTTTTATTTAAAATGGTAAGAAAACATTTAGCTCTTTATAAATCCCTAGATGGAATCCCCCAAATGTCAATTCTTTTGTTCACCAAGTCACCTCCATGGTCATCGAAATTCATTGTCAAGCCACCTTCCTCAATCATTTTCAAAGTAAAACCTGATAACGGCCAAGTACAACCAATCCAACCGTCCATGACCACGGACGCGGCTATTCGAATAGTTTTACACTCTGCAGAGGTTGTACACTTTACCCACACCATCCGACTACTCATCGTGTGGGCAACTTCCCTGCATAACGACATATGCCACGACAAGCAGCCGACCATTAATGTTTCACCTGCCCGCCTTAGCATAAACACTACCGCCTAGAGTTGTACCCCTCAACACCAGAGTCCAAGAAGCTGTCCGGGGTGTGCAAAGTCCCCAACCGCTTGAACCTCTGGAATGACACTCACCGAGGTAGAGTCCTACCCACGATAGTCCATTTTCAATGAGGGCTCTTTGGCTTGTACCCCAACCACCTGAAAAGGAGGACCAGGCGAGCCTAGGCCGTAGCCACAGGGTGCCCTGGAAGAGGAGTCCCTGGTCGGACTTCCATTTACAGTGTGTAGGGTCTACACTAAGGAGAAACAAACTACTCCACTAAGCCCCGTCCCATACCAGGGTAATGTGGTCGCACTGTATGGTTGGTCCAGTATGGTACTTCACGCATTTATCATTTTTGTCAAACCTTCATGTCACCTTCACCATGTCACCATTTTGTAAATAGTTTTCAAAGTCACCCTTGGGTAAGGTTGCCCATCTCTAAGGTTTGTATTGCAAAATCATCCTTGGGCAAGGTTGCCCCTTTCCAAGGTTTTCATTTCAAAATCTTCATGATATTCATTGGGGTTCCCACCTAGTCATTGTCCATGGATGCCTTCAGCTCAAGCATGATCCTTATGAGGGCACAAGGATCTAGGTAGGTATGTGGATAGGCTTAGCTTGATGCTCTACTTAGCATCCACTAAGAAAAGGTCTCTCAAAGGTAGGCTAAGCTTGATGCACTTGATGTCATCCACAAAAAAGAGTTGGATGCACTTGCTAAGAAGACATCACTACTCATTTGCAACTTGGTAACAATTATTTTAGCATGCACTTTTATTTAAAAGCAAGTAAACATGCATTATAAAACTGGGTAATGGTATGATCAAAAGATGGCTTGCCTGGCTTGGCAATGTCATAGGCTTCTTCATCTTCATCTCGGGTTGTGTAGTCTCCATCACCATTGCTTGGTTGACTTCGGGATCCATTCTCCTTACTCTCATTATCGTCTAATCGAAGGAAAGTAAATAAGCATACAATCACCACACAATTCACAAACAACACATACTCACTATAATAAGGATACTTGGGTAAGAGAAACGATCTAGGAAGTCTATGGAGAGTGGTTTCGACGATAATTGAGTTCCGATGGATGAGATGATTGAGTTGTTGTATCTAAGTAGGGTTTATTTATTTTGGATTATGAAAATATCTCCTGCAAGTTCGCTTGACCAAGGTCAATTCTTACAGAGATGCAATCTAAAATGTGGTTTATACTAATGGATGTAGAAAATTTCTATTTATAAAACATTTGCCTACTATCCCTAAGTTAAGATTTCCTATTTAACCACATAAGACACTTAGCATTTCCATTAAAAGGTTTTAATTTGCAAACTAATGTTACCAACAGATAGATAACACTAAATGTGAATTTTGAAAGTTGGATTCATATTTTTTTTGAATTTTATTTGATTTGTTACGAATTTTGCAAGGTTGCATAACTGCAAGTTTGTTATTTTTACCCAATTAAAAATATCAGTCTAAATGGGTTGATAACACCACCACTGGATAGAGCATGTTCTAAGCTTTCCAAAAAGTATTTATTTGCTAGATTTGGATTCCTAAATCTCTAGGAAATTGGATTTGAAGTTGCAGTAATTAAATAATAATTAAACTTTTTCTGAGAAAAAAAAACAGACCGGAATTTGGAACGGGCCAGGGAAACGAACTCGGGCCGGCCCGTTAGCTCATCCCGGGCGGACGCTGAAAAAAAAAACTAAGCTGACAAAGGGGGCCCGCTGGTCAGTTCACTTAAAACACGAAGGGGTATCGGGGGCTTCTTCCTGGCGCGACTGGACGGGAGCGAGGGAGAGGACTGGGAGGAGGGCGGCGCTAGGGGAGCTCACCGGAGCGGCGGCGACCGGCGGCGAGGGCGCAGGGCGACGGCGGGAGGTCTTCTCGGCCACCTCCAGCAGGTACGGCGCCGGGGGAAGCACGGGACTGCTGGGAACGCGCGGTGATCTGCGGAGCGGTCGAGGTCGCCGAGCTCGACCTAGGGCACGGGAGAGAGGGAAATGTTGTCTAGGAGGGAGAGGGTGGTGGTGTGAATCTTTCCTGCCAACAATAGCGGCTTTTTATAGACGGGAGAGGGAGCACGAGGTGAGTGGATCGGCGGCCAGAGCACGGCCGGTGTCGGCTACAGAAGGGACGCGGCGGTTGGTGCTTTCGGCGGAGGGCTGCGGCATGCTGTGGCGTGCTGCTGGCGCGCTTGCGGGCTGCGGGGTGGTCTGATGCAGAGGGGGCAAGGAAGGGGTGCTGCGGTGGTTCTCCTCGCAGTGGTCGGGCCAGAGCAAGCAAGGAGACAGAGGGGGATGGACGCGGGATGGCTGGGCACTGTGGGAAGGACATGGGTACGTCAGAGGTGTCTCTCCACTGCTTGCAAACATAGGATTCGATTTAGTTTGATTTCTGCCCAGAAGGTGTTCGACGAAATGCCCGCAAGAAGTAAAAATTCATATTTTCGAAATTTTCAAATTGGGTTGGTCATTATATTGGATGGAGATTCTGAAACAATTTTTGTTAGGTCAAGAGGTGGTGTTTTGCTAAAAACTTATTTGGACTTTGGGAATGTCCTATGTATTGAATTCAAAGTTTGGCAGAAATTTGGAGATGTGCTAGAGGTTGAGCTTTTGCTTGAAATTTGTTGGTCAAGCAAGAATGTGGTTTGGTCTTGCTCAACCAACTGATCACACCTTCAGTTGAGTTACAGATTTCTTAATCTAAATGTCCAAAGTAGGGTAGTGGTTAACTTTTTCGAGATCATCTTTTCTTCTCTATTTTCTTTATTTCTTTGGTTTCGGGTTTCTTGGTCCTGGTGGTTCACCTCTATTGTTTCTGTTGGTTAGGAGTGGTTTAACTAACCATTTCACAACTATTTAAAAGACACATGAAATCATAGAACAACATGTATTTAAAATACTATGTATGCATGCAATAATAGGTAAAAAGTTTTATCTTGGCCCAAAAGTGTTGGTTTTCTGGGAGATAACATGGAGTTGGGAATGTGTTTGTTTGGTCTAGAGGTGAGTTGTGGTGTCATTTAAATTTTCAATTTCAAATGGTATATGTAACAGATTCAAACTTTGGCAGAATATTAAATAGAGTTCCAAGTTGATTTTTGTTTCAAACTTTATTGTATTTGATTCTTTGTAACTTGTTCTTAGTGGTGGTGGAGAGATGCATGATGGTATAGTTCAAATATTGCTTAATATATAAGTGCAAAGTAGTGTAATCAGTAAAAAAAATTTTAAGATCACTACTTCCTCCTTTCTTACTTAGGTTTTTGTGTTGCAGTTTATTTTCTTGATTCTTTTCTATTTGTTTGTGATTGCTTGACTTAATTTTGGTTTGGTAATTGACCCAAATGGGTTTAGCATGTAACCATGCACAAAAATTTAATAGTTAGAAAACTATTTCTAAAAACATTTTACAGGTATAATTATTTGTTTTCCAAAACATGGCTAAAGAAAACATTTGGGAGTTTTTCAAAGTTTTGAAAATAAGTTTTCGAAATGTTGAATACAACATTTTTGGAAATGTCAACTTGAGAAATGAGAAATAGAAATTTTTGAGATGAGATATTTTTATTCTCCTCTTTTTAAAACAAAGATAGGTTTCTTGAAAATAAAGGTTTTACCTCTATTCCAAATATTTCCTTTCTAAACGATTAAAAATTTGGACTCAAAGGATTGGTTTTAAAACCCTTCTCATACTCTTTTTATTTGAAGCATGGGAGCAAATGCTCAAATTCACAAGTTTTAAAAGACAAGAAATTAATCTTGTATTCAAAATAAAAGTTTTTGTTGTCTCCGAAATTTGGTATTTTAATAAATCCATTTATTTCTATTTCCCAAAAATTTGGGTTGTTACAATCTTCCCCCCTTAAAAAGAATCTCGTCCCGAGATTCATAAGTTAAGGTTGAGATGGATTGAGAAATGAGATTACTAGAATAAAGATGGAGTGTGTATTAATTTGTATCAAGATGGAAAGATTGGGTACACCCGAAAGGTGATGTGGCCAGATGGGCCAAAACACATCTTCACCAATCACATTTTCAAAATCAAGAATGTTGGATTTAAACCCTAGGCTTTCATTAAAATGGGTCTTGCAGATTACAGGTCTCGTTCTCATTTTACAAAGAGATAAGCAAGACTACTAGCACCAACTAAGGATGTCTAAGGCCGCCTCTTGACTTGGGCTTCAAATGCTTGATCCAACCTGCTCTTATTGCTTTATTGCTAAGAGAAACTACCGGGTACTTGGTGGCTGCTTCCTAATGATTGATCTCTTTTTCTTCTCTTCATGCCTTTGGGCTGGTGAGGTCACTTTCTGGTGTTCTGTAAGGCGGCTTCCTTCCCCTGCGAAAGTTTAGGCTATAGAGGCCTTTGACACCATCTTCAATAATGACACGGTTTCGAACTCTGCCCAGGTTGGTGTTGATAGGGTTGCCTCCTGAAGATGAAAGAACATTTGTAGGATCTTCAGAGCAACTGGGTTTGACACTTTCTTTAGTTATGATCGGATCTTGAGCGACCGGAGGTTCTGGTGCAGCGTTCAACTTTGTTGGGCACTCGTTGGAATAGTGCCCTTTGATTCCACAATTCCAACAGATGATGTTGGTCGTGTCGCCATGCTTGGGATAGGTATCCTTTGACAAGGTTCTTTTAGATCATAGGTTTAGGTTATAGCATAGGTTAGAGGGTGCCGGAGGCTTACTTTCTTGACGTCTTATCCTCCTTTCTTTCTTCTTTTTGTTACGAGCTTTCTGTTGTTTTCTATGACTGTCATGCTCTTTGCTAGTCTTGACAACTTGAGCTGCTAGCTGAAAATGCTTTTTCTTGATCTTGGATATAGCTGTCACCAGGTGATTCATGGAGCAGTTTGCTGGAACATGAGTACTACTCTCACATAAGAAGCATGTGATGTTTCTTGAAGGGCATTCTCCAGTTGGATGCTTGATGTCGCAATTGGGACAGTTGCTAGTACATTGGCTAGATTGATGACCTTCTTCTCCACAACGGCTACAAGCCTTCATACTGAGGTGATCTAGGTTGGGAATACTTTTATTGGGACAGGGACGTTTTGCATGGAGTGCTTCTCCACAATCATAACATAAGGGTTGAGTGCAAAAATCTCCTCGCTTCTTCTTCGGAATTAGGTTCAAGTGGGACCTCCTTTGGTATTCTCGGGCAATTCTATTGAGGTGAAACTCGAACTCCGAGTTGGCCTGAAATGGTGGATTTGAGAGCATGGGGTGCATCAGAGGGGTCAAGTCCTGCAGTAGATGAGAGGGAACATCTTTCAAAAGGTTTCTAACATGGGATTGGTATAGTTCATATTTTATTTTGGGTTGGAAAGGCCAAAATATTTTTGAACACACAAGTTGTTGCGATGGACTAAGAGGAACACATTGCCAACAAATCAATCATTCAAACACACAAGGTACTAAGCACACTTACTGATCGTGAGGTAAGGATAGCTCAATCAAAACAACTGAGCATTTCCTATAAATCCTGTGGGTCAAAAGGTTGCTGGGTCTTCATCATTTCTGATCACTCTCTCTTTGCTCGTGAAGTCTTTGTCTCACAGGGTTGACTCTTGTTGGAAGATTTCTGGATCAGATGAAGAGACTCTCTTTCGATGGTAGCGGTCGTAGTTGACATCCAAGGTTGAAGCCGTGAAAAATATTGAGTCCCTAATCTTTTCATCCAAAAGTCCTTCGGTCTTAGGTCGGTATATCGTCCATAGTATATATTTGAAGTAGATGAGGAATAGAGTAAAACAAATCTTTGAAAAGACTTTGTAATTAAAGAGGTAAATAAATTCTTTGTCAAAACATCTCGAGAGTATGAGTTGAGAGTATAAGATAGTCAAAGTGAATAAGATGAGAGTATAAGTTGGGCTTTGGGTACCAAAGCAAATAAGTTGCTTTTGTAGAAATAAGTTTTTGTGTCAACATATCACTTTCTTAGCTAACGACCATGCTAACTAAGGTCTCCTAGGGTCATGATAGTCCTGATATCAAACTGGTGATATCAGAGATATCATTTTCTAATGACCATGCTAACTAGGGTTTCCTAGAGTCAGCCTAGGCTCTGATACTAACCTCCTGGATGTGGCACCCCTGGTAGGTCCCCCACCCATGAAAATTAGAGTGGTGATGTTTTGCACACTGCCCTTGGTGGCCCCTTCACAAAAAAGCACCTGTTTTGACCCCTCCGGCCCCCTGAAAAATGGGAAATGCATTTTTTATGTGGAAACTGAAAAAACACTAGTTGCAAAAGTTGTTGGGAATGCAAAGATGCACATCTCCACCAAAAATGGGACCATGGTTCCACAGTTTGCTGTGGAACTTGCGCAAACCATGGTCACCTGGCAAGGAAGACCAAGAGAACTCCTGCCTGGAAGCACCTCTCTGTGAGAGAGTCCACCTGTGAACCCTTGGGATGGCATGTTTCGTATTTTTCCTAGGTGATGCATCACCCACCATGACTCCATGCACTGTTTTTCCATTTTTTTGATTTTTTCTGAATTCCCCAGGCCCCCCTTCGAGATCTAGGTCAAACTCGCGGTGCCATCGATGTTTGCCAGGTGGGGTGGGAACCATGGTTTGGCCTTGGTTCTAGGGTCCCACACCCATAGGGGACCTCCCTGTATTTTCCCCTATTTTTCTGGTGTGCATTTCTTGTAGCCCAGTGCAAAATTGGATTTAAATGGATTTAGGGAAAAAATAATTCATTATATGGCAGAAGGCCGAGATAATTTCTAAACTCCTAGATGTGGCACCCCTGGTAGGTCCCCCACCCATGAAAATTAGAGTGGTGATGTTTTGCACACTGTCCTGGGTGGCCCCTTCACAAAAAGCACCTGTTTTGACACCTCCGGCCCCCTGAAAAATGAGAAATGCATTTTTTATGTGGAAACTAAAAAAACACTAGTTGCAGAAGTTGTTGGGAATGCAAAGACGCACATCTCCACCAAAAATGGGACCATGGTTCCACAGTTTGCTGTGGATTTGCGCAAACCATGGTCACCTGGCAAGGAAGACCAAGAGAACTCCTGCCTGGAAGCACCTCTCTATGAGAGAGTCCACCTGTGAACCCTTGGGATGGCATGTTTGGTATTTTTCCTAGGTGATGCATCACTCACCATGACTCCATGCACTATTTTTCCATTTTTTTTGATTTTTTCTGAATTCCCCAGGCCCCCCTTCGAGATCTAGGTCAAACTCGCGGTGCCATCGATGTCTGCCAGGTGGGGTGGGAACCATGGTTTGGCCTTGGTTCTAGGGTCCCACACCCACAGGGGACCTCCCTGTATTTTTCCCCTATTTTTCTGGTGTGCATTTCTTGTAGCCCAGTGCAAAATTGGATTTAAATGGATTTAGGGCAAAAATAATTCATTATATGGCAGAATGCCAAACAGTGCACATCCAAGTTGGTGACAGATGCACATGATGCTGTCAGGATGCCCTTATAGACAATGGAAAATGTACAAGTATCATTGACTGCAGTCGCTTCCCTTCCCTGTCCTCTTCTCCCCCCTTTCTCAGCCCCCACCCCCCACTGAGGAGGATCTGGATCTACCCCTCTTCCTGGTCCGCTGTTGCCGCCCTCGCCGACGTTCGTACGAGCCACCGCCTTGGTCACCATGACCCTCGGGGTAAGCTGCACCGCCTCGAGCTATGTGTTTGGTTTTGGATCTGTGAATGGCCATTTTCTATCCGATTCGGTCGCTTTACATAAGTTAACGTTGATTTTCTCTGGAACTCGTGGACGTGTAGGACCCCAGGGAAGCGGATCATGCCCCGCGAACCTGCGAAGACCCCACATTTTGCGGTTTAGCGTCGAGATGTGAAGAACTTTGCCGCGTCCACAAACTTGAGTTGCTCAAGTGCGTCGCCTTCGAGGGGACTGATACGGGGCGAAAATTCTACAAATGCTCACTGCAGAATGTGAGTCCTTCTATGTGCACGTTAGCAGTGGAAAAGCATCAAAGTTTACTTCAGTTGGAGATAATATTGCCTTGTTTAAGTTGATCTATTGCCTTGTTTAGATAAGATTATGTGCATGAGATTTTACCTTCAAACTTCTAACTGCAATTTTGTGGGCATGTAATTACACTGTTTCTTTCAGTTATACATAATATTATAGTTACCCTTTGTACGATCTTTGTCCTCTTCTATTACTACTCGTGTGTAGGTTGCTTACAAATTACTTGCTTCACTGATTACTATCTTGGCACTTAGTACTATCTTTCATGTGTATTTGCGTATAAATTACTTGCTTCACTGAGTAATATCTTGTGTTACGTAGGGGCAGGGTGAAAGCTGCAATTTCCCCTTCGATTCTTCAGTTTATTGTTTGGTATAGTAATTAAAAGTAATTGGATGCACATGACTAACTTGTTGCAAGTAATTAAATAATTGATGCACATGACTAAATTGCTGCACACTTAGTATTATCTTGCTGCACTTAGTTCTTTCATGTGTATTTGCGTATGGATTACTTGCTGCATTGAGTCCTATCTTATGTTACGTAATGGCATGAGCATTTTTCATTTCTTTTTCTATAGGAAGAGAACACCTGTGGGTTTGTTTCTTGGGTTGACCAAGAGTGGCTGATGTCTACGCACTTCTATTCTTGTAGACACTTGTTGGGCCTCCAAGTGCAGAGGTTTGTAGAACAGCAGCAAGTTTCCCTTAAGTGGATCACCCAAGGTTTATCGAACTCAGGGAGGTTAGAGGTCAAAGCTATCCCTCTCAAGCAACCCTGCAATTACGATACAGAAAGTCTCTTGTGTCCCCAACACACCCAATACACCTGTCAGATGTATAGGTGCACTAGTTCGGCGAAGAGATAGTGAAATACAAGCGGTATAGATGATTATAAGTAGTAAATACAATCTGGAATAAAAATCGCTGCGAGCAAACATGTAACAAAACAGCAAGTAAACAGTGTGCAATGCTTGGAAACAAGGCCTAGGGATCATACTTTCACTAGTGGACACACTCCCAACAATATAACATGAATGAACAAATAAATAACTTCTCTCCACTATGGTACTCTGAATTACTCTCCTATTGAATAACGCTAATCATTGTGTAGTGGCTACAGAAGCACCCCTTAAAGTTCATCAAGTACTTGACAAACACCACTCATAGAGATATCCAAATCAAAGCTCAACTCAAGATAGATATTGTTGCAACTTAGACCAAGTACTAACACGGTGCACACACTGTCAACATTACACCATGAAAGGAGGAATAGATCACTTCAATACTATCATAGTAATAATTATTCTCATAATCCACAAGAGATCACGATCATAGCCTAAACCAAGTACCACCATGATGCACGCACTGTCACCGTTACACCATGGCAAGAGGAATAGATTACTTTAATAATACCACTAGAGTACACATAATATCTGAATAATAACATCTACTTGTTCAACATGATACAAAGCTCACGATCACATAAAGATCACATCATGGGAGAGAGAGGTGAACCACATAGCTACCGGTAGAGCCCTCAGCCCCGGGGGTGAACTACTCCCTCCTCATCATAGGAGACAACAAGGTTGATGGAGATGGCGGTGAGGTCGATGGAGACAGCGGAGACGGCGATGTAGACCGATGGAGATGGCTCCGGGGGCACTTCCCCGTCCCGGCAGGGTGCCGGAACAGAGACTTCTGTCCCCCGAAATTCGTCGGTGGCGGCGGCGGAACTGCGGAACTCTTTCTGGAAAATTGCCGACTCTTCTAGGGTTTTCCATCCCGAGGCTTTATATAGGCGAAGGGGCATCGTCAGAGGAGGGACCAGGCATCCTCACACCATGGTGGCGCGGCCAGGGCCTAGGCCGCACCACCCATGTGTGAGCCTGGCCTGTGGCCCCTCTCCTACTCCTCTTCGGATCTCTGGAAGCTTCCGGGAGAAATAAGACTTCAGGAACTTGTTTCGTCCAATTCTGAGAATATTTCCTGTGTATCACTTCTGAAACACAAAAACAGCAGAAAAACAGGGAACTGGCACTGTGGCATCTTGTTAATAGGTTAGTTCCGGAAATCGCATAAAAACGCCACGAAGTGTAACGAAACAGTAGGCAAAAGGTGTAAAAACAAGCATGGAGCATCAAAAATTATAGATACGTTGGAGACGTATCAGTGATACGTCCAAAACGTATCTACTTTCCCGAACACTTTTGCTATTGTTTCTCCTCTAATTTGTGTGTTTTGAATACAACTAACACGGACTGACGCTGTTTTTAGCAGAATTGCTCTGGTGTCTCGTTTTTGTGCAGAAATTCAACTTCCAGTAAAAATTTGGGAAAAATCATGAAAAATCCTATTTCACCAGAAGACCCACGGAGCCAGAAGACAGGAGGGAGAAGGGGCTCGAGGGGCCGTCACACAGTGGTGGCGCGGCCCAGCCCTGGCCGCGCCACCCTTGCGTGAGGGGGCCCCAGGTCCCCTCTAGACCTCCCCTCTCGCGTACATATACCCCCTGACGACATAATATCGGGGAGACGGCGTTTTTCCCAAATAGACTTCCGCTGCGCCGCCGCCATCAGAAACCGCGATTCGGAACCAGAAACTCCGTTCTGGCACCCTGCCGGGACGGGGATTCGGAGGAGATCTTCATCACCATCACCACCGACGCTCCTCCATCGACCATCCATGACTCCCCCATCCATGTGTGAGTAATTCCCCCGCTGTAGGTGAGGGGATGGTAGGGATTGGATGAGATTGTTCATGTAATTTGATATGAGATTGATAGGGCATAGTGCCTAGTATCTTTATTTAGTGCCTATGACATTGTTGCAACTTGTTGTGCTTAATGCTTGTCACTTTGGGCCCGAGTGCCATGATCTCAGATCTGAACATGTTATTATTTCTATGATGATACTTGTTGTTTATGGTCTTACCTACAAGTTGTATACACATATTGTTGTCCGGAACCCGAGGCCCCAAAGTGACAGAAATTGGAATAACCGGAGGGGATGGCTATGATGTGAGGATCACATGTGTTCACCGAGTGCTAATGCTTTGCTCCGGTACTCTATTAAAAGGAGTACCTTAATTACCAGTAGTTTCCCTTGAGGCCCTGCTGCAACAGGCTGGTAGGACAAAAGATGTCGTGCAAGTTTCTCCTTGCGAGCACGTACGACTACATACGGAACACATGCCTATGATTGTTTGAACTAGGATGCTTTATCATTATTTATCTGCAGTGCCTATATCTCATTGATTTCATGAATTATCTTATCCATGCAACGCCCGTAATCCATCCCTATGCCTACAGTATTTGTTCCTACTGTTACTATTACCGCTGCTATTTTACTACTGCTATTACTGTTTCACTACTGTCACTACTATAAAACTGTTGCTACTGATAAACCGCTGCGAGCAAGATTGTTTCCAGGTGCAGCTGAATTGACAACTCATCTGTTATGGCTTACATATATTCTTTGGCTCCCCTTGTGTCGAATCAATAAATTTGGGTAATACTTCCCTCGAAGACTGTTGCGATCCCCTATACTTGTGGGTCATCAAGACTATTTTCTGGCGCCGTTGCCGGGGAGCATAGCTTTATTTGTAAGTTCACTTGGTATTCATATTGTTTGCTGCAATCCTTTCATCATGGGTAAACCTCGTGATGGAAAAGTTCCTATATTGCCATCCACTACAAGAAGAGGTACGACTCTCAACACCTCTGTTGCTCTTGATTCGCCATCTGTTATGAGTAAGTTGCTTACACCACCACATCCACACGCTACTACTACTACTTCTGCTGAGATTGAAAGTGCCACTGATAATTTAGATGATGCTTCTACTGTGCTTGATGAGAGAGGTTCACTAGGTTCCTTTTTAGATGCTACTATTGCTAGAGCTAAGTTGGGAAACACCACTGTTACACCTGTTAGTTCACCTGAGTCTAGGGAATGTTCTAGTGATGATTATGATGATGATGCTTACATTGAGCTTAATGATGATTTTATTGCAGAAGCATGTGCTGCTCGTAATGCAGGTAATGTTAAAGAACTACTTGCCAGACGTTCTGTTAGATATAATTTGTCTCCTGATCCTAAGTTTGCTGCTTCTCCTATAAATATTAGAGACAAGGATTATGATTTCTCTTTGGATTTATCTTACATATCTATTGTTGAGAAAACTCCTTTTTGTGGTACTAAAGATGAGAGTGCTATGGAGCACATGAATGAGCTTTCTACTTTGAGTAATTTGTTTTCTGATGATATTAAACTCCGCACTTATTTTGTTGCTAAGATTTTTCCTTTCTCGTTGAAAGATGCTGCTAAAACTTGGTTTAATAGCTTGTCTCCTGGATCTCTTACTAGTCCTATTGCTTTGGTTAATGCTTTCTTTCAGAAATATTTTCCCGCTAGTGCTCAACATGCTGCTGTGCAGAAAATCTTTGATTTTGAACAGGGAAAAGGAGAGATACTGCCTGAATCATGGACGAGGTTTTGTTCTTTAATTAGAGCTTTGCCTAAAGAACCATTGCCTAAAAATGAACTCCTTGACATATTTTATAATGGACTAACGGATGAATCTAAGTCATATTTGGATAGTTGTGCTGGTTGTGTTTTCAGGGAAAGAACTCCGGCTGAAGCTGAAGAATTAATGGCTAAAATAAGCCAGAATCATGATGATTGGACTTTAGTTGAGCCAACACCAGCACCAACTCATGCGCCATCTACAGAGCCTACGCCGAAGAAGAGAGGGATGATTGAATTAAATGATGAAGTTATGAAGGAAGCTAAGAAATCTCTTAAGGAGAAAGGTATTAAGGCCGAAGATGTGAAGAATTTACCTCCTATAGAAGAATTATGTAAGCCAATCCCTCACTCATCTACTATTGAGGTACACTCTCTCCAACGCTTTGATGAAAGAGATATTCCTTATACTAAACCTCCTGATCAATGCTTAGATGAGTTTGATAATTTTATTGTTAAGCAAGAAAATTTTAATAGAATGGTGCATAATCATCTGTTGGAGAATTCTAGAGTTATTAACAAGTTGCAGGATATTATGGAGAGAACCGCCAATGATGTGAAGATACTTGCTAAACATTTTCAAATGGTTCAAACGCAAATTGATCAGCTTACCAAGGTGCAAAAAGACTTGCTAGTTAATGCTTCAAGAGAGAAGCAAGCATGTGAAATACGCACAAGAAGTGGTGCTGCTACTCAAGACCCATTATATCCTGAAGGACATCCTAAGAGGGTTGAGCAAGATTCTCAATGCACTTCAAGTGATGATATTCCTTCCAAGAAGAAGAAGAAGAAGAAGAAGAAGCATAAAACAACTGCAGAATCCTCTGATATAGGTAAAAATCCTAACAGTGTTTCTATTTCTGATGCTGAAACCGAACCAGGAGATGCTTCCGATAAAGAAGAAGATAAAGAAGAAGTTGAAGAAGAACCAGAAAAGAGTGATAAAAATGCAAAGTACACCAAAGAAGACTTCATTGCCAACAAGCATGGTAAGGAGAGGGAACCTTGGGTACAGAAGCCAATGCCTTTTCCTAGTAAGAAACACAAGTCCAAGGAAGAAGAACACTACAACAGGTTTTGTGAATGGATGAGACCTTTATTTTTGCAAATTCCTTTGACTGATGCTATTAGAATGCCACCTTATGCAAAATATATGAAAGATATTGTCACTAACAAAAGGAAAATTCCTAGTGAGGAAATTTCCACTCTACTTGCTAACTATTCTTTTGATGGTAAAGTTCCAGAGAAGCTTGGAGATCCAGGTATACCAACTATTCCTTGCTCCATTAAAAATAACTATGTTAGAACTGCTTTATGTGATTTGGGAGCTGGAGTTAGTGTCATGCCTTTTTCTCTTTATAAGAGACTTGATCTAGAAAAATTGGTTTCAACTGATATATCCTTGCAGATGGCCGATAAGTCTACTACTATTCCTATTGGTATATGTGAAAATGTTCCTGTTCAAGTTGCTAACAGCTGTTTGATATTGACTGATTTTGTTGTGTTGGAAATGCCTGAAGATGATAATATGTCTATTATTCTTGGGAGACCTTTTCTAAACACTGCAGGTGCTGTTATTAATTGCAATCAAGGAAAAGTTACTTTTAATGTTAATGACAAAGAATATACGGTTTATTTTCCCAAGAAGATTGATAGGAAAAATGCTCTAAGTTCAATCAAGCGTGTTGAGACCATCAAAGTTGGTCAAATTATTTGTTCAGAGCAAAAGCCCAGGGAAGAATATCAAATTGTTATGGTTGGGACGATACCTATCAAAGTTGAGGTAACATAAGCATTAAGTGAAGTGCAAAGTTTTGCCTCATATAAAGTTAGTTTGGTAACAAGACATTCCTTAAGTTTAGTTGCATGATTAAGAGCATCTCATAGCTGCTGCATGTTTAGTTTTGATTTGCTTGAAATCTTTTCATCTTCGTTTTCTGAGTTTTATCGATATGCCAATTTTTGAAAAATCCTCGAAAATAAAGTTTCTCGAAAAATTCCAGAAAATTCTTTATAAATTTGTATGTCAAAAATGGGGCAGAGAGACACCTAGGAGGCACCAGGTGGGGCAGCCACGCCACCTCACACACAGGTGGCGCGGCCTAGCCCTGGCCGCGCCACCCAGGTGTGAGGGGGCCCCACCAGGCCCCTCACTCATCTCTTCTTCCCCTGCTTTTTCTCTCTCCCGAAAAACACCGCCCCATTTGCTCAAGCTCGAGTTCTTGCTGTTCTTCACCTGGATTTTTCGATCTCCTTGTTCAGCCCAACATTTCTGCTGAAACTTGGATCATTTGCTCTCCGGTATGTGACTCCTCCACTTGTCCAAGTAGATTTTCTTTTGGGAAAGTATTTCTTGAGTATTTTAGCATGGTAGGTGATAGTATAAATGAGTATGCATGCTTGTTCTATTGTTTAGAAAGGTTATTTTGATGCATGATAGCTCTCTAGTAATTCACTATAGTAATTTCCTACATTTGCTTGTCTTTAAATCACTTTTTATGAGTTTGTTGAAAAATTTCAGAAAAGGGAGATGGCTAATTTCACATATGGAGAAGTATTTGAAAGGGATGCACCAAGGTCATCAAGGCCCTCAAGATCCACTGCTCAATATAGGATATCTTATAATGAGGATCTCATGTCACCGAACCCTGAAGGGGACGATGGAGATGCACATCCATCCTCCTTCCCTTGTTTTAACTTTTTGAGTGATGCAGGGATTCTTGATGATTTCTTGCTCCTTATTAACAGGGTTGGGTTGACCGATTACGTGGCAGATGAAAGAGATCAATATGCTTTGCTTACAAAGATTTTCGTTGAAAGTTTTAAATTTATTAATTCTCATTACAATCCTTCCGTTGCATTTAAGATTTATGATAAGTCTATCACCATGTCTTTGGGGAGGTTCTGCTCTATTTTAGGTATTCCCATGTTTGGAACGGCCAAGAAGATACAAAATCACCCCGCTGATTTGTTGGAGCTTTACCGAGGGGTGACCAATGATGATGACCGCAACGCGCAGCGTGGCAAGATAAGAAATATTCAGCTCCCAGCTATTAGATATTTTACTTACTATCTGGCAACTAGTGTACTTGGTAGAGAAAACACTAGCAATATCTCCAACTATCATTTAGCTTTTCTAGCCACCGCTCTTGATGTTGGTAGGAAGTATAACCTTGGTGCTATTATTGCTCGTCGCCTAGCCGCTAGGGGGCCTATTTTTGGAGGTATTATTGCCGCGCGCATTGTTGTTGAGCTAGGACTTTCTATTGCTCCTAATGATGTATTGTTGGCTCCACAGAGGCTTGATTTTGCTGCTATGAAACTCCATCACTTTGTTACTGCTAACTCATGTGCAGGGAAATTAGTTTACAGGATGTTATTCATTGATGGAGAGGAAAGGGAAATTCCCTTGCCTCAGCCTAACTTGTTCAGCATTCATATGAGGCCATGGTCGCGCACGAAGGTGGAGTTGGACGATCAGCTTAGGCTGCTTGGTTTCAATATCCAACATGGCGTGGTGGTCCAGGAGGAAGAGGAGGAGCCGCCCTATCACTTCACCACGTACCACTCTGGGGCATCCTCGAACTCTTATCAGGACGATGGTGCTTCTTCGTCACACCACGAAGGCGCCACCTCATGGCCGAGTTGGCCGAGTTGGGATTGATCTCCACTTAGGCCAAAAGCCTAAGCTTGGGGGGAGGTACGCCGACGATTCACTCATCTACATATCATATTCTGTCGGTCCTTTGTATATTCATGTTTCGCTTTCTTTATTGTTCACGTTCTTATTTCCATTTTTCCAAAACACAAAAAGACCAAAAATATTTCCGTTGTTTCTTTCTGTTTGGTTCTTTGGTTTCCTACCTTTGGTTTGCTTTACTTGCTATTTTCGGTTTGCTATTTGAAAAATCCAAAAATATTTTGCTTTGTTTGCTATTTCCTTCCGCTTTTGCTTCAAAAATCGAAAATCCCAAAAATATTTGTTGTTCTTCTTCGGTTTTGTAAAGTTTGTTGCAGAGTTCAGTCTCCCGTTACTCCATTGGAGCTTGGTATTCACTTTATATTATTCAAGCCACACAAGTGAAGAGCAATAATGACGATATATGACAATCCGAGATGTGGTAAAAGGCTGGTATGAACTCTATTTGTTTTCATTTTTGTACATATACTTATCTATGTGGACATGCTTAGTCGGTTCATGTAAGGTATATGTCATCTAATGGATGCTTCGTAGTTCTTGCTTTCATATGATTAGTTTCAATTTACTATTAGCCTGTAGCATGTCGTGTAGACGCTTGCATGCATTGTTTTATTCATAGTATGGTATGATATTGTGGTATCCACCTCTGAAAGCTTCATTTGAATCGATTTGGCACATGCTCAAGCATGCATATGACTGAACAAAAAGTCAATTAAGCCTCGATGATCTAAATTGTCTCAGAGTTCTTGTATCATTTTTATGCCTATATTAATTTTGTTTTGTCGCAAGCATGATTATGACAGTTTTTGCTCTCTCGATTGTCGCTTCCTAGTCTTTTGCTAGCCTTCACTTGTACTGAGTATGAGCTCTACTCGTGCATCCAATTACCAAAACCAAGTCTTCCAAAGAGTCCACTATAAATTCCTATGCATGGTATTTGTAAGCCATTCCAAGTAAATTTTCATGTGCTACCTTTCAAAACTTTCAACTACTTCTCATTTTGTGCCACTGTTTTTAGCTCATGGGGACGTAGTGGCCGGAATTGCTATCTTCCATATTAAATTAAGTACCCCTCGACTAGGCAGCTTCATCTGCTCGTCATTAATTTTGCAAGGGAGCTGGTCAGACCATTATAATCTTAATTCTAAAAGAAAGAAAAAAGGCACTCCTCCAAAGGAATGTGAAAGTTGGTGGGCACCCGATGGAATCGGTTAGCCATGGTTTGAGAAAGGAAAAATGTGGGGAGGAGTGCCAAAGCTTTATAAAAGAGCACCAATGTGCCAAATTTCAAAGAACTCGGAACCGCTCTCACTTGTTTATTATGGAAGATAGTAAGTCCACATTGCTAGTCGTTGACATTGAACAATCACCTCTCAAAAGAAACTTTTATCTCTGTTTTACAAATGAAAAGCTCTAGCACATGTTAAATCACTGCTTCCCTCTGCGAAGGGCCATTCGTTTACTTTTATGTTGAGTCACCATCTTCTAACTTTAAGCACTTCTTGAGAGCATAGCTGTTATTCTTAGTGTAATGTGCTTGTCCAGAACACGGTTAATTGTGGTGTAACTTTGATGCTTGTATCTTTGATATTTCTACTTCTAGTCTTCTCTTGGACTTCAGAGGTGCCTCAGCATTTATGTTTTGCTCTACAAATAAAGGCAAGTGGGATACCATTCTTTCATATCATTTATGCATATTTCAATCTTGCAGCTTCTCATGCACATGTTACTTGTTATTAGTGCATTGGCACTCTTTCATAGCTTGCTTGACTATGAGGTGACATTAGTTGAGTATTTCTTATTATGAATTGCCTGAGTACTTGATCACATAGTTAGTATATATACATCATATGAGCAAATGTGTTCATTAAAGTTTCTTTTATCGCTCTCAGTTGTTAACTGAATTGCTTGAGGACAAGCAAATAGCTAAGCTTGGGGGGAGTTGATACGTCCAAAACGTATCTACTTTCCCGAACACTTTTGCTATTGTTTCTCCTCTAATTTGTGTGTTTTGAATACAACTAACACGGATTGACGCTGTTTTCAGCAGAATTGCTCTGGTGTCTCGTTTTTGTGCAGAAATTCAACTTCCAGTAAAAATTCGGGAAAAATCATGAAAAATCCTATTTCACCAGAAGACCCACGGAGCCAGAAGACAGGAGGGAGAAGGGGCTCGAGGGGCCGTCACACAGTGGTGGCGCGGCCCAGCCCTGGCCGCGCCACCCCTGTGTGAGGGGGCCCCAGGTCCCCTCTCGACCTCCCCTCTCGCGTACATATACCCCCTGACGACATAATATCGGGGAGATGGCGTTTTTCCCAGATAGACTTCCGTTGCGCCGCCGCCATCAGAAACCGCGATTTGGAACCAGAAACTCCGTTCTGGCACCCTGCCGGGACGGGGATTCGGAGGAGATCTTCATCACCATCACCACCGACTCTCCTCCATCGACCATCCATGACTCCCCATCCATGTGTGAGTAATTCCCCCGCTGTAGGTGAGGGGATGGTAGGGATTGGATGAGATTGTTCATGTAATTTGATATGAGATTGATAGGGCATAGTGCCTAGTATCTTTATTTAGTGCCTATGACATTGTTGCAACTTGTTGTGCTTAATGCTTGTCACTTTGGGCCCGAGTGCCATGATCTCAGATCTGAACATGTTATTATTTCTATGATGATACTTGTTGTTTATGGTCTTACCTACAAGTTGTATACACATATTGTTGTCCGGAACCCGAGGCCCCAAAGTGACAGAAATTGGGATAACCGGAGGGGATGGCTATGATGTGAGGATCACATGTGTTCACCGAGTGCTAATGCTTTGCTCCGGTACTCTATTAAAAGGAGTACCTTAATTACCAGTAGTTTCCCTTGAGGCCCTGCTGCAACAGGCTGGTAGGACAAAAGATGTCGTGCAAGTTTCTCCTTGCGAGCACGTACGACTACATACGGAACACATGCCTATGATTGTTTGAACTAGGATGCTTTATCATTATTTATCTGCAGTGCCTATATCTCATTGATTTCATGAATTATCTTATCCATGCAACGCCCGTAATCCATCCCTATGCCTACAGTATTTGTTCCTACTGTTTACTCGGAATGGCTTACAAATACCATGCATAGGAATTTATAGTGGACACAATGGCAAACTTGGTTTTTGGGAGTTGGATGCACGAGTAGAGCTCATACTCAGTACAAGGCGAGGGCTAGCAAAAGACTGGGAGCGACCAACTAAGAGAGCAATAACGGCCATAATCATGCAAAGCGACAAAGCGACATTAAAAGAACCATAAGATGGCATCAAAAGTCAAAAACTAAATGATCATAGAGGCTCTTGGCGACTTATTTTGTAGTCAACATGGTGTAAGCATGTGCCAAGTCAACCCAAATAAAGCATCAAAGGAGAAAACCAAATAAATGCTTCCATATAATAAAAACAACGCATGATTTTTTCAAAGGCTCATTAAGCAATCTCAGTCATTTGAGACAAGTCATGCTATAGCAAAACCACTAAGCATACTATCAAAAATACATCAAGCATGACATGCAAAAGCCTAGGCCGCAGTCTACACAAGCTCCTTCTTGTACCACTTTTTTTTGCATAAAGCTTTTTCTCTTTTCCAACACCATTCAATTTTTTTTTGAGGAAACTCTTTTGATGAAAACCAACATGGACCAGAGGCCCAAATACACCTTGATGCAAAGATAAAACAATATCTGAACAAAAATCAAGGCGAAAAACAAAGGCTAAACGCAGTAGCAGAAAAAGAGAACACTCATTGAACGATAAGAGTGAAAACTAGAGTGTTCTTGGCAATGAAAAATGAGTTCATCTCCTCCAAAAGAAACATGATGTGATCTAACTATTTATTGCAGCAAACTAAACTAAACTAATATTGAAAACAAAAACAACTGACGCTCCAAGAAAAACGCATAGTGCATGAAGCAATAAAAATATAGTGTCTTGAAAGGTGACCTGATTTTTGCCGATGAAGAAGGGGTGCCTCGGGGGCATCCCCAAGCTTTGACGCTTGTACATCTTGGATATTTCTTAGGGTGATGCATGGGCATCTCCAAGCTTGAGCTTTTGTCCATTCTTCAACTCATCTCATCATTCTCCGATCCCTACACTTGAAAACTTCCTTCATACAAAACTAAACACAAATCTATTAGCAACATTAGTGTAGCATACCATATAATCAACCTCTTTTTGCTTCAGGTTTCAACTCAAAACCACCACATATATAGCAAATACTACTGTAGCAACTTCTCCAAAAAGTTCCATGATCAAAAGAACTCAAAAGAAGGCGATAAAGCGGCAAACACAAATATTGGCAGAAATCTGTCAAAACTGAACAGCTGACAAAGGTCGAATTTTTGAGGGGTTTTCTGTTGCTCAAATCAAAAAGTGTTCAACTAAAAAAAGTTTGGATATAACCTGGGGCATATGCACAAGAAATCGCAGGTCCAAAAGATATACAGAGAATTTATACGAAATTTTACGGTGCAGCACCGAAAACAGTTTCAGGACAGCAACATCCCCAAATCTTACCTCACTCAAATTAGAGGCTTCTCTTGGCACAACAACGAAATAAAAAGGATAAGGAGCGGTTATTACAGTAGTAATAACTTCCAAGACTCAAATAAAAGAAAAAGTACTGAAAATAAACAATGGGTTATCTCCCAAGAGTGCTTTTCTTTAACGCCTTTGAGCTAGGCGCAGTAATTTGCAAAGATGCTCATGTGGGCACCATATAAGAGCTTGAGGCAAAGGTGCCATATAGGAACTTAAAGCAATAGAGAGCATCAAAAAGCAAATGTGAAAGACATTTATATCTGAACCACTTCCTATGCATAGGAATCTTGTAAGAAAATAAATCAACGAGGCACATAGTAGCAAGCATGGATAGATAAAACAAGTGCCACTTCAAGATTTGCAACATAAAGAGGGGAAACTCAATATTGTTGAGATCCATCAAACCATGTTTCCCTCTCTCATAATAACTTTCAGTAGCATCATGAATAGAACTAACAATATAACTATCACATAAAACATCCCTATCATGAGCCACATGCATAAAAGAATTAATACTCACCACAGGAACAATAGTAGTAGGAGCAGATTTAACAGAATAATTATTCTCATCACCATAATCATCATAAATAGGAGGCATATTGTAATCATAACTAATTTTATCCTCAATAGTAGGTGAACTGAAAATATTATACCCATCATCATAACCATCATAGACTAGAGGTTTAGTATCATCACAAGCTAGAGAACAGCTATTTCTCAAAGCATATTCATCAAACATATCATCATAAGAAGGAACATCACATATGGGAGATAAAATATCATCAAAGCAAATTTTCTCCACTAAAGCTGGGGAACTAAAAATATCATGCTTAACAAAACCAGCTTCCCCAAGATTAGACTTTTCTATAGAATTAGTAATAACAGTGTTCAAAGCATTCATACTAACAAAACTATTAGCATGCGAATTAAGCTCCAAAGGTTTTTCAATTTTCTCTTCAAACACTTCATATCTAAACTCAGAAAAAAGACTACAGAACTCTTTGTTTTCCATTAAGCCTAACTAGTGAAAATAAAAACAAGAAACAAAAAGATGTAATTGCAGAATCTAAAGGAAATAACTTCGAGCACTCACACAGGAGGATGCGAGTACCTTTTACCTTACCTCCCCGGCAACGGCGCCAGAAAAGAGCTTGATGTCTATGCCCTTCTATTCTTGTAGACACTTGTTGGGCCTCCAAGTGCAGAGGTTTGTAGAACAGCAGCAAGTTTCCCTTAAGTGGATCACCCAAGGTTTATCGAACTCAGGGAGGTTAGAGGTCAAAGCTATCCCTCTCAAGCAACCCTGCAATTACGATACAGAAAGTCTCTTGTGTCCCCAACACACCCAATACACTTGTCAGATGTATAGGTGCACTAGTTCGGCGAAGAGATAGTGAAATACAAGCGGTATAGATGATTATAAGTAGTAAATACAATCTGGAATAAAAATCGCTGCGAGCAAACATATAACAAAACAGCAAGTAAACGGTGTGCAATGCTTGGAAACAAGGCCTAGGGATCATACTTTCACTAGTGGACACACTCCCAACAATATAACATGAATGAACAAATAAATAACTTCTCTCCACTATGGTACTCTGAATTACTCTCCTATTGAATAACGCTAATCATTGTGTAGTGGCTATAGAAGCACCCCTTAAAGTTCATCAAGTACTTGACAAACACCACTCATAGAGATATCCAAATCAAAGCTCAACTCAAGATAGATATTGTTGCAACTTAGACCAAGTACTAACACGGTGCACACACTGTCAACATTACACCATGAAAGGAGGAATAGATCACTTCAATACTATCACAGTAATAATTATTCTCATAATCCACAAGAGATCACGATCATAGCCTAAACCAAGTACCACCATGATGCACGCACTGTCACCGTTACACCATGGCAGGAGGAATAGATTACTTTAATAATACCACTAGAGTACACATAATATCTGAATAATAACATCTACTTGTTCAACATGATACAAAGCTCACAATCACATAAAGATCACATCATGGGAGAGCGAGGTGAACCACATAGCTACCGGTAGAGCCCTCAGCCCCGGGGGTGAACTACTCCCTCCTCATCATAGGAGATAGCAAGGTTGATGGAGATGGCGGTGAGGTCGATGGAGACGGCGGAGACGGCGATGGAGACCGATGGAGATGGCTCCGGGGGCACTTCCCCATCCCGGCAGGGTGCCGGAACAGAGACTTCTGTCCCCCGAAATTCGTCGGTGGCGGCGGCGGAACTGCGGAACTCTTTCTGGAAAATTGCCGACTCTTCTAGGGTTTTCTGTCCCGAGGCTTTATATAGGCGAAGGGGCATCGTCAGAGGAGGGACCAGGCATCCTCACACCATGGTGGCGCGGCCAGGGCCTGGGTCGTGCCACCCATGTGTGAGCATGTCCTGTGGCCCCTCTCCTACTCCTCTTCGGATCTCTGGAAGCTTCCGGGAAAAATAAGACTTCAGGAACTTGTTTCGTCCAATTCCGAGAATATTTCCTGTGTATCACTTCTGAAACACAAAAACAGCAGAAAACAGGGAACTGGCACTGTGGCATCTTGTTAATAGGTTAGTTCCGGAAATCGCATAAAAACGCCACGAAGTGTAACGAAACAGTAGGCAAAAGGTGTAAAAACAAGCATGGAGCATCAAAAATTATAGATACGTTGGAGACGTATCAGTGGCCAGACACACTAAAGAATGCACTATCACGACTATGGGGATTGTACCATTCTAGCAATACTGCAAGAAGTGCTGACAAAATTAAACTAGCTGAGCTAGAGAAGAAGAATTCCGCTCTATGCGCCGAGAAGGCTGTGCTGATGGAAGAAGCTGGTCAGCTGAAGGACAATTTGGAAATGCTGAAGAAAAATGTGGATGAAATAGAGAAAAAAATGAAGTTGCAGTGGGTGCTAAAGCGCGCACATGATGTTGTACGGATGTTGAACAGAGCGGGATGGAACGCCCGAACTGACAAGGTGAAAAGGATCAAGGCAATCATCGAAGAGCCATTGTTCGAAGAGGAGCCAAATGGTAGAGCGTTAGATGAGGAGTAAGATCCTGAGACGAACCTTTATTGAGCCATTGTTCGAAGAATTGCCAAATCATCAGTAGAGGTATCACGAGATTACCGTAGCTAAGAACTATTTGCTATCTGCTATTTGCTCGATCCAATTAGCATGAACCTATTGTTTAATGTTACCTAATGTAACCAATGAGTCGCAATGATGAATTGCAAGTGCTATGTGCCATTTATTTATTTGTTTACCCATGGAAGGGAACTCCTCCATCTATGGCTACTGAACTAGTCGCCAGAGTAGAGTGAGCGATGATGATGCAACTAACATCTCTTGAGCACGCCTAGTCAGACTGCGGCGTGTCTCGTCAATTTACTTGCCCTGTCAAATCTCATCCCGCTAGTACACACAACTTGCTACCACGCGTCTGTTGCTTGGGTTTTTCCACTGGCCACGAATTCTAACCCTTATGACATGTGGCCCCACGTAGGCCTGGAACACTATTGACAAGTGGGGCCCCAGACACACATCGGACCAAACCTTACCCAGACAAGTGGGTCCCCACACGCTTCATATGCTAAACTTGGACTAGTTTGTCTCACTCGTTTGTCTCATGGAGCAGGGGACCTCGATGAGAAGCATTTCAATGGTAAGATTTTGTTCTCTATTCCTTCCTCGTGTCAGACGAGAGCGGATTTATTCCCCCCTTGCACGCTATCTCCTTTTTCAGACTGTTGCTCTGCTGCCTGTAGTCAAACAACGAGGGGACCCAACAACGAGTCTCTATAATTGCTGCCTAGCGGTAAACGTACATACATCCTTACCCACGATAGCAGCCTCTCACTTACAAGTGGGCCAGAATACCAGGGCCCGCGGTGACACGTCGGTCTAGCGCTCTCTCAGAAACGAAACGAAGCGACTGGTTCAATTTATCGCGGCGTGCCTGCAAAACAATTGGATCCCCAACTTCCTTCTCTCTCAAAAACGAAGCGACGGGGGCGGCTCGCGTGGGGGGTTCAACTTCCAAAGCGCTAGACTGCATTTACTTACACGACGTGCCAGCGACCAGCCGCGTCCACAAGAGGAAACCAAACCGCCAGCATCTATATAACACATCGGTCTCATCGTCTCTCCCACCATCGGCCACTTCTTCCCGGGCACCCCTTCTTCCCTAATCTGCTGAAAAACCCCAAACCGCTCCACCACCGCACCACCAATCTCAGTCCTTAGTGCATCTGCAAGATGAAGCGCGCTCGCAAAGATGAGCCGCAGTCAAATGTGGTCGGAGGCTCTGGCGATTCACCCGCGGTCATCGCCGCGGTGGCGGGCGAGTCTTCTTCGGGAGCACCAGCCGCTCCTCGGTGCGCCGTGACCGTTGCAGCCTCCACCGTACCAATCGTGGTCGCCATCGACGAAGTGGAGATGGAGGACCCTGTGGCTCCCGCGGCACATCTGCAGAACCAACATGCAGGCCAGGTCATCGTCGTGCCGGACGATGACTACTACGCCGGCTACGACCCTGACTCCATCGAGTACATGGTTGAAGAAGACCGCAAAGAAGCATAACCGTTCAAGGAGGAGGCCTCTGACGACAGCACCGAGGTTCTGAGCTATTCTGATCGATCCCCTCTGTTCGTCTTACTGTTCACATAGGGTTTCTTCGTACAGTAGATTGATTTGTGCTGTCTAGGTGATCCCCTCTATTCATTTTATTATTCACAAAGGATTTGTTCGTAGAGTAGATTATGATAACAAGATTTTTGTTTGGGAAGAAATGATTGATCTGATGCATAGAATTTATAATTACCATTTTCTTTATGTGCTGCTTATTAATGTGATGATTCCATAGTGTGTATCAATTAGTATCCTATTTTAGTGTAATGATAAATGCGTATGAAACTTAAATTCATCGGAGTCTTGTTTCATTCTAGTGCTTATGATTGCTCATATGATATCTATCAGTTAATAGTTATCAGATTAGATTCTGAATGTGTTAATGTAGTTACCTTGCAAATGATTGATCAACACAACTGACTTAAATTCATGTGAGTCTAATTTGATTGTAGAGATTATGATAACAAGATTTTTGTTTAGGAAAAAATGATTGATCTAATGCATATAATTTATAATTGTCTGCGCTTATTAATGTGTTGATTCCATAGTGTGTCCTCGATTCATTAAATATTGGTCACACAACATTACTAGCCTCTGTTAGTACTATCATCGCAACAATTTAGAATCATTTTGGCAGCATTGTTATTTTTTTTACAGCTTATTTCCTTTGATCTTTGTTGTGCTCCTGTTTATCTCACTTCTTATATATTTCAAAATTCACAGGATGACTCTGATGACATGGGCCACGACAAGGAGGACAGGGACCGCAAGAGCCGCTTTGTTCTTAAGTGGCTCAAGAGTGGCAAGATCCCTTTCCGCAGGTACGGGAAGCTAACTTGTCCATTCTGCGACAAGGTCGTCACCAAGAACTTAGAGAGCATGATCCAGCACGCGAATGGCGTTGGCGTAGGCAGCAAGTAGAAGCACAAGGGCCACACCATGGCGAAGCATGCTGCCTATGGCAGATTCCTCGATAAGTTCGTCAAGGGTGGCCTCATCCCGGTTATCGGTCCTGTTGTTGGCCCTCATGTTCTGTTTCCATAAGATTAGTTTAAGTCCGTGTTGTCCCCCTGGAGATGAAGTAAAACTATTTGATGTTTGAAGACTATGTTTTTATTATGTATGGTGGAATCTGGGCAATCATACCCAGATGTTTAAGACTATGTTAATGTATATGGAGTTTGCTGTTGCATTACTGGTACCCACATGTCTATAAATTAAGCTTAGTTGTATTCAAACGGAAATAAAATTATCTGGTCCAGCGGCTAGACGGACTAGATAGATGGCATCCAAAATCTAGATAAGAGAATGCACAGCGTAATAGCATATAGAATAACATGTCATACAAGTTTTACAACTCAAGCCTTAATATATAGCATAAACCAGCCGATCAGAACTAGTACTAAAGCCTTAATATCTGGCATACAAGTTGAGTTGGTGCAGATGCATACACCACCAGATTAGTAGTTCAAGTTAACACTTAACTGGCTTACCTATCGGCACATTACTCATCAGATGGATAAACAGTACTTCCTTTTCATCTGGTTCAAGCTCGAACACAGCCATGTCATCAACAGACATGTGTGAGGTGGTCACAAGCGTGCTCCAGTTAGTTGTAATCTGGGCACGACCATCGTTGCCCATCCAAAGCTTGACGTAATGCACATCCTGCTTAGTTTCACCTTCAGGTGCATACGGGTCATTGGCGCAGGCTGGCACCATAATATCTTCTGCTTCCAGGTACTGCTTGAGATAGAGCTGGTTGTACGGCTTCGAAAATACCTGATATGATAGTATAGATACTAGGGTGTCATGCAGTTGAGCAAACACGTTAATATTCACTGTGCACAATGAAATCTTACCATGAAGTCGTCGTCGAGCGCGGCCTGGCCAACCCTATGACCATGGCTTGCGGCGGCAGGCAGAGGCCGACACAGAGAAATCGCCGCATGAAGCCGAATCTCTGGAGGCTTCGAGACTCCTCCACCAACTCCGGCAGGAGTAGCACCGTCTCGTCTAACCCCCCCCCCCCCCCCGCCACCATGGCCGGCCGGGTGAAGAAGAGAACACCGCAAACAGCTTCCAGAGCTAGAACAGAGGTCACGCTGAAGAAGACGGGAGCTGGCCGCCCGCAGACCCCCCACCGCCCTCATCCCCACGCCACCATGGCAGGCCGGTTGAGGAGCAGAAAGAGGGGAAGATGACGCAGGCCTTCCATCGGCGTTGCGCACCCACACCGAAAGGAAGAAGCTCTCCCTGCCACCCGATCCGACATCCGCCAGAGCCCGCCTCTTCCTCTCCTCGCCGCCACGGCCGGCCAGAGGAAGAAGGCAGAGCTCAGTGCTGCGTGGTTGACGTGGGAGCAGATTGTCCTTGTGCGTGGTGAATAACCAGCCCGTTGGGAACCCCAAGAGGAAGGTATGATGAGTATAGCAGCTAGTTTTCCCTCAGTTTAAGAAACCAAGGTTTATCGATCAGGAGAGGAGAGACAAACGACTGAAGGTGATGCGGAACCTGCACACACACAACCAAGTACTTTGTTCCCAACTTGCGATGAGGTTGTCAATCTCACCGGTTTGCTTGAAACAAAGGTTATGAGCGTATCGAGTGGAAAACAATATATTACGCGAGTAAAGTAAACAGTGCAAGTAAAGTAAACAGGTGATAGCAATATGATGTAAATAGGACCTGGGGTCCACAGTTCACTAGTGGTGTCTCTCCATAGATAAAATAACACATGCTGGGTAAACAAATTACAGTTGGGCAATTGATAGAATAAAGATAAACGTGATATGTCAAGAAGATCACTATGAGATTTACTCTGGGCATTACAACAAAATATATAGACCGCCATCCAACTGCATCTATGACTAATAATCCACTCCCGGGGATATCAATCTGAACACCCCAAAAGTATTAAGTTGCGAACAACAGATAATTGCATTAAGCAAAGTATGTAATGTAAACAAAGCATATGCCCTTGAGCATATGAATGTTGTTTTCTCCCTAGTAGCAATAGCACATCTACCACCTTAGAGGTTTCTGTCACTCCCCCAGGTGAAATAGAGGCATGAACCCACTATCGAGCATAAATACCTCCTCTTGGAGTCACTAGCAACTACTTGGCCAAGATAGCTACTAACAACGGAGAGCATGCAAGATCATAAATAACATAGAGATAACAAAAGATATAATTCAGTACAGCAACTTAATCACAAACACCAATATTCATCGGATCCCAACAAACCAAACATGTAGAATTACATAACGGTGATCTCAATCATGTAGGGCAGCTCATGAGATCTAAACATGAAGCACATGGTGGAGAAGACAACCATCTAGCTACTGCTATGGACCCATAGTCCAAGGTAGACTACTCACTCATCGCTCCGGAGGCAAGCATGGCGATGAAGAAGACCTCCGGTGGCGATTCCCTTCTCCGGCAGGGTGCCGGGAAGAGCTTCTGGACCCTCCCGATCTTCGGGTCGACGGCGGTGGCGGATCGTGATGTGTTCTGGAAAATTGATCAGGTACTTACGTTTTTTCTGTCGGGGGGTCTTTATAGGCGAAGGGGCGTCGTCAGAGGAGGAGCCAGGCGCCCTCACGCGGGGCCCGCGCGACCAGGGGCCTGGCCGCGCCACCCCTGCGTGTGGGGCCTTGGTGGCCCCCCTCCTACTCTCCTTCGGATCTCTGGAAGCTTCCGGGTAAAATAAGACTTCAGGAACTTGTTTCGTCCAATTCCGAGAATATTTCCTGTGTATCACTTCTGAAACACAAAAACAGCAGAAAACAGGAAACTGGCACTGTGGCAACTCGTTAATAGGTTAGTTCCGGAAAATGCATAAAAGTGCCACGAAGTGTAACGAAACAATAGGAAAATGGTGTAAAAACAAGCATGGAGCATCAAAAATTATAGATACGTTGGAGACGTATCACTCAGCGTCAGCCAGACCATGGTCTCTTATGTTGAGTTGTTATAATTTTTGATGCTCCATAAGAGACAAGCATAACAACACATGATGGCGGTCTATGTATTTTGTTGTAATGCCCAGAGTAAATCTCATAGTGATCTTCTTGACATATCACGTTTATCTTTATTCTGTCAATTGCCCAACTGTAATTTGTTTACCCATCATGTGTTATTTTATCTATGGGGAGACACCACTAGTGAACTGTGGACCCTGGTCCTATTTACATCATATTGCTATCACCTGTTTACTTTACTCGCACTGTTTACTTTACTCGCATACTATATTGTTTTCCACTCGATACGCTCATAACCTTTGTTTCAAGCAAACTGGTGAGATTGACAACCTCATCGCAAGTTGGGAACAAAGTACTTGGTTGTGTGTGTGCAGGTTCCGCATCACCTTCAGTCGTTTGTCTCTCCTCTCCTGATCAATAAACCTTGGTTTCTTAAACTGAGGGAAAACTAGTTGCTATACTCATCATACCTTCCTCTTGGGGTTCCCAACGGGCTGGTTATTCACCACGCACAAGGACAATCTGCTCCCACGTCAACCACACAGCAGCTTCTTTTCTGGCGCCGTTGCCGGGGAGGAAGAGAAGACTTCTGCGAGGGGAGTTTTTCGCACACACATCCTTTACTTTGTTATTGTTTTGCTTTACTTTATTTATTTTACCTGCATTGCTTTATATCAAAAACCCAAAAAAATTAGAATCCTTTGTAGTTGTTTTTACTTGTTTACTTTCGTTTTGCTGAAATGGCCAATCCTGAAAACACCAAGTTGTGTGACTTTACTAGCACAAACAATAGTGATTTTATCTGCACTCCTATTGCACCACCTGCTCCTGCTGCAAACTTTTATGAGATTAAGCCTGCTTTGTTGAACCTTGTTATGAAAGAGCAATTCTCTGGTGCTAGTACTGAAGATGCTGCAGCTCATCTCAACAATTTTGTTGAGCTATGTGAGATACAAAAATATAAGGATGTTGATTGTGATATTATTAAGCTCAAGTTGTTTCCTTTTTCTTTGAGAGGAAAAGCTAAAGATTGGTTGCTGTCTTTGACTAAAAATAGTATTGATTCATGGGCTAAGTGTAAGGATGCTTTTATTGGTAGATACTATCCTCCTGCTAAGATTATATCTCTGCGTAGCAATATTATGAAATTTACTCAGTTTGATAATGAACATGTTGCTCAAGCTTGGGAAAGAATGAAATCTATGATAAAGAATTGCCGCACTCATGGACTGACTACTTGGATGATTATCCAAACTTTTTATGCAGGACTGAATTTTTCTTCAAGGAACCTACTTGATTCAGCTGCTGGAGGCACTTTTATGTCCCTTACCTTGGGCGCCGCATCAAAGCTACTTGACAACATGATGGTAAATTATTCTGAATGGCACACCGAGAGAGCTCCACAAGGTAAGAAGGTAAATTCTGTTGAGGAAACCTCTTCCTTGAATGATAAGATTGATACCATTATGGCTATGCTTGCTAATGATAGGACTCATGTTGATCCTAATAATGTTCCTTTGGCCTCTCTGGTTGCTCAAGAAGAGCATGTTGATGTGAATTTCATTAGAAACAATAATTTTAACAACAATGCTTATAGGAACAATTTTGCTAGTAACAATTATAGGCCGTATCCTTCTACCAATGGTAATGGTTATGGTAACTCTTATGGTAATTCCTACAACAACACTAGGGCCGTGCCCTCCGAGCTTGAGGTAATGCTCAAGGACTTCATCGGTAAGCAAACTGCTTTTAACAAGTCCATTGAGGAAAAGTTAGGCAAAATTGATATTCTTGCTTCTAAAGTTGATAGCCTTGCTCATGATGTTGAAATTCTGAAATTAAAAGTGTTTCCTAATGATGTGAAAGAGAACAATGTTTTTGCTACCGCTAATGCTATTCAAGTTGGAATTGATGAAAATATTAGATTGTTAGCGGAATTGCATGCCAGGTGGGAAAGAGAAGATGAGATGGCTAGAGAGATGAAGGTATGTACCATTACTACCTCTAATGATGTTGCTCCTAATGCTAGCAATCCTCTTACTTTGATTGTTGTAGAGAAAACTCCCACTCCTTGTGTTAAAAAGCCTAAAACTGCCAAAACTTTTTCTCAAAAGAGTGCTGAAATTTTTCGGAGTGTAGGAGATGATAGCTCTATTTCTTTTAATGATTTTGATGTTGATGGCTGCAATATATCTGAAGTTATTTTGTTCTTGCAAAAGCTTGCTTTGACTCCCAATGCTAGTTCTTTAAATATTGCTTTTACTAAGCATATTACCAATGCTCTCATAAAAATTAGGGATGAAAAGTTGAAGCAAAAAGCCTCTATTCCCAATAAGTTAGAAGATGATTGGGAACCCATCATTGATATGCATGTTAATGGTTATGATTGCCATGCTTTATGTGATCTAGGTGCTAGTATTTCGATCATGCCTAGAAAGATTTATGACATGCTTGATTTACCACCGCTTGAAAAGTGTTATTTTGATGTTCCTATTGCTGATGTTGCTAAGAAGAAACCTTTGGGAAGAATTAATGATGTTCTTATTGTGGTTAACAATAACCTTGTTCCCGTTGATTTTCTTGTTATGGATGTTGAATGCCATGCTTCATGTCCTATTATTTTGGGAAGACCCTTTCTTCGAACTGTAGGTGCTATCATTGATATGAGGGAAGGCACTATCAAGTATCAATTCCCACTAAAGAAAGGTATGGAACACTTCCCTAGGAAAAGAAAGAAATTACTTTTTGCCTCTATTCTTAGAGCAAATTATGAGCTTGATACTTCATCACTTGATATTACTTGATTCGCAATTTTCTGCGCCTAGCTCAAAGGCGTTAAAGAAAAGCACTCTTGGGAGATAACCCAATGTTTTTACTTTCAGTACTTTTTCTTTTATTTGAGTCTTGGAAGTCATTACTACTGTAATGACCGCTCCTTATCTTGTTTATTTCGTTTTTGTGCCAAGAGAAGCCTCTAATTTGAGTGAGGTAAAGATTTGGGGATGTTGCTGTCCTGAAACTGTTTTCGGTGCTGCACCGTAAAAATTCGTGAAAATTCGCTGTATATCTTTTGGACCTGCGATTTCTTGTGCATATGCCCCAGGTTATATCCAAAGTTTTGTTAGTTGAACACTTTTTGATTTGAGCAACAGAAAATCCCTCAAAAATTCGACCTTTGTCAGCTGTTCAGTTTTGACAGATTTCTGCCAATATTTGTGTTTGCCACTTTATCGCTTTCTTTTGAGTTCTTTTGATCATGGAACTTTTGGGGAGGTTGCTACAGTAGTATCTACTATATATGTGGTGGTTTTGAGTTGAAACCTGAAGCAAAAAGAGGTTGATTATATGTTATGCTTACACTAATGTTGCTAATAGAATTGTGTTTAGTTTTGTATGAAGGAAGTTTTCAAGTGTAGGGATTGGAGAATGATGAGATGAGTTGAAGAATGGACAAAAGCTCAAGCTTGGGGATGCCCATGCATCACCCCAAGAAATATCCAAGAAGTACAAGCGTCAAAGCTTGGGGATGCCCCCGAGGCACCCCTTCTTCATCGGCAAAAATTAGGTCACCTTTCAAAACACTATATTTTTATTGCTTCATGCACTATGTGTTTTTCTTGGAGCGTCAGTTGTTTTAGTTTTCTTAGTTAGTTTAGTTTGTTTGTTTGCTGCAATAAATGGTTGGACCCCAACAAATTTCCTTTGGAGAAGTTGCCTTGCTTTTCATTTGCAAAGAACGCTCTAGTTTTCACTCTTATTAAAAATCGAGCGTTCTTCTTTTTCTGCTACTGCTTTTGGTTTTCGTTTTCACCTTGATTTGCGTTCAGACCTTGTCATATCTTTTCATCAAGGTGTATTTTTGCCTCTGATCTTTATTGGTTTTCATCAAAAGAGGTGTTTATAAAAATTTCAAATGGTGTTGGAAAAGAGAAAAAGCTTTGTGCAAAATAGTGGTACAAGAAGGAGCTTGTGTAGACTGCGGCTTAGGCTTTTTCATGTCATGCTTGATGTCTTTTTGATAGTATGCTTAGTGGTTTTGCTGTAGCATGCCTTGTCTCAAATAACTGAGATTGCTTAATGAGCCTTTGAAAAAAATCATGCGTTGTTTTTTATTGTATGGAAGCATTATTTTGGTTTTCTCCTTGATGCTTTATTTGGGTTGACTTGGCGCATGCTCACACATGTTAGACTCTTACAAAGTCGCCAATAGCCTTCATGATCATTTAGTTTTTGACTTTTGATGCCATCTTATGCTTCTTTTAATGTCGCTTTGTCGCTTTGCATGATTATGGCCATTATTGCTCTCTTAGTTGGTCGCTCCCCGTCTTTTGCTAGCCCTCGCCTTGTACTGAGTATGAGCTCTACTCGTGCATCCAACTCCTAAAAGCCAAAGTTTTCCAAAGTGTCCACCATACATACCTACTAGCAATTTGCTATTCCAAGTAAATTTGACTTGCTTTTATTTTCTCTTCAAATTAAACTCTTACCAGTGTTATGCGAAATTCGGTTAGTAAAGCTCTCACGAACCGGAAGGCACACTTTACTTTTTCCTGTTCTTAAAAATTTGACATTGTGGTCTCTTATGTTGAGTTGTTATGCTTGCAAGTTGTAAGTTGGAGACTAGCCCAACCATGCAGTCATGGGCAAGCTTTCAACATTGCACTTCTTATTTGAGTTGATATCGTGATCTTTTGTTTATGGATGCCCGCGGTGTGAAATGAATTGGGAATCTTGTGGGGATCATGGAGTTTGTATATGTGTTAGGGAAACGCCAGGCCGCCAATCTAAGCCATGCATAATTCATGGTGGAAATTTGCAGCATACCCATGGTGAACATTCGACGACGCATCTCACAATAAAAAGCTAAACAAAAGGCAAATAAAAGAGATGTCGAGGTGTTCATTGTCTGCTTATCCTGTCATTTTGGTGTGGGCTTGTTCCATGTCATCGGGCACGGAGGTACCCCATTGGCGGTTCTCAATGATATGCATATACTTACAATGACAAGAGCCTTGCTTGGGACTCTAAGTAAAGTAGCATGAGGTTTGGGTACTCGTATTCATGGGGCACGAGGTTTTCAACTTATGATTTGTCAAGCATATGCATCATAATTGTTCTCGCATTAACTTTAACCATTCAAGATGCTTATGATGGGGGCAATGAGAGCTCAAAGCCGGTAAGTACCATAATTTTTGAAGGTTATAAAACTTGCAATCACTGCTTCCCTCTGCGAAGGGCCTTTCTTCTACTTTTATATTGAGTCACCACCTTCTACCTTTACGCACCATTAAGAGAGCATAGTTGTCATTCTTAGTGTAATATGCATTGTCCCAAAGTTCATTGATTGATTCATATTGTTGGTTTCACTTGTTCTTAAATTATTTGTATCTAGTCGCCCTCTTAAACTTGAAGGTGTCCTATGCATTTATGTTTTGCTCTCTTTGAAGGACAAGCTGAAAACCATTTGTATGTTTTTCCTTATGATTTGAACACATGTTTGACTTTCATTGTTTCATTATCTTGATCTTTTGTTTGTGTTCATGTGCATGTTTACAACATGGTTGCTAAGTTTCTTATTGTCATGATTATATCTTCATGCCCATGTTTTAAGTTCTTATGATCCCAGCTCACAAATGCTTACATATATGATCAAGATTGTGTAGGTGCATGTCACCTCAAAAATTATTCTTTGTTATCACTTACCTACTCGAGGACGAGCAGGAGTTAAGCTTGGGGATGCTTGATACGTCTCCAACGTATCTATAATTTTTGATGCTCCATGCTTGTTTTTACACCATTTGCATATTGTTTCGTTACACTTCGTGGCACTTTTATGCATTTTCTGGAACTAACCTATTAACGAGTTGCCACAGTGCCAGTTTCCCGTTTTCTGCTGTTTTTGTGTTTCAGAAGTGATACACAGGAAATATTCTCGGAATTGGACGAAACAAGTTCCTGAAGTCTTATTTTACCCGGAAGCTTCCAGAGATCCGAAGGAGAGTAGGAGGGAGGCCACCAGGGCCCCACACGCAGGGGTGGCGCGGCCAGGCCTCTGGCCACGCGGGCCCCGCGTGAGGGCGCCTGGCTCCTCCTCTGACGACGCCCCTTCGCCTATAAAGACCCCCCGACGGAAAAAACGTAAGTACCCGATCAATTTTCCAGAACACATCGCGATCCGCCGCTGCCGTCGACCCGAAGATTGGGAGGGTCCAGAAGCTCTTCCCGGCACCCTGCCGGAGAAGGGAATCGCCACCGGAGGTCTTCTTCATCGCCATGCTTGCCTCCAGAGCGATGATTGAGTAGTCTACCTTGGACTATGGGTCCATAGCAGTAGCTAGATGGTTGTCTTCTCCACCATGTGCTTCATGTTTAGATCTCATGAGCTGCCCTATATGATTGAGATCACCGTTATGTAATTCTACATGTTTGGTTTGTTGGGATCCGATGAATATTGGTGTTTATGATTAAGTTGTTGTACTGAATTATATCTTTTGTTATCTCTATGTTGTTTATGATCTTGCATGCTCTCCGTTGTTAGTAGCTATCTTGGCCAAGTAGTTGCTAGTGACTCCAAGAGGGGGTATTTATGCTCGATAGTGGGTTCATGCCTCTATTTCACCTGGGGGAGTGACAGAAACCTCTAAGGTGGTAGATGTGCTGTTGCTACTAGGGAGAAAACAACATTCATATGCTCAAGGGCATATGCTTTGTTTACATTACACACTTTGCTTAATGCAATTATCTGTTGTTCGCAACTTAATACTTTTGGGGTGTTCGGATTGATATCCCCGGGAGTGGATTATTAGTCATAGATGCAGTTGGATGGCGGTCTATATATTTTGTTGTAATGCCCAGAGTAAATCTCATAGTGATCTTCTTGACATATCACGTTTATCTTTATTCTATCAATTGCCCAACTGTAATTTGTTTACCCAGCATGTGTTATTTTATCTATGGAGAGACACCACTAGTGAACTGTGGACCCCGGTCCTATTTACATCATATTGCTATCACCTGTTTACTTTACTTGCATTGTTTACTTTACTCACATACTATATTGTTTTCCACTCGATACGCTCATAACCTTTGTTTCAAGCAAACCGGTGAGATTGACAACCTCATCGCAAGTTGGGAACAAAGTACTTGGTTGTGTGTGTGCAGGTTCCGCATCACCTTCAGTCGTTTGTCTCTCCTCTCCTGATCGATAAACCTTGGTTTCTTAAACTGAGGGAAAACTAGCTGCTATACTCATCATACCTTCCTCTTGGGGTTCCCAACGGGCTGGTTATTCACCACGCACAAGGACAATCTGCTCCCACGTCAACCACGCAGCACTGAGCTCTGCCTTCTTCCTCTGGCCGGCCGTGGCGGCGAGGAGAGGAAGAGGCGGGCTCTGGCGGATGTCGGATCGGGTGGTAGGGAGAGCTTCTTCCTTTTGTTGTGGGTGCGCGACGCCGATGGAAGGCCTGCGTCATCTTCCCCTCTTTCTGCTCCTCAACCGGCCTGCCGTGGTGGCGTGGGGATGAGGGCGGTGGGGGGTCTGCGGGCGGCCAGCTCCCGTCTTCTTCAGCGTGACCTCTGTTCTAGCTCTGGAAGCTGTTTGCGGTGTTCTCTTCTTCACTCGGCCGGCCATGGTGGCGGGGGGGGGGGGGGGGGTGAGACGAGACGGTGCTACTCCTGCCGGAGTTGGTGGAGGAGTCTCGAAGCCTCCGGAGATTCGGCTTCATGCGGCGATTTCTCTGCGTCGGCCTCTGCCTGCCGCCGCAAGCCATGGTCATAGGGTTGGCCACACCGCGCTCGACGACGACTTCAAGCCCCCCGCCCAGCCAAGTGGTTTTGTCCCCGGCTGGGACTGGGGTGGCGCCGCCGTGTCCCGGCAAGCCGCCAGCGTGAGCTCTGGACTTGATCGCGTTTGCGAAGTCCTGTTTAGGGTGCAGTGTGTAATTGTTAGGGGCCATGTTGTATTTTCGTTCTTTCTGTTGGGCCTCTCTGTAAAATTGTACCAACCGCTGGAATGAATCTCCTGGTCCTTCTGGACCTTACCCGTTCAAAAAAAAAACTTTGGAGTTCAAAATTCCTCTATGAAAAATATACAGATTCTTCCTGTATTTTCAAATTAATCACATGAATTTGCCTGCCTTTAATTAGTTCGCGATCCCAAAAGGACGAAATATTATAGTAAGCAAAGTTGACCATGTAACTATGATAATAATATTGAGATACAATGTTTCAGATTATAGCTCTAAAGTCTATCATTGTAGATAGACCTAAATACGATCATAATTTATTTTTGAAGAACAAGTATTTACTTGAATTTTAGTTCAAGACGATGGTTTAAAAAAATTCATGTTCAACCGAATCTTCCTTAGAGCTACGGAAAATAGTAAAGACTAAATCACATTTATATTACGTGTCACTATATTAGTTACGGCGTCTTTCAATATGTCTTTGCATCCATTTTCGTATTAATACCTTGATAGAGGTCTCTAACTCTCTGAGTACTTGTGTAACAAATATCTCAATAGATATTTATAGAGTGAATTCTTGTCTAGGTTATGTGTAGCTAAACATATTACAAAATGGAACCAACAAGGAGATGAACCACCGTTATATTCAAATAAGGTAATTAGTAGTGGTTCTCTAGCCGCCTAGCCTCATCACCATCAAGCGACAATGGAAAGAATAATAAAATAGCAGGATTTGGTATGGCTTTCACCAGAAACATCAAGGTCAATTTTTGACTCCTCTAGTGATGAAGAAAATCCTCTTCATGTCCAATGGCAAGACATTCAAATTATCATGAAAGTGCTTAAGTAGACCATGAGTCTTAGGTCATGTACAATGGTAGAAAAGATATGCCTTCTCTTAGCCATCTACATCATGTAGAGAAAGCACTAGTTATAATTTGTATAATGCATAATCTCTTATTATCATCACTATCAATTAATGAGAATTCATTATTTTTTAGTAAAATAATTAATTTGCTAAAAAAGATAAATGGTACAACTCATAAAATAATCTTCTCTTATTTTTTAAGGGATCATATCTTGGCTACGAAAAGATATCCTTTTTTGTTTCTCTCCTTAAACTAGAAAAATCTTTTGTGAGTATGTGACACCTCTGGAAAAAAAGGCTGACATCATCATCTTATAAAATCTTGCCAAGACTGCTAAAAATAGGAAAAAACTCCTGAATAAATAGGAATATCTTCTTATCAATGCATGTTGCAATAACAATCTCAAAATTATAAGCTATACTATTATATCTAGGCTCCTTATTTTTGGACGGAATTAATTTCCCCTAATACCATCCAGGACAGCCGGGAGGCGTTCACGCTCATCCACCATATATGCGCTCTGATTGCCCAGAACACAGAAACTATACTCCAACAATTTACTCGTGAACCTTCAGTCCTTCACACAATGGCTTCCCGCCGCGTCGACATGCGGCTGATCCCTCTCCTGCTCCTCCTCCTCGTGGCCCCTCTAGCCATGGTGACTCGTAAGTACAAACACCTTGGACCATTGATTTTCACCTTGGCGACGCTGAATTATCCTTGGTTTGATCTTTGATGGTGCGCAGGGTCAGCGTGGGTTGGGGACTACGCGTCGAGCCAGCGCTGCGGGGGGACGTTCGTGGAGGCGCAGTGCGACCCGGGCAAGCCGTCGGCGAACCGCGCGTGCAGCGACGCCTGCCACTACGACGGATGCGGCGGCGGCCACTGCGTCTACCTCGGCTCCGGCCCCGGCGCCGCACGGGGATGCCGCTGCCTGATCTAGCTAGCTAGCTACCCGCTGCATGGTATACGATCGATCGGCGGCCATCGGCTAGATGGTGACGGACATCGATCGTTATATGTGATCTCTGAATAAAGTACAGTACTCTGAAATTGTTGTGCAAGCACATATCTCGTGCGTGGGTATATTCATGGAGAAAACATTGTTTGGCAGATGGTAATTGTTGTCGTGATGGATATGTTCAGCACGATCCATTTTCATAGGAGTCGGCGGGGAAGGAAATGCAGCAAATCCTTTTTCATTAACTCCAGATATTCGGTGATTGGCATACATGGGAAACACTGATATCCTAGTACTAACGGAGAAGGTAGGATCTAAAAATGGCAGGAGGAGGTCATATCAGACATTTGTTATGGCACCGGATAGATATCCAGCCGGCCGGCAGCCGCTAGCTGCACGAAACGTACACTTTGCCCAAAAGGAAAGAGCTGACTAAGTAATTTGGCATCTATTTAACTAGACAATTCCCCGCGCTTTGCAGCGGGAACTTTTGAAACAAATAAATTATAGTACACAAAAAAATGTTGAAATATCGTAAACAAATAATATAATATCGCCAGAATGGTTATATAAATATTTTACAACAATGGATCTTGTGTGGTCAAAATCACTGTTTGGAACGCTATGCAGAAATAAGACCTTGACAAAATGCTATACAACTCGTACTGATGCGAATCAACATATATTTGAACTTATCTACAAAGAGACTGCACTTCTCGCCTGGAAATCTGTATTGCGTACATTGTGAGTTTCGATTAATGAAGAAAAATTGCTAATTTCAACGGTAACATGTCCTTGAGTTGAAACAAACATGACACGGAGTATGTCCTATTAGATGTGTACAATAACTTGTAATCACTAAGGAAGATGGAGTTCAAACCGGAAAATTGAGCACAACTGTAATTGATTGGTATGAGGAATGCATTCTTAATTTAAAGGAACTTTCTTGTACTTGACAAAAAGATTTGCCTCAAGTACAAAACCAATAAAAATGGTACATGGATTTCAATAGCTGCTGGCCTACAAAATAATGTTCTGCACATACTGATGCCCATATTGAGTAGCTTACAATGCTTAAGATGAAATAGTCACAAAAACGTAAAAATAACAGTAGAAATCTGTGGTGTTGCTTGATAGGGTTGCGGGAAAGAAGAATTCTCCACTTGGTGCACGTGAGAACAATTCCAGTCGACTACTTGCCACCGCCAACATCAACCCTATCAGCCACATCTTTCCTAACTGGCTTGAGCGCTCTTGAACAGCAGACCAAAATCAGATGCAGATAAAAGTATCTAATTGAGTTAACTGGAACGAAAGCTTCTATAGACAAATGGTCACTACTTGCAGCATAGCACATGAATACATGTATCTTATGCTTAACAACTTGACAGAAAAATGGATCACTCTCATAAGAATGTTGTATTTACCTCATGATTACAGATGGGGGGAAAGAATAATTGTGGGTTCACACGGGAACTGCATATGCCATGAGCCTCACCCCACATCAGCATTTGTTACATAGACGGCAGTGACATGGCAATTGGCAAGACATGTCCATGAAATAGCGCACAACACTGCAAGCGCGAGTGATCAAAACGGTTCAGCTCCAATGTGAAGGCCTGCTGGACGGAGACGGCAAGAGGTCCGGCAAGCCTATGAGGCATTTGTGTCATGGGAGATTGGGAGGAAGTGGTGAGGACAAAGGAGATGGAGAAAGACATGGATATAGGATGGTATATACATAGGGCGGGGAGGGAAAAACCATCGGTTCCTATTGCAAAACAGTGAAACAGGTGAAGAGTAAAGGAAATCAATTATTTAATTATACGTGGAGAAGACATAGTGGGAAGGGGAGATGATGGACGTGGAAGGAGGACGGTGGGAGCTAGACGGTTGGAAAACAGAAAATGATGACAACGTAAGTCTGGGTCATTCATTCTAATAAAAACGTGTCCAGCAATAATAACAAAACAGGCGCTAATCATACATCACGAGCCTAGCTGGAGAATGAGGATGACGAGCACGGGCAGCTAGGCGGACTGTGCGCTCACATTCCGGAAAGAATCTATCCATCCACATCTCAGCCGATCGAGGGATTCAATTGATTAGCCGCCCGCCATCAACGAACCAACTTGGCAGCGCCGCGTAATGGCGATCACTGTCGCCGCCCAGCCCAAAACCCACCGTACCTACGTACGTACGCTCGGCCGTTCCCGTCCATCCATTCATCCATCCATCCCTGGGGTTAATTAATTATTACTGGTAGTTGCAGGCCCAGATGGGTGAGAGTGATCGCGATTAACTGCGGCGTGCGCGAGATGGCACCGGGCGGCAGATGCAGATCATCATTGGGTGTCAGCAGGATCTGGATTGGATTTGGCATTGCAGCGGAGTGGTCCTTTTTTCGTTTGCTTTCCCATTCCGGCCAGGACCACGTACGCTGCTCGCTGCTGCTGCTGCTGCTGCTGCTGCTGTCTCGTACTTGCTCTGCGCATGATAGTCTCCTAGGCTAGCTAGTTAGGGTTTAGGAGCTAGTATATGCATGATAGTTCCGCTTTTCCGAAGTTTATGTAAATTAGGAACGAACTATCATTGAAATAGAGAAAGGAAAAATCATACGATAACTTATACGGTTTGTCGGGTCTAGAGATGCCCCTAATGCATGCATGCAGCATGCAATGCAACCGTATTTTCTTTCTCCTTCTCTTGGACACGCAACTGCATTTCTAGCGGCGCGCGCGGATGACATGCATGCATGCATGCATTTACGTGCCGTATGAAGACGGCAAACTTTCGTCCTTGTCTCTCGTCATATCTCACCCTCTCTCGGTAGGGATCGATAAAACACACACACAGCTGTCTGTCCCTTTTGTCTCGTAATTAACGATACACAGCATCTAGCACTAGTGCACTAGCATAGTTAATCGCATTCCTTCATACAAATATGCATCGTGTATAATTCCAGTGAAAAGAACAATCACGAGTACAAAGCAGCGTACGTCTCACCTACGCATCAGTATAAGCGGCACTTTCTGCCTGCGAATAAAAACCTCCAGATCGATAATAATCTGGCGCCTGCCGGTTGTAACAAACTTTCCAATAGCTTAGCTAGACGCAACGAAAGATGGATGGACAGATATGTGTGGGCGACAGCGAAAAAGCCTCTTCATTTCACCTGTTTTTTTCCCGGGCAGCTAGCTCTACATCATTAGGCATTCCATAAATCCTAGCCAGGCCGTCCAATCAGCTAGCCAGACTGTTCCATATACCTACATACGTACGTACGTATGTACGTGCCCTACACTTGAACGTGCGTGACCGGTCCTGAAAAGACCACCACACTTTCGTACGCAATCATGTACGTACTCCACATACACAATTATGTACACACGGACAATATATATAGAGATCGATATGTGCATACTATATATATAAAGATACTGCATGCGTCAACTCAACATATATAAAGATCGATATGTGCATACTATATATATACTAGTTGGATGCTCGTGCGTTGCCACGGGCTACTTTTTCTGCATCCCATGTAATATAATACACATAATTTTGAGGTATAGAATAGACACGTGATATTGCAAAAATAATAAAAGGTGTCTTTGATTAAATATAATTTGACAAAGTCTATAATTTGACATCATATGCACAAAAGGGACAACCGAACAATTAGCACTTAGCTTGAATCCGGATCTATCAGACCAATGAGTCGGCACATTACACTTTGTCTCAGTCATGTCAATCACACGTTTTGCCTTTGGTCATGTCGCTCGCTCGTGTTGTCGTCTGTTCCGAGCTGATTTAATCAAAGTCAGCTCCGTGATTAACACTACTCACCGTTCCCAAATAAATTTGCCTTAGTTCCCCCATGGGCCCATCTTTGTGCATTGGTATGGTAGGTATTTGTATTTACTTAAATGCATAAACCTCTATTCGGGTGTTTGCTCAACAACAAGAAGAACAAAAGAAGGCTTAAATAAAAAACAAAATCAAAATGGAGGAAATGTATCATGTTTGTGAATACAACATGCATATTGAATGTGAAGGCATAATGTTTTTTTAATAAATAAGGTTGCCATGTGATAGTCTCAAGATTCTTTGTACTTGACCACGCCAACTTGTAATTACTTCGGGTGTCACTCCTATGTAGTTTAAACTTGGTGTATGTTCTATCCTAACATTGTAATTCCATGAAGTTGTCATGATGATCTATCACCGAACAAAGGTTGATGATTAACAAAATAATTAATCAGAATTTTAAAAATTACCTTTTTGTTGAAAAACCTCATCACCTCTCAAATTTTGGTGTAATTAAATCTTCATAGGAAATAAAAAATTCTCTTCCTCACCAGGTGTGAGAAAGTAACAAAGCACTTGGGACATTCGCCACTTTTATGTGAAAATTGGGGGAAAAATAGGAAGTTAAATACGTACCAAGCACAATCTTCAGTAGTAAAAGCTTAGTCATCTTGGTTCGTTGAGACGCAGAATTCTTTTCCATTAATCTAGTATGGGCATGCATCTGAACTCATCGTCAGCTTACTACTGCACATCAACTCTGAAAACGAGCACCATTCATCACGATTCCGTCTCAACCAATACAAATACCTAGTCGCCTTCACGAGGGTGATCTTCGCTGTGGTCCTCCGCTAGACCGTCGGGTCTGACCGAGCTTCGAAGTGCCCAGGGCGACTCAGTAGACGTCGGGTCAAGCCGGCTATCCGGTACCAGCTTCTACATGATGAACTCGGACCAACTCTGCGGGCATCCGGTACCACGACGCACGGACTCCACATCTGGCCTACGGTGGTGGCTGCAGTTCGGCAGCAACACCGTGCAACCGCTGCTCCTGGCTCGAGCTTTTTTGTCCAGTTGCGTAGTTCTCGTTATGGTCTCGATGACTCGATCTCGTCGATCTCCGGTGGCACTAATCAGATTGATGTAAAAATCAAATCACTCTGCGACCCCTCGTTGGTGTCGATTCGTTGCTGCTGCTGCAGCTCCAAGTTGGCACGTCTCCTCCAGTACAGCGCCTCGCACATCGCTCCTTGGCGACCTCGTCCTCACCATCTTACCGGCAGGGGAAGCTCACGGAGAGACTATATCTAGGCAATCGTATCTATTGGAGTCCATAAAGAAGTCCTCTTCGTGTTTGAACGGACGTGGTTCAGCTCTCCACGTCCGCTTCGTGTCTACTTCTTTGATCGAAATCCTTCTTCACGTTATCCCCCTCGCATAGACCTGGCCCATTGAGGCCCACTTCATGGTATATATGCTACGGACGCGTACGACAACCGGTTTGTTTTAGGTAGGAAGATTTGTTTGACGACGAGACGTACGATGCACAACCGGTTTTCTTGACGTACGAAGATTTTTTTGACGGACGACTCGGTTTTTTCACGTACCACGGTTTAAGGACCATCACGACCTCTAGCGGTATTATTAGTAGAGATATCCTGACGGGACTTCAGTATCCATACCTAATAAGGTGCTGCGTGGCATGCAGTGCCAAATTAGGGTACTGTATATCAATATTTTGAAGAGTTCTTTCTTGCACGCAATTCGGTCCTCTCTAAAAAAATACTCCCTCCATGCCGGATTATAGGGCAATTACGTACTTCAAGACAAACTTTGACCATTAATTTTAATTAAGAAAATATAAGATATATTATATAAAAATTATATCATTGGATTCATATTCAAAAGAACTTTCCAATGGTATAATTTTTATGTTAAATATTTTATATTTTCTTAACTAAAATTAATTATTAAAGTTTGTCTTAAAATACACATTTGCACAATAATCCGGCATGGAGGGAGTAAACAATTGTCCATGGATGAACTAACTTAACGAGCGAGCTACCGGTAGCAGTGTAGCACCGGCTGTTCGAATTCGGTGCTAATCATCCTATCAGGAAAGAAGTAGATTATCAATGAATCGGGGATCTTCTTTAATTACTACGGAGTAGCTTAAACAACATCGAGCTCTCTAATTAGGCTGGCTAGGATGGAGTAGGAACCATGTACGCACCAATCGTTACCGTACGCTGCACGGAAAAATAATCGATGGATCACGGTGATGAAATTATTCTCCATACCTTGTCGGCGGCACGTCAATGTCTTCGATCTACAGCAGTATATATCCAGCTTTGTTTTTCGCGGGGATTGGTTAATTTATGCAGCTTAGCTGTTGGCGAATTAATCATACATATGCGGAATAATTCAGTAAAACTCTACAAGAGTATGGTACTGTACTGTATGATATTTTATACCCAGAGCTAGCCTTATTTGGATCTCAGCTTGCAAGAATAGTTTTTTTTGCAATTAGGTTTACCGATCTAGTATTAATAACCATCAATACCAGTACAAAGAGTTCAATAAGAAAAAAGATTACAAATAGATGTCTGGATCGCCTAGAGACGGCTATGGTCAGTAGCCCGAGCTGAAGGCCGAAGGCGCACCCGCCGCCCTTGGCCCTCCATTACTGAAGTGGCGGAAACCTTGCCCTAGTACAACTCGTTGCATGGCTTTGTTCATGAAAGAGCTTAATTTGCAACAATATTTAGGTGTGTGACTGATCAGCTATTGTCTAATTACAGGATATGAACCAAATTTTGTGTACATTTATCTCGGATCGATGATCCTTACGTTATCCATCCATGAAAATGCGTATGCGCCTTCATTTTCTCCCCCTTTTCCTCTTTATTTTATTCCTTTCGAAAAAGCACGCGCATGCAGCTAGCTGCACCGTAGCATAAAGGAAAAGCCTATCAATCAGTAGAACGAACATGCATGTTGTTGTCCTAGTAAAAGGTACATGGTTTTTGTTCCTAGACAGCACTGACTCCTGTACATGTGTGTGGACAAGTGCATGTGCATTTTATTAATTTCATTTGCCGTAACCTTTACACTGTTTTCTCAACATGATACGATGATTAATGGCTCGACACATCTTAATTTATACTCCACCATTTGTATAGTATCAACAATTGTAGCAAATTAAGACGCATCATCATCTTTTGAAGGATACAGGGTGTGCATCCACATGAACTCCTTACATTGTATTGTTGAATTGGAAGTACAAGTGTAAGTAAAGGGAATACATCGTATAATCATATAATGCGAGCTGCATGAGGTACAAATTGTGTTTTTGTCATGTCACCATTAAATTAAGAACTTGTATGAAAAAGATTATTTTTCTTTGAAAATCTTATTTAGCGCATCTCTAAGGGAGGCCTTCATCGATCCCGCGTCGGTCCACGTGCGCGCCAGCAAGGCAATCTAGTAGGTGGGCTCCGCTTGACTCCACCCATTTCCACCATCTCTCCTCTCTCTCTCTCCACAGTTTGTGGCCTAGTTTTTTGCGGCTTTATAGCCCCGGGCGAGGCCAGGCGTACTTGGAAGTGTCCACGACAAACCCCACTACCACCGTCGCCATGAGCTCGACCGGATTCTCCCTGCCGGTCGCCTACCACATCTCCACTTTCTTGATTGTTGCGTCTAATCATAATTGGTGATACCACCTCGGTCTCTTGTGCATGCAAGGTGTTCAGTTTTAACCAAATAAGTTTGTAGATAATTTTTTTGTTGCAATTTTTCTCCAAGGACTATCAATATAATTTATTGTGATTGTTGTTACATAGACCATGGATAGCAATAATGACTTCTTCTATAGTGTATTTGTTATTGAAACATCATCTAGTGAAAAATCTGTTGACAACAATGTGATATTATCGTTGTGGCTCATCTCGCATTCAAGGAGCGGTAGAACACATTGGGTCGGTTTTGAGGTTAGATATTGGGACACTTGGTGGTCGATCATGACAGAGCAACTAGCCATGTTCTCCTAGACAAAGACTATTTTAGAAACAAGGCAATCCTCCAGGGAAGCTTTGGGTATGCTTGTGCATGCCCAAAGATGTGTTCATGCGTCTTGTGAACGGTGCGAGGGACTATATATGATGGCTACTTCAGATTGAAGAGAGATTGAGTCGGGTTTCTTGGGCTCTCTTTTATTCATAAATGCATTACTGCTACAAATATTATTGCATGTCGAGTTGATTACAATCAGATTGACAATTACATTAAAATGGGAGAGGACACCTTGGTGCCATGTATCTTTTTTTGAAACGATGGTGAAGATTTTTGAAAAGGAAAACTTGAGAGAACAAAACTCTCAAGAGACATAACTTGGATCATGGCTACAAGATCTGCAAGAGGCTTTCCTGTGATGATTGGATACATCCATTGGGGGCATTTGGAATAGAAATACTATCCATTTGGTTGGCAGGGCACATAAATATCATGTTTGAGCATCCACTATCATACTTGATATAGTGGCATCATATGATCTCTGGATTTTTCAATCTTTCTTTGACATGGAAGGATCTCACAATGATCGGCATGCTACAAATGATCTCTGGTGTTTGCAAGACTTGAGGCAACGCTCTAGAGAGCAACTTTGAGATCAGTGGTGACCAATAAAACAATGGATACTATCTAGCCGAAGGTGACTATCCTTAGAGGGCGACATTCGGGAAGATAATCCCCAACCCCTAAGGATAACAACTGATCTCTTTCTGCATTACAACAAGAGAATTGTAGGAAGGATGTGGAATAGGCATTTGTTTTGCTCCAATCTCGTTAGGGTACTGTTTTCACCAGCCTAATGAACTTGGTAACAATGAACGATGTGGGAGGCCTTGAATGGTTGTGTCATCATGCACAACATAATTGTGGACATGACAGTGATGACCATTGATTACATAATTTTATTGGGACTTAATGGGCTCTTGAGTCGAGCAAGATCATGCAACATCCAAGTTCAAAGATTCCTCAACATGCACGAACGAATTTGTGATGGGGTCTGCACCAACAACTTCAAGATGATCTAGTTTATCACGTTGTGATCGTCAAAGGAAACCAATAGTTTCCATATCCATGTGTGGAAGTGCAAAAATTATTTTTTATGAACTTTTCAAATTTCAATTCAGTTTTTTTGAACTATGTTATTTGAATATTTTAATTGTTTTCTAGTTTAATTTTGTGTGGTATTTTTTTACGATAGATTTGTTTAATCACTAGTAAATAAATAAAATAGCCAAATGAGACATTTGTCCGATGAAGGAGGGGGGCTTGTCCAGAACCGCGCCATGTGTGAAAACAAGTGTCCGTACGCCCCCCTCCCCCAAAAGGGACAAGATTTGGGGAATTCGGACAAAGGCAACCTTGGAGACGCACAATTATAAGTGAACTGATGTTGCCACTGACACTTTAAGTGCGATAAAGAATGCAACAAGAACTAAGACATCATATGTCCATATATGAATAGATTGTGTTAATTACTTCTTTCTATATTGATACGTCTCCAACGTATCTATAATTTTTGATGCTCCATGCTTGTTTTTACACCATTTGCCTAATGTTTCGTTACACTTCGTGGCACTTTTATGCATTTTTCGGAACTAACCTATTAACAAGTCGCCACAGTGCTAGTTCCCTGTTTTCTGTTGTTTTTGTGTTTCAGAAAAGCTACACAGGAAATATTCTCAGAATTGGATGAAACAAGTTCCTGAAGTCTTATTTTTCCCGGAAGCTTCCAGAGATCCGAAGAGGAGTTGAAGGGGGGCCACGAGGGCCCCACACACCAGGGCGGCGCGGCCCAACCCCTGGCCGTGCCCCCTATGTGTGAGAGCCCCTCGGGCCACTTCTGACGATGCCCCTTCGCCTATAAAGACCCTCCGACGGAAAAAACCTAAGTACCCGATCAATTTTCCAGAACACATCGCGATCCGCCACCGCCGTCGACCCGAAGATCGGGAGGGTCCAGAAGCTCTTCCCGACACCCTGCCGGAGAGGGGAATCGCCACCGGAGGTCTTCTTCATCGCCATGCTTGCCTCCGGAGCGATGAGTGAGTAGTCTACCTTGGACTATGGGTCCATAGCAGTAGCTAGATGGTTGTCTCCTCCACCATGTGCTTCATGTTTAGATCTCATGAGCTGCCCTACATGATTGAGATCACCGTTATGTAATTCTACATGTTTGGTTTGTTGGGATCCGATGAATATTGGTGTTATGATTGAGTTGCTATACTGAAATATATCTTTTGTTATCTCTATATTGTTTATGATCTTGCATGCTCTCCGTTGTTAGTAGCTATCTTGGCCGAGTAGTTGCTAGTGACTCCAAGAGGGGGTATTTATGCTCGATAGTGGGTTCATGCCTCTATTTAACCTGGGGGAGTGACAGAAACCTCTAAGGTTGTAGATGTGCTATTGCTACTAGGGAGAAAACAATATTCATATGCTCAAGGGCATATGCTTTGTTTACATTACACACTTTGCTTAATGCAATTATCTGTTGTTCGCAACTTAATACTTGTGGAGTTCTCGGATTGATTCGCCACAAGTGGATTATTAGTCATAGATGCAGTTGGATGGCGGTCTATGTATTTTGTTGTAATGCCCAGAGTAAATCGCATAGTGATCTTCTTGACATATCACGTTTATCTTTATTCTATCAATTGCCCAACTGTAATTTGTTTACCCAGCATGTGTTATTTATCTTATGGAGAGACACCACTAGTGAACTGTGGACCCCGGTCCTATTTCCATCATATTGCTATCACATGTTTACTTTACTCGCACTGTTTACTTTACTCGCATACTTCTACTGTTTTCCACTCGATACGCTCATAACCTTTGTTTCAAGCAAACCGGTGAGATTGACAACCTCATCGCAAGTTGGGAACAAAGTATTTGGTTGTGTTGTGTGCAGGTTCCGCGTTGCAGCTAGCAAGCAAAGCTTGGACGAGGCGCCATATATAAATTGTCCGAAGCTGTCGCAAACTAGCAAGCATCACCTACAGTCGTATTGTCTGCTCTTCTCCTGATCGATAAACCTTGGTTTCTTAACTGAGGGAAAATCTGCTGCTATATTCATCACACCTTCCTCTTGGGGTTCCCAACGGGCTGGTCATTCACCACGCAACAAGCAACAGCTTTTTCTGGCGCCGTTGCCGGGGAAGAGTGGAAGACCTCTGCAAGGGGAGTTTTTCACACGCACATCCTTTACTTTGTGTTATTGTTTTGCTTTACTTTATTTATTTTACTTGCATCGTTTTATATCAAAAACCCAAAAAAATTAGAATCCTTGGTAGTTGCTTTTACTTGTCTACTTTTAGTTTTGCTGAAATGGCTAATCCTGAAAAGACCAAGTTGTGTGACTTTACTAGCACGAACAATAGTGATTTTATCTGCACTCCTATTGCACCACCTGCTCCTGCCGCAAACTTTTATGAGATTAAGCCTGCTTTATTGAACCTTGTTATGAAAGAGCAATTTTCTGGTGATAGTACTGAAGATGCTGCAGCTCATCTCAACAATTTTGTTGAGCTATGTGAGATGCAAAAGTATGAGAATGTTGATGGTGATATTATTAAGCTCAAGTTGTTTCCTTTTTCTTTGAGAGGAAAAGCTAAATATTGGTTGCTGTCTTTGACTAAGAATAGTATTGATTCATGGGCTAAGTGTAAGGATGCTTTTATTGGTAGATACTATCCTCCTGCTAAGATTATATCTGTGCGTAGCAATATTATGAAGTTTAGTCAGTTTGATAATGAACATGTTGCTCAAGCTTGGGAAAGAATGAAATCTATGATAAAGAATTGCCCCACTCATGGACTGACTACTTGGATGATTGTCCAAACTTTTTATGCAGGACTGAATTTTTCTTCGAGAAACCTACTTGATTCAGCTGCTGGAGGCACTTTTATGTCCCTTACCTTGGGCGCTGCAACAAAGCTACTTGACAACATGATGGTAAATTACTCCGAATGGCACACCGAGAGAGCTCCACAAGGTAAGAAGGTAAATTCTGTTGAGAAAACCTCTTCCTTGAGTGATAAGATTGATACCATTATGGCTATGCTTGCTAATGATAGGACTCATGTTGATCCTAATAATGTTCCTTTAGCCTCTCTGGTTGCTCAAGAAGAGCATGTTGATGTGAACTTCATTAGAAACAATAATTTTAACAATAATGCTTATAGGAACAATTTTGCTAGTAAAAATTATAGGCCGTATCCTTCTACCAATGGTAATGGTTATGGTAATTCTTATGGTAATTCCTACAACACCACTAGGGCCGCGCCCTCTGAACTTGAAGTCATGCTCAAAGACTTCATGGTAAAACAATCTGCTTTTAACAAGTCTGTTGAGGAAAAGTTAGGCAAAATTGATATTCTTGCTTCTAAAGTTGATAGCCTTGCTCATGATGTTGAACTTCTGAAATTAAAAGTGTTGCCTAATGATGTGAAAGAGAACAATGTCTTTGCTACTGCTAATGCTATTCAAGTTGGAATTGATGAAAATATTAGATTGTTAGCGGAATTGCATGCCAGGTGGGAAAGAGAAGATGAGATGGCTAGAGAGATGAAGGTATGTACCGTTACTACCTCTAATGATGTTGCTCCTAATGCTAGCAATCCTTTTACTTTGATTGGTGTAGAGAAAACTCCCACTCCTTGTGTTAAAAAGCCTAAAACTGCCAAAACTTTTTCTCAAAAGAGTGCTGAAATTTTTCGGAGTGTAGGAGATAATAACTCTACTTCTTTTAATGATTTTGATGTTGATGGCTGCAATATATCTGAAGTTATTTTGTTCTTGCAAAAGCTTGCTTTGACTCCCAATGCTAGTTCTTTAAATATTGCTTTTACTAAGCATATTACCAATGCTCTCATAAAAATTAGGGATGAAAAGTTGCAGCAAAAAGCCTATGTTCCCAGGAAGTTAGAAGATGGTTGGGAACCCATCATTGATATGCATATTGATGGTTTTGATTGCCATGCTTTATGTGATCTAGGTGCTAGTATTTCTATCATGCCTAGAAAAATTTATGACATGCTTGATTTACCACCGCTTGAAAAGTGTTATTATGATGTTCCTATTGCTGATGTTGATAAGAAGAAACCTTTGGGAAGGATTAATGATGTTCTTATTGTGGTTAACAATAACCTTGTTCCCGTTGATTTTCTCGTTATGGACGTTGAATGCCATGCTTCATGTCCTATTATTTTGGGAAGACCCTTTCTTCGAACTGTAGGTGCCATCATTGATATGAGGGAAGGCACCATCAAGTATCAATTCCCACTAAAGAAAGGTATGGAACAGTTCCCTAGGAAAAGAAAGAAATTACTTTTTGACTCTATTCTTAGAGCAAATTATGAGCTTGATGCTTCATCACTTGATGTCACTTGATTCGCAATTTTCTGCGCCTAGCTCAAAGGCATTAAAGAAAAGCACTCTTGGGAGATAACCCAATGTTTTATTTTCATTACTTTTTCTTTTATTTGAGTCTTGGAAGTCATTACTACTGTAATGACCGCTCCTTATCCTTTTTATTTCATTGTTGTGCCAAGAGAAGCCTCTAATTTGAGTGAGGTAAAGATTTGGGGATGTTGCTGGCCTGAAACTGTTTTCGGTGTTGCACCGTAAAAATTCGTATAAATTCTCTGTATATCTTTTGGACCTGATATTTCTTGTGCATATGCCCCAGGTTATATCCAAACTTTCGTTAGTTGAACACTTTTTGATTTGAGCAACAGAAAACCCCTCAAAAATTCGACCTTTGTCAGCTGTTCTGCTTTGACAGATTTCTGCCAATATTTGTGTTTGCCGCTTCATCGCTTTCTTTTGAGTTATTTTGATCACGGAATTTTTGGGGAAGTTGCTACAGTAGTATATGCTATATATGTGGTGGTTTTGGGTTGAAACCTGAAGCAAAAAGAGGTTGATTATATGTTATGCTTGCACTAATGTTGCTAATAGAATTGTGTTTAGTTTTGTATGAAGGAAGTTTTCAAGTGTAGGGATTGGAGAATGATGAGATGAGTTGAAGAATGGACAAAAGCTCAAGCTTGGGGATGCCCATGCATCACCCCAAGAAATATCCAAGAAGTACAAGCGTCAAAGCTTGGGGATGCCCCCGAGGCACCCCTTCTTCATCGGCAAAAATCAGGTCACCTTTCAAGACACTATATTTTTATTGCTTCATGCACTATGTGTTTTTCTTAGAGCATCAGTTGTTTTAGTTTTCTTAGTTAGCTTAGTTTTGTTTGCTGTAATAAATGGTTGGACCCCAACAAATTTCCTTTGGAGGAGATGTACTCGTTTTCATTTGCCAAGAACACTCCGTTTTTCTTTCTTACAATTTCACCGAGTGTTCTTCTTTTTCTGCTACTGCTCTTGGTTTTCGTTTTCGCCTTGATATGCGTTCAGACCTTGTCATATCTTTTCATCAAGGTGTATTTTTGCCTCTGATCTTTATTGATTTTCATCAAAAGAGGTGTCTTAAATTTTTTTCAAATGGTGTTGGAAAAGAGAAAAAGCTTTGTGCAAAATAGTGGTACAAGAAGGAGCTTGTGTAGACTGCGGCTTAGGCTTTTTCATGTCATGCTTGATGTCTTTTTGATAGTATGCTTAGTGGTTTTGCTGTAGCATGACTTGTCTCAAATAACTGAGATTGCTTAATGAGCATTTGAAAAAATCATGCGTTGTTTTTATTGTTTGGAAGCATTATTTTGGTTTTCTCCTTGATGCTTTATTTGGGTTGACTTGGCGCATGCTCACACAAGTTAGACTCTTACAAAGTCGCCAATAACCTCTATGATCATTTAGTTTTTGACTTTTGATGCCATCTTATGCTTCTTTTAATGTTGCTTTGTCGCTTTGCATGATTATGGCCATTATTGCTCTCTTAGTTGGTCGCTCCCAGTCTTTTGCTAGCCCTCGCCTTGTACTGAGTATGAGCTCTACTCGTGCATCCAACTCCTAAAAGCCAAAGTTTTTCAAAGTGTCCACCATACATACTGATGTCTACGCACTTCTATTCTTGTAGACACTTGTTGGGCCTCCAAGTGCAGAGGTTTGTAGAACAGCAGCAAATTTCCCTTAAGTGGATCACCCAAGGTTTATCGAACTCAGGGAGGCTAGAGGTCAAAGCTATCCCTCTCAAGCAACCCTTCAATTACGATACAGAAAGTCTCTTGTGTCCCCAATACACCCAATACACTTGTCAGATGTATAGGTGAAGGGTTTCGTAGCATAGTAAATCAAAAATTTTCCTACGCAACGAACAAGAAAGCCAAGATCTAATCTAGGAGATGTAATCAACGAGAGGTAGATGAGATCTTCATACCCTTGAAGATTCGCACAGCGGAAACGTTCAAGAGAACGTGGTTGACGTAGTCGTACTCGCCGTCTCCTCCTCGCGATCCGATCCGATCCTACGCCACAAGTGGCGGCGCCTCCGAGAGTTGCACACGTGCGGTGCAGCGACGTCTCCTCCTTCCTTGGTCCAGCAAGTATGGTGGAGAGATAGATTGGATCGGCAGCACGACGGCGTGGTGCTTATGGTGGAGAGTTTCTGCGGCAGGGCTTCGCCTACGCGCAGTCGCGAGAGAGAGAGAGGGAGGGCAGCAGTTGGCGGCTAGGGTTTAGGTTGGGGTGAGAGAGGGCTGCGCCCTTGCCCCCCTATATATAGAGGGGTGGCCGGCCAAGGCCAGCTTGGCCTCTCCCCAAACCCTAGCCGACTTGGAGTAGGAAGAGTGGGGGGCAAGTTTCCCCCCCTTCCTTCTTTGAAGACTCCCTTAGGGTTTCCCCTTGGGCTGGCCGGCTGGGCCTTAGGGGCCTTGTGCATTCTATCCGAGACTCCGAACTAAAACTCATAAACCAATTATCCATTCTATCCTAGCGTCGATGCACGTTAAGTGTGTGACCCTACGGGTTCGAGAATATGCAGACATGATCTTCTATCAATAATCAATAGCGGGATCTGGAAACCCATATTGACTCCCACATATTCATCGATGATCATATCGGATGAACCACGATGTCAGGATTCAATTAATCCCGTATATGTATTCCCTTCGTCACACGATATTTTACTCGCCCGAGATTTGATCGTCGGTATCACCATACCTAGTTCAATCTCGTTCACAGCAAGTACTTTACTCGTTCCGTAATCCGATATCACTTCGTGATTAACTCCTTAACCACATGCTTGCAAGCGGTGTTGATATCGATTACCGAGTGGGCCCGAAGTATATCTCTCCGACTTGGGAGGGACAAATTCCATCTCGATACATACAACTCAACAAGTACTTTCTGATCACCTGAGAGACACCTTTATTATCACCCTCACATAGGATGACGTTTGATGACTTCAAAGCTTTCTTCCGATACTAGGGAGTTGTATTATCTCATGGTCTAAGGAATACAATACATGACATAGGAAAAGCTTCGCAAAGATGAACACGATGACACGATCTAATTGCTCTGCTTTATTTGGGTCTGTCCATCACACCATTCTCCTAATGATATGATCTCATTATTAATTGACAACACATGTCTATGGTTAGGAAACCTTAACCATCATTAATCAATGAGCTAGTCCATAGAGGCGTACTAGGGACACAGTGTTGTTCATAAACCACACAAGTATTAAAGTTTCCGCTTAATACAATTCTAGCATGGAATATAAACATTATCATGAACAAGAATTATAATAATAACATCTTTATTATTGCCTCTAGGGCATAATTCCAACAGTCTCCCACTTGCACTAGAGTCAATAATCTAGTTTACATATGGCAACAATCTAACACCCATGGCATTAAGGTGCTGATCATGTTTTGCTCGTGGAAGAGGTTTAGTCAACGGATCTGCGACATTCAGATCTGTATGTACTTTGCTAATCTTCAGATCTCCATCTGATATATAATCTCGAATTATATGGAAACGGCGGTTGATGTGCTTGGTTTTTGGATGATATCTTGGTTCCTTAGCCAGTGCTATGGCGCCAGTGTTGTCGCACAATATCTCCAGTGGGTCCAAGGCATTTGGAACCACACCAAGCTCAGTGATGAAGTTTCTGATCCAAACTCCTTCACTTGATGCTTCCGAAGCAGCCATGTATTCCGCTTCTGTTGTAGATCCCGCGATCACGCTTTGCTTGCAGCTTCTCCAGCTCACAGCTCCACCATTCAAAATATAAACGTATCCTGTCTGAGATTTAGAATCATCCGGGTCGGTGTCGAAGCTAGCGTCGACGTAACCTTTTACGACGAGCTCCTCGTCACCTCCATAGACCAAGAACATTTCTTTAGTCCTATTTAAATACTTTAGGATGTTCTTTACGGCTGTCCAGTGTTCTACTCCTGGATCACTTTGGTATCTGCTCGTCAAACTAAGAGCATTGGACACATCCGGTCTAGTACACAGCATGGCATACATAATAGAACCTATGGCCGAGGTATATGGCACTTTGCTCATAGTTTCTCTATCTTTTACCGTAGCTGGACACTGAGCCTTGCTCAATATCTTACCTAACAACATGGGCAATGAACCTTTCTTTGCTTTATCCATTCTGAACCTCTTCAGAACTTTGTCCAGATATGTACTTTGGCTTAAAGCTATTAGGCGTCTTTCTCTATCTCTATAGATTTTGATGCCTAATATATAAGCAGCTTCCCCTAGGTCTTTCATTGAAAAACATTTATTCAAATAACTCTTCACATCGTTAAGCATATCGATGTCATTTCCAATAATCAATATGTCATCCACATATAGTACTAAAAATGTCACCGAGCTCCCACTCACTTTCTTGTAGATACAAGCTTCGTAGCAATTTGGAACAAATCCAAAACTCTTGATCACTTGATCAAAACGAAGGTTCCAACTCCGAGATGCTTGCTTCAGTCCATAAATGGAACGCTGAAGTTTGCACACTTTATTAGCATCCTTAGGATCGACAAAACCTTCGGGCTGCATCATATACAACTCTTCATCAATGTTGCCATTGAGGAACGCAGTCTTGACATCCATCTGCCATATTTCATAATCATGAAACGCAGCAATTGCTAATAAAATCCGAATGGACTTAAACATCGCTACGGGAGAGAAAGTCTCATCGTAGTCAACACTTTGAACTTGCCGAAAACCTTTTGCGACAAGCCGAGCTTTATAGACAGTAACATTACCATCCGCGTCCGTTTTCTTCTTGAAAATCCATTTGCACTCAACGGCCTTACGGTCGCTAGGAGGATCCACCAAAGTCCACACTTGGTTTTCGCTCATGGATCCCAATTCGGATTTCATGGCCTCTAGCCATTTCTCAGAGTCTGGGCTCATCATTGCTTCCTCATAGTTCGCAGGTTCGCTGTTGTCTAACAACAAGACGGTTAAGACAGGGTTGCCATACCATTCAGGAGTGGCACGTGACCTTGTCGACCTGCGAAGTTCAGTAGTAGCATCGTTTGAAGTTTCATGATCTTTATCATTAGCTTCCTCTCTTGTTGATGCAGGCGGCGCCGGAACAATTTCTGGTGCTGCGCTACTCTCCAACTCGAGAGAAGGTTCAATAACCTCGTCTAGCTCTACCTTTCTCCCACTCACTTCTTTCGAGAGAAACTCCTTCTCAAGAAAGGATCCGTTCTTTGCAACAAACACTTTGCCTTCGGATCTGTGGTAGAAGGTATACCCAATCGTTTCCTTAGGGTATCCTATGAAGATGCATTTCTCCGCTTTGGGTTCGAGCTTGTCCGGCATCAACTTCTTGACGTAAGCTTCGCATCCCCAAACTTTAAGAAACGACAACTTAGGTTTAGCACCAAACCAAAGTTCATACGGTGTCGTCTCAACGGATTTAGATGGTGCCCTATTTAAAGTGAATGCAGCGGTTTCTAATGCATAACCCCAAAATGATAACGGCAAATCTGTAAGAGACATCATTGATCGCATCATATCTAATAGAGTTCGATTCCGGCGTTCAGACACACCATTGCGCTGTGGTGTTCCGGGTGGCGTGAGTTGCGAAACGATTCCGCTTGCTTTAAGATGCGTGAGAAAATCATAACTCAAATACTCACCTCCACGATCGGATCGTAGAAATTTAATTTTCCTGTTACGATGGTTTTCCACTTCGTTCTGAAATTCTTTGAACTTTTCAAACGTTTCAGATTTATGTTTCATTAAATAGATATACCCATATCTACTTAAGTCATCAGTAAAAGTGAGAAAATAGCGATATCCACCGCGCGTCGAAATACTCATTGGTCCGCACACATCGGTATGTATGATTTCCAATAAGTCCGTTGCTCGCTCCATTATTCCGGAGAACGGGGTTTTGATCATCTTGCCCATGAGGCATGGTTCGCACGTGTCAAATGATTCAAAATCAAGAGACTCCAAAAGTCCATCAGAATGGAGTTTCTTCATGCGTTTTACACCAATATGACCTAGACGGCAGTGCCACAAATAAGTTGGATTATCACTATCTACTTTGCATCTTTTAGCCTCAATGTTATGGATGTGTGTTTCATTGCTTTCGAGATTCAGAAGAAATAAACCATTCACAACAGGTGCATGACCATAAAAGATGTTATTCATATAAATAGAACAACCATTATTCTCAGATTTAAATGAATAACCGTCTTGCAATAAACATGATCCAGATATAATGTTCATGCTCAACACAGGCACATAATAACACTTATTAAGGTTTAAAACTAATCCCGAAGGTAAAACTAAGGAGAGCGTGCCGACGGCCATCACATCAACTTTTGATCCATTGCCAACGCGCATCGTCACCTCATCCCTTGCTAGCCGCCGTCTATTCCGTAGCTCCTGTTTCGAGTTACAAATATTAGCAACTGAACCAGTATCATATACCCAGGCACTGCAACGAGCGCTAGTAAGGTAGACATCAATAACATGTATATCAAATATACCTTTGATGGTGCCAGCCTTCTTGTCCGCTAAGTACTTCGGACAGTTGCGCTTCCAGTGACCCTTGACCTTGCAATAGAAGCACTCAGTGTCCGGCTTAGGTCCAGACTTGAGCTTCTTCTCAGCAGGGGCAACGCGCTTGCCTCCGCCTTTCTTGAAAGATCCCTTTGCTCCCTTAGCTTTCTTAAAGCTAGTGGTCTTGTTGACCATCAACACATGATTGTCTTTCTTGATATCCACCTCCGCAGCTTTCAGCTTAGCGAAGAGCTCAGTGATCGTATCAGTGGAACCAATTTGATTATGAGTAACTACAAAACCTTTGTAGCTAGGAGGGAGTGATTGCAGAACTCTGTCAATCTTGAGCTCCTCTGGAATCTTGCAGTCCAGTTGCTCAAGGCGTTGAGTGTAGCCCGACATCTTAATGGCGTGCTCACTAACGGAACTCCCTTCCTCCATCTTGCAGTTAAAGAACTTCTCAGAGATCTCATATCTCTCAGAACGGGCCTGAGTCTGAAACATCGTTTTCAGTTCCTCAAGTATCTCAAAAGGCCCGCGGTACTTCTCAAAACGATTTTGAAGTTCCGGTTCCATAGAAAACAGCATGGTACTCATAATCACATCACAATCATCTCTACGAGCATTGAAGTCAGCAAGTTCTTCAGTTTTCGCAGTTGCAGCAGGGGTGTCACCTAGCGCTTTGTCAAGTACATAGGCTTTTTGTCTGCCAGCGAGTATGATTCTCAGATTGCGGAACCAGTTGGTGAAGTTAGACCCATTGTTCTTAAGCTTTTCTTTCTCAGCAAACACGTTGAAGTTGAAGTTGGACTTAGCCATTTGATCTACAACATTGCAAGTACAATTTAGACTATGTTCATGATAACTAGTTCAACTTAATCAAATTACTAGATGAACTCCCACTAAATTCAACATCCCTCAAGTTGTTTAGTGAACACGATCCAAATTCACCACACCTAATCCGATCTTCACGAGAAGAGATGTGGTTTCAATGGTGGACAACTCAGTGTCGATCATATCATTCATATGACTCATGATTAACCTTTCGGTTCATGTGTTCCGAGGCCATGTCTGTACATGCTAGGCTCGTCAAGTCAAACCCAAGTATTTTCCGCGTGTGCAAAACTGGCTTGCACCCGTTGTATGTGAACGTAGAGTTTATAGCACCCGATCATCACGAGGTGCTTGAAAACGACGAACTTTCGCAACGGCGCATACGAGGGGAGAACACAATTTTATCTTGATCTTTAAGTGAGGAATCATCTTATAATGCTACCGTCGCGATCTTAGCATAATAAGATACATAAAAGGATAAACATCACATGCATATAATTTTATGTGACATGGTATAGCCAATCTCCGCGCCATGATCTCCATCTTGTGCGCGCCGGCATGATCTCCATCACTCCACCATGATTGCCTCCACCACGAATAGCAACTACAACTATTGCTAACTACTTAGCGATAAAGTAAAGCTATTACATGGCGTATAAGAAGTTGACACGCAGGTCATACACAATTATAAAGACAACCATATGGCTCCTGCCGGTTGTTAACTCATCGACATGCAAGTCGTGAAAGATTACAAAACATGATCATTGCATACAACTCAATTCATACTCATCATGTCTTGGGCCATACCATATCACAAAACACTCCCTGCAAAAACAAGTTAGACGCCTCTACTTTGTTGTTGCATGTTTTACGTGGCTTATGGGAGTAGCAAGCTAAGAACGATTCTTACCTACGAAAAGCCACAACGGTGATATTATGGTTGCTAACATCCGATGTAAATCCCATGACTACTATAGTGAGAGAAACTGGCATCCACCAGCCGCATGTATGGAACAAGCCACACGTCAAGTGCGGAGCCGGTCTCGCGAACGCGGTCGCGTAAAGTTGGCCTGGACCGCTTCAATCTCACTATACCGCGCCATAAGAAATACACAACAAGAGGTTTGCAACAGAAAACATCAACGCCCGCAACAAACATGTTGCGTTCTACTCGTGAAACACATCTACGCATAGACCTGGCTCTGATACCACTGAAGGGTTTCGTAGCATAGTAAATCAAAAATTTTCCTACGCAACGAACAAGAAAGCCAAGATCTAATCTAGGAGATGTAATCAACGAGAGGTAGATGAGATCTTCATACCCTTGAAGATTCGCACAGCGGAAACGTTCAAGAGAACATGGTTGACGTAGTCGTACTCGCCGTCTCCTCCTCGCGATCCGATCCGATCCTACGCCGCAAGTGGCGGCGCCTCCGAGAGTTGCACACATGCGGTGCAGCGACGTCTCCTCCTTCCTTGGTCCAGCAAGTATGGTGGAGAGATAGATTGGATCGGCAGCACGACGACGTGGTGCTTATGGTGGAGAGTTTCTGCGGCAGGGCTTCGCCTACGCGCAGTCGCGAGAGAGAGAGAGGGAGGGCAGCAGTTGGCGGCTAGGGTTTAGGTTGGGGTGAGAGAGGGCTGCGCCCTTGCCCCCCTATATATAGAGGGGTGGCCGGCCAAGGCCAGCTTGGCCTCTCCCCAAACCCTAGCCGACTTGGAGTAGGAAGAGTGGGGGGCAAGTTTCCCCCCCTTCCTTCTTTGAAGACTCCCTTAGGGTTTCCCCTTGGGCTGGCCGGCTGGGCCTTAGGGGCCTTGTGCGCCTGGCCCAGGGCGGCCAGGGCACTTCCCCTTAGGCCCACGCAGGCCTCCGTCAAGTGGGCCCACGTTGGTCCCACTCCGGAACCTTCTAGAACCTTCCGGTACAATACCGATAAACTCCGAAACCTTTCCGGAATCCAAAAACTGCTTTCCTTTATATGAATCTTATTCTCCGGACCATTCCGGAATCTCTCGTGACGTCCTGGATCTCATCCGAGACTCCGAACTAAAACTCATAAACCAATTATCCATTCTATCCTAGCGTCGATGCACGTTAAGTGTGTGACCCTACGGGTTCGAGAATATGCAGACATGATCTTCTATCAATAATCAATAGCGGGATCTGGAAACCCATATTGACTCCCACATATTCATCGATGATCATATCGGATGAACCACGATGTCAGGATTCAATTAATCCCGTATATGTATTCCCTTCGTCACACGATATTTTACTCGCCCGAGATTTGATCGTCGGTATCACCATACCTAGTTCAATCTCGTTCACAGCAAGTACTTTACTCGTTCCGTAATCCGATATCACTTCGTGATTAACTCCTTAACCACATGCTTGCAAGCGGTGTTGATATCGATTACCGAGTGGGCCCGAAGTATATCTCTCCGACTTGGGAGGGACAAATTCCATCTCGATACATACAACTCAACAAGTACTTTCTGATCACCTGAGAGACACCTTTATTATCACCCTCACATAGGATGATGTTTGATGACTTCAAAGCTTTCTTCCGATACTAGGGAGTTGTATTATCTCATGGTCTAAGGAATACAATACATGACATAGGAAAAGCTTCGCAAAGATGAACACGATGACACGATCTAATTGCTCTGCTTTATTTGGGTCTGTCCATCACACCATTCTCCTAATGATATGATCTCATTATTAATTGACAACACATGTCTATGGTTAGGAAACCTTAACCATCATTAATCAATGAGCTAGTCCATAGAGGCGTACTAGGGACACGGTGTTGTTCATAAACCACACAAGTATTAAAGGTTCCGCTTAATACAATTCTAGCATGGAATATAAACATTATCATGAACAAGAATTATAATAATAACATCTTTATTATTGCCTCTAGGGCATAATTCCAACAATAGGTGCACTAGTTCGGCGAAGAGATAGTGAAATACAAGTGGTAAAGATGATTATAAATAGCAAACGTGATGTGAAATAAATATCGCTGCGAGCAAACATGTAACAAAACAGCAAGTAAACGGTGTGCAAAGCTTGGAAACAAGGCCTAGGGATCATACTTTCACTAGTGGACACACTCCCAACAATATAACATGATTGAACAAATAAACAACTTCTCTCCACTATGGTACTCTGAATTACTCTCCTATTGAATAACACTAATCATTGTGTAGTGGCTACAGAAGCACCCCTTAAAGTTCATCAAGTACTTGACAAACACCACTCATAGAGATATCCAAATCATATCACAATTCAAGATAGAAATCATTGCAACTTAGACCAAGTACTAACACGGTGCACACACTGTCAACATTACACCATGAAAGGAGGAATAGATCACTCAATACTATCATAGTAATAATTACTCTCATAATCCACAAGAGATCACGATCATAGCCTAAACCAAGTACCACCACGATGCACGCACTGTCACCGTTACACCATGGCAGGAGGAATAGATTACTTTAATAACATCACTAGAGTACACTATAATAATTAAGCATAGGAGTAGCATAATATCTGAATAATAACATCTACTTGTTCAACATGATACAAAGCTCACGATCACATAAAGATCACATCATGGGAGAGAGAGGTGAACCACATAGCTACCGGTAGAGCCCTCAGCCCCGGGGATGAACTACTCCCTCCTCATCATAGGAGACAACAAGGTTGATGGAGATGGCGGTGAGGTTGATGGAGACGGCGGAGACGACGATGGAGATGGCTCTGGGGGCACTTCCCTGTCCCGGCAGGGTGCCGGAACAGAGACTTCTGTCCCCCGAAATTCGTCGGTGGCGGCGGCGGAACTGCGGAACTCTTTCTGGAAAATTGCCGACTCCTCTAGGGTTTTCCGTCGCGAGGCTTCTTATAGGCGAAGGGGCGATGTCAGAGGGCTGCCAGGGCCTCCTCACACAGGGGCGGCGCGGCCAGGGCCTGGGCCGCGCCAGCCCTGTGTGAGGGAGGCCTGTGGCCCCTCTCCTTCCTCTCTTCGGATGTCTGGATGCTCCCGGGAAAAATAAGACTTCTGGCTTTTGTTTCGTCCAATTCCGAGAATATTTCCTCTGTATCACTCTGAAACACAAAAACAGCAGAAAACAGGGAACTGGCACTGTGGCACTTCGTTAATAGGTTAGTTCCGGAAAATGCATAAAAGTGCCACTAAGTGTAACGAAACAATAGGCAAATGGTGTAAAAACAAGCATGGAGCATCAAAAATTATAGATACGTTTGAGACGTATCACATACCTACTAGCAATTTGCTATTCCAAGTAAATTTGACTTGTTTTTATCTTCTCTTCAAATTAAACTCTTACCAGTGTTATGCGAAAATTGGTCAGTAAAGCTCTCACGAACCGGAAGGCACACTTTACTTTTTCCGGTTCTTAAAATTTTGACATTGTGGTCTCTTATGTTGAGTTGTTATGCTTGCAAGTTGTAAGTTGGAGACTAGCCCAGCCATGCTGTCATGGGGCAAGCTTTCAACATTGCACTTCTTATTTGAGTTGATATCGTGATCTTTTGTTTATGGATGCCCGCGATGTGAAATGAATTGGGAATCTTGCGGGGATCATGGAGTTTGTATATGTGTTAGGGAAATGCCTGGGCCGCCAATCTAAGCCATGCATAATTTATGGTGGTAATTTGCAGCATACCCATGGTGGACATTCGACGACGCATCTCACAATAAAAAGCTAAACAAATGGCAAATAAAAGAGATGTCGAGGTGTTCATTGTATGCTTGTCCTGTCATTTTGATGTGGGCTTGTTCCATGTCATCGGGCACAGAGGTACCGCGTTGGTGTTTTTCGATGATACATATATACTTACAATGACAAGAGCCTTGCTTGGGACTCTAAGTTGAGTAGCATGAGGTTTGGGTACTCGTATTCACGGGACACGAGGTTTTCAACTTATGATTTGTCAAGCATATGCATCATAATTGTTCTCGCATTAAATCTAACCATTCAAGATGCTTATGATGGGGGCAATGAGAGCTCAAAGCCGGTAAGTACCATAATTTTTGAAGGTCTATAAAACTTGCAATCACTGCTTCCCTCTGCGAAGGGTCTTTCTTTTACTTTTATGTTGAGTCACCACCTTCTTTCTTTATGCACCATTAAGAGAGCAAAGTTGTCATTCTTAGTATAATGTGCATTGTCCCAAAGTTTTCATTGATTGATTCATATTGTTGGTTTCACTTGTTCTCAAATTATTTGTATCTAGTCGCCCTCTAAAACTTGAAGGTGTCCTATGCATTTATGTTTTGCTCTCTATGAAGGACAATCTGAAAACCATTTGTATGTTTTTCCTTATGATTTGAACACATATTTGACTTTCATTGTTTCATTTTCATGATCTTTTGTTTGTGTTTATTTTCATGTTTACAACATGGTTGCTAAGTTCTTATTGTCAAGATTATATCTTCATGCCCATGTTTTAAGTTATTTTGATCCCAGCTCACAAATGCTTACATATATGATCAAGATTGTGTAGGTGCATGTCACCTCAAAAATTATTCTTTTGTTATCACTTACCTACTCGAGGACGAGCAGGAGTTAAGCTTGGGGATGCTTGATACGTCTCCAACGTATCTATAATTTTTGATGCTCCATGCTTGTTTTTACACCATTTGCCTAATGTTTCGTTACACTTCGTGGCACTTTTATGCATTTTCCGGAACTAACCTATTAACAAGTCGCCACAGTGCCAGTTCCATGTTTTCTGCTGTTTTTATGTTTTAGAAAAGCTACACAGGAAATATTCTCGGAATTGGACGAAACAAGTTCCTGAAGTCTTATTTTTCCCGGAAGCTTCCAGAGATCCGAAGAGAAGTCGGAGGGGGGCCATGAGGCCCCACACACCAGGGCGGCGCGGCCCAGCCCCTGGCCGCGCCCCTATGTGTGAGAGCCCCTCGGGCCACTTCTGACGATGCCCCTTCGCCTATAAAGACCCCCTGACGGAAAAAACCTAAGTACCCGATCAATTTTCCAGAACACATCGCGATCCGCCGCTGCCATCGACCCGAAGATCGGGAGGGTCCAGAAGCTCTTCCCGGCACCCTGCCGGAGAGGGGAATCGCCACCGGAGGTCTTCTTCATCGCCATGCTTGCCTCCGGAGCGATGAGTGAGTAGTCTACCTTGGACTATGGGTCCATAGCAGTAGCTAGATGGTTGTCTCCTCCACCATGTGCTTCATGTTTAGATCTCATGAGCTGCCCTACATGATTGAGATCACCGTTATGTAATTCTACATGTTTGGTTTGTTGGGATCCGATGAATATTGGTGTTATGATTGAGTTGCTATACTAAAATATATCTTTTGTTATCTCTATGTTGTTTATGATCTTGCATGCTCTCCGTTGTTAGTAGCTATCTTGGCCGAGTAGTTGCTAGTGACTCCAAGAGGGGGTATTTATGCTCGATAGTGGGTTCATGCCTCTATTTAACCTGGGGGAGTGACAGAAACCTCTAAGGTTGTAGATGTGCTATTGCTACTAGGGAGAAAACAACATTCATATGCTCAAGGGCATATGCTTTGTTTACATTACACACTTTGCTTAATGCAATTATCTATTGTTCGCAACTTAATACTTGTGGAGTTCTCGGATTGATTCGCCACAAGTGGATTATTAGTCATAGATGCAGTTGGATGGCGGTCTATGTATTTTGTTGTAATGCCCAGAGTAAATCGCATAGTGATCTTCTTGACATATCACGTTTATCTTTATTCTATCAATTGCCCAACTGTAATTTGTTTACCCAGCATGTGTTATTTATCTTATGGAGAGACACCACTAGTGAACTGTGGACCCCGGTCCTATTTCCATCATATTGCTATCACCTGTTTACTTTACTCGCACTGTTTACTTTACTCGCATACTTCTACTGTTTTTCACTCGATACGCTCATAACCTTTGTTTCAAGCAAACCGGTGAGATTGACAACCTCATCGCAAGTTGGGAACAAAGTATTTGGTTGTGTTGTGTGCTGGTTCCACGCTGCAGCTAGCAAGCAAAGCTTGGACGAGGCGCCATATATAAATTGTCCGAAGCTGTCGCAAACTAGCAAGCATCACCTACATTCGTATTGTCTGCTCTTCTCCTGATCGATAAACCTTGGTTTCTTAACTGAGGGAAAATCTGCTGCTATATTCATCACACCTTCCTCTTGGGGTTCCCAACGGGCTGGTCATTCACCATGCAACAAGCAACATATATCCAAAATGCATTGTACGTTTTTAAGTTCCGAGGTGGACACATTGATGTAGCGGTGGTAACTCCTCCTGTAATGGAGCGGCTGACCTGGCTTCAAAGCCTAGATCTCGCGTACCCCGTCTCCCTCACTGGCACATGCAGTCGACTCCCCTCAAAGGTCTAGTGGCATTGATAGTGTGACGGTAACATCTTTTGTACTGGGCGGTTGACCTAGATCCAATGTCTTTCATCTTGATAAATAATCACCCTTTCTTTTGCACCCATAGCACCCGCCCCCACGCTATTTTGAGTGGTGTTGATAACACGGTGGTAACACCTTCCATAGTGGCCCCAGTTCAAAGCATGGGGCTCGCATAGAAATTCGCAACGTTGACACGCACGGCACGCTCCTTGGTTATCACCTTCTATAAAAGTTTTGTGGGGTTGTCTTACAATAGATTTTTTATTCACTATAAAAATATGAAGAAAAAATGGCCAAAACAAATGCTTACTACATCTAATCTCCGAAGATTCTCGATTGCTTCAATTTTTGGTCGTTTGACAAGAATTACTGACCGAAGCAGGCAGTCAGATGCACTCATGCACATGAGTTCCGGCGGAGGGGGGGTGGCTTGGACGTAGCCGTCTCATGTGTCAAGACAAGATTTGGGAAATTTTAGACAAATGAATGAGAGGCACCCTTGGAGATGCACCTATATAAGTGCACTGATGTTGTCACTAACACCGACACTGTAAGTTCCATAAAGAATCCAATAAGAACTAAGATATCATATATCCATATATGAATGTATTATGATTTATTACTTCTTGCCGATATCCAAAATGCCATTGCATGTTTCTAAGGTGTGAAGCGGACTCATTTATGTAGCGATGGTAACTCCAACTGTAGTGGAGCGGGTAGCCCGGGTTCAAAGCCCAGATCTCGCATGCCCTAGGCTCCCTCTCTGGCGGGAGTAGCATCCACTCCCCTCAGAGTCTAGTGGCGTTGATAGTGTGATGGTAACGTCTTTTGAGTTGGGGTGGTTGACCCGGATTCATTGTCTTCATCTTGCATATATAACCCCCTTGCTTTTCACGTGCAGTGACCACTCCCAAGTGAGTTTAAATAATTTTGATAACATGGTTGAAAGAGCATATGCCCACATGTGTGGTTTTGGTAATTAATGACAATCCCTATGGACTAATATTTGCATTGAGTTATATTTGTAGGACTTGTCCGTAGACAACGCTTGAGCCATTTGTTGGGTTCAAGGTTGTAAGAAGTTGAATTTAAAGATTATGTGATGATCAAGGTGTTATTCAAGGAGTAACCCGAAGATTGGTCATAAGGGAGTTGAGCCTATATAGAGTGTGTCTTGAGGAATAAGATGGAGTGAGCTCTCATGTGCATTCTCAAGACATCATCATTATGAAAGAAGAAGATGAAGTGCAATGTTGATCAAGTCGAAGCGCAAGTTCAAGATAGGCTTCTAGAAGATATCATTTGCTTGAAGCTCGGTGTCCATTTGGTGGTAATGGACATATGAAGATATTTCTCTAGTGTCTCTCCCATAGTGATGTATGGGGGAGTAATCTGCAAGACTTCACCAAGCAAGCACAATCAAGAAAGGTAGTCCAACTTGAGAAGATCAAGATCGTCACCATCTAGCTCAAGTGGAATGCACAATGCAAAGGTATGTTCTTGATAGGGTTTCTTTCTTACCGGTCTCATAGTGTGGGAGACCGGGTTTAGGTTCAATAGCCGTACTATCAAGAGGGGCTCTCGAGTGAGTAACTTATTCGTATCGTTCGGAGAGAGCTCAAACCTTTGCATACTTGGCATTATCTTTCTTGGTTCTTATTTGGATTTTATCCATGTGAGATTCTAGAGCTTGTGGTTATTTCCATGGCAAGCTCCAGCTCATCAAAAACGGATTTCGTATGGAACTCTTATTGCGTTTTTGGTGTTTGGAGAATTTACCAGTTACTCATATAGAGACGCTTATTACCTCTAAATTCATAGTAAATTCTCCCTTGCTGGTTCTTATTTTTTTCCACTTTTTGTGAGGTTCTCCTTGTTGTTAGCTTTCCATCAAAATTGGTTTCATCTCATTCGGAGTTTCCTTGCAAAAGTTATTTGGTTTTTGGGCTGTCTATTTCGGCCCCTGGTCCGGCCAGGCCGGGCTCCAGGCCGGACCTTCCGGCGGCGGACCGGACCGTTCCGGCGGTCCAGCCGAACTGGTGTTCTGGCTGCTTTTTCGGCCCAGCGCCGGATCCGTCCGGTGGGCCACCGGACCATCCGGCGGCGGACCGGGCCAGTCCGGCGGAGCCGCCGAACTGCTATACTGAAGGTGTTTTTGGCTCATTGTCGAATCCGCCTGGCGGGCCGCCGGACATCCGGCGAAGCGTCCGGTCCCGCCGGACTTACCACCGGACCGTTCAGCCCAGAGGCCGGTGCCGCCGGACTTACGGCCGAACTGGCCGGCGGGCTGCTTCCAACGGCCATATTTTTCCCCACCTATAAATACCCTTCTTCCTCCTTGAACCAACCACATTTTTGGGCTTCTCTCTCCTCCATTGTTGACCTTCAAAGCTTGCCCTCCCTCCTCCATTCCCTCCATGTTTCTTGCATCTTTGTAAGGGAAAAGAGAGAGGAGATCTAGATCTACATTTCCACCAATCACTTTCTCCTCTAAGTGAGGGGAACCTATTGGATCTAGATCTTGGAGTTCTTTGTGGATTTCCTCCTTGTTTTTCCTCTCATATCTCTCCATAGCATTTGTTGCTTTGGTAGGATTTGGGAGAGAAGGATTTGAGCACTTCGTGTGTTCTTGCCATTGCATTTGGTGCATCGGTTTGAGTTCTCCTCGGAGATTCCGTGGTGAAAGCAAGAAGCTTATTTCCTCTTGGGTTCTTGGAACCCTAGACGGCTCAGTGGATTTCTTGGGGACCTCCAATTAAGTTGTGGAGATCTTCCCAAGCTTTGTGGTGCCTCCATGGCGATTATTGGGAGCCTCCAATTGAGTTGTGGAGTGTGCCCCAATCTCAGTGGCTTTGTGGATTTGGGAGCCTCCAATTAAGTTGTGGAGTAGCCCAAGCTTTGTGCGGGTTCGGTGACCGCCCTCAAGGGTCCCATAGTGGATCGGGTCTTCCATCTTGGTGGGAGGGCTCTAGGAGATTACGGTGAGCCTCCGTGGCGTTTGGGGAGCCTTGTGCCTCCACACCGCTCCAACGGAGATTAGCACCCGCAAGGGTGTGAACTTCGGGATACATCGTTGTCTCCACGTGCCTCGGTTATTTCTATACCCGAGCTCATTTACTTATGCAATTTACTTTGTGATAGCCTTCGTGCTTGAAGTTATATATATCTTGCTATCACATAGTTACTTATCTTGTTTAGCATAAGTTGTTGGTGCACATAGGTGAACCTAGTTTATTTAGGTTTTTTATGCTTGGCAAATTAAACATTTGTTTTATTCCGCATTTGTCAAGCCACTCGTAAAAGTTTTAAATTGCCTATTCACCCCCCCCTCTAGGCGACATCCGTGTTCTTTCAATGGTGGTAACACCTTCCATAATGGCCCGGATTCAAATCCTGGGTCGTGCACAGAAATTCATGAAGTTGGCACACGGGTCGCGTTTTGTGGTTTTTTATTTCTAGAGAAGTTCCGATGGGGTTGCCTTTCCCCCTAGTAGATCGATTATTCTTACTTCTAAGTTGCGAGATATCTTTTGTAAACTCTCAATCACTTTTATCGGAAGGGGGTGTGGTGGGTAAGTCTTACTCACTATTCAAAACTCTTGTAATTTTAAAAATAATACAATCATGATTACTCCTCACTCCACATATTGAAGGGTTTCGCAGCATAGTAAATCAAAAAAATTCCTACGGAAGCGAACAAGAAAGCCAAGATCTAATCTAGGAGATGTAATCAACGAGAGAGGTAGATGAGATCTTCATACCCTTGAAGAAATCACACAGCGGAAATGTTCAACAGAATGTGGATGATGTAGTCGTACTAGCTGTCTCCTCCTCGCGATCCGATCCGATCCAACGCCGCAAGTGGCGACGCCTCCGAGAGATGCAAATGTACGGCACAACGACGTATCCTCCTTCCTTGGTCCAGCAAGTATGGTGGAGAGATAGATTGGATCAGCAGCATGATGGCGTGGTGCTTATGGTGGAGAGTTCCTGCAGCAGGGCTTCGCCTACGTGCAGTCGCGAGAGAGAGGTGGAGGGGCAGCAATTGGCCGACGGCTAGGGTTGGGAGAGAGGGGGCTGCGCCCCAGCCCTCCCTTATATAGGAGGCTGGGCGGCCAGCTTGGCCCCTCCTCCAAGTCCTAGGGCCGACGGCCAAAGGGGAGGAGTGGGGGGCAAGTTTCCCCCTTCCTTCTAGAAGAATCCCTTAGGGTTTCCCCTTGGGCTGGCCGGCTGGGCCTTAGGTGTTTGGTGCGTCTGGCCCAAGTGGCCAGGACACTCCCATTTAGGCCCACACAGGCCTCCATCAAGTGGGCCCACTATGGCCCCACTCCGGAACCTTCTAGAACACTCCGGTACAACACCGATAAACTCTGAAACTTTTCTGGAATCCAAAAACTGCTTTCCATTATATGAATCTTATTCTCCGGACCATTTCGGAATCTCTCGTGATGTCCGGGATCTCATCCGAGACTCCGAACAAAAACTCAATAACCAATTATCCATTCTATCCTAGCGTCGATGAACGTTAAGTGTGTGACCCTACGGGTTCGAGAATATGCAGACATGGTCTTCTATCAATAATCAATAGCGGGATCTGGAAACACATATTGAATCCCACATATTCATCGATGATCATATCGGATGAACCACGATGCCAGGATTTAATTAATCCCGTATATGTATTCCCTTCGTCTCGCGATATTTTACTTGCCTGAGATTCGATCATCGGTATCGGCATACCTAGTTCAATCTCGTTCACATCAAGTACTTTACTCGTTCCATAATCCAATATCACTTTGTGATTAAATCCTTAACCACATGCTTGCAAGCGGTGTTGATATCGATTACCGAGTGGGCCCGAAGTATATCTCTCCGACTCGGGAGGGACAAATTCCATCTCGATACATACAACCCAACAAGTACTTTCCGATCACCTGAGAGACACCTTTATAATCACCCTTTCATAGAATGACATTTGATGACCTCAAAGCTCTCTTCCGGCACTAGGGAGTTGCATTATCTCATGGTCTAAGGAATACAATACTTGACATAGGAAAAAGCTTTGCAAAGATGAACACAATGACACGATCTAATTGCTGTGCTTTATTTGGGTCTGTCCATCACATCATTCTCCTAATGATATGATCTTATTATTAATTGAAAACTCATGTCTATGGTTAGGAAACCTTAACCATCATTAATCAATGAGCTAGTCCATAGAGGCGTAATAGGGACACGGTGTTGTTCATAAACTACACGAGTATTAATGTTTCCGCTTAATACAATTCTAGCATAGAATATAAACATTATCATGAACAAGAATTATAATAATAACATCTTTATTATTGCCTCTAGGGCATAATTCCAACACATACAATCTAGAATCCAACAAGAACATAAGATATCATATGTCCATATATGAATAGATTTTGTTTAATTACTTCTTGCTCTATCCAAAATGATATTGTATGTTTTTTAAGTTGTGAGGCGAACACATTGATGGAGCGGTGATAACTCCTCCTGTAGTGGAGCGGCCAACCCGGGTTCAAAGCCTAGATCTCGCGTACCCCCGACTCCTTCGTTGGCACGTGCAGCCTCTACTCGATCCCCTCATAGGTCTAGGGGCATTGAAAATGTGATGGTATTTCCTTTTGTAACTAGACTGGTTGACCCGGATTCAATGTCTTCGCCTTGCATAAATAACCCCCTTGATTTTCCATGCGCATTGCCCGCTCCCACGCGAGTTTGAATAGTGTTGATAGCATAGTGGTAACGGCTTCCATAGTGGCCCGGGTTCAAAGCCTAGATCTCACATAGAAATCCGCAATGTTGACCCATGGGTCGTGTTTCATGGGTTTGGCCTTCCATAAAAGTTCCTTGGGGTTGCCTTTCCCCAAGCAGATCGACTATTTCTGAAGGGGGTGTGGTGGGGGAATTCAGAAAAATGAATGGGATGCATACTTGAAGATGCACTTTTATAAGTGAACTGATGTTGTCACCAATTGACAAGGGTATAGCTAATAGAGCCCGTTAGTTGAGTACCCCTAAGGCCTGTTAAGCTAGGCCCAATTGTAATGATAGTCGAGATACGAGTTCTTACCGTATGTCGATATTGTAATCTGTATCGGACCATACCCGATCCTCGAGACCTGGCCACCTATATATAGGGGCCAGGAGGGGACGATGTAGGGCAGATTGAAAGCAAACCAGGTTCAACACCCAAGTTTACTTTCGATATACACCTATTTTGACTAACCTTACCTTCGAGTTCATCTGACGCCCTGTTTCCCCGATCCTAAGTCCTTCATCTAGGACATTTGTCGAGTTGACCCTCGTCACCAATGCTTTTAGTTCCATAAAGAATTCAACAAGAACTAATATATCATATGTCCATATATGAATAGATTGTGTTTAATTACTTCTTGCTATATCCAAAATGCTATTGTATGTTTTTTAAGTTGTGAGGCGGACACATTGATGAGAGAAATGGTAACTCCTTCAGTAGTGGAGATGTCGGCCCGGGTTCAAAGCCTAGATCTTGCATACCCCTGGCTCCCTCGGTGGCACATGGAGCGTCTGCTTCCCTCACATGTCTTGTGGCATTGACAATGTGATGGTAACGTCTTTTGTACTAGAGCTGTTGACCCGGATTCAATGTCTTTGTCCTGCATAAATAACCCCCTTGCTTTTCCACGCGCAGCGCCCGCTCCCACGCGAGTTTGAATAGTGTTGATAATACAGTGGTAACGCCTTCCATAGTGGCCGCTCGGGTTCAAAGTCTCGGTCTTGCATAGAAATCCGCAACGTTGACCCATGCGTCACGTTTCGTAGGTTTTTGCCTTCCATAAAAGTTTCGTGGGGTTGCCTTTCCCCAAGCAGATCGATTATTTTTTTACTTTTATGTTGCGAGGTATATTTTGTTAAGTCTCACTCATTTTTTCAGAAGGTGGTGTGGTGGGGGAATTCACACAACCGAATGGGATGCATCCTTGAAGATGCACTTTTATAAGTGAATTGATGTTGTCACCAATACTCTAAGTTCCATAAATAATTCAACAAGAACTAAGATATCATATGCCCATATATGAATAGATTATGTTTAGTTACTTCCTGCTATATCCAAAATGCTATTGTATGTTTTTTAAGTTGTGAGGCGGACACATTGATGAGAGAAATGGTAACTCCTCCGGACGGCCTGGGTTCAAAGCCTATCGTATACCCCCGGCTTCCTCACTGGCACCCAGAGAGTCCACTCCCCTCACAGGTCTTGTGGCGTCGATAGTGTGATGGTAACGTCTTTTGTACTAGAGCGGTTGACCCACATTCAATGTCTTCATCTTGCATAAATAACCCTCGCTTTTCCACGCCCGCTCCCACGCGAGTTAATAGTATTGATAACACGGTGGTAACGTCGTCCATATTGGACACGCGGGTTCAAAGCCTGGGTCATGCATAGATATCCGCAACGTTGACCCACGCGTCGCGTTTCATGGGTTTTCGCCTTCCATTAAAGTTCCGTGGGGTTGCCTTTCCCCCTAGCAGATCGATTATTTTTACTTCTAATAAGTTGCGAAATATATTTTGTTTAGTAGCACTCAGTTTTTTCGTAGGGGGGGTGTGGTGGGGGATAAGTCTCACTCACTCTTTAAAGCCTTTGCAGTTGTAAGAAATTCAATCATATCATTTCTCCCTCCACCTACATTGTTCCGGCGAAATTCACCGATATTTTAGATAATTCAAATTGGCAAGATAGACAAAAAAATTTCCAAGTTACAAAAACATTGGGCACTATAGACCATTTGGTAGTAAGTGGTACCGTGGAGGCATACGCACACTCACCTTTGTACTAGCTGTCCAACACTCGCATATGCAAATCGGAACGGCGTTGTACCGGGGCCGTGACAGCGGGGCCGGTGGATGCAAGCAAGCAGGACCATGCGTTCCATGTTACCGACGAAACGGTTGTGTGACCTGTGTGCTATGGGGCGCGGGCCCCACCGCGAGCATGCACGTTGCGCACCACCTTCTCTCTACCTCGCTGGTCCCACCGCACAGCTGGTGCGGTGTGCCCTTGTCTGCCCGCTCTCGTGCCGCATCCGATCTGGCTAGAGAACCGCTTTCTCCCCATCTCCCCGCCGTCCAATCTCCACAACGGACGGCCCAGATCGTCCCTCTCCCCGTAGTAACAGAGCTTTTAACCATGGCGGGTTAGTATTAATGGCGCTTGGCGGCGATGTAAGCCGGCCGTAACCCTCCTGACAGCGCGGCGGCATCTCGTCTCTTCTACCCACTCTCTCTCATCATCTCCTCCTCCTCCGTCATCTTCTACCTCATCGCCGTTTCTTCCTCAACCTCCCATCCATCCTCCCAGTTCATTCATTCACGCTCCGCCCATCCCTCTTTTCCTCCTCCCCCACCGCCATTTTATATCCGGAGACCTCTGCCGCTGCTGCTACAGCTACAGTGGCACTGTTGTTACCACCATCGATCGATCTCCTCGGCTTTGCAGGCAGAGACATCTCTCTCTGTCTGCCAGCCTAGTACTGCTATCAATCTCACTCCCAATCCTTTGCTGCAGCATCTTCTTCCTCCTCCTCGCTTTTCCTTCCCCTTTTCCTCACCCAGCTCTTTCCAGTTGCGCGCGCCTCCCTCCACTAGCAGTTAGCAAGCACTGAGCTGCTGCTGCTGCTGCTTCTTCATGCATGCACTGCTCATGCCATGGCAGCCTCATCCGTCCGCCTCAATTCCACAGTAGACGCCTAGCAGCAGTAGCGGAGTGAGGAGTCTGCTGACAAGAGCGCAAGATTCCTGCTCAATTTCCGTTGCGGGTACGGGAATTCGCTCCAACAGCATGCAGCAGCCGGCCGACATGCCGCCGTTCTCTCCGGCCGGCTGGCGTGGGCCTGCCGGCGCACCGTCGCCCATCAGCAGCCGTCCGCCAGCTCCAACGCCGGGACAACGTCAGCAGCAGCAGCAGCAACAGATGGAGGAGCTCGGGGCTGCCGTCAGCGGGTCTGGCTCCGGGAGCATCGACGGGCACGAGGGAGGGCTGGCCGGTGGCGAGGAGGGCGAGCGCGGCGGGTCGTCGTCGGCGGGCAACCGGTGGCCGCGGCAGGAGACGCTGGCGCTTCTCAAGATCCGGTCCGAGATGGACGCCGCGTTCCGGGAGGCCGCGCTCAAGGGCCCGCTCTGGGAGGAAGTATCCAGGTAATTCAGCTAAAACCTCCATGCAAATTCAGCTACTAGTACAGTTCTTCAGGCATAGCCACCACTGTGTCCACTGCAGAATTCGCTCCCCTGCAAGCTAGCAGATCGACGTCTCGATCCATACATGTCTCAGTTGCATGCGATTTTTGGTTCCCATGTTCAATTGGGCTCAGATGTGATGTCTGATGTGAGAATTGAGATGTCGTCCTTGTGGCGCACATGCTGCAAGACACGAGAACCACTGTCGATCGATTAGTTTCCCAATTTAAAATCATACGCACATCGCTCTCCTCCTCCACCTTTTCTGTTTCTTTTTTCCCTCGATTTGCGTCAGATCCCAGTGAGCATCAATCCCAATCCCCAATAGTTAATCCTGTGATGTGCATCCCAAAATGAGTATTCCTGAGCTGAAAAATTGTGCCTTTTCCGTGAGAGCAACATGCGCACGTATGCAATTCTGATGGATGGAGCTAGTACAAGATGTTGATGGTATGGAAGTGAGTGTTTGTGACGAGGTTAATTGTGGCTGCTGTTTGTTCATGGCGTGCAGGAAGCTCGCGGAGATGGGGCACAACAGGAGCGCCAAGAAGTGCCGCGAGAAGTTCGAGAACGTCGACAAGTACTACCGCCGCACCAAGGACGGCAGGACCGGCCGCGGCGACGGCAAGACGTACCGCTTCTTCACCGAGCTCGAGGCCCTCCACGGCGCCGCCGCCTCCTCTCCGCGCCCGCCGACGCCCGTCGCCGCCATTTTTCCACCGCCCGCGCAGGCCGTCAACGCCGCCGCAAGTACAATCGGCACTTACTCAGGAGTGCCCTCAGCGGCGCCACGCGTCCCGGCCCAGCCGTCTCCGCCGGCGCCTCTCCTGGCGCCACAGCCGGCGCAGCCGATGTTTACGGAGGCGGCTGCATGCGCGATAACGACGGTGGGCGACGCGAGCTTCTCGGACACTGACGGGGAGGACTCGGACGAGACGGCCGACGGCGGGAAGCGGAAGCGGCGGGACGGGTCGGGCTTCGGCCATGGCGGCAAGGCGATGCGGTTCTTCGAGGGGCTCATGCAGCAGGTGATGGAGCGGCAGGAGGCCATGCAGCACCGTCTCCTGGAGGCCATCGAGCGGCGCGACCAGGACCGCATGATCCGCGAGGAGGCTTGGCGGCGGCAGGAGGTGGCGCGTCTTGCGCGCGAGCAGGATGCGCTGGCGCAGGAGCGCGCCGTCGCGGCATCCCGCGACGCCGCCGTCGTCTCTTTCATTCAGAGGATCACCGGGCAGATGATCGTCCCCGTGCAAGCGCCACCACCATCATCCTATCCCGCACCGGCGCCCACCATCACGTCGACCAAGCCGCCGCCGCTCCAACCGACGCCGGTCGCCACCGCTGCACCGGCCCCGCAGACTCCACGGCCGCCTGTTCAGTCACAGCCGAACGTGACGCCGACGAAATCGCAACCACAGACACCGCAGCCACACCAACAAGTAATGCCGACGACGACAGAGCCGCAGCCGCAGTCACAGACGCCGCAGACGCAAAGCAGCAAAGAGATCGTTGTGCATTCGTCCGAGGCGCCCGTCGACATGGCTGGCTCTGGGTTTGGCGGCCCGTCGCCGTCGAGGTGGCCGAAGGCGGAGGTGCACGCTTTGATCCAGCTGAGGACGGAGATGGAGACGCGGTACCAGGACACAGCGCCCAAGGGGCCGCTCTGGGAGGACATCTCGGTCGGGATGCGGCGGCTGGGGTACAACCGGAGCTCGAAGCGGTGCAAGGAGAAGTGGGAGAACATCAACAAGTACTTCAAGAAGGTGAAGGAGAGTAGCAGGAAACGGCCCGAAGACTCCAAGACGTGCCCCTACTTCCACCAGCTCGACGCGCTCTACCGCACCAAGGCGCTCGCCTCCTCCTCCGGCGCCGTTCATGCGCCGCTGCCGTCTCCTCGCGCGGAGGCCCCCGCGGTCACCGTGCTCGCGCCGGTGCCGCTGTCGTCGCAGACACCACCGGCGCCGCAGCACGTCGAGCACACGAGCAAGAGTTTCACCAACGGCAACGGGAACGGCTGTGCGAGCCAGGGACATGGTGCGAGCAACGGCGCAGGCATGCAAGTCAAGGCGAGCAACGGCGCCGGAGCTGCGGCGACGCTCCCCTCCGTCGTAGGCGCCGGCCACGTCGGCAATAACGGCACGGCGCCGAACAAACTGGTTCGTAAATCTTTTTTCCGTGCACGCGCGCATGCATATAACACATTGTCGATACTATCCATTCTGATCAAAGCCATGGATACAATCGTGAAGGAACCGAAGCATGACGGCATCGCGAAGGAGACGACGATCAGGGAGCAGCCGGCGGTAGCCATGAACCACAACTACGGCGGCCCGGGCAACGGCAGAAGGGACGAGTACGACATGGACAACGACAGCATGGACGACGACGAGGACGACTTCGACGACGATGACGAGGACGACGAGGATGTTGGCGGCCGCCGGGGCATGCCGGTGCAGTACGACGCCCACTTCCTCCAAAGGCAGCAGCAGCAACAGCAGAACCACAACCACAGCCACAACGTCGTCCGGCCCAACGCGGCGAACGGGGGCGGCAACCCGCCGGCCGGTAACACCGCACCGGCAGCAGCGGCGACAAGTGGGGCGCCATTCCTGGCCATGGTCCAGTGACGAGAGGACGACGCTAGCAACAAACCAAGAAGCGTCCAGGTGGTGTCGATCTCGATCCCTAGTGTGCCCATACGGATCTAATCCAATTCCACACTGCCACTTGAATCTTGATCGATACCCCCTGCCTGCTGCTAGGTAAAAAACAAAAATTACCAGCCCTGAAAAACCCACCCCAAATTTCACTTCTGCCTCTTCCAATCCCAACCTGAATTATTTCCATTATATATTTCTCGTGCACATATATATGGATCGAGACGTATACATCATGTACATGTCACATTCAATCATCATACTGTAGATGCATGGTAAATTAAAGGGCGTGCTCATGCGGGAATTTTCTTTTTCTTTATGAGGATACTTTGGAGTTACCTTCTTTTACCCTTTTGTTCAGAAAAAAAGTTACTGTCCAGTATGTGTCATGTAAGAACTTTTTCCTCTTCTTGAACTATTGTTACTGTCTAGAGTACATGTTAATGACTGTTCACAATTGTACAATTGGTAATTAAATATAAAACCGTTTCTCTATACTATATTACATCCCAATTGATGTAGCAGATGAGGCTGGTTGTTCATCTCTGGAATGTACCTGGCAACTTCTTTTTCAAACTAGCTAGGGTACGTACCTACCACTTGCATGTCTAATAGTTTTTGAAATGTATCTGAGATGATGGTGGATGGTTGCAGTAGAATATTTCTTGAACTGTGTTTATTCTCTAGGATCCAAAAGATCATACTACTACTTTAGTGCGGTGATCTACATTTGTTTAGAGAACAAGTAGGGCCGATCAGCTATCACTCTGAGAATCTTAATAAAGCCACTGATTGGTTTACAATTGTTGACAACTGAACATGCCTGTTGGACAACTGAACATGGTTGGAGGACTTGTATTAATTCACGATGGTGAGATGTAGCAAAATTAATTATTAGTCCCATCAACATCTATGCCAGAATGGCTAGGTAACAGCTTCAACTAATTCGCCGGCCGAATCAAAATCCATTTCCTGAAAGATGTTTATCTCATGGTTAAATTTAACAGATTCTCGATGTTACTAAAATGGACAGTAAAAATGAGCTTTACAAAGAGAAGAAATTGACAGTAAAAATGAGCTTTACAAAGAGAGGCATTGGGCATCTGTAGAAAAGTCAGGTCTCGTACAAATAGGGGACATGCTGCATGCATGTGGCCTGATCGGATCGGAGGAATTACCGAAAGATAGTACATGCCTCGAAGTTTGAGCCAGATTTGGCAGCCTTTGCTAAATTGGCGGCTGCAGATGTGTCCATTGCAGAAGTGTCGCGATGAAGTCAAGTGAGGTCAGTTTTTGTCGTGATGAGTTTTAATGACGAGAGGTGCGTCGATCGTGCCTTCAATAAAATTTCGTATTTTAGGAACATTTTACATTGATTTCACACATATTTGAACTAGTTCAGTAATTTTATAACCAAGTTATTCCTCAATATAATTTGTAACCAAGTTACGGCCAATATTGGTTTGTAAAAAAAGTTAGATGGAGTACTTCATTTCATACGGTCCCATTTTAGTACTACCAGAGGTACAGGCGTGATGGTATGAAACAAGCCAAATATGCCGAACCTAGCACGAATTACGGCAAAACTAGAGGATGGATGGACGGTGTATACCTTACCGATATGGTGCGGCAGAGTTGATCTTAGAACTTTTTGCTAGATTTACTCGAAATCACTTTCAGTGCGATTCCATCGAAATTCACAGAATTTCACTAATTCCGATAGACACTAAAATAGTTACATTTCAGTTAAAATATTTGAGCCATTTCGGTAATACAAGTGTATCCAACAAATATTCAGGTTATTTTACAAAATTAATTTTTTTTGATGATTTTTGAGAGAAAATTTTGCTCGTTTGGCCGAAATAAAATTTGGAGTCGCTGAAGTTCACTGAATTTATTCGGCGTAGCCATAAATATTTCTAGAACTGAAATTTAAACCATTGTATACTTTGAGCAATCAAATCACGGCAAGATATACAATCCATGGAACCGCATATGTCACAATGAATTCAGTGATGAGTCGGTCGACCAAGCAATTGCTTTCATTGCTCTACCCCATGCATTTCGGTTTTTGTACAAATCATTATGATACCACCCTCTTGCATCCACATCTCTCTTGAATCCAGCCATCTTGTCCTGAATGGTTTATGTCGGCATGCCATCTTGCTAGCATGGCACCATCGCCGATCAATATGGTTTAATTCGGTGGGGGAGAGGAGGAACAGAGGGGGCCAGATCGATCGACGCTGCGGCCGAGCACACGTACGCGAGCCATTTCCCGCACGTGCGCGCGTGCTTACGTCGCGACTCGTGTGAGAGTTGTGAGTACTGCAGTGTAGTGTCAGTGCCACCTCCTTACTTGTATGAGTTATACTATCTCCATTTAGAAATATAAGATGTTTTAGCTCTGTGAAGCTAATGTATCTAGACATCTTTTATTTCTGAACGGGTAAGTATGAGTAAGTATACTTGTATTTCGCTCGAATCTATACACTAAAAGATGTCTAGATACATTCACTTCACAAAATTAAAATATCTTATATTTCTGAACGGAGGAAGTACGTGATATCGTTTGTCTGTGCCAGGAATATAATGGCCAGGTAGCTTCGAGTAATTAACTGGGTTAATTTTAGACCAGTTCGTACAAATTAGCTTCGAGTAAGGCTAATTAGAGCAAATATAATAATGTGATGTAAGAGGGCTATAATAATAAATTTGCTGAGTTACAAGAGAAAATAATACATGTTAGCTATTGGAGCGGCCATAGATACCATGACAATAACAGGCCAGGAACACTTAGCCCTCCTACTACCTCCGGTTTCGTTTAACAGCTACATATATTACTTGGACAACCCATTTTATCAACAAAACATGAGATATATGTTATAAAAACTATAGCACTGGATTCATATTGAAAATATGTTTTCAATGGTATAATTTTTGTGAGATATAATTTATCTTTTTTTGACTACACTTAATGGTCAAAGTTTTGCTTGAACTACATGCCTGCCTATTACAGTGAACCGGAGGGAGTATTAGGTCTTTCACAATGCAAGTTTCTTAGCGCGATATCATAGGTAAAGTAATAATGTGGCACCCTATTAATTGATGAAAGAGAGTGTTGTTGTATCTTAGCTAAGCTACAACCTTTGCACAAAGTCATAGGCAAAAAGTATTGTTAGCCCAATCACATTCATGCATGGGGCCAAAATCATTAAATTTAGATACTATCCTAGAATGCATTGTGGTTGTTGTTTATTTGAAGAAACCTCTACCTAAGATAACGCGCTAAAAGCTAATGCATTGTGAGGATCCGTAGAAAATTCAATTGCAGTAGGAATAGGTACTACTCGGTGGTACATGCAACCAAGCATGTGGTGCCAGATCGGGTCGGCCGTGCTTCCGGTGTATCTTCCCGTGCTTCCGGTGTATCTTTTGACTTCCCATACAAGCCCAGGAAACCTAGAATATTCACGCAGAGATTCTTCGTCAGGTGCATCACGTCGATTGCGGAGCGGACCTCATGGACTTCCCAATAGGGTAGCTCTCAAAATATAGATTTCTTCTTCCACATGGGTACGCGCTTATCAGGGCCGTTAGGAACAGGTTGGCTGCCAGGACCCTTTCCAAAGATTACTTTTAAATCTTTGACCATATCAAATACTTCAGCACCAGTACGGATGACAGGCTTCCCCCGGGGTTCTGCCTTGCCATTGAAATGCTTGCCTTTTTTCTTTAAGGGATGCTTGGGCGGAAGAAAACGACGATTGTACGGGTACACATTCTTCCTACATTTGTCCAGATATATACTTTCTGTCTGATCCAAACAGTGTGTGCATGCATTGTATCCCTTGTTTGACTGTCCTGAAATGTTACTAAGAGCAGGCCAATCATTGATGGTTATGAAAAGCAACGCTCGAAGGTCAAATTCCTCTTGTTTGTGCTCATCCCACACACGTACACCTGGTTCGGCCCACAGCTGTAAAAGTTCATCAACTAATGGCCTTAGGTACACATCAATATCGTTGCCGGGTTGCTTTGGACCTTGGATAAGCACTGGCATCATAATGAACTTCCGCTTCATGCACAACCAAGGAGGAAGGTTGTAGATACATAGAGTAACGGGCCAGGTGCTGTGACTGCAACTCTGCTCCCCAAAAGGATTCATGCCATCTGTACTCAGACCAAACCATAAGTTCCTTGCGTCACCTGCAAATCTCGGGAACTCTCTCTCGATTTTTCTCCACTGCCGACCATCAGCGGGGTGCCTCAATTTATCGTCTTTCATACGATCTTCCATGTGCCATCGCAGCAACTTCGCATGATCTTTATTTCTGAACAGACGTTTCAACCGTGGTATTATAGGAGCATACCACATCACCTTGGCAGGAACCCTCTTCCTGGGTGGCTCGCCCTCAATCTCACCAGGGTCATCTTTTCTGATCTTATACCGCAATGCAGTGCATACCGGGCATTTATCCATATTCTCATACTTCTCACCGCGGTAGAGGATGCAGTCATTAGGGCATGCACGTATCTTCTTCACGTCTAATCCTAGAGGGCAGACAAGCTTCTTTGCTTCGTATGTGCTGGCGGGCAATTCGTTCTTTCTTGGAAGCATCTTCTTCATCAGTACCAGCAACTTTTCAAATGACGAGTCAGTCACACCGGTCTCTGCCTTCCACTTCAGCAATTCCAGTGTGCTACCCAGCTTCTTCTGGCCATCTTCACAAGTTGGGTACAACAATATGTTGTGGTCCTGTAACATCTGCTCGAACTGCAACCTCTCCTTTTCTGTGTCGCAGCCTCGCCGTGCTTCAGAAATAACCCGGCCAAGATCATCAGCAGGCTCATCTGGTTCCCGTTCTGCACCCTGATCTTCTTCTTCATTGTCTTCCATTGCGGTATCAGCATACTCAGGGAACATAGATCGGTAGTTGTCATCATCATTCTCTTCTTCTTCATCGTCGTCTTCCATCATAACCCCTCTTTCTCCGTGCTTGGTCCAAACATTATAGCCCGACATAAAACCGGACCGAAGCAGGTGGCTCTGAATGACTCTTGAGGAAGTGTAATCCTTCTCATTCCGACATTCAACACATGGACAAAACATATAGCCACCACCATGCTTGTTCGCATCGGCCGCATCTCGAAAAGAATGCACGCCTTCTCTGTAAGCGGCTGTATGTCGATCACCGTACATCCATGGATGGCTCATCTGTGTCATACGACAGTATATCAAACACAATCACGATCCTAAAAATTAGTACCGCACGGTCTAAACGAGAAAATATAGTTGCTAACCTTTTAGAATAAGTGGAAATAAAGAGGAAGAGGTTTAAACGTGGCTCGGGCATCTCATATCGTAGTTGTGTTCGGTGAACTGAAGCGGCATTGCTCTAATACACATTTCAACAAACACCTCTAGTGCATCTAAGAAAAAAGGAGAGCTAGCACACACCCACACTCATCCATCCAAGAAAAATGCAAAGAAGAGTGGAGAGAGGGGTTGTGGCCAATATATATAGGCAGAGGACTTTAGTCCCGGTTTGAGACACAAACCGGGACTAAAGGGGGCGCACATGCGGGCCGCTCAGCGCATAGCCCTTTAGTCCCGGTTTGTGTCTCAAACCGGGACTAAAGGCTCGTTACGGGCCGGGACTAAAGCCTCCCGGGCGGCTGGCGAATTTGGGGCGACGTGGCCGGGCCTTTAGTCCCGGCCCAGATGGAGGCCGGGACTAAAGGGTCCAGGCCAAAGGCCCTTTTTCCACTAGTGCGGAGGAACTTACTCGAAAGATGACTCGATGTTTGAGCAAAATTTGTCAGCCTTGCAAAATTTTAGTGCCTATCGGCTGCAGCAACCCTAGATGCGTCTAGGGCAGTGTTGTGATGAAGTCAAGTGATGAGGTTAGTTTCTATCATGATGAGTTCTATTCTATCTGTCCAAAATACAAGACGAGAGGCATGTACCATACTATCATCATGCAGTGTGGTACACTTCGAGCGTTAGAGACCCTCGCCCGCAGTGGAGAGTGAAAGTGAGTCGGATTTAACATCGCTCCACAATTTTACCTCTCCTTCTTCATATTCAACCTTAATTTTTTTCCATTCCTTGTGCACATATAAGATGGATCAAGGTATACATCATGTACTTGTCACATTCAACGTACGTTCGGATTCACGTTCCTAGGTGTGATGCAATGATGGCCGTCGGATCCCGCAATGCACCTTCGTGGGTATGTCAACTTTGACTTTTGATACTACTACTGCTACTCTAAAACTATGCAATAAAATGGCTGTGTGCATAGAGGCTGGAGTTTCACCCCCATTTCGAAAAAAAAACCTGTGTGTAGGTATTGAGCCGCGCTATAAACTACCACACTATATAGTGTCCATTTCTTTTTTAGGATATTTTGGAGTTTCCTTTTTACCCTTTTGTTTAGAAAAAGGTTACTATCCAGTATGATATCTGTCTTTTCCCCTTTCTTGAACTATTGTTACATGTTAATGAACTATCGATCGATGGCGTACACTCAGTAATTAAATATGAAACCTTTTCTATATATCCCAAGTCATGTAGCCGTAGAGGCTGCTTCTTCATCCGTGGAATGTACCTGCCACTTCTTTTTAAACTCGGGGTAGTTATAGCCTGCCTGTATTAGAAAATGTACTCTGAGATGATGGTGGATGGTTGCACTAGAATATTTCTTGAACTGTGTTTATTCTCTAGGATCCAAAGATTATAGTACTACTCTATTGCTATGATGATCTTGTTTTGTTTAGAGCAAGTATACCACTCTTAATGCAGCCACTGATTGGTATGTGACCTGACAATCGGCATGCCTTGTTTAACGGACAACTGAACATGCCTGGTGTACCTGTAAGTAACGATGGTGAGATGTGTTAGATGTATATTGTATATTGTATTTTCCCCATCTGTTAGGGGGTTTCCTGCATATTTGCGTCCTATACATTATATACATGTACTATATATGTGGCCTTTGGCCCCCTGGTAATGTAAGTTGCTCTTCATCTAACATGGTATCACACCCCCGGGTTAGGGTTTCTCGCACGTTCGCAACTTCCGTGCTAATTTTTCTCGGGCCGCCGCCATTGTTGTCCCGTGCCCACCACCACCTACTCCTCCTGGCCATCTTCCTGGCCGTGGTTCTTCCTGGCCGAGCTGCCCCGACCTACCCGCTCGCGGAGGATCCGCCCCGTCTCCGCCAGATCGGCCCGATCCGCCCCGTCTCTGCCCTTCGTCAACGCCTGCTGAGATCGTGCCCCGCCCCGAGGACTTCTTCCGGATTGTGGCCCGCACCGAGGACTTCCGCCCTCATCATCTCCTGGGCGTGCACGCCTCCGCCTCGCGGGCATCGGTCTCCCTCTGCCCCCTGCCTCCAGGCTGACCGCTCGGCTGCCCCGTCCACTCCTCCGACCTTGGATCGGCTGGCTGCCCCCCGCCGAGTTCCGCTTCTGCCGAGTTCGAGCTGCCAGGCCCCGCCGCCTCCCGCCGAGTTTTGTCATCGGGAATCACTCTTCCGCTGCCCAAAATTGGTCGGGACCGACTGGAATCGGCCGCCGGCAGTCCTGGTTCGCCGGAATCTGCCGCTGATTGGCCTAATTTGGCCGCTGACCACTGCTGTAGAGCTCTGTCTCTGAGCGTTGACATGCCTGGTTCTTTGCCTGCTGAGATTCAGATTCAGTTTGTAAAAAAAAACCGTAAAAAAAGAAACGTTTGCTGTTCTTGTTGTCGGGCGTTTCTTTCTCTCACCCGATGACGCCTTCTGCTGCTCCCGTCTTGCACTCGGGCCTTTCTTCGGTCCTTGGTGCTTGTCCGTCGACACCGTGTATGTTGGCTTACCGCTCTTCGTCGACTCATGCGGCTTCTTCACGCGGTTATGTCCGCCCTTCGCCGACTTCGTCTACATCGGCTCGCCGCTCTATATCGACTTTCGCAGCCTCTTCACGCGGTTATGGCCGCCCTCCGCCGACTTCATCTATGTCGGCTCGCCGCTCTTCGTCGACCTTCGCGGCCTCTTCCCGTGGTTATGGCCGCCCTTCGCCGACTTCATCTACGTCGGCCTGCCGCTCTACATCGACTTTCGCGGTCTCTTCACGTGGTTATGGCCATGCTTCGCCGACCCCGTCTATGTCGGCTCGCCGCTCGACATCGACTCTTGCGGCTTCTTTAGGCGGTTGTGACCGTCTTTCGTCGACTCCGTCTTCATCGGCGTGTTGCTCTCCGTCGCCACCTTTGGCGGCCTCTGTGTGTGTGGGTGATAGCTCCTCATCGGCACCTGATTGTACCTCGACCTCTCCAGCCGTGCCCGTCTCTGCGCATGAGATAGCGCAGCTTCGATGCCTGCTTGATGCTTGGGATTCTTCACCGACAGGTTCTGCTGGTTTTGCGACTGAGTTTTCTGGCATTGAGCGACCACCTCCTCCTTCTCCAGGTACATCCCCATGGCTTCTTGATACTGGAGCTTCTTTTCATATGACTTCTGATTCTTCCTTGTTGTATTCTGTTCGACCTGTCGACCCTCCTGTTCGTGTTCTTACTGCCGATGGTATCCCCCTCCCAGTCATTAGTCGAGGCATTCTTAGTACTTCCTCATTTCATGTTCTTTCTGTTGCGCATGTTCCTCAACTTAAAATGCAACTCTTTTCTGGTAGTCAGATCATCGACTCTCGTTGTAGCATCACTCTCGACTTTGATTCCTGTTCCATTCAGGATTGTCGCACCGGTGCTATGCTTGGTGCTGGCCCCCGCCGCCATGATGGCCTCTGGGAGCTTCACTGACTTCGTCTTCCTTCTGATGCCACCATCGCCAGTTCCTCGGCATCTGTAGCCGTCGCTACTAGCTCTTTTCAGCAGTGGCATCATCGTCTTGGACATTTATGTGGTTCTCGACTCTCGTCTTTAGTTCATCGTGGTGTTCTGGGGTCTGTCTCTGGAAACGCTTCTTTGGATTGTCAGGGCTGTCGGCTTGGTAAGCAGATTCAGCTACCGTATCCTCACAGTGAGTCTATGTCCGAGTGTCCTTTTGATCTTGTTCACTCCGATGTTTGGGGTCCAGCTCCCTTCCCGTCGAAAGGGGGTCATCGCTACTATGTTCTCTTTATAGATGATTTTTCTCGTCACACTTGGATATATTTCATGTCTTCTCGTAGTGAGGTCTTGTCTATCTATAAGAAATTTGCTGCCATGGTTCGTACCCAGTTCTCCACTCCTATTCGTGTGTTTCGTGCAGATTCTGCTGACGAGTATATCTCTCATTCACTGCGCGCTTTCCTTGCTGAGGAGGGTACTCTTGCTCAGTTTTCTTGTCCTGGTGCTCATGCTCAGAATGGTGTGGCTGAGCGCAAGCATCGTCACCTTCTTGAGACGACTCGTGCGTTGATGATTGTCGCTTCTCTTCCACCTCACTTTTGGGCTGAGGCTGTTTCCACTGCCACCTATCTTGTCAATATTCAACCCTCTGCTGCTCTGCAGGGTGGTATTCCTCTAGAGCGCCTCTCTGGTCATCCTCCTGATTACTCGGCGCTTCGTTTGTTTGGTTGCGTTTGTTATGTTCTTCTTGCCCCTCATGAACACACCAAACTGACCGCTTAGTCTGTTGAGTGCGTCTTTCTTGGATACAGTGGTGAGCATAAGGGCTATCGATGTTGGGACCCCGTTGGTCATCGGATGCGCATTTCTCATGATGTCACGTTTGATGAGACGTGTCCTTTCTATCCTCGCCACACCTCCTCGACCTATCCGATGGAGGATATATCCTTTCTACTTTTTCCTGACACACCTCCCTCTGTTCCTATTGATCCTCCCTTGGGACCTATTATTGCTGATGTCTCACCTTCGACCCCGTTGTCCTCCTCCCCACCTAGTTCTCCTCCTTCTCCTGATCCTCCACCCACCTCACCGTTGTCTCCTTTTCCCTTCCATTATTCTCGTCGCTCTAAAGTTCCGGATCCTCCTCCTGATGTCCCTTCTTCTTCTTCTTCTGATATGTCTTCTTCTTCTGACGAGCTTCCCTCTCCTCTTCCGGCAACTCGTCTTCGTCGTCCACCTGATCGTTACTCTCCTAGTCAGTACGGTCTCTCTGTTGCCCTCGAGCCGACTTCTTATCGGGATGCTGAGCGTCATCCCGAATGGCAGCTTGCCATGGCTGAGGAGATTGCTGCGCTTGAGCGCACTGGCACCTAGGATCTTGTCTCTCCCCCTCCCGGTGTTCGTCCCATCACGTGCAAGTGGGTCTATAAAATTAAGACCCGCTCTGATGGATCTCTTGAGCGCTATAAAGCGCGTCTTGTGGCTCGTGGCTTTCAGTAGGAGCACGGCCGTGACTATGATGAGACCTTTGCCCCTGTGGCTCATATGACCCCTGTGCGCACTCTTCTTGCTGTCGCTTCTATTCAACACTGGTCTGTGTCTCAGCTTGATGTTCAGAACGCTTTCCTCAATGGAGAATTGAGTGAGGAGGTTTACATGCAGCCTCCTCCTGGGTATTCTGTTCCCGGTGGGATGGTTTGTCGTCTTTGGCGTTCTCTTTATGGCCTAAAACAGGCCCCTCATGCCTGGTTTGAGCGCTTTGCCTCTGTGGTGACTGCTGCTGGTTTCTCTCCCAGCGCTCATGATCCAGCGCTGTTCGTTCACACTTCTCCTCGTGGATGCACTCTTCTCCTTCTCTATGTTGATGATATGATCATTACTGGTGATGATCCTGAGTATATTGCCTTTGTTAAGGCTCGTCTTTGTGATCAGTTTCTTATGACTAATCTTGGTCCTCTCCGCTACTTTCTTGGGATTGAGGTCTCCTCCACTTCTGATGGCTTTTCTATCTCTCAGGAAAAGTATATTCAGGATCTTCTTGCTCGTGCTGCTCTTGGGGATGAGCGCACTGTTGAGACTCCTATGGAGCTTAATGTTAAGCTTCGTCCTACTGATGGTGATCCTCTTCCTGACCCGACGCGTTATCGCCATCTTGTTGGGAGTCTTGTTTATCTTGCTGTCACTCATCCTGACATATCTTATCCTGTTCATATTCTGAGTCAATTTGTCTCAGCTCCTACCACTATTCACTATAGTCATCTCCTCAGTGTTCTTCGCTATCTTCATGGCACGATCACTCGTCGCCTTTTCTTTCCTTGTTCCAGCTCCCTCCAGCTTCAGTGCTACTCGGATACTACGTGGGCGAGTGATCCTACGGATCGTCGTTCACTTTCTGCTTATTGTGTGTTTCTTGGTGGTTCGCTTATTGCTTGGAAGACGAATAAACAGACAGCGGTTTCCCGTTCGAGTGTTGAGGCTGAGTTGCGAGCTATGGCCTTGTTGACTGCTGAGGTGACTTGGTTACGGTGGTTGCTTGCGGATTTTGGGGTCTCTGTTACGACACCCACTCCAGTTTTATCTGACAGTACATGTGCTATCAGTATTGCACGTGATCCGGTAAAGCATGAGCTTACCAAGCATATTGGTGTTGATGCTTTTTATACACGTGCTCAGGTGCAGGCTCAGGTTATTGCGCTTCAGTATGTGCCTTCAGAGTTACAGTTGGCGGATTTCTTTACAAAGGCATAGACTAGAGCACAACATGATTTCTTACTCTCTAAACTCAGTGTTGTGGATCCACCATGAGTTTGAGGGGGGGTGTTAGATGTATATTGTATATTATATTTTCCCCATCTGTTAGGGGGTTTCCTGCATATTTGCGCCCTGTACATGTACTATATATGTGGCCTTTGGCCCCCTGATAATGTAAGTTGCTCTTCATCTAACAAGATGGAGCAAAACCAATTATCCGTCCTACCATCATCTATGCCAGAGGGCTAGGAAATATCTTCAAGACTTCAATTAATTAATAATCTAGTTCATGAAAAATATTTTATATGGTTTGTTTTACAATGGGAAAATGAGGTTTCGTATAGAGATGTACTAATTATCCTCCGACTTGGATCTGTAGAAAAGTCAATTCTCATAGAAATTGGTACTGGAAAGATGGTGGTGGAAGCAATCGAGCAAAGCATGCATGTGACGCCGGATCGGATCGGAGGAATTTACTGGAAAGATGCCTCCAAGTTTGAGCCAGATTTGGCAGCCTTACAAAATTTTAGTTTAGCGCCAGTGTCATTGCCTGGTGGCTGCAGAACAGTAATGTCGCGATGAAGTCAAGCGAGGTCAGTTTGTGTACATATTCTACTCCACTACTAGTATATCTACAACGAGGCGAGAGGCGTGTGCCATGATCCCTGCGTGCGCATCTAGCTACCGCTGTGTTGGTATACTATGGCGTCTTTGGTAGTTTGGGTCTAATTTGGGGCTCACTAGAGTGGGTTAGGCATGATGTTGCGTGTTGTAAATGGCCATGAGTCCACCTTAGTGTTTCTCCTTAGTTGCTCGTGAAGCTTTTATTTTACACCAAAGAGGGGACACTGTATGGAAGATGTTTCTGTGGTAGCCAACAAAACGGTTCGCTTTCGAGTCTCCTGCTAGAGGCGGCGGCGATACCCATCTCCCTTCCCAGATCTCAGCCAGCGAGAGCGCTGGTTCTCTCTCCCTTCGCTTGCCGCTCCAGCGGCAGGAGGGAGAAGGACCTCGTTCCTCCGTCTAGTAGTTAGGGTTAGGGTATGTTTGCTGTGGTGCGTCATTAGGGTGGTGGGAGCGGCGCCCGGAAGAATAAATCTGTCTCATCTCTACTCCCATACCAGCGACGACTTCATGGTAGCGTCTCAGAGGTGATGGCAACGTGTGCTGTTCGGTTCTTCAGATCGACAGCTTGGTCTTCTCGCCGTTCTTCAGATCTGCGAGATCTGTTTCTCGGTGTGTCGCTGGCCTTCGCTGGCGGCCGGGGCGAGGTGGTTTCTCTAGAGCAAGGATGTTGGTTCGGAGGTGGTCGATCCGTCGTTCTTCTCCGACTTCATCGATGGGAGAAGGCAGGTCTTGGTCCAAGACAGCATGGGGACGTCCTCCAGTTGACGTGCCACAACGACATGTGCCTCACTGCGTGCAGCAGGCCTATTCATCGACTCACAAAGCCTCATTGGCGATGGTGCTTTCTTGGATCTCGCAATGGTGGAGGCTCGACGTTTCATCTGGCGTGCTCTTTGGCGGCGCTGGAGTTGGGCGGCGGCCGCTGGCTTCGATGGTTACAGGAAACCCTAGGGATCGATTTGTATTTCTCGATCTCTCACGGTTTTATCTGTATAGTTTTCAGGATAATCATTTTATCCCCATTTGTCTGCTAATTTCCACATATGTTGCTTCGTGTAACTGGTTTTTCAATTAATGAAATATGTGGTTGCTCTCAAAAAAAATGGAAGGTGTTTCTGCCGTGTTGGTGCAAAACACCTTTTATTTGCTTGCACATATAAGCATGCTATAGTAACCTCTTCCATTGAAGTGATGAGGTTACCTAGCAGTGTTTACTGAACGAGAGAACTGATTCAACAACATTTAGTTCATCAAAAGGTGGTGGTAATACATAACACATAGTTACCTTATTGAGCAATGCATCACGAGGGGTTGGTATATATATACCACCTCGAACAAGTTCATTATTAGAGATCGGAGATCAGGTTTAATCAAGTCCTTGCTAATGGATGGATATGAGCCAAGCCCCAAGAACAACATACAATCATCAGGAAGCTATATTACCTTCAGGTGCTCGTGCTGATTGTCCTCTTCTTCAAGTAAGAAGCAAGTGGCGGCTTTGCTCCATTTGAGCTTGCCTTCACTTTTCATCCCGCTAATGACGCTACACCTATGCCTCCACTTCCTAACATGGTTGTAGATCTGTAGAGTGCTCACAGCGATGCCAGTGAAATCAAGAAAATCATTGGCAATCTTCTTCATCTGGGGCTCTTTGAATTCTTGCATAAAGCAGATGTCGCTTTGCAAAAGGTTAACCAAATGGCTCAGGACGAACTTGGACATACTAGGTTGCCAAAACCATTGCCGGTTTGTGCAAATACAATGATTCGTCATGTACATAGGTATTGTTATTGATCGACGGTGATGACATATCTGGGGATGTAACAAGTTTGATCGCCTACAGTACGCTACAAAGAACATTGCTAAGCATTGTACAGTACTGACCAACCATAACCAACAAGAAAGAACAAAGGATTTTTACTATTAGAGGGGCAACACGTAGCACAGAGGTCGGGGAAGAAGGGGACCCCGACACAGAAACAGGCATCACAATCGTCCCCATGGTCGATCGAGATCTAGGTACAACCAGCGTTGCAGTTGAACACGGAGATCTAGGCAGGGCCATCGTCTTTGAAGGGATCACCTAGAATCGAGGCTATAAAATCTACCCATGTGAACTAATCTATTTGATCCGACCAATAGGCAGGGTTTGACATGCTTACAACCATCGATGGGATCGGTGTAGAAGAAGAAGCCGACATGCCATGCCAAGTTACCGCCGCCAACCTCGCGGACCTAGCTGGTGACAAACATCCGGCCATGCCGCTTGATCTTGAAGGCTGGAGGAGCTCTAAAAGGGTTGGAAATGGGGGATATCAATTTTGTGGCGAGAGAGTCGCCCCTATATATGAGTGCAAAATTTTGAGGGTGGTGAATGAATTTGTCCCGCCGCTTTTCTCCGTTCCGCGCGAGCTCGTGCCATCTCCAGGCGATGGCTCTATGGGCACGCAGCATTCTCGAATTTGGGAAACACGACGGTGGCTCGCTGGAAATGGTCAAATCGGCAGTTCCTCCCAGACCTGGCCCAAAGGTGTTTTAAGAACCGTGCAGGCCACAACGCGGAGGCCTTCCGGGAAACCAATGAGCCCAATAATTTCTCCTCACATGCAAGCCAAGACGCATGCAAGCTACCAAACACGCCCTGGACTCAGGAGGGGTCAACACGTATGAACAACATATCTCTCCTAAACAGTCTAAACATCGATTTGGGGTGCTTTGATGAAGTAGGGCCTTGAACCATCTAAATCAATTCCAACAACATGAAAAACACACAGATTCACTATTAATACCATTGTTTTCATTAGGAATGAACATGTCCGATGTTGTTGAAAATAGCTCGATCCAAGATTAAAGCAAACGAGGTGAGGCCACGCCGTGTTAGAAAAACATTTGCCTTGATAAGTTTTCTAAAAAAATGATGTCTGATTTTTATTTGCGTTTAACTTTCCCAAACACAAAACGGTTGCAACCAGGGCAGTAAACAAGTTTACCAACATATGGTTAAATAGATAATCCACTCCAATGTTGATACAACAAAATCCTAACAATTATATATGAATAAGAGCAATCATGCATAATTAAATTATTTGATATAGCTAGATTTTTTACAGGTTTGAATGGCAAATTGTCATGCCCTGGGCCAAGAACCCTCAAATTGGGCTTGATAGCTATCTATGCTTACACATACTATAACAATACGATTGCTAATTTGTCTTGTATTAGGAAAAGTGATCCATGTTACCGAGTACATACCTACAAAACTTCAAATCCAAGTCCTGCCCTTTGCGAGGGTAAAATTGGAGATTGGATCAATTAGGATAGCGAACCTCCTCCAGAATATTTGTAAAGGTGATGTGTTAAATTCGGAGCAACAGAGACCCTCCCGGGGTGGAGAGTGGATGTGACATAGAGAGCAAAGTGCAATGACTAACTAAATCCACTGGCCTACCTCGATCATCCACGGATATATAGCTTGGAAATAACCCAAGGATTATGTTATTTAGGACACGGTTTCTATAACAATATGGTTCATGTATGATTGATTCTAGAAATTAAAACTCGTAGTTCCTCTCAAGCAACTACATTTCCTAATGTTGCAAGTATCACACCCTTTTGCCTACATCGATGTTGGCATCAGTATTCTCTAGTGTCATATATACTTGGAGAAAATATTCCCATGTTTTAGCTGATAACATAATTTCTCTAGTTGAAAGTTCATTTTCTTGTGGAAGGAAGTTTGGCATGTGCCACTCAAAGCCTCATCTTTTATCTATGTCTGATACAAAGTTTGCACTAATGGTGAGAATTTTGTTCTTTTTATATATATATAGAATGCTAGGCAAGACCTATTGTTGAAACTCGGAGTCAATCAAGTTGAAGTTTGGAATTTATAAGATATTTTTTTATTGCAAGTGGAAAACTAAAATTGTGGGTTAAATGTTTCAGAAATGGTAAAAAATGTATCCTCCCTAGGAGAGTAATTTCTAGCCCCTCACCGTATGACAAGTGGCACGCTGTGGGAGGTGATCTCACCCACCGCGGTGAACCACGGTGGGCCACTTGTTGTGTTGTGAGAGATTCCCTTGGTGGGGATAGAACTAGTGCATTTTTTTCCCATTTTCGTTGATTTGGATAAAAAAATGAAATATCTCTTGAACCGAGCAACAAAATCACTATCCATTTTCAGAATGTGATAGAAGTGTTGAGAGCTTCAAAATTAGATCACATGTTTATATGTTTCAATGACCTTTTTTGCACTATCTTTAATGTATATGGTGAACTTGTTTCGCATCTGCAGCATACTTTTGAAGTGCACTACATTTAGACAATGTGTAAGTGCATGTTATGTCATGCCCGAAGCGTTCTATTTTGCAATTTGTTTTGATGCAGTGATGTCCTTTCCTATGATGTACTCACTAGATGCCCTGCCCTAGGTGCATGTTATGTCATGCCCTAAATTCATGTTATCTCTTGATTTCTTGTATTTTGATGTCTTGCCTAGGATATGATTTGCACTACCTTCTAATGCACTGTGTTTTGATGTCTAGTCTTCAGGAGTATGTTTTACACCGTGTTCGGTTGCACTAATATCGTGCCTTTGGGCATTTGATGCGCAATCAGTAAAAGCACACTTTACGATAAATGTACCTACGGATAGTTAGGCGCAATGACCAATGCACCTCCTTCAAGATAATATGTATGAATGCTCAATGTGTCAAAAGCACCATGATGGAGCATAGCCCCATAGCATTGCTTCAAAAAAACAAAACACCCTACAACATATTATGCAGAGAACGTCCTTTGTTGTTTGAAGTGCAATGTACTGCTTCTTTATACTGATATGGATATATTCTTTACGCTGTAGTTGGACAATTTTTTTTAGAAAACGCAACCCGTGCGCTGGGCTGTTCGGTCACCACATGGTGTGTTCCCGGCAGCCTACATGCTTGTGCACTGGGGCATGTTGTGCACGCCCACGGAAGGGCGCCCCAAGGCTAGTCAAACTCTATAGTATTTTCAACAAAATTTGTGGGTTTAAAATACAAATCTTAGTAATACCAATTTATAAGCATGGGACAATTAGATAATGAAATACTTCCCCATGTATGAGCACATATACATGTATCTATTTTTAAAATTAGTTTTCTAGAACTTAAGTTGCAAGCACCACTTGAGATACATGTTTATGGGATAAAAGAATCAATTTCTTTATGTCCAATTAACTTTTATTAGATTCTTAGGTAAATAATACATTACCAGTTTTTTCTAGTTAATTACATTACTTAAAGTGACAACAACACTGCATAGTACTTCCAATAATCAACACTAATATGTCTCATCTAACCCCCAATTGGTTGACCATTCATACAAGAAGCATAACCATGTCTCCTCTAAATCATGGATAAGACATAAAAATATGTGCAAATGCAATTTATTCGCACATTTCCCCCTCTTTCCACACATTGTTGCACCATAGAGAAAAAACTAACATGGGGGGGGGGGTGCGGGGAGGTGTTATTCTCCTTGTGACATTTTAGCTAACTGTCACAATGGATTCAATTAGATCAATAAGTGGTGCGAGCTCAGCCTTGTCGATCAATTTGAACTCCTACATAAGAAACAAACGATGATTGACATTTTAGTAAGTACCAGACACATTCCTTTAACACGGTAAAATAAAAATGCATTGTCAAACCAGCACAAAGTGGGCACATGTTATAGACATTTGTAGTGATATACAATCAGTTCAAATTGAACGGAATATATAGATTTACTTGACATCTATGTCCATCTAAACAGCACTGATGATAATCATTAACCATCCAAGTTTTACTCTCCTTCCTGAGCCTTAGGATGCGGTAAAAAAAAGTTCTGGTCAACCACAACATTTGACTGAGTTGCCTATTGCTACAATTTCATATTATATTCCCTACCAAATAGAGTGTATCATAAGATGGTGCATGCCAATGCGTTTACTAAGGCACGACTTGTAAGGATATAGCAAGGAAATGAGGCAACTTACCCACGTGAACAATGTAAAATGTTTGAAGCAAGTGTTAAGATGGGCCTCTTCCTTTAGGCTCACAATCTTTTGAAAATGCGTGTGATAAATATGAGCATAAACACGGAAAAGCCGCTTGAATATTGTCTTCACAACTTCCTGAAAATTTGGTGGGAAAGGAGTCCCTACACAAATAGTTCAATGCAATCAGTCAACCAACAATGTACCACTCTTAAGACCTTGGAGAAAATTACCATGATAAATGTACATTCCGAACTATGTGGTATGTTAAGAGATATTTAGTACCAAGTTTCTGAGGGAAAAGTGCCTCATCGTCGAGTTGGACCTCAATCCAGTCCATCAAATACTCCACATATTTTGGTGCGGAGACTTCGATTGGTTTCTTTATCTGCACTCCATCAGCCCATCTGTACTCGAATCTGAAATGTTTTGGTGTCTCTAATAAAATTACCTTACCAAATAATAAATCTACCCAAAGTTTGTATCATGGCTGCTCTAAAGAAGAATGCACCTTACTTGGATCCAGCTGTCATAGTTGGGCATGTAGTAGGTGTGCAGAATTCCATTAGAGTGCCGTATAAGATGTTGACCTGATTGAAGAAATCAACAGCTGCAAAAAATAAATAGTACATGTAAAATATTAGTGCATGGATTTTCCATACAAAAGATAGCGACAAAATGCTTACTATTAATAGCTAGCCATTCGTTGAGTTCCTCTCCAGGAGGCAGTCGAACTGCATCTCTCAAATTACCACTTCCTAAGGTTGCATCAATGTGCTTTTTCAGTTGCACACCCTACATAATACATACCAAAAAATGCTTTTAGTACACACAAATTCATCTGGAAGAAAAACTTCTCTGCAACTTTCTATAATTGTTTCAACCAATCATCCTAAATTATAATTCTAAACTAATATATGATTCTCAACTTAATTTAGCAACTTTTTTAACCTTTACTTTGATTTTAAAAAATATTTTGAGATGTTGAATACTTCCTTTTCTTTTAAGGCCGCATGATGGGATGATGCAAGCATGAAAAAGAAAAGATAGCTACAAGAGAATATAATCCTTACTTTGTACATTACCTACCTTATTACTAGATGGTGCATTTTTCTTTGGACGAAATGTCCTCTGGTTCTTGCTGCAATCAACCCAATGCAAAGAGAGATTGCTCAGAAATGTACAAAAATATAATAATAAATCCTGCCAACAATGAACATAAATAAACAAATATAGTGGCAGGGAACCAATCCTCAAATTTATCCTACATATATGAACTAATGGAAGTGCAAAGATGAGAAATTGGGACACAATGAGAATAGTTCTGAAAGCCTTATCGACCCTAATCATGTAAACTTGGGTCATCGCGGTTTGTATACTTGTAAACATGAGTACATAAAAACATCTCAGGAAAAGACACAAGAGATGTGAGACCAAAAAATGATATGTAAGACAATGGAAATGCAGAACACTGAGCCAACCATGAACACAAAAATAACTTAAAAATAGAAAGTCGTACTTGCTTCCAAGGCCGAAGAGACTCATCGTTTTCTCTTCACCAAATTGATCAAGAAACAGGGAAACTAACTCGTTTGACAGGGGGGGATCAAGGGACTGGGTGCTACAAGATGTTGGCGTCAATCTCTTATCCTTTGAAGATTGCAATGGCTGAGAAATGGAAGACGGATTGTCATTCAGAAGATTTTGTCCTCCCCACACCTCTTCTTGTTCTGTTCCTCTCCCATCTCTGCCTTTGTTTCTGCATGTGTTTTTCTCTATTTCTGGCGGTGTCGTTGGTGTTATTTTAGATGCGCTTGACGTGGTCTCACGGAGGACAAGGACCTCTACTACCTCTCTCGCCAGCCTGGTTACTGTCTTATTTTTTGAAGGACACAGGAATGTGGCGCGCTTGTGGGTGTCCATAATACGAAACGAAAGCATATTGTACTGTTCAATGTAATTTTGCTTAGATTGCGAATGCGGCTACTATGGTGCAAACAACTAGCAATAATTTCAGTTGTCTATTGGACTCGGACAATTGGACATACATACCCAAACATCATTTTGGATCAGTTGCAACTAGTACCTCTGTACCTGGTGTCTGTGGAAAGAGGCGGACACCTGCAACTAGTACCTGCTGCAGCTAGCCTGCGTTTGTTTCTGCGCTTCAGAGTCTGGTGCACAGCAGAGTAGAGCGTAAGACGACTCAGGAATTTCAGGCATCTGTTCATGTTCCTCTCAGCCCTTCCTCCCGGACGACTAGGACCTGTTGCCACATCCAAACTCAGAGCTTAATTTGCCTGCGATTTACTCGTCGTGGCCGCTCGTCAGATCAATGCCGGTCCGCAAGACATGCTACATTACTCCGTTCAACTGTAAACGTCACAGGATGAGTTCTCTCAATCTTTTCAGTGACTGATCGATTTTTTTTTTTAAAAACGGACTGATTGATTTTAAACTAACCATTATGGTGCCCCTCTCACATGGAGCCACATGTCTCTTGAATTCAGCCATTTTGTCTTGAACCGTTCATCATCCCGACCAGCTTGCCGTCCCATCTCGCTAGCATGGCACACCATGGATGATAGATATGGTTTCAGTCGGTGGTGGGGAAGGAGATGAATAAAGGGGGCAGATGGATGCTCTCGATGCTCCTGTCACTCCTGTAGTGAAGTGTGTTCATTTCACCGGCACTACGTACTGGCTTTGTACGAGCGAAGAAGTATGAATAAGCATTCCCTGGCACCTCTGCTCCGAGAACTACATGAAACTATAAACCCATTAAGGATAGTACTGATAAGCCGAGTTCTAATTCCACGCACTGCTGCCCAGCCGTCGCAATAGTGAACAAATGGAGCCCAGAACTGAATCTGACCTGCAGCCCTTACACCATTGTGTTGCTGCAAAACCGCATCAACTCTCTGAATAAGCTCTTGTTTCCTTAGCTTATCACACTGCCAGATATGTCAAAATGGAGCCACTTGTCAGTTGAATTCAGCCATTTTGTCTAGAATCATTCATGTCGACCGCCTTGCCGTCCCATCTCGGCACCATCGCTGATCAATACAAGTTCAAGTCGGTGGTGGGGAGAGGAGGAATAAATGGGGCAGATGGATGCTTTGGCCCGGTCACGCGATTGTACTCCCTAAGTACTAGCTCATCGACACTCTTTTCCTATCGGAGAGAGCACGTGTGAGCTAGCTCTGCCCAGATTTAATTTTTAAAAACCACTACATTACAGCGCGAAGTTCGTAATACCACCATAAGTTTTTGAAATCACAAAAAATCACCAGTATTATGTCGATTGCTTGCAATGTTCACTGATTGTTGTTTTTAGCTGTGTTAATAGCGGTTCTAACAATAGGACCCGCTTGTCAATGATGAAGTGGCAGAGCAGATATATCTATGTTAGGTTTTTATGTAAAATTTTATGGGACCCACTTGTCGGCCTCTCACCCCACTCTCTCCTCTCTTTCAATTTTTTAATTTCTCACATCCACAAATCACACCCACACCGCCGCCTTGGAGAGCACCGCGCCGCATGTGTCCCGCACCCATCCCCGCCTTGCTCTTCTGCACAGCAGCGGGGTCGTGCACCGCGCCCAGTCGTGCAAGGGGCAGAGCTCTGGCAAGGGGCGACAGCGGTAGAGATCCAGTCTAGACAAGATCTAGGCGGCAGCGGCGACATGGTCTGGCATTCCGCGGAGAGAAGAAATCTGGAACAGCGGCGACGACATGGATGAGTTCGACGGTAGCTCGCTCGTGGAGCATGAGGAGGCATTCTTCATCGCCAGCATGGCCTCCCTCGTCCCTGCTCGCTCGATGGCCCCGGTTCGCCGGAACTGAAGAGGAGGTGGATGGGGTGAGAATGGGCAGCACGGAGGTCATGGATAGTGGTGGAGGGTGGCGCGTCGGAGACCGGGTCAGAGGTGGAGGTGCAGCGCCGGCACCATGTACGGAGGCGGCGATGGGCTCTGGTCGGTGTGGGATTTTTTTGAGATGGTCGGTGGTGGATTTGGGAGGAGGAGGTATAGGAAATTTTTAAAAACATATAAAATTTAGAAAAATCTAGCGTTAGTCGTCCTCAACCGTCACTGTGTTGCCACATCAGTCGTGACATTGGGCCCCACTCGCCAGAAAAATTGTTAACCCGTCTAAACTGAAGCATCAGTGGACATTGCAAGCAATCGACACAATACTGGTGGTCTTTTGTGATTTTAAAAAATTATGGTAGTTTTACAAACTTCGCTCTATAATGTGGTGTTTTTTTAAATTAACTCTCTTGCCTACGACTACATTCTAACATCGCCACATGCGAAAATTTAATTCAGCTCCCAGGTGCATATGCTCCCTTTACCTAAAAAATATATTTTGAAATGTTAAAAAAATTACCAACAATTTTGCATTTACATATTCACAATGTAAGCGTGTTTGTAAAGTTTTGCCGATAACCGATACGTTTTGTGGTCTATGTAAAAAAGATAAAAATTGTGTCTTATTTTTAGTAACAAATTTTAACATTTTTACACACACCATATGACACGTTAATTTGTCATGCAACGACTTTGTGGACATGTAGCACGTGAAGATGTACGTACAATTTCTTAAAAAATTTAACATTTTGAAATATATTAAATATTTATTTGAAAATATAGAGAGCATAGGCTCCCGGAAGCCAAAACATCACTCCTCGCCACATGCCTGTAGTGTTGAGCGTCCAGTTCACCGGCACTATGTTTCGGCTTTGTACCAGGGAAGAAGAACTATCAATGAATAAGTATAAGCTGATTAGTGTAGTACTCCACGTGACCGCGGTCGTCCGATTCGGTTCGATTTTAACCGGGTTGGGGAAAAAGTGCTCCTAACGATCCGACGTATTTTCGTCGGCCTATCCACGGGGACGCAAATGCGGCCTAAATTTGGGCGCAGTTTACGTCGCCGTAGACTGACCGTGCAGTTCGCGTGTGCCCTCCCCCTTTCGCCCGGAGGCCCACTTGCCAGCGATCGCGACCGCTTCGTCTCCTGCGCCCGCGTCGATTCAGCGTCCTTGCTCGGGGAAAGGTGATACGTCTCAAACGTATCTATAATTTTTGATGCTCCATGCTTGTTCTTTCACCATTTGCTTAGTGTTTTGTTACACTTCGTGGCGTTTTTATGTATTTTCCGGAACTAACCTATTAACAAGATGTCACAGTGCCAGTTCCCTATTTTCTGCTGTTTTTGTGTTTCAGAAAAGTTACACAGGAAATATTCTCGGAATTGGACGAAACAAAAGCCGAACATCCTAATATTTACCGAAGCTTCCAGAAGTCCCAAGAGGAGACGAAGGGGAGCCACGGGCTGGCCACACCATAGGGCGGCGCGGCCAGCCCTTGGCCCGCGCCCCCTATGGGTGAGGCCACCCTGGCCCACCTCTGATGCTGCCCCTTCGCCTATAAAGATCCCCCGACGGGAAAAACCTAAACCCCTGATCAATTTTCCAGAAACACATCGCGATCTGCCGCCGTCGTCGACCCGAGATCGGGAGGGTCCAGAAGCTCTTCTCGGCACCCTGCCGGAGAGGGGAATCGCCACCGGAGGTCTTCTTCATCACCATGCTTGCCTCCAGCGTGATGAGTGAGTAGTCTACCTTGGACTATGGGTCGATAGCAGTAGCTAAATGGTTGTCTTCTCTACCATATGCTTTATGTTTAGATCTCGTAAGCTGCCTTACATGATCGAGATCACCTTTGTGTAATTCTACATATTGTGTTTATTGGGATCCGATGAATATTGGTGTTATGGTAAGTTGATGTGTTGAATATTATCTTATGTTATCTCTATGTTATTTATGATCTTGCATGCTCTCCGTTGTTAGTAGCTATCTTGGCCAAGTAGATACTAGTGACTCCAAGAGGGGGTATTTATGCTCGATAGTTGGGTTTATGCCTCTATTTAATCTGGGGGAGTGACAGAAATCTCTAAGGTTGTAGATGTGTTGTTGCCACTAGGGAGAAAACAACATTCTTGTGTCCAAGGATATTCATTTTGTTTACATTACACACTTTGCTTAATGCAGTTATCTGTTATTCGCAACTTAATACTCATTGGGTGTTCGGACGATATCCCCGTGAGTGGATTATTAGTCATAGATGCAGTTGGATGGCGGTCTATGTATTTTGTTGTAATGCCCAGAGTAAATCTCATAGTGATTCTCGTGACATATGCACGTTATCTTTATTCTATCAATTGCCCAACTGTAATTTGTTTACCCAGCATATTGTTATTTATCTTATGGAGAGACACCACTAGTGAACTGTGGACCCCGGTCTAATTTTCTTTACATTGCTATTTCTGTTTTACTTTTACTTGCACTGTATACTTTCTTGCATACTACTATTATTTTCTACTCGATACGCTCATACCTTTGTTTACAGCAAACCGGTGAGATTGATAACCTCATCGTAAGTTGGGAGCAAAGTTCTTGGTTGTGTTGTGTGTAGGTTCCACGTTGTTGCTGGTGCAAAGCAAACCCCTGGACGAGGCGCCTTATAAATTGTCCGAAGCTGTCGCGAAGCTAGCAGGCATCACCTTTTGAAGTTTGCCTTTTTCCTACTGGTTCGATAAACCTCGGTTTCTTACTGAGGGAAAACTTGCTACTGTGCTCATCATACCTTCCTCTTGGGGTTTCCAACTGGGTGGTTATCTGCCCGCATCAAGCATAATTTTCTGGCGCCGTTGCCGGGGAGGAAAAAGAAGACTTCTGCAAGGGGAGTTTCGCACGCACATCCTTTACTTTGTTTATTGTTTTTATTTTCTTTATTTTTCTTGCACCTTTTTATCAAAAATAGAAAAAAAGTAGTTCCTACTATAGTTGTTATTTTTGTTGGTCTGTTATTGTCTTGCTTTATCATGCTTTCTTATCAATGGTTGGTTTCTTTGAAACTAATTTTTTTTGGCAAGGTGGGTTCATGGAAGAGCAGCAAAATTATTATGAGGAACACCGCTTGTCACAAAAAGGGTAACACTTATGGGAACAAATCAATAGATTGTATATCATTGCTAGAAACGTGTGCTCTACTTATAATGTTACTTATTGCTTTGATAGATCTTGTTGCTATAGGAGGTAGAAACACCTCCCTTTTCAATGTGAGTATAATGATGATGTTACCATATCTTCTTATATTAATGGAAATTATGACTTTTATGATGTGGAACAAATTGAAGAATTTATTGCTTGGAAGGGTGCATTCAAACTTGCTTGTTTGCTTGAAAATACTGATGATGCACCTTATAAATATGAGGTTTATGATATACTTATATTTTGCTTTGATAATTATAAGGAAGAAAATGGCTATATTCTTAAATATCTTAATAGATGCTCTCCAACGGAAGAGACTAATGCCTTGAAGGAGCCTATGGAAGAAGAAATTGCTGAAACTACAAGCTCATTGAATGAAAAAGAGGAGGAGAGTGATGATCAAGAGGAGGAAGAATGGAGCTACCCATGTCTACCTCCTAATAAGAGTAACTCTTTAACTAATACCTTATTTGATCGCCCTCCATGCTTAACAAAGGAGGGTGAGTATGATATTTATATTGTTGAGTTTGTTCATGATGCTACTGAAAATTATTATGAGAGATGAAAATATGGTTGTTGGAATTCTTATGTTACTAAAACACCCCTCTTTATATTGAAAGTTCCAAAGTTGCTCTTGTTTTATCTACCCATACTTGTGACTATGTGCTTCTTTGATTTATTATCTTACAAGATTCCTATGCATAGGAAGTGGGTTATACTTAAATGTGTTTTATATTTGCTCCTTAATGCTCTTTTTTGCTTCCATTCATATTTCTTATGTGAGCATCTTCTCAAATTACTGAGCCTAGCTCAAAGGCGTTAAAGAAAAGCACTCTTGGGAGATAACCCATTGTTTTAATTTTTGTACTTTTTCTTTTACTTGAGTCTTGGAAGTTATTACTATTGTAATGAACGCTCCTTATCCTTTTTATTTCGTTTTTGTGCCAAGAGAAACCTCTAATTTGAGTGGGGTAAGATTTGGGGAAGTTGCTGTCCTGAAACAGATTTCGGTGCTGCACCGTAAAAATTTGTGAAAATTCTCAGAAAATCTTTTTGACCTGCGATTTCTTGTGCATATGCCCCAGGTTATATCCAATCTTTCATTAGTTCTACACTTTTTGATTTGAGAAATAGAAAACCCTCGAAAAAATCAACCTTTGTCAGCTGTTCTGTTTTGATAGATTTCTGCCACTATTTGTGTTTGCCTCTCGATCGCTTTCTTTTTGAGTTCTTTTGATCACAGAACTTTTGGGGAAGTTGCTACATTAGTATATGCTTTATATGTGGTGGTTTTGAGTTTAAATCTGAACCAAAAAGGGGTTGATTCATTATTATGCTTACAGTAATGTTGCTAATAGAATTGTGTTGAGTTTTGTGTTTAGCTTTTGTTTTTCGCCTTGATTTTTGTTCAGATCTTGTTTTATCTTTATATCAAGGTGTATTTTGACCTCTGGTCCATGTTGGTATTCATCAAAATAGTTATTTCAAAAAGGTTCGAATGGTGTTGGAAAAAAGAAAAAATTTCATGCAAAAAAGTGGTACAAAAAGGAACTTGTTTAGACTGCGGCTTAGACTTTTGCATGTCGTGCTTGATGTCGTTTTGATAGTATGCTTAGTGGTTTTGCTGTAGCATGAATTGTCTCAAATGACTGAGATTGCTTAATGAGCCTTTGAAAAAATCATGCGTTGTTTTTATTATTTGGAAGCATTAATTTGGTTTTCTCCTTGATGCTTTATTTCGGTTGACTTGGCGCATGCTTACACATGTTTGACTCATACAAAGTCGCCATAAGCCTCTATGATCATTTAGTTTTTGACTTTTGATGCCATCTTATGCTTCTCTTAATGATGTTTTGTCGCTATGCATGATTATGGCCGTTATTGCTCTCTTAGTTGGTCGCTGATGACCCACAAGTATAGGGGGTGTATCGTAGTACTTTCGATAAATAAGAGTGTCGAACCCAACGAGGAGCAGAAGGTGTTGATGAGTGGTTTTGATCAAGGATTCACTGTAAATACTAGCAAACAGGTTTTCAGGGGTATTTGGTAATATGAGTAAATAAAGTGCGAGTAAATAAAAGACAGTAGTAACAATTGCATCAAGTGGCCCAATCCTTTTTTCAGCAAAGGACAAGCCGGTTGTGTACTTATAATAACCAAATGTTCTCGAGGACACACGGGAGTTTCTGTCAAGAGCTTTCGCTTCATAAAGCCAATAGTCTTTATTGGTTTGATAGGTGTTATGGGGGTGAACCTGTGCTAGCGCACTACCCTTACTAGGATAAATACACACTTGTGATTATACCCCTTGCAAGCATCCGCAAATACAAGAAAGTAATTAAGATAAATCTAACCACAGCCTTAAACTCTAAGATCCTACGCTCCCTGGTGCAATGGTTTTCCAACGGAGGTTTAGGTTTCTGTCACTCCAGCAACCCCACAATCGGTAGCCAAATACACAATGCATCTCACTAGGCCCATAAATGGTGAAGTATCATGTAGTCGACGTTCACATGACACCACTAGTGAAATAGCACCACAACAATATCAAACCATTAAATATTTCTCAACAATAATTCACTACTAATATCTTGACTTCTCCCATGTCCTCAAGAACTAAACGAACTACTCACAAGACATCATATGGATCATGATCAGAGGTGAAATAATGGTAAATAACAATCTGAACATAAACCTTAATTCAACGGTTCCACTCAATAGCATCAACTACAAGAGTAATCAACACCGGGAAAGTTTCCCCTATGAATATAACAAGATCCAACTCAAGATGTTACAGCGGGATGGCGTGGTGATGATGGAGATGAAGGTGCTGGTGATGGGGATGATGATGATGATGATCCCGATGAAGTCCGGTGCGATGGTGATGACAATGGCGACGATCTACCCTCTCCGGGAAGGAATTTCCCCGGCAGATTTCTGCCTGCCGGAGAGCTTTTCTCTCTCTGGTGTTTTCTGCCCCGCAGAGGCGGCGGTGTCTAACTCTGAGCCTCTCTCTTAACTTAGGTTTTCGGGGATGATGAAGTACGCGAAGGGGCGAGACCAGAGGTGGGCCAGGGCGGCCTCACACAGGGCTGGCGCGGCCAGGGGGCAGGCCGCGCCACCCTGGCGTGAGGGCCCCTCCTGGCTCCTCTCGACTCCTCCTTCTGGCTTCCTGAGTCTTCTGGGAAAATATAATTTCCTGGTATTTTTCTGGAATTTTCTTGATCTTCAAAATATGGTCCCTTGATGGTCCTTTTTCCAGCAGAATCCTGACTCCGGCAGCAACTCCTCCAAAGATCGTCAAACATGTGAAAACAAAGGAAATAACATAAGTATCAACTCTAAATATGAAATATATCAATGAATAACAGTAAATTATGATACAAAATAGTGATGCAAAATGGACGTATCAACCCCCCCCAAGCTTAGACCTCGCTTGTCCCCAAGCGAAAACTAAACTCTGTAAACATGACCACAGGTTTATGGAGTGGAGTGTCGATAATCAAAATACGAACAAGAAGCATCACATTCACCAAGGCACAAATTATAATAGACATCAACTTCCCTTTATAAGATATAGACTTGCAATGGGTAAAAGGGAATCACATGTAAAGATGCACAAGGTAAACTATAATTGGCAATGGCAAACCTTAGTTCTTGGTCAAAGAATGATGAACAAGCTATTCTTTCTTTTAAACGGAGCCTTTTAAAACAGAGCTAATATAGCAAAGACCATATGCTCAACTAGGTAAACTTTTGCATTCATAGAAAGCTTTCAGAGATATATTCCTTCAGACAAAAGCATTATACAAAACAAGGAAGATAGTAAACATGATTAAATGGATCAACATATGGATGAGTGAAACATAACAACTCAAATGCTTGCTTTAGATAGAGGGAAATAGGTTGACTCAACATAAAAGTAAAAGATAGGCCCTTCGCAGAGGGAAGCAGAGATTAAACATGTGCTAGAGCTTTTCATTTTCAAAACAGAGGTAAAAATTGTTTTGAGAGGTGGTTGCTTTTGTCAACGACTAGCAACGGAGTTCTTGATATTTTCCATACTAAACAAGTGAGAGCGGTTCCGAGATGTTTGATTAATTGGCACATTGGTGCTCTTTTATAGCTTTGCACTCCTCCCCACCTTTTTCCTTTCTCAAACCATGGCTAACCGATTCCATTGGGTGCCAACCAACTTTCACATACCATGGAGGAGTGCTCTTTTCTTTCTTTTCTTTTTGAGATTATAAAGGTCTGACCAGCTCCCTTGCAAAATTAATGACGAGCAGATGAAGCTGCCTAGTCGAGGGGTACTCAATTTAGTATGGAAGATAACAAACCCATCCACTACGTCCTCATGAGCTAAAAATAGTGGCACAAAAATGAGAAGTGTTTGAAGGTTTTTGAAAGGTAGCACATGAAAATTTACTTGGAATGGCTTGAAATACCATGCATAGGAATTTATAGTGGACTCTTTGGAAGTGACTTGGCTTTTGGGAATTGGATGCACGAGAAGTATTTCCTCTCAGTACGGGTTTTTGGCTAGCAAGGCTAGGTAGCAAGCATAAGAGTTGCATGTAACAAACAAGCATACATATAATAAGAACAATCATGCAAACTCCCTTGAAGGTGCAACGATTTTGACTTCAGGAATAACAATGCTTATAAGCCAAATATAAGGAAAACTAAAGTGATGTAACTACAAGCACTTCTTTATTCTTTTCTACTCAAACCTCAAGGTAAAGTTGCTACTGACCAAGCTAGGTTTGCCAAAACCAACTAAATTTACTCATGCTCCCAAAGTGATACCAATACCAATCAACAAGACTAGTCATACAAGAGAGATTGCAAACTAACATAAAGTGTGCGGAAAGTAAACGATAAAACTTCTCATTAATATTTTATTACCGCAACTCACACCAAGGGATACATAGATAACCAACTAAGGAGGATACTTCCAAACTGCAAACTATTCTATAAGATAACTTCTCTATTCATGATATGACTCTACTTGAAAAGTAAATGCGCAAAAGGTAATGATGTGATAACGCGGCACTCCCCCAAGCTTGAAACAAGCCAAGGGGATGCCTATACCGATGACGAATTACTCCTTCGGCGGTGGTGGTGGATAATCTTTAATAAGCTTCTCAATCAAATCTTTCAGATTATCAATCTTGTACTCGAGGTTACGAATCATCTCAGAATTGTGCTCAACACGGTTCATGAACCTATCAGCAAGAGAATCCCAGCTCTTGGAATTATTTCCCCATCCTTCTTCACTCTTGGAGCTTTCTATCCCTGCATTGTTAGAACGATCTATATCCCAGCCAGAGGGTAATCGTGATTTGGGCACCTTTTGAAACTGACGTTCATGAATTAGAGTATGGAAAGGATTTTGGCTTGACGGAGATGTCCGTGGAGCTAAGGTGTGACGCGGCACACCCCCTCCGGTCCTTATGCGAGCACTCTTCTTGAACTTGTCATGATCTGTCACCACCCCTATGCTGGCAATCATGGTGTTTGGCCTTGAACTTTGATCTTCCTCCTCGTCTTCACTTTCAACCTCTTCTTTCAGCCGAAAGTCCTTGGTGTCATCTTTCGGAGGTGTCTTCTCCTTGTCATCGCTTGAAGAGGCCATGGCTCCCTCAAGCTTAAGATCAACTCCTGACAGAACAGCTCGAAACAAAACACGACAAGAAAACGATATACAGACCTCGGGGACTCCAGGGGGGTTAAATAAGCAAAAATTATACATCAAAACGAAATCACAGGAGGAAACCGGGACGGAAACAAGTTCCGGGGTGTTCTCACACCTAGGTGGCGCGGCCAGGGGTGGGCCCGCGCCACCTGTGTGTGAGAGGCACACGGACTCTTTTTCCTGCCCGTTTTCGTCTCGTGATTTTTAATATTTAGTAAAAATAGCAAAAATATTAAAGGAAGAGCTTTTCATGAAACTTCTCTGACTAGAACTGTTACCTATTCGAAAACGAACTCTGCAGGTACCTGCAATTTGTCTTGGATGAATTCTTCCAGAGAAACTGTTTCAATAACATCAGCATCTTCATTATAAGAATCTCCAGAAATATAATGTTTGAGTCTTTGCCCATTCACCACTTGTGTAGAGTCATCTTTCAATGAAGCAATCTTAATAGCACCTGAGCGGTACACTTCCACAATAACATATGGTCCTTCCCATTTAGAGAGTAATTTTCCTGCAAAAAATCTGAGATGAGACCTATACAAAAGAACTTTCTCACCAACATGAAACTCTCTCTTAAGAATTCTCTTATCATGCCATTGCTTGACTTTCTCTTTAAAAAGCCTGGCATTCTCATACGCTTCATTTCTCCACTCATCTAGAGAACTCAAATCTAATAACCTTTTCTTACCAGCTAGTTTAAAATCTCTATTAAGCTCTCTCACTGCCCAAAAAGCTTTGTGTTCTAATTCTAAGGGCAAGTGACACGCTTTTCCGTAAACCATCTTATAAGGAGACATACCCATGGGGTTCTTATAAGCAGTTCTATAAGCCCATAAAGCATCGTTTAACTTACTAGCCCAGTTTTTCCTAGATATATTGACAGTCTTCTGCAAGATAGACCTGATCTCCCTATTTGAAAGCTCTACCTGCCCACTAGTTTGGGGATGATAAGCAGAAGCAATTCTATGATTGACATCATATTTAGCAAGAGTTTTTCTAAAACCACCGTGAATAAAATGAGAACCTTCGTCAGTCATAAGATATCTAGGCACACCAAACCTAGGAAAAATAACATCCTTAAGCATTTTTAACGAGGTCTCACCATCGGCACTCTTTGTAGGTATGGCTTCTACCCATTTAGTAACATAATCAACAGCAACAAGTATATGGGTATAGCCTTTTGAAGGAGGAAAAGGACCCATAAAGTCAAATCCCCAACAATCAAACGGTTCAATAACAAGAGTGTAACTCATAGGCATTTCATTGCATCTAGAAATATTACCAACTCTTTGACATTCATCACAAGATAAAACATACCTTCTGGCATCTTTAAAGAGGGTTGGCCAATAAAAACCTGATTGTAGAACCTTCTGCGCGGTTCTATCTCCAGCATGATGCCCTCCATAGGCGCTGCTATGGCATTTTCTTAATATTTCTTGTTGCTCATATTCCGGTACGCATCTTCTCATAATACCATCAACTCCTTTATATAAATGTGGGTCATCCCAAAAGTAATGCCTCAAATCATAAAAGAATTTTCTTCTTTGCTGAGCTGTAAAGGTTGGAGGCAAATACTTGGAAACAATAAAGTTAGCATAATCAGCATACCAAGGAAGGTCTCGCGAAGTTACATTTATTGCAGCCAACTGTTCATTTGGAAAACTATCGTTAACAGGAATAGGATCAAAGGAAATGTTTTCCAATCTAGACAAGTTGTCAGTCACAGGATTTTCAGCACCTTTCCTATCTACGATATGCAAATCAAACTCTTGTAAAAGCAACACCCATCTAATAAGCCTAGGCTTAGCATCCTTCTTAGTCATAAGATATCTAATAGCAGCGTGATCAGTATGAATAGTAACTTTAGAATCAACAATGTAAGATCTAAACTTATCACATGCAAAAACAACAGCAAGAAACTCTTTCTCAGTAGTAGCATAATTCTTCTGAGCAGCATCAAGAGTCTTACTAGCATAATGAATAACATTCAACTTATTATCAACGCGCTGTCCAAGAACAGCACCAACAGCAAAATCACTAGCATCACACATAATTTCAAAAGATAAATTCCAATCAGGTGGTTGAACAATAGGAGCAGTAGTTAAAGCCTTCTTAAGAGTTTCAAAAGCTTCCTTACAATCATCATCAAAGACAAATGGTACATCTTTTTGAAGAAGATTACACTAGTGGAAAACAGGGCATCAGTCCCAATTCGTTTGGGCCTTCAGTCCCGGTTGCGCAACCGGGACTAACCAACCGGGACTGATGCCCAATCTTTAGTCCCGGTTGCTATACGAACCGGGACTAAAGAGAGACCACATGGCAAGGGCCGGGCGCTTGTGGGCGTAGGACCTTTAGTCCCGGTTCGTATTACGAACCGGGACTAAAGTGTCCACACATGGCAGCGTCTGCTGCTTCTTTATTTTTCTGGATTTCAATTGTTATTTAGGGGTTTAGGGTTTAGGGTATATTTGTATTTTGCTCCATTCAATTGTTTGATTCATTTCAAACAAGTTTTCTTATATACTTATTCATACAGCATTACAACATAATATATAAGCCGATACATATATAATATATTTGGTTCACCGAGCATATACATACAAGTATATATACAACTTATTCACACACATAAGATCACGACTTGTGTTTAATTATACACATTGTCTAATCGAAACTGACATGAAATTCACCCTTTGGGTTAATGACATGGTCAAGCAGAAATCCGGCTATTTCCTCTTGAATTCCTACTATGCGTTCAGTCGGTGAGAGTCGATTCCGCTTTGCTTCGAACTACGAAGAAGAAGATCAATATGAATATGAATCATCATAACAAAATTGATGCCAATAAAATGAATTTGTCAGTATATTGTTTACTTACTGTTTGAAAATCAATTCCTTCAGTGACCTGCGCACGAAGGTTCTCGCAAGCGTAGTATGCACATAGATTAGTCCCCGATGGCTGCGTCGCACACTTTACGAGAATAGATTTTAGTCAGTGACATATCAAGATTGATATACTTAATGGTATTTGAAACTAGAATTAAAAGGATGTGTGGACCTAGCTCGTACGACTTACCTCGATCTGACGGTAAATCAGCTCATTTTTCCATTCACCTTTTACTGTGCGTATAAACCGTTTCCAAACACTGCCGAGCAAACAAAATGAATAGATGAGTTATAGATGAACGAAAGAGACCGATATAATGCCGTAATGATTGAAATTACCTATCCATCATATCAATGATGCTTTGGTATTCATTAAGTGGTTTATTCAACGAGTCAAAGATTTGAACCTTTCCATAGTCAGGTTCAATCTTTAGCAAAATCCAGTGGTAACTGCGTGCAAGTTTAATTATATAAGTTAATAAACTCATCAATTACACTTATAACATCGAGTAAGGAAAAGTAACTGTGTATAAGATAGTCACACTCACCTGCAGTTGTACGGAAACAGTATTCTAGCTCGGTATTCCTGCGTAAGTAGGAACTCTAGCAAGATATCCTCCGTCTCCTTGCGTTTCCTCTGTATCATCGCTCCGTTAACTCGATTTGGATCAATGAATCCAAGTTGGAGGTCATTCCTTTTCTTACATTCCATACTCTTCATTCTGCATAATAAACAGCGTAGTGAGGATAATTACATGCAAAGAACGAGTTGAGCTAGAGACTTATAGAAATAATGAACCACTTACAGAACATAGGCACTGACGAGAGATTTGTCGAGCGCGTCTTGATTGAATAGCTGAAAGAATTCATCAAACTCAATATGCACCAAGTCTTCACCTAAGAAATGGTCCTTTGTGATTTTCATAAGGAGAAAATCTTGCGTGCCCTTTGCGGCTTGCAGGTACCACTTATGCAATTTTCGCATTTGTGTTGGTAGATTTATTTCAATCTCAGGTGGGACCAGACTCTTCCCCTTTTCATATTGCCGTGCTATAGGCGCCTTTGGGATATCTTCATGTATCAATTGAGAAAGAGTCAAACCAGCTTCTTTAGCAAAGTCGGCGGGATTGGGTTGAGCAACACTCCCACCAGCATCACTAGCAAAGACCTTTAGCGGGGAGATCGATTTTTTGGTCTGTGCTCCAAGCTGGGCAACGTCTCTTTTCCCTCTTGCAGTTGCGCTTGTCTTATTAGCTTCTTTTTTTTGCATCTACCTGCTTATCCAAACAACGCTTGTAGTCATCTGGCTTACGCAATTCATATTGTGAAGGTTGGGTAAGCATATCAATGGCCCACTCCTTCTGTTCCAGAGTATATACCTGCTTTGGTGTAGGGGTCGGGCGTAGGGCTGCGAGCTTCCTTTTCACTTTGGCTCTGTCCTCCGCCTCAATTTCTTCAGCAGTCTTCTCGATAGGAGGAGGCGGCACCGCCTTAGCTTTCTTGGCCCGTTTCTTTGGAGAGACATTGCTAGTGGACATAGCAGCGGACTTGCCATAACTCTGGGACTTACGAGTGGGTTGAGGCGGCGGAGGTGGCGGAGGCGGCTGACATTGATGTGGAGATCGATGTGGACTCGGGGTATGGTGGTAGTCGTCCCTGTCGTCGTCGGGAGGTGGTGAATTGCGAGGACTCGGAGGAGAGGGTGGCCGCCTTGGCGCCGAGCCTGGAAACACGATGTGTTTCTTATCCCAAAGAATTATACCACCCAATACTTCTCCCAGTGTTTCCTCCTCTTCAGGTCCAGCAACGTCAAGATTGAGGGACTCATACCCCCTTTCAATTGCATCCACCCCGACCTTAGCATAGCCAGCTCGAATCTCACGGCCATGCCAGGTTTGTCCAGGTCCAGATGGCAACACATAGCCAACCGCCACCTTCATCGATATGTTCTTCATGGGAACATGCAGCTCATAGTCTATCTTCTTGGTGATATCATCCATGGGGTAGTGATCCATCGGTACCTCCGTGGAAGCCACGCTGCTTCTCCGCTGAGATCGGTCGCCTGATGCATGTTCTAGGTGTTGCTGATGCTGAGTTGCCCCTTGCGACTTTAATTCCTCCAGTGCCTTCTGCTGCAGTAAATACAACTCTCTCAGCTCAACCTGTTGCCTTTCTATGCTCTCTATCCGTGAGGCCTCCTCCTGCGCCTTTCGCTTCTTCGCTCTCTCTCGGCTTCTATAAGTCTGGCTCTCTTCAGCGAACCCAGACCTCCACGGAATGGCAGAACCCAGACCCCGTGTTCGTCCTGTGTGTTCTTTGTTCCCGAGGGCCTTTGTCAGCTCGTCGTTCTCTCTATCCGGCTTGAACGTCCCCTCTTAAACCTCGGCGATTGTCTTGACAAGTGCTCCCAGGGGTTCAGCAATTTGTTTCTTCTCTTCGACTAATTTCCCTGTTCTCTCATCATAGACAGCCCCATGGGCAAGTGCCCAATTTCTTGACCTTCTGGGCCATTGTTCTGTTTCTGGTTCGATGCCTTTTTCTCGTAGGGCGGCCTCTTGCATATCCCACTTAGGCTCGGCCCTTTTGTAGCCACCTGGACCCAACTTATGGTGATATTTCTTTTTCGCGGCATTTGCCTGATTTTTCTTACTCCTTAGCTTACCCAGCTCGGACTCCTTGTACTCCACAAATGCGTCCCAGTGATCCCGCAGGAACTCATTGGGGGCAGTAAATTCTGGAGCTTGTCGATCGGCGTTGACATAGGCGTTCCATAACCTCTTCTTGTGGTTATTGAACTGTGCAGCCATCTTCTTGAGAGCCCACTCCCTGACTTTCTCCCTCTGTTTCTCTGCTGCTTCCAGGGACTCGGTGAACGGCAGATTGAAATGTGGAATGAGGGAATCCCAAAGTCTGTCTTTCAAGACCTTGGTGACATAATTGACTGCTGCACCCTCTTCTGGCTCTGGCTGTGCTGGCTCTCCCTTTGCCGCCTTGGGCTTATACCAATACTGAATGCTTATCGGCACCATGTCCCTGACAAGACATCCACATTGACTAGTGAACGCATTTGCGACACTCTTGGGTTCCAACGGTTCGCCTTCATTTGAGAGACGCCCAATCGTGTAATGCTGATTCGATGCCAGCCGTTTGGCCGGGCCTCGCTTCTTTCTAGAAGATTCAGAGGTCTAAAATAAGAAAACACTCGTTAATATATAAACCACATAATGCATCGTCATCTACTGATTCATGAATAGAGCTAGTCTTCATATATATATATATACCTCGCCGGACCGTGTTATTAAGTCACGTCCAGTCCCTTGTGAGCCGTCCTCGCAATCATCATTTTCCGATTCATGCGGCTGCTCCTCCTCCATTCCGTCACCCGACTCGTTTAAAAATTCTGAGCCGTCTCCTTCTGCACGGGTGGTACCCTCTCCTTGTGCACGGGTGGTACCCTCTCCTATAATATTCAATATCTCTTCTTCACCTTCTCTTCCGGCGCCGAAATCCATAACTGAAATCCATAACATAGATCAACAACATTACTCCATATTTTTATTTCTATTATTGCTAACAATATTACTAACAATATTTCTAACATTTCTATCTATTCACTTTCTAACTCTATATATCTAACATAGAAGATTAATTTAAAATCCGAAATTCTATGGTTTTATCAGTCAAAAATTTGGCTGCGAATATGAGATTCTCGAGTTGCGTTATCGCAACAAAACTCGAATGCCGCGACTTGTCGCGAAGGTAAGACCCCAGGATCCGTCCTGTGTGGCCTGGTATACGCACATGGATGCGCTCTGCTGGTATGTATCCGTGTCTACGACGCGAAGAAAATCCTGGTGGACGCACTAGGTACCCTGAGAACCACTGGGATTCATTCTTTGTAAGTCCTAAATGCGGCAAAAGAATGGATTTGACCGGTATCCCGAATTCAAGTCCAAGGGGATTGAATTTGAAGTAGGTGACAAGTATCTGTTCCGGCAGTTAACTGACCTCTTGATCCGTCAGAGTTGTCAGGCTTGCTCATCAAAACCCCTTGCGAAAGAATATCATGAAATATAAGTCGAAAGACCAAGTCAAAGATTTGAAGATATGAAGAATTGATCAAGTCAAAGATTTGAAGATTAGAGATTCAACCTGAATCTGCAATTCTGGTAGAATCTCAGGGGCTACTGACAAGGGTATAGCTAATAGAGCCCGTTAGTTGAGTACCCCTGAGGCCCGTTGTGCTAGGCCCAATTGTAATGGTAGTCGAATACGAGTTATTACCATATGTCAATATTTGTAATCTGTATCGGACCCTACCCGATCCTCGAGACCTGGCCACCTATATATAGGGGCCAGGAGGGGACGGTGTAGGGCAGATTGAAAGCAAGCCAGGTTGAACACCCAAGTTACTTTCGATACACACCTATTTCGACTAACTTTATCTTCGAGTTCATCCGACGCCCTATCTCCCCGATCCTAAGTCCTTCATCTAGGACATTTGTCGAGTTAACCCTTGTCACTAATAGTAATAGCATTTCTATTACTATTACTAATAGTAATAGCATTTTACTAACTAGCATTTTACTAATAGTAATAGCATTTCTATTACTATTACTAATAGTAATAGCATTTTACTAACTAGCATTTTACTAATAGTAATAGCATTTCTATTACTATTACTATTCATTTCTATTACTATTACTAATAGTAATAGCATTTTACTAACTAGCATTTCTATTACTATTACTAATAGTAATAGCATTTCTATTAGCATTTTACTAACTAGCATTTTACTAATAGTAATAGCATTTCTATTACTATTACTATTCATTTTTATTACTATTACTAATAGTAATAGCATTTTTATTACTATTACTAATAGTAATTGCATTTCTATTACTATTACTAACTAGCATTTTACTAATAGTATTGCTAACTAGCTAGTATTTTAACACTAAATTCTAACTACTAGCATATTAACTAATAGCATTTCTAATAGTATTTCTATTTTTCTAACTACATTTGCTAACTACATTTTTCTAACTACATTTTTCTAACTACATTTGCTAACTACATTTGCTAACTACTATTTTCTAACTACATTTTTCTAACTACATTTTTCTAACTACATTTTGCTAACATAAAATCTAACTATTTTTCTAAATGTTTCTAACTTATTTTTCTAACTACATTTTTCTAACTACATAAAATCTAACATAAATTTTTCTAACTACATTTTTCTAACTACATTTTTCTAACTTATTTTTCTAACATAAAATCTAACTATTTTTCTAAAACAAAATCCTAACTAATTTTTTAATTTTTTTTGCAGGGGCCGGCCGGCGGTGCTCACCTGCGCGCGCGGGGGCGGTCTCGGGCGGCGGCGCGGCGGCTCTCGGTCTCGGGCGGCGGCGCGGCGGCGCTCGGTCTCGGCCGGGCGGCGCGGCGGCTAGGGCGGCGCAGCGGCTCGGTCTTGCTCGGCGGCGCGGCGGCGGCGGCTCGAGAATTTCAGCGACCGCAACGATCGACTCTATCTCTGTCCTCCGCGCGATGAAACTGTTAAGTGTTGATCCAATGGGGAAGAAGAAGGGGGCGGCGGCGCTATATATACCCCCCCTTTAGTCCCGGTTGGTGGCTTCAACCGGGACTAAAGACTTTCCGGCGGTTCCCGCCCGTGACCCAGACCTTTAGTCCCGGTTGGTATTACCAACCGGGACTAAAGGCATAATAAATGCGCGCCAATGCTGTATATTTTTTCAGATTTCATTTGAATATGAATTTTGAATTTCAATTTGAATAACTTCTATATATTTTAGAATTTGATAAAACTTTGAATATGAAAAGTGATTGAAATTGAATAACTAATTCAAAAATATTTTCTATTTTTAAAATCAATTATTCTAACTATTCAAACAATTAACTATTTTGCCATTTTCAATTAAAACAATATTGATTAAAATTATTTTTGCATATTTTAGAATTTGATAAAACTTTGAATATGAAAAGTGATTGAAATTGAATAACTAATTCAAAAATATTTTCTATTTTCAAAATCAACTATTCTAACTATTCTAACAATTCTCACACCCTACGGCATCTTCGGAAGCTCCGCCTCGGAAAAATTTCCCTGCAAGCCCGTGAAAGACTCCATCTCCTCTAACAGTGTTGCGTAAATGTGACTCCCCCGAATTTATAACAAATTCGAAGTGCCCGTTATGTAATCCATCACAATCCCAGAATCATTGTTGTGATTTACATAACGTAGTTGATATCACAGTCATAGCTATTAATAGTAAATAAAGGGGATTACATAGGTGGTCACACAGACCAAAGCTTACATTACATCAACAGGCAGCGGAATAACACTTGGGTCCATATTGTCGAGCTTCAACCGCACAGGCAAAGCGGACAGTAGGAAACGAGCCTAATTCGCAAAGTCGTCCATGAGTCCTTGCTTCTTGATCTTGCTCCTTCAAGTCTGGCCAAGTTAATAGCCAGGGACACAGCCATGAGTACATTGGATGCACTCGCAAACCATCGTAGAAATGAAATGATGAAGTAGATATGCAAGGTTGATAGGGTGGACTAAGCACTAAGTTTATTTGCAAAAGCTAGTTTTATTTCCCAAGAATGTTCATTGGTAGAAAAGAGGTTTAATTCTCTAAGTTCAATCTAAAGAGGAACTTCAAGGGGGTCAACATCAATGTCAAGTCAAGTCATTCACCAAGTTCATCATAAGTTGTTTATATTCTTGACAAAAGTCAAGTACAGTTTGCCAACTGTCCATAACCGCGGACGCGGCTATTCGAATAGTTTTGAAAACCTCTGCAGAGGGGTACACTTTACCCACAAGATTCGATACATCTGCCGGGGGAAATCCACGGATCGTCATACACAAAGTATGCGAGGTTCAGATAATCAAACAAAATCTTTCACTTGCCTACTTTAGTATAGGATCCTCCCTAAGAGTCCAGATACGGAATGGAACTCATAGTTTTTCCGGCTACAGGGTGCTGTATTTTGGACTCCCATAGTCTGTGGTATCCTCCATCACAGCTATGGCAAGTCCCGGCTACGGGGGCGTCCCGCAGGATCCATCCCCTATAAGTTCAATGAGGTCTCCCATACTAAAGCAAACAAACTACGGACTAAGCCCCTTCCCATATAGGGGTAATGTGGTCGTACGGTATGGTTGGCTCACATAGTACATCACTCATTATCATTTAGAAATACATTCCATAGTCCTTAGTCAAGATTATTTTCTTTCAGAAATCCATCATGTATGAGTAGTCTCCCATTTCAAGCTTTCAAGTTCAAGTCACCACTTTCAAATAGGGTTCCCCTATAGATGACTTCAAATTTATTAGCGACTAAGCAACTACTATGAGTGATGCTGCAACTAAAGAGTTGTCGGATAAACCTAGTTTGATACTCTTGTTAAGCAAGATACCACTACACAACTACTATTCTAAAGTAGCAATTCAATCATGCAATTTACTTAAGAACAAGAGATTATGCAATAGGAAAACTAGGCAATTGGGTATGATTCAAAAGATGGCTTGCCTGGCTTGGCAATGTCAAAAGAGTCTTCAACTTCATCTTGGATTGGTTGATCTCCATCTTCATTTCTTGGTGGACTTCGGGATCCATTCTCCTTACTCTCGTTGTCGTCTAATCGTCGAAAATCAAATAAGCATACAATCACCACACAATTCCCAAACAACACATATTCACTCAAATAAGGATAGTTGGGGTAAGGGAAACTATCTAGGAAGTCTATGGAGAGTGGCTTCGAAGATAATTGAGTTCTGATGGATGAGATTATTGAGTTGTTGTATCTAAGTAGGGTTTATTTATTTTGGATTATGAAAATATCTCCTGCAAGTCCTTATTGACCATAGTCATAGACCACAAGTAGATATTCAAGATTATGATTCAACCAAAGAGGATTCATAGGGTTTATAGTATTTCTCTTTTATTGAAGCCATTTCTAGTTTGCAACTATTTAGTGATCAAGTTTGAATCTACAAGTAGGGTCTATTAATCCTAGTTGAATTGGATCAAGGGTTATAGATCAATACTTAGAAATGTGTTTTATCCTAAATGGATTTAGAAGATTTTCCAATTATGAAATGAGTGTACCAAATTCTATGATCAGAATGCTTATTTACTCCAAATAGTAAATAGCATTTGACTTAAAAGGTTCAAATAAGGAATCTAATCTTATAAACAGATACACACTACTAATTAAGGATTTTGAGAGTTGGAATCATATTTTTAGGAATTTTATTTGATTTAATCCAATTTTTCTAAGGTAATAAACCTCATGTTTTGTTATTTTTACTAGATTTAATTTATAAATCTATTTGAGTTCAAACAAGTTTCAGAGGATAGATAAAGTTTAGGGCTTTCTAGGGAATATTCATTTGCTATTTTTGGATTCCTAAATCTCTAGGAAATTGAATTTGAAGTTGCAGTAATCTAAACAATTATTAAACTGGATCCAGAGAAGAAAAAAAAAGGTAAACAGCCGAAATATGGAACGGGCCGGGAAACGAAGCCAGGCCGGCCCGTTAGCGCGTGCGCTCGCGCTGGAGAGAAAAAAAAAGGCTGACAGAGGGGGCCCGGTTGTCAGAACTTAAAGCACCGAATCGGTATCCGGGGGGCTTCTTCCCCAGCCCGACGACACACATCGAGCGAGAGTCTGGGAGGAGGCGGCGACGGGAGGCTTACCGGCGGCGACGGGGAATGGCGGCGAGGGTGTAGGGCGGCGGCGGGGGTTCTTCTCGGCCACCTCCAGCAGGCAGCACGTCGGGGGAGGCACTGGATTGCTGGGAACGCGCGGTGGCCGGGGCTGTGGTCTGCGGAGCGGCGAGGTTGCCGAGCTCGACCTAGGGCACGGGAGAGAGGGAGATGTTGTCTAGGAGGGAGAGGGAGGTGGTGTGAGTCTTTTCAGGAAAGAAGGGCGGCTTTTTATAGACGGGAGAGGGAGCACGGGGTGAGGGGATCTGCGGCCAGAGCACGGCCGGTGTCGGCTAAAGAAGGGACGAGGCGATCAGTGCTTTCGGCGGAGGGCTGCTGTGGGCTGTGGCGTGCTGCTGGCGCGTTTGCGGGCGGCGGCTTGGTCTGGTGCAGAGGGGGCAAGTGAGGGGTGCTGCGGTGGTTCTCCTCTGACTTCCATGTCTCACGGCCGGGTCCGGGCAGGGGTGAGGGGGCGCTGATAGCAGGACACTCTAGGAGAGGCAGGGACACTGTGGGAAGGACAGAGAGGGGGCTGGCTACTGGTCCTTGTACTAACTTGCACCTTTGCCGATTTCTGCCCACCATGTGTTCGACCAAATGTCCGCAAGGAATCAAAATTTGAATTTTCGAAATTTTCAAATTGGGTTGGTCATTATATTGGATAGGGATTCTAAAACAATTTTTGTTAGGTCAAGAGGTGGTGTTTTGCTTCGAGGCTATTTTGAATTTGGGGTTGTCCTATGTTTCAGATTCAATCTTTTGCAGATGTTTGGGTTAGGTTAGCCTTTGAGTTTTTGTTGGAAATTTGTTGGTCAAGCAAGAATGTAGGTTGGTCTTGCTCAACCAACTGACCACACCCTTAGTTGAGTTGAGGATTGCTTAATCCAGGGGTCCAAAGTAGGGTAGTCAATAATATTTTCTAGATCAAACTTTTCTTCTCTTTTCTTTATTTCTTTTGCTTCTGGTTTCTTTAGTCCTGGTGGTTAACCTCTATTGTTTCTGTTGGTTAGGAGTGGTTTAACTAATCATTTCACAACTATTTAAAAGATACATGAAATCATAGAACAACATGTATTTAAAATACTATGCATGCATGCAATATGAAGTGCACAAGTTTTATCTTGGTCCAAAGGTGTTGGTTTTCTTGGAGATGACATGGAGTTGGGAATGACCTCTTATTTGAATTCAAACTTTGGCAGAATATTAAATAGAGTTCCAAGTTGATTTTTGTTTCAACTTTATTGTATTTGATTCTTTGTAACTTGTTCTTAGTTGTGGTGGAGAGATGCATGATGGTATAGTTCAAATATTGCTTAATATATAAGGGCAAAGTAATGTAGGCAATTACATTTTCTAGATCCTTTTTCTTATGTTTCCTATTTAGGATTTTGTGTTTCTTCTTATTTCTTTGTGTTTTCTTTCTTGTTGCATGGGATTGGATGACTTTGTTTATTGGAACTATGTTTCCCGAATGGATTTAACATGCACTCATGCAATATTTAAATAGATAGAAAACAAAGTTGTATCAAATAAACTATTTTATAAACAAAGGTTTATTTTGGTATCAAAGATTGGCTAGGAAATCATGTGGATTTTTGCAAAGGTTTTGGAACTAAGTTTTCAAAAAGGGTATTTTTATTCCAACGACTAAAACAAGCAGCTAGGTTTATTGCAATAGGGTTTTAATTTCTTTCCAACTATTTTCTCTTAAAAGAAAGGGAGTGAAACGTTTTGCTCAAAGTATTTGGTTTAAAACCTTTCTCCTATTATTCTTATTTCAAGCATGGGAGCAAAAATGCTCAGTTTCCCAATTCCGGAAAGACAAGAAATAAATCTTGAATTTAAAATAAAAGTTTTTGTTGTCTCCAAAATTTGGTATTTTAATAAATCCATTTATTTTTATTTCCCAAAAATTTGGTTTGTTACAGTAAAGGGTTGGGAAATCTCCCGTGGCGGAGCTTCTCGAAGATGTCGTTGGTGCTCACACCCTACGGCATCTTCGGAAGCTCCGCCTCGGAAAATTTTCCCTGCAAGCCCGTGAAAGACTCCATCTCCTCTAACAGTGTTGCGTAAAGGGTTGGGAAATCTCCCGTGGTGGAGCTTCTCGAAGATGTCGTTGGTGCTCATGCCCTACGACATCTTCGGAAGCTCCGCCCTACGGCATCTATCTCTATTTCTATAGCTATTTCTATTTTTCTATCTCTATCTCTATTTCTATTTCTATGTTAGCTATGTCTACTTCTATTTTTATTTTTAATTCTAACATTTCTATTTCTAATAGCATTTCTATTTCTAATAAAAGCTACCCTAAATAAAATCTAACATAAATAAAATCTATATAGCATTTCTATTTTTACCTCTATCTTCACCTATTTGTAGACATAATCAAATGAACATCTAAATAATTGCTCCCATAAAAAAATCACAAATCTCTCTACTTCTAGAGCATTAAATGAGCTAAATTACCAATGAAAGACAAAAGCACAAAATTCCTCACCTTTTAGTCCACTTAGATTGAAGTGGGGACATCAATTTGTGACAAAAAATGGTGGTCAAAGAGGATGAACTCGAGCTAGGTTTGTTGCATGAAGAACTCTTGAGAGTGGATAGGGGGAGTAGCTGGCTCGGGGAGGAAGAAGGAGCTGATTTATACAGGGAAGTCATTAGTCCCGGTTTGTAATACCAACCGGGACTAAAGGATTGGTCTTTAGTCCCGGTTGGTGTTACCAGCCGGGACTAATGAGTCTGGCAACGGTCGGATTCGACCCCAGAGCCTTTAGTCCCGGTTCGTAATACGAACCGGGACTAAAGGTTCAAAATGAACCGGGACTAATGAGTTTTGCGTTCCAGCGGCCAAAAAAGCGGTGGGGCCCGGGGCATCAGTCCCGGTTCAAACAGAAACCGGGACTAATGCCCTGAAATATTAGGCCGGTTTTCTACTAGTGTTAGTAAGAGGCTTTGAAATCTTAGAGAAATCTTTAATAAACCTCCTATAGAAACCAGCATGACCAAGAATACTATGAATACCTTTAACATCTCTGGGACAGGGCATTTTCTCAATTGCCTCTACTTTCGCTCTGTCAACTTCAATACCTCTTTCAGAAATTTTATGTCCAAGGACAATTCCTTCATTTACCATAAAGTGGCATTTCTCCCAATTAAGAACAAGGTTAGTTTCTTCACACCTCTGCAAAACTTTATCAAGGTTGTGCAAACAATTATCAAAAGAAGTTCCATAGACGGAGAAATCGTCCATGAAGACCTCCACAATTTCTTCACAAAAGCCATGAAAAATAGCAGACATGCATCTTTGAAAAGTAGCAGGAGCATTGCATAAACCAAACGGCATACGTCTATAAGCATAAGTTCCATAAGGACAAGTAAAAGTGGTTATCTCTTGATCATCCTTCTTAACAGCAATTTGAGAAAAACCAGAATAACCATCAAGGAAACAAAAATGAGTCTTCTTAGACAACCTTTCTAACATCTGATCTATAAACGGTAAAGGGTAATGATCTTTCTTAGTAACTTTGTTTACCTTCCTATAATCAATGCACATTCTATAACCAACTACTACCCTTTGAGGAATAAGCTCGTTATTCTCATTAGGCACAACAGTCATACCTCCTTTCTTAGGAATACAATGAACAGGACTAACCCATCTACTATCAGCAATAGGATAAATAATACCAGCATCAAGGAGCTTTAATACCTCATTTCTTACCACATCCTTCATCTTGGGAATTAGGCGGTGTTGATGCTCCACGACTGGCTTCGCGTCTTTCTCCATATTAATAGCATGCTGACATAAAGTGGGAGAAATCCCTTTTAAATCATCAAGAGTATATCCCATAGCTCCTCGGTGTTTCCTCAATATCTCCAATAATATTTCTTCTTCCTTTCCTGAAAGTTTAGAGCTAATAATAACAGGATATATTTTCTTATCATCTATATAAGCATATTTAAGATTATCAGGCAAAGGTTTTAATTCAAACACGGGATCTTCCTTAGTTGGCAAAGTGGTACCAAGATCCTCCACAGGTAGATTATGCTTGATTAATGGTGGTTGACGAAGAAGAATATCGTCAATCTCTTCTCTTTCCTTGCTGAAAACATCACTTTCGTGATCTTCCATGAATTGCTGCAAGGCATTATTAGGAGCAAGAGCAATAGAAGCAAGCTGTTCTACTCGAAAATTTTCATTAGGCGTGTCATTTTTAAAAGAAGTCTTAGCAAACTTGGAAAAATTAAACTCATAAGACTCTCCATTAAACTTAGTAAAGATTTTCTCCTTCTTACAATCTATCACGGCGCCACAGGTGTTCAAAAATGGTCTACCAAAAATAATAGGACAAGTTTTACTAGCCTCCTTACCAAGTACTAGAAAATCAGTAGGGTATTTAGTCTTACCGCAAAGAACTTCCACATCTCGAACAATACCAAGAGGCCAAACAGTCTCTCTGTTAGCAAGCTGAACAACCACATCAATATCTTCAAGTTCACAAGCGCCAATCTCGTGCATGATTTCTTTGTAAAGCTCTAAGGGAATAGCACTTGCACTAGCACCAATATCACATAAACCATAATAGCAATGATCTCCAATCCTGACAGAAATAACAGGAACACTTGTTTTCCTATGCTTTTTAGGATGTGAGAGAATGTTAGAAGCATCTTCACAAAAAAGAATATATTGTAACGACCCAGAAAATCCCCAATATTAGAATTACTTGTTATTTTCTTTTTCGCGTCATCTTGACGTCATGCATCCTTCTTCTTGCACGTTTTCTAAACCCTAAATTATTTTTGTGGTAAAATCCTATTTTTATGTTGCTCGTACGGTTCTATAAATACCCTCCTCTCCTTTTCTTATTGAAATTAAAACTAACAAATCAATATATTTGTAAAATAGTTTTGGAACAAAATCAAGTTTCTGAAAATTGTTTTAAAAATTCCTTGCCCTTTATTCTTCCTCTTTTCTTTTCTTTCTATCTCTCTCTCTTTTGTTCCCAGCAAATTCTGCTAATTTGGAACAAGACCGGTGCCCCAGCTATTCGGCCTCTCCAGCCCAACCTCTACGAAGCAGCCCACCGACGCCTCCCTCCTTTTTGTCTTCTTCCTCGGCTGTACGGCACGAAATCCATCGGCGCCACGTACCCCCACCTGAAGGATGGGACGTCCATCGATCCTCACCTGCTTCCCTATAAAATCCCCTAGCCTGCAACCCTAGTTCCTCTATTCCCACTAGCGCCGCCGCTTCTGTTCGAGCGAGCGCTATGCTCTCTGCCTCCCCGTCCTATCTCCTTCTGTGAGCCAGCCACATGGCTGACAACAACGTCCTGCTGCCCCGACGCCGCGCACGCCTGCCGGCCTTCGTCTCCGCCTCCGCGCACCAGTCTTCCTGTCAGTCGTGCTCGTTGCTCCGGTCCGTCACCGCGTGTATCCTGCCACGATGACCGCAACGACGTCCTCTGCCTGCGATGCTACTCCTCCCCGGCTCTACCTCAACATCGCCTGTCCGCGCGTCCCCGTCCACGAGACTAACAGGTATCTCCGTCATGGCCGCTTCGACCTCAAGGTGGAGCTGCTGCTCCTCTGCTTCGCTTGTCCCAGCAGCCTCGCCGCAGCTCATCACCGTCCGCCTCCGCGTGCAGTCGCAAACGCCCAAGCGTCTCCTGCTTTCTCACATCGGCAACCAAGCCTCCATCAGCAAGTCGCCATGCTCTGCTCGTTAAGCAGTGCGCTTGCGTGCCTCCCTCTTCCCGGTGAGCTCGCGCACCTCCGTGACCTCCTCTCTATTTCGCTCTCGCTCTCTGCTGTCCTGTCTGTGTTGACTGCCGCGTTCGGCGTTCGGCGTTCGTCCGCAGGTGCTCGTCTCTGCGACCTCCACGACGCCAAGCACTGTCCTGAGTCCGACCTCCTGGACGCACTCCGCCTCAGCATGCTGCAGCCCACCGGCGCTTCTTCTTCACCTCCAAGTGCGCCGCTCCTCACCAAGCAACACCGACGCACGTGCCCGTCATCGCCCCAGCCAAGCATCAAGGAAGCATGACGCTGGCTCCCTGCAAGTGTTCCAATCTTCAGTTTCGTCAGGTCGAACTGCACTCCCACCACACCTTAACCTTAGGCTTTCTATTCTACTCATATCTAAACTAGCAGCGCAGTGGACTGGTTCCTTTGTTCCCATTCAGCAGATCCTTGGTTCGAATCCCAGGTCTGACCGTAGGTCACTCTTTTTGATTCAATTTTTCGGCTGACAGATGGGCCATGCCCGCCAGCCACTACCAATGCCAGGTCTGCTCCCTGTCCAGTCAACTCCCTGGCCCGCCCGTCAGCCTCACCATTCAGATCTATTTCGGTGAGAAAAGTCCCAGATCCCGTTTCAGTTTTTCTAAAAATTGCTGCAAATGTTTTTATCTTGTAAAATTCGTATCTTTCAAACCGTAACTCGGAATACAAAGTATTTTATATGAAAGTTTATCAAAAAAATGAGCAGAATCTGATCATGCCATCCATATACCTGTTTGCAACATGCATCATATAATGACGTGGTAGTTTGCATATCACCTAATAATAACATATGGGGTAATTGGGAATTACCATATATGGTTTCCCCACTTCATTTAATTTTGATTAGCTCACCCATGCTTTGTCTTTGCCATGCTAAGCAACATTTAAATTGTCGTGTAGCAAAACAACTTGAACCATATATGTGTGTGTCGGGATTCCGATTCCGCTTAATTTGGATAAGTTGCATTGCATCATAATTGCCATGCCATGCATACCTTCACATGATCATGCCGATTCTTTCCTCGTAGTAGTAAGTTTTGCATCCGTTGTTTGTTGTAGCGTTTTGCTTCTTCTCGGATAGGACGCTTCGTGGTGTTGTGAGCAACGACAAGTTCTTCGGAAGTTCTTCGACCATCTTTTCAGGTGAGCCCTTTTCTCTCTACCCATTTAACACTTTTGCTCTCGCTAGCTCTATATTCTAGCCTTGTGTCACGATGCTTTGTTCGAGTCACGTGTCCTATCCACCTATTTATCCAAAGCAAAGCCATAGAACCTTTCATACATCCTATTAACCGTGTGCTTGTTGTTTGAGTTGGCCCTGCGAGTCGTAGGCATCTTCAGGTTGTTTGAGTTGTTTTATCTTTTTGGGTTGGGAAAGTTATCACATGCTTTACTTTATGGATATATGTTGTTGGAGATAATCATGGCTTACTTTAATGTTAATAATTAAAATTGAATTAAGCAGAGGCATCGGTGAGTCATTTTGCCAGTTTTACGACGGCTCACTTGTGTCCCCTAGGACCCCGAGATCGCATGAACTGTTCTGAGACTGAGCGCTCTAACCATACGTGGGTACGCTTCTGGGCCTCCCCTTGACACTGCCGGAATCTACATACTTGTCCAGTGGCCACAACTAGTTCGAGGTTTTCCATTTGTTTCTTGTCGAGCATGCAGCTTGTATCTTATGGTCCGATTTACTTTGGGGGAAGCCCAAGAGTGCCTTGTAACCCCTTTGTTTCTGCACGCTCGTGTAGGTGCGGGACGACTGCAGGTGGGCACCCTCCCCAGAGCGAGGTTCCAGCCCATTATGCAGCGCCGGCGCAAACAGCTAAGTCCGTTCGGAGAATCGGCCGGACTCTCGATACGGGTTAAACTTAGTTAGGTGGCTTCCTGGACTTGTTTGTAGTGAAGGAGAGTGCGAGTCGTGACTATCCTGATGGCGCACCCGTTTTTATTAAGGGCGCGAGATTTGCCGGAAGGATTGATCGTACGTGTGGGTACATTTGGGCACCCCTGCAGGGTTAAATCTTTTCGAAAAGCCGTGTCCGCGGTTATGGACGACTTGGAGCTGTACTACTCGATCATAGAACAACTTGCACTTGCTATTTCAATACTAATAAACTTGTATAGTAAGTTAGCACAACTACAACAATAAACCTGCAATAAAACTTGGTAACTGTGTGAGTGCCTTTGATACTTGCTTCTTCGTTTGGTCACGAGGAGGTGATTCATCGGCTGGGTTATGTTTGGTGTTAGTTTCTAGTTGGTTACTTTTATGCGCTCTCTTCTCTTATTCCATTTAGACGAAAGTTTTAGTGTCTCTATAGTTTAGTTCTTTTGTTGCCGCTAAGTCTACCATATAGCCTGTAGGCGAGCACAGCTGAATTCCAGTCTTGCGAGTACGTGCCTCGGTACTCACCCTCGTTTTTTTTCCTTTTTCTCTTTCTCCCTCCTTGTTCGGCAACCATTGGCCCGACGCTGTTCACAGGTATGGGAGCGACGACGTTAGCAAGGTTACCCTTCCGGCTTGGCCCGGGCAGGGTTATGGACACCATCTTTTATCTTCAGGCCTCTTAGGCCCATTTGTATTCTTGTCCGTACTCGGATACTATTTGGCTTTATGTATGATTTGGATCTTTGTATGTATATTTGGATTCTTGACTCGTGGAGTCTTTGCAGTTATATTATATATTCTTTTGTGGGTTCCATCGTGAACTTGTGTAACTATTGCTACTCGATTCCACCCGCATCACGTGCACGCTCCAACGTGCACGGGGCGCTAGGTGGTGCGTTTCCAAAGCGACATCATGTAGATTGTGGCTTGATCGCTATAATCTGCAAGGTGCCGGTTTTGGGGCGTCACAAGTGGTATCAGAGCCAGGTTTTGTCGATACCCACGGGTCTAGTCTGCCTGTAGGATAACCTTGCCAACGGACGTTGTTGTGTCTAGTGTTAAAACTATTTTGCTAAAGTTGCGTTGAATAGATCTAAGTAGTTCTGTATTTTTCTCCTTACCTATGTGCTTCTCTCCTCTTACCTTTGCGGGTTTTGTGTTCTCTCTTATTCGCTTCTTCGAGTTTTAGGTTCCCACGTGGGTGGACGATCTCTAGCCTTCTATCCTAATAGGTTCGTTCTTCGGAAGTTCTTCATCATCAATGTGAGCAAGAACATCTTGTTGGTGGTGTCGAGAAGAAACCTCTTGTTAGTGGTGTCACGGAATTCAACATGAAGCATGAAGATCCGATAGCTTACCCAACTCTCCCTCCCTCGCATTATCGTGGATCTCGGGGCGAGATCCCTTGTTAGTGGTGTCGATTGTAACGACCCAGAAAATCCCCAATATTAGAATTACTTGTTATTTTCTTTTTCGCGTCATCTTGACGTCATGCATCCTTCATCTTGCACGTTTTCTAAACCCTAAATTATTTTTGTGGTAAAATCCTATTTTTATGTTGCTCGTACGGTTCTATAAATACCCTCCTCTCCTTTTCTTATTGAAATTAAAACTAACAAACCAATATATTTGTAAAATAGTTTTGGAACAAAATCAAGTTTCTGAAAATTGTTTTAAAAATTCCTTGCCTTTTATTCTTCCTCTTTTCTTTTCTTTCTATCTCTCTCTCTTTTGTTCCCAGCAAATTCTGCTAATTTGGAACAAGACCGGTGCCCCAGCTATTCGGCCTCTCCAGCCCAACCTCTACGAAGCAGCCCACCGACGCCTCCCTCCTTTTTGTCTTCTTCCTCGGCTGTACGGCACGAAATCCATCGGCGCCACGTACCCCCACCTGAAGGATGGGACGTCCATCGATCCTCACCTGCTTCCCTATAAAATCCCCTAGCCTGCAACCCTAGTTCCTCTATTCCCACTAGCGCCGCCGCTTCTGTTCGAGCGAGCGCTATGCTCTCTGCCTCCCCGTCCTATCTCCTTCTGTGAGCCAGCCACATGGCTGACAACAACGTCCTGCTGCCCCGACGCCGCGCACGCCTGCCGGCCTTCGTCTCCGCCTCCGCGCACGCGTCTTCCTGTCAGTCGTGCTCGTTGCTCCGGTCCGTCACCGCGTGTATCCTGCCACGATGACCGCAACGACGTCCTCTGCCTGCGATGCTACTCCTCCCCGGCTCTACCTCGACATCGCCTGTCCGCGCGTCCCCGTCCACGAGACTAACAGGTATCTCCGTCATGGCCGCTTCGACCTCAAGGTGGAGCTGCTGCTCCTCTGCTTCGCTTGTCCCAGCAGCCTCGCCGCAGCTCATCACCGTCCGCCTCCGCGTGCAGTCGCAAACGCCCAAGCGTCTCCTGCTTTCTCACATCGGCAACCAAGCCTCCATCAGCAAGTCGCCATGATCTTCTCGTCAAGCAGTGCGCTTGCGTGCCTCCCTCTTCCCGGTGAGCTCGCGCACCTCCGTGACCTCCTCTCTATTTCGCTCTCGCTCTCTGCTGTCCTGTCTGTGTTGACTGCCGCGTTCGGCGTTCGGCGTTCGTCCGCAGGTGCTCGTCTCTGCGACCTCCACGACGCCAAGCACTGTCCTGAGTCCGACCTCCTGGACGCACTCCGCCTCAGCATGCTGCAGCCCACCGGCGCTTCTTCTTCACCTCCAAGTGCGCCGCTCCTCACCAAGCAACACCGACGCACGTGCCCGTCGTCGCCCCAGCCAAGCATCAAGGAAGCATGACGCTGGCTCCCTGCAAGTGTTCCAATCTTCAGTTTCGTCAGGTCGAACTGCACTCCCACCACACCTTAACCTTCGGCTTTCTATTCTACTCAAATCTAAACTAGCAGCGCAGTGGACTGGTTCCTTTGTTCCCATTCAGCAGATCCTTGGTTCGAATCCCAGGTCTGACCGTAGGTCACTCTTTTTGATTCAATTTTTCGGCTGACAGATGGGCCATGCCTGCCAGCCACTACCAATGCCAGGTCTGCTCCCTGTCCAGTCAACTCCCTGGCCCGCCCGTCAGCCTCACCATTCAGATCTATTTCGGTGAGAAAAGTCCCAGATCCCGTTTCAGTTTTTCTAAAAATTGCTGCAAATGTTTTTATCTTGTAAAATTCGTATCTTTCAAACCGTAACTCGGAATACAAAGTATTTTATATGAAAGTTTATCAGAAAAATGAGCAGAATCTGATCATGCCATCCATATACCTGTTTGCAACATGCATCATATAATGACGTGGTAGTTTGCATATCACCTAATAATAACATATGGGGTAATTGGGAATTACCATATATGGTTTCCCCACTTCATTTAATTTTGATTAGCTCACCCATGCTTTGTCTTTGCCATGTTAAACAACATTTAAATTGTCGTGTAGCAAAACAACTTGAACCATATATGTGTGTGTCGGGATTCCGATTCCGCTTAATTTGGATAAGTTGCATTGCATCATAATTGCCATGCCATGCATACCTTCACATGATCATGCCGATTCTTTCCTCGTAGTAGTAAGTTTTGCATCCGTTGTTTGTTGTAGCGTTTTGCTTCTTCTCGGATAGGACGCTTCGTGGTGTTGTGAGCAACGACAAGTTCTTCGGAAGTTCTTCGACCATCTTTTCAGGCGAGCCCTTTTCTCTCTACCCATTTAACACTTTTGCTCTCGCTAGCTCTATATTCTAGCCTTGTGTCACGATGCTTTGTTCGAGTCACGTGTCCTATCCACCTATTTATCCAAAGCAAAGCCATAGAACCTTTCATACATCCTATTAACCGTGTGCTTGTTGTTTGAGTTGGCCCTGCGAGTCGTAGGCATCTTCAGGTTGTTTGAGTTGTTTTATCTTTTTGGGTTGGGAAAGTTATCACATGCTTTACTTTATGGATATATGTTGTTGGAGATAATCATGGCTTACTTTAATGTTAATAATTAAAATTGAATTAAGCAGAGGCATCGGTGAGTCATTTTGCCAGTTTTACGACGGCTCACTTGTGTCCCCTAGGACCCCGAGATCGCATGAACTGTTCTGAGACTGAGCGCTCTAACCATACGTGGGTACGCTTCTGGGCCTCCCCTTGACACTGCCGGAATCTACATACTTGTCCAGTGGCCACAACTAGTTCGAGGTTTTCCATTTGTTTCTTGTCGAGCGTGCAGCTTGTATCTTATGGTCCGATTTACTTTGGGGGAAGCCCAAGAGTGCCTTGTAACCCCTTTGTTTCTGCACGCTCGTGTAGGTGCGGGACGACTGCAGGTGGGCACCCTCCCCAGAGCGAGGTTCCAGCCCATTATGCAGCGCCGGCGCAAACAGCTAAGTCCGTTCGGAGAATCGGCCGGACTCTCGATACGGGTTAAACTTAGTTAGGTGGCTTCCTGGACTTGTTTGTAGTGAAGGAGAGTGCGAGTCGTGACTATCCTGATGGCGCACCCGTTTTTATTAAGGGCGCGAGATTTGCCGGAAGGATTGATCGTACGTGTGGGTACATTTGGGCACCCCTGCAGGGTTAAATCTTTTCGAAAAGCCGTGTCCGCGGTTATGGACGACTTGGAGCTGTACTACTCGATCATAGAATAACTTGCACTTGCTATTTCAATACTAATAAACTTGTATAGTAAGTTAGCACAACTACAACAATAAACCTGCAATAAAACTTGGTAACTGTGTGAGTGCCTTTGATACTTGCTTCTTCGTTTGGTCACGAGGAGGTGATTCATCGGCTGGGTTATGTTTGGTGTTAGTTTCTAGTTGGTTACTTTTATGCGCTCTCTTCTCTTATTCCATTTAGACGAAAGTTTTAGTGTCTCTATAGTTTAGTTCTTTTGTTGCCGCTAAGTCTACCATATAGCCTGTAGGCGAGCACAGCTGAATTCCAGTCTTGCGAGTACGTGCCTCGGTACTCACCCTCGTTTTTTTTCCTTTTTCTCTTTCTCCCTCCTTGTTCGGCAACCATTGGCCCGACGCTGTTCACAGGTATGGGAGCGACGACGTTAGCAAGGTTACCCTTCCGGCTTGGCCCGGGCAGGGTTATGGACACCATCTTTTATCTTCAGGCCTCTTAGGCCCATTTGTATTCTTGTCCGTACTCGGATACTATTTGGCTTTATGTATGATTTGGATCTTTGTATGTATATTTGGATTCTTGACTCGTGGAGTCTTTGCAGTTATATTATATATTCTTTTGTGGGTTCCATCGTGAACTTGTGTAACTATTGCTACTCGATTCCACCCGCATCACGTGCACGCTCCAACGTGCACGGGGCGCTAGGTGGTGCGTTTCCAAAGCGACATCATGTAGATTGTGGCTTGATCGCTATAATCTGCAAGGTGCCGGTTTTGGGGCGTTACATATATTCATCCCCTACATCTTTAGTAACAAGATCCTTCAATATAGCTACAGGAGACTTAATAGTAATTTGCTCATCAGGTTCTGCAGCTTTCTTAGTACTTTTATTAGACACACTTACCAAAGTAGAATACTTCTTTACCTTAGCAGGGAAAGGTGTCTTCTCAAAATAAGGCTCAGGCACAATGCTATCAATAGTACAAACTTCAGTAACTGCAGCAGGTATATGACTAATAGAGTCTTTATAAGGCGCATGATATTTGTTCCAATCTTTCTTTGGAACATCAAGATAAGAGGCAAAGGCCTTAAGACAATTAGCAAGTATTTGAGAATCAAGACCATAAGCAGTGCTAACACTATGAAAGTCATCGGTTCCCATAAAATATTTAATGCATTCATAATCGTAGTTTATACCTGACTTCCTACCTTTGTCGTTTTCCCAACCTTCAGCATTCTCTTGTATACGGTCAAGAAGTTTCCACTTAGCATCTTCTTTCATATGAGTAAATGATCCAAAGCAAGAAGCATCCAAATAATCCTTATCAGGAAGAGTAAGCCGCGCATAAAAATTATCAATAACAATATTATTGGGGAGCTCATGAATGGGGCATTTGAGCATTAGTATCTTCAATCTCCCCCACGCTTGGGCAATACTTTCTCCATCACGAGGCCAAAAATTATATATTCGATTGCGGTCTTTATGAATTTCACTTGGAGGATAAAACTTGGAATAAAAGAGAGGTACAATATCCTCCCATGCCATAGATGGACCATCTTGGAGTAGTCGATACCACTCTTCAGCTCTGCCTTTCAATGATAATGAGAATAATTTCTTCTTGACCTGGCTTGGTGAAATACCTGCACATCTGAACAACTTGCATAATTCATGTATAAATAATAAGTGATCACCCGGATGGACAGTTCCATCACCTGAATAGCAGTTATCCATAATACGCCCAACAATTTTCATAGGTATTTTAAAAGGATCAATTTCAGCAGGTGGTGGCGGTGGTGGTTCATCCACATGTGCAGCAGTAGTAGTAGAAGTGTTTCCAAATAGGAAACCAAATGGAGAGTTCTCCATAGCAGAGTAAAATAAAAATAAAAGACAAAATAAAAACAATACTCACAGCGACGGTTACCTTTACCAATTCCACTCTTCAATAGCGCTACACTCCCCGGCAACGGCGCCAGAAAATAGTCTTGATGACCCACAAGTATAGGGGGTGTATCGTAGTACTTTCGATAAATAAGAGTGTCGAAACCAACGAGGAGCAGAAGGTGTTGATGAGTTGTTTTGATCAAGGATTCACTGTAAATACTAGCAAACAGGTTTTCAGAGGTATTGGGTAATATGAGTAAATAAAGTGCGAGTAAATAAAAGACAGTAGTAACAATTGCAGCAAGTGGCCCAATCCTTTCTTCAGCAAAGGACAAGCCGGCTGTGTACATATAATAACCAAACGTTCTCGAGGACACACGGGAGTTTCTGTCAAGAGCTTTCGCTTCATAAAGCCAATAGTCTTTATTTGTTTGATAGGTGTTATGGGGGTGAACCTGTGCTAGCACACTACCCTTACTAGGATAAATACACACTTGTGATTATACCCCTTGCAAGCATCCGCAAATACAAGAAAGTAATTAAGATAAATCTAACCACTGCCTTAAACTCTAAGATCCTATGCTCCCTGGTGCAATGGTTTTCCAACGGAGGTTTAGGTTTCTGTCACTCCAGCAACCCCACAATCGGTAGCCAAATACACAATGCATCTCACTAGGCCCATAAATGGTGAAGTATCATGTAGTCGACGTTCACATGACACCACTAGTGAAATAGCACCACAACAATATCAAACCATTAAATATTTCTCAACAATAATTCACTACTAACATCTTGACTTCTCCCATGTCCTCAAGAACTAAACGAACTACTCACAAGACATCATATGGATCATGATCATAGGTGAAATAATGGTAAATAACAATCTGAACATAAACCTTAATTCAACGGTTCCACTCAATAGCATCAACTATAAGAGTAATCAACACCGGGAAAGTTTTCCCTATGAATATAACAAGATCCAACTCAAGATGTTACAGCGGGATGGCGTGGTGATGATGGAGATGAAGTTGCTGGTGATGGGGATGATGATGATCCCGATGAAGTCTGGTGCGATGGTGATGACGATGGCGACGATCTCCCCTCTCCGGGAAGGAATTTCCCCGGCAGATTTCTGCCTGCCGGAGAGCTTTTCTCTCTCTGGTGTTTTCCGCCCTGCAAAGGCGGCGGTGTCTAACTCTGAGCCTCTCTCTTGACTTAGGTTTTCGGGGACAATGAAGTACGCGAAGGGGCGAGACCAGAGGTGGGCCAGGGCGGCCTCACACAGGGCTGGCGCGGCCAGGGGGCAGGCCGCGCCACCCTGGCGTGAGGGCCCCTCTTGGCTCCTCTCGACTCCTCCTTCTGGCTTCCTGAGTCTTCTGGGAAAATATAATTTCATGGTATTTTTCTGGAATTTTCCTGATCTTCAAAATATGGTCCCTTGATGGTCATTTTTCCAGCAGAATCCTGACTCCGGCAGCAACTCCTCCAAAGATCATCAAACATGTGAAAACAAAGGAAATAACATAAGTATCAACTCTAAATATGAAATATATCAATGAATAACAGTAAATTATGATACAAAATAGTGATGCAAAATGGACGTATCAGTCGCTCCCAGTCTTTTGCTAGCCCTCATTCTGTACTGAGTATGAGCTCTACTCGTGCATCCAACTCCCAAAAACTAAGTTATTCCAATGTGTCCACCATACATACCTATTAGCAATTTTCTATTCCAAAGTACATTTGACTAGCTTTTATCTATCCTTCAAATTAAACTTTTTTGGTGTTATGCGAAAATTGGTCTGTAAAGCTCTCACGAACCTGATGGCACACTTTACTTTTCTCGTTCTTAAAAATTTGACATTGTGGCTCTCTTATGTTGACTTGTTATGCTTGCAAGTTGTAAGTTAGAAATTAGCCAAACCATGCCGTCATGGGGTAAGCTTTCAACATTGCACTTCTTATTTGAGTTGATATCGTGATCTTTTGTTTATGGATACTCGCGATGTGAAACAAGTTGGGAATCTTGCGGGATCATGGAGTTTTTATATGTGTTAGAGAAACACCTGGGCCGCTAATCTAAGGCATGCATAATTCATGCTGGAAATTTGTAGCATGCCCATAGTGAACATTCGACGACGCATCTCAAAATAAAAAGCTATACCAATGGTGAATAAAAGAGATATCGAGGTGTTCATTGTCTGTTTGTCCCGTCATTTTGATGTGGTCTTATTCCATGTCATCGGGCACGGAGGTACCCCATTGGCGGTTCTCGATGATACGCATATACTTACAATGACAAGAGCTTGCTTGGGACTCTAAGTCGAGTAGCATGAGGTTTGGGTATTCGTACTTCACGGGACATGAGGTTTTTAACTTATGATTTGTCAACCATATGCTTCATAATTGTACTCGTATTAACTTTAACCATTCAAGATGCCTATTATGGGGGCAATAAGAGCTCAAAGCTAGTAAGTACCATAATTTTTGAAGGTTTATAAAACTTGCAATCACTGCTTCCCTCTACGAATGGCCTTTCTTTTACTTTTATGTTGAGTCACCACCTTCTACCTTTATGCACCGTCTAAGAGAGCATAGTTGTCATTCTGAGTTTAATGTGCATAGTTTCAAAGTTTATCATTGATTGATTCATGATTTTGGTTTCACTTGTTCTTAAATTATCTGTATCTACTCGCCCTCTTAAACTTAAAGGTGTCCTATGCATTTATGTTTTGCTATTCCATGAAGGACAAACTGAAAACCATTTGCTATGTTTTTCCATATGATTTGAACACACGTTTGACTTTCATTGTTTTATTTTTCATGATCTTTTGTTTGTGATCTTTTTCATGTTATAACATGGTGGCTAAGTTTCGTCTATCAAGATTATGTCTTTCATGCCCATGTTTTAAGTTCTTTTGATCCCAGCACTCAATGCTTATATAGATGATCAAGATTGTGTTGGTGCATGTCACCTCAAAAATTATTCTTTTTGTTATCACTTACCTCCTCGAGGACGAGCAGGAGTTAAGCTTGGGGATGCTTGATACGTCTCAAACGTATCTATAATTTTTGATGCTCCATGCTTGTTCTTTCACCATTTGCTTAGTGTTTTGTTACACTTCGTGGCATTTTTATGCATTTTCCGGAACTAACCTATTAACAAGATGCCACAGTGCCAGTTCCTTGTTTTCTGCTATTTTTGTGTTTCAGAAAAGTTATATAGGAAATATTCTCGGAATTGGACGAAACAAAAGCCAAACATCCTAATATTTACCGAAGCTTCCAGAAGTCCGAAGAGGAGACAGAGGGGAGCCACGGGCTGGCCACACCATAGGGCGGCGCGGCCAGCCCCTGGCCCGCGCCCCCTATGGGTGAGGCCACCCTGGCCTACCTCAGACGCTGCCCTTCGCCTATAAAGACCCCCCGAAGGGAAAAACCTAAACCCCCCATCAATTTTCCTGAAACACATCGTGATCCGCCGCCATCGTCGACCCAAGATCGGGAGGGTCCAGAAGGTCTTCCCGGCACCCTACCGGAGAGGGGAATCAGCACCGGAGGTCTTCTTCATCGCCATGCTTGCCTCCGGCGCGATGAGTGAGTAGTCTACCTTGGACTATGGGTCCGTAGCAGTAGCTAGATGGTTGTATTCTCCACCATGTGCTTCATATTTAGATCTCGTGAGCTGCCTTACATGATCGAGATCATCTTTGTGTAATTCTACATGTTGTGTTTGTTGGGATCTGATGAATATTGGTGTTATGTTAAGTTCATGTGCTGAATATTATCTTATGTTATCTCTATGTTGTTTATGATCTTGCATGCTCTCCGTTGTTAGTACCTATCTTGGCCAAGTAGATACTAGTGACTCCAAGAGGGGGTATCTATGCTCGATAGTTGGGTTCATGCCTCTATTTAATCTGGGGGAATGACAGAAACCTCTAAGGTTGTAGATGTGCTGTTACCACTAGGGAGAAAACAACATTCTTGTGTCCAAGGACATTCGTTTTGTTTACATTACACACTTTGCTTAATGCAGTTATCTGTTGTTCGCAACTTAATACTCATGGGGTGTTCGGACGATATCCCCGTGAGTGGATTATTAGTCATAGATGCAGTTGGATGGCGGTCTATGTATTTTGTTGTAATGCCCATAGTAAATCTCATAGTGATCCTCATGACATATGCACGTTATCTTTATTCTATCAATTACCCAACTATAATTTGTTTACCCAGCATGTTGTTATTTATCTTATGGAGAGACACCACTAGTGAACTATGGACCCCGGTCCAATTTCCTTTACATTGCTATTTCTGTTTTACTTTTACTCGCACTGTTTACTTTCTTGCGTACTACTATTGTTTTCCACTCGATACGCTCATACCTTTGTTTACAGCAAACCGGTGAGATTGACAACCTCATCGTAAGTTGGGAGCAAAGTTCTTGGTTGTGTTGTGTGCAGGTTCCACGTTGTTGCTGGTGCAAAGCAAAGCCCTGGACGAGGCGCCTTATAAATTGTCTGGAGCTGTCGCGAAGCTAGCACGAATCACCTTCTGAAGTTTGGCTTTTTCCTACTGGTTCGATAAACCTCGGTTTCTTACTGAGGGAAAACTTGCTACTGTGCTCATCATACCTTCCTCTTGGGGTTCCCAACTGGGTGGTTATCTGCCCGCATCAAGCAAAAGGCTGCGTCACCGCCCCACTAGTCTACGCTGCCATCAATGGCGCTGCATCACTGGCCACTGCCGCTTCCAGTTTTGTGCCGCCATCAATGGTCTTCGGAGACCGTGTCCTCTTCCCTTTATAACAGGCGCTCCCCCGTGGCCGCGCCCATAGCAGAACCACCTTCTCCCCTCTCCCACGATCACCATGACTGGGCGCTGGCCATTCCGAAAGACCGGCGCTAGTGCCTCGTCGTCCAAGGCCAAGGCCAAAGCATCGCCGCCAAAGAAAGAGAGAAACCAACGTAAATGTCGGTTGAGATCGTGCAGGCCCTGTACGAGCAGAACTCGTCGGTCGGCCTGCGCGACATCCACCTTCCCGGGGGCTGGCACCTCACCGCCAGGAGGGTGCCGATACCTTCGGTGCCTCGTCGCGGGCGGGCGCGGCGCGATGAGATCTGGCGCCGCCGGGCCATTCTTCCGCCGGACCTGCGGTACGACCCCTCCTTCCACATGGACTGAAAGTGGTGGGATCGCGCCGCCTATGAGCCATGCCCAAGGCGCCGGTCAGGTCTACTCGGTGATGCCGAGTACGACTACGACGAGGATCCGTATCCGCAGCAGCAGGTGCCGCACTGGGTGCCACCGTCGCCGAAGGAAGACGAGGAGGAGGAGGAGCAGGTCGTGGAGGCGCCGGTGCTGCCGGTGGAGCAGTACCAGCCGCCAGACCTGTAGGAGAAGGAGGCCCTCAGAGGGGCCATCGAGGAGAGCGAGCTCGCCGAGCTCGGGAACTTGGAGGGCCTCGGGACGCAGTTGGCCGCCTCGGCGTTCACAAGTTGCGGCGACGCATCCAACAACGGAGCCGGCGCATCCAGCAGCCGCGCCGCACCACCACCCCCAGCCCTGGGGCTACGCCATCTAGGAGTCGCTGCCTCGCGCGCCTCCTATTCAGGTGAACTGGGGACCCTGGGCCATCGCTGAGCCCTAGACGCCTCCGTAGACACCTCCCCAGCAGCCTCCACATGCTCCGGCATCGGCACCTCCAGCCCCAGGGATGCCGATGGTGACGTGGCCATTCCCCTGGGACCCACCACCAATGATCGACCTCACCGAGGACGACGACGACGAATAGGCGCGGCGGCACACTGAGCCCTAGTTCTCTAGGGTTTTTTAAATTTATGTTTTAATTTTCATGTTTTATTTTGAGTTCTATGTAATGTTTCCTAGCAACAAAATAAATTTTAAAAAATATGTCGGGCCGCTGGACGCAGTGCCGATGCAAACGGCAAATGGGGGAGGATAAGTCCTTTTTTTATCCGCGGCCCGACGTAAACGGTCCAAATTAGCCACGATTTCGGGCCAAAATGCGTCGGGCCGTAAGATGCTATAAGATCTGTATGGAAGATGGAACTGGTACCACATTTCGTAGTACTGATAGTGCTGTTGCTAAATATGCATAAACAATGACGCCTCATATAAGTGCGTAATCCATAAATGGAGACACGTACATATAACCGACGGCCTCATAAAAAACAACACTTTGAATTTGGGCAAGAACAAAATCTACGTTTACACGTAACGGACGGCGCGGCGAACATTGGACTTTTGGACATGGTCAAGGCACCAACTTGCACAGTGGAGCGACACAACATTGTCACGGGAGAAATCCTGGCCCAATGGCCTATGCATCCATTGGGTCCATTCCATCCATTGAAAGTGAAAGTGCAGGTGGTGTTGCGTCGGTAAATACCGGCTGGGACGGCGGTTACACCGAGCCGCACAACCCATCCGGTCATGGTGTGGCCCATGGATCACGGATTTTTTTTGCCCATGTTTTTTCAAGCGGCTCTTTGAAACTTTTCCGAGTTTTCTATTTCTTGTTTGGTTTATTTTTAGAAAATGTACATTTTCATAATTGTTCTAATTTAAATTTGCTCCAATTTAAAATATCAAATTTAAAAATTGTTTGAGGCATTAAGTTTGAGGGACAAAGTTGATGGCATGATGAAATTTAAAGAGAAGATGGTGCACGGATGATTGGAGACAAAGATTCTCATTGCTGAAAAGAATATTGAAGAGAAGAAGACAAGGTGACAAGCAATCCGGGAAGATGACATGCGCAAGGATGCCATGGAGGAGAAGTGGGTCATGGCGGAGCTCATTCCCGAGGAGAACAAAACTATGATGATGGACCCAACTACCATGGATGCCTACACAATAGAGCGGTGGAATTTGGCAAGGGTGGAAATGTTGCAACGAAGAGGGCAAGTAACAAGTGGTGGTGGTAGTTCTCCGGCAAGTGGTGGTGGTGGCAGTGCTCCGGCTAGTGGTGGTGGCGGCGGTTTGCTCTGGCTAGCGGTGGTAGCGATGGAGGTGATGGTGGTTGTGTTGGCGATGATCTGACGGGTCACGGTGATGGTGGTGATGCCGTCGACGTACTTGGCGACAATACTTGACCACATGTCATTCAGTGTGTCATTGATCCTTTTTATTTACTTTCTTAATCATGTTTGATCTTACCTCGTGCTTGGCAGCGGTGATTCCCTGGCGTTGGTGATGACTTCGGCGTCTTCGGATGCTCAAAACTTTGTCACATATAAGCGCGTTGTTTGTTTAAAACTTCTATTTTCAGATTGTTTGTTGAAAACTTGATTATATTCGTATTTACAGCTTCTGTTGCGGTTCCGCGGTGACTGAACTGACACGGCAAATGCGACCGTATGGAGATATTCTGTTTTACTGGCCGCGTTTGCCATGTCTGTTCGACGGCGACCCGGGCGGCACCGCAAAACACGTTTACCGCGAAGCTTATCCTTCTTTTTAAGGGCACGGATATAAGGGGTCTACTGGAGTCTGGAGTTGCCCTAACACCCAGAAGGACTAGCGACACCCCCTGTCTGGAATATCAAAGAATGATTGAACAGATAAAAGAATCGATTTTTGACGAAAACGTACAAGTTCGACACGTAAATAGCAAAAGTATAAAAAAAAGTTCTGCCAATTCATATGCATTTCCCAGGCACATATCTGCTAGCAAAGAAAACTCATTATTAAGCACAAGCACCACATGAAAGCTTGAATAAGCCTGATATTTCCCCGAAGTAACTGAATTACTGATGATCACAATACAGCAGTTGCTGGAAAGTAGACGGAGTAAACGCATTATTGAGCACGAACACCACTTGAAAGCTTGCACAAGCCTGAAATTTTCCTGAACTAATTAAGAGATGGAATCACTTGAATTGAATAGTTGGTTCAACGGAGCATTGCGAGTTCCGCATGAAACCTGTCGGCGTGCTCCTCCCTGACGCAGAGCGCTATCACATTCACGCCATCGCCGCCGCCACCTCCCTTCCTGGAACACGGCGGGCAGGAAATGCAGGTCGGCAGCACCGTCCTCTCCTTGTTGCCCATCACCCTCGCCGGCCGGCCGCCGCCGAAGTTCACGACGTCCAGCCCGATGCCGGCCCAGCTCGTCAGAGTCAGCAAGCCGTACCCGCACAGCGCGCCCATTAGCCCCTCGTCCTGCCCGGCCGGCACCTCCCCTACCTCGATCATGCTGGGTATTCGCTCCTTGCCGCGTCTGACCCGTCATACCTCACCGGGACGACGGACGGCTGGGACACCCCGCGGGCGAGCTCGCCGGTGGCCTGGAGGAACTGCGCCAGCCCGGAGACGTCGGCGACGCCGTGGTTAAACGTGACCGCGACGACGTACCCGCCGCAGGAGAACTCCGTCACCTGCACCATCAGCAGCGGGTCGGACACCGGGCAGCGCCCGCCGTACCGGAGGACCAGGTCCGCCAGCGGGATCGCCAGCGGCGCGTGGAGGAACCTGGCATCCTCCAGGCTGCAGTTCGCCGTCGCGGGACGAACGCCACTCCTTCGCCGGTGCAGGCGAGATGGATGTCGGAGTTGGCACCGACCGCGAGACGGCCGGCGATCGGATGGTAATGGACCAGCGCACGGGACAAGGCGCGCCGTACCGTCTCGGCTGGCTCGTGGATAGGGCGGTCGAAGAGCTGGAGCGAAGTCAAGGAGTTGCAGAGTACGAGGCGGGACTTGTCGGTGGAGGTCAGTGGGATGTTGCCGGCCGGCGTGGGCTCCGACGGGCCGATGAGCACCGGCGGCGAGGATTTGGTTACCTGGAAGCTCTCCGGTTATATAAGGAGAGCGTAATTTTTCTGGCTCGTGGATTAAATAATAATAATGGTCGGAAAGTATATTTTATAGCTCAGCGATGAACTATTACACATACGGAAATGTTTTACGGGCTCCCCCACATGCACTACAGTAAGAAACAGCTACGCCGATGGCCGTCGGGTTAGCCTAAAAATGCCGTCGGGTCAGCCTAACCTGACGGCTTTTTTCTGATGCCGTCGGGTCAGGTGCCGTCGGCATAATTGGGCGTCGGGCCAGGTCTAAAGGCCGTCGGGTCAGCTTTTACCGTCGGCGTAGGCTAACCCGACGGCCAAAAAATACCGTCGGGTCAGGTAAGGCCGTCGGGTCAGCTCATTTTTGGTTTTTTTAAAAAAAAATCAAATTTTTGAAAAAAATCAAACTTTTTATTTTTTTTGTACTTTTTCATTTTCTTTGATTTTTTTCTTTTTTTTCAATTTTTTGTTATCTCTCTAATGACACTGGAATAATGACTTTCCGCTCGGTCACCTATCCTCAGATTGCTACAAGCCCAGTACGTTTAACTCCTAAGTTCTATTTGAATAAGCTACACCTACATTACTAAGTCCTTGTTGATATTAGTAGCATATCAATCATCTTAAGTCATGTGTGTCTATATAACTGTGTGTAAGTATATATGTGTATATGTCTATATGTGTGTAGGTATGTATGGGCATGTGTATATTTGTTTGTTAACATTTGGAAGAAAAATTAAAAACTTTCAAAAAATTAAAAATAAAACCATTTAAAAAACCAAAAACATCAAAAAAAATTAAAAAAATCAATAAATTCAAAAAAATTCAAAAAATTCAAAAATCATTTTTGGATCCACAACACATCATTTTTTCACTAAACTTCAACCTTTAAAGCAGGACTCCGCATCGCCTAGCCGCGATTGGGAGTTTTGTGCATAGTCGTTTTCATACGGGTCTAGAACCGGACGTAATTAATTAAAAAATCGCAAAAATGCGAAACCTTTGCGTGACGTCATTTTATATAACCTACATAAACTTTCTAATTTTTTGCAAAAATCATTTTCAGATCCGCAACATGTCATTTCTTCACTAAACTTTTCCCGTTAAAGCGGGACTCCACACCGCTTGGCCATGAGCGCGAGTTTCGTGTGTTGTCATGTTCATGCGGGTCCATAATCAGGCATAATTAATAAAAAAATTTGCAAAAATATGAGACCTTCGCGTGGCATGATTTTATATCACCTAGATGTGGGGAAAAAATTCAAACCTTGATAAAAGCAATTTACCAGAAAGTCCCTTCACAAAAATGACCTACCAAGTTCGAGGTTGCATGGCTTTTAGGTCAAATGAGCTAGGTTTGGTCCTGATCATGGCATAGTTTGTCGAACAAGGCCATATCGGACATGCGTGTGGTCCTTGGGATGGCAAGGAACGCCATGAAGGCCGATTTTCATTTCGTCCCATGAAAAGTGTGTTTTTCATTTTTAGAGTGCTGAAATCAATTTTTTGTGAGGCAGCTACCAAAACGTCTTACGGAAAGCTGGGCACAACACCCTACGTAAATAATAGACAACCTGGGATACATATATCAGCTCTTGTTTCAATGCGCAAACTTTCAGAGTTATTTTTTAAATTTTACACAAACTCATGCCGATTTCGCTGGAACCGGGATGGGTTTGTCCTTTTGCTCTAATAAGATGAGCTCCTATTTTTTTGCAAAAATCATTTTCATCCGCAACATGTCATTTCTTCACTAAACTTTGCCTGTTAAAGCGGGACTCCGCACCGCCTGGCCATGAGCGCGAGTTTCGTGTGTTGTCATATTCATGTGGGTCCAGAATCAGGCATAACTAATTCAAAATAAATCGCAAAAATATGAGACCTTCGCATGGCATCATTTTATATCACCTAGATGTGAGAAAAAATTCTAACCTTGATAAAAGCAATTTACCAGAAAGTCCCTTCACAAAAATAACCTACCAAGTTCAAGGTTGCATGGCTTTTAGGTCAAATGAGCTAGGTTTGGTCCTGATTATGGTATAGTTTGTCGAAATAAGGCCATATCGGACATGCGTGTGTCCCTTGGGATGGCTAGGAACTCCACGAAGGCTGATTTTCGTTTCGTCCCATGCAAAGTGTATTTTCCATTTTCGGAGTGCCGAAATCGGGGTTTTTGTGAGGCAGCTACCAAAACAGCTTACGGAAAGCCGGGCACAATACCCCACATAAATAATAGACCACCTGAGATACATATATCAGCTCTTGTTTCATCGCGCAAACTTTTAGAGTTATTTTTTGAATTTTACACAAACTCATGCCGATTTCGCTGGAACCGGGGTGGGTTTGCCCTTTAGCTCTAATAAGACGAGCTTCTAATTTTTTGCAAAAATCATTTTCAGATCCACAACATGTCATTTCTTCACTAAACTTTGACCGTTAAAGCAAAACGTGCATTTTCCATTTTCGGAGTACCAAAATCGGGTTTTTAATTTTCCTAATTTAAGTTTTTTGCAAAATATGTCAAAAATGGATTAGGGTTCTTGACTGGTTCTGAATAGTTGTATGGCGTTCACTCCGGTATACTCTCTTTTCACCCCACTAGTTGTGCTAGGGTTCTTGACTGGTTCTGAATAGTTGCTGCGCCATGAATTACCTTTGGCAGTACTATCTGAACAAGGCTGACTGTAGCCTCAGACACATGGGTGTATGCAGACATTGAAGTCCCTTTGATTTTATGTTTCTGGTCTTGCACGCCTAAAATCTTGGTCAATTCTTCCACACCTACTTGACCTCTGTGTTTGGATAATGCTCAAGGAAGATATTTTGTTCATTTGTCCAGTCAGCTAATCCTGTAGATATTTAATTTAGACAACCTAGTTTGGTAGAGAAAATGCCCTTGAGGCAAGGGAACTACCTCACCAAGTATATTATCTCTTTTGATGGCTTCAGTTTGTATCATCAAGTATTTTCTCTGTCGATGTTGGATTTCTTGATCGACAGAGGTGTTAACAATTACAGGAGAAGGCAAGTAGTCTGCGTTTTTGTGTAATCTGCCATGCGACGGAGTTCGCACAAGACACATCAACAAATAGTTAGTTAGTGGTTATTGAATTTACGTAAATGATCGTACAAGAACATTGCACTAGAGGTAAATAAAAATCTATTGTCTATAAATGATCGTACAAGAACAGTGCATGTGGTACTGTTTTCTGATTTTGTTGTTTTGGATGGAAGCCTGATCCTTTCCAAGATGAATTGGATTTTGATCTGGGTATCTAGTTTTTCTCTCGTTATCAAGCAGTTCTTGTTGTAAATTTACTTAAATGAACACTTCTTATGTACTTTTACCTCAAGATTTTTAAAGGTTGCAACACTTGTGATCACCTTAGATTGAGCCTTTTTATTCTGAATCTGGGATGTGCTATCTGGAGTGTACTGAACGACTTCATATGCTACTGTTCTGATACATTTTTTGTTAAATTTACGTGTGCCCTCCATAGCTTTATGGATGATGAATACAATTAATTTAAATTGAGTTCTAGTAATTTATGTTAATGTAATTTATGGGGGTGCTTATCTGAAACCCGGCCCTGGCCCAATAATCTGTTTTCACATGCACCAATAATGGATTAACAGTAAATAATTATTATACACTTGAAACTTACCAATAATGATAAACTACTGTGGAACCTGGCAGTAAAAGGTAAGATGAACAACAAACCAATAATTTGAATTTTCAAATGCAAGGCAGGAGAGCTGCCCATTCTATTAAGAAAGTTGAATGAAAGTATTTACCGGAAGTGCAATCTTAAGGATTTTATCATCCTTGATATCCAGCACATCTCTTGCGAACCTGTCAAAAATAAAACTAGGTTTCAGAGTGCATAAATTTGTTCTGACTTAGCCAACAACACATAGTGCAGATGTTCCCGACTTTTGGGAATAGTTACCTTTCAGCGCGCTCAAAAACCCAATTTTTTCGAATCTCATTAGCAAGTGAATCCAGACAGAATATGGAGGTAGTTTTACTAGCTCCACCTTGAGGCCTATAAATGATGGCCAGGCACCAGTGATGACTGATCAATTGGAACACAAGAGATGAACTTGCTCAGCAGGATAGACAGTGGTCATTGTTGTAACACAGGATCATAAACTTTATATAAATTAGTTAAGAACAACATTCTTACTCTTCTTCATTCAGAGGGAGAAAGAAGTACTTCATGTCATCCCAAGTATTCTTAAGTTCTGTTTTCAGCCATGAGTTCTGCTTAGGAAGAAACCAAGATATATGAGGCAAGAAACAGTCGGTGTCAGGAAAGGTAATAGAGCTTGGAAATTCAATAATGTTACCAATTATGGGGAATATTTTTCTATTTTTACCTAGAAAAATGTGCTGCAAATGAAATACTGTTTGTTTATTGCACTTTTCAAATTGAACCCAGGAAATACTCCTTTGAGATGTCTACAAGAGGCAGATGTAGCTGTTATGAAAAGGGAATAAAGAGGAACCTAGAAACGATGCATCCCAATAGAGCAATACTTACTTAATGTACAGCTCCTTTATTTTATCGCTGATATCGCCCGACGCCAAGCACCGTAAGTCATCACAATGAAGGTCGATTCTTTCCTTGTAACTATTATCAGCAGGATATGTATATCTAGCAGGAAATGCCTTAACCTAGTGCAACACAAGTATATCAAAAATAAAATTCCGGAAAAAAGAACCCATTGACAGTTGCTTAATAAGAAATGAACCAGTTTGGCTTACTTTGGAATGACCCTTCGACTTTTCCTTGCCGGGCAGTCCCTCCGAATCAACTAGTAGATCTTTGCCCAACTTACAATATTCAAACAGTGATATCCCAATAGCTTTTAGCATATTTTTGACTTCTGTATTGTGAGACTGAGCATATGATGTCAATGCATTACAAATGGAAGTGCTAGTATCACTGGGTAAGTCGGGAGCATGCTCTTTTATAATTCTCTCCACATCTTTCGGAATAGCATCAGCCTTATCATTTAGATAAACAAATGTTTCTCCTAATCTTTTGTGCAAGAGATCACCTGCGTCCTCGACAGCACCTTCGTCCTCCTGCACAAGAAGAAAAATTAGTGTTTCACATACGTCGAAATACAACGAAGAATGTAGACAAAGAGGAGATTTTTTTTATGTTTGACTTACCTGCTGTCTGGAAAGCGAATGCTTGTCAACCTCAGTGCAACTATCCGAATTATCATCAGTTTCGCAACCATCCAAACCATCTTCTTCCCCTTCACTATACTGAATGTGACTAACGTCACCATCCTCCTCCTGCTCCCACTCATCATCACAATCACCACCCCAATCATATGTCGTAAACCAAATCGTCACGATAGGGACTCTCACAAAGTTTCCTGATCTGCAATGAAATATTCTAGCTCATAATTGGAATTATTTATTCAAAAATATGTGGAAAAGTGACTGTATGCTAAAACACAAGGTATTTAACACTCACAGGTAATGTGTCCCAGTCTGCCTTCTTAGATTTTATCCATTTAAGATGTTTATCTTTTATGTTTTGCATCCGTGGGAAATTGGCTGGGTTATCATCTTGGGGCATGTCGAGTGCTGGATCAATTATCATGTCAAGAAATATGACCTGTAGAGAACATGTGAAAACGTAAGTAAGTTCAGAAATATTTGCAAGTAAAAACTAGATCACAATGAATCATTTAGACGTTACTAGGTTACTCACAATCATCAAAAATGGAGATCCAATCAAACGTGTCGAAGTTCCATCGTTAATATTTTTGATGCCCTTTACCAATAACTTGACAACGAAATCTGACAAGTTAAAGTTTTTGATCTCATCAACATTTTCTACAAGGTCAAAGAACCTCAAATCTACACCTAATCCTGTATTGGGGGCCAAAAGCCAAGCCAATATGGCATACATGTAGATCTTGCAGGTTGTCTTCCTCTTCTTGCTGCTTTTGCCCAAGTTACTTGCGAAAGTTTTAGCATGCTTAGCAAGACGAACGACCTTTCTAGGTGCCTTGACTGTATTTCTGCCACCGAATCTCTCTAAGAGTTCATCAACTTTCTTGTCGCACCCCTTCCCAAATAGCCCAAAAACCTTCCTTGCAGCCTTAAATAAGTCAATGACCACCTGATCGTCCTCGGGCCCCAGTTCCAATGTATAGTTATCCGTGTTAACTTTTGGTATCAAGTGCAAAATCAGGTCACCATATAACTTTTCATTCAAGTGACACTTGAGGGTGTTGCCTACTAAGAGTTTCTTGATCGCTCTTTTTTATTGGTCTACCATATCAGCGAACAAAATTTGTAAATTCGATGGCTGGTATCTGGATTTCCCAACCTGTCATGTACACATAGAGCATGAAGTGTTATAACTAAAACAGAAATATTAAAAAAGAACTCAGCAGGTAAACTACTTGACATATCAAATTACATGACAACATGAGCTCAAAATGTATCAATCTGTAAGGAGCACTTTCACCAGAACTCTTGCTTTTTTTCCGATGTGGGTTTTTCCCCCTGGTCGTTGGAATTGGAGACATTTTCTTCCCTGCTTCTTTTTCCCGCCCTGTTCTTGCCCCTCCCCCCCCCCGCCCGCCGCTGGACCTGCTGTTGTTTGTCCTTCCTCCCGTCTGCCCCCGCCCCCCGCCCGCCGCTGGACTTACTGTTGTTTGTCCTTCCTCCCGTCTGCCCCCTGCCCCCTGCCCCCCGCCCGCTGCTGGACCTGCTGCTGTTTGTCCTTCCCGTCTGCCCCCTGTTTGTCCGGCTTCCCGCCGGCCCGTCGCCCCCATCCATGGAGGGGCCCAACGAGGACCCGTCGTCCTCATCCATCGAGGAGCCTGTAACACGGCAGCAAGTGGGGAGGCGGCGAATGACGGATCAGCGCGGCGCGGATGCGGGGTGACCGGGCGAGGCGGCGAGCGGCGACAGGAGGGGAAGGGGCGGAGCCGGGAGAAAGCGGCCAGAAGGGCAATTTGGGCCAATAGATTTTGAATTTAGTCCCTCTTTTTTACCTCTTATTATTATCTTTTTTTTAACATCGAGGTTATAAGGTCCGGCCACTGCAGCGCCCATCGCTGCCCGCCGCCGTCCATGTTTTGGCCCGATTAAGGCCCAAATAGCCAGAGATTTGAAAAATCATAAAAAAAAGCTAATCGTGCCCGGCCGGGCTGGCCCGCGTGCCGTGGATGGAAAGTCGGCCCGAGCCCGATCGTGCCCGTGCCGGGCCGTGGCCCATTAAACGCGTGTCGTGTTGTGACTGGGCCGGGCCGAAAGTGCCTTGCCTCCGGCCGATCCATTTCGAAAGCACGTTTGGCCAGCTATATACAGATCACGCATGCCCTTTCGTCCCCGATCTACCCAGCAGCATGTTGCCCCTCGTTACTCTCGGCCGCTCGTTGCCCCTCGCTGCTCCGCCGTGTCTCCTCCCCATCCGCCACCCTCCATTGCTACCACAAGGTAATGCAAGATTCCTCCCCTTCATGTTACGGTTTCTAAAGTGCTCAAATCCTAGGTTGAGTGAGATTGACATGGCGATTTGAGTGGTTTCGTCTCGATTAGGGGTGTTGGATCCGAAGAATTCACATCTTATTCTCTTGTACAGATAGCATTCCAACAACAGTACATCAGTAGTTTGACAATATTTTCACATAATTCCAACTCCATTTCAGTAGTTTATCATTTTTACACCACATCAAAAGTGCAAGATTTTTTGTAAGTTTCAAGTGTATAATAATTATTTACTGTTAATCCATTATTGGTGCATGTGAAAACACACACCAATAAATTACATTAACATAAATTATTATACACTTGAAACTTACAAAAAATCTTGCACTTTTGATGTGGTGTAAAAATGATAAACTACTGAAATGGAGTTGGAATTATGTGAAAATATTGTCAAACTACTGATGTACTGTTGTTGGAATGCTATCTGTACAAGAGAATAAGATGTGAATTCTTCGGATCCAACACCCCTAATCGAGACAAAACCACTCAAATCGCCATGTCAATCTCACTCAACCTAGGATTTGAGCACTTCAGAAACCGTAACATGAAGGGGAGGAATCTTGCATTACCTTGTGGTAACAATGGAGGGTGGCGGATGGGGAGGAGACGCGGCGGAGCAGCAAGGAGCAACGAGCGGCCGAGAGTAGCGAGGGGCAACATGCTGCTGGGTAGATCGGGGATGAAAGGGCATGCGTGATCTGTATATAGCTGGCCAAACGTGCTTTCGAAATGAATCGGCCGGAGGCAAGGCACTTTCGGCCCGTCCCAGTCACAACACGGCACACGTTTAATGGGCCGCGGCCCGGCACGGGCACGATCGGGCTCGGGCCGACTTTCCATCCACGGCACGCGGGCCAGCCCGGGCGGGCACGATTAGCTTTTTTTTCTTTTTTTATGATTTTTCGAATCTCTGGCTATTTTGGCCTTAATCGGGCCAAAACATGGACGGCGGCGGGCAGCGGTGGGCGCTGCAGTGGCTGGGCCTTGCAACCTCGATGTTAAAAAAAGATAATAATAAGAGGTAAAAAAGAGGGACTAAATTCAAAATCTGTTGGCCCAAATTCCCCTTCTGGCCGCTTTCTCATGGCTCCGCCCCTTGCCCTCCTGTCGCCGCTCGCCGCCTCGCTCGGTCACCCTGCATCCGCGCCGCGCTGATCCGCCGTTCGCCGCCTCCCCACTTGCTGTCGTATTACAGGCTCCTCGATGGATGAGGACGACGGGTCCTCGATGGGCCCCTCCATGGATGGGGGCGACGGGCCGGCGGGAAGCCGGTCAAAGAGGGGGCAGGCGGGAAGAACAAACAGCAGCAGGTCCAGCGGCGGGCGGGGGGCAGGGGGCAGACGGGAGGAAGGACAAACAGCAGCAGGTCCAATGGCGGGCGGGGGGGGGGGGCAGGGGGCAGACGAGAGGAAGGACAAACAGCAGCAGGTCCAGCGGCGGGCGGGGGGCGGGGGGCGGGGGGGCAAGAACAGGGCGGGAAAAAGAAGCAGGGAAGAAAATGTCTCCAATTCCAACGACCAGGGGGAAAAACCCACATAAGAAAAAAGCAAGAGTTCTGGTGTAAGTGCTCCTTACAGATTGATACATTTTGAGCTCATGTTGTCATGTAATTTGATATGTCAAGTAGTTTACCTGCTGAGTTCTTTTTTAGTATTTCTGTTTTAGTTATAACACTTCATGCTCTATGTGTACATGACAGGTTGGGAAATCCAGAGGCCAGCCATCGAATTTACAAATTTTGTTCGCTGATATGGTAGACCAACAGAAAAGAGCGATCAAGAAATTCTCAGTAGGCAACATCCTCAAGTGTCACTTGAATGAAAAGTTATATGGTGACCTGATTTTGCACTTGATACCAAAAGTTAACACGGATAACTATACATTGGAACTGGGGCCCGAGGACAATCTGCTGGTCATTGACTTATTTAAGGCTGCAAGGAAGGTTTTTGGGCTATTTGGGAAGGGGGGCGACAAGAAAGTTGATGAACTCTTAGAGAGATTCGGTGGCAGAAATACAGTTAAGGCACCTAGAAAGGTCGTTCGTCTTGCTAAGCATGCTAAAACTTTTGCAAGTAACTTGGGCAAAAGCAGCAAGAAGAGGAAGACAACCTGCAAGATCTACATGTATGCCATATTGGCTTGGCTTTTGGCCCCCAATACTGGATTAGGTGTAGATTTGAGGTTCTTTGACCTTGTAGAAAATGTTGATGAGATCAAAAAATTTAACTTGTCAGATTTCGTTGTCAAGTTATTGGTAAAGGGCATAAAAAATATTAACGATGGAACTTCGACAGGTTTGATTGGATCTTCATTTTTGCTGATTGTGAGTAACCTAGTAACGTCTAAATGATTCATTGTGATCTAGTTTTTACTTGCAAATATTTCTGAACTTACTTACATTTTCACATGTTCTCTACAGGTCATATTTCTTGACATGATAATTGATCCAGCACTCGACATGCCCCAAGATGATAACCCAACCAATTTCCCATGGATGCAAAACATAAAAGATAAACATCTTAAATGGATAAAATCTAAGAAGGCAGACTGGGACACATTACCTGTGAGTGTTAAATACCTTGTGTTTTAGCATACAGTCACTTTTCCACATATTTTTGAATAAATAATTCCAATTATGAGCTGGAATATTTCATTGCAGATCAGGAAACTTTGTGAGAGTCCCTATCGTGACGATTTGGTTTACGACCTTGATACGACATATGATTGGGGTGGTGATTGTGATGATGAGTGGGAGCAGGAGGATGGTGACGTTAGTCACATTCAGTACAGTGAAGGGGAAGAAGATGGTTTGGATGGTTGCGAAACTGATGATAGTTCGGATAGTTGCACTGAGGTTGACAAGCATTCGCTTTCCAGACAGCAGGTAAGTCAAACATAAAAAAAATCTCCTCTTTGTCTACATTCTTCGTTGTATTTCGACGTATGTGAAACACTAATTTTTCTACTTGTGTAGGAGGACGAAGGTGCTGTCGAGGACGCGGGTGATCTCTTGCACAAAAGATTAGGAGAAACATTTGTTTATCTAAATGATAAGGCAGATGCTATTCCGAAAGATGTGGAGAGAATTATAAAAGAGCATGCTCCCGACTTACCCAGTGATACTAGCACTTCCATTTGTAATGCATTGACATCATATGCTCAGTCTCACAATACAGAAGTCAAAAATATCCTAAAAGCTATTGGGATATCACTGTTTGAATATTGTAAGTTGGGCAAAGATCTACTAGTTGATTCGGAGGGACTGCCCGGCAAGGAAAAGTCGAAGGGTCATTCCAAAGTAAGCCAAACTGGTTCATTTCTTATTAAGCAACTGTCACTGGGTTCTTTTTTCTGGAATTTTATTTTTGATATACTTGTGTTGCACCAGGTTAAGGCATTTCCTGCTAGATATACATATCCTGCTGATAAGAGTTACAAGGAAAGAATCGACCTTCATTGTGATGACTTACGGTGCTTGGCGTCGGGCGATATCAGCGATAAAATAATGGAGCTGTACATTAAGTAAGTATTGCTCTATTGGGATGCATCGTTTCTAGGTTCCTCTTTATTCCCTTTTCATAACAGCTACATCTGCCTCTTGTAGACATCTCAAAGGAGTATTTCCTGGGTTCAATTTGAAAAGTGCAATAAACAAACAGTATTTCATTTGCAGCACATTTTTCTGGGTAAAAATAGAAAAATATTCCCCAGAATTGGTAAGATTATTGAATTTCCAAGCTCTATTACCTTTCCTGACACCGACTGTTTCTTGCCTCATATATCTTGGTTTCTTCCTAAGCAGAACTCATGGCTGAAAATAGAACTTAAGAATAGTTGGGATGACATGAAGTACTTCTTTCTCCCTGTGAATGAAGAAGAGTAAGAATGTTGTTCTTAACTAATTTATATAAAGTTTATGATCCTGTGTTACAACAATGACCACTGTCTATCCTGCTGAGCAAGTTCATCTCTTGTGTTCCAATTGATCAGTCATCACTGGTGCCTGGCCATCATTTATTGGCCTCAAGGTGGAGCTAGTAAAACTACCTCCATATTCTGTCTGGATTCACTTGCTAATGAGATTCAAAAAAAATGGGTTTTTGATTGCGCTGAAAGGTAACTATTCCCAAAAGTCGGGAAAATCTGCACTATGTGTTGTTGGCTAAGTCAGAACAAATTTATGCACTCTGAAACCTAGTTTTATTTTTTGACAGGTTCGCAAGAGATGTGCTGGATATCAAGGATGATAAAATCCTTAAGATTGCACTTCCGGTAAATACTTTCATTCAGCTTTCTTAATAGAATGGGCAGCTCTCATGCCTTGCATTTGAAAATTCAAATTATTGGTTTGTTGTTCATCTTTCCTTTTACTGCCTGGTTCCACAGCAAGGATATACAAACGACTGTGCCTTTTTTACTCTCTATAATATGGAGAGAGTCATTACAGATGTCAGTGATACATTTCCGTTGGAAAAGGTTTTGTGTGCTCGACCACTTTCTGGACCATCCATGTATGTTCATTTTTGCTTCTGGCTCATTTAGTTTCTCCCTTTTGCAGATTACGAGTGACTGGTATATATGATCCCAAAAGCGCTTCTGAACTGTGACAAAAAACAGTCAATTTGATCGCGTTGAATAAGGTGGAATACCAAAAACCAGTGGGGAGTTGCAAAGCCTGTTCGAAGTACAAGAAGGGACACCAATCTCTGGTTAAGGAGTTTGCACATGCTTTCAAAATACTGATGGTCCACCATGGCAATGAGTTCATCGGGGTCACGTAAGGCGTTCCATGGCGATGAGTTCATCGGGGCCACGTAAGGCGTTCCCAACGAAGTCCGTGTCCACCGCGGTGCCGTGCGAGGATGCTTGAAAAGAATCGGAAAATATGGTTGCTCAAAAGAAGTTAATGTATGTTTTCAACGAGACCGATAAGCAGGCTTCTATCGTTCAGGAAGATGTTTGTTTCAAAGAAACCGAGAAGAAGACTTTTCTCATTCAAGAAGATGTTAAGAAAACCCACGTGTTTTGGTCTCAACAGTCTACTCCGTTTACCGTCTCCCAGGCTAGCCGCGCGTGTCGTGTGCTAGCTCGATCGGAAGCCAGCATGATGACCTCCTCGCAAAATTAGTCGCGAGGTGGATGATGTGTCTGTAATGCCAACTCGAGTATGTGGTTCACAATCATGGTATCATGAATGTATGCATATTGGAGGTCTTGGACTGCTAGTCTGGGGTCCCCACATTGTTCCTTTTTAAAATATCATTGTTTTGACCGTGTAAAAATTAGACCGGTGCTTGGCCGTGTTCGACCCCATCTCTGGCTCACGATTGAGCATACCCCACCCCCACTACATAAGCAAGTCGCCATTCCATCATCGCTCCCTCCCGTCTTGTGCTGGCGATGCGACCTCATTCCGGGTGCTCTACCTCGAGAGCATGCACAGCGGCAGGGTGCGCCTGCACGTGTACAGCTCGTCCACAGGCCAGTGGTGCTCCCACTTCCTAGCGCCTAGAGACATTAAGGCGCTGAGGAATGCATCGCGCACTCGAACCACAACCTGCCCATGCACGCCTGCGGGCGCATCTATTGGAGGACTCGTGGTGGTGAAAAGCTCAGCTCCCTCGATGTCGGCTTCATGGAGTTCTCCCATGTAGCTCCCCGCATGAAGTACACCGGTCGTCCTATGTCGTAGAGGACACAGAGGACGACACACTGTCCAAGAAGGGATTCACCTCGCCGGCTCCGCTGCTGGGCTACTTCGTTTCTGCCATTGATTGCAGCATCTCGTCCTTCCACCGCACAATTCTCCTCTTTGAAAATCAAAACTGTTGGGGTTCGCGGCATAGAAAAAAAAATCTACGCATTGATGATAAATCTCCAAGATCCAAACTAGGAGATGCATAGTAACGATGCGGTTACGTGATTTACTTACGGGAGTAAATCCTGAGTGGAAGCGTGACGGAGTCCGTTGATGACGATGTTCACGATCCGTCCTGTCTTGATGGTTCATCTCGATCAAGTGTCACAAGCGTCACGCCTCCAAGGAGATACACACGCGCGACTTGATGTCTTCGGCGGTTCCCCGTTCCAGCGGGTAGACGTCGAAGTAGAGAGATCACGGCAGCGTCTCGACGGCGAGACGATGTCCTGGCGCAATTCCGACAGAGCTCCGCCTGACGGTGTTGAAGAAGATCGCCGGAACAACTTAGGGTTCCGGCGAGATCACTCCGGCGACGAGCAACCACAACGACGGCAGTAGGTACCGGCGGCGAGGTGGAGCGGCGACGGCGGCGGCGGCGCATGGGCGGCGGTGGCCGGCGACGGGGTGGCCGGGCAGCAGCGGAGCTAGGGCGCGGGCGCGGGGCTGGTGCGAGCGGAGGGAGAGGGCCTATCATAATGGATTGGTGTAAATAATTTATGTTAATGTAATTTATCAGGCGAGAGTTTGGATTGGACTCGTAAGGAATCAGAGACGAACCCGGCCCCTCCTTCGCCTATATATGCGGACAAGACCCACCGTCCCGACGACTGAAAAGTGAAAACACACAGACTCTTTCAGCGGCGAGACGAGGCGATGGCCGACGAGGAGTGCGTGGCGGTGTCCGGTAGGCCGAAGGAGGAGCCCTGCCCCACGAACAAGGACGAAGCTGGCAGTTCCGACTCCGTGATCGCGGACGCGACGGAAGATCCGGTCGCGGCCGCCGGCGCCGACGATGAAGCTCCACCAGCGACCAAGGTGAAGATGTTTATGTCGCACGAGGGCATCGAAGCCATCCTGGGCCACCATGCCAGGACAGACTCCTTCAAGGAGTTCCAGGCCAGGGTGGCCAAGGAGGTGGAGGAGACGGGCGAGTTCGAGGTCTCGGAGGAGTACATCAAGAACGTGTCGGAGAGCGTAGCTTGGATGAAGGAGAGGTTGTCGACCGCGAGGTCCAGGTATCCCGACTTGGACTGGGAGGAATCTGACGAGGAGGATGAGTGCACTGTGGATGCGGAACCTGATAATTTGGGCTGAGATGTACTCCTGTCATCCGCTTCTTTTTTCTAATTTCCGTCTATCCATGTCAGTGTGTATGTGAACACTGTTTGTCTGTCATTTTAAGATGCTCTGCTTGTTCGGAGTAGTACTACTTCCATTAATCGAGTTCTTTAATCAATCTATTATTCTTAGTGGTCTTTTATAATACTATGTGCTTATGTTTCACTTTCCAACATCACCGATCATACTGATACATTGTCAGCGACACCTTTGAAAACGGATCGCAGATGCATTGATCTTGGTCGTGAACTGTTCTGAATCCTGATGCTCTCTCGCGAATCACCACCTGATGCTAATTTGATCTTAATGGCCCTCTACTAAATGAATCATGTTGGAATAAAACTAGCTGTCAGTTTAGTTCACAGGTTCAGTTTCGTCAGTAGCTAGCTGTTTAGGTTCAGTTAGCTATTTTTCAGGTTGATTCTGTTAGCATCTTAGTTGGATGGAGAGGTGGTCTCTGTATCTAGTCGGAAGCATTGGTCTTTGTCCAGATCGTGCGATGGTGCGATCTAGTCGGGAGCATGATCTCCACACCCGCACGTCGTTGTTTCTAAGAAATGGAAAAGAGAAGAGAAGAGAAATGCAGTACCAGTACACTGCACCATAACATTCAGTCTCGCTCTGTTTTCTGTCTTCAGTAAAATGGCCAGGTTCAATCTTGTGTGTTACTTGCTCTGTGGCTGAAGATACCAATCACATTCTGTTCAATTGTCCTGTGGCCAGGTATATTTGGTGCATTATTAGGGACATTTTTGAGAAAAACTCTATCCCTAGATCATGTGAATAGTTTGTGTATATTTTCCTCTCTTGTGGGGGTGCAAAACCAAACAAGTTAATGTTGTTCTAGTTTGCTGCTGTTACTTGGGTTTTATGGATCACAAGAAATGAGCGTGTTTTCCAACATAAAGTGTTGGCTAATCCAGTTCATCCTCTTTACAGAGCGCTCTCGCTGATGCTGCAATGGAAAGTTCTGGCGAAGCTGAAGACGCAACAAAGCACTGATGCTGTGATTGAGAAGTTTGATGTTAAGCTGAAGCCGCTGGCTCATGTTCCTGGAGTTAGAGCTGGTGTAGGTTGAGTTTCTATTGCCGTAGTGACAAGGGTATAGTTAATAGAGCCTGTTAGTTGAGTACCCCTTAGGCCCGTTAAGCTAGGCCCAATTATAATGATAGTCGATATACGAGTTCTTACTGTATGTCGATATTGTAATCTGTATCGGACCCTATCCGATCCTCGAGACCTGGCCACCTATATATAGGGGCCAGGAGGGGACGGTGTAGACCAGATTGAAAGCAAGCCAGGTTGAACACCCAAGTTTACTTTCGATACACCCTTATTTCGATTAACCTTACCTTCGAGTTCATCCGACGCCCTCTTCCCCCGATCCTAAGTCCTTCATCTAGGACATTTGTCGAGTTAACCCTCGTCAATTGGCGCAGACCATGGGGACCTTGGGCGTTGGAATCATGAATTCGACGGCTTTTTCGCTTTTAGCCAACAGCAATACAGAAGTCGACGAAAATCAAGAGATGGAGTTGACAATCAGAAGTTTAAGCATCTTCATCAGGCCATCGGGTTCATCTCGCCTTTCAGATCCGACGAAACAAGATCCGTCGGCAAGTGAGCCTGAAACAGTAGCAATGATGGAATATTCTGAAGGCTCTTCCAGCGAGGTAAACTCGCCGGTCAGCGTAGAAGAAGTGCAAAAAGGAAAAATTGCAGAAGGCAATGAAGCAATGGAAAATTTCAACGCAGGGGTCCAACTCGAAGATCTCATGATCTGCCTCGACGATATCTCAGACAAGTCAACAGATACATGGAAGACAGGGTTAGAGCTTTCTGAAGATGGGGACTCAATCTTCTCAAGCTTTAATAGTAACATCGGCGAACAATGCCAGGTGCTTGCCATCGTAGGAGACAATTCAGAAGAATTCGACGAAAACAATAATCCAGTGCTAAACCCAGCAAATATCGACAGAGGAGCAAATCATCTAGCAGAAGGGCAAACAGCAGAATTCCTCACAGCCAGGGAAAAAATCGACTATCAGTCGACGAATGGAGAATAATAAGAGAAGCCGTAGAACATGGCACGCCAATACCATCAAATTCTAGCAAAGACATGCTTTTGGGGTATCATTATGCCCTAAGGCAGCAGGCAAAATAACTAGCAAAGGAGAAAATAGAGATACAAAAAAAAAAGAATCAGCCATTGCAGCTAGCAATGCCGCTCGCAGAGCACGAAGCGACGCATCACACAATAACGCAAGGAGAAATCGCCGACATGGTTCAAGGTACGAAAACCTCGAGTACTCAGAAATACAAAGCATCTCCAAAAACCTCGACTCGTCCTTCCTATCGGTCGACGAGCAGGGGAACATCGTACCAAAAACCCCTGAAGCAGCACTAGTAGCAGCACAAGCATATCTGCTTACAACTCGACCAAGCCCAGGGGATCCTAGGGAACATATGCATAGAGCAGCATTAAACGGACTCAACATGGTCAGCCACAAGCTATCAGCAAAAGGAGAGGAAGTATATCACCACAAGGAAGCGCACAAGCCAAGATCACCTCGCCGTCACAATAGTCCTTGGCGCAGAAGTAGCAATCAGCGATCTCGATCGCCATCACCAAAACAACATGGAGGAACCCGAAGATCTCGATCTCCAAACGAAAAACGCGACTACGGAGACGGCGAAAAAGAGATGGGAGCATCGTGCTTTACCCGCAGGGTTCGCACCACACCAGTACCCAAGGGATTCAAATTACCTCACGATCAACAAAAGTACGACGGATCACAGGAACCACAGTCATGGCTCTCAGATTATCTACAAGCAGTACAAATATTGGGAGGAACCAAAGAAACAGCAATGCAAAGTTTGCAGCTACACCTCACCGGCGCAGCAAGGTCATGGTTGAGCAAACTAGAGAAAGAAACTATTGGAAGCTGGGAAGACCTCACAAAGCAATTTACAAGCAACTTCAGGTCGACATACAAGCGGCCAGCATCAATAGAAGAAGTTAAAGCGTGTGTGCAACAACGCGACGAAACAGTCCGAGTATACATCCAAAGATGGAGTCTTATCAAAAACTCAGCAGTCGAAGTTTCAGACGAAAGAGCAATAGATGCGTTCATCATTGGAATAAGGCGAAGAGACCTAGTCGAAGAGATGGGAAGAATTAAGCCGAAAACAGTATCAGACCTCATGGACGTAGCAAATAGATTCGCAGACGGAGAAGACGCATGCAACAACAAGCGTACGCGATCTCCAGAGGATGATAGGAGAAACAGATACGGAAGTCAAAGAAGACGATCCCGTAACTACGATAACTATGGCTCCCATAGCCAAGTAGTCGCAGGGTACAAGGACAACACCTATCAGGGAAGTGATCGCAGAAGCTCGGGATATCGAAGCTACGGAAAAGAGGACTATAAAAAGTTTCCCACAAGAGAATCCAGAGAGTACAACCCGTCGCCAGAAGACATGCTCAACGGACCTTGTCACATACACTCAGCGTTCGTCGACGGGAAGCGAATATCCAGGCATGCAATGAAAGATTGCACAGCATTCTTGAAACTACATGAGGCAGCATTAAACAAGCAAACTGAAGCAAGGCGACAAGGATACGAAGGAAGCAACAAACCGCCCACAAATCAGCAAGGGAACAATGGAGCTCTTCAAGGTCAAGACCAGCCAAATCAGGAACACAATGATGATGAAGGATACGTTCCATCTAAGGGACACATCATAGCAATGATACAACCTGTGCCCAAGTCGAACAAAGAAGAGAAGAGTATTACTCGACAAGTCAACCTAGCAGTCATTTCACCTCCAGCCACAACGGAATATCTACACTAGTCAGAACAACCAATAGAGTTTAACAGAGAAGATCACCCTATAACAGTACCTCGGCCAGGAAACGCGCCCTTGGTACTCAAAGCTCAAATCGGCGCATACGATGTCGACAGAATATTCATGGATGCAGAAAGTGGAATCAATCTGATATATGCGAAAACACTCAGAGCGATGCATATATCACTAGAGTTCCTGAAGCCAACAGATTGTTCCTTCCATGGGATCGTACCAGGAAGTGCTAATTATCCACTAGGTCGAATAGCACTCAACATCTGCTTCGGCAACCGGCAAAACTACAGAAGAGAAAATCTAGACTTCGAAGTCATGGACTGGCCATCTCAGTATCATGCGATCCTCGGACGACCCGCGTTTTCGCGATTCATGGCAGTGCCTCACTATACATATCTGGTACTCAAAATGCCAGGTTCAAGAGGAATAATTACAGTAAAAGGAAGTTTTGAAGTCTCAGATCTCTGCGACAGGGAGTTCCACAAGATGGCGCAAAACTTTGGCATGACAGCCAACTATGCAGAGAAGGCGAAAAGCACGACTATAGAAGGCGTCAAGCTACTCGAAGGACGCGTTGCGGAGCCCGAGATGAAGAAACCACGAGTAGGAGCATCAGGAGAAGACAAAAAGACAGGAGAAGAAGAGAAGGCCATGACGGCATAGTCATCAAGAACAACATAGTAGAGTAGAAGAATAAGGTTGTAAAAGCCACGAGTTATACCAGGGGCAATGCCCTCTAGATCCAGAACACAGGTCATAGGCCGGATCTCTTGGGTCATCCCATGTATCTTACATTACAAGTATAATAAAGACAAAACGTTCCTCACATTCTGAGTTTACGAGTCTTTCAAAAGAGGAAATGCGGCAAACGCACGAATCATATTAAAATGCTTTGAGAACAAATTTCAGACATAAAGTCGCGAAATCAGAAACTCTCGCGTTCCATATATACATGAGTATTACAGCAACAGGTTATCAGAATCATCTACGCCTAAGGGATCTAAATAGTGGTACTCGCAGAAAAACGCAGCATCTGCTTCCAGCAGCCTAGCTACAAGCCTCCGAGCAGGCTGCAAAGTATTCTCCATGTGTACTCGCAGACTAGCTCCACCAGGAGCCAAACTCAGGGACATAGTGCTATAATTGAGTCTTGGGTGCCACTTGCGTATCCAGCCGAGAGCAAAATTGGCACCTGCCACTAAGTTCAGCTCTATCAATCTATGAATACGCTGGCTGGATCTGAAAGTATCAAGAAGAACTGGGAAAGTTGCAGGCAGAGGGTTGCGAGGAAGCATAACAGAGTGCATAGTCACGAGAGCTCTCCTGCAGCCATCAACTGACTCGCCAATGTGTTGGGCGCAATCCTGAAGCAGTACAATAGCCTTCCGACGTCAAGGATCGGACCACAAAGTTTTGACACCCGCGGACATCTTTTCCAGAGCTGCATTTCGTTCGGTGACCCGACGATCCTCAGCGAAATCCAAGCAAGAACCTATGACGAGAAGGGATATCATAAAGACAGCAAGTGAAGCAAAAGGGGAAAAAGATAAGTCGAAAGAAAAACTTACATCGCAGCATCTCGCAGACCGACTCGATAATGCCAAGTACAAAAGAATTGCATTCCTCATGATGCAAAACCTTCGCAGTCAAGCTTGACACCTTATCATCAAGAATAGACATCTGCTTTGTCAAACCACAAGCTTTGGTAGCTTTGCTCACAGCCATCTGTGCTTGGCGTTTGGCCAAAGTCAGGCGAGCCTCAAGATCAGAAATCCTTGAAGAATACTCCGCGCATTGACTGCATCGACTAGGAGGCGATGAAATCGTCGCGCCGAATGTGCGGGCAAAGGAAGGAGCAGGCCCGCAAGTCAAAGGATCATTGGTATGCATCGACTGGAAGTCAAAAGAAAAGAAGGGAGAAACATTTCAGAGGGACAGCACAACACTTCATAAGAATGAAACATATTTACATAAGTACAAAACCCTTTGACTAAGGTTCTCGGGTTGCACGCGACTAAACGTTTTTACATTCAAAAGTAGAAAGTGAAAACTACAAGGAAGCCGAGTCTACGCCACCTCAGCATTTTGCTCCGTGGCAGAAGAAGGCATGACAAACGCCTCGCCAACAGTTGATGGAGGCGCAGGATCTTCCGCCACTGGAGGTGGCGCAGTAGAGGTCGCGGAGGCTGCCGAAGGAGAAATAGTCGCCACCAGTGCAGGCGCCAACTTCTTCGCCTTCTCAAAGAAAGCCTTCATCTCATCGCGGGTGCGGCCATGGGGGGAGCTCACCTTCTCCCAGTCGAAGTCCGCACCGTGTGCATAAGAAAGTGCAATAGCACCCTCAGCACCACGCTTCAGAGAAAGCCCTTTCAGCTGGAGGGTGGGGTCTTCAGTTGTATCAAAGGCCTTGGCAAGTTTCTCCAAGTTGTCCTTCGAAACCTCTGCCTTTTTCTTCGGCCACAACCCGACGAACAGCCGTGACAGAACGCGGCTAACCAACTCAAAAGTCTCCTAGATAGATATCCAGTTTGCCTCGAGTTGGTTAACCGCGGTCATCAGATGATCATCGCCCGATTGCAAGGACGACGAGGATACCCCGGTAAATACTGCACAACAGAAGAAGACAGAGGAGAAAAGGAAAGAAAAGCGTCAGCAAGTACAAACAATGCAACAGGAGTGGAAATAGAAGACAAGCCGAAGTCCTTACCTTCAGCAGCAGCAGACATTGTGCAAATACGCTCTGCCACGGCTTGCTCTCGCTGAGCATGCTCCTTGTTGGCATCGGCTAAAGCTTTTTCGGCTTTCTTCGCCTTACCAAGCGCAGATTTCTGAGACTTCTCAGCGCTTGCTTTAGCAGCAGCCGCAACATCGTAAGCCTTTTGCGAAGCACTAAGCTCGGCCTCCAGCGACGCAATTCGAGCATTGGCTGTTGCTAGAGCAGCTACAGAAGAAGAAGAAAGGAAGTCAGATAAACAACAAAGGATAAGCATAGAAGAAAAGTAATGACTGGATGTCAAGTATACCTTCGGAAGCTTTCGCAACCTTTAGGTACTCAGCACATTCAGTGCCCAAGGCGACGAATCTCTTCAATAATGCCTGGGAAAAAGGGCGTGTAAGAACATAAGAGAATACAAAGAGAGCAAGTCAACAGAAGTTACTTACATCACCAGGAGAAATCATCGATGCATGAGCCTCAAGAGAAACATCGGTTTTTTTGACTTCTTCGAGCGTTTGAGGTTTCGAGTCACAGGAATCTTCTTGACAGAAGCCCTGGTAACCCTCGGCACAACTTCTTGCTCGGCAGGCTCATCAGCAGTCGCAGGTGAAGTCGAAGGAGCAGATGTAGCATCTTTTGGAGGCTCCTCGTCATCTCTACAAGAAGAAGACACAGTTATGAGTAACACGATATAAAGAAGGCAAGAGCGGTGCAATTGAAGAACTCGAATAAAGCACTTACGATGCCAGGAGGTCGAAGTATTCCGTATCTCCTACAAGAACAGAAGCTTTATCAGCCACTGCTTTTTGCAGAGAGGAACTCAAAGAAGCAAATTCGTCAACTCGCTTCCTCTTCTTGTCCACGCCAGTGTCTTCAGAGCGCACAGGAGGAGGCGATGTCGACGAACTAGTGCCCTCTTCTGATTCTTCGGCATCATCTCCGTCCTGATTCTCATCAGCCTCGGGGGCTTCAGATACAGAAGAGGCCAGATCAGCCGGAAGGGGCCCTGCCTCTGGAAGAGGAGGGCGCGAGAGGAGGAATTGATGCCCCTGTACACGAACAAGTTAGCAGAGTAACCAAGGAAAAGGAAAACACAGTTTGAGACACACGAAATTCGACAATAAGTGAACAAAAAGCAAGCAGATACATACCTCAGATAGAGGGTGCACGGAGTCGAAGTAATCAGCGGTCAAATCAGCAACCGCATATTCCTTGGTGAGCTTGGTGAGGCTCCTGACTCGCTTGTCGACATCTTTTTTCTCTATCAAATCTTCAGAGACGCGAGCAGGATCCTCCAAGCCAGAATAGCTCCAAAGCTTGGTCAGGCGGTGCTGCAGGGGTTGAACTCGACGTTGCACAAAGAACGCCATGAGTTGAATACCCGACAAAGCGCCTCCTTTGCCTCCTTTCAGAGCTTGAATGCGAGATAGAAGAGGAAGAACTTGTTCTATTTCCGCATCTGAGGGAAGCGCATCCCACGACGCCAATTTCTTCACTTCCTTGGAGGCATCGAAAGGGGCTAGATGATACGTCTCAAACGTATCTATAATTTTTGATGCTCCATGCTTGTTTTTACACCATTTGCCTATTGTTTCGTTACACTTAGTGGCATTTTTATACATTTTCCGGAACTAACCTATTAACGAAGTGCCACAGTGCCAGTTTCCTGTTTTCTGCTGTTTTTGTGTTTCAGAAGTGATACACAGGAAATATTCTCGGAATTGGACGAAACAAGTTCCTGAAGACTTATATCACGGGGAAGCTTCCAGACATCCGAAGAAGAGACGGAGGAGGGCCACGTGGGCCCCACACGCACAGGCGGCGCGGCCAGGCCCCTGGCCGCGCCACCCCTATGTGAGGGGGCCTGGTCCCTCCTCTGACATCGCCCTTTCGCCTATAAGTACCCCCCGACGAGAAAAACCTAAGGGCCCGATCAGTTTTCCAGAATACATCGCGATCCGCCGCCGCCGTCGACCCGAAGATCGGGAGGGTCCAGAAGCTCTTCCCGGCACCCTGCCGGAGAGGGGAATCGCCACCGGAGGTCTTCTTCATCGCCATGCTTGCCTCCGGAGCGATGAGTGAGTAGTCTACCTTGGACTATGGGTCCATAGCAGTAGCTAGATGGTTGTCTTCTCCACCATGTGCTTCATGTTTAGATCTCATGAGCTGCCCTACATGATTGAGATCACCGTTATGTAATTCTATGATGTTGGTTTGTTGGGATCCGATGAATATTGGTGTTTATGATTAAGTTGCTGTACTGAATTATATCTTTTGTTATCTCTATGTTGTTTATGATCTTCCATGCTCTCCGTTGTTAGTAGCTATCTTGGCCGAGTAGTTGCTAGTGACTCCAAGAGGGGGTATTTATGCTCGATAGTGGGTTCATGTCTCTATTTCACCTGGGGGAGTGACAGAAACCTCTAAGGTGGTAGATGTGCTGTTGCTACTAGGGAGAAAACAACATTCATATGCTCAAGGGCATATGCTTTGTTTACATTACACACTTTGCTTAATGCAATTATCTGTTGTTCGCAACTTAATACTTCTAGGGTGTTCGGATGATATCCCCGGGGGTGGATTATTAGTCATAGATGCAGTTGGATGGCGGTCTATGTATTTTGTTGTAATGCCCAGAGTAAATCTCATAGTGATCTTCTTGACATATCACGTTATCTTTATTCTATCAATTGCCCAACTGTAATTTGTTTACCCAGCATGTTATTTTATCTATGGAGAGACACCACTAGTGAACTGTGGACCCCGGTCCTATTTTAATCATATTGCAATCACCTGTTTACTTTTCCCGCACTGTTTACTTTACTCGCACATTACTACTGTTTTCCACTCGATACACTCATAACCTTTGTTTCAAGCAAACCGGTGAGATTGACAACCTCATCGCAAGTTGGGAACAAAGTATTTGTTTGTGTGTGTGCAGGTTCCACAACACCTTCAGTCGTCATCGTCTCTCTTCTCTTGTTCGATAAACCTTGGTTTCTTAATTGAGGGAAAACTAGCCGCTACACTCATCATACCTTCCTCTTGGGGTTCCCAACGGGCTGGTCATTCACCACGCACAAGGACAGTTTGCTCCCAGATCAACTTGGAGTAGCAGCTACTTTTCTGGCGCCGTTGCCGGGGAAAAGGGAAGACTTCTGCGAGGGGAGTTCTTCGCACACACATTCTTTACTTTGTTATTTGTTTTGCTTTACTTTATTTTATTTTACCTGCATTGCTTTTTATATCAAAAACCCAAAAAAATTAGAATCCTTGGTAGTTGTTATTTCTTTGCTTTTAGTTTATCATGTCTAGTTTAGTTGCTACTACTATGTCCCCCGAGGACATGATCTTTACCTTTAAGCAGAAAGATGAGGAAAGCTTTAAAGAAGCTTGGTCTAGAATTTATGATTGGCATGGAAAAACTGAACCTAAAATGACTTTGAGTTTGCTTCTTAGTAGCTTTTACTTTGGACTTTCTCTTCGTTATAGATATGCTTTGGATGCTACTGCAGAAGGAGATTTCCTTCATTGTGATGGAGATCAAGCCTTCAATATTATTAAAAAGTTGATTACAATTTATAGCATGCCAACCTATTTTGATTCCTCTCTTGTGAGCATTTTTAATAGACTTAATACTCTCGAGTCTCGCACTGCTAGTCTGAGTTCTTGCTACAATACTTTGCGCCAGCATTTTGATTATGTGCCAACAAATACTGAACCTTCGAGCTGGTATCCTACAATAAAAATCACCATTAGTGGTGAAACTTTTCATGCTCGTTGTGATATTATGTCTGAATTTTGTCTTATGCCAAAGGATGTTTATGAATCTTTGAGCCTTTGGAAGCTTTCTGAGGGAGGAGAAGAAATTTTTCTTACTAACAATGCCACCATATCTCCCCTTGGAATAGCTGAAGGAGTCTTTACAAAAATCCTAGGAAGAATGATATCTACTGATTATCTTGTTATTGAATGTGTAGGAAAAGGACAAATCACACTTGGAAGATCCATTCTGAAGCTCCTTGGCGCCGTTATCGATGTGGGAAAAGGCAATATAACATTTACTACTCCACCTTGCAATAACCATGTCTTTCCTAGAGTCAAGAGCAAAGGTAAGAAAGGGAGACGTAAGGCACGTGCTGATCCTAGCACTTCATCACTTGATAATACATGATTCGCAATTTTCTGCGCCTAGCTCAAAGGCGTTAAAGAAAAGCACTCTTGGGAGATAACCCATTGTTTACTTTTCAGTACTTTTTCTTTTATTTGAGTCTTGGAAGTCATTACTACTGTAATGACCGCTCCTTATCTTGTTTATTTCGTTTTTGTGCCAAGAGAAGCCTCTAATTTGAGTGAGGTAAAGATTTGGGGATGTTGCTGTCCTGAAACTGTTTTCGGTGCTGCACCGTAAAAATTCGTGAAAATTATCTGTATATCTTTTGGACCTGCGATTTCTTGTGCATATGCCCCAGGTTATATCCAAACTTTTCTTAGTTGAACACTTTTTGATTTGAGCAACGGAAAATCCCTCAAAAATTCGTCCTTTCTCAGCTGTCCAGTTTTGACAGATTTCTGCCAATATTTGTTTTTGCCACTTTATCGCTTTCTCTTGAGTTCTTTTTTATCATGGAACTCTTGTGGAAGTTGCTACAGTAGTATATACTTTATATGTGGTGGTTTTGGGTTGAAACCTGAAGCTAAAAGAGGTTGAATATATTTTATGCTTACACTAATGTTGCTAATGAGATTGTGTTTAGTTTTGTATGAAGGAAGTTTTCAAGTGTAGGGATTGGAGAATGATGAGATGAGTTGAAGAATGGACAAAAGCTCAAGCTTGGGGATGCCCATGCATCACCCCAAGAAAATATCCAAGAAGTACAAGCGTCAAAGCTTGGGGATGCCCCCGAGGCACCCCTTCTTCATTGGCAAAAATCAGGTCACCTTTCAAAACACTATATTTTTATTGCTTCATGCACTATGTGTTTTTCTTGGAGCGTCAGTTGTTTTCTTAGTTTGTTTAGTTTGTTTGTTTGCTGCAATAAATGGTTGGACCACAACAAATTTCCTTTGGAGGAGATGTACTCGTTTTCATTTGCAAAGAACGCTCTAGTTTTCACTCTTATTAAAATCTAGCGTTCTACTTTTTCTGCTACTGCTTTTGGTTTTCGTTTTCGCCTTGATTTGCGTTCAGATCTTGTCATATATTTTCATCAAGGTGTATTTTTGCCTCTGATCTCTATTGGTTTTCATCAAAAGAGGTGTTTATAAAAATTTCAAATGGTGTTGGAAAAGAGAAAAAGCTTTGTGCAAAATAGTGGTACAAGAAGGAGCTTGTGTAGACTGCGGCTTAGGCTTTTTCATGTCATGCTTGATGTCTTTTTGATAGTATGCTTAGTGGTTTTACTGTAGCATGACTTGTCTCAAATAATTGAGATTGCTTAATGAGCCTTTGAAAAAATCATGCGTTGTTTTTATTGTATGGAAGCATTATTTTGGTTTTCTCCTTGATGCTTTATTTGGGTTGACTTGGCGCATGCTCACACATGTTAGACTCTTACAAAGTCGCCATTAGCCTTCATGATCATTTAGTTTTTGACTTTTGATGCCATCGTATGCTTCTTTTAATGTCGCTTTGTCGCTTTGCATGATTATGGCCATTATTGCTCTCTTAGTTGGTCGCTCCCAGTCTTTTGCTAGCCCTCGCCTTGTACTGAGTATGAGCTCTACTCGTGCATCCAACTCCTAAAAGCCAAAGTTTTTCAAAGTGTCCACCATACATACCTACTAGCAATTTGCTATTCCAAGTAAATTTGACTTGCTTTTATTTTCTCTTCAAATTAAACTCTTACCAGTGTTATGCGAAATTCGGTCAGTAAAGCTCTCACGAACCGGAAGGCACACTTTACTTTTTCCTGTTCTTAAAAATTTGACAATGTGGTCTCTTATGTTGAGTTGTTATGCTTGCAAGTTGTAAGTTGGATTCTAGCCCAGCCATGCTGTCATGGGGCAAGCTTTCAACATTGCACTTCTTTTTGAGTTGATATCATGATCTTTTGTTTACGGATGCCCGCGGTGTGAAATGAATTGGGAATCTTGTGAGGATCATGGAGTTTGTATATGTGTTAGGGAAACGCCGGGCCGCCAATCGAAGCCATGCATAATTCATGGTGGAAATTTGCAGCATACCCATGGTGAACATTCGACGACGCATCTCACAATAAAAAGCTAAACAATATAGCAAATAAAAGAGATGTCGAGGTGTTCATTGTCTGCTTGTCCTGTCATTTTGGTGTGGGCTTGTTCCATGTCATCGGGCACGGAGGTACCCCATTGGCGGTTCTCAATGATATGCATATACTTACAATGACAAGAGCCTTGCTTGGGACTCTAAGTAAAGTAGCATGGTTTGGGTACTCGTATTCACGGGACACGAGGTTTTCAACTTATGATTTGTCAAGCATATGCATCATAATTGTTCTCGCATTAACTTTAACCATTCAAGATGCTTATGATGGGGGCAATGAGAGCTCAAAGCCGGTAAGTACCATAATTTTTGAAGGTTATAAAACTTGCAATCACTGCTTCCCTCTGCGAAGGGCCTTTCTTTTACTTTTATGTTGAGTCACCACCTTCTTTCTTTATGCACCATTAAGAGAGCATAGTTGTCATTCTTAGTGTGATATGCATTGTCCCAAAGTTCATTGATTAATTCATATTGTTGGTTTCACTTGTTCTTAAATTATTTGTATCTAGTCGCCCTCTTAAACTTGAAGGTGTCCTATGCATTTATGTTTTGCTCTCTTTGAAGGACAAGCTGAAAACCATTTGTATGTTTTTCCTTATGATTTGAACACACGTTTGACTTTCATTGTTTCATTTTCATGATCTTTTGTTTGTGTTCATTTGCATGTTTACAACATGGTTACTAAGTTCTTATTGTCATGATTATATCTTCATGCCCATGTTTTAAGTTCTATTGATCCCAGCTCACCAATGCTACATATATGATCAAGATTGTGTAGGTGCATGTCACCTCAAAAATTATTCTTTTGTTATCACTTACCTACTCGAGGACGAGCAGGAGTTAAGCTTGGGGATGCTTGATACGTCTCAAACGTATCTATAATTTTTGATGCTCCATGCTTGTTTTTACACCATTTGCCTATTGTTTCGTTACACTTAGTGGCATTTTTATACATTTTCCGGAACTAACCTATTAACGAAGTGCCACAGTGCCAGTTTCCTGTTTTCTGCTGTTTTTGTGTTTCAGAAGTGATACACAGGAAATATTCTCGGAATTGGACGAAACAAGTTCCTAAAGACTTATATCACGGGGAAGCTTCCAGACATCCGAAGAAGAGACGGAGGAGGGCCACGTGGGCCCCACACGCATAGGCGGCGCGGCCAGGCCCCTGGCCGCGCCACCCCTGTGTGAGGGGGCCTGGTCCCTCCTCTGACATCGCCCTTTCGCCTATAAGTACCCCCCGACAAGAAAAACCTAAGGGCCCGGTCAGTTTTCCAGAATACATCGCGATCCGCCGCCGCCGTCGACCCGAAGATCGGGAGGGTCCAGAAGCTCTTCCCGGCACCCTGCCGGAGAGGGGAATCGCCACCGGAGGTCTTCTTCATCGCCATGCTTGCCTCCGGAGCGATGAGTGAGTAGTCTACCTTGGACTATGGGTCCATAGCAGTAGCTAGATGGTTGTCTTCTCCACCATGTGCTTCATGTTTAGATCTCATGAGCTGCCCTACATGATTGAGATCACCGTTATGTAATTCTATGATGTTGGTTTGTTGGGATCCGATGAATATTGGTGTTTATGATTAAGTTGCTGTACTGAATTATATCTTTTGTTATCTCTATGTTGTTTATGATCTTGCATGCTCTCCGTTGTTAGTAGCTATCTTGGCCGAGTAGTTGCTAGTGACTCCAAGAGGGGGTATTTATGCTCGATAGTGGGTTCATGTCTCTATTTCACCTGGGGGAGTGACAGAAACCTCTAAGGTGGTAGATGTGCTGTTGCTACTAGGGAGAAAACAACATTCATATGCTCAAGGGCATATGCTTTGTTTACATTACACACTTTGCTTAATGCAATTATCTGTTGTTCGCAACTTAATACTTCTAGGGTGTTCGGATGATATCCCCGGGGGTGGATTATTAGTCATAGATGCAGTTGGATGGCGGTCTATGTATTTTGTTGTAATGCCCAGAGTAAATATCATAGTGATCTTCTTGACATATCACGTTATCTTTATTCTATCAATTGCCCAACTGTAATTTGTTTACCCAGCATGTTATTTTATCTATGGAGAGACACCACTAGTGAACTGTGGACCCCGGTCCTATTTTAATCATATTGCAATCACCTGTTTACTTTTCCCGCACTGTTTACTTTACTCGCACATTACTACTGTTTTCCACTCGATACACTCATAACCTTTGTTTCAAGCAAACCGGTGAGATTGACAACCTCATCGCAAGTTGGGAACAAAGTATTTGTTTGTGTGTGTGCAGGTTCCACAACACCTTCAGTCGTCATCGTCTCTCTTCTCCTGTTCGATAAACCTTGGTTTCTTAATTGAGGGAAAACTAGCCGCTACACTCATCATACCTTCCTCTTGGGGTTCCCAACGGGCTGGTCATTCACCACGCACAAGGACAGTTTGCTCCCACATCAACTTGGAGTAGCACTAGACCATATTGGTCTTCAGGAGAAGCTTTGCGATCTTGGATATAGAACCATTTGGTCCTCCACCCCTGGACAGACGCGGCAAAGGAAAATTCGAGGTACTGCGCCTCAGGGCGCACAGAGATTATGGCTCCGCCCAATTCAGGTTTTCTGGCCAGAGCAACATTGGGGCGAAGCTGAAAAATCGACCTCCAGAGAATAAAGTGGGGCTCAATGCCCAAGAATGACTCACAGAGAGTCACGAAACGGGCAATGTGAAGGATGGAGTTAGGTGTGAGCTGGTGAAGCTGCACACCGTAAACAAAGAGAAGCCCACGAAGAAACTCGTGGGCAGGGAGAGAAAAGCCGCGGAGAAGGAAAGCAAGGAACATTACCCGAAAGCCGCTCGGGGGCTGCGGAATCCGCTCAGTACTGGGGAACTTGATTGAATCAGAGCTGGAGATGAGGCCGTCCGTCCTGGCCTTCTCCAACTCCTTCTTCGTGATGGCAGAGCGCACCCAGCTGGTGGCAGAAGATGTCTTGGCCATGGTGTTCTTGGTGGCTAGGTGCTTCACGCGCATCTAACATGACGTGCTCGGGGGCTATGCACGAGTGGAGGAGGAAGAAGAGATCGGCAATGGAGGCGGCGGAGAGAAAGAGCTGGTAAACAGTAAAATCCCCCACTACCCCCTTTATATACCTTCTCAGAGAAGAGATCGTGGGCTAAGACGTGGCGCAAAGAGCGGAAACGGCAAGCCCACTAACGGTCAAAAATTGTGAAAATTACAATGCTGCCCACACAACGGTTCGCACTCACACAGAGAGACGTGCTCATTGACGTCATAAAGAAGGTGATATAAGAAAGGTTAAATACAAGCAAGATGGCGCCAACAAATGCAAAAACAATTGACGAGATTATACCCGAAGGACATTCGACTATAGCCTTGGGGGCTGCTACTTTGAAAGTGTTGAATACAACATCAATCTGGAGTAATGGACGCGTATTCGACGACAAGTTTTTCGAGTTAAAGTACAATGATGGACTACACTATATTTGAGCCTATACTCGAAAAAAGATTTGTTTGACTATAGCCTCGGGGGCTACTCCCATCGGGAGCGCTGAGCGCGCACCCGACGATATTTCTTGACAAAGCACTAGAACATTTGAAGTGAAGGACTTTGTGGTGGAACACTGATTACTCCCATCGGGAGCGAGTTTTTTATGGTTGTATAAACCCGAATATTTTCAGTCAAACTTTGACTGCGACATGAGATTCTTGAGTTGCGTTATCGCAACGAAACTCAAATGCCGTGATTTATCACGAAGGTAAGACCCCAGGATCCGTCCTGTGTGGCCTGGTATACGCACATGGATGCGATCTGCTGGTATGTATCTGTGTCTACGACGCGAAGAAAATCCTGGTGGACGCACTGGGTACCCTGAGAATCACTGGGATTCATTCTATGTAAGACCTAAATGCGGCAAAAGAATGAGTTTGACCGGTATCCCGAATTCAAATCCAAGGGGATTGAATTTGAAGTAGGTGGCAAGTATCTGTTCTGGCAGTTAACTGACCTCTTGATCCGTCAGAGTTGTCAGGCTTGTTCATCAAAACCCCTTGCGAAATATTATCATAAAATAAGTCGAAAGACCAAGTCGAAGATTTAAAGATATGAAGAAGTCAAAGAATTAATCAAGTCAAAGATTTAAAGATTAGAGATTCAACCTGAATCTGCAATTCTGGTAGAATCTCAGGGGCTACTGACAAGGGTATAGTTAATAGAGCATGTTAGTTGAGTACCCCTTAGGCCCGTTAAGCTAGGCCCAATTGTAATGATAGTCGATATACGAGTTCTTACCGTATGTCGATATTGTAATCTGTATCGGACCCTACCCGATCCTCGAGACCTGGCCACCTATATATAGGGGCCAGGAAGGGACGGTGTAGGCCAGATTGAAAGCAAGCCAGGTTGAACACCCAAGTTTACTTTCGATACACCCTTATTTCGATTAACCTTACCTTCGAGTTCATCCGACGCCCTCTTCCCCCGATCCTAAGTCCTTCATCTAGGACATTTGTCGAGTTAACCCTCGTCACGTAGTTTAGTAGCTCGGTAGAGAGTTGTTTTCTCTCGGGTTACCTCTTTAGCTTGCTCTGGGCACCTGTGCGCCCTCTCGTTGTTTCTGTGCCTGAGCGTAGCGTGGGTGTATCCTGCAAACCTGGTATGTTTGGAACTCGTGTGTGCTTTTAATATAAGCAGGACCGGGAGGCCTTTTTCTCTATACTAGTAGCCATGCTCGTGCAACGCGCGTCTCAACTAATCAGTTCATAACACATAGTATTTTAAATAATTTTCTTAAAACTAAATACTCTAATGATGTCCATGCAAAATGACATAATGTAGTTTGGTGCCATATACCATTGCCGCAAATTGGATGGGCCTACCCAATAAGGGAGAATTCATCTCCACATAACTTTCCGCCAACATGATTACATAACTATAATTCACTAATTTTAAATAGCAGGCATTCTTAACATGTTTTGCTACACATCTGTATATGGAGATTTCTCTCTTCACATATTAAAATAATTCGAGTTCTCTCATTTCTCTTTATAGCAAAAAGCTCCCTTAGTACCAATGTTGTTGTTGTCACTGATGCTTCAATGCTCAAACTGGCAAAGTGACACTTACAAAATACCCAAACTAACTGCAGAATTATTTGAATATATATAATTTTTTACTGCAAATATGTGGTCAGTTATCAAGTATTACCTCCGTTCTAAAACATAATTTTTTTTAGAAAGCTAAGTTAGCTCTCTAAAAAGGCTTATATTTCGAGACAGGGTAGTATGAAGTATCAAGTACAAGGTGCAAGAAACGAAACTGCAATTGGCTGCATCGATTGTTAGTTAAAATAACAATGTGTAGCACACAGGATGAAAGGGGAAGAATTAAATTGCTTGAGGGAGGCTGCCTGGCTCTCACTGTCTAACGTGCTCCAATCTCCAGCTCACCTTGCCTCGTATCTTTTCTGGAATTAGCTCCAGTTACAATGCGCGATTCAGCAAGAGGAGTGACGCTCCAATTAGAATACACCCCACGCAGAGATTGGAGGGCGGGGCCATCAGACTGACTGCTGAGCTGCGTCCGCGAAATCCCTGGTGGCCGTACTGAGACGCGGGAGTCGCAGTGGCAACAGTGCGAGCGAGTGGAGAATTCGATCGGGCACGTCTCCATCGGTGACCGTTTATTTGTATGGCATAATATGGGCAGTAGGATGCGTGTAAATTGATTAGATCCAAAGGTCCTGATTATCCTGTGTACGATTTGTTGTGTGGCTTTAGAGTAACTAGCACAGTGGCCCTCGCAAATGCGAGGACACCGTCAATGTTGTGTCGGATCATTCAATAAATAAGAACTGAGATTTCATAGAACTCATAACATGATAATATATAATAATGTTCTATCCATCACAAAAAGTAAGATAAGTTATATATTTCTTGTCGGTAATTGTCTATAATAGTGTTTGTTTCATTAGGCAATAATTAAGTTCCACATGAAATGCAGTTCTACCTACTATGATGAATTTCCAAACACTTATGAATTTTTATGGACTTTAATCTATTTAGTACAACTCAAAAGATTTTTGTTTGCCATACATTTTTGGTCGCTGAATAAGACCTATAGATTATTATATGTTTATGTACAACTATGATGTTATATTGGCTATGATTTATTTGCAAAAAGTATTGGCTATCATTATTTTGTGCTAGAAATTCAACATTTTTTGAATGTAAACTAAACAGTGGGGCTAAAAGAATCTTCCACTATTTCGATGACTACAGGATTATTCACCTTTCGAAGCTGAAGGTCTCCGCCCACACACGTGTAGTGAAGATGTTAGAAAATATTTCTCCAAAAATTATGTCTATAATTTCATGATTATAGACAAATCAGTGACATAGTTGTCTTTTAATTATTTTCTGCTTTAATCTTTCACAGCCATCGATAGTACCATCAGTAGCAAAACATTTATGGTTGCGTTGTATTTGATACTACAGAACTCCATTGTTTAGTTGGCGTAGTGTGAATTTGTGTTTGTATGTGCATGAGAGTGAAGGTGCACGTGCGCATCTTTTCAAGATACAATCAACATTGTAATACTCTTTGTTTTACGAAAATAAAATTTGAACTCTGACCCCCCCCCCCCCCCCCTATAAATCATGTATACAACATAATTAATTTAGTCTCATAGACAATAACCCTTGCTCTACTATCTTCCTCTAAATCTTAAAATTCATATTTCTATTTATACCACATAACTTGGTCCAATTGTCAATAATGGTTGTTTTATTCTCTTCTTCTAAATCTTAAATTTCACTCTACCCATTTTTTTTTCTTTTGGAAAATGTGATACTCCCTCCGTTTCTACTCTTCTCCCGCAATAGAAGTCGTTCGAGTTTGAGGTCACTATGCATGAAAACATAAACTTGCTTTCGTTTTTTCGACACGTACTAACCCGTGACACATATTTTATTTATTATATGAAGTGGAATGTTTTTAAGGAGAAACTATTGAAAGGAACTTGAAGAATTCACTGAATGTCGATTTAAGTTCACCATCATGTTTACCTTGTCGAGCCGATCAAAACTACATATATGTTTTGATGAATTTTAACTTAATCATTAAAAAACAGCCAAATCTATTGGTCGTTAATATCATCGGACGTCTGCACATGCATGTGTGTGTCCGATCCTGGTTTTTTTTTCCCACACCGCGAGCCCATGTAATTGAATGTCCAATCAGGACTTTATTTTTTTCCATGGATTGCATGTCTTTGCATTACATGTCCGGTCCGGACTCTCCTCATTTATTTTTCACATTCTGGACTATGCTGGTTTTAAATTTGAAGAACCACATCATTTTAGGTGTCCAATAGTAAATTATTATGTACTTTCTCTGTTCTATAATTTTAACTTAACTTTGTCTAAATTTATATGTATTTAAATATGTTTTAATGCTAGATACATAGGAATCTAAAAAAAGTTGAGTCAAAAATTATGGAACGGAAAGAGTACATAATTATTGCAGCTTAACCTTTTTGTCTTTTAATCCTAGCCGTTAAATTTAGATCTAATTGTCAAATTAATTTGGATGATATGTATCGTTCTACGTGTCCAATAGTAAATTATTATGTACTCTTTCCGCTTCATAATTCTTAACTCAACTTTCTCTAGATTTGCATGTATATAGACACGTTTTAGTGCTAGATATATAGAGTGTAGACAAAGTTAAGTAAAAAATTATGAAGTACATAAGTATGGCACATAAACTTATTATCTTTTGATGCTACCTATAAATTTTAGATCTAACTGTCAAATTCATTTGCGTGATGAGTCAATGTTGTTTCTATATTTTAGGCTGCACGTTATAGTTCATTTTATCCTGCCACGTCCTTGCTAGAAGCGCTCTATGTAAAAGCAAAGTACAAATAGGCTACACCTCTATTTCGTTCGATTCAGCTACCTGAGCCATATATATAGAAAGATTTATAGAAAACAAAACAAAAACCGTGAGCCATCTCGTGGAGACGTGATGGACAAAGACACCACCTGCCTATGTGACCTCTATAGTTGAACGTGTACGTGTCGTGTTAGACATAGACTTTACGTTACGCTATTCTAGTTAAATCTTAATCATAAATTATAAATCTAATGGTTAAAATAATTTTAATGATGTGGATTAACGTGGTGTCTTTATTTTAAACTTCCGTATTGTGCTTTTAGTATATAATAGATTCATGTTTGCTCTTTTATTAGTAGTTTAGATAAAATACATTACATCGTTTATTTAGATATAAGGAAGCACACAATCAACATGCATGAGACGATAGACACGAAAGACCAAACACACTATTGATTCAGAAAACTGGTAGCAGTATCCGGAAACGAGAAAACCCAATTAACTGATGCTGTCCGTGGATCCAATGGAGACACACACTCGACCTAACATTATTAACTAATCGAATCCACGCAGCACGCGCGCACGTTGTGCTGCTGCATCACAGTTCACAGGATGGTGCACGTCGGCACCGTGCTTTGCGCCGCGTAGCCGTAGGGGTCAGGATTGGCCCAGGTGTAGGCGTGCGGTGGCGGCGGCGGCGCCCCGCCCTTGCCGTAGGCAGGCAGCGGCGGCGGGCCGTAGTACGGCGCAGCCGTCGCGACCGGGTAGTAGTAGGGCAGCGATCCGCCGCTGACGATCTGAACGGGCCTGACCATCTCGCTCTCGATGCGCCGCCTGAGGGCGTACGCGTCCGCCGTCCCGTAGACCACCACCATGTCGTGCTCCGGCGACGCCCACACCTTCTTCACCCCTGCATCCACAATCGTACACATACGCAGATCACGCGTGAGATCGATCGGTTGCAATGCATGCATATCCATATATACGTCAAACTTGACTAAGATGAGATGATGTAGGATCAACTGTAGTACGTACCGGGCAGGTCCTTGACGGCCTTCTTGAGCTTCTTGACGCACTCGGAGCAGTGCACGTCCATCCAGAGCTGCACCGTCGCCATCGTCCTCCTTCTCCTTCTTGATCTCTGAGTCTTGACTACAATGCAAAGGCTCGATCTGGATCTCAAGCTCCGGTGATTGTTAGTTTAAGTGCTATATGGCTCCCTTGGGGTTTTATAGGAGGCGCGGGGAGGGATCAGCGGGAAACGAATCGGTTGCCTGATACGGTAATTGATGCTCTGATAGCTTGCCGTGGATTGGACATACGTTGATTGATCGGCCTAGGATCAAGGTTTCTTTAATGCGCCTTCTTGAATTTCGCAATGTGCTGTGCCTGGCAAATTAACTCGTTCGCGCAATTTAAGCAAGCTCTCCTGGTCGCCGTGCAGCCGCGGGGCGCGGGCCGGTGATGTAAACGGCGCACCGTATCCTCCTTAATCATTTAGGCCCATACTCACTTTTTATAGAACAGCAGGCCCAGGCTCATGTGTGTTGGATACTTAAATGTGCTCTCTTTTGAGCTTTGGCAAGTAATAAACACAACCTTTGTACACCCAAATCTTATTTATATCATACTTGTTTTCATCTAAATAAACTCATTTTGGTGATCTAACCTTCATCAGTTGGCCCCGGTGACGATGATAGTGAGGCATCTTGAAACACTGTTTTACGCAAAGTTGCAAATCATCTACTCTCTTCGTCCACAAAAGTGTATGTTTGCTTTTTCCAAGACAACTTAAGGATTTTGCATTGAAAAGATGTCCATCACCACCTCTCTTCTCCTTAATTTGATCACCGGCAATGAGCTAAGTGTATTTATGAAATGAGAAGATAACTTGCTAAATGCTATTGGGCTTGATTACCGTGTGATGAGAGAGAAGCAATTTTTTCTGCTTTAAAATATATTGGAAGAAGAGATGAACACTTATTTGTGGATAAAGTTTTAGGCTAGATGTACACTTATTTGAGGACGACGGGAGTATGTGCTTTTAGTAGGTGGACGATTTCAGTTTGGAGTTTTATGTTGTTACAACATTTCTAACTAAGCCCGTAAAATACACGTTGTGCCATTATCACACCCGTTCACTTCCTTGTCAGTTGCTACATCTTATATGAACGACATCTATCGTCTTCACTCACTGCCAGAAGCGCTTGTGGATCAAGACCCCATCTTCACAAGTGCCCTATGGTCGGAGCTTTTTCGCTTGACTCAAACTGAATTTCGTATAAGCTCTATACGACATCCATAAATAGATGGCCAAACTGAGAGCGTCAATCAATGCTTAGAAGGGTTTCTAAGATGCTTTGTCAGTTCTTGTCAAGCTAAATGGGTGGACTATATACCACTAGCTAAATTTTGGTATAACACCACCATTCACCCATCTCTTGGCAAAACACCGTCCGAAGTGTTATATGGACATGCTCCTCGTCACTTTGTGTGGACATGGTGGAATCTTCTGCAATACCAAATCTGAACAGTGGCCCAGTAACCGGGGTATCTCCGTCGTCCTTGCAAACGGACGATGATCCTCTTATGGATGCAGTTAACCTACTCGAAGAAAATTGGATATCTATCCAGGAGACTTTTGAGTTGGTTAGCCGCGTTCTATCACGGCTATTTGCCGGGTTGTGTCCGAAGAAAAGGGCGGCAATCCCGAAGGACAACCTGACTGAACTTGCCAAGTCCTTCGATACCACTGAAGACCCCACTCTCCAGCTGAAAGGGTTGTCCATTAAGCGCGGCGCCGAGGGTGCTATTGCACTTTCTCTTGCACACGGTACAAACTTCGATTGGGAGAGGGTTAGCTCCTCCCATGGTCACACCCGTGACGAGATGAAGGTGTTTTTCGAGAGGGCGAAGAAGTTGGCACCTGCATTGTTGACACCGATTTCTCCTTCGGCAGCCTCTGCTGTGCCTGCTGCGCCACCTCCAGCGGCAAAAAATCCAGGGCCACCGCCGACTTCTAGCGAGGAACTGGCCGCGCCCCCTTCTTCCACGGAACACAATGCTGAGGTGGCGTAGATTCAGCCTCTTTGTAGCTTTTTTAGTTTTCTCCTTTTGAATGTAAAGACTTCAATTAAGTGCAACCCGAGAACCTTAGCCATAGGGTTGTGCTCTTATGTAAATATATCCTCTTCGTATGAAGTTTTATGCTGCCTCTCTGAAATTGTTTCTCCTTTCTTTTCCTTTTGGCTTGCAGTCGACGCGCGTCAATGATCCTTTGGCTCATGCTACTGCTCCTTCCTCTGCCCGTGGATTTGATCCTCAGATTTCGTCGACTCCTAGTCGATGCTGTCAATGCGCAGAGTACTTTTCCAGGATATCTGACCTTGAGGCTCGCCTAACTTTGGCCAAATGTCAGGCACAGATGGCTATTAAAAAGGCTAGCCAAGCCGGTAGCTATATGAAGAAAATCTCTTCCCTTGATGAAAAGGTCTCCAGTCTGATGGCGAAGGTTATTCATAATGAAGAATGCGAATCTTTCATCCTTGGCATTGTCGAGTCTGCCTGCGAGATGTTGCGATGTGATTTTTCTTTTAACTCTTCCTGTCCTTGCTTGTGCACTGCTGTTTTTGTGACATCTTTTGCCATTTGTAGGTACTTGTTTAGATTTTGCTGCTGAAGAACGTCGAGTTGCTGAGCGAAATGCGGCTTTGGAGAAAATGTCGACTGGCTGTGAGACTTTGTGGTTTGATCCTCGACGCCGAAGCGCCATTGTATTGCTTCAAGACCGTGCCCAGCATATTGGCGAATCAGTTGATGGTTGCCAGCGAGCTCTCACAACTATGCACTCCATTATGCTTCCCCGTAATCCTTTGCCTACAACTTTCCCACTTCTTCTTGATACTTTCAGATCCAGCCATCGTATTCATAGGTTGATAGAACTGAACTTAGTGGCTGGTGCCAATTTTGCTCTCGGGTGGATACGCAAGTGGCACCCCAGATTGAATTATAGCACGATGTCCCTGAGTTTAGCTCCAGGTGGAGCTAGCCTTCGGGTTCATATGGAGAACACGCTGCAACCTGCTCGAAGACTCGTAGCTAGGCTTCTAGAGGCGGATGCTGCGTTTTTCCGCGAGTATCATTATCTGGATCCTTTAGGCGTAGATGATTCTGACAACCCGATGTTGTAAAGTGTATGTGGAACGCGAGAGTTTATTTATTTCGCGACTATATGTCTGAAATTTATTCTCAAGGCGTATTTGTATGGTTCGTGCGTTTGCCGCATCTTCTCTTTGAAAGACTCGTAAACTCGAATATGAGGAACGCTTTGTCTTTATTTATACTTGTAATGTAAGATACATGGGGTGACCCAAGAGATCCGGCCTGACCTGTGTTCTGGATCTAGAGGGTATTGCCCCTGGTATAACTTGTGGCTTTTACAGCCTTTATTGTTCTACTCTATTGTCTTATGATGCTTATGTCATCGTGGCTTTCCCTTTTTCCTCTGCGCCTGTGTCTTCTCCTGATGCTCCTACTCGTGGTATCTTCGTTTCGGGCTCCGCGACGCATCCTTCGAGTAGCTTGACGCCTTCTGTAGTCGCGCTTTTTGCCTTTTCTGCATGGTTGGCTATTACGCCAAAATTTTGCGCCATCTTGTGGAATTCCCTGTCGCAGAGATCTGAAACTTCAAAACTTCCTTTCACTGTAATTATTCCTCTTGGTCCTGGCATTTTAAGTACCAAATATGTGTAGTGAGGCACTGCCATGAATCGCGAAAACGCGGGTCGTCCGAGGATCGCGTGATATTGCGATGGCCAGTCCATGACTTCGAAGTCTAGCTTTTCTCTTCTATAGTTTTGTCGGTTGCCGAAGCAAACATTGAGTGCTATTCGACCCAGCGGGTAATTGGCACTTCCTGGTACGATTCCATGGAAGGAACAATCTGTTGGCTTCAGGAACTCTAGTGATATATGCATTGCTCGGAGTGTTTTCGCGTATATCAAGTTAATTCCACTCCCTGCATCCATGAATATTCTGTCGACATCATACGCGCCAATTTGAGCTTTGAGTACCAAAGGCGCGTTTCCCGACCGAGGTACTGTTATAGGGTGATCTTCTCTGTTGAACTCTATTGGTTGCTCTAACCAGTGCAGATACTCCGTTGCAGCTGGAGGTGATATGACTGCTAAGTTGACTTGTCGAGTTATGCTCTTCTCTTCTTTGTTCGACTTGGGTACAGGTTGTATCATTGATATGATGTGTCCTTTTGATGGTACATACCCTTCGTCGTCGTCCTGTCCCTGGTTTTGCTGGTCTTGTCCTTGAGGCGCTCCATTGTTTCCTTGTTGCTTTGTCGGAGGATTGTTACTTCCTTCGAATCCTTGTCGTCTTGCTTCGGTTTGCTTATTTATTGATGCTTCTTGCAGTTTTAAGAATGTTGTGCAGTCTTTCATTGCGTGCCTTGATACTCGTTTCCCGTCGACGAACGCTGAGTGTATATGACAAGGCCCATTGAGCATATCTTCTGGTGATGGGTTGTACTCTCTGGATTCCCTTATAGGGAACTTCTTATAGTCCTCCTTTCCGTAGCTTCTATATCCCGAACTTCTGCGATCATTTCCTTGATAGCTGTTGTCTTTATATCCTGCGGCGACTTGGCTATGCGAGCCGTAGGTGTCGTAGTTTCGGGATCGTCTCCTTTGACTTCCATACATGTTTCTTCTGTCGTCCTCTGGAGATCGCGTCCGCTTGTTTATTGCTGTGTCCATGAGGTCTGACACTGTTTTTGGCTTGATTCTGCCCATCTCTTCGACTAGGTCTCTTCGCCTTAATCCGATGATGAACGCGTCTATTGCTCTTTCGTCTGAAACTTCGACTGCTGAGTTTTTTATGAGGCTCCATCTTTGGATGTATGCCCGTAGTGTTTCGTCGCGTTGCTGTACGCACGCTTTGACTTCTTCTATTGATGCTGGTCGTTTGTATGTCGACCTGAAGTTGCTTGTAAATTGCTTTGTGAGGTCTTCCCAGCTTCCAACAGATTCTTTCTCTAGTTTGCTCAACCATGACCTTGCTGCACCGGTGAGGTGTAGTTGCAAACTTTGCATTGCTGTTTCCTTGGTTCCTCCTAATATTTGAACTGCTTGCAAGTAATCTGCAAGCTATGATTGTGGTTCCTGTGATCCATCGTATTTTTGCTGATCATGAGGTAGCTTGAATCCCTTGGGAACTGGAGTGGTGCGAACCCTGCGGGTAAAGCATGATGCCCCCATCTCTTTTTCGTCGTCTTCATAGTCGTGCTTTTCATTTGGGGATCGTGATCTTCGGGTTCCACCGTGCTGCTTTGGTGATGGCGATCGAGATCGGTGTTTGCTGCTCACTACTAGAAAAAAGCTTACCCGTAGCGCACCTAATATGGTTACCCGTAGCGCATATGCCGTGCGCTGCGGGTAGCACGCTACTAGTAAAAAAATACCCGTAGCGCATGTGTGGTGCGCTACGGGTAATAGGCTTACCCGTAGCGCATGTGTCTGGTGCGCTACGGGTATGCATATTACCCGTAGCGCACTACATGCGCTACGGGTAATATGCATACCGTAGCGCACCATATACACATGCGCTACGGGTATGCATATTACCCGTAGCGCACCAAACACACATGCGCTACGGGTAATATACATACCCGTAGCGCACCAGGCACACATGCGCTACGGATATGCATATTACCCGTAGCGCACAAGACACATGCGCTACGGGTATTATTTTTTTAATTTAAATAAATATGAAATCTAACAGCAGTATATATGTACTTTGCTTTTAGCACAATATCACACTTATGATTCAACACAGAATAAAAGATCACACAATAATCAATTGCATCCATATATTGATAACATAGTTGTTCATTCATAACAGCCAATAGTTTTACAACATGAAGTAGCTCATTCACTCTAGAAAAACTAAGGTTCAAACGTATCGAAGGCTACAACAGGCTAGCTACATATAGAAGCATTATTTATGCTTCTTCATCAAAGATCAATTCCCCGTACTTGATTAGCAACATGCTGGCATGATGAGAGAATACCACTATGTTCTTCAACACTGTCAATGAAGTACATAGGTATGAGTCTCAAATAACTCATGGAAAGGAGCTGCTTGATCTTCTCTGTTCCTCCTTCACCTTATCCTTGAAGTTCTCCGGCTTACTAGGCAACAGATCCTGTAGAAGGCATATAACCTATCAGGCAACCCTATTACAAGAGCAAGATCGCTCTTAAAGGAACACAAAATAGGCATAAGCCATGCCAATGATCATACAATTTCCAACAGATGGCTGTTGTACCAAACTAGATTTTATGTATGGAATATGAAATTTAGATAACGATGAAACCATGAGATGCAAAATGAGTAATGCAAGTCATCGGTTTGTTTTGGTTAAATAATTTTTTGCAGATTTTCCTTGCTACCCTCGGATCTTCACTAAGTTCATAAGAAGTTGCACATGTATAGATAAAGACAAGAGTTTATTTTGCACATAAGTGTGCAAATTTATTAGATTCTCTCCCACCAAAAGATAAAAAATCCCTAAAACTTTAAGACGAACAAGACGTGGCCTCCTTCACCCTTCCATCCATGTTCAGATTGCAATTGGGTAACTACTGTCTGACAGTGACTGCAGGACTTGTGATACCTGAATACTGGTTGCAGCTTACCAAGATATAATTATCGTTCTCATGCCTTGCCACTACCAGAACCTGCAACCACGTGATATGTACATAAAGAGGATGCTGGCACATGTAATGTTAAACATCATATGAACTCTTCATAGGTATAAATGCTGCATTTTAGCAATTTAACAACGCTGAATAATGCAAATAAAAAAATGAACTGTACAATAGGGTAGGATCACAAGTAGGAAATGATGTATGGAAAATCATAAGGCAAGAATTAACCACAACAGATCAGTACATGGAACCTAAGCATTATACACAATATATGAGAAGCTGAAAACTATCTAACATAAGTTGTGTGTCATACAACTTCAGCTGAAATGAGACACTTTACTGATATTTTTCTATGGTAATAGATCATTAAAATGTTGATTCTTTGTGGTCAATAACTAAAGACCCATAATAATAGTTAAAGGGCAGTGCTTAGCATATCAGTTTTCCCATGGTAGCAGGATAAGAGCATCATTGTTCAGGGATCCAAACACTCGCCTGAACCAAAGTTATCTGACTGCACTACTGTAGAGCAAAAGAATTCACCTTGGGACCTGAAACAATAAAACCAAATCAGAATATGGCCTTTCGTCACTTCAGGGAGAGGTATCAACATCGATAATATATACTCTAGGACATTTTTTTCAGTCGCTAATCTCCAGAAGATAGAACCCGAGTGTCATATATTGGCATCTTGCACCACAACTGAAGCCCATGAAGATAGAAGTGATGTTGCAGTTCTCAAGCCTTAAACTATGAGCTTATCATGTCAACTGGACAGGCTGGCATTCTCTAAAGATTTGTTAAATACAAAATGCAGGCAATAAAAAGCTCAGTAGAAACATTCGGATATTAATGAAAAAGGAAATTAGGCAAGGCGTACCATGCCATTTGAATAGCAATTTTTGATGCAAAAGCTCTTGGATTTTAGGCTTCTTTAATTTCAAATCCCTTCAAGCTTAGTACACATGTTGCAACTGAACCAAAACAGTTTTTTTTGTCAAATGTTGGAAATGGTCACATGTGTTTAATAGAGCATATGAAGATCACACATGTAATTTAGAGGAAATATCTGAAAAGCACACAATGTTATATTTACTTGTTTGATAAACAAAGGACGAGTAATACTGACATGCATTTCAGATAGTAAATGTACAAATCATAAGCATTTTTGCAGATTCTTAATCCGAAGTGCAGAAAAAATCTCAAAAACTATTGGACTATTGGTTGGTCTGGCCTATCCTTTAGGATTTAGCTACACTTGAATAGAACAAATCTGCCAGCAGGTCCATCCGGACAGCGCTGTTAATGTCAAACAGCTTGCTACTGAACTTTCTCCTATAAACTGAAGCAAGCTGAAATGATTAAAAGCATGTGTAGCTCCTTTTGAATGCTTAAATGCCTCGGTGCATACTTACATCTCAGCTCACCCAATATTGTTTTATGCCGGAAGGAAAGACTGTCAAGAGATATATATTTCAAACATTTTGGAAGCCGAGCAAGAAAATGCATAGTAATAATAACACAAAAGCAATAAATGAGAATGGTTTTGCTCTTTTCTCATAACATACTTATCAATCGCAGAGAGGTAGTATTGATCCAGTAAGAGATAATTTTGCATCATTTGAGCATTTCATTAAGTATAGGGCAGAAACCCTGCATAAACTAACGTATATGTTTATTTAACCAATATACTGCACTTTTTTACATACATGCAATAGAATACTTCTTAAAAATTCCAAACACATCAAAAGACCAAAAGGAGAAGACAACGCAAATCCGAGTGCTCACCATGGTCTTGTGATATATATCACCAGTGACATTCTAGATTGAAAGGTAGCCGTAACTCAATTACCGGTTCATGCGAGCAAAAAATTGTTTGGCACATGAAGAGGAAATACTGCAGACATACAGACACACACCCCAAATTAATATTCTGGACATAAGGATTTAGTTAAGGCACGGCTAGCAGTTGCAAGATCCTCAACTCATGTAAACAAACTAAGAAGCATACAAATAGTTGAGAATGCTCTGACCCAACATCTAATCCATTAGATGCTTTGAAAAACAAAAATGCATCTCACCAACATTACTAATGAATGTTTGACTGGATTGCATAATTATGTTGAGAACTAATTAATAGATGTGAAATAGAGCAACCCTACAAATAGACCTACAAATTGATGGATTTACCTCCCTGTGGCTGTTGTACTACTATGAAAAAAAACTAGTGGATGTATTGCTACAGAGCAGATGGTATTTACTATTTAAATCAAATCCAACATATATACTTTTGGTAGCTGATCTGCTTCTTACACATGTTAAATCAACATAATGGCACTTGGAACAAACCTAGTAGACAAGTATTTATACCTATGTATCAGAGAACCAGATCGACGAACACATGGAGCAGCAGCAGTAGCCTTGTGTCATCCAACAGCTAGGCCAGGGCAAGAGCGCCTCTAGGAGTTGGGCTTCTCATGCTCACCGACAACAACAGCCGACGGCACTGCGGAGATCACAGCCCTATACTGACCAAAAGCAATCACACAAATATAGATTGATGATTAGCAGTAAAACAATTAAATCTAACTAAACTTTTGGCTTATCCAATTTACATTTCAGGGACATAGTTTGGCACCATCCAATGATCACATAGGAATTTAGCACCTCTATGAAATGTTAAAGGACAAAAATCCAAATATGAGGTTTATCTCGATGCGGAAGTGGCCTTATTCTAAACCCATTTTCAGATGAATAGATGAGGAACACTTTCTATGACTAAAGGTACTGAAAAATAAGTGGATTCTGCATATCAAGATTGAAACCTATTACCTGATCAGTATGTATATCTCAATAATAAGCCGAGTGATGCCCTCCCCACACCCATATGTGTAGGCAGACTGGACGCGCTGGTCACAAGAATTAAACAAGGTAATCGAATGAAAGTAATTTACAGAGGTGATATATCTAATTGCGCTTTTAATTTGAAGAGGTAGTTACCTAGAAGTGTTTTCTTGGGGCTTGCCATAGGTGTGTAGTCCCGGACTACAAACCCATATAATATCTGTGAAATCCCTATTGCATGGACTGCCAATGATCGGAAGATCGACTGAGCCAGATTGTAATTTCTGCATTGTCGTCTCGTATGAAAAAAAAAGCCCAGCCCCATGTCTCATCTCTGTGTGGAACGGGTCAACACCATTAATCTTATCCTAGAGAAAGTAAAACCACAACCAAGGGTCAGCACTCAGCACAACTAAACATTGTTAGCACTCAAACAATTTCCAAAGCGGTATACTGAGAATTATAGTTTGTCATTCTTATTTAGGGAAGTATATTTTGAACCACTTGAAATCTATTTCAACCTTCTAATTTCAGCATGGACAAGAAAAGACATCTCAAACAGATCTTTACACAATTATAAATTAACATATCAGCGTCAATAAAAATGAGCTACCCTTTTTCACTTTTGAACTATAACTAAATGGACAACAGACCGTCAAAATCTTACATCCATAGAACACTTGTGAGCCCCAACCATCAAAATGAAATCATGCAGGTTTCAAGTAAAGTAAGGATCTTGCATTGACACTTGAAGCAAATACAAAGTCAAGGACTTGTCAGTCAAACTAATGGATGCATATTTACTCAAAATTCCAATCACCTGTATCCTGTACCATATCCATACAAAACATCATTAACCCACCTATACAATCATCAAATCTCTGGCGTGCAAGAACATAGACTACAAACAGTCACTCAATTTGTTTTATAAGATCTATAAAATAACAGATTTCAGATCATGTACAAAAATATGGGGAAGGGGGTGATTGACCTGCAGGTTGGGCTGAAATCCTAGAGACGTTGAAGAGGATTGATGGATTAACTATGGGGAAGAGCACTTCCACCTCCTCCATGGCCTTCCTCCTCAAATCATTTCGGTTGAGCAAGCATCTGGTACAAATACGAGATGCACAAAATCACATAGGGGAGAGAGAGAGGAGAGGAGAGAGAGAGAGAGAGAGAGAGAGAGAGAGAGAGAGAGAGAAAGGAGCTCACAAAGAACGGAGGATGCACACACACATGGTCAACGTTGCTGCCGACGAGGAACCCGCTCCTGGACGCCGCAACCCTGGCCGCTAGAGATGCATCAGGCTCGAGGTAGGCGAGGAGGTCACCTCAGTTGCTCCTCCGTGGCTGGCCTCCGCTGCCGCCGCCACTGCCGCCGTCGAGGGAGATCACTTTGGGCGCGCGGTGGAGAGAGTCAAGCGCGTGGCGGCGACAGGAACGATGTGGAGGCGGCGGTGCACGGACAGATTTGGCAGAGGAGTCAGACGGCATGCACGCTGGCGGGAGAGCTCGGGGGAGAGGCGCCATGAGAGCCCAGTGCGGCGCGCCGGGAGAGCTCGGAGGAGAGTCAGATGGATTTGGGGATTTTAGGGTTCGGGAGACATTTTGTTTTTTTGTTTGAGACTTTAGTGTGGGGCAGTGGGAGGGAGCGGGAAATAAAGGGGTCTTCGACGCCCGGGCGAAATATTAGCGCTAGTTTTTCGCGCCGCGCGCGTGATGGTTCAATTAAACAATCCGTAGCGCATGTGTATAGGTGCGCTACGGGTAGTTTAACTATCCGTAGCGCACCTATACACATGCGCTACGGGTAATATGGGACTGCCTCTGTCCACACTTACCCGTAGCGTATGTATATAGGTGTGCTACGGGTAGTTGAACTACCCGCAGCGCATGTATATCATATGCGCTACGGGTAAGTGTGGGCAGAGCTCTCCATCCGGGCCTACATATACCCGTAGCGCATTTTATATATGGTACGCTACGGGTATATGACATACCCGTAGCGCATATACACACATGCGCTACGGATAAATACCCGCAGCGCACCACATATACGGTGCGCTACGGGTAGCTGTATTATCTATAGACGTTTTCCTAGTAGTGACTTTTGCGCCGAGGACTATTGTGACGGCGAGGTGACCTTGCTTTGTGCACTTCCTTGTGGTGATATGCTTCTTCTCCTTTTGCTGATAGCTTGTGGCCCACCATGTTGAGTCCGTTCAGTGCTGCTCTATGCATATGTTCTCTAGGATCTCCTGGACTTGGTCGAGTTGTAAGTAGATATGCTTGTGCTGCCACTAGTACTGCTTCAGGAGTTTTTGGTAGGATGTTTTCCTGCTCATCGACCGATAGGAAGGACGAGTCGAGGTTTTTGGAAATACTTTGCCTGTCAGAATACTCGAGGTTATCGTACCTTGAACCGTGTCGACGATTTTTCCTTGCGTTGCTGTATGATGCGTCGCTCCGTGCTTTTCGAGCAGCCTCGCTAGCTGCAATGGCTGAATCTTTTCTTCTTTGTATCTCTGTTTTCTCCTTTGCTAATTGCTTGGCCTGCTGCCTTAGGGCGTAGTGATACCCCAAAAGCATGTCTTTGCTAGAATTTGATGGTATTGGCGTGCCGTGTTCTACGGCTTCTCTTATTATCCTCCATTCGTCGACTGATAGTCGAATTTTTTCCCTGCTTGCGAGGGATTCTGGTGTTTGCCCTTCTGCTAGGTGATTTGCTCCTCTGTCGATATTTACTGGGTTTAATACTGGATTGTCGTTTTCGTCGAATTCTTCTGAATTATCTCCTATAATGGCGAGCACCTGGCATTGTTTGCCGATGTTACCCTTAAAGCTTGAGAAGATCGAGTTACTATCCTCAGAAAGCTCTAATCCTGTCTTCCATGTATCTGTCGACTTGTCTGCCGTATCGTCGAGGCAGATCGTGAGATCTTTGAGTTGGACTTCCACGTCAAAATTTCCTTTTCTTCGTTGTCTTCTGCGATCTTATCTTTTTGCACTTCCTTTGGGCTGACCGGCGAGTTTACCTCACTGGAAGAGTCTTCAGAATATTCCATTATTGCTGTTGTTTCGGGCTCCCTTGCCGACGGATCTTGTTTCGTCGGATCTGAAAGACGAGATGAACCCGACTGGTTCGATGAGGATGTTTAAGCTTCCGATTGTCAACTTCATCTCTTGATTTTTGTCGACTTCTGTACTGCTATTGGTTAAAAGCGAAAATACCGTCGAATTCATGATTCCAACGCCCAAGATCCCCACGGTCGGCGCCAATTGACGAGGGATTAACTCGACAAATGTCCTAGATGAAGGACTTAGAATCGGGGAGACAGGGCGTCAGATAAACTCGAAGGTAGAGTTAGTCGAAATAGGTGTGTGTCAAAAGTAAACTTGGGTGTTCAACCTGGCTTGCTTTCAATCTGCCCTATACCGTCCCCTCCTGGCCCCTATATATAGAGGTGGCCAGGTCTCGAGGATCAGGTAGGGTCCGATACAGATTATAATATCGACATACGGTAAAGACTCGTATTCGACTATCGTTACAATTGGGCCTAGCTTAACGGGCCTCAGGGGTACTCCACTAACAGGCTCTATTAACTATACTCTTGTCACCGTAGCTTCCAAACGTGCACATACCTCCATAGATGAGCGACACACAAATGGTTTAATGAAATTTAGTATATCAGTACTTTCATTTTTTTTAGCAAACCAGACGTATGCCATACTTTTATCTCATTGAGTTGGATTTGCAGACTATGTAACTCAATGATAATTTTCAGTTTGCAAAAAAAAAGCGAACTAAACCTGCAACAAATATGCCATACCACCTAATAATCTTGACTCAGTGCCTGAAATTAGTTATCTTGTTTCATCGGTAGTTTATGGAATGGACGGAGAAATTTGTCCTCTGTTCTCAGCAACAGGCTGGCAGGGCAGCTACGAGGTGGAGCAAAGCTAGAAAAACAGAGCGGTCGCCGTCTTGTACGTGCCCAGTATGCAAAACACGACCTGAGATGCCGCTTGTACAACTGCTAGGAGTGAAGATCAGATAGCGACAACCCGACCAGCTGATGGTAAAAGCGAAATCTCCTCTCTAATTCCTTAAAAGACTTCCTCCCCGCATAGCTGCAGGCTCCTGAACACCCTGGAGTTTCTTTCCTTCCAAAGCTTCCAGTGTACGGAGCCCCAGTGTACCAGGATGGTCACCGTGTCAAAGTCTCGCCTCATGTTCTTTGGAGACCTTTTTTCCTGACGTGAAGCCACCATTTCTCTGTGCTTCTGAAGCTTTGGGTTTGGGGTTCGAAAGTCTGCACCTGTCCATGATTTAATGAGCTGCCAGAGACGCATGTTGAAGCTCAAAGACAACATCAATACCCTGCTATTAGTATATACTACCAATCGCACTATCTATTTTGTTAACGCAAGTAAAGATGCTAATTTTCTGCGAGTGAAGCCTTTTTATAAAACGGAAGGACTATATCCTGTCATCGTCGTAAAACAGAATCCTGGAGGAGACAGCAGCCCCAAAGCCAAGCACCTCGCCCATCTCCTTCTTGATCTGAGTATCTTGCCTTTTCTGTCAAAACCACATACACCCCTGCTAGGAGTAAAACAAACTCAATTCAGATTTATTGTGCCCAGTATATGGTACGCCTAAGCATACTCTCAAAACAAGTGTGCCCAGGTACAGTATATTTCCCGCTGATAAATATAAATCTCATAGCGAGGCTTCACAGCAATGGAAGAAAACAGTATCTCTCGCGAAGATATGTGCGCCATCATTGCCAAATCACCATAAAAATTCCCCTGCAAAAAAATCACCATAAAAATTACAGACGAAAATAAACTAAATGCAATGCTTAGAACAGGTGAATTGTTTAGACCGAAAAGTGTAAATGTTATTAAGCACTACTTCGTGTCGTGTGGGTTGGTCTACGAGCAGTTTGTCCTGTGCAGCTTGGGTTGCGGGCGACTGGGTCGTGCGGCGTTGTGGCTCGAGTTCGAGCGGTGGCACGTCGGGACGGCGGTCCCGGAAGGTGGTGTCTCTGTGCTGAGTGCATCGAGACCTCGTGTCGTGTGGGCGACGGGGTTGTCTTGATGCTAGGTCGTCGGCGCCTGTGTGGCGCAGGGTTGGCTTCTTCTTCGTTGGAGCGTCCTGTGTTTGCTCCTCTCATAGCTTTCACGGCGTCTTCTCTCCGGCTTGGTAGGAGGCTGTCTTGTCTTGGTCGGGTGGTGTTGTGCGGGCTTTGCCCCTGTTGTATCGGTTTTAGCCCGGTTTTCCGTTAATTAACCGGGCAACTCTCTTCTTCTTAATTAATCGAAAAGGCAAAGCTTTTGCCTCGTTTCAAAAAAAATTAAGCACTACTTCCAGCACTCAACAACATTGATCCTTTTTTGGAAACATTGATCAACCGTGCAAACTGTTTTCATAAATCTTGAAGGTGCTGATTTCTTACTAATCCTTCATGCAGTAAAGCCTACTTGGTAACTAATTCTGAATAACTGTCCGTTAAGGCACATCAGACAAGTTGTAGGTGTTAATAGAGATGATTGAAAATTTGCAATACAAATCTCTCATCTTACCGTGAGATGGTGTCCAAGGGAGGGAGATTCTTGTGCCAGTGCCGAACCAATTTGCGGCTGATAATTCTTCCCAGAATGATGTGTATCAACTGGACATCCCCCGTTAGATGAAGAAACCGGCAAAAGCAAAATACCCAAAAGAAATCCATACCCATAGAAATTCATACCAATTTATTCAGCTTATGCGGCCCAGCGGGTGCCCTGAATCGTGAGTGGCTAGGAATCCTGAGGCAGCGGCGGCGTCCAAACTGGCGTCTCGTGTCCCACCCTGGTGGTGGAGCGACCGGGGGTCGCCGTGAGGAGAGGCAGCCGCGTGAACGCCTACATGTCGTCCCTTTTGTGGCATCATCCGGCGCGTAAACGAGGACTAAGGTTGCAGACGATGCAGTCGGAATGGGGGTCGCCGCGCAGAGGCCTTCGGCGAGGACAGGTATTCTTCTTCACGGTGAGAGAGGAGTGTCCGTTGAACAAGGATGGTCAGCCGCGCTGGAAGGTGCAGCCGAAGCCGGGCAGAGCGGCGGCGAGCTGGAAGGCGACGAGGCCCGTGCTAGATATCCGCCGTCCCCAGACGGGCGAGATCATCAGCAAAAGGAGGATGCTCACCTACTGCTCCGGCTGCCCCAATGCATGCGGTACAGGCGGCAAGGCCAGCGAGGGGGAGGCGGAGTTGGAGGGCTGTTCGCGCTTGTGCACCATGCCCACCTTGCCGCTCCCTCAATCCCTTCCCACGCCCGTCTCCTTGCCAGCCCTCGTGTTCAGGAACAGATTGACTGCAGATTAGGAGGAAATTGCACATGGAGCAGTTGTTTCTCCTCTTCACACGTTCTGTTTTGCGTTGGTTATCAAGTTTTTCTGCATGAGCACGACGGTTTTCCCGATCTGTTGGGGATTTTTTCTTTCGCGGGTGCGTGGATGGGGTGGAGGACGTACCAGGCAACCATCACCTCTAGACAATTAATATAGTAGAGATTTTTCATACGAATCCAATAATAAAATTACGTACAATATAATTTAGATTTTATTGCTTATTTTTTTGTCAAAGTTTGTCGTGAAATATTTGTGCGCCTTATTTATCAAAACCGAGATAGTAGGTAGTTGGACCAACAAGCGATGATTACAAATACTTGTGCGAGCCGAAGGCGCGCCACCCTCGTTCCTCCTTCACCGAAGCCGGACAAAGATTATTGTAGAAGAGCTATGTAGAAGTGAAGGTTTACGAATCTTAATTAGTATGAACTTGCGTGCATAATTAGGAACAAACTTCGCATTTAGCTCAGTCTCATGTTCTTCTTTGGCTACATGCCACTAAGACTGTTCATAGTGGGAGTAACATTGGTAGTAACATAGAACTACATGCAGTGCCAACTAAGCATTTTGATGACATGGCAAGTCATTAATTCAAGAAAGAGAGTGTTGTGGTAACTAGCTATGTTACCATAACATCACTTTTTTCAAGACAAGATGAGTCTATAATCTAATAAATATGACTTTGCATGATACTATAAATATGTTACACCCCACAATAGAGGCAGTAACATAGATTAGTAACATGTGCATATTACTACTCTATATTACTATGCACTATGAGCAGTCTAAGAAGATCTCGATGAAAAAACCTTGTAGTAGGGCTGCCGGATTATTACGAAACCCAAAGTTTGCCACTAGTGTATATATAGCTGTTCCATCCGATCGGATTACCTTTCAAATCCAAGCTTTGTCGGGTCGTTATGGCCATCATCAGATCCAGTAATGACAACTTCTTTCGATTGGGCACCGTGGAGAGGATATCGTGTTCGCGTCCAAGTTTACTCGTTACGTTGACATGTCCCTCCTCCTCCGCCACTATTTTTTACGTGTCGTCTACCACTATCTCACTAGAAAGGAATCGATCGTAGTAAGCGGGCCAGGACTAGGAGGACGCAGTGGGCCATCAGCCCATCATCGTCTGATGTGATCCGTTGAGTTTAATTTGCACGTTGGACGGCGACGTACGGCCCGACACCACCTTAAATTAACTGGGGAAAATACATCTTTGACGCCCCATTTTGATCTCTGATTTCTCTATACTAGTTAGCATGCACGTGCAACGCACGTCTTGATATTGTGAGACACCGCTTTAAAAGTTTAACTTAAACATCTACTTTAATGTGCTTGCAGCCTTGTACGATATCAAGAACACTCCATTGATGATCCCGATGCTATATGCAATCTACAACCATGGGGCCTTTTTGAGATGCAGATTCAAAATATAAATCAGTGTGGGTGCACAACCATGGTTATTTTAAAAATCATGTACAGCAAGAAAAACATAAAATGCTAAAGCAACATAGGAAAGCTTAAGCAAAACATTGCTTCAAAGTTATTCTGCCACACAACAAAGAATACAAATCATGTAAGTTTATTGTCCTTGGCACATTTTTTCACCAGCAAACTATTGTTCATGTCCATCTACAACTGAAGTGAAAAAGGTAATAAGAGAGTTGAGAAACATCTGGTTCGTGGTTACCAGCTGCACGTCATCGGCTGTGTTGGAGTTTAAGGAGAAGGCGACACACCCAGAACCCCACATAGCTTCATCCTCATCACTGATTCATGTACTAAACTTAAATCACTGCTAGCCCTTCTCCTACCTCTCTAGCCTCCACAAGCCAACACCTTGACGCCAGAGATAATGTGTTAAATATTGGAAATTGGTAGAAACATGCACTGGGGCAGCACGTACGAGGAAGGGTTAGTGTCGTGTTCGGTTGTTTCTTCTTCTCTGTTTCCCCCTGCATGTACGCGCACAGAGGACAATGGTAGTGATATTTGCAAAAAAATAAATCATTATCGAACTGCAAGCAAGACCCAAAATACAATATACTGAAAAGAACATATCCTATTGGCGAACGATAGACGTCTCCTCACGCAACATCACAGCCAGCCCCTGCGGTTCAGTTCCTTTCCGATGACACCACATTATCTTCCTATTCTGACAACACATTAATTCTAACCTCACCTCACAGCGCAGTAGGCGATACAGATGGTACAAATTCCCAATGAGAAAATGAAGGTATTATACCAGTATACCACAACTGGATTGGAGTATCAGACTACCTGACATTGATGCTACAGGCCAATGATGCATCAACCTCAACAACCGGATGGGCTAGACAGCCAACATCAACATGCAAAGCCTGATATGAGCTACCTATCGAACAAATCATACCCCATTTAGTCATTGGCGTTGTGGAGGTCATACTGGGCCATGGCCACTCCTTGGATCCATCAGCTAACCATATACACAGACATCATAAGTAAAATCTGTTTGCACAATTTATTAAACAATAACTTTCAATTAAATTCACTATGTCCTGATTCCGTACCAAAGTCATTTGTTATCCGATGATTAGTATGTCAACGGATGTCTAGCTTTTATTTATTTCTCAGGTTATAATAAGTTTGAACATATGTAAAAAATTAGGAATACTAAAATTAGGACCGCGTGTGTATGTATCATAGTTCTCTGGTTACCGTATTGGCAAAACTATATTGTTTTCCCTCACTCCCTGTTAATACGACTATCACTTCTGTAAAGAGACAATTTATCTTGAGAACAAATAACTGTATGTAAAGTAAGCTCTACAGAATTACAGAAAATACACTCCGCGAGCAATAGTACAACCAGATGATGCAGTAGCGCTGCTCCTTAGGTTTGACAAATAAAAAAAGAGAAGCATTTGATTATTGGAGTCTTGACATACCTAAACCACCTCATCACTTTGGCGTTCTGAAATTTGTTAATTCAAAAACATTCAGATACTTGCTCATACTCCCAATGATAGCAGATTAGAGACTCATACTTTAGCTGCAATAGATAAATCCACAAGTGTCAGATCGTTTGGTATTTTGCATTGATTTACTTGAATATCAGATAATGGAATACCTTCGGAAGACAAGGTCTACCCGTTGAACCAATGTCTCAAATCAATAATACATACACCAATTGTTGACATGGGCCATATCAATGTCGAGTAGTAAGAAGAGTAAGTTCTCTGAGCCATTAACACAAACACGTAGAGTGCAGTACCCAGAGACTGAAAAAAGATGAGAAGTGAAAAAGAGATATCAGACATAGACATGAAAGGATACATGGATGCGATACTCGGAATGCAATCACCTTCGACAAAGCTTGGCGGCAACAGTAGCTTAGGCGAGCAGTTGCGGAGGCGGCGCCCTTGGACAGTGGCGTGCGGAGGAGCAGCCAGCCTGCGAACCTCCGAGGTGCAGGTGTAGACGCGTGGCCCATCGGTGACCAGGAGGAGACCTTGGCGGCGGAGGTCGAGCACGGATCCCGTTCACACGGAAGGAGAGGAGTTGACGACGGTCGCTTAAAGAGGTGGCCGAGCTGCTATCGTCGGCCATGGTTGAGGGCGGCGGAGAACGGCAGTGGCCGGGGCTGGGGTGTGCGGCGGCGTGAGAGAGAGAGAGAGACGATGGGTTCGGTGAGGCATCAGCGTGCCGGCGGCGGCAGTTGGAGCAGGGGCGACAGGGATCGTGCGAGACAGGGAAGTTTTTTTTTGAACCAGATTGCAGGGGAGTAAATTTCTCCTCATCCCTCGGGGTGGACTGCAGGTGTGACGGAAGATTTTCGTCTGCCCTCCGCCAAAGTAATTGTTAATTAGTGCACGAATATATTTAATTAGATTAACGGGTGTCGTTAGATCTAACCAACTGGGATAATCTGGTGGTTCTAATCAGACGGAGTACAATTGCGGGGTGGACTTAGAAAAGTTTATATTTGCTTGTTTAATAGTAGTATAGATAGTCTCTACTAATAATATTGTTAGAGGTATGGTCCGTGGCTCGCAAATACGCTTTCAATCCACCAAAAGTACTGCTTTCATCCCCTACTTCCCTCACGTCTCTTTTATCGAATCGTTTTTCTCGTTCCGTCGTCACCCCGTTAGGTCGTGCCCGTGAACATGTTTTCTCCCTTTCCTTTTAGCGGTACAGACGAACGCACGGGGAGCGACCGCCGGCGTGGAGGTCGGACTCGAGAGGCACGCCCCGACGTCCAAATCGATGCACCACCGTCGCTGGACTAGATCCCTGCGCGGCTGCCAGATTTCAACTGCCTCGAACCCACGCAGCGGCCGCTACGGATGAGCTCTTCCTGGCGTCCCTTCTCTCCTTCCTCAACTCCCCTCGGCCGTGGCCTTCCCGTCCAGCCGTGGAGCCGCCCCCGCGCCACCACGGCTTGCTGCCGCGTGCGCCTCCACTACCGGCCACACTCACAGCCGTGACCTCCACGGGATCTCCTACAGGCGTCGAGCCGGCCAGCCACGCTGTTGGCCTCGTGCCCACATCCATGGACTCCCTATTCGCAGTGCTTGATCCGTGCGGTAGAGAGACACCGCATGCGCATGATCCTGTTCGGGATTTCTTTGTATTTTCTTCCCCCTGGGGAGATCCAGATGCCCATATAGTGCATGAATTGTCTTTTATTATTTGAAGTATACCAGCTGGGGACTGAACTATACCCCACCGCCTGGACCAGCCCGTGCGCCGCCTGAGGTCTACAAGAAGCACCTCTGGTGTTGTCCTATGGCTACTCCGCACCGCTGTCATCCTCCTCGGGGCATGCCAGCTCAGCCCAGTATATCGGCGCCCAGTGTCCCTACCTCCAAGTTGGGGACGCCTGCATCGCGGCGCTGTAAAATGGGCAGCTCTAGGCCGCATCTTACCGCCCCCGCCGGAGACCAGGACAGAGCCCCCGCCGCGCCTCCTCTGAGTTGGGCTGGTATCCCTCTGCTCATGCCCGTGAGCCCGTCCATGTCGTGGCCTCCGCTGCAGACGCGTCCGGCCTCGTGCACAGGCCAGCGGTGGTCGCAGCACAGCAGGATGCTCTAGGCCAGCTCTTACCGCGGAAGCCGGCGATCAGGACAGAGCTGAGAGCTTCCTCTGAGCCTCCTTTGAGTTGGGATGGTATCCCTCTGCTCACGCCAGGCCACCGCTGCCGATGCGCCCGGCCTCGTGCAGTTGTGCCTAGGCCGGCGGTGGTTCGTGTGTTCACGCCCACGGGATGACAGACGTGGTCGATGTTGAGCTTGTCAGGGCAAGATTAGCTAGCAAGATTACGATGACATGGCAATTGTCAGCAATGTTTGATTTATTTGACGGTCATTCATGCGTGCACTTAGTAGGCAAGTACCATTGTCCTTGAACTTTATGTTCCATACTTTTTACAATACTCCTACTATTTTTTATATATGGGCGTGCTTGAGCGTCCGATCGAGGAGGTGCCTAGACCTGTTAGAGCTAATAAGTCTGAACTTATTGCCCCCAACGTCATGTCTGTTGCTTTGCTCTTTGTAGCGTCAGTCTCTATCTTTCATGTGTGATTAGGTGCAGATGCCGTGTTCTTTGTAGCGTCAGCCCTATTAAGTGTGATTAGGTACAGAAGCAATCTTGCGACACGTCCAATGAAGAGAACGAGAAGATCAAGATATAGTGATTCTGAAAGCTATATAACTGAACATTCTTTAGCTAAGGCCGTACCTGCCTCTGCGAATACTTTGGTTGAACATCTGTGAGAAATTATACGAGTTTGCTGCCGTATGAGCTTCGATAATGTTTCTGATGCCGAATTTCTAACAATGAAAAGTTTAGATAATATGACCGTAGATCACAGTCCCAAAAACGTGACAATGTGTCAGTGTCCGTAGATACTAGAGATGAACGGGTGATCGTCGATATGCACGTTAGACATTAAACCATTCAAGAGATATTAATTTCATGTTAATTGGAGAAAACAAAAAATATGTAAATTGGTTTCGAGAAATACAATACAAGGGGTACATAAGTGTACAAGGAAATTTACACCGTGTAATAAAAAATCAAACAGTTTCGCGTTCAAGCATTATGTAAGATTGTTTCAGATATGGTAATATATTCTTGTAATTTAGCGGCAACGCGCGGACACTTAGCTAGTATAGAAGAAGCACCAACGAACACAGCTACCGACTTGCCACGATCCCGAATCGCGTTTTGAATTCGTACTTTCCATTCGTGTAATGATGTCCAAATCAGTGCGTGCGTATACTCCAGCTCAACTACACCTTTTCCTCATGTCAAAAAGAAAAATATTTTGTCCGATCAAGCAGCCTTCGGCCCTGCGTGTACAAGTTAAATGTAGTCTAAATGTCACTACTAATTTAAACCGGTTTATTAGTCTTTCTTGTATCCCTATGTTACTAATTTGTCAATTTGATATAAAATATATATAATAATAAATATATTATTAGAAACTCAGATGGTATTTTTAATAATTCATTTTTTGCAATATATACCTCATATTATATTAGTCAAATTAAAAACTTAGAAATACACGAATGATTTGTAAACTGGTATGGAGGTGGTAGCACTGGAAATTTGTCACTATTCTTTCTCCGTTCTAATTTTTTTGACCTCACTTGACATGGCACTAATTATATGTATTTTTTAGCAGCTTTCGGGGCTTAAAGTTAATTTTTGTAAGAGTGAAATTTTCTATTTTGGTAAAGCTAAAGAGGTTTAGAGGTAGTATCACAACTTATTTGGTTGTGAAGCTAGGTCACTTCCATTTAAGTATCTCGGCATTCCTCTACACTGTGGAAAGCTTCTTAATAAATTAAGAATGGAAACCGGTACAAGATTGCTTTTAGAAAAAGCTTGCTTCTTGGTTAGGAAGATGCTCTCATATGGAGATCATCTGGCTCTAAAAAATTATGTTCTATCTTGTTTGCTGATGTTTTTTACTATCCTTTTTTGAGATACATGTTTTTTTAAAGGGAAGGCCCTAAGGCCCGGCTTTAACTTAATAAAGCCACATTGGCATAGTCAGGATACAAAGAGTTCAAACACGCCACGATACCAGGCAACATCCACAGACCCACCACATCACATACAGTCTGCTAGTACAGATAAGCAACAATGTGAAAACAGAGCACTAAGCAACGACGTCGGTGCTAAGCCTGGAGTGTAGCCGCCGGATCGCCTCCATCGCCGAGTCCAGGAGCTCCCGGTCCACCCGCCTCGTCAGCCTCCGCCATCTCTGCATGTAGATCAACATTTGAAAGATAGCATCAGCAGGTTTGTTAATGACTTTGCCCTCTATAGTCAGTTTATTGCGTATAATCCAGAGTGCCCAACACTGGGCCGCAAAAGTAAACCATACTACTCGCCGCATAGAGCTTGTCAGCCCTTGAGAAATGGCAAGGAAATCCCCGGCCCCCGCCGGGTTCCAGAGACATGTAAGGAGTTCCTGATACGTCTCAAACGTATCTATAATTTTTTATGCTCCATGCTTGTTTTTGCACCATTTGCTTAGTGTTTCGTTACACTTCGTGGCGTTTTTATGCATTTTCCGGAACTAACCTATTAACAAGATGCCACAGTGCCAGTTCCCTGTTTTCTGCTATTTTTGTGTTTCAGAAAAATTACACAGGAAATATTCTCGGAATTGGACAAAACAAAAGCCGAACATCCAGAAATTTACCGAAGCTTCCAGAAGTCCGAATAGGAGACGGAGAGGGGCCACGGGCCAGCCACCAGAGGTCTTCTTCATCGCCATGCTTGCCTCCGGAGCGATGAGTGAGTAGTCTACCTTGGACTATGGGTCCATAGCAGTAGCTAGATAGTTGTCTTCTCCACCATGTGCTTCATGTTTAGATCTCGTGAGCTGCCTTACATGATCGAGATCACCGTTATGTAATTCTACATGTTGCGTTTGTTGGGATCCGATGAATATTGGTGTTATGTTGAGTTGATGTGCTGAATAATATATCTTATGTTATCTCTATGTTGTTTATGATCTTGCATGCTCTCCGTTGTTAGTAGCTATCTTGGCCAAGTAGATACTAGTGACTCCAAGAGGGGGTATTTATGCTCGATAGTTGGGTTCATACCTCTATTTAATCTGGTGGAGTGACAGAAACCTCTAAGGTTGTAGATGTGTTGTTGCCACTAGGGAGAAAACAATATTCTTATGTCCAAGGACATATGCTTTGTTTACATTACACACTTTGCTTAATGCAATTATCTGTTGTTCGCAACTTAATATTCACGGGGCCCGCGGATGATTCCCCGTGGGTGGATTATTAGTCATAGATGCAGTTGGATGGCGGTCTATGTATCTTGTTGTAATGCCCAGAGTAAATCTCATAGTGATCCTCGCGACATATGCATGTTATCTTTATTCTATCAATTGCCCAACTGTAATTTGTTTACCCAGCATGTTGTTATTTATTTTATGGAGAGACACCACTAGTGAACTATGGACCCCGGTCCAATTTCCTTTACATTGTTACACCTGTTTACTTTACTCGCACTGTTTACTTTCTCGCATACTACTATTGCTTTCTACTCGATACGCTCATTCCTTTGTTTACAGCAAACCGGTGAGATTGACAACCTCATCGTAAGTTGGGAACAAAGTATTTGGTTGTGTTGTGTGCAGGTTCCACGTTGCTACTAATTGAAGACGCGCTAACAAGTATCATTAACGGCGCCCTTGTTGGAGTGTCACTAAGCTAGCAAGCATCACCTTCTCAAGTTTGGCTTTTGATACGTCTCCAACGTATCCATAATTTTTGATGCTCCATGCTTGTTTTTACACTATTTGCTTAGTGTTTCATTACACTTCGTGGCACTTTTATGCATTTTCCGGAACTAACCTACTAACAAGTCGCCACAGTGCCAGTTCCCTATTTTCTGCTGTTTTTATGTTTCAGAAAAGTTACACAGGAAATATTCTCGGAATTGGACGAAACCAAAGCCAGTCGCCCAGAATTTCACCGAAGCTTCCAGAGAACCGAAGAGGAGACTGGAGTGCGGCCACGAGGTGGCCACACACCAGGGCGGCGTGGCCCAGGCCCTGGCCGCGCCCCCTATGTGTGAGACCGCCTTGGTCCACTTCTGATGATGCCCCTTCGCCTATAAAGACCCCCCGACGGGAAAAACCTAAGAACCCGATCAGTTTTCCAGAACACATCGCGATCCGCCGCCGCCGTCGACCCGAAGATCGGGAGGGTCCAGAAGCTCTTCCCGGCACCCTGCCGGAGAGGGGAATCGCCACCAGAGGTCTTCTTCATCGCCATGCTTGCCTCCGGAGCGATGAGTGAGCAGTCTACCTTGGACTATGGGTCCGTAGCAGTAGCTAGATGGTTGTCTTCTCCACCATGTGCTTCATGTTTAGATCTCATGAGCTGCCCTACATGATTGAGATCACCGTTATGTAATTCTACATGTTTGGTTTGTTGGGATCCGATGAATATTGGTGTTATGCTTGAGTTGATGTACTGAAATTTATCTTATGTTATCTCTATGTTGTTTATGATCTTGCATGCTCTCCGTTGTTAGTAGCTATCTTGGCCGAGTAGTTGCTAGTAACTCCAAGAGGGGGTATTTATGCTCGATAGTGGGTTCATGCCTCTATTTAATCTGGGGGAGTGACAGAAACCTCTAAGGTTGTAGATGTGATGTTGCTACTAGGGGAAAACAACATTCATATGCTCGCGGGCATATGCTTTGTTTACATTACACACTTTGCTTAATGCAGTTATCTGTTGTTCGCAACTTAATACTCATGGGGTGTTCGAACGATATCCCCGTGAGTGGATTATTAGTCATAGATGCAGTTGGATGGCGGTCTATGTATTTTGTTGTAATGCCCAGAGTAAATCTCATAGTGATCCTCTCATTATATGCATGTTGTCTTTATTCTATCAATTGCCCAACTGTAATTTATTTACCCAGCATGTATTATTTTATCTATGGAGAGACACCGCTAGTGAACTGTGGATCCCGGTCCTATTTCCTTTATATTGCTATCACCTATTTACTTTACTCACACTGTTTACTTTACTCGCATACTATTATCACTTTCCACTCGATACGCTCATACCCTTTGTTTCAAGCAAACCGGTGAGATTGACAACCTCATCATAAGTTAGGAACAAAGTATTTGGTTGTGTTGTGTGCAGGTTCCGCGTTGCAGCTAGCAAAGCAAAGCTTGGACGAGGCGCCCTATAAATTGTCCGGAGCTGTCGCAAGCTAGCAGACATCACCTTCAGTCGTTTGGCTCTTTCCTCTCCTGATCGACAAACCTTGGTTTCTTACTGAGGGAAAATCTTGCTGCTATATTCATCACACCTTCCTCTTGGGGTTCCCAACGGGCCGGTCATTTACTCGGCATCAAGCATATTTTCTGGCGCCGTTGCCGGGGAGGAAAAAGAAGACTTCTGCGAGGGGAGTTTTTCACGCGCACATCCTTTACTTTGTTTATTGTTTTGTTTTACTTTATTTTTACTTGCATCATTTTATCAAAAACCCAAAAAAATTAGAATCCTTTGTAGTTGTTTATTATGTCTAGTTCAGTTGCTACTACTATGTCGCCCGAGGATATGATTTTCACTTTCAAACAAAAAGAGGAGGAAAGTTTTAAGGAAGCTTGATCTAGAATTTATGATTGGCATGGAAAAACTGAACCGAAAAGGACCTTGAGTTTGCTTCTTAGTTGCTTTTACTTTGGACTTGCTCTTCGTTATAGATATGCTTTGGATGCTACCGTAGAAGGAGATTTCCTTCATTGTGATGGAGATCAAGCCTTCAATATTATAAAGAAGTTGATTACAATTTATAGCATGCCAACCTATTTTGATTCCTCTCTTGTGTGCATTTTTAATAGACTTGATACTCTTGAGACTCGCACTGCTAGTTTGAATACTTGTTACAATACTTTGCGCCAACATTTTGATTATGTGCCAACAAATTCTGAACCTTCGAGTTGGTATCCTACGGTAAAAATCACCATTGGTGGTGAAACTTTTCATGCTCGTTGTGATATTATGTCTGAATTTTGTCTTATGCCAAAGGATGTTTATGAATCTTTGAGTCTTTGGAAGCTTTCTGAGGGGGGAGAAGGAATTTCCCTTACTAATAATGCCACTATATTTCCCGTTGGAATAGATGAAGGAGTTTTTACAAAAGTCCTAGGAAGAATGATATCTACTGACTATCTTGTTATTGAATGTGTAGGAAAAGGACAAATCACACTTGGAAGATCCCTATTGAAGCTCCTGGGCGACGTTATAGATGTGGGAAAAGGCAATATAAGATTTATCTCTCCACCTTGCAATAGCCACGTCTTTCCTAGAGTCAAGAGCAAAGGTAAGAAATAAAGACGTAAGGCACCTGCTGATCCTAGCACTTCATCACTTCATATTACTTGATTCGCAATTTTCTGCGCCTAGCTCAAAGGCGTTAAAGAAAAGCACTCTTGGGAGATAACCCAATGTTTTTACATTCAGTTCTTTTTCTTTTATTTGAGTCTTGGAAGTTATTACTACTGTAATGACCTCTCCTTATCCTTTTTATTTTGTTTTTGTGCCAAGAGAAGCTTCTAATTTGAGCGAGGTAAGATTTGGGGATGTTGCTGTCCTGAAACAGTTTTCAGTGCTGCACCGTAAAAATTCGTGACAATTCTCTGTATATCTTTTGGACCTGCGATTTCTTGTGCATATGCCCCAGGTTATGTCCAAACTTTCATTAGTTGAACACTTTTTGATTTGAGCAATAAAAAACCCCTCAAAAATTCGACCTTTATCAGCTGTTCTGTTTTGACAGATTTCTGCCAATATTTGTGTTTGCCGCTTTATCGCTTTCTTTTTTAGTTCTTTTGATCACGGAACTTTTGGGGAAGTTGCTACAGTAGTATATGCTTAATATGTGGTGGTTTTAGGTTGAAACCTGAAGCAAAAAGGGTTGATTCTATGTTATGCTTACACTAATGTTGCTAATAGATTTGTGTTTAGTTTTGTATGAAGGAAGTTTTCAAGTGTAGGGATCGGAGAGTGATGAGATGAATTGAAGAATGGACAAAAGCTCAAGCTTGGGGATGCCCATGCATCACTACAAGAAATATCCAAGAAGTACAAGCGTCAAAGCTTGGGGATGCCCCCGAGGCACCCCTTCTTCATCGGCAAAAATCAGGTCACCTTTCAAGACACTATATTTTTATTGCTTCATGCATTATGCGTTTTTCTTCGAGCGTCAGTTGTTTTTAATTTTCATTTTAGTTTAGTTTAGTTTGCTGCAATAAATGGTTGGACCCAACAAATTCCTTTTGGAGAAGTTGCCTTGCTTTTCATTTGCCAAGAACACTCCATTTTTCATTCTATTCGTTTCAACGAGTGTTCTTCTTTTTCTAGAACTGCGTTTAGCTTTCAATTTTCGCCTTGATTTGTATTCAGATCTTGTTATATATTTTCATCAAGGTATATTTTTGCCTCTGATCTTTATTGGTTTTCATCAAAAGAGGTGTTTATAAAAAGTTTGAATGGTGTTGGAAAAGAGAAAAAGCTTTATGCAAAAAAGTGGTACAAGAAGGAGCTTGTGTAGACTGCGGCCTAGGCTTTTGCATGTCGTGCTTGATGTCTTTTTGATAGTATGCTTAGTGGTTTTGCTGTAGCATGACTTGTCTCAAATAACTGAGATTGCTTAATGAGCCTTTGAAAAAATCATACGTTGTTTTTATCGTTTGGAAGCATTATTTTGGTTTTCTCCTTGATGCTTTATTTGGGTTGACTTGGCGCATGCTCACACATGTTAGACTCATCCAAAGTCGCCAATAGCCTCTATGATCATTTAGTTTTTGACTTTTGATGCCATCTTATGCTTCTTTTAATATCGCTTTGTCGCTTTGCATGATTATGGCCGTTATTGCTCTCTTAGTTGGTCGCTCCCAGTCTTTTGCTAGCCCTCGCCTTGTACTGAGTATGAGCTCTACTCGTGCATCCAACTCCTAAAAACCAAGTTTGCCAAAGTGTCCACCATACATACCTATTAGCAGTTTGCTATTCCAAAGTATATTTGACTTGCTTTTATCTACTCTTCAAATTAAACTCTTACCAGTGTTATGCGAAAATTGGTCAGTAAAGCTCTCACGAACCGGAAGGCACACTTTATTTTTCTCGTTCTTAAAAATTTGACATTGTGGTCTCTTATGTTGAGTTGTTATGCTTGCAAGTTGTAAGTTGGGAATTAGCCCATCCATGCCGTCATGGGGCAAGCTTTCAACATTGCACTTCTTATTTGAGTTGATATCGTGAAATTTTGTTTATGGATAATCGCGGTGTGAAATGAATTGGGAATCTTGCGGGATCATGGAGTTTGTATATGTGTTAGAGAAACGCCTGGGCCACCAATCTAAGCCATGCATAATTCATGGTGGAAATTTGCAGCATGCCCATAGTGGACATTCGACGACGTATCTCAAAATAAAAAGCTATACAAATGGTAAATAAAAGAGATGTCGAGGTGTTCATTGTCTGCTTGTCCTGTCATTTTGATGTGGGCTTGTTCCATGTCATCGGGCATGGAGGTACCCCGTTGGCGGTTCTCGATGATACGTATATACTTACAATGACAAGAGCCTTGCTTGGGACTCTAAGTAAAGTAGCATGAGGTTTGGGTACTCGTATTCACGGGACACGAGGTTTTCAACTTATGATTTGTCAAGCATATGCAGCATGAGTGTTCTTGCATTAACTTTAAGCATTCAAGATGCTTATAATGGGGGCAATGAGAGCTCAAAGCCGGTAAGTACCATAATTTTTGAAGGTCTATAAAACTTGCAATCACTGCTTCCCTTCGCGAAGGACCTTTCTTTTACTTTTATGTTGAGTCACCACCTTCTATCTTTATGCACCATTAAGAGAGCATAGTTGTCATTCTTAGTATAATGTGCATTGTCCCAAAGTTTTCATTGATTGATTCATATTGTTGGTTTCACTTGTTCTCAAATTATTTGTATCTAGTCGCCCTCTTAAACTTGAAGGTGTCCTATGCATTTATGTTTTGCTCTCCATGAAGGACAAGCTGAAAACCATTTGTATGTTTTTCCTTATGATTTGAACACACGTTTGACTTTCATTGTTTCATTTTCATGATCTTTTGTTTGTGTTCATTTTCATGTTATAACATGGTTGCTAAGTTTCTTCTATCAAGATTATGTCTTTCATGCCCATGTTTTAAGTTCTTTTGATCCCAGCGCACAACGCTTACATATATGATCAAGATTGTGTAGGTGCATGTCACCTCAAACATTATTTCTTTTGTTATCACTTACCTACTCGAGGATGAGCATGAGTTAAGCTTGGGGATGCTGATACGTCTCCAACGTATCCATAATTTTTGATGCTCCATGCTTGTTTTTACACCATTTGCTTAGTGTTTCGTTACACTTTGTGGCACTTTTATGCATTTTCTGGAACTAACCTACTAACAAGTCGCCACAGTGCCAGTTCCCTATTTTCTGCTTTTTTTGTGTTTCAGAAAAGTTACACAGGAAATATTCTCGGAATTGGACGAAACCAAATCCAGACGCCCAGAATTTCACCGAAGCTTCCAGAGAACCGAAGAGGAGACGGAGTGGGGCCACGAGGTGGCCACACACCAGGGCGGCGCGGCCTAGGCCCTAGCCGCGCCCCCTATGTGTGAGACCGCCTCGGTCCACTTCCGACGATGCCCCTTCGCCTATAAAGACCCCCCGACGGGAAAAACCTAAGAACCCGATCAGTTTTCCAGAACATATCGCGATCCGCCGCCGCCGTCGACCCGAAGATCGGGAGGGTCCAGAAGCTCTTCCCGGCTGCCGGAGAGGGGAATCGCCACCGGAGGTCTTCTTCATCGCCATGCTTGCCTCCGGAGCGATGAGTGAGTAGTCTACCTTGGACTATGGGTCCATAGCAGTAGCTAGATGGTTGTCTTCTCCACCATGTGCTTCATGTTTAGATCTCATGAGCTGCCCTACATGATTGAGATCACCGTTATGTAATTCTACATGTTTGGTTTGTTGGGATCCGATGAATATTGGTGTTATGCTTGAGTTGATGTACTGAAATTTATCTTATGTTATCTCTATGTTGTTTATGATCTTGCATGCTCTCCGTTGTTAGTAGCTATCTTGGCCGAGTAGTTCCTAGTAACTCCAAGAGGGGGTATTTATGCTCGATAGTGGGTTCATGCCTCTATTTAATCTGGGGGAGTGACAGAAACCTCTAAGGTTGTAGATGTGCTGTTGCTACTAGGGGGAAAACAACATTCATATGCTCGAGGGCATATGCTTTGTTTACATTACACACTTTGCTTAATGCAATTATCTGTTGTTCGCAACTTAATACTCATGGGGTGTTCGGACGATATCCTAGTGAGTGGATTATTAGTCATAGATGCAGTTGGATGGCGGTCTATGTATTTTGTTGTAATGCCCAGAGTAAATCACATAGTGATCCTCTCATCATATGCACGTTGTCTTTATTCTATCAATTGCCCAACTGTAATTTGTTTACCCAGCATGTATTATTTTATCTATGGAGAGACACCACTAGTGAACTGTGGATCCCGGTCCTATTTCCTTTATATTGCTATCACATGTTTACTTTACTCGCACTGTTTACTTTACTCGCATACTATTATCAGTTTCCACTCGATACGCTCATACCCTTTGTTTCAAGCAAACCGGTGAGATTGACAACCTCATCGTAAGTTGGGAACAAAGTATTTGGTTGTGTTGTGTGCAGGTTCCGCAGTTGCAGCTAGCAAAGCAAAGCTTGGACGAGGCACCCTATAAATTGTCCGGAGCTGTCGCAAGCTATTAGGCATCACCTTCAGTCGTTTGGCTCTTTCCTCTCCTGATCGACAAACCTTGGTTTCTTACTGAGGGAAAATCTTGCTGCTATATTCATCACACCTTCCTCTTGAGGTTCCCAACGGGCCGGTCATTTACTCGGCATCAGCTTTCTCCTACTGGTTCGATAAACATTGGTTTCTTACTGAGGGAAAACTGCTGCTGTGCTCATCATACCTTCCTCTTGGGGTTCCCAACTGGTCGGTGATCTATATATCAACACCGGCGCCATTAAGCTGTTTTCTGGCGCCGTTGCCGGGGAGGAAGAAGACTTCTACAAGGGGAGTTTTGCACGCACATCCTTTACTTTGTTTAAGTTTTGCTTTACTTTATTTTTACTTGCATCGTTTTTATCAAAAATACAAAAAATTAGTTTCCTTTATAGTTGCTTTTACTTGTCTACTTTTAGCTTTGTTAGAATGGCTACTCCTGAAAACACCAAGTTGTGTGATTTTACTAGCACTAATAATAGTGATTTTATCTGCACTCCTATTGCGCCACCTCTGTTGCAAATTTTTATGAGATTAAGCCTGCTTTGTTGAACCTTGTTATGAAAGAGCAATTTTCTATAGCTCATCTCAACAATTTTGTTGAGCTATGTGAGATGCAGAAATATAAGGATGTAGAGAGTGATATTATTAAGCTTAAGTTGTTTCCTTTTTCTTTGAGAGGAAAAGCTAAGGATTGGTTGCTGTCTTTGCCTAAAAATAGTATTGATTCATGGGCTAAGTGTAAGGATGCTTTTATTGGAAGATACTATCCTCCTGCTAAGATTATAGCTTTGCGTAGCAATATTATGAAGTTTAGCCAGTTTGATAATGAACATGTTGCTCAGGCTTGGGAAAGAATGAAATCTATGATAAAGAATTGCCCTACTCATGGACTGACTACTTGGATGATTGTCCAAACTTTTTATGCAGGACTGAATTTTTCTTCAAGGAACCTATTGGATTCAGCTGCTGGAGGCACTTTTATGTCCCTTACCTTGGGCGCCCCAACAAAGCTTCTCGACAATATGATGGTAAATTATTCTGAATGGCACACCGAGAGAGCTCCACAAGGTAAGAAGGTAAATTCTGTTGAGGGAACCTCTTCCTTAAGTGATAAGATTGATGCTATTATGCTTATGCTTTCTAATGATAGGACTCATGTAGATCCTAATAATGTTCCTTTGGCCTCTTTGGCTGCTCAAGAAGAGCATGTTGATGTAAAGTTCATTAGAAATAATAATTTTAACAATAATGCTTATAGGAACAATTTTGCTAGTAACAATTATAGGCCGTATCCTTCTACCAATGGTAACTCTTATGGTAATTCCTCCAACAACACTAGAGCCGCGCCCTCTAAGCTTGAAGTCATGCTCAAGGACTTCATCGGTAAGCAAACTGCTTTTAACAAGTCTGTTGAGGAAAAGTTAGGCAAAATTGATATTCTTGCTTCTAAAGTTGATAGCCTTGCTCATGATGTTGAACTTTTGAAACTAAAAGTGTTGCCTAATGATGTGAAGGAGAACAATACTTTTGCCACTGCTAACGCTATCCAAGTTAGAATTGATGAAAATGTTAGGATGCTAGCAGAATTGCAGGCCAGGTGGGAAAGAGAAGATGAGATGGCTAGAAAGATGAAGGTATGTACCATTACTACCTCTAATGATGTTGTACCAAATGCTAGCAATCCTCTTACTTTGATTGGTATAGAGAAAACTCCTACTCCTAGTGTTAAAAAGCCCAAAACAGCCAAAAAACTTTTTCTCAAAAGAGTGCTGAAATTTTTTGGAGTGTAGGAGATGATTGCTCTATTTCTTTTCATGATTTTGATGTTGATGGCTGCGATATTTCTGAAGTTATTTTGTTCTTGCAAAAGCTTGCTTTGACTCGTAATGCTAGTCCTATAAATGTTGCTTTTACTAAGCATATTACCAATGCTCTCATGAAAATTAGGGATGAAAAGTTGAAGCAAAAAGCTTCTATTCCTAAGAAGTTAGAAGATGGTTGGGAACCCATCATTGATATGCATGTTAATGGTTTTGATTGCCATGCTTTATGTGATGTAGGTGCTAGTATTGCTATTATGCCTAGAAAAATTTATGACATGCTTGATTTACCACCGCTTGAAAAGTGTTATTATGATGTTCCTATTGCTGATGTTGCTAAGAAGAAACCTTTGGGAAGGATTAATGATGTTCTTATTATGGTTAACAATAACCTTGTTCCCGTTGATTTTCTTGTCATGGATATTGAATGCAAAGCTTCATGTCCTATTATTTTGGGAAGACCCTTTCTTCGAACTGTAGGTGCCATCATTGATATGAGGAAAGGCACCATCAAATATCAATTTCCACTCAAGAAAGGTATGGAACATTTCCCTAGAAAGAGGAAGAAATTACTTTTTGACTCTATTCTTAGAGCAAATTATGAACTTGATGCTTCATCGCTAGATATTACTTGATTCGCACTTTGTGCGCCTAGCTCAAAGGCGATAATGAAAAGCACTCTTGGGAGATAACCCAATGTTTTATTTTCAGTTATTTTTCTTTTATTTGAGTCTTGGAAGTTATTACTACTGTAATAACCGCTCCTTATCATTTTTATTTCGTTGTTGTGCCAAGAGAAGCCTCTAATTTGAGTGAGGTAAGATTTGGGGATGTTGCTGTCCTGAAACAGATTTCGGTGCTGCACCGTAAAAATTTGTGAAAATTATCAGAATAGCTTTTTGACCTCCGATTTCTTGTGCATATGACCAAGATTATATCCAAACTTTCATTAGTTATACACTTTTTGATTTGAGCAATAGAAAACCCTCTAAAAATTTGACCTTTGTCAGCTGTTCTGTTTTGACAGATTTCTGCCACTATTTGTGTTTGCCTTTTTATCACTTTCTTTTTGAGTTCTTTTGATCATGGAACTTTTGGGGAAGTTGCTACAGTAGTATATGCTTTATATGTGGTGGTTTTGAGTTGAAGTCTGAAGCAAAAAGGGCTTGATTCAATATTATGCTTACACTAATGTTGTTAATATAATTGTGTTTAGTTTGGTATGAAGGAAGTTTTCAAGTGTAGGGATTGGAGAATGACGAGATGAGTTGAAGAATGGACAAAAGCTCAAGCTTGGGGATGCCCATGCACCCCAAGAAATATCCAAGAGGTACAAGCGTCAAAGCTTGGGGATGCCCCCGAGGCACCCCTTCTTCATCGGCAAAAATTAGGTCACCTTTCAACACACCATATTTTTATTGCTTCATGCATTATGCATTTTTCTTGGAGCATCAGTTGTTTTAGTTTTCAGTTTTGTTTAGTTTTGTTTGCTGCAATAAATGGTCGGACCCCAACAAATTTCTTTTGGAGAAGTTGCCTTGCTTTTCATTTGCCAAGAACACTCCGTTTGTCACTCTTATCGTTCAACGAGTGTTCTCTTTTTCTGCTACTGCGTTTAGCTTTCGTTTTTTGCCTTGATTTTTGTTCAGATCTTCTTATATCTTTGTATCAAGGTGTATTTTTACCTCTGGTCCATGTTGGTTTTCATCAAAAGAGTTGTTTCAAAAAGGTTCGAATGGTGTTGGAAAAGAGAAAATTTTCATGCAAAAAAGTGGTACAAAAGGAGCTTGTTTAGACTGCGGCTTAGACTTTTGCATGTCATGCTTGATGTCATTTTGATAGTATGCTTAGTGATTTTTGCTGTAGCATGAATTGTCTCAAATGACTGAGATTTCTTAATGAGCCTTTGAAAAAGTCATGCGTTGTTTTTATTATTTGGAAGCATTAATTTGGTTTTATCCTTGATGCTTTATTTGGGTTGACTTGGCGCATGCTCACACATGTTAGACTCATACAAAGTCACCATAAGCCTCTATGATCATTTAGTTTTTGACTTTTGATGCCATCTTATGCTTCTTTTAATGTTGCTTTGTCACTTTGCATGATTATGGCCGTTATTCCTCTCTTAGTTGGTCGCTCTCAGTCTTTTGCTAGCCCTCATTTTGTACTGAGTATGAGTTCTACTCGTGCATCCAACTCCTAAAAGCAAGTTGTTCCAATGTGTCCACCATACATACCTATTAGCAATTTGCTATTCAAAGTACATTTGACTTGCTTTTATCTATCCTTCAAATTAAACTCTTTTGGTGTTATGCGAAAATTGGTCAGTAAAGCTCTCACGAACCTGATGGCACACTTTACTTTTCTCGTTCTTAAAAATTTGACATTGTGGCTCTCTTATGTTGAGTTGTTAAGCTTGCAAGTTGTAAGTTGGAAATTAGCCAAACCATGCCGTCATGGGGTAAGCTTTCAACATTGCACTTCTTATTTGAGTTGATATCGTGATCTTTTGTTTATAGATACTCGCGATGTGAAATAAATTGGGAATCTTGCGGGATCATGGAGTTTGTATACGTGTTAGAGAAATGCCTGGGCCGCTAATCTAAGCCATGCATAATTCATGGTGGAAATTTACAGCATGCCCATAGTGAACATTCGACGACGCATCTCAAAATAAAAAGCTATACCAATGGTAAATAAAAGAGATGTCGAGGTGTTCATTGTCTATTTGTCTTGTTATTTTGATGTGGGTTTGTTCCATGTCATCGGGCAGGAGCTACCCCATTGGCGGTTCTCGATGATACGTGTATACTTACAATGACAAGAGCTTGCTTGGGAGTCTAAGTCGAGTAGCATGAGGTTTGGATATTCGTACTTCACGGGACACGAGGTTTTCAACTTATGATTTGTCAAGCATATGCTTCATTATTGTACTCGTATTAACTTTAACCATTCAAGATGCCTATGATGGGGGCAATGAGAGCTCAAAGCTAGTAAGTACCATAATTTTTGAAGGTTTATAAAACTTGCAATCACTGCTTCCCTCTGCGAAGGGCCTTTCTTTTACTTTTATGTTGAGTCACCACCTTCTATCTTTATGCACCGTCTAAGAGAGCATAGTTGTAATTCTGAGTATAATGTGCATTGTCCTAAAGTTTTCATTGATTGATTCATGATTTTGGTTTCACTGGTTCTTAAACTATTTGTATCTAGTCGCCCTTTTATACTTGAAGGTGTCCTATGCATTTATGTTTTGCTCTCTCATGAAGGACAAGCTGAAAACCATTTGCTATGTTTTTCCATATGATTTGAACACACATTTGACTTTCATTATTTCATTTTCATGATCTTTTGTTTGTGTTCTTTTTCATATTATAACATGGTTGCTAAGTTTCTTCTATCAAGATTATATCTTTCATGCCCATGTTTTAAGTTCTTTTGATCCCATCACTCAATGCTTTACATAGATGATCAAGATTGTGTTGGTGCATGTCACCTCAAAAATTATTTCTTTTGTTATCACTTACCTACTCGAGGATGAGCAGGAGTTAAGCTTGGGGATGCTGATATGTCTCAAACGTATCTATAATTTTTGATGCTCCATGCTTATTTTTGCACCATTTGCTTAGTGTTTCGTTACACTTCGTGGCGTTTTTATGCATTTTCCGGAACTAACCTATTAACAAGATACCACAATGCCAGTTCCCTGTTTTCTGCTGTTTTTGTGTTTCAGAAAAGTTACACAGGAAATATTCTCGGAATTGGACGAAACAAAAGCCGAACATCCAGAACTTTACCGAAGCTTCCAGAAGTCCGAAGAGGAGACAGAGAGGGGCCACGGGCCGGCCACACAATAGGGCGGCGCGGCCCTGCCCCTGGCCGCGCCCCCTACGTGTGTGACCGCCCTGATCCACTTCTGACGCTGCCCCTTCGACTATAAAGACCCCCCGATGGGAAAAACCTAAACGCCCGATCAATTTTCTAGAAACACATCGTGATCCGCCGTCGTCGTCGACCCGAGATTGGGAGGGTCCAGAAGCTCTTCCCGGCACCCTGCCGGAGAGGGGAATCGCCACCGGAGGTTTTCTTCATCGCCATGCTTGCCTCCGGCGCGATGAGTGAGTAGTCTACCTTGGACTATGGGTCCATAGCAGTAGCTAGATGGTTGTCTTCTCCACCATGTGCTTGATGTTTAGATCTCGCGAGCGGCCTTACATGATCGAGATCACCGTTATGTAATTCTACATGTTGTGTTTGTTGGGATCCGATGAATATTGGTGTTATGTTGAGTTGATGTGCTGAATCATATATCTTATGTTATCTCTATGTTGTTTATGATCTTGCATGCTCTCCGTTGTTAGTAGCTATCTTGGCCAAGTAGATACTAGTGACTCCAAGAGGGGGTATTTATGCTCGATAGTTGGGTTCATGCCTCTATTTAATCTGGGGGAGTGACAGAAACCTCTAAGGTTGTCGATGTGCTGTTGCCACCAGGGTGAAAACAACATTCTTATGTCCAAGGACATATGCTTTGTTTACATTACACACTTTGATTAATGCAATTATCTGTTGTTCGCAACTTAATATTCACGGGGTCCTCGGATGATTCCCCGTGGGTGGATTATTAGTCATAGATGCAGTTGGATGGCGGTCTATGTATCTTGTTGTAATGCCCAGAGAAAATCTCATAGTGATCCTCACGACATATGCACGTTATCTTTATTCTATCAATTACCCAACTGTAATTTGTTTACCCAGCATGTTGTTATTTATTTTATGGAGAGACACCACTAGTGAACCGTGAACCCCGGTCCAATTTCCTTTAAATTGTTACACCTGTTTACTTTACTCGCACTGTTTACTTTCTCGCATACTACTATTGCTTTTCACTCGATACGTTCATTCCTTTGTTTACAGCAAACCGGTGAGATTGACAACCTCATCGCAAGTTGGGAGCAAAGTATTTGGTTGTGTTGTGTGCAGGTTCCGCGTTGCTACTAGTTGAAGACGCGCTAACAAGTATCGTTAACGGCGCCCTTGTTGGAGTGTCACTAAGCTAGCAAGCATCACCTTCTCAAGTTTGGCTTTCTCCTACTGGTTCGATAAACCTTGGTTTCTTACTGAGGGAAAACTGCTGCTGTGCTCATCATACCTTCCTCTTGGGGTTCCCAACTGGTCGGTGATCTATATATCAACACCGGCGCCATCAGTTCCCTAACCCCCGCCCACATGAATTTTGCTAGAACGCATTTAAAGAAGATATGGTCACAGTCTTCCACTTCCCCGCACCATGCGCAAGTGCCGTTCACTACTAGGAAAACCCTTATCTGTGGCGCACCTCTTTGGGCTTCAGTGGCGCACCTGTGGTGCGCCACGCATATCAAGCCACTGGTATTTATTACCCGTGGCGCACGCCCACGTGCGCCACGGTTAAGTGTCCTATCAGTGGAGCACCTAGAAGGGGTGCGCCATGCATAATATCTGCGGCGCACCCAATTGGTGCTCCACTGGTATGTTTTCTATTTGTATTTTTTTCGAGAATACAGCTGAAATACACAGTATACATCACAAAAATATACAGTATACAGCAGAAATGCAAAGATATACACATCAGTAACACTGGAATTCACCAAAATACATCAATATGAAGTCAAGTGTCGAAAGACATCAATATAAAGTCAAGTGTCGAAATACATGGTCAAGTGTCGACGAATCATTACACAAGTACAACTTTGATCATTACATATTATATATGGAGTTACATATCACTTAGACTACTATATGAACGAATAGATCACACCGGCGACGACGATGAGCAAGATCGAGACCATAATCAAGAACTTCATCCGATTCTTCTTCCACACGTGTCTCCTCCACTTGGAGATCGCGAGCTCTCTTGTCTTGTACCCTTTGTAGCAGTTGCCGCTGAAGTTGGTCACCGGCCTGTGCCTGGCAGTCCTCCCACTCCTCGTAGACTCCTAGAACCCGACCACTGTACACCACGTACCACTTTGCCATCTCTCTATAGACATGTAGTATATATGTTATGCAACGAAAGGAATGACAAAGTGCAAAAACATGCTTGCATGATCACAAATACTATGGCAAGGATTCATAAGCCTAGAATAAAACATAGCATGGATGACGATCGATCATATATAAGCAAGTCCAACATCGAAAAAAAAGTTCGAATAGATCACACCGTCGACGATGATGAGCAAGATCGAGACCATGATCAAGAACTTCATTCGATTCTTCTTCCACACGTGTCTCCTCCACTTGGAGACCGCGAGCTCTCTTGTCTACCCTTTGTAGCAGTTGCCGCTGAAGTTGGTCACCTGTGCCTGGCAGTCCTCCCACTCCTCGTAGACTCCTAGAACCCGACCACTGTACACCACGTACCACTTCGCCATCTCTGTATAGACATGAAGTATATATGTTATGCAACGAAAGGAATGATAAAGTTCAAAAACATGCTTGCATGATCACAAATACTATGGCAAGGATTTATAAGCCTAGAATAAAACATAGCATGGATGACGATCGATCATATATAAGCCTAGAATGGAGTATATATGTTATGCAACGAAAGGAATGACAAAGTTCAAAAACATGCTTGCATGATCACTAATACTATGGCAAGGATTCATAAGCCTAGAATAAAACATAGCATGGATGACGATCGATCATATATAAGCCTAGAATGGAGTATATATGTTATGCAACGAAAGGAATGACAAAGTTCAAAAACATGCTTGCATGATCACAAATACTATGGCAAGGATTCATAAGCCTAGAATAAAACATAGCATGGATGACGATCGATCATATATAAGCCTAGAATGGAGTATATATGTTATGCAACGAAAGGAATGACAAAGTTCAAAAGCATGCTTGCATGATCACAAATACTATGGCAAGGATTCATAAGCCTAGAATAAAACATAGCAGTTCATATGATCATATATAAGCAGTTCATAATACGAAAAAACAGTTCTAGCGCCTAGAGGGGCCCGCCTCGTCGTCGTTGGCCCCCTTCTTCGTCGCCGCTAGGCCCGATCGAGCATCTCGTGCGGCGGCGGGGGCGGGGAGGAAGTCATCCTCCACAATCTTGTGGAGGCGACCGGAGTCCTCCGCGAGTAGCGCCAAGAGGCGCCGCCGCTCCAACTCCATGAAGCCGCGCGCTCCCTCCTCCGTCGCGTGGCGGTCGCGGGACTCCTTGAGCCCCGACTCAAGAAGTAGGCCGTCCAACTCGTCGTCGCGCGCCGCCTCCTTGTTCTCCATCCGCAGAGAACGCCACGAGGCGTGGATGGCCGCCTGTTCTTCATTCTTGGGGTCCGAGATGGCCCACTCTATGTCGTCGATCTCCGCCTGGACTTCCGCCTCCAGGCGGTCGTTCTCTTCTTCATCCTCCGGGTAGTCCACCTCGGGGACTTCTTCCTCCTCGCCATCGGACGCTGGAGGTGGTGGCGTTGGAGGCGGCGTCGGAGGGGAAGGGGGTGGTGGTGGGCGTCGGCTCATCATAGCGTAGGTGGTGATCTTGCGGCGCACCATGGCGGCGGAGGCATACCTAAAAGCAGAGAGAAAAATGTTTAGTACAACAAATAATCGATCAAAAAATTCGACAGCACCTCCCCTATAAATGGCTACCTAGGAGTGCTTATTTCTCACCGAAACAGAAATCAATCAACATTTCGGGAGTAATAGGCACTCATTTTCAAAAACCTGTAAACAATTCACACAAAAAAGCACAAAATGTGCCTTTCCAACACACAGTTGTCGACAACATGTCGACAACATGCTCACAGATTCATCATCAAATATTCATCATCACAGTAAAAAGTTCACAGTAAGCATGTCATAGGCAGTAAAAAGTTCACAGTAAATAGCTAACAGTAGAACATCAATTCTAATGTGAGGTCTTGTAAAACGGGAGTGCGGACTTAAGTATCATTATCACCTGGCTGCTACTTACATTAGTTATAGAACTACAATTTGTTCTAGCCCTATATTTAGTGTTCACAAACATCCATTAGATAATGTTTTTCTCTTAATTATCTGCTAAAATAAAAATAGCTCAAGAACAGTAGCATTTTCTGAATGCACATTATGATATTATTTGTCCTCTATCAAGAACAGTAGCATTTTCTGAATGCACTTAGAAATGCAGAATAACAAATTGCATACTACAGAAACTTGACTGAGAATTAGCCACACACTAAGCTTTATCAACATGGACACTCTGATTGCATATTTATGCTCAAACGGACCTTCTGCAGGGATCCCGGCAGATCGCTCCACCGACTCCGGAGATCTAAGCTTAGGCAGTGCCTACGAGCTGCAGCGAGCGAGCAAAGCGCAAGTCCTTCCCGATCCAACCATGGTACCATAGCGTACAGGGGGGGTCTCGCGTGCATACCTGCCGTGGCGAAACTCTAGGGTTTCGGGGCCCGCCGGATAGGAGGCGCCGGGGTCGGAGATGCGAGCGGACGGTCGATCCCGGAACAAGGAGCAAGCGGAGGGAGCGGATCCGCGGCGGCCGGAACGCTAGCTTCGGCGGCGGCGGTGCGGTCGGAGTCGGAGGTGAGAGGAGGGGCAAAGCGCAAGTCCAGCGAGCAAAGCGCAAGTCCGGTGAGCGAGCAGGGCGGGGCAGTGGAGCGGAGGTGAGCGCGGTGGCTCGGAGCGGAGGCGAGGGCGAGGGCGAGGGCGGTGGAGGCGAGCGAAGCGGGCGCGGCGAGTGGAGGCGAGTGGAGGCGAGTGAGGCGGGCGCGGCGCGGCGAGCGGAGGCGAGCGCGGCGTCTGCGGTGCACCGTAGTGGAGGCGAGCGCGGCGGCGGCGAGCTAGGGTTCGAGAGGAGGGAGATGCGCGCGCGGCTAAGTGGGGGAGAGATGCGTCGGCAGACCGTTTTAGTGCTAAGTGTGGGGGAGAGATGCGCCACGCATATCAGTGTGTAGTTCAAAAGAAATAGAAGTGCTATGTTGACAGCAACATGCACATAGCCCAGTGGTTCGTCTGCGCGCTGGCTGTTTGATATAGGGAGGTGCCAGGTTCGAACCCTGGACCTCCCACTCTTTTTTGTTTTTACAAAAACCATATTTCAGAAAGTATAAAAGTACTATATTGAAACAAATAAAATTTGTTTATTCTAAAAATAATAATTTTTAAATAGTACCAGTCCAACATTTACAAATAAAATGCAAGAAATTCATAAGACAATAAAATCATCCATCATGTATATGATCGTTGTTACAAAAAACCATGAATCATATATATGATCATTGTTACAAAAAACCAAAAATCATTTATATGATTGTTCCTCCAAAAAATGACACATGTTGTCCGATGTCGATTCCGAACGAGCTACCGTCGTCGACTCGTCACGATCTTCTTGCCCTTCTTCGTCGCGGTTGAATAATTGAGCTCGGAAACATGGGGATTTCTTCTCGTGTACGGGCATCCTTTAGCGGGTAGGGTGGTCTTCGTTCTTTCAGCGGCATCACTAGGCCTGTCGAAGTACTTGTCAAATTCCTCTTCTATCTTGGGATCGCCGTACTTGTCAAAGTCTTGCTCGGTGGCCGCTCCCTCCATTCCGATGATGCTCCTTTTTCCCCTCCTAACGACAACGCGGCTAGGCCTTACCGGGTTGGTAATGAAGAAGCATTGATCAACCTGGCTCGCCAGTACCCATGGCTCATTTTTCGCCTAGACGTTCGCGCTGGATTTGGCTTCGGGTATGACCATGGTGGTGAAGTACCGGCCTTCTTTTTCGACATTCTTGGCCCATCTGACCCGAAACATCGGCATCTTCTCTCCACAGTAGTTGAGTTCCCAGATCTCCTCGATCCCCCCGAAGAACCTTTCATTGACGGTGGATTCCTCGTCCGCGTAGGACAGCATCGTGACCCCCGAGTTCTGGTGTTCGCTGCTATGGTCCTTTTTCTCGGTGTAGAATGTGTAACCATTGATGTCGTACGCCTGATAGGTCCTCACGTTCATCGCGGGGCCCTGTGACAAGACGAATAAGAGTTTTTCCTCTTCCGTGGAAGGCATGTTACCATGATGAAGCTGGAGTAGCTTTTCCTTGAACCAACGCGTAAAGCTGGAGTTGTGCTCTCTAGTTACGTCTCCCTTTGTCCTCCGTCTGCCCGTGTCACTGAACTTCTTCTCAATGAAGCTTTTGTGCTCTAACACCCAAGGTTCGACCAATTCAAGGTGTTGTAGCGCGACTCGGTGTGCCCTATCAAAGTCTGGTTGTCGGGCTTGGAAGACGACGTGCATGGGGACGAAGCCATTGCGGTGACCAAACCCATGGATCCTGCCGAGGTGCCTCCTGATAGGCAGACCAATAGGGACGTCCTCGTCCTCGTTTTGTAGATAATTCTGGCAGAACGATATGCACTCGTAGGACAGGAAGCCCTTGGCTATGCTTCCATCTGGACGCGCCCTATTGCGAACGTAGCCTTTGAGAATGCCGTTCAGCCTTTCGAATGGCATCATGTTGTGGAGGAATGGCGGACCCGAGGTGGATGACATCATCCACCACGTGGACGAGCAGATGCACCATGATGTCGTGGAACGTGGGGGGGGGAAGTAAATCTCGAGCTCGCATAGTATTATGATGATCTCACCTTGTAGCCTTTCGAGCTGCTTAATGCCGATCGACTTCCTAGAGAGGACATCGAAAACGTTGCAGAGGCCAAACAGCGTCTCACGTACGTGCTCGTCCATGATCCCTCGGAGCGCTACTGGAAGTATCTGCGTCATCAGCACGTGGCAGTCGTGAGATTTCATCCCGGAGAACCTCTTCTTCGTTTCGTCCAGGTATCGTGATATCTTCCCTCCGTAACCGGTAGGAAGCTTGACTCCTAGGAGGACGCTGAAAAACTGGTGGAGCTCCGGCTCACTAAGAGTGAAGCAGGAAGGTGGGCAGTAGTAGTCGTTTCTCTTGGCCTTTTTGCGCATATGACCTTGAGTATCTGCCTGCGTCTCATCATCATCAGCGTCATCGGGGCGTCCTCCATGAAGTTCTTTCCTGATGCCCAGCTTGATCAGGTCGTTTCTTGCCTTTGGCCCATCTTTGGTTTTCTCCAGCATGTTGATGATAGTGGCAACTAGACTCTCGCACACGTTCTTCGTGATGTGCATGATATCAAGGCTATGAGGCGTGTGGAGGTATTTCCAGTACGGCAGGTCCCAGAAAACGGACCTCGCTTTCCATACACCTCGCAGCGGCTTTACCCTTGGACGCTTCTTTCCCGGCGCGGGGCACGCTTCCCATTCTTCTAGCGCATCATTGATATCCTCTCCATTATAAATAGGTGGGGATGTTTCGAGCTCCTCACTACCATTGAACAGATCTCCGTGTTTTCTCCAAGGATGATCGGCGGGAAGCCACTTTCGAATGCCAGGGAACATGGTTTTCGAAGAACCGGGGTCCTTCGGTAGCTGGACATGCGACGTTTTATCCATGCACCTGACACATGCATTGTGTCCGTGGGCCACCTGGCAAGAGACATATGCGTATCCAGGATAGTCCTGCACCGTCGTGAGCAACGCGGCTCTCAGACCAAAATACTCTCCTTTGTAGGCGTCCCACGTACGTGTCGGCGTCTCCCACAACATGGCTAACTCCTCTTTCAACAGCTCGAGATACAGGTGCATGTCGATACCCGGTTGTTTCGGCCCCTGAATAAGAATACTCATGTGTACGTACCTCTGCTTGGTGCACAGCCAGTGGGGAAGGTTGTACGGCCATACAAAGACGGGCCAGGTGCTATGCGTGCTACTCTGGTTGCCAAAGGGATTGAGTCCATCTGTGCTCATACCCAGCCTAACGTTCCTGGCATCGTCCCCGAAACCGTCTTCCATGTCCAACGCGAGCCACTGGCTAGCGTCCGCAGGGTGTGTCAGGATCGTGCCCTTCTCCGGATCATCTTCAGACTTCTCCCTTTCCGCGTGCCATTGCATGAGCTTTGCTTCCTTAGGGTCTACGAAATACCGCTTTAGACGGGGTGTGATAGGAAAGTACCATACCACTTTTCTAGGAACTTTCCTGTTCCCTCTCTTGTATCGTGATTGGTCGCACACCGGGCACGTGGTTAGTTCCTTGTACTCGTCCCGATAAAGTGCGCAATCATTGATGCATGCGTCGTACTTCATGTGCGGTAGATCGAGAGGGCACACGACTTTCTTGGCCTCCTCGGTACTCCTTGGCAATGTGTTCCCCTCGGGAAGCTTCTCGTGCCAGTATGCCATGTTATCGTCGAAGCTAACATCGGTCCATTTGTGTTGCACCTTCATCTCCAAAGCTTTGAGGGTTACGTTCAGGCGTGTATCCCCGGGCCGGCACCCAGGATACAACGGAGTTTTCCCGTCTTTCTCCATTTGCTCCAGCTTGTCTTTCTCACGGGCAACAGCTTTGGCGGTGCTTGTCTCTGTGAGGAGCAGTTCTTGAACATGAGGGTCCCGCAAGGCTGAACTTAGCGGTGTCTCCGTGTCTGCGTCTTCTCCACCACCATCGGATCCGGTGTCATCATCATGTCCCGCATCTCCTTCAGCATGTCTAGGTGACTCTTCGCCTTCTCGTCGGCCTCCCACGTCACCATTTCCTGCCGGCGGGGGCCCGTTGTTGACATCCTCGTCAATGTAGCCTTTCATGAAACCACTCATGAGCAAGTGCTTCTCCAATATACCAGAATCAGGCTTGATTAGGGCCCTGAGGTTGCATCTATGACAAGGACATCTTATCTCGGACATGTTGTTCCGAATCATGACGGCCATCGCGTGTTCCTTGTATCTAGCCACCATACCTTCGCTCATGTGGCGCACCATCGTTGCCTGCGCGCACGGTATGGAGCAAATGAGAATATTTAGAATAATTTATGGTCATATCGCCAGAAAAATTCGGCATGACCTTCCCTATAAATAGGACATATGGGTAGTGCAAAAGTTTGCCGAAACAGAAATAAATCAACATTTCGGCAAACATCCATGCACCACGCGCCGGTATTGCACAAACCATACACAAGCATCCATGCCCCTCTCAATCACATACAAAACATGCACATATGCCATATATATCACATACCGCCATACGTGCGCCGCGCGTCGGCCGCCACAAGGAAACAAGCATACATGTTTTCATCCAACCATATACTCACCTATTAGACAAGTTATACCGATGAATCCGTGAGCAGAGAGCCAAACTATTGAGGGAGACAAGATATGTGCTAGCTAGTTGGGAGGAGAGCTAGATATATATATATATATATATATGTGTGTGGGAGGAGAGGAGGAGGAAGTCAACCCTTACATATCTATCCAAATCCAAGTTTTGGCTAGCTACCTAAAATGGAGAAATAGTTGAAGAAAATGGGGGTGGAGAGAGAAGAGGAACTAGAGCTAGAGCTAGATCTATGGAAGTGGGGGGCTTGGAGTGGGAGGTAGGGGGAAATGGCACCTTTATGGTGGTAGGTACGACATATCCGTGGCGCACCTCAGAATGGTGCTCCACAGATATATATACCCGTGGCGCACCTCAAAGTGGTGCTCCACGGATATGTCTGCCACCTTTTTCAGAGGGTGGGCCCACAAATATCCGTGGCGCATGTATATGTGGTGCGCCACGGGTATACACATTATGCGTGGCGCACCCAAAGTGCATGCACCACAGATATGGGGGCCTGACACCCCAGGCCCTGGTGCTCGGTGGGGCCCACTTATCCATGGCGCATCCTTTCTGAGGTGCGCCATGGGTAAGATGATATCTGTGGAGCGCCTGTATTTGGTGCGCCACGGATACTTATCCGTGGAGCACCGAAACTTAGTGCTCCACAGATAATGGGCCCATGGATAAGGGTTTTCCTAGTAGTGGTTGGAAGGCCCCATGCGCTTGGCCACCTGCTCGCTGCACGAAAGCCTCCCTCGGATGAGTTGCTAGAGGAAAATCCTCACCCTAGGGGGCACCTTTGTCCGCCAGACATCATCGAAATGGGAGACCGCCGCCCCTTGCGACAGCCTGAGGTACATAGACCTCGTCGAGAAGACGCCAGACTGTTCCAGATTCCAGGTAACCCCATCCTGCGAATCTGAGATCACAACGCCATCAAGCTCTCGGGTCAGGTTTTCCCATTCGATGGTCTCGGCTACCCCAAGAGGTCTCCTAAATAGGATTCCCCACCCCTGATCTTGTCGAGCCGCCCTCACCGTGATATAGGGGAAGGTGATACGTCCATTTTGCATCACTATTTTGTATATGATAATTTACTATTATTCATTGATATATTTCACATTTAGAGATGATACTTATGTTGTTTCCTCTGTTTTTACATGTTTGATGATCATTGGAGGATTTGCCGCCGGAGTCAGGATTCTACTGGAAAAAGGACTGTCAAGACACCATATTTCGGAAGATCAGGAAATTCCAGAAAAATACCAGAAAATTATATTTTACCAGAAGACTGAAGAAGCCAGAAGGAGGAGTCGAGAGGAGCCACAGGGCAGGCTCACACACAGGGGGCGTGACCTGGCCCCTGGTCGCGCCGGCCTGTTGTGTGGCCGCCCTGGCCCACTTCTGCCATCGCCCCTTCGCGTATTTCATCGTCCCCGAAAACCTAAGTCGAGGGGGGGATCAGAGAAAGACACCGCCGCCTCTGCGCGACAGAAAACACCAGAGAGAGAAAAGCTCTCCGACAGGCAGAAATCTGTCGGGGAAATTCCTTCCCAGAGAGGGGAGATCGTCGCCATCGTCATCATCATCGCACTGGACTTCATCGGGATCATAATCATCATCTCCATCACCAGCACCTTCATCTCCACCATCACCATGCCATCCCGCTGTAACATCTTGAGTTGAATCTTGTCAAATTCTTAGGGGAAACTTTCCCGGTGTTGATTACTCTTGTGGTTGATGCTATTGAGTGGAACCGTTGAATTAAGGTTTATATTCAGATTATTATTTACCATTATTTCACCTCTGATCATGATCCATATGATGTCTTGTGAGTAGTTCATTTAGTTCTTGAGGACATGGGAGAAGTCAAGATGTTAGTAGTGGAATTATGTTAAGTAATATTTAATGGTTTGATATTTATTTATTGTGGTGCTATTTCACTAGTGGTGTCATGTGAACGTCGACTACATGATACTTCACCATTTATGGGCCTAGTGAGATGCATTATGTATTTGGCTACCAATTGTGGGGTTGCTGGAGTGACAGAAACCTAAACCTCCATTGGGAAACCATTGCACCAGGGAGCATAGGATCTTAGAGTTTAAGGCTGTGGTTAGATTTATCTTAATTACTTTCTTGTATTTACGGATGCTTGCAAGGGATATAATCACAAGTGTGTATTTATCCTGGTAAGGGTAGTGCGCTAGCACAGGTTCACCCCCATAACACTTATCAAACCAATAAAGATTATTTAGCGGTATGAAGCGAAAGCTCTTGACAGAAACTCCCGTGTGTCCTCGAGAACGTTTCGTCATCATAAGTTACACAACCGGCTTGTCCTTTGCTCTAGAAAGGATTGGGCCACTTGCTGCAATTGTTATTACTATCTTTTATTTACTCGCACTTTATTTATTTGCACTACCAAATACCCCTGAAAACCCGTTTGCTAGTATTTACAGTGAATCCTTGATCAAAACCACTTGTCAACACCTTCTGCTCCTCGTTGGGTTCGACACTCTTATTTATCGAAAGTACTACGATACACCCCCTATACTTGTGGGTCATCAAAACTATTTTCTAGCGCCGTTGCCGGGGAGTGAAGCGCTATTGAAGAGTGGAATTGGTAAAGGTAACCGTCGCTGTGAGTATTGTTTTTATTTTTGTCTTTTATTTTTAGTTTATTTTGCTTTGGAGAGTTCTCCATTTGGGTTCCTATTCAGGAACACTATTACCACTGCTGCACATGTGGATGAACCACCACCACCACCACCACCTGCTCAATTAGATCCTTTTAAAATACCTATGAAAATTGTTGAACGTGTTATGGATAACTGCTATTCAGGAGATGGAACTGTCCATCTGGGTGATCACTTACTCTTTATACATGAATTATGCGAGTTGTTCAAGTGTGCAGGTATTTCACCACCAGGTCAAGAGGAAGCTATTCTCTTTATCACTGAAAGGCAGAGCCGAGGAGTGGTATCGCCTGCTTAAGGATGGTCCATCTATTGCTTGGGAGGAAATTGTACCTCTCTTTTTTTCCAAGTTTTATCCTCCAAGTGAAATTCATAAAGATCATAATCAAATATATAACTTTTGGCCTCATGATGGAGAGAGTATTGCCCAAGCATGGGGGAGATTAAAGTTACTAATGCTCAAATGTCCCATTCATGAGCTCCCCAGTAATATTGTTATTGATAAGTTTTATGCGAGTCTTGCTCTTCATGATAAGGATTATTTGGATGCTTCCTCTTTTGGATCATTTACTCATATGAAAGAAGATGCTAAGTGGAATCTTCTTGGATGTATTCAAGAAAATGCTGAAGGATGGGAAAATGACAAAGGTAGGAGGTCAGGTATAAATTATGATTATGAATGCATTAAAACTTTTATGGGAACCGATGACTTTCATAATGTTAGCACTGCTTATGGTCTTGATTCTCAGATACTTGCTAACTATTTTAAGGCTTTTGCCTCTTATCTTGATGTTCCAAAGAAAGGTTGGAACAAATATCATGCGCCTTATAAAGATTCCGTTAGTCATATTCCTGCTACAGCTACTGAAGTTTGTACTATTGATAGCGTTTTGCCTGAACCTTATTTCGAGAAGACGCCTTTCCCTGCTAAGGTAAAGGAGCATTCTACTTTGGTAAGTGTGTCTAATAAAAGTACTAAGAAAGCTGTAGAACCTGATGAGTAAATTACTATTAAGTCTCATGTGGCTATAGTGAAGGACCTTGTTACTAAAGATGTAGGGGATGAACATATTATCTTTTGTGAAGATGCTACTAACATTATTTTACATCCTAGTAGGCGTAGGAAAACAAGTGTTCCTGTTATCTCTGTCAGGATTGGCAATCATTGTTATTATGGTTTATGTGACGTTGGTGCGAGTTCAAGTGCCATTCCTTTAGAGCTTTACAGAGAAATTATGCATGAGATTGGCCCTTGTGAATTAGAGGAGATTGATGTGGTTGTTCAGCTTGCTAACAAAGAGACTGTCTGGCCTCTTGGTATTGTTCGAGATGTGGAAGTTCTATGCGGTAAGACTAAATATCCTACTGATTTTCTAGTACTTGGTACAGAAGCTAGTAAAACTTGTCCTATTATTTTCGGTAGACCCTTTTTGAATACTTGTGGTGCGGTAATAGACTGTAAGAAGGAGATTTTTTTTACTAAGTTTAATGGAGAGTCTTATGAGTTTAATTTTTCTAAGTTTGCTAAGACTTCTTATGAAAATGAAATGCCTAATGAAAATTTTCGAGTTGAACAGCTTGCTTCTATTGCTCTTGCTCCTAATAATGCTTTGCAGCAATTCATGGAGGACCATGAAAGTGAAGTCTACAGGAAGGAAAGAGAAGAGATTGACGATATTTTCCTTCGTCAACCACCATTGATTAAGCACAATTTACCTGTGGAGGATCTTGGTACCACTTTGCCACCTAAAAAAGATCCTATTTTTGAATTAAAACCTTTACCTGATGATCTTAAGTATGCTTATATAGATGATTAGAAAATATATCATGTTATCATCAGTTCTAAGCTTTTAGGAAAGGAAGAAGAAAGGTTATTGGAAGTGTTGAGGAAACATCAAGGAGCTATGGGATATACTCTCGATGATTTAAAAGGGATTTCTCCCACTTTATGTCAGCATGCTATTAATATGGAGGAAGACGCAAAGCCAGTAGTTGAACATCAACGCCGCTTAATTCCCAAGATGAAGGAAGTGGTAAGAAATGAGGTATTGAAGCTCCTTGATGCTGGTATTATTTATCCTATTGCTGATAGTAGATGGGTTAGTCCTGTTCATTGTGTTCCTAAGAAAGGAGGTATGACTGTTGTGCCTAATGAGAATAACGAGCTTATTCCTCAAAGGGTAGTAGTTGGTTGTAGGATGTGCATTGATTTTAGAAAAGTAAACAAAGTTACTAATAAAGATCACTATCCTTTACCGTTTATAGATCAAATGTTAGAGAGGTTGTCTAAGAAGACTCATTTTTGTTTTCTTGATGGTTATTCTGGTTTCTCTCAGATTGCTGTTAGAAAGGAAGATCAAGAGAAAACCACTTTTACTTGTCCTTATGGAACTTATGCTATAGACGTATGTCGTTTGGTTTGTGCAATGCTCCTGCTACTTTTCAAAGATGCATGTATGCTATCTTTCATGGTTTTTGTGAAGAAATTGTGGAAGTTTTCATGGATGATTTCTCCGTCTATGGAACTTCTTTTGATAACTGTTTGCACAATCTTGATAAAGTTTTGAAGAGGTGTGAAGAAACTAATCTTGTTCTTAATTGGGAGAAATGCCACTTTATGGTGAATGAAGGAATTGTTCTTGGACATAAAATTTCTGAAAGAGGTATTGAAGTTGACAGAGCGAAAGTTGAAGCAATTGAGAAAATGCCCTGTCCCAGAGATGTTAAAGGTATTCGTAGTATTCTTGGTCATGCTGGTTTCTATAGGAGGTTTATTAAATATTTCTCTAAGATTTCAAAACCTCTTACTAATCTTCTTCAAAAAGATGTACCATTTGTCTTTGATGATGATTATAAGGAAGCTTTTGAAACTCTTAAGAAGGCTTTAACTACTGCTCCTATTGTTCAAGCACCTGATTGGAATTTACCCTTTAAAATTATGTGTGATGCTAGTGATTTTGCTGTTGGTGCTGTTCTTGGACAGCGCGTAGATAAGAAGTTAAATGTTATTCATTATGCTAGTAAGACTCTTGATGCTGCTCAGAAGAATTATGCTACTACTGAGAAAGAGTTTCTTACTGTTGTTTTTGCATGTGATAAGTTTAGACCTTACATTGTTGATTCTAAAGTTACTATTCATACTAATCACGCTGCTATTAGATATCTTATGTCGAAGAAGGATGCTAAGCCTAGGCTTATTAGATGGGTGTTGCTTTTACAAGAGTTTGATCTGCATATTGTAGATAGGAAAGGTGCTGAAAATCCTGTTGCTGACAATTTGTCTAGATTGGAAAACATTTCTTTTGATCCTATTCCTGTTAATGATAGTTTTCCAAATGAACAGTTGGCTTCAATAAATGTAACTTCGCGAGACCTTCCATGGTATGCTGATTACGCTAACTTTATTGTTTCCAAGTATTTGCCTCCAACCTTTACAGCTCAGCAAAGAAGAAAATTCTTTTATGATTTGAGGCGTTATTTTTGGGATGACCCACACTTATATAAAGAAGGAGTTGATGGTATTATGCGAAGATGTGTTCTGGAATATGAGCAACAAGAAATATTAAGAAAGTGCCATGGAAGTGCTTATGGAGAACATCATGCTGGAGATAGAACCGCACAAAAGGTTCTACAATCAGGTTTTTATTGGCCAACCCTCTTTAAAGATGCTAGAAGGTATGTTTTATCTTGTGATGAATGTCAAAGAGTTGGTAATATCTCTAGGTGTAATGGAATGCCTATGAGTTACACTCTTGTTATTGAACCATTTGATTGTTGGGGATTTGACTTTATGGGTCCTTTTCCTCCTTCAAAAGGCTATACTCATATACTTGTTGCTGTTGATTATGTTACCAAGTGGGTAGAAGCCATACCTACAAAGAGTGTCGATGGTGAGACCTCGTTAAAAATGCTTAAGGACGTTATTTTTCCAAGGTTTGGTGTGCCTAGATATCTTATGACTGACGGAGGTTCTCATTTTACTCATGGCGGTTTTAGAAAAACTCGTGCTAGATATGACGTTAATCATAGAATTGCTTCTGCTTATCATCCCCAAACTAGTGGACAGGTAGATCTTTCAAATAGAGAGATCAAGTTTATCTTGCAGAAGACTGTCAATAGATCTAGGAAAAACTAGGCTAGCAAGTTAAACGATGCTTTATGGGCTTATAGAACTGCTTATAAGAACCCCATGGGCATGACCCCTTACAAGATGGTTTACGTAAAAGTGTGTCACTTGCCCTTAGAATTAGAACACAAAGCTTTATGGGCAGTGAAAGAGCTTAATAGGGATTTTAAACTTGCCGGTAAGAAAAGGTTGTTAGATTTGAGTTATTTAGATGAGTGGAGGAACAAAGCTTATGAGAATGCCAGACTTTTCAAAGAGAAATTCAAGCAATGGCATGATAAGAGAATTCTTAAGAGAGAGTTTCATGTTGGTGAGAAAGTTCTATTGTATAGGTCTCGCCTCAGATTTTTTGCAGGAAAATTACTCTCTAAATGGGAAGGACCTTATGTTATTATGGAAGTGTACCGCTCAGGTGCAATAAAGATTGCCTCATTAAAAGATGACACTATACAAGTGGTTAATGGACAAAGACTCAAACATTATATTGTTGGAGACTCTTATAATGAAGATGTTGATGTTATTCAAACGATTTCTCTGGAAGAGTTCATCCAGGATAATATGCAGGAACCTGCAGAGTTCGTTTTTGAATAGGTAATAGTTCTAGTCAGAAAAGGTTCGCGTAGAACTTTTCCATTAATATTTTTGTTGTTTTTATTAAATATGAAAAATCACGAGACGAAAACGGGAAGGAGAAGGAGTCCGGTGTGATCTCACACATAGGGGGCGCGGGCCCACCCCAGGCCACGCCCACCTATTGTGTGAGCACCTGTAGTGCCCTGCCTTTCGCTAAAGACAGAACTCCTGTGTATCTGTGCCATTCCCTGGATCAGTAGATAGCACCACAGTACAAGATGAGAAATCATTGCAATAGCATCAATATTACAACGTAGATCCAGTTACATAGGTATTCAACCTTACGAGTGCACAACAAAAAGCATAGATTGCAGTGAGCTTCCATCTTCATCAAGTGCCACAGGCAGGCGTGTTGGAATGTAAGCTCGAGATCCTACTCCTGGTTCCTTACTCGAAATAAAACCTGCACATTTGAATATGCAGCCCCAAAGGGGTCAGTACAACAATGTACTGGCAATTGACACATATTTGGTGGATGTTGTGAGGAGTCTATCTACATGAGTATTTGGCTAGTGGATCTCATAGGCTGATTTGCACAAAGCCAGTTTTATCCTATAGTTCTTTCTCAAAGTTTTCTTTCAAAGTTTTATATTTTCAAGGGTCGAAATAACCCCCAAGTACCACATACTAGCTAGGTATGTAGCACTGGGCGAAATTCAACAAAGTCGGAACCTCAGGCACCACCACCCCTCGGAGTGTATGGTCCTTAGTTCCTTCCTAGGGGTTTCTAGACAGATTTTAGTCATTCCAAATCGGTGATGAGATTTTTCCGTACATTCCATGTCTAGAGACTCAATTGTCCATAACCGAGGACACGGCTAATCGATTAGTTTGAACACCTTGCAAGGGTTGTGCACTTTCACCTTACGATTCATTTTATGCCCATACATAAAATGAAACGAGACCTTTTAGAAGGAGAGGGCAACTAACTTGGCAAGCTCCGTTCCCAACCTACAATTCAACTACCACCACTTCTTGCCGACAAGTTGTACTCCCACATCTAATCAGTCAAGACAGAGCCCATAATGTCATAAGGCTGCACTAGAAGTACACTAAGCATGGAAGACATAGTCATCTCTTTGTTCCTGGGTGGCCATCCCGAGCGGTATTCTGAACCCACATCCTCTTAACAAGGCATGCGTCCCAGAACCCACCTACCTCGCCTCCTCTTATCAAACCAATCCACCCAGGTGTTTCATTTTAGTTGAAGTTCTTAATTTGTTCACAAAACACTTTTCAAGTGGTCTTAGCATGGCATCAATATTTTTCAAAGTATTTAGCATCCTATCAGGTAGGGTTTTGAGGGATAGCTACACACTACTAGGATCTAAGCATTTGATAAAACAGTTGATTAAATCACCTATCATGCATACTACAAGAGGTGAATACACTAATGCATAAGTAAAATGGATAAGGAGCATGTGTGTCACTTGCCTTTTTGGAAGATCACAACGTTTCACTTCCCTCAACTAAGCACGTAGCTCTTCGCACAAACTATAGCACAGAAATAACATAACATAAACATACCATACCAACACAATCAATCAAACCAAACAATTGAAAAGTATTGGTTTAACAATTTAGATTGATTGATATGTTATGATAGAAAGATATGGCAAAGGAAATATGAATTGTGAGATATGGATTTGAGAGCTTAGCTGGGGAAGATCAATATAATTTGAGAGGGCATTGGATTGGGTATGAATGGTTGATATTTGAGGGCATGGCTCAAATGGTTCATTGATCAATATGGTGTATAACACATACTATGGTACGGGTTATAACAACTCCACATTAATAGAACCTAAGTTTGAGATGAGTTCATATTCTACTCAAGTAGCACAATTGCAATTTGAATATATATATGAATTAGACAAAGGATAATGAGTGAAATCTTTATGCTTTATCAAAGCATATTGAATCTTGGAATATCTCATGTGGATAAATCACATAAGAGACAAAATAGTGCAATAGCAATACTATTGAATAAGTGTAACAACAATTATTCTTAAATAGTATATTTTACACTTAGACAATGGGCTAGGAAATGTGAAGCATTGAGTTACTCAATTAACTCATTTGTTAATTGAATAGTTCTATGCAAGGTTAAGATCGAGTAGACATGAATAAATGGCCATAGGTAAAAGATATGTATGGATGATGTTTGAAAATATGGCTTAAGGTTTCTAATGAGTAATTGGGATTAGGTTAAGTACTATGATGTGGATTTGATCAATACCATAGTAGCAAAGTTAGAAACTAAGATAGAAAGTATCACACTTTACTCAAATGACACATTTGTAATTTGAATAAGTCGGTACTATGCAAGATAGGTCTAAGTGAATATGATCTTGATCAAGAGGTTGTTTAGATAACATTGATGACTAGGTATGATCATAGGTTTTCTAAAGTAGAAGAAATCATTGATTGAAATAGAAATAGAATTAATCTATATAGGAATACTCACATTCTCATATTAGAATTCGAATAATTGTGGAGTGGTTCAAGAAAATATGGGTGTGATACTACTGGATAGCTTGCAGTAATACAAAGTGTGTGCACGTATCAAATTTGGATTTTCTTGATCCTATGATGTTCTACAAGTTCTAAGGAATCCAGAGACTACAAATTTGTAGTTTTTGGACACTTGGTTCAAAAGATACGAATTAAACAAACTAACAGAAGGTTCGATTCAAATCTGAATATAGATTCAAATTAAACCCATAAAATATGAAGTTTTATTGTACTACTGGATTGTACTTTTCCTAAGGATTCCAACGAGGTATTATTTGCTATTTTTGGACTTATAAATCAAAAGATATGAATTTTGCAAGATTGGAATGGAATCTGATTCGAAATCTTAAATCGAATTCGTTTTAAATCAGAGGTGGCCACGCGGCAGTTCCTCATTGGAGGGTACCGTTTCGGCCGGATCGACGATACGAACCATCGGATCAAACTTCGATTGGACTGCTCCAGATCTGGGAATACCCCTTCGGGTTAAAGTTCTATTACACGCCTCTGGATCTAGATCCTACGGTCGAGATCAAGTCGGGAGAGCTCACCGAGGGGATTAGGGTTTCCCGGCCGTCTCCGGCGAGGTACGGCCAGAGGTCGAACTCCGGCGAGCTTCCGACGGGTTCTGGACGGCGGCGATGCTATGACGGGGATCAGAACGATGAGGCAAGCTCGAGAGCGTGAATCTCCGCCTCGATCGCTTCCAGATGAAGGAGTAAAGGACGGCTGGAGGAGCTTCGGACGCAAGGTGTGCTTCGGCCAAGCACCGACGCGTCGATTATCTGCACAAAAGAGTGACTCATTGGTGTCAGAAGGTGCGCCGATGGAAACTAAGAAGGATGGGGTAAGAGAGAGGGCGTGGGGTGGTCCGGTCTCATCAAAATTCGGCGTTCTTGCCTGCGGGAATGACGAACTCCGGCAAGCGATTTTGCCAGCCTGGCGGCGCTATTACACGGGGAAGCAGAGGGGAAAGCAAGAGGGGGTGGAGACCTTCTTATAGGCGCAGGATAGCATCAAAACGGCAGGGGAATAAAGCGGGATTTAACACCGAAGGAGTTTACTGCACGGGCTTTACTCCGGCGTGATCACCGGCTAGGGGAGAGGGATGACATGTGGGGCCCACATGGCAGCGAGAGAGAGAGGACAGAGGGTACCGGTTCGGGGCGGGGTGTTGCTGGGCCGTGGGCTCGTTCTGGCCGTGGGCTGGAATGGTTCCCGGGGTCCAGTTTCATATTTTTCCTTTTCTTTCTCTTTTCTTTTTCTGTTTTCTAATTCTTTCATAGATTTTGCATATTGAATCCAAACAAGGTCAAACCAATTTCTAAATTTTTGTAAAATTCAACACTACATTTTAACACAGTAATGGGACAATTCCCATGGCAAGAATCATTTTCAAGATGATTCCTTTCAATTGGCCAACATGCTTTATTTTGCATAAAGCAATATGTTGGATTAGGGTTTGAAAATAATCCTTTTAAAATAAGAGGATAACAATTTGTAATATTATTATTTTCAAATCACCTTTTGCAAAGCAAACCTTTTTAGACAATAGAATCATTTTTGGAGGTATCCTTTGCAAGTAGCTTGCATAGGTTTGAATAAAAGGAAAGAAAATAGTATTTCGATTACTTGATCTTTCTCAAAGAAGTTCTTCAAGAAAGGGATAGGAAGTTCAAAATAGTTTTCTAATAAGGCTTTCAAATAGACTCAAAAGTTTTAAATCTTTGTGAATTTTCAATCAACACAAGCAAAATAAAAACAAAAAAAAATTCCCCCAAAATTTGACAAAATCTTGGGATGTTACAGACTACCACCCTTAAAGAAATCTCATCCTCGAGATTGGAGAATGGTTACAAGGTTTAAAGATCCTAATGGAATTAGGGTGCTACCACCCTTAAAAGAAAAAAATTCTTCGTGGTATCTTGATGCTTCCTTAGGCACTTGCATTTTGTTCCCAGCTTGAATTCACCGTTGCGCCATTTTTCCTGAATTCGCTCTTCTCAGAAGTGTCGATGTTCGCCGCTATGTTCAAAAGTGGGCATTCCAAAGGTTCCATCCAATTCTGGTGATAGGCAGATATCATCCATCGCGTTGTCTTCAACAAGGTAGTCCACATCTTCCAAGAATGTGTATCTAGCCTTCTCTTGGTCGGCCCTCACCAAGGCCAAGACAGCATACAGACCATCACCATACTCCTTGTTGCTTTTCGGCTGATTTTTATTACAGAATCTCAAAAGATGACCCAGTGCCAAGTACTGCATGCTTGCCCCACGAACATGATGGGACCACACATCCCAATGAGTTAGGATGGCATCTCTCTGCAGTCTTCTCATGTATTTCATAGGGGTAAACAAGGTGGATTCTGTAAGAGGTACTGGCATCTTTAAGGGACGGAAGGTTGCCTTATAACCAGCATTGTTGAACCCATTCAAGTTACCGGAGTATGTCGTGTTACTTGCCACAGGTATCAGATGGTCCTTAAGAATTCCTTTAGCAACCGTCTTCATAGTTGTTGAAAGGCACTGAGCAGCTTGATCGCATCTCGAAGATAAACTCCTTCTCAGGGAAAAGGGATCCGACGATGCTTTCATGGGCAGGAAAATAGTTCCATGGATTTGGAGAGTTGTCTCGTAACATCGTAGGTCGGGATGGGGTAGACTTCGGTGGCGTAGGGCTCTGGAATCAGGTGGCAATCTCATAGTTGGTGGTGGCAGTCTCTGTTGTGGCTCTCCGGAGAGGAGTGAACTCTCTTTTATAGGCTCGGGGAGGTAGTCGAACAGGCCGCGTGTGGAGTCGAAACGAAAAGTCGGGGAGGTGAATTGAAGTCGAAGTTGAACCGCCTTCGCATTCAAGGCCCACTGAGAAAAACGCTTCGGAAACGTGTAGTCGTTCCTCACCGTATTCTTACGTTTTGGCCACACTGGCGCACTATAAGGGGTGTAGCGTATTTATCCTCCTAAGGTCATGGTTTAAAGACGTCGCCTCTCATGTAGGTATGTCTCTCTAGGTATGTAAAACCAACATTACGAGAGCGAATAATAAGAGTAGTAGGAGTGGTGATCAATCCATCCTGCACCCAAATCATTACTTCATACATGGTTTTGCAAACCTCGTATTCTAACTCTTGGTCAACCTCACTAGATTTTAAACAAGGTTTTGTCGCAATTGGGACCAAGTCCCCGCATCCTGTTTCAAATTTTGAAAATAAAATCTATCGTTTCCTAACTAGGGTTTTGGGCAAACTCGGCCGTAAGGCGATAACTCTTGCGTTGTAAAACTTTTAGCTTGCTGAAATTAGGAGAAAATTACATCTATACAAGGAGTTACTCATTGGGCTTACAAGTCCATCCTTCATTATTTACTGGTAATAATCGAATATAGGTTTCTTCTAGGTCGATCATACTTTGTTGTGTCTTCACCTTGTATCTGCGGCATCCTTCAGTCATCCCAATTTACTGAAGCCTTGGAGCCCCATTCTCTGAACATTTATCCGAGTAGTGTCCCTTTTGCTTGTACTTGTAACAGGTGATCAACCGGATGTCTCTCTTTACGCTATCTTGCACGTTTACTTTATGGTACCTTCCTGGACATTTGCTCACATAGTGTCCTAGTTCCTTGCATTTGAAACACATCACCTTGCTGTTGTCCTTCTTCCTTTTTGGTCTTTCTAGGGCTAGAAGATCTCTCACTTCATTTTCTTCATAATCCACTACGGTTGCGGGAAAGCTTTCTCGTTTCTTCGAGCAATCCCTGGAAAAGTGTCCTTCTTCTCCACATGAGTAGCAACATTTAGTGGTAGGGTTGTGTGTTGTACCCACGACTTTATCTTCCATCTTTCTTTTGAGTCTTCCATCTCCAGGGGTCTTTCCTAGCAGTTGGCTCATTCTATCCTTGGCTTGTTGATTCATTCGTTGCACCGTGTAATAAAACTTACATTCAGCAGGAATGTGATTGGTTTCTTCACATAGGAAACAAGTAACTTGGGTCATGGGACATTCTTCAACTGGGTGACTCAGGTCACAGTAGGGACACTCTTCATGACAGTTCTTAGAGACATGCCCTACTTCTCCGTATCTCTTACAGGCCTGACATATTATCTCAGTATCAACTTTTGTTGGTTTCTCCCTATGTTCGTCTTGTGGCAGGCTGTTATTGGTACTAGACACAATCTGGGACACCATTTGTACTATCCGTGAATGATTGTCCAGTACTTGCTGCACTCCCAAAGGTAATTCCTTACTCTCACGGTTAGACATATTCTGAGTCATCATCCGGGTAATTTCGGTTTGTGCTTCAAATAACTGTTGCATTGCCATCACCAATTGAGGGTTGTTGCGGTTGTTCGGGTGTTGAGGTTTCATCTGTTTGGATTTTAGGATAGGCTTAGAGATTAGCATAGATGAGGGTTAGACAGAAGAGACCTTAGGAAGGTTCCTACCCAAACACAGCAGGACAAGAGAAAACATCTTTCTACAAAACTCTAACAGACATTGCAACCAGCATTAATAGTATGGATTGTCACATCAAACATAGATCCTCAAGCTCAACAAGTCGAACTACAAGTTTTAAGAAAGCGAGGTCTAGTAGGGTCATACCACTAGGTGGCACGACTAACTATTACAAGATCGTCGATTTATTACATCATGTGGTGGTCTTACTACTTGAACTGCTCAAGATAAGCTCTAGTGTTCCCTGTCTTGCGTCGCTTCACCACAGGGCTAGGTGGCGCCGCATGAACCTTCTCCACAGAATCTCCCTCTACCGTGGGCTGGCAAGGCTCTAGCTTCTTAGGCTCTGCTCCAACCTGCTCCGAGGTCGACTCCTTCCTCTCTTCAGTAGGTATTGTTCCTTTCTTGGGCGGCCAAGGTTTATACTTCATCAGGTCCTGGTGAAGATAAATGCACTGTCCTCGAAAGCCTACAATATGGGCCTCCTGATCCTCGACCTTGCCTGACAGCTTATCATTGGCGGCCTCAAGGGATTTGTTCTTCTCCTTCAGCTTCTCTATCGTGTTCTCTAGTTGCTCTATCTTCTCATCTTTCTGCAGGAGCTGATACTTGGCATCATCAGTGGCATCCATCTCACTGCGCAGCATGTCCTCTAGGTTGAAGGCATAGGATCCCATGTCCTCCAACTGTATCTCATTCCATGCTAAATTCTCATGACGCCCTGGAGTCCTCAAGGCCCATCCCTCGTGGTTGCGTCTCCCAAACTGGTAGATGGAATTGTCCAACTCTGATATCTCCTGGACGTACATACCACAGATGCGAGCTAGTGCCTCCTCCATGGCCATCATGACACCGGTCTCCCAACCTGGGTATATCCTCGAGTACACCACTGCCTCCGTGGGAGTACCAATGGTGCGACCCTCAATCCTGGTCTCAATCTCCCAGCGGACGATCTCGGGAACCACACAGGGTATCACTCTACCACGAAAAGTGGGAGGTGACAGGTTCAGCATCCGAGAGAGGCGAGATAGCTAATCACTAAACAGCTCGTCGTCATCGTCATAGGGGACCTTCAGCTTGGTGAACGTCATCTAAAATTTTGAAAGAAAAACAGTGTAAGTAAATGAAAGTGATAAGTCTTACGAGGAAAAATAAAGCAAACTATACTTGTAATGCAATAAAAAATTTAAAACACATCCTAAACGCAATGATATCCATTTGATATCATTTTTGGGTTTTCCTAGTGTAATCCAAACCTAGGGTCTCGATCCTACAGGCAACACTATGCTCTGATACCATTCTGTAGCGCCCTGCCTTTGGCTAAATTAGGCAGAACTCCTGTGTATCTATGCCATTCCCTGGATCAGTAGATAGCACCACAGTACAAGATGAGAAATCATTGCAATAGCATCAATATTACAACGTAGATCCAGTTACATAGGTATTCAACCTTACGAGTGCACAACAAAAAGCATAGATTGCAGTGAGCTTCCATCTTCATCAAGTGCCACAGGCAGGCGTGTTGAATGTAAGCTCGAGATCCTACTCCTGGTTCCTTACTCGAAATAAAACCTGCACGTTTGAATATGCAGCCCCAAAGGGGTCAGTACAACAATGTACTGGCAATTGACACATATTTGGTGGATGTTGTGAGGAGTCTATCTACATGAGTATTTGGCTAGTGGATCTCATAGGCTGATTTGCACAAAGCCAGTTTTATCCTATAGTTCTTTCTCAAAGTTTTCTTTCAAAGTTTTATATTTTCAAGGGTCGAAATAACCCCCAACTACCACATACTAGCTAGGTATGTAGCACTGGGCGAAATTCAATAAAGTCGGAAACTCAGGCACCACCACCCCTCGGAGTGTATGGTCCTTAGTTCCTTCCTAGGGGTTTCTAGACAGATTTTAGTCATTCCAAATCGGTGATGAGATTTTCCGTACATTCCATGTCTAGAGACTCAATTGTCCATAACCGAGGACACGGCTAATTGATTAGTTTGAACACCTTGCAAGGGTTGTGCACTTTCACCTTACGATTCATTTTATGCCCATACATAAAATGAAACGAGACCTTTTAGAAGGAGAGGGCAACTAACTTGGCAAGCTCCGTTCCCAACCTACAATTCAACTACCACCACTTCTTGCCGACAAGTTGTACTCCCACATCTAATCAGTCAAGACAGAGCCCATAATTTCATAAGGCTGCACTGGAAGTACACTAAGCATGGAAGACATAGTCATCTCTTTGTTCCTGGGTGGCCATCCCGAGTGGTATTCTGAACCCACATCCTCTTAACAAGGCATGCGTCCCAGAACCCACCTACCTCGCCTCCTCTTATCAAACCAATCCACCCAGGTGTTTCATTTTAGTTGAAGTTCTTAATTTGTTCACAAAACACTTTTCAAGTGGTCTTAGCATGGCATCAATATTTTTCAAAGTATTTAGCATCCTATCAGGTAGGGTTTTGAGGGATAGCTACACACTACTAGGATCTAAGCATTTGATAAAACAGTTGATTAAATCACCTATCATGCATACTACAAGAGGTGAATACACTAATGCATAAGTAAAATGGATAATGAGCATGTGTGTCACTTGCCTTTTTGGAAGATCACGACGTTTCACTTCCCTCAACTAAGCACGTAGCTCTTCGCACAAACTATAGCACAGAAATAACATAACATAAACATACCATACCAACACAATCAATCAAACCAAACAATTGAAAAGTATTGGTTTAACAATTTAGATTTATTGATATGTTATGATAGAAAGATATGGCAAAGGAAATATGAATTGTGAGATATGGATTTGAGAGCTTAGCTGGGGAAGATCAATATAATTTGAGAGGGCATTGGATTGGGTATGAATGGTTGATATTTGAGGGCATGGCTCAAATGGTTCATTGATCAATATGGTGTATAACACATACTATGGTACGGGTTATAACAACTCCACATTAATAGAACCTAAGTTTGAGATAAGTTCATATTCTACTCAAGTAGCACAATTGCAATTTGAATATATATATATGAATTAGACAAAGGATAATGAGTGAAATCTTTATGCTTTATCAAAGCATATTGAATCTTGGAATATCTCATGTGGATAAATCACATAAGAGACAAAATAGTGCAATAGCAATACTATTGAATAAGTGTAACAACAATTATTCTTAAATAGTATATTTTACACTTAGACAATGGGCTAGGAAATGTGAAGCATTGAGTTACTCAATTAACTCATTTGTTAATTGAATAGTTCTATGCAAGGTTAAGATCGAGTAGACATGAATAAATGGCCATAGGTAAAAGATATGTATGGATGATGTTTGAAAATATGGCTTAAGGTTTCTAATGAGTAATTGGGATTAGGTTAAGTACTATGATGTGGATTTGATCAATACCATAGTAGCAAAGGTAGAAACTAAGATAGAAAGTATCACACTTTACTCAAATGACACATTTGTAATTTGAATAAGTCGGTACTATGCAAGATAGGTCTAAGTGAATATGATCTTGATCAAGAGGTTGTTTAGATAACATTGATGACTAGGTATGATCATAGGTTTTCTAAAGTAGAAGGAATCATTGATTGAAATAGAAATAGAATTAATCTATATAGGAATACTCACATTCTCATATTAGAATTCGAATAATTGTGGAGTGGTTCAAGAAAATATGGGTGTGATACTACTGGATAGCTTGCAGTAATACAAAGTCACTGCAATTGGAATCACTCAAAAATAAGTTATAGAATTTGAATTATGATCAGATTAGTGATTTGGATAGATTTGAATGCACAAAGTGTGTGCACGTATCAAATTTGGATTTTCTTGATCCTATGATGTTCTACAAGTTCTATGGAATCCAGAGACTACAAATTTGTAGTTTTTGGACACTTGGTTCAAAAGATACGAATTAAACAAACTAATAGAAGGTTTGATTCAAATCTGAATATAGATTCAAATTGAACCCATAAAATATGAAGTTTTATTGTACTACTGGATTGTACTTTTCCTAAGGATTCCAACGAGGTATTATTTGCTATTTTTGGACTTATAAATCAAAAGATATGAATTTTGCAAGATTGGAATGGAATCTGATTCGAAATTTTGAATCGAATTCATTTTAAATCAGAGGTGGCCACGCGGCAGTTCCTCATTGGAGGGTACCGTTTCGGCCGGATCGACGATACGAACAATCGGATCAAACTTCGATTGGACGCTCCAGATCTGGGAATACCCCTTCGGGTTAAAGTTCTATTACACGCCTCTGGATCTAGATCCTACGGTCGAGATCAAGTCGGGAGAGCTCACCGAGGGGATTAGGGTTTCCCGGCCGTCTCCGGCGAGGTACGGCCAGAGGTCGAACTCCGGCGAGCTTCCGACGGGTTCTGGACGGCGGCGATGCTATGACGGGGATCAGAACGACGAGGCAAGCTCGAGAGCGTGAATCTCTGCCTCGATCGCTTCCAGATGAAGGAGTAGAGGACGGCTGGAGGAGCTTCGGACGCAGGTGTGCTTCGGCCAAGCACCGACGCGTCGATTATCTGCACAAAAGAGTGACTCATTGGTGTCAGAAGGTGCGCCGATGGAAACTAAGAAGGATGGGGTAAGAGAGAGGGCGTGGGGTGGTCCGGTCTTGTCAAAATTCGGCGTTCTTGCCTGCGGGAATGACGAACTCCGGCAAGCGATTTTGCCGGCCTGGCGGTGCTATTACACGGGGAAGCAGAGGGGAAAGCAAGAGGGGGTGGAGACCTTCTTATAGGCGCGGGATAGCATCAAAACGGCAGGGGAATAAAGCGGGATTTAACGCCGAAGGAGTTTACTGCACGGGCGTTACTCCGGCGTGATCACCGGCTAGGGGAGAGGGATGACATGTGGGGCCCACATGGCAGCGAGAGAGAGAGGACAGAGGGTACCAGTTCGGGGCGGGGTGTTGCTGGGCCGTGGGCTCGTTCTGGCCGTGGGCTGGAATGGTTCCCGGGGTCCAGTTTCATATTTTTCCTTTTCTTTCTCTTTTCTTTTTCTGTTTTCTAATTCTTTCATAGATTTTGCATATTGAATGCAAACAAGGTCAAACCAATTTCTAAATTTTTGTAAAATTCAACACTACATTTTAACACAGTAATGGGACAATTCCCATGGCAAAAATCATTTTCAAGAAGATTCCTTTCAATTGGCCAACATGCTTTATTTTGCATAAAGCAATATGTTGGATTAGGGTTTGAAAATAATCCTTTTAAAATAAGAGGATAACAATTTATAATATTATTATTTTCAAATCACCTTTTGCAAAGCAAAGCTTTTTAGATAATAGAATCATTTTTGGAGGTATCCTGTGCAAGTAGCTTGCATAGGTTTGAATAAAAGGAAAGAAAATAGTATTTCGATTACTTGATCTTTCTCAAAGAAGTTCTTCAAGAAAGGGATAGGAAGTTCAAAATAGTTTTCTAATAAGGCTTTCAAATAGACTCAAAAGTTTTAAATCTTTGTGAATTTTCAATCAACACAAGCAAAATAAAAACAAAAAAAAATTCCCCCAAAATTTGACAAAATCTTGGGATGTTACAGCACCCCGGAGCTCGTTTCCGTCCCGGTTTCCTCCTGTGACTTGGATTCGATGTTTAATTTTTGCCTATATAACCCCCCGGAGTACCCGAGGTTTGTATATCTTGTTTTCGTAGTGTTTTCCTTTCGAGTTGTTTATGTCAGGAGTTGTTCTCAGTACTAGGCGGATCATGGCTTCCTCGAGCAACGACAAGGAGAAGATGCCTCCAGAAGATGACCACCAAGACCTTCGGCTGAAGGAAGAAGTTGAAAGTGAGGCCGAGGAAGAAGAGATGGAAGAAGATCAAAGTTCACGCCCGAGCACCATGATTGCAAACATTGGGGTGGTGACAAGTCATGACAAGTTCAAGAAGAGTGCACGTATAAGAACCGGAGGGGGTGTGCTGCGCCACATCTTAGCTCCACGGACATCTCCGCCAGGCAACAACCCTTTCCATACTCTAATACATGAACATCAGATTAAAAAGGTGCCTAGATCACGATTGCCCTCTGGTTGGGATATAGATCGTTCTAACAGTGCAGGGAGAGAAAGTTCCAAGTTTGAAGAAGGATGGGGAAATAATTCCAAGAGCTGGGACTCTCTGGCTGACAGGTTCATGAGCCGTATTGAGCACAATTCAGAGATGATTTGTAACCTCAGTCACAAGATTGATGATTTAAAGATTTGATTGAGAAGCTTATTAAAGACTACCCACCACCGCCAAAAGAGTAATTCGTCATTGGTATAGGCATCCCCTTGGCTTGTTCCAAGCTTGGGGGAGTGCCGCGGTATCACATCATCATCTTTTGCTCATTTACTTTTCAAGTAGAGTCATATCATGAATAAAGAAGTTATCTTATAGAATAGTTTGCAGTGTGGAAGTATCCTCCTTAGTTGATTATCTATGTATCCCTTGGTGTGAGTTGCGGTAATGAAGTATTAATGAGAAGTTTTATTGTTTACTTTCCGCACACTTTATTTTAGTTTGCAATGTTTCTTATATGATTAGTCTTGTTGATTAGTATTGGTATCACTTTGGGAGCATGAGTAAATTTAGTTGGTTTTGGCAAACTTAGCTTGGTCAGTAGCAACATTACCTTGAGTTTTGAGTAGAAAAAGAAGAAAGAAGTGCTAGTAGATACATCATTTCAGCTTTCCTTCATGTTTGGCTTATAAGCAATATTATTCTCAAAGTTAAAATTATTGTACCTTCAAGGAAGTTTGCATGATTGTTCCTATTATATGTATGTTTGTTTGTTTCATGCAACTCTTATGCTTGCTACCCAGCCTTGCTAGCCAAAAACCTGTACTGAGAGGGAATACTTCTCGTGCATCCAACTCCCAAAAACCAAGTTACTTCCAAAGAGTCCACTATAAATTCCTATACATGGTATTTCAAGCCATTCCATGTAAATTTTCATGTGCTACCTTTCAAAAACCTTCAAATACTTCTCATTTTGTGCCACTGTTTTTAGCTCATGAGGACGTAGTGGATGGGTTTGTTATCTTCCATACTAAATTAAGTACCCCTCGACTAGGCAGCTTCATCTGCTCGTCATTAATTTTGCAAGGGAGCTGGTCAGACCATTGTAATCTCAAAAAGAAAAGAAAAAGAGACTCCTCCATGGTATGTGAAAGTTGGTTGGCACCCGATGGAATCGGTTAGCCATGGTTTGAGAAAGGAAAAGGTGGGGAGGAGTGCCAAGCTATAAAAGAGCACAATTGTGCCAATTAATCAACATCTCGAAACCGCTCTCACTTGTTTAGTATGGAAGATATCAAGAACTCCGTTGCTAGTCGTTGACAAAAGCAACCACCTCTCAAAACAACTTTTATCTCTATTTTACAAATGAAAAGCTCTAGCACATGTTTAATCCCTGCTTCCCTCTGCGAAGGGCCTATCTTTTACTTTTATGTTGAGTCAACCTATTCCCTTCTATCTCAAGCAAGCATTTGAGTTGTTATGTTTCACTCATCCATTTGTTGATCCGCTCAATCATGTTTACTAACTTCTTTTGTTTAGTATAATGCTTTTATCTGAAGGAATATATCTTTGAAAGCTTTCCATGATTACAAAGAGTTTGTCTTGTTGAGCATATAGTTTTTTCTATATTAGCTCTGTTTTAAAAGGCTCTGTTCAAAAGCAAGTATAGTTTGTTCATTGTTCTCTGACCAAGAACTAAGGTGTGCCATCACCAATTATAGTTTACCTTGTGCATCTTTGTTTGTGATTCCCTTTTACTTATTGCAAGTCTAGATCATATAAAGGGAAGTTGTTGTCTATTATAATTTGTGCCTTGGTGAATGTGATGCTTCTTTTCCATATTTTAATTATCGACACTTTACTCCATAAACCTGTGGTCATGTTTACCGAGTTTAGTTTTCGCTTGGGGACAAGCGAGGTCTAAGCTTGGGGGGGTTGATATGTCCATTTTGCTTTACTATTTTGTATCATAGTTTACTGTTATTCATTGATATATTTCACATTTAGAGATGATAATTATGTTGTTTCCTCTGTTTTTACATGTTTGATGATCATTGGAGGATTTGCCGCCGGAGTCAGGATTCTGCTGGAAAAGGACTGTCAAGACACCATATTTCTGAAGATCAGGAAATTCCAGAAAAATACCAGAAAATTATATTTTACCAGAAGACTGAAGAAGCCAAAAGGACGAGTCGAGAGGATCCACAGGGCAGGCTCACACACAGGGGGCGCGGCCTAGCCCCTGGCCGCGCCGGCCTGTTGTGTGGCCGCCCTGCCCACTTCTGCCATCGCCCCTTCGTGTATTTCATCGTCCCCAAAAACCTAAGTCAAGGGGGGCTCAGAGATAGACACCGCCACCTCTGCGGGGCGGAAAACACCAGAGAGAGAAAAGCTCTCCGGCAGGCAGAAATCTGTCGGGGAAATTCCTTCCCGGAGAGGGGAGATCGTCGCCATCGTCATCATCATCGCACTGGACTTCATCGGGATCATCATCATCATCTCCATCACCAGCACCTTCATCTCCACCATCACCACGCCATCCCGCTGTAACATCTTGAGTTGAATCTTATCAAATTCTTAGGGAAAACTTTCCCGGTCTTGATTACTCTTGTGGTTGATGCTATTGAGTGGAACCGTTGAATTAAGGTTTATGTTCAGATTGTTATTTACCATTATTTCACCTCTGATCATGATCCATATGATGTCTTGTGAGTAGTTCATTTAGTTCTTGAGGACATGGGAGAAGTCAAGATGTTAGTAGTGGAATTATGTTAAGTAATATTTAATGGTTTGATATTTATTTGTTGTGGTGCTATTTCACTAGTGGTGTCATATGAACGTCGACTACATGATATTTCACCATTTATGGGCCTAGTGAGATGCATTGTGTATTTGGCTACCAATTGTGGAGTTGTTGGAGTGACAGAAACCTAAACCTCCATTGGGAAACCATTACACCAGGGAGCGTAGGATCTTAGAGTTTAAGGCTATGGTTAGATTTATCTTAATTACTTTCTTGTATTTGCAGATGCTTGCAAGGGGTATAATCACAAGTGTGTATTTATCCTGGTAAGGGTAGTGCGCTAGCACAGGTTCACCCCCATAACACGTATCAAACCAATAAAGATTATTTAGTGGTATGAAGCGAAAGCTCTTGACAGAAACTCCTGTGTGTCCTAGAGAACATTTGGTCATCATAAGTTACACAACCGGCTTGTCCTTTGCTCTAGAAAGGATTGGGCCACTTGCTGCAATTGTTATTACTATCTTTTATTTACTCGCACTTTATTTATTTGCACTACCAAATACCCCTGAAAACCTGTTTGCTAGTATTTACAGTGAATCCTTGATCAAAACCACTTGTCGACACCTTCTGCTCCTCATTGGGTTTGACACTCTTATTTATCGAAAGTACTATGATACACACCCTTGATGCGTGGTAAATGACCAGCCCGTTGGGAACCCCAAGAGGAAGGTGTGATGAATATAGCAGCAGATTTTCCCTCAGTTAAGAAACCAAGGTTTATCGTTCAGGAGAGGAGAGACAAACGACTGAAGGTGATGCTTGCAAGCTTCGCGACAGCTTCGGACAATTTATATATGGCGCCTCGTCCAAGCTTTGCTTTGCGAGCAGCAACATGGAACCTGCACACAACACAACCAAATACTTTGTTCCCAACTTGCGATGAGGTTGTCAATCTCACCGGTTTGCTTGAAACAAAGGGTATGAGTGTATCGAGTGGAAAATAGTGAAAGTATACGAGTAAAGTAAACAGTGCGAGTAAAGTAAACAGGTGATAGCAATATAAAGGAAATAGGACCGGGGTCCACAGTTCACTAGTGGTGTCTCTCCATAAGATAAAATAATACATGCTGGGTAAACAAATTACAGTTGGGCAATTGATAGAATAAAGATAAACGTGATATGTCAAGAAGATCACTATGCGATTTACTCTGCGCATTACAACAAAATACATAGACCGCCATCCAACTGCATCTATGACTAATAATCCACTCATGGGGATATCATCCGAACACCCCATGAGTATTAAGTTGCGAACAACAGATAATTGCATTAAGCAAAGTGTGTAATGTAAACAAAGCATATGCCCTCGAGCATATGAATGTTGTTTTCTCCCTAGTAGCAATATCACATCTACAACCTTAGAGGTTTCTGTCACTCCCCCAGGTTAAATAGAGGCATGAACCCACTATCGAGCATAAATACCCCCTCTTGGAGTCACTAGCAACTACTCGGCCAAGATAGCTACTAACAACGGAGAGCATGCAAGATCATAAACAACATAGAGATAACATAAGATATATTTCAGTACAGCAACTCAATCATAACACCAATATTCATCGGATCCCAACAAACCAAACATGTAGAATTACATAATGGTGATCTCAATCATGTAGGGCAGCTCATGAGATCTAAACATGAAGCACATGGTGGAGGAGACAACCATCTAGCTACTGCTATGGACGCGTAGTCCAAGGTAGACTACTCACTCATCGCTCCGGAGGCAAGCATGGCGATGAAGAAGACCTCCGGTGGTGATTCCCCTCTCTGGCAGGGTGCCGGGAAGAGCTTCTAGACCCTTCCGATCTTTGGGTCGACGGCGGCGGCGGATCGCGATGTGTTCTGGAAACGTGATCGGGTACTTAGGTTTTTTTCCCGTCGGGGGGTCTTTATAGGCGAAAGGGCATCGTCAGAGGTGGCCCGAGGCATCCTCACACATAGGGGGCACAGCCAGGGGCTGGGCCGCGCCGCCCTGGTGTGTGGCGCCCTCGTGGCCCCCCTCCAACTCCTCTTCGGATCTCTGGAAGCTTCCGGGGAAAATAAGACTTCAGGAACTTGTTTCGTCCAATTCCGAGAATATTTCCTGTGTAGCACTTCTGAAACACAAAAACAACAGAAAACAGGGAACTAGCACTGTGGCGACTTGTTAGTAGGTTAATTCCGGAAAATGCATAAAAGTGCCACGAAGTGTAACGAAACATTTGGCAAATGGTGTAAAAACAAGCATGGAGCATCAAAAATTATGGATACGTTGGAGACGTATCAGCATCCCCAAGCTTAACTCCTGCTCGTCCTCGAGTAGGTAAGTGATAACAAAGAATAGTTTTTGAGGTGACATGCACCTACACAATCTTGATCATATATGTAAGCATTTGTGAGCTGGGATCATAAGAACTTAAAACATGGACATGAAAGATATAATCTTGACAATAGAAACTTAGCAACCATGTTATAAACATGCAAATGAACACAAACAAAAGATCATGAAAATGAAACAATGAAAGTCAAACGTGTGTTCAAATTATAAGGAAAAACATACAAATGGTTTTCAGCTTGTCCTTCAAAGAGAGCAAAACATAAATGCATAGGACACCTTCAAGTTTAAGAGGGCGACTAGATGCAAATAATTTGAGAACAGGTGAAACCAACAATATGAATCAATCAATGAAAACTTTGGGACAATGCACATTATACTAAGAATGACAACTATGCTCTCTTAATGGTGCATAAAGATAGAAGGTGGTGACTCAACATAAAAGTAAAAAGAAAGGCCCTTCGCGGAGGGAAGCAGTGATTGCAAGTTTTATAACCTTCAAAAATTATGGTACTTACCGGCTTTGAGCTCTCATTGCCCCCATCATAAGCATCTTGAATGGTTAGAGTTAATGCGAGAACAATTATGATGCATATGCTTGACAAATCATAAGTTGAAAACCTCGTGTCCCGTGAATACGAGTACCCAAACCTCATGCTACTCAACTTAGAGTCCCAAGCAAGGCTCTTGTCATTGTAGGTATATATGTATCATCGAGAACCGCCAACGGGGTACCTCCGTGCCCGATGACATGGAACAAGCCCACATCAAAATGACAGGACAAGCAGACAATGAACACCTCGACATCTCTTTTATTTACCATTTGTATAGCTTTTTATTTTGAGATGCGTCGTTGAATGTCCACTATGGGCATGCTGCAAATTTCCACCATGAATTATGCATGGCTTAGATTGGCGGCCCAGGCGTTTCCCTAACACATATACAAACTCCATGATCCCCGCAAGATTCCCAATTCATTTCACACCGCGGGCATCCATAAACAAAAGATCACGATATCAACTCAAATAAGAAGTGCAATGTTGAAAGCTTGCCCCATGAAAGCATGGTTGGGCTAGTCTCCAACTTACAACTTGCAAGCATAACAACTCAACATAAGAGACTACAATGTCAAATTTTTAAGAACAGGAAAAAGTAAAGTGTGCCTTCCGGTTCGTGAGAGCTTTACTGACCAATTTTCGCATAACACTGGTTGTTTAATTTGAAGAGAAAATAAAAGCAAGTCAAATTTACTTGGAATAGCAAATTTCTAGTAGGTATGTATGGTGGAAACTTTGGCAAACTTGGTTTTTAGGAGTTGGATGCACGAGTAGAGCTCATACTCAGTACAAGGCGAGGGCTAGCAAAAGACTGGGAGCGACCAAATAAGAGAGCAATAATGGCCATAATCATGCAAAGCGACAAAGCGACATTAAAAGAAGCATAAGATGGCATCAAAAGTCAAAAACTAAATGATCATAGAGGCTATTGGCGACTTTGTATGAGTCTAACATGTGTGAGCATGCGCCAAGTCAACCCAAATAAAGCATCAAGGAGAAAACCAAAATAATGCTTCCAAACGATAAAAACAACGCATGATTTTTTCAAAGGCTCATTAAGCAATCTCATTTATTTGAGACAAGTCATGCTACAGCAAAACCACTAAGCATACTATCAAAAAGACATCAAGCACGACATGAAAAAGCCTAAGCCACAGTCTACACAAGCTCCTTCTTGTACCACTTTTTTTGCATAAAGCTTTTTCTCTTTTCCAACACCATTCAAACTTTTTATGAACACCTCTTTTGATGAAAACCAATAAAGATCAGAGGCAAAAATACACCTTGATGAAAAGATATGACAAGGTCTGAACGCAAATCAAGGCGAAAACGAAAACCAAAAGCAGTAGCAGAAAAAGAAGAACACTCGGTTTTTGATAAGAGTGAAAACTAGAGCGTTCTTGGCAAATGAAAAGCAAGGCAACTTCTCCAAAATAAATTTGTTGGGGTCCAACCATTTATTTCAGCAAACAAACTAACTAAGAAAACTAAAACAACTGACGCTCCAAGAAAAACACATAGTGCATGAAGCAATAAAAATATAGTGTCTTGAAAGGTGACCTGATTTTTGCCGATGAAGAAGGGGTGCCTCGGGGGCATCCCCAAGCTTTGACGCTTGTACTTCTTGGATATTTCTTGGGGTGATGCATGGGCATCCCCAAGCTTGAGCTTTTGTCCATTCTTCAACTCATCTCATCATTCTCCAATCCCTACACTTGAAAACTTCCTTCATACAAAACTGAACACAAATCTATTAGCAACATTAGTGTAGCATAACATATAATCAACCTCTTTTTGCTTCAGGTTTCAACCTAAAACCACCACATATATAGCATATACTACTGTAGCAACTTCCCCAAAAGTTCCGTGATCGAAAGAACTCAAAAGAAAGCGATAAAGCGGCAAACACAAATATTGGCAGAAATCTGTCAAAACAGAACAGCTGAAAAGGTCGAATTTTTAAGGGGTTTTCTGTTGCTCAAATCAAAAAGTGTTCAACTAACGAAAGTTTGTATATAACCTAGGGCATATGCACAAGAAATCTCAGGTCCAAAATATATACAGAGAATATATACGAATTTTTACGGTGCAGCACCGAAAACAGTTTCAGGACAGCAACATCCCCAAATCTTACCTCGCCCAAATTAGAGGCTTCTCTTGGCATAAAAACGAAATAAAAAGGATAAAGAGAGGTCATTACAGTAGTAATGACTTCCAAGACTCAAATAAAAGAAAAAGTACTGAAAGTAAACATTGGGTTATCTCCCAAGAGTGCTTTTCTTTAACGCCTTTGAGCTAGGCGCAGAAAATTGCGAATCAAGTATTTTTAGAAGAAGCATGAAGATCAACTACAGAGGTCTTGTCAATAAGGCATTGTATTTCATCCACATAAGTTTTTGAAGACCCTTTGTGATCACGCTTTGGTTCACTCAAATCACTAAAAAGATTATCAGGACAGATCCAGTTAAAATTATTTTTGAAAGCTTCATACAATCCCAAGAGCTTGCTAGGTATAGGTATTTTGGTTCCATCATTGTTTGTACTAATAACCTTTATAGGTGACCCAAGTTTATTAAAACTCTTAAGAACTTTCCTAGATTCAATAGCAACATCTTTGAATTCTAAGCGCAAAGTTTCCAAGATAAAGGCTTTCTTTTCAGGATCTTCAATTTCATGAAGCTTAAGGAACATGTTTTGAATAAAAGGATTAAGACTAGCAAACCTAGCTTCCAACATGTGAATTAAATAAGCAGAAGCAACTTCAATACTAGGAGCTAGCTCAACCAAAGACATTTCCTCAACTTCTTTATGCATACTAATGTGATTAAAGAACTCCTCAATGTTATCTTTCCCAATAATTAAACCACTACCTACTGAGAGATCCTCCAAAACATACTTAGGGAACAACATAATGAACTAAAATAACAACTACCAAGGATTCTATTTTTTTTGGGTTTTTGATATAAAACGATGCAGGTAAAAATAAATAAAGTAAAGCAAAACAAGAAACAAAGTAAAGGATGTGCGTGTGAAAAACTCCCCTCGCAGAAGTCTTCTACTTCCTCCCCGGCAACGGCGCCAGAAAATATGCTTGATGCGTGGTAAATGAACAGCCCGTTGGGAACCCCAAGAGGAAGGTGTGATGAATATAGTAGCAGATTTTCCCTCAGTTAAGAAACCAAGGTTTATCATTTAGGAGAGGAGAGACAAACGACTGAAGGTGATGCTTGCAAGCTTCGCGACAGCTTCGGACAATTTATATATGGCGCCTCGTCCAAGCTTTGCTTTGCTAGCAGCAACGTGGAACCTGTACACAACACAACCAAATACTTTGTTCCCAACTTGTGACGAGGTTGTCAATCTCACCGGTTTGCTTGAAACAAAGGGTATGAGCGTATCGAGTGGAAAACAGTGAAAGTATGCGAGTAAAGTAAACAGTGCGAGTAAAGTAAACAGGTGATAGCAATATAAAGGAAATAGGACGGGGGTCCATAGTTCACTAGTGGTGTCTCTCCATAAGATAAAATAATACATGATGGGTAAACAAATTACAGTTGGGCAATTGATAGAATAAATATAAACGTGATATGTCAAGAAGATCACTATGCGATTTACTCTGGGCATTACAACAAAATACATAGACCGCCATCCAACTGCATCTATGACTAATAATCCACTCACGGGGATATCATCTGAACACCCCATGAGTATTAAGTTGCGAACAACAGATAATTGCATTAAGCAAAGTGTGTAATGTAAACAAAGCATATGCCCTCGAGCATATGAATGTTGTTTTCTCCCTAGTAGCAACAGCACATCTACAACCTTAGAGGTTTCTGTCACTCCCCCAGGTTAAATAGAGGCATGAACCCACTATAGAGCATAAATACCCCCTCTTGGAGTCACTAGCAACTACTCGGCCAAGATAGCTACTAACAACGGAGAGCATGCAAGATCATAAATAACATAGAGATAACATAAGATATATTTCAGTACAGCAACTCAATCATAACACCAATATTCATCGGATCCCAACAAACTAAACATGTAGAATTACATAACGGTGATCTCAATCATGTAGTGCAGCTCATGAGATCTAAACTTGAAGCACATGGTGGAGGAGACAACCATCTAGCTACTGCTATGGACCCGTAGTCCAAGGTAGACTACTCACTCATCGCTCCGGAGACAAGCATGGCGATGAAGAAGACCTCCGGTGGCGATTCCCCTCTCCGGCAGGGTGCGGGAAGAGCTTCTGGACCCTCCTGATCTTTGGGTCGACGGCGGTGGCGGATCGCGATGTGTTCTGGAAACGTGATCGGGTACTTAGGGTTTTTTTTCCGTCGGGGGGTCTTTATAGGCGAAGGGGCATCGTCAGAGGTGGCCCGAGGCATCCTCACACATAGGGGGCGCGGCCAGGTGCTGGGCCGCGCTGCCCTGGTGTGTGGGGCCCTCGTGGCCCCCCTCCAACTCCTCTTCGGATCTCTGGAAGCTTCCGGGGAAAATAAGACTTCAGGAACTTGTTTCGTCCAATTCCGAGAATATTTCCTGTGTAGCACTTCTGAAACACAAAAATAGCAGAAAATAGGGAACTGGCACTGTGGCGACTTGTTAGTAGGTTAGTTCCGGAAAATGCATAAAAGTGCCACGAAGTGTAACGAAACATTTGGCAAATGGTGTAAAAACAAGCATGGAGCATAAAAAATTATGGATACGTTGGAGACATATCACCCCTATACTTATGGGTCATCAGAAGGCGCAGCATTCGAAAAGTTGTGGGTATCGGTCCCTTAGTGGCGTATTTCCCGACCACCAATCTAACCAAAAGTATGTCCGATTCCCATTCTTAATGTGGTGCCTGGCTCTCAGCTTGAAGTACCACTTGACCTTCTGCAGCGCACTCCAGAATTGGGATCCTTTCCGAGGAGTCTCATGCGCAAAGAGATCCCTATCTCCCAGGTATTTCACTTTCCAAATATCAACCCATAGCCCTTCCGCTCCTTGGTAGAGTTTCCAAATCCACTTGAGCATGAGGGCGATATTCATCAAGCCAGAGGCCGCCCTCACACATAGGTGGCGCGGCCCAGGCCCTGGCCGCGCCACCCTGGTGTGAGGAGCCCATGGCTGCCCCCTGACGACGCCCCTTCGCCTATAAGAAGCCTCAGGACGGAAAACCCTAAAGGAGTCGGCAATTTTCCAGAAAGAGTTCCGCAGTTCCGCCGCCGCCACCGACGAATTTCGGGGGACAGAAGTCTCTATTCCGGCACCCTGCCGGGATGGGGAAGTGCCCCCGGAGCCATCTCCATCGGTCTCCATCGCCGTCTCCGCCGTCTCCATCGACCTCACCGCCATCTCCATCAACCTTGTTGTCTCCTATGATGAGGAGGGAGTAGTTCTCCCCCGGGGCTGAGGGCTCTACCGGTAGCTATGTGGTTCACCTCTCTCTCCCATGATGTGATCTTTATGTGATCGTGAGCTTTGTATCATGTTGAATAAGTAGATGTTACTCTTCTTCATTATGTGTACTCTAGTGTGTTATTAAAGTAATCTTTTCCTCCTGCCATGGTGTAACGGTGACAGTGCGTGCATCATGGTGGTACTTGGTCTAGGCTACGATTGTGATCTTTTATGGATTATGAGAATAATTATTACTATGATAGTATTGAAGTGATCTATTCCTGCTTTCATGGTGTAATGTTGACAGTGTGTGCACCGTGTTAGTACTTGGTCTAAGTTGCAATAATATCTATCTTGAGTTGTGCTTTGATTTGGATATATCTATGAGTGGTGTTTGTCAAGTACTTGATGAACTTTGAGGAGTGCTTCGTAGCCCTACGCAATGATTAGTGTTGTTCAATAGGAGAGTAATTCAGAGTACCATAGTGAAGAGAAGTTATTTATTTGTTCAATTATGTTATATTTGTTGGGAGTGTGTCCACTAGTGAAAGTACGATCCCTAGGCCTTGTTTCCAAGCTTTGCACACCGTTTACTTGCTGTTTTATTACTTGTTTGCTTGCTGCCATTTTTATTCCAGATTGCATTTACTACTTATAATCATCTATACCACTTGTATTTCACTATCTCTTCGCCGAACTAGTGCACCTATACATCTGACAAGTGTATTGGGTGTGTTGGGGACACAAGAGACTTTCTGTATCGTAATTGCAGGGTTGTTTGAGAGGGATAGCTTTGACCTCTTCCTCCCTGAGTTCGATAAACCTTGGGTGATCCACTTAAGGGAAACTTGCTGCTGCTCTCCAAACCTCTGCACTTGGAGGCCCAACACTATCTACAAGAACAGAAGCGTGTGTAGACATCAAGCTCTTTTCTGGCGCCGTTGCCGGGGAGGTAAGGTAAAAGGTACTCGCATCCTCCTGTGTGAGTGCTCGAAGTTATTTCCTTTAGATTCTGCAATTACATCTTTTTGTTTCTTGTTTTTATTTTTACTAGTTAGGCTTAATGGAAAACAAAGAGTTCTTTAGTCTTTTTCCTGATTTTAGATTTGAAGAGAAAATTGAAAATCCTTTGGAGCTTATTTCGCATAGCAATGTTATTAGTACGAATGCTTTGAATACTGTTAATGCTAATGCTATAGAAAAGTCTAAGCTTGGGGAAGCTGGTTTTGTTAAGTATGATATTTTCAGTCCCCCAGCTTTAGTGGAGAAAGTTTGCTCTGATGATATTTTATCTCCCATATGTGATGTTCCTTCTTATGATGATATGTTTGAAGAATATGCTTTGCGAAATAGTTGTTTTCTAGCTTGTGATGATACTAAACCTCTAGTTTATGATGGCTATGATGATGAGTATAATATTTTCAGTTCACCTACTATTGAGGATAAAATTAGTTATGATTACAATATGCCTCCTATTTATGATGATTATGGTGATGAGAATAATTATTCTATTGAATTTGCTCCTACTACTATTGTTCCTGTGGTGAGTATTAATTCTTTTATGCATGTGGCTCATGATAGAGATGTTTTATGTGATAGTTATATTGTTAGTTCTATTCATGATGCTACTGAAAGTTATTATGAGAGAGGGAAACATGGTTTGATGGATCTCAACAATATTAAGTTTCCCCTCTTTATGTTGCATATCTTGAAGTGGCACTTGTTTTATCTATCCATGCTTGCTACTATGTGTCTCGTTGATTTATTTTCTTACAAGATTCCTATGCATAGGAAGTGGTTCAGATATAAATGTCTTTCACATTTGCTTTTTGATGCTCTCTATTGCTTTAAGTTCCTATATGGCGTCTTTGCTTCAAGCTCTTATATGGCGCCCACATGAGCATCTTTGCAAATTACTGCGCCTAGCTCAAAGGCGTTAAAGAAAAGCACTCTTGGGAGATAACCCATTGTTTATTTTCAGTACTTTTTCTTTTATTTGAGTCTTGGAAGTTATTACTACTGTAATAACCACTCCTTATCCTTTTTATTTCGTTGTTGTGCCAAGAGAAGCCTCTAATTTGAGTGAGGTAAGATTTGGGGATGTTGCTGTCCTGAAACAGTTTTCGGTGCTGCACCGTAAAAATTCGTGAAAATTCTGTGTTTATCTTTTGGACCTGCGATTTCTTGTGCATATGCCCCAGGTTATATCCAAACTTTCATTAGTTGAACACTTTTTGATTTGAGCAACAGAAAACACCTCAAAAATTCGACCTTTGTCAGCTGTTCTGTTTTGACAGATTTCTGCCAATATTTGTGTTTGCCGCTTTATCGCTTTCTTTTTGAGTTCTTTTGATCACGGAACTTTTGGGAAGTTGCTACAGTAGTATATGCTTAATATGTGGTGGTTTTGGGATGAAACCTGAAACAAAAAGGGTTGATTCATTATTATGCTTACACTAATGTTGCTAATAGATTTGTGTTTAGTTTTGTATGAAGGAAGTTTTCAAGTGTAGGGATCGGAGAGTGATGAGATGAGATGAAGAATGGACAAAAGCTCAAGCTTGGGGATGCCCATGCATCACCCCAAGAAATATCCAAGAATTACAAGCGTCAAAGCTTGGGGATGCCCCCGAGGCACCCCTTCTTCATCGGCAAAAATCAGGTCACCTTTCAAGACACTATATTTTTATTGCTTCATGCACTATGTGTTTTTCTTGGAGCGTCAGTTGTTTTAGTTTTCTTAGTTAGTTTAGTTTTGTTTGCTGCAATAAATGGATAGATCACATCATGTTTCTTTTGGAGGAGATGAACTCACTTTTCATTTGCCAAGAACACTCTAGTTTTCACTCTTATCGTTCAATGAGTGTTCTCTTTTTCTGCTACTGCGTTTAGCTTGCATTTTTTCGCCTTAATTTTTGTTCAGATCTTGTTTTATCTTTGCATCAAGGTGTATTTGGACCTTTGGTATATGTTGGTTTTCCTCAAAAGAGTTTCCTCAAAAAGGTTTGAATGGTGTTGGAAAAGAGAAAAAGCTTTATGCAAAAAAGTTGTACAAAAAGGAGCTTGTGTAGACTGCGGCCTAGGCTTTTGCATGTCGTGCTTGATGTCTTTTTGATAGTATGCTTAGTGGTTTTGCTGTAGAATGACTTGTCTCAAATAACTGAGATTGCTTAATGAGCCTTTGAAAAAATCATGCGTTGTTTTTATCGTTTGGAAGCATTATTTTGGTTTTCTCCTTGATGCTTTATTTGGGTTGACTTGGCGCATGCTCACACATGTTAGACTCTTACAAAGTCACCAATAGCCTCTATGATCATTTAGTTTTTGACTTTTGATGCCATCTTATGCTTCTTTTAATGTTGCTTTGTCGCTTTGCATGATTATGGCCGTTACTGCTCTCTTAGTTGGTCGCTCCCAGTCTTTTGCTAGCCCTCATCTTGTACTGAGTATGAGCTACTACTCGTGCATCCAACTCATAAAAACCAAGTTTGCCATTGTGTCCACTATAAATTCCTATGCATGGTATTTGTAAGCCATTCCAAGTAAATTTTCATGTGCTACCTTTCAAAACCTTCAAAACACTTCTCGTTTTGTGACACTGTTTTCAGCTCATGGGGACGTAGTGGTCGGATTTGCAATCTTCCATATTGCTTATTCCAAAAAGAAAAAAAAAGAGAAAAAAAGAAAAGAAAAAAAGGCACTCCTCCATGGAATGTGAATGTTGGTGGGCACCCGATGGAATCGGTTAGCCATGGTTTGTGAAAGGAAAAAGGTGGGGAGGAGTGCCAAGCTTTATAAAAAAGAGCACAAAAGTGCCAATCTCTCTCTCAAAAACTTGCTTCATTTTTGTATGGAAGATAGTAAGAACCCCATTGCCAGTTGTTGACAAAGACAACCACCTCTCAAAACCAATTTTTATCTCTCTATTTTACAAATGAAAAGCTCTAGCACATGTTTAATCACTGCTTCCCTCCGCGAAGGGCCTTTCTTTTACTTCTTTGTTGAGTCACCACCTTCTATCTTTATGCACCATTAAGAGAGCATAGTTGTCATTCTTAGTATAATGTGCATTGTCCCAAAGTTTTCATTGATTGATTCATATTGTTGGTTTCACTTGTTCTCAAATTATTTGTATCTAGTCGCCCTCTTAAACTTGAAGGTGTCCTATGCATTTATGTCTTGCTCTCCATGAAGGACAAGCTGAAAACCATTTGTATGTTTTTCCATATGATTTGAACACACGTTTGACTTTCATTGTTTCATTTTCATGATCTTTTGTTTGTGTTCATTTTCATGTTTACAAGATGGTTGCTAAGTTTCTTATTGTCAAGATTATATCTTTCATGCCCATGTTTTAAGTTCTTATGATCCCAGCTCACAAATGCTTACATATATGATCAAGATTGTGTAGGTGCATGTCACCTCAAAAATTATTCTTTTGTTATCACTTACCTACTCGAGGACGAGCAGGAGTTAAGCTTGGGGATGCTGATACGTCTCCAACGTATCTATAATTTTTGATGCTCCATGCTTGTTTTTACACCATTTACCCGATGTTTCGTTACACTTCATGGCACTTTTATGCATTTTCCGGAACTAACCTATTAACAAGTCGCCACAGTGCCAGTTCCCTGTTTTCTGCTGTTTTTGTGTTTCAGAAGTGATACATAGGAAATATTCTCGGAATTGGACGAAACAAAAGCCAGAAGTCTTATTTTTCCCGGAAGCTTCCCGAAGACTGAAAGAGAGCCGGAGGGGGGCCAGAGGCCGCCCTCACACATAGGTGGCGCGGCCCAGGCCCTGGCCACGCCACCCTGGTGTGAGGAGCCCCTGGCTGCCCCCTGACGATGCCCCTTTGCCTATAAGAAGCCTCATGACGGAAAACCCTAAAGGAGTCGGCAATTTTCCAGAAAGAGTTTGGCAGTTCCGCCACCGCCACCGATGAATTTCGGGGGACAGAAGTCTCTGTTCCGGCACCCTGCCGGGACAGGAAGTGCCCCCGGAGCCATCTCCATCGGTCTCCATCGCCGTCTCCGCCGTCTCCATCGACCTCACCGCCATCTCCATCAACCTTGCTGTCTCCTATGATGAGGAGGGAGTAGTTCTCCCCGGGGCTGAGGGCTCTACCGGTAGCTATGTGGTTCACCTCTCTCTTCCATGATGTGATCTTTATGTGATCGTGAGCTTTGTATCATGTTGAATAAGTAGATGTTACTCTTCTTCATTATGTGTACTCTAGTGTGTTATTAAAGTAATCTTTTCCTCCTGCCATGGTGTAACGGTGACAGTGCGTGCATCATGGTGGTACTTGGTCTAAGCTACGATTGTGATCTTTTATGGATTATGAGAATAATTATTACTATGATAATATTGAAGTGATCTATTCCTCCTTTCATGGTGTAATGTTGACAGTGTGTGCACCGTGTTAGTACTTGGTCTAAGTTGCAATAATATCTATCTTGAGTTGTGCTTTGATTTGGATATATCTATGAGTGGTGTTTGTCAAGTACTTGATGAACTTTGAGGAGTGCTTCGTAGCCCTACGCAATGATTAGTGTTGTTCAATAGGAGAGTAATTTAGAGTACCATAGTGAAGAGAAGTTATTTATTTATTCAATTATGTTATATTTGTTGGGAGTGTGTCCACTAGTGAAAGTACGATCCCTAGGCCTTGTTTCCAAGCTTTGCACACCGTTTACTTGCTGTTTTATTACTTGTTTGCTTGCTGCCATTTTTATTCCAGATTGCATTTACTACTTATAATCATCTATACCACTTGTATTTCACTATCTCTTCGCCGAACTAGTGCACCTATATATCTGACAAGTGTATTGGGTGTGTTGGGGACACAAGAGACTTTCTGTATCGTAATTGCAGGGTTGTTTGAGAGGGATAGCTTTGACCTCTTCCTCCCTGAGTTCGATAAACCTTGGGTGATCCACTTAAGGGAAACTTGCTGCTGCTCTACAAACCTCTGCACTTGGAGGCCCAACACTGTCTACAAGAACAGAAGCGTGTGTAGACATCAGCAGGTTAGCCCTAAAATCCCGCTTCTCCTTCCCCAGGTTAGCCCCCCAACCTTTGAGGAAACTTCAGGTGAGCCCCCCCAGACACTGCCACGCTTCAATACTCCCTCGATGGGGCCCCCGCTCCGTCAAGAAAGAGTTAAGTTTACCCGAAACAAGCTCCCCAAAACCTGTGACCTGCAGCCACCAGGTTTGGAAGAAGAAGGGGTAAGAAAACCATTAGATTTCTATTGCTCACTCGTTTTTGGTAAAGCGACCAGCATAAGAAGAAATATCGGCTCACAAAGTGCAATATCATATATGTAGCCCTAGAGATCAAGGTGGTTTAGATATAGAGGTAATAGAGACGAAAAACAAATGTTTATTTAGCAAGTGGCCATTTAAACTGCTTAATAAAGAACGGGAGTTGTTGCATTATAAATACCTTCACCAAAAACTTTATTACAAGTACAAGCCAAACCCATAGACTCTCCGATCTGGAAGGGATTAATGGGTGTGAAACTAGAATTTTTTCAGTCGTGGAACCTTTTCCGTAGAAGATGAAATTGCGACGCATTTTTGGGAGGATAGCTGGTTAGGAGAGACCCCTTTAGCTACTCAATATGCATCCTTATAAAATATTGTGCGACGCAAAAATGAAACCATTGCGAACATGTTAGCGCATTCACTGCTGAATATCATGTTTAGAGGAACCTTGAGTGGAATTAAATGGTCTTTGTGGCTACAGGTGGTGGAGCACCTAATGGATGTGTCTTTCACCAATGAACCGGGCAAAGTTGAGTGGAACTGGAACCCTTCAAAAAAATTCACGGTGAAATTTATGTTTGAAGATTTTATGAGTGGGCCTGTAAGATTTTACGTAAGTAGTTATGGAAACTTAAGGTACCACTTAAGATAAAGATCTTCATGTGATTTCTGCATCGCAAAGTCTTGCTTACTAAAGACAACTTAGTCAAAGTGAAAATGGACTGGATGTATACAATGTGTTCTTTGCGGTTCAAAGGAATCGATAGAACATCCTTTTCATTTCATGTCCGTTTGTGAAATCCATTTGGAGAGTAGTTCACTTACTTTTAATATAACACCTCATGCAAATATTATTAAGATGTTTGGTAGTTGGCTATAAAGAAAGTTAAACATAGAATTCGGGTGGGAGTTTGTGCTCTAACTTGTGCTATTTGGAATTGTCGTAATGATGTTATCTTTAATAAGATTATTCTTTCTAACTATGTTTAGGTTATATATCGAGCCACTTATTGGATTCACATGTGGTTCTTCTTTCTATCTAGATGCACTCAGTTGATGGCGGTAGTTCGAGCTATTTTCAGCTGACAGCCCATTAGATTGCAAGATGCATAGAAGTTTGTGTATGCTTTATTTCTATGGAGACTCTTAGTGATTCATGATTTGTTAACTTTGAATATTACTATACCATGCATTAATAAATGGTTATGTCCATTTCGAAAAAATAAATGGTTATGTGATAAATTTGATACAGAGGCGGGGTCGTTCCCCATTTCAAAAAAAAAGATCATGTCAAGAAATTATGGAACAAAAGTAGTACTGTTTCTGGCCACTATTATTTGTCGCAAACATAGATGTCTAGTGTCTAGATACATCCAGGTTACTGATAAGTAATAGTGATCGGAGGAAGTAGTAAATTTTCACACAAATGGTAATCTATACGACAATCTTGTAAGTTAATAAAGCAGACGCGCGAACCAATCAACAGTCTGAACCAGGCAGACAGAACATTCCCATGCTTCCTTGGTGTTTGAGATAAGAGAATATATTCCCGTGCATGTTTAAATGTTTGTTCCGACATATCGCTGTATAGCCGATATGACTTCGCAGCTCGAAGTGACTCGGGTACAGGAAGAATCAGGTGCCCTGCCGGCCGGGTTCGGTAACCGTCAGTCCTGATCGAAACGAGGCATGACCCGTGCTTCAGATCGATCAGATGCAGGTTCCAGCAAGAGAACTTGATCAAGAGAACTGGATCAGTATTCACTACTGGAGCTCTCTGCAAGAAAACGGTCGACCGATTATGCCTAACTTTTTGCACTGTATTTGTAATAACGATAAACGAGTTTTTATGCGGTAGCTATGAATGTTGTCCTTCTGAATATTCAGATTGCATGGGCTTGTTTAGTGCGTGCGCTCGTGCAGCACCTGAAATTCGAAGAAAGAGCCAAACTGCATGCATGGCGAACACTGAAGCGTCTCCCTTTGCTTTCTTGTTCGTCAGAGCCTGAATACCTACCTGACGAACACTGAACCGACACCTTCACAGGAGGTGGACAGACGAAGCTTTCGACTGAGGAGAGGCGCCTCTATGGGACTGATTGGTTCAGTTTTCTATTTGCACCTGCGCAGAATTTATCTTACAGTTTCAGGCGAATGTGCGGTAAACATCGCGCAGACTGTACTGTCACGAATTACTCAGTGTACTCATGGGGATTGTTACCTTCAGAATCTGTGGGATTATCTGCTGGGATGCTGGCTTGATCTTCAGTCAAATTCTCTTTTGGTGTCACCCGCAAAACGAAAGGAAACTTTGCATGCTTTGCAAAGCTCTGATATCAACTCTATCTATCTAATCGGATGGCAATCGACTGCCAAACTTCAAAGAAATAATTGACTTTTGGTAATTGCTAACAAATGAATCTGTGAAAGACAAGTCTGTCGCTATTCGCCAAAGAGGATACCGACCGGACCGTCTCTGTTTTCTACCTACACTGTCACACGCCGCTCGCGCTCGCCAATGCTTTCAACTTGTATCCCACCACCTGACCTATATATATACACGACCGCCGCAGCACGCAGCTATCTCCCACCTCAGCAGGCATCTCCCCTCCTCCAGAGCCCAGCCCGTCGGGTGGGAGGTCAGAGATGCTGCTGCAGAGGCACAAGTTCCCGCTCCTCTGCTGCGGCTGCGGGGGCGGCGCCGTCGTCGCCGCCCGAGGAACGTCCCTGGGCGATGTTGACATCGTCCAGCCCGGCGCAAAGATCGCCAGGCAGCTGTCGTGGGCGCAGGTGGAGGCCATGACGGCCGGCTTCACGACGGCCGTGGTCGGCGAGGGCGGCTTCAGCACCGTGTACCTCGCGCGGCTCTCCGGCGGCTCGCAGCCCCAGCTCGCGGCCGTCAAGCTCCACCGCAGCTGCAGCGAGCGCCTCCGCCGCGCCTTCCGACAGGAGCTGGACGCGCTGCTCCGCGTCCGCCACCCGCACATCGTCCGCCTGCTCGCCTTCTGCGACCAGCGCGACGAGGGCGTGCTGGTGCTCGAGTTCGCGCCCAACGGCAACCTGCACGACAACCTCCACGGCGACAGCGACGGCGGCAAGCTCTCACCACCGATGCCGTGGGCGCGGCGGGCGGCGGTGGCGCTGCAGGTGGCCCGCGCGCTGGAGTACCTCCACGAGCGGTGCGAGCCGCAGGTGGTGCACGGCGACGTAAAGGCCTCCAACGTGCTGCTGGACGCCGCCATGTGCGCCAGGCTCTGCGACTTCGGGTCGGCCCGCGCCGGGTTCTCGGCGTCCGTCCGCCCGCCGCGCGCCGTGCTGGGGTCGCCGGGGTACGTGGACCCGCACTACCTCCGGTCCGGCGTGCTCACCAAGAAGAGCGACGTGTACAGCTTCGGCGTGCTGCTCCTGGAGCTGCTCACCGGCACGCAGCCGTTCCACGACGGCCGGGTCCTGGCTTCCGCCGTCGCGCCGGTGATCAGGGCCGGATCGTGCGACGTGGATGAGCTCGTGGACCGGAGGCTAGGGTGCAAGTTTGATGCCGCCGAGGCGGCGAACGTGGCGACGCTGGCCGCGGCGTGCGTGGGGGAGAACCCGGCGCTCCGGCCGTCCATGGCAGACGTTGTACGGTCCCTGGAGCAGTTCTCGGCGGCCGGACGATGATCGGACGGCGAAAGTAAGGTGTCAACTGTAAAAAGGAGATATAGAGTGGCCCCGCACGATCGATGTGCAGATCCGACGTGGAGGGCACCGTGACCGTAGGATGAGGGCGAGATATCCCATGCCGTGGAACGAACGAATCGCGAAGCAAATTTGGTTGGTGAGGAGCAAGCGCCGGTGGTGGAGCGTACCAACGGAACAAAGCAAATAAAAATGGTTGGTCTGGATAGGGACCTGAGAAGAGGAGAATATTTAGCTAGGATTAATCTTTCTGTGCCGCCTTCTTTCTCTTTCTTTTCTAATCTAATCTTGTGGTTATCATGAGAACTTGTATAATGTACCTAATGCAGAGTAGTGGTGACCATTTTCAATAAAACATAAGTACATCCATGGAGCAAATACAGTACATACACAGCTGATACATCACCTAACTGAAATCAGTCGTTGTACAAAAATGGGCAGGGGCTTCGCACTTAATTTGTCCTGCTACTTGCGGACATACTAGCACGATACGATCGTATACACCTGTACGGCCGTCAGTTCATGCACGCCGCCTCCGACGGCGACGTCCGGCAGGGCGGAGGCGAGCAGCCAGACGTAGCCCTCGGCGCCGGTACGGGCACGCACGGGGCGCCGGTGGGGCGTCCCCGTCGTGATTGCACAGGAGAACCACCGCCGGAGATACATCGCCGTCCCGTCGTCCCCCTCATCTCTAGACCCCATACGCTGCTCCTCCATGCGTAGCATCGGCATCATTGGTGTTCAAACGAGGACGACGTACGCCGATTCGTAGCCCGGTCATCGCTATCTGTACATTTTGTCTTCGCACGCGCCGTATCGGGCCCTGTCGTGACGCACTGACGTCGTCGGGGTTGATGTCGATCTTCAAGCTACCTGCTGTATCCCGGTGCAGCCTGTAGGTTCGTGTCATTCGGGCTGGGGTGTGGCTGTCCGCGAGGACCGCATTAGGCATGGCGATCGACTAGAAAACTCGGCGGTGCAGCCTAGCCGGCTAGGGCTATTGGCTATCTAAGATACGTACGCCTCAACCACCGCCCGCAGGGAGGAAGACGACGGATAAACTGGCTTGTCACTGATGGAAGGAATAATAGGGGCGGTTATGGTGCCTGCTTAGTTAATTGGAAGGTCAGGCCACAAGCCCAGTAGGCCTCTACTTTTTGTGTGTATGTATCCCACTTTGAGATCTCCTTCCGCAATGATTTATAATTGGGGGATTGTTTGGCGTTAGGGTTTTCTTTAGAGACGATTCCATTAATTGCTTTAGTGATTTAGATTGTGCAACCGCCTTTTTTGCGTGGTACCATTTATTTGTGAGGCAAGTGCACATTGTGTTTCTTATTTAACTTTATTTTGGAGGCATTGTTTGCTTTCTAATATCCAATTTAATATACTTAAATTTGGTCTAAATTGTAATTACCGCACTAAATTTTGTCCCCACGGCCATTGCAAAGCATAAACTGTGCAGATGACCTTTGATTTGCATAAACATGTTAAACATGACACCCAGAAATGGCTTGCATATTATACTGCTCAGATTATGTGGCGGCGGAGACGGGTGATAAATACGCTGAAACTGACTTCGGTGTCGGTGGTGTCAGCATCATAAGTGCCAAGTCTGTCGGCCATGAAGGATCTCTCTCGAACTAAACTAAAACTACGGATGGCCCGATGAAAGCTCATTGGATACTATGTTTAAATGCTGGAGGGAAACTAAACTTTCCACTGAGACAAAATCTTCAGCCGTCTCCGTAGCGCTGAACTCCACCATCACCGGTCAAATAAATATTTTTTATATTGAACTTTTGTACTTACTAATAGCTCATTTTATCAAACTATAATTTTAACTTATATATATATACATAGATAACAAGATTAATCACAATAAAATGTTGCTAAATAACAATCATAATGTCATTTGTTATGCACTTTTAAGGCAATCACTAAAAATACAGTTGTGTTGTGCTACTTTGAATTTATAGAGAGTTTATGTTAATTTTTATTCATTTTGCATGTATTAAAGCATAAAGAAATCATTTAATTATTATCATTTAAATGTGAGAAAAGTGAAAAAGGGACTAAAATTGCATGCATGCGCCATTTCATTTTTTATATTAGCATGAGTTTTTTACTTTATAAAAACTGTATGTTTGTATGACTTAAATATTCTTAAATATCAAGGTAGGGATATATAGCTAAAACATATGATCCTAGCAAAAAAAAAATATGTGTATTAACAAATATCTTGATACAAGTTTCTTGGCTGATTTTGGTGGACCCCACCATGGTACGTATATACGGCAGGTATTTCATTGTATATTGACCGGTATATGTTGGTTAAGTGGGTGTAATGGCGTTTCTCAAACATACACAGAATTGGAGTGGCATTTTTCCAAAGTTGAAAGTTGTAGTGGCGTTTCTCAAATACTCGGAAATTGCAGTGGCGTCTATCCAATTAACCCAATTTTTTGTATCATCTTATTGCATTCGGGACATCAACATGAGAAGTCTTGCCGATGGTGATTGACTATCTTAATGGTTCCACGCGTGCATGTAGTCTTGGCATTGCGGCTCAAATTAATATTATGAGAGAACCTTCATTAGTATTTACATGTCCGTGGTTTAGTTTTCTTCAGCTACCTTCAGAAATATACAAGATTGTGTCATAGAAGAAGAAAGAGTATGAAGACCTCAAAGATTTGCTTGTTTCTTTTAGGCTTTATTATGTAATCGACGAAAACAGTTTATGTATGTCTACCATGTACTATTTGTTTCAATGAATATATATGGTCTTGATTGTCAAAAGAAGTCATGCACTTTATTCACACTGAGTAATGTAGTGATCAATGACAGCCTTGCAGGAAGCTTTCATCAAGTCAGTGATGATTTTCGCTAATTTTCACCAACTAATTCTTGGACAGATGAAATCAGTATCACACTACATTAGTCAGTTCTGTAGATTGGGAAGTATTGCTGATTGTGAAAAATCACAATCACGATGTTCTATTTACTATACCTGGGATATTGTTCAGAGGTGATAAAAACATGAATAAATAGTTATTGGTTTGCATTGCTGCACTCTGATTGATAATGTCACAAATCACACTCAACAGGCTCTCGAATCTGAATGTCTGAGTGTAGTATGTGCTCTTTACGTTTTGTCAGGTGAAAACTAATACTTCAGCATCAGTGAAAATACAACAGGTCAAGAGAGGGCAACCAGGTTACTCATGAGATTGCTGAGTAAGCAGGAGAGTTGAGTGACTTTTTTTCCTTAATGTTGCACGCAACTCTTACTTGAGTGTAAAAATGTTACTGTGTGATATGTTAAGCTCTTTCTATTGGAAATGATATATAACAACCCGGCCTGGTGCCATTAGCTATCTTAATTAATTATTAAGGTGGTCACAAAGTTGACAAAGTTGATCGAGAAGACATCCTTGAGCATGAACCATCTGCATTTTCGTCAACTTTATTTCGCAAACATCATGACAAGTGTGAAGACAATCAAAGAGGGCCAACACACACGACATAGTCGGCCGACACGGACTAACAATATCTCTTTCTATTCACCTTAATTATCAAGCCTGTTATCTTTTCATGACAATAAAGAAACTTGAAGGCCTGTAGCAACGCATGGGCATTCAACAAGTATATACAATGGCGGCGCCAGCAGGGGGTCGAGGAGGGGCGGCCGACCCGGCTCTCTGGTGACAAGTTTGTTACCGCTCCTACTTCTGCCTCTGAGATCTGGTTCGCTCCATGGAAGTTACGGGATGAACGAGACGATGGGATATTTGTTTATCGATAACAAGGAGCCGATGGCATCTGATTGCTACGCCCTGACATACATGGCCCAGTTATCTACAACCAAGTTATAAAAGCCCAATTAACCTTCGTAAAAAAACTCTCAACAAACAAGTAATATTGCCTACAAATGCCGAGTAAGGCCAACTAATCTACATACTCCGACCATATAGAATTTGAGACGAGCGGTCATGGTATGCATTGTTAAGGCAACATGCATTTTATAAAATTTTGTGTCAAGAATAGTACAGTATTTTCATACCATCTAAAAATAAATCTGTAGCTTGTAGTTACTTGCTACTTTTTTAGATAAAAAACAAATGTCAGTGATTTAGTATAAATTTTATACTAAGTTAGTATAAATTCGTCGATACTTATTTTTAATGGAGGGGGTACGTTTTTTTTTTACTTTTGCGGCGGTTATTGAAGCGTTGCTACTAGTCACTACTTTAGTAGTTTTTACATCTTCTCATGTCACGCTTTATGTTCTTCGGATCCTCAAAATTTAAATCTTGCTTCGGCCATTTGTTATGTTGAATAGGGTCTCTTTATTTTTTGCGCTAAAAAGTTCGACCCGGCTCACTCAAATTCCTGGCTCCGCCACTGAGTATATATATTGTATGCAGAACGGCCTCGGTGTTTTTCTCCGTGCTGTAGGGTTCTCTTGTCTTGGTTGTCATCTCTTAACTTTTCTTAAAATAGTACAAACTGTATGCAGCAGGAAATTTAACTTCCGCATCCTTGGATCCATGCATATTCTTGCCTCCTTAATTTTCCATTCCTCCTTCCTCTCAGTTAAGTTGAGACAGGATTATGGTCCATGCATTCCTCGTCACTTTTGTCTCGGATGTTGTCTACATCCTCCTCATCTTCATCCCCTGATCGGAAAAGGCCAGCTAAACCAGAGAGAGGAGTTTCATCTGGTCGACCCTGGCAAAAAACAAAACAAAAGGATATGAAGTATATATATTCAGACTCTAGCAGTACCCATGGACTAATATATGCTAGGACAAGCAAGATGAGTTTAAGAAAACATACTTATATGTACATTCTGGAAATAAGCCATGGTTTACCTGACGATTCAGCTCTATATTTGTGTCCATGCTGTAAGGTTCGCTTGTGTAGAGTACATATGACTTCTTTTTATCACCTCCATCCGCATATGCTTCGACTTGTTGGATATGACTGAGCTTGTACCACTCGGAGCCAGAATTTCCGGAAGCCATGGAAGATCAATGCATGGTGTTCTTCGACTGATCGTTACTCTCGATGGTGAAGATGTTATTGATTGTGAACCCATATTAGGCTATTTACACAGAGGAATGGAAAAAATCGCGGAAAATAGTAGAGCAGTAGATAAATAGTAGAGCAGGGAGATAGAAAGATGGTAGAAGAAGGTAGGAAGGGGGAGGGGATAGTTATTTAGACAAGATACTCACAAATTCCTTAAGTTAAGAAATAAAAAGGAGTATCGCAAGGCTGCAGTTCAACAACAAATGACTTGGCTTTACAGTCTTCAGATACATCGGGAGTCGTTTCTTTCTGTAATGAATTGTGAGCACGAGTCTCCTGATTATGTTCATCTCCTCCAGCGACTCGAGCTTCCAGCAGCAATCTATCTCAAGCCTTTGCAATTTGGGGAAATTGGATATTCTAGTCAGGTCAGGGTTGTCATGCAAATCAAGCACAACGACGGAAGCAAAGTTTTCGACACAGTTGAGACGCTTGACACCCCATATGGTTAATTTTCTCAAAGTTGTTGCATGGGAGGCAAGACCAGGAGGAATGCGCCCCAATTTGCATTTTATAAGACGAAGCTCCTCCAAGACGGGCATAGCTTGCACTTCCTCTTCCCACTCCCACTCCTCCCATACTTCCATTCCATTTAAGATCATCTCGTGCAATCTTGGAAATCCAACTGTAAACTGAGATGAAGGATGGTGACGGTAACTATGGGGATGCACGAATTCAGAGCCAACACACTTGATTGCTGGAGAGCGGTAGACTTGTAGGGACTCCAAACATGGAAGCTGACACAACCCATCAGGGAGTTTGGTACAACAAGCTAGGTCTTGCATCGTGATCATCTTCAGGCTATTGAGTGGCGTCGTTGCTGTCGACGTAACCCATCTTGGGAGTTGGCGCCCAAAGTACCCTTCGATGATAAGCTCTCCTATGTAGGGCGGAGGACAGAGCTCATCAGAGACCTCCTCAATTCTCTGTTCTTCCTCTTGAGAGACTCCTTCCTTGACAAACCTGTTATCTCCTAGTCTACTGCCACATTTCAATTTTACTGAATGGAGATTTCTTTTTCCAGAAAGCTGGGCTTTTGCAGCAGATGAGGAAGTGGGTACATTCTCCAGACCCTGTAATCCAAGCACGATGTGCTGGGATAGAGCCCCTAGCTCTTCCAGACTACACCATTCACTGCCCATGTTAGCTTGGAACCCATATAGTGCCCTCATATTTGTTAATGTACCGAAACCCCTAGGCAGAATATTGACACATGTACCATCAAGGTCAAGACATCTCAACTCCCGTAACTTCACAATGCTATCAGGAAGTTTCACAAGATTCTCACAATCTTCAAGACTTATGTATAGTAAGAATTTCAACTTGTAAATGTTCTCTGGCAAGCCATTTATATCATTGCACCTTTTTAGTGTCAGATATCTCAAGTGTTTGAGATGATAGAGCGATTCAACCAATGCAGCGATATTTGCTTTTTCTATATGCAGGATCCGTAGACTTGAAAGAGTAGTCAATGAGTCACTAGGCTGAATCCTGAGGTTTCCCGTTAGAATTAATGATCTTAGTGATTTCTGCTCTTGTAAAGTCCTCCACTTAAACTCATCCCATTCCACTCCTTCAGTTTCTATGGATAGCCTAAGAAACATTTGGGAACCAAGTTTACTCATAACGGTTTCTCCCTTATGAGCTACCAGTGCTTCATCTCTTGTCACAAATTGAGCAAATGAACGAACAATATCATGCATGTTCCATACATATTGATCGGTATATGATTTATCTGGTTCTATAAGATTCCTCGATACTAGCTCCTCAAGATACTCAATTCCTATTTCTTCCAATCTATCAGGGTTCCCATGAATAAATCCTTCACCAATCCACATACCAATAAATGTCCTGGCATGAAATGGTGTCTTTTCTGGCTTAAGAGAGAAGTGTAAGAAGCATTGTTTTAAACAAGGGGTCAAGTTCTCGTAGCTAAGATATATTGCATTGTTGAGCTCTTCTGGCATTTGAGATACTGACCATATAGCATCATTTAGTACCTTTTCCCAATCACGCCGTTCTTTCTTCTTCTGGCATAAGAGTCCTCCCATAACTTTTACAGCAAGAGGTAAACCATCACATTTTTCTATAATTTGTAATCCAATATCTTCTAGCATATCAACTTCATCACTTTTCTCATTTGCGAGCACCTGCAAAACATCGGTATGTCGAGATTTAATAAGTAGCATAACACATTATGAGTGTGGCTAATGTTGTTTTCTCTATACTACAAAAAAAATCAGATCATTAACAAAAGAAAACAATTGCCAAAATTATATTTCCATTTGCTGAGTCGATTGTTAGTTAACTATTTAAAACTGCGAGACCAATGTGGCATTGGGGTGAGAACTGAGGACATAATAAATAAATGCTTTTCCAAACTGCGAGACAAAAGGTAGACTTCTGTGGAGAACCTTGAGATAAAAAAAAATCTTGATCTGAAAATGGCTGTTCACGATTTTAAATGAGTGGTTACAGCAAGAGTTACTACTCCCTCCATTCTAAAATATAAGATGTTTTAGCCTTTCTCTGACACTATGTATCTAGACATGTTTTAGTGTGTAGGTTGGAAGCAAAAAAGTGAACCTACACACTAAAAAGCATTTAAATACATATGTGTTTGAAAAAGGCTAAAACATCTTATATGTTGGAACGGACGGAGTACATACTATTAAGTACCTGCATTCTGAAAATCTGTCTCAGGTGACAACAAAACCTAAGGATTCTTAGGAGTTTTTCTGTTGGCATTCATTCATTGTAGGTAATGGTCCTGACACCAGATTTTCGGAAGATGTGTAGCTAGGAGATACACCTCTAATCCAGCAATACCTTGTCCTGTATAACGGAAATACATTATTGTTGCTAATGTTTTAATGCCATGCCTTTGAATTTAAGTTTCAGGCGAGCGTTAACTGGTAACAACTGGACAGTTTTTTTTAATCTTGTCCAGCGAGTGTTGGATGTTGATCTATCTGCGGAGCCGGATTTGGTTTGATTAACCTTCATGCTTCCAGTAAATTTTCTGTTAGGTCCATGTATTCCGATATGGTTAACGAAAATTTTGTATTTCCAATGAAATACATTTAGAAGTTGAAGGTTCCTCTCAAGATTAAGATTTGGATTGATACCTTAGTAGAATGTAGTTTTAACAAAAGATAATTTGGCAAAGGGGAATTAGAATGGTAGTAAGAGGTTTGTGTTTTGTGATTGTCCTTTTGCATTTTACTTTAGAAAACTGTTCAGGGTGCTTTCAATTTACCTCCACCAACTAGTATCACAAATATATTTGGTAACTGGTTGAGGCGGGTGAACGAGCCAGTAAAAGCGCATATTAGTGTGCAAGTGAGCACTTTATGTTGATGTTGGTCTATTTTGGAATCGGCGGACTGATATTGTCTTTAGGAAAGCCAAATATTTTAACATTTGCAGGTTATATACAAAACTTTATAATGGATCCATACTTGGTCCTCACTTCAGTGTAAGGAAGCTCAGGAGCTTCAGCACTCCCGGTGCAAACTGCTAGAAATGGTTGCACGGGCTTTATTCAAACAGCTTGGCTGGCGGCTTAGAAATAGGATAAGTTGTGCAGAAATGCTAAATGTAATCATGTTTCTGCAAGATGGAGCTCATGTGTATCTTTTTTTTTTTTTTTTTGCTTCCTGTGAACCATTACAAACTTTGAAATTAAATGGTTGTGTGCATCAATTGATGCAGATAACAGGGGCTTTGCCTTCTTTGCGAAAAACAAAACTATTTAAAGCTGCAGTGATGCATTTTATCATTAAGAACTACAAGAGCATTACATATATGAGAATGTGTAGATCTAACGGAGGTTTCCTTGCATACTAGCGTTCAAAGTGCACGAAGTGCACCTCAAACATGCAGTGTGAACTTGCTCTATCAACATATTCATAATCATAATACAGTATAAAAAGCAAGTAGTTGTGCTCAGCACAAATGGGCTGACTGGACACCCAAACCAACAGCGAAATTCAAGGATGACAAGTCGGGTTGGGACTTTGCTAGCATACTATTCCTTAGCAGTTCTAATGAGAAATTAGTAGCCTACAGAAAATTAACAAATGGTGGCATGCTATGGTATATTCAGGAATCATAAGTGGACATATATAATATAATAAAAAATTAAAAATATGCAAGAGGAACCAACACTTTAAGTATTGAAGATTTTGACTGCAAAGATTATCATTATTATTAACTTGAATTACAGGTAAGCACAAACCTGCTTCTTAAGTAATGACCAAGCATTTTCAGGTCCTAATTTTTCAACATGATGGTAGGGATATACGGCTTTCATGCCCCGAGCAATCTTATCATGTCTTGTCGTGATGAGGACTCGACTACGAGGGGCGCCATGGCTAAAAGGAGCCTTCAGAAGGTTGTTCCATCCACTATTGCCCCACACGTCATCCAGTACAAGAATGAACTTCTTGTCCCTAATGGCGTCGGCCAGAGCTGGCACAAGCATGGCCTTATCTCTTGCTCCACCTCCAAGTTTGGGCAGGTCTCCATCAACTGCAGCGATGGCTGTCCTCAGCAACTCAACCTCAGTGAACTCTTGCGTGATGCTCAACCATATCTTCTTGACGAAGTTTCCCTGTATGGCCTCGTTGTTGAAGATATTCTTGGCCAAGGTGGTCTTGCCAATGCCGCCGACACCCACAATGGCGACAACCATGATGCTACCAGTCTCTTCCACTACCTCCTTGGTGAGCATATCCACAAGAACTTGCGTGTCCTCTTCAATCTTCTCCCCAACCATGCCTGACCGTTCTAACAGCGGATCTGTCTTGCGATCAGCAGCATGAGGACCGGTTGTCCTCAGATCCTGGTAGCCTTCTAGCTTGACAAAATTGAAACTACGCCCCCTCATAGAGATGCCATTCAACTTTTCATTCAGAGCCTTGATGTGGATGCCGATGTCATGGGCATGGAGAGGATTCCGCATGCAGAAGAGCAAGGGGTTAAGACACCCCATGTCCTTGGTTGGACCTTGCTCCATGAGCTTGAGCTGACACAGGTCTATGATGTCGGTGACATCGTACATGGTGCGCTTCAGCTCCTCCACCCAGCCCCGCACGCTCTCGTCAGTGATGTTCCTCCTGTCAGCATCTCCAAGGAAGTTCCTGAGGTCCCTGAGCTTGACACCCAGATTGTCGATCTCACCGGAAACCCCGATCAGCATTGCCACCTCTTCTCTGGCCATCTCAGTGAGCATGCCAGTGACATAGAATGCCAAAGCTTCCAGTACACCTACCATTGCAGGAAGCTTTTTGCTTCCCCAAAAAAACATGCAAACAAACTTTATCCTTTTAGTATGATCAGAAACAAGCGCAGAACATGTCCAAAAATGATAAGCAATTCATTCACTAGCTAGTGATTGTAATTTGTTTTATCCAATTTCTATTCAGCTATCAAAGAGAGGAAACTTAACTGTAGCTAGTCATTCTCGAGAAAAAAATTGTAGCTAGTGTAATTCTAGTTCCAGTTGAAATTGTATTGCGCCACTATTTTTACACGCCCTACAGGAAAATAAGAGGTTCCCTACTTTCAAGGGAGAAAACCGAAAACATTTTGGAAGGATGGAGCAACTTATCTTTGTTGAGGGGAACAATTGCGTTGCAAACAGCAGAAGGTTAGGAGATATGGTACTTATCAAGCCTTGCTAAGGAGGCATGCTTGAATATTTTCATGATTGCACGGCAACTATATTGGCATCAACCAATACAAGATGAGGAAAATGGAGACAGAAAGCCCTCCAATTTTCTCGATGATATATAGGAGTGTGATCTATCTCAGCTCACGTGACAACTTGGATAAGCTTGGAGATCGATGATGAACCATGAAACGATTAGCGAGGAAGCGTGAAATTACCTTCAATCTGTTGGAGATAAAAAGATATGATGAATCTTCCTGAGGTCTTGCTCTAGCTAGTAGTGCAGCTTGTGGAAGCACCAAGAGGACGGAGCTTTGTTTTATATATAGGACAAATGGAGTTGTGTTGTTCAACAAGGCTCTTCCAGCTACTACATCTTACAAATTTAAATATGACAGATAGTTTGTATGCAACTCATGCCGTGTTGATGTCTCTATATCAGTGTTTAAGGCTTCAGAAGAAGCATCACCATGTAGTGGCAAGTTGGTTTTGTCAGATGTAGTAACTAATCCAGTCAAGCAAGCAAGTGTGTCGTCTGAGTAATCGGAAGTTAGCTTGCTTCCACACGTACAAGTAAGTATAAATTACTCCGTCTGTCCTATGTATACTGATGTGCACACAAGCCTACATATTTGTAACTATCAGTATCAGTGACATACTTCCTGTGGATTGGTATGCATAGTCAAACAAATGGACAGTGCGGCCTCCCATTCAATTCCTACTTATGACCAGCACAAAATTTAAGTAATTTCACCTTGGACTAATTAAAATGAAGAAAACATTTTCATGTGGTTTCAGTTTCACACTCTGAAACTACTATTTAACCTGCCCCGCTTGTTTCCTTCCAGAGATCTGAAACTTAATTTCATTATCATCGACTTTTTCAGCCCACTGACGACACGAATTCGATCTATTCCTATGATATTAGCTATACAGTTGCAAATTTGTGTGGAGTTTGTATTACTGCATATTCTTAAAACAGGCATGTATTCGAATAGCTTCTTTATTGGAAAAGAAATTATATTCGAGCTGTTTGGTCCATCGCCATATCAAGTTACTAGTACCAACAACCATACTTTTCTAAAAAAAGGGCTGACCGGCGGCTAGTGATGCCAAATTATTGTGGCATGCCTCTGTAGAATGCATCCATATATCGACCAGCAAATACTTACGATTTAAAACTTGCGAGAAATATGTAACCACATATGCACTATGTGACTTGGAGTTAACAGCTGCTGGCAATGTAAAAGACCCGAAGGACGTGACAGCGCTTCTCCGGCCCTATGAAGTACAAACAACTTAGTAATCATGAAAGATTGCTGCCTCTTTGCATGGACATATCAGCTCGGACGGTAAACAAAAGTACATAATTTTGAGTGTAGTACTGTAGTATGAAGGCTGTGTACATAGTAATTATCAAGTAATCATGGCACTAACGATAGAAGGTCTGAGCTTTGCATAGTTGGCAGCTTATCTCAATTCCATTACCGAAGACAACATTTTGTCAACTCATCCATAAGTCTGCTCTTTTTAGTTATTTTATTGTGTGGCTAAACTGGAATCATGCATGACCCTACCAATGGAAACCTGAAAATGACGAATAAACCGAGTATATATCAATATCAGTGCTAGATGAAGTCAGGATAAGTTGCTAACGTCTCAGCATACAAGATAAATAATTGCAGGTTACGTTGTGGTCAGCATTCTCAGTTTACTTCGGCATCATTAATCTGATTAACTTTACTCCATTCATGAACTGATGGAATTCCTGAAGCGGGGATGGAATGTGATTTAAACCTGCTCGTGGGGGGCGGAATGACTGATGGAAACCTACAAGCAAGTAAGCTGACGGGGGAGCGTGGGTACCTGGCGACGGGCTGGAGGAGTGGTCGCAGTAATGGTCGCTCCAGACGCAGTCGAGGAGGAAGCGGAAGCCATCTACGGCGAACAAGTAGCAGAGAAGCTCCTCCCCTACGCGCCGCTCAGCAGCATCACCTGCACTGCACCGACGTCCCCATCTGTTGCCACTTCGCCGGCGGCGGCGACGGCGAGGTGGACTGGTGGAGTCGAGTAAACAGCTCGCGATGGAGAGAGCTGTGTGAATGGAGCCGGGCCGGGCTGGGCTGGGTGTGGCCATTCGGCTCAGATTTTTTTATAAAAAGTAAAATAAAAATAAATGCAAATACCATACTTACTACACTAGTTTCAAAAAATCTGAAAAAGTACGAACCTGAGTATTAAATATTCTATTTTGTCAAAACTCCAGAATTAGAGCAGCACGAAATCCCCCCACCCCTCCCTCCTGCGTCGCTCCCGCGAGCGACCGGGGGGAACCCTAGCGCGCTGCCGGCGAGTTCCCCTCCCCCCACCAGCTCCTTCTCTCCTCGCCGCCACCGGGACACGCCGACGGCGAAGCCGCTCGGTGTCGGTGGTGGCGGGGCCCCTTTTTCTCCTCCCGGTCAGCTGGTCACGACACGAGCCGGACCTGGCGAGCGGCGGCGGTGCGCGGCGGCGTTCGGCGTGGGGCGACGCGGTGGCGGCCGTGGTGATTCTCGGCGCTGCGATGATGGTCCGTGACAGCGTGGAGGGCCGCGTGAAGACGGCGGCTTGGGGCGGCTCCGAGCAGCGACGGGCGTCTCCGCATGGGCACGGGGCTCGCCGGCGACCTTGGACGGCTTGGACGGTGGCGGGTGGCTCCTAGCGACCGCCATGGTTCACTGCAGCAGCAGAGGTGGCATTTGGGCCTAAAAGCCTAGATCTAGGCCCATCTAGGCCTGATCTGGGGTGAGTGGGCCTGGCCGTAACTCATGACTGTCGGGGAGCCGGTGGTTGGCTGTGTGCACCTCGGAGGTTGCTGGAGCTGCGGAGGTCTCGACAGGCATATCACGGTGAATCACGAGGGCGGAGCCCCTCATCAGAGGAGGATGTGGCGAGGATTCGGGCGGCCGACAGACACAGGGACGGTGGCTGGCGGAGCTGGCCCTGCGTTGGTTTCAGGGACTTTGGCACTCCTGGGAGCCCACCCCCTGGCCATGAGTGGCTGGGATGCCGGATCTAGGAGTAGATCTGGTGTCTGCCTAGCAGACCCGCCCACTCGGGATATGCGGGTTTGATTGGTGGATGCTTGTCCCGCCTGTCAAGCCCCCGTCGTACGAGTGTTAGTTGGCTGTCCCGGACCTTTCTCGTCCTCTCTGGTGGAATACCATCATGGTGTTTGTTGTGGTATGGGTGGGAGATCTTGGATGCTGAGGCAGCGGCCTCGGAAGGTGGACTGCGCAGGCGACTCTACGGCGAGCAACGTGGCAGTGGTGATGGTTGCTCTCTTCGGTCATGTGGGTGGCGAGGAGCGGACGATCCTGGTGTTGCGATGCCTCGGCATTGGCAGCACCCAGATCGCGTGGTGAAGGCCTAACTTAGGGTTAGCGGGCGGCTCGAATTTGGGAGCGGTGTGATGGTTTTTTTGGGCGAAAGCTCAGCGCTTCGGCGCCAACGGCGGCGATACCTGCGAGTGTCGTAACCCTCTTGACGGCGCCGTTGTGGTTACCTTCTCCGCGCCAAAGCTCCGGGTGAAAACCCTTGACCATTGCGGTCTTAATGGCGGCGGCACGCTGCGTCATTACTCTCTTGGGGGCGTCGTCGCGGAGCTTTGGTTCCATTCGGTCTCGGTTCGGTGTCTCCGGTCATGTTTTGGCCTTTCGTGTCTTTCTTTTTTCTATCTTGATCTGCTTTGTAAGGAGGTTTCTCCATCACCTTGTATTGGTTCGGCCGTTGTGGCTTTATTTATAAAGCGGGGTGAAAACCTGTTTAGAGCACAAAAAAAACTCCAGAATTATAAGATTTTTTTCATCTTATGCCGCACGAAATTTAGAAATTGTGTTGCAGTTTTGCATATTTGTAGGATATACTTCATTGAATACATCTAGAATTCTTTTCAAATATTTTTGGAACTTCTAAATAACATTTTTTAATTTTTTATAAAAATAAGGGTGTCCTGATTTCTAGCTCCTGTGCTCAAGTGATCCCATTATTTTAAAACATTCTAACGTTGTATCTACAAATATCAAAATAAACTAAAAGTATACATAGATGTACTCAATAATGTATCCATAAAAGAATTACTCCCTTCGACCCATATTACTCTTCATTAATACGGATATATCTATCACTAAAATGTGTCTAGATACATCTATATTAGCGAAGAGTCATATAGACCGGAGGAAGTAAGTTGTTATGTAATAACTACTAATCGAATGTCAAAAAATACACAGGAGTTGAGGTAATGAGAAAAGAAGCTCGACCTTCTTATTCACGTTCTCTCAATGCTTACAAAGTCCACATATATAGCCATGAGAAGATATTTTTTTCTCTAAAAGGAGAATATGCCCCATTCTCTGCATCGATTGATGCATGCAGCCTTTTTTATTATTTTATTTCACAAGTATCTGACAACAACCATAAATCAAAAAAACCCAAAAGAGGAGTTACAAGAAGTACACTAGTAATGACCATAGATTTTGTAGGAAGACAATGTACTTGAATATTGGGTGGGATAATAGGTTGTTTTTTATAATGGAAAATTTTATGGTTATAGCATGTTTGTAGATTTTGATTTTTATTTTGCTGCCGCTTGTATATGTCTTGATGAATAAATTATCCATATATTAAAATGTTGCTCTATGTTATAATTCTTTCAGTATTCTAGATTGCATATTAATATTACTATTGGTTGTGGGGATGAAATTACCACTTTCATATGTAAGTATTGTGCTTATAATTTTATTTATTTTTCTTATTCCGACTATATTCCCCAAAAATATTTGGTGATTACTAAATTCAATTAATGCACAATCTTTTTTATTCCGACTAGATCCCCAAATATTTTTTGGGCAATTTACTGAGTAAATCTATATAAATGAATTCAAACATAGGTAGTACCTGAACCTTTAATATCATATTAATATTAATTAAAGCAATTTATGGCCATATTTACAAAGATCTCATGCTCTGCAGCGGCATACTCAAAAATCAATTTTGCAGAAAAGAAGATTTTCTCATGTCTGTTTCTTCTAAGCCAGCTGTTAGATCTTAATTACAGTAATTTATGGCCATATTCTCAAAGATCTCATGATCTACAGCGGTATACTCAAAAATCCATTTACATAAAAGAAGATTTTCTCATATCTTTTTCTTTCACGCCAGCTGTTAAATTATGGATCGATCTTTAGCTACTATTAAATATTTTATCTATAAATCAGTGTCTCATTCTTCAGTAATCTCTCACACAGCCTCAGTTCTTGAGCCATCAATTTCTACTAAGCACCTTTAGCTCCAGCAATGGCAGCCATGACGGAGCACTTACTCCAGGACCCGTGGCTCGTTCTCTGGCTCACGCTGGCCACTCTGGCCATGGCATTGCTGCGCATGCGTGTGACAAGCCGTGGCCCACCGCTGCCGCCGGGGCCCATGCCACTGCCCTTGATCGGCAACATGCTGATGATGGACCAGCTGACGCACCGCGGGCTGGCGGCGCTGGCGGCCAAATACGGTGGCCTGTTCCACCTCCGGCTGGGCCACGTCCACACGGTGGTGGTCTCGACGCCGGAGTACGCGCGTGAAGTGCTCCAGGTCCAGGACATCGCCTTCTCCAACCGGCCGGCCAGCACGGCCATCGCCTACCTCACGTACGACCGCGCCGACATGGCCTTCGCCCACTACGGCCACTTCTGGCGACAGGTACGCAAGCTCAGCGCCGTCAAGCTCTTCAGCCGCCGCCGCACCGAGTCGTGGCTCGCTGTCCGCGAGGGGTCTGCAGCGCTGGTCCGTACCGTCGCCGAGGGTGCCGGCCAGGCCGTAAACGTCGGCGAGCTCATCTCCGCGCTCACCAACAATGTCGTCTTACGCGCCGCCTTCGGTACCCGCGACGGCGGCCGCCAGGATGAGTTCATCGCGCTGATGCAGGAGTTCTCCAGCCTCTTCGGGGCTTTCAACGTTGGCGATTTCATCCCCTGGCTCAGCTGGGTGGACGCGCGCAGCATCAACAAGCGCCTCCGCGACGCGCGCGCCTTCCTCGACGACCTGATCGATCATATCATCGACGAGCACGTGAAGAGCGGGAAGAGCGCCGACGACGCCGACGCCGACATGGTGGACGACATGCTCGCGTTCCTCGACGAGGCGGCCGTTGGCGACACCGCCAGGAACGGGAAGAAGGACGGAGACGAGCTGCACAACGGGTTCCGTCTCACCAGGAACAATATCAAGGCGATCATAATGGTACGTGTTCGCGACCGGAACCTTTGTGCAATGAAGTTATCACGTGTCTGTTTGACGGCGATATGATCGACTTGTATTGTACCCATGCAGGACTTCATGTTCGGCGGGACGGAGACTGTGGCGTCGGCGATGGAGTGGGCGATGGCGGAGCTGCTGCACAGCCCGGGCGACCTCCGCCGTGTCCAGCAGGAGCTCGCCGACGTCGTCGGCCTTGACCGGAACGTGGACGAGGGCGACGTTGAGAAGCTTCCCTTCTTCAGGTGCGTGGTGAAAGAGATACTGCGCCTCCACCCGCCCGTCCCGTTGCTCCTCCACGAGACGGCCACCGACTGCGTCGTCGGGGGGTACGCCGTGCCCGTGGGGTCCCGCGTGATCGTGAACGCGTGGGCCATCAACCGCGACGGCGCGGCGTGGGGGGAGGACGCCGGCGCGTTCCGGCCGGCGCGGTTCATGCCGGGAGAGGGCGAGGCAGCGGCGGTGGACTTCAAGGGCGGGAACTTCGAGTTCATCCCGTTCGGATCCGGGCGGAGGGCGTGCCCGGCCATCGTGTTCGGGCTGTACGAGCTGGAGCTCGCGCTCGCGCGCCTCGTCCACGCGTTCGAATGGGCGCTCCCCGGCGGCATGGCGCCGGAGGACCTGGACATGGAGGACGTGTTCGGCCTCACCGCGACGCGCGCCGTCAGGCTCAACGCCGTGCCAACACTGCGGCTCACCTGCCCGCTGTGATGCGTGCGTGCGGAGTATACTCTTTAAAATGGCTTGCGAGTTGCCAGAATGCTGTCGTATACTCGTATATGTACTTATGTAGTACTGTTCATCATAATCCCGTTGTCGGCAATAATCTGATTTTCGTCAGTTAAGTTCAGACTAGGTTCAGAATAAGTATATTACATGGTGGACAGTAAATTTTTGTCAGTTACATTGTTTGGGAGATAAATATAAAGATAAACTCAAAAAAGTGTGGGGGTGTGTCATGGAGACATGGTGGACACATGGTGCTCAGCCAATTTTTTCCACATTTTTCCTTGTTGTATTAATTCTTCTTTCAAGCACTGGGCGGCCCTTCGAGTCAAGCCCTGCGTGCAACTCGATTTCGATAGTTCGATTGTATATGCTCACCACCGCGATGAAGTGGCACAGATTGGGTCACGTGGACACAGGCAAGGTTATTTGGACAGGCTGAAATTAATAATTTAGAAAATAACAAAAGCTGAGTTCGTATCCGTGTAAGAAAAGAATAGCTCGTAGGTATTCTTGTGTCGTGTAGAATCTAAATTAGATCTGATAATCATATTTTTCTGGCGAGAGAGTCCAAGCCGGGAACCGGGATAGGATTAGTTCCCAGGAAAAGGTTGGTGTTTTCTGCCTGCGTTCGTGTTCCTACCGATCCACGGCGAACAGCAGTAGAACACCGAGATCGAGTCATGGAGATGCATGTCGACGGTGGCCACGGGCACGGCTACAGCTCGTCCGGGATGTTGTCCTCGTTCGCGACCCTCCTCTTCCTCTTCTCGATGATAGTGCGGCAGTCCATCCCCGCCCAGCTCAAGACCTACCTCGACGCCCTGGCCACACGCATCCACAACGCCATGTCCCCTTACGACACCATCTCCATCGACGAGCGCGACCAGGTGTTCTGCTGGCGTTGCAACGCCTACCTCAACGTCGAGGCATTCCTCCGCGAGAGATGTACCCGTCGCTTCCACTGCCTCTGCGCTACCCTCGTCAATGGCGCCGCCCGCATGAACCTCACCTTCGACGAGTCCGAGAAGTTCGTCGACGACTTCAACGGCGCCAGGATCTGGTGGCGCAAGATCAAGGAGTTGCCGCTCGCGTACGGCACCGTCGTCATCGCCAAGAACGGGTGGCACGAGGAGGAGACCCGAGCGTACAGCCTCACCTTTCACCGCCGCCACCGGGGGCTGATCGAGAACGACTACCTGCCGCACGTCCTCGCCGAGGGCTGCGCCGTCAACGCCAGGAACCGCCGACGCTACCTGTACACCAACAAGCCCAGCCGCGACTGGCTCTACCACTACGACACCTGGAGCAGCGTCAAGTTCGAGCACCCCTCCACCTTCGCCACGCTCGCTATGGACCCAAGCAGGAAGCAGGAAATCCTTGACGACCTCAACATGTTCCGCCGCGGGAAGGACTACTACGCCTCGGTCGGCAAGGCATGGAAGCGAGGTTATCTCCTGTCCGGGCCTTCAGGTACCGGCAAGTCCACCATGATCGCTGCGATCGCAAACTTCCTCGAATACGACGTGTTCCTCCTCGACCTCTCGACGATCAAGAGCAACAACGAGTTGCGGAGGCTCTTCATGACGACGAGCCACAAGTGCCTCATCGTTATCGAGGACATCGACACCTCTGTTCATCTGAGTGCCAAGCGCGAGAAGAAGGACAAGACCAATAACAAGACGACGTCCGACGCCCGCAAAGATGAGGAGGAGAACAGAGTGACACTCTCTGGACTGCTCAACTTCGTCGACGGCCTGTGGTCAGCATGTGGCGGCCAGCGTATCATCGTGTTGACAACCAATGACAAGGAGAACCTAGACCCAGCGCTTATCCGACGGGGCAGGATGGACCTGCACATCGAGATGTCCTATTGCTGCTTCGAGTCCTTCAAGGTTCTCGCCAAGAACTACCTACAAGTCACCGAGCACAAACTGTTCTGCGAGATCCGGCAACTGCTAGGAGAGGTCAATATGTCACCAGCCGACGTAGCGGAGAACCTGATGCCGAGGTCAAAGAAGAAGGACGTAGACGGTTGCCTAGGTAACTTGATCATGGCGCTTAAAGAGAAAGGATCTACGGGGAACAGGGAATAAGATGAGGATGATAAATAGCCAAGGAGACTAACCCGGATTTTCTCCGGACGCTATGGCGTCCGGACGCTATCTCTGTCGTTAGATCTCTGTAGGCAGAGATGCTGCATGTTGACCGGGGCCCACCTTCTATCAGCTCAGTGCATAGCAGTAGATCTTTGTTTGTACTCCCTCCGTTCAGAAATATAAGATGTTTTAGTTTTATGAAGTAGGTGTATCTAGACATCTTTTAGTATATAGGTTCGTTTGAATCTATACACTAAAAGATGTCTAGATACATTAGCTTCACAAAATTAAAACATCTTATATTTCTAAACGGAGGGAGTAGTACTAATAAAGTGCTTTGGACCGGGTACCCTGCAGAGCATAGGACAGGAGCTGTCCTTCCGCCGTACGAGCGCGCGCCAGGGAGGTAGCTATTCATTATTTCGGTGTTCTAATCGGAGATTTCTCTAAATCGTAACGTTTTCTCAAAAAAAATTGTAATAACATGTCTTCGTTTGAATTTTTCCGATCATTTGCTTGTACTTTTGTCTCGATCTGATTAAAAGTTCTTCAATTTAAGTTAAACATAACCAGCCAAAGGCGACGGTAAGGTACCAGCACTCGTGGCACTTGTAATCTCGGCAGTCTCTCCATCGAGGAATTATAAAGTTCTCCTGTCTAGTACATGCAGTACGGCCGTGGTATCTAAATTGGTTTGCCCACGATGCATTTTTCTATGTCTTTACTTAGGATGAGACCACGTAGAATAGATCGGCTAGTCCAGAGATACATCTTATTTTGATCTTTGTGGCTACTAAACACTAGAATGTCTGTCCCTGGTTGCGATATAGGTTAGACCATTTTGTTGCAAACACTCACATGGATAATCCAGCTATATACAGTACGTAGTTTATCTTCAACCACGGACCTTCTTTGTGATATTTTGGTCTGCCTAGACAGTCTAAGAAACACAGTAGCAGCCAAATACAACTTCTTGATCCTTAGTAGGTAATCATCCAACAAATCCATGTCTACTGATTACAGAGTGCACATAATAGTAGGTAATTATCCAACGAATCCATGTCTACTGATTACGGCGTGCACTCCAAAATAGGCAAGCTATCCAAGAGACTGAGTAGAACTTACAAAAGGATCCGGCAAGTTTCCAGACAATAAACATACTAAAAGTAAATTGTCTCGTTGTGAGTTTGCTAAAAGACACCTTAACGGCACGAGACACACATTCATTTGTCCTCCTCCCAGATTTCTTCAACCACAGCGATGATCAAGCTGAACTAATTGGCAAGCAGGATCGATACCTAGTGGGCACATGTCCGATGTTCCCTTCCAGCCCAAGAATGTCCACTAGCATTCCCATCTTCGACTGGTTTACTCCATCGTCTTGCTCCTGCAAATAAATGAGATTGTTTTTCAGTTAAAGCGACATTCCGAAAGACTTCTCATCTATTCTAAAATTACCTAGGCCATTTCTATTTATAAAAAGTAGAGAAGCACAAGTTACAGCCAATTCTATTTATATAGATATTTATGAAGAAGCGGCTCTTCCTCTTCCGAAGGATTAAGATGATCTTGCTATGAATCAGTAAGTCGGTTCATTAATATTCGAATTGATCATTCAGAAAACAATGCTACTCCTATATATTATGATATGTAACAGTCAGATCTGGAATAAAAGATATGTAAGTAAGACGATTCTAAAGCGGACACACCACATTTTTTCCGCATCATCTAAATTATCCCGCCAGTTAGGTATAAAATTAACTGTTGCTGTAAAAAGCTACATATATAAAAATTTATAACAGTCTTTGAAATATAATAGACATCCTTTAAAATAAATGAAAATGTGGACCCTAATAAGTTAACCTTCCATAGACATCCTTTGAAAGAAATTAATACAGATCGATAGTATACTATGTGGAGATTAAGTATTTGTTGCATATAATAAATTTATCGATCAGAGGTATAATAATCATCCATCAATATAATGGAATATTTTTTTATGGGACTACCACAACAGTAGAAGTCAACTACCTAGATGAATATATTTCAAAAATATGGATTGATATATAAATAGACCCTCACCTCACTAAGATGCCGTTTCAGCTTTTTGCCCATCCAGTACCTAGCGAAATGAGCAGCATATACCCCGCTGTGGTGGCTGCCATTGGTCACAAGAAGCAGCAGTATCAGTCATCTTAAATAATGTTTTGTTTGGTTCACTAGGATAAAAGAGACGTCGAACAAACCGTGCTGATATTGCTGGGCACGTCCATCTTGGAAAGAGTGTCTTCCATTTTCCCATTTCTGGTCTCCAACCAATGAAGAATGCTTTGATGCACTTTTCAATCTCCAGATGAAGTTTCTGCGCCACCCTCCTGTGGTTTTTCTTAATCACCTTGTCAGATTCATCCCCATTGTTCATTGTTGGGTCCAGAACAAAAATAGCCTTTTTGGTGAAATCCTAGATGTAGGTTGACCATATGAAACTGAATTTGACGGGAAGCACAAACTGCATATCAGTGTACCGATGCGGGTCAGAATGTATAATTACTCTGTATTGCAGACAAATGTACTAGAAAAGTATGTTTAGCTTGCTATATGAAAGATGGCTCAATTACCTCCGTGCACAGATTCACATCAAAGTTAATGTGATTCCCGATGAACATGTCGCAAATGTACTGATTTGTAACCAAATGATCTTCTCTCATGACATGGTTCTGAAACAATGTCGGTAAGAAAAATAGTTCACAATTACGATGGATTTGCTGTATACGAAGTTGTTCGTGTTATAATAACATAGAAGTAAATTACCGCAAAGTCTGGATCCATGAAAAACCTCCAGCATCCCTCGCCTCTTTCACGAGCAAAAGAGACATCCATCTGTTGGTAGCGTCTCATGAGCACTGTAAGCAATTCATTCTCGACTACGCCATCCTTTTTCAACATATTCTTCAGGTGCCCGGCTGTAAGCTCAACATACTTTGGCGCTATACTGATAACCCACACACTGCAGATTCAGGTAGGTTACAAGTTAGTACATATCCGAGTGGAAATACGGCATACCAATTCGAATTGTTCCCCGAACAAGGTTAGTCTCTTACTCTTTATTCACTTCTGGCTTCTCTTTGAAAAACATTGCATAAATCTTTACAGCGTCAGCCGGCGCCCTTGTTGGGGGATCGTATCCCATAACAAAAGGCGACCTGGCATACTTCCCGGGCTTCACCCTCCTGCGAGGCTGAGGTAGGGAAATAAAGCTCCCCTGTGAACCCGCTACGTTTAGGTTTATAGTTGTCACCTCAATTTCCTCTATCATGTCCAGCTCGGCTGCTGCCAACTCCTTGTTGAGGCTAACTGGTGATTGTTAGGAATAGACAAGTTGTATTCCCTGGGGGCCAAAGGCCACAACATATAGTTACATGTACAGGTGTGAATATGCAGGAAACCCCCTAACAGGTGGGGAAAATACACATATACAAATATACATCTAACACCCCCCCTCAAACTCGGGCGAATAGCTCAGGGACGACGTTTTACCTCGCTATTCGCTGGAAAACGACGTTTTTCGATACAATAGCTCAGATGCGACATATGGAACGGCCCAAATAACCACGGCCCGATACGGCTCTTTTACTCACTTAAACCGAATGCTGGCCGTTAACGTAGTTGGATTAGGCTGAACGCGGGACCCACCAGACGACCGTTGCTATGCGGGACCCACTGCGCGCCACCTCAGACTGGGACCCAGCACTTATCCAGGTCAGCCTTATCTATTTAGAAAGAAACAGACTCAGCCCCCGCTCCCGTGGCCCCGACATCGCCGTTCCCCTGTTCTTCCTCTGTTCTTCCCCTTCTTCCCCGCGCACCTTGTTCTTCCTCATCTCCGGCAACGGTCCGCGGCGGCGGCGGCGAGGGATGTCCAGCTCCGCTTCTGGCTCCGTGAAGTCCTGGCCGCGTTATGGAGAAGTCCCGATGACTAGATGCCCAGAGTGCCCTCGCCTCGATCCACTGAAGCGGTTGACATGTGTGCGCTCGGCAAGGGGCAACGTCGGCCGGGAATTCGTCAAGTGCGAGAGCAAGCCACGTCAAGGGAAGGATGGGAAGGTAGTATCTGTCCTGATTTGTCTCGATTTGTCTTGATTTTGATTTTGCACTTTGGATTTGGGAATTAGGGTTTGCGTTCCCCTTTTTAGGATTTGGAAGAATGTGGCCATTTTGAGTGGATGGATAAGTACATTCGGGATCGAGGGCTTATAGTTGAAGTGCTGCCCCCAATCCAGGCTCCCATCTCATCTGCTGGGGCATCTGCTGTGGAGGAGGAGATCTCAAACAGAGGCATTGGGCCATTGGAGGTGAATGGGGAGTTGCAGAAATTGAACAAGCTGTTGAGCCAGATTGTGGAATTGAAGAAGCAGTCAAACATGATTGCAGGAGCATTTTATGTGTGCATCATTGCCATATATTTGATGTTTCTATGGCGTTCGAATTAGCCATTTCAATTTAGGAGTTGTGGATTGCTCGAGCTTCCGAAGTAGGATATTGTTTGTAACAGGGCGTGGCCTTTGTAAGATGAACTATGTTATGAATTTGAATTAATTATCTCCGAATGCTTCCAGTCGAAATCGAGAACGTATGAATTCGGTGGAAGACGAACTCGATGAGGTTCAGTTAACACCTCGAACAGTTTCAGTTGGGCGTTTCAGAAAAAACTAAAATCGACCAGTTCATGGGCCGCTTGTTGGGCCTGTTGCTGGGCCAATCAGTGAGTACTGCTTTCATAAATGAGTAAGGAAAAAAAAGGTTCGTGTTGGCAAATAAGACGTGAAGTGTTCACTTTGTGGATGAAAGATTTTGACACGTTATTGTCGGCTAAAACAATATTAGTCGTGTTGGAATGTTGTGTAAATGTTATTTTCGACCAAGAAAATGGGTGTTTGGCTCAAATATCGTTTTGTTTGGCTCAAATTTGTTGTGTTTGCTCAAATTTTGATCGTGTTGGCTAAATGAAATATTATTGTGTAGTTTTGGCTAAGAATTTTTTGGCTCAAATTTTGGTTGTGTTGGCTCAATACTTGTTGTATTGGCTTAAACTTTGTTGTGTTGGCTCAAATTTTATCGGATGAAAAAGAAATGTACTGGTAGGTGTAGTGCTCACAAAAAATGATGTGTCAAGTTAAAATAAACGTTTGTACTTAGCTCAAAGTGTAGGATGTGAGTATGTGTCAAGTTTTGGTGATGTGCCCGTACTAAAAGAAATATGTTTTTTTCCCATTTATTCTAGTTTGGATTGAAACATTTTTTAGATATTGCCAAAGTAATAAAGTGATATATTTTTATTGATGGTTGTGGAAGATATTGGCAAAGAAATATGTTTTTTTGCCATAGCATTCACTAGCCGAATATTTTTTTTGATAAAGACTCAAACATTGCATAGCATAAATAGCATACATAGGGCATAGCATTCCATAGGGCGGGCATAGCATTACATAGGACATAACCGAACACTACATAAGGCATAGAGTACCTGACTCGACGAATAACGACTCGATCGATGACATAGATTAAACTAAAAACATGTAGTAAGCTACTGAAGATGCAACATGCAACATGAAATTGGCTAGCCGTGCCCTACCCCTTCACTCCTCGAGCTCTTCAAGATGCAACCTGAAATCTAGGGCTCGAGCTGCAGATCCCCTTCACTCCTCGTCGTCGTCGGGGAAGATGTAGGGGAGGCAGTGCATGTGGTTGGCGGTTGGGAAGATGCAGTCCCACTGGGTGAAGATGTTGCACATGGTGAAGCAGATGAACTCACAGCCGCACCAAAAGGCTTTGCCGAGGAGATGGTAGGCGTCGTAGGGGTTGGTGAAGGTGACCTGGATCCCGCTGCCTCCCATACGGACCTCCTGGAGGTAGAACATGGGCGGGGTTCCCGCGGGAAGGTGCGCGAAGCAGGACCTGAGGAAGAACTTGGCGAAATCGACAGGCCCCCTCCACCTAGAGATGGCCCAGCACCTCAAGGTGTTCTCCACCATCCTGCCCGGTGGATAGCGCAGCTCCTCGCTGATGGCAGGACGACGGAAGGTAGGACCAGTGAACTGCATGGTGGATGGTGGAGGGTTACGGCGGTAGAGGGGCGGGCTTTGGAGAGGAGAATGGGATGCAGGGGTGGAGATGGAGATGGGGGTGCCCGTGCTTTTTATAGCGGTGTCGGCGTAGTGAAGCACACGTAGGTACTTCAATGTGAGGACGCGAACGGACGGCGTAGTGAAGCACTTCAATGTGACGGCGGCGACGGACTAGCTTCTACCACGCCAAAAGTCAGAGCTCTGAAATAGCCATCGGGCTACGTTGGGAGCGGCGTGGGCTTCGGCGGCCGTGCTTTTGTGTCCTTCCCGTTCGTTTTATGTATCCCGTGAACGCACGCGCATCTGTGCATATAATGGCTTAGCTGCGACGTCTGCATGCGGTGCCTGCTTTTGCTCTGCATCGAGCGTCGCTGCGCGCGTGCATGCATGGGGGAGGGCGGTCATAGCTGGTGAGCGCCGTCGCATGCATGCGTACCAGCCAACGGTCCGACGAGTGCACGGGGTACCAACCAACGAGGCAGCTTAGCCAGCTCTCCCACGGATCGGTTCCCAGCCAGTGAGGTCACCTTCTAGAAGATGAGATCGGACGACCAGCGTTTAGCCACGTAGCACAGATGAACGGGCGCCGTTGCAAACGAAAGGATCCCACGGATCGGTTCCCAGTCAGTGAGCTCACCTTCTAGAAGAACAGATCGCACGGACCGGGTTGCGCCACGCTGTTAGAGGAACGGTCGAGGTTGGTCAACAGGGTTAGCGCGTTTTGAAATGTAGTCAACGTTATATTTCAAAATTTGAAATCTTCAGTAGCTTCATATTTTAGTGAGGAACAAGGATCCGGGCTTAGTTATTCATTTCACTTTGCCAAAAATGTTTAAACGTTGGTCAAATGTTAGGTTTGACCAAATTCAAAATAATCATAACAAATTCAAAAAAAATCCAAAAAATGAAAAACTTGCGCGCATAGTCTTATTATGTCATATACTAACGATTACAGTTGATAGATGAGGTATAGATATATTGAAACGCAAATTTGATGTATCTAAGGTGATATCTCGAACTCTGTCGTACGAAGTCAAGGGTGAAGAGGAGTGGTTATGGGTTTGTAACATGAAAATTTCAAAAACCTCCCCAAAGCTTCATTTTGATGTGACTAAGAAGGATCCAGGCTTAGTTTTTCATTTTTATGTTTTAAATGTGTTTAAATGTTGGTCAAACCGAGGGTTTGACCAAAATACAAATATGCACAAAAAAATCAAACAAAATTCAAAAAATAAAAAACCGGTGCACATAGTCTTCTTATATCATATACTAACGGTTTAAGTGGATAAACAAGGTCTAAGTATATTGGAACAAAAAATGCATGTATATAATGTGATATCGCAATATATCGTATGAAGTCAAGTATGAAGAGACCTAGGGTTCAACTATAGTTTTATGAAATGACTCCATATTGGTCAAGGGCACTATATTAGTGCACTAGATGTTAACCCTAGAGTTTGAGGTCATTTGGAGAAGGTCGAAAAAATGGTTGGATTAGAAATGGGGCTGTTTGGGCTACCTTTGGGGCTCTTTTTAGCTCATTTTGGAGAACCAATTGCATGTTGGAGATGTTTACCCTACCAAAAGGGTTATGATTGTTCACAAAATGAGCATAGCAACAGAGAAATGACTTGGACGTCACGGTTAAGCCAAAATCCGATCAAAATATTTCAAATATTTAGAGAAATTCATAATTTGGTTGAAATTTGGAGAAATTCAAAATTTGGGAACAAAGAGCGAACTTATAGTAAACATAGTGCATTCATGTTTACAATTATTACACCATTTTCATGCCTCGAAATACAAATATTACACATGTTTACAATTATTACATAAGTTTCATACAAGAATTCACTTTGCACTCGATTTTCTCATCTTCTTACCACTTGATTGTGCCGGCACACCACACAAAACCCTCATGCTCTTCCTTTTCTTTGCGTCAGTAGCACTAGGACGCCGCACATGACGACCTAGAGCTAATTCTTGATCTTGTTTAGTTGACACCGCAACAGATGGCAGATTCAGTTCAGTTAGCATGACAGATTCAGTTTCAGTTTGCACTACATCATCCAAAATGGATTCAGTTTGCACCACTTCATCCAAAATGGATTCAGTTTGCACCACTTCATCCAAAATGGATTCAGTTTGCACCACTTCATCCAAAATGGATTCAGTTTGCACAGCATCATCCAAAATGGATTCAGTTTGCACCTGAACATCCATAACTGAATCTGATGGCACAACAACATCCACAACTGAATCTGTTTGCACCACAATATCCTGCACACGTCTCTGTCTTCTATGACCATTTTGTCTCGGCCTTTTTGTAGGCCAGCAGTTATCAACAACAAGGGGTTCAAAAACAGAGGGCTCACTTGCACTCTTTGTTCTGAAATAATAAAGCAAAGTATTTTTGTTCAAACAGAGTTGCAGAATTTAAATAAAGGATCAAAATCTTGCACTTACTTTGGCTCCGGTTCTGGAGTGTATCGGCATTTGCGAGATCCAGCTCGATGACCAAGTTCTTCACACAACTTGCATCTATTTTTGTTCCCTTTTTGAGGCCGTTTTGGTTTCTCATCTTTTTTCCCCCTCTTACTACTCCTACCTTTCTCAAACCAGGCCTTGAATCTGCTAACTCTAGGCCTTCCAGACTTTCTTTTGGCAAGGGGGGGACACATAGAGAATTCAAAATCCACTTCAGGCCACTGAGACTGATCTGTAAGTGCTGGTATGGGAGTTGCATAGGCAGCCTTGAATCTTGCTACTGAATAATATTCATGCAGATAAGGGTGCATGTTTACCTTTGGTTTGGAAGCTAAGAAGAGTATGGCATGCTCACATGGTTTTCCAGTGTGTTGCCACTCCAGACAAGTGCATTCATGCATTTCAGTGTTAACCACATGCCTCCTTACAGTCTTGGTATCTCTCACTTCAGCTCCCCACAATGAAGATTTCTCAACTGCCAAGTGTGTAAGATTTCTGCTCCTGTTAACCACTTGTTGTACCACTGCTGGAAGCTTATCCCCTTGCAAAGCATCACCTATTCTTCTCCTCAATTCCCACAACCTCATGATCATGATCCTGATTTGGTCAACCATGTCATGCACAGGCAAGTCTTTCAAATCCTTCACCTTGTTGTTAAAACTTTCTGCCAGATTGTTGTTGATATGATCACACTTAATGGCAGTGTTAAACCCAGACCTATACCACAAAAGGGAATGGTATGCTTTCAGCCAGTGCTCAAAGTCAGGATCTGATGCAATAACCTTGGCAAGGTGATAAGCATGTGTCTGCTTAGAGTAAGATCTTGCAGCTGGCCACAGTCTCCCAAAATCTTCTCCTCTATGTTTCTTGATCACATTCATCCACATATGGCCAAAGCACTCCCTCTGTTCAGCATGTGGAAATACAGTCTTGACTGCATTTTCTAGCCCTTTGCAAGCATCTGTGTGTATAGACAAAGGAGAAACTGGCCCAATGCATCTTTTCAACTGCATCATGAACCATGTCCATGAAGCCTCTGTCTGTGATTGAAACATGCCAATAGCAACTGGAAACATCCAGTTGTGTCCATCTAGAGCATTGCATGCTGCCAATTGGCCATTCCACTTCCCAGTCAAAAAAGATGAGTCTATACTCAAATATGGCCTACACCCAGCTTTGAAGCCATCAATGCAAGGCTTGAAAGCCATAAAAAATTTGGAGAAAAATACCTTGCCATCAGGTGCAACCTCAGTATCAATTTCTACAACACTGCCAGGTGATCTCTTCTCCACCTCTGCCTTGAAACTATACAGCATCCTGAAGGTATTTGCCCAATCACCATATAATTCTTTCATTGCCTTCTGTTTTGCCTTCCACACTGTGGTATAATTCAGCTTAATAGGGTACTGCTTTTCCATGTCTATTTTCAGTTTCTTTGCAGTAGTGTTTGGTGTTTTGGCTAAAATTGGAGTGATCTTTTGTGCAACCCAGGCCTGTGAGGTCATGGTTGATACATTCTGTGAACTAGTAATACAAGTATGTTGATTTGGGATTTGATTAACCCTGACTGTACTTCCATCAGGTTGGCGTCTAGCAGAAATATACCACTTGCAAGGCTTGGCACCCCCATCATAGCCTCTGCACTTTGCATAAAATTTCTTTGTATCTGTCCACAGAGTCTTGGTGTCAAACTCCCTTTTCACTGCATATGTCTTGAAACACATCCTAAACTCAGCCATGGTTGGAAAAAACTTTCCTACTTCTATTACAGGGTTGTCTCTGTCATATACATTTACCATCTCATCACCATTTTCATCATCTACATCATCAGCAGCTTCCTTCATCAACTCTGGATCCACATCTTCAGAACCAGCAGCCTCATCCCTCTCCTGCTCCTTCTCCTTGTCCTTCTCCTTGTCCTTCTCCTTGTCCTTATCATGTACTGGAATTCCAAAAAAATTTGCCATCTCTGTGTCAGCTATTGGTGCAATGACCAAGTCAGTACGCTCTTGCAGATCTACTAAATTCCAGTCCACAACAGCCACATTTGCAGTACCATCACAGCTTTCTTGTGCGTCATCAGCTAACACTGTCACTTCGGTTACAATGGGCATTATCTGTCTACTTGCAGCCCAGTCATCATCTGCAATCTGCATAGCCAACTTTGATGGCACATATCCTACAACTGAATCAGATTTCAGTTCAACCAGCTCGGCAAGAAATGTAGCACGTTTGCTTGTCCAGCCGTCTTGTCGATCGATTTCATCAACAAGCGCTTCGCCATCCTCCATTCTCACATACTCACCCTTCCATTCTTCGAACCGTAGCAATGACACTTCTTGCTCTGGACCCCAAGCTACACTCTCTCCTAGTTTCTCCACAATATTCCTCACCGCTTTCTCTTCTTGGTTCACTAGTTCTTGTGGATCGATCTCTGCAAATTCAACCTCCCAACTAACTACTCTGTCGTGCTCTATAGTCCTCAAGCTACCATCAGCTAGCTTCGCCTTAGATAGAAAAATTTTGACTGATATTTCGAAGCTACGCCGGTCACCTCCCCTGTTTCGACAATGGTGCGAAAATGTGACGAATTGGAAGCGAACGAGCTCTAATCGACAGAAACATCAGCACGAGAGTGATGAAATACCTCGAGTTTGACTCTGCCGCCTCCATCTATTTCAGGGCGACACTCACTCTGCTCGGTTGCTGCCGCCGCTCGCCCGCCAAAATCTTGCTGCAAATCATGGGCGATTCGATCAGATTCGGGGCTGAATTCGGACGGGAATGCGATTGGGTTTCGATTTCACTCACCACAGACGCCACAGAGCACGAATGCGCCGCCCAGGAGTACGACAGCTCCGCCGCCGGCGAGGGATCTGAGGGGCGCACTGTCGAGCTCAGACAGGGTCGGTCTGCTCGGTCGGTCGGTCGGGCAGGCTAGTTTGACTCAGCCGGGACGATGTGTGTGGGTCCCACCGCCACTTAACCTGCCCTAATACCGTTTCATCGACGACGGTGTGCCCTGGCTATTTTGGTGTCCAATGCCGTCGTATCCTAGCTATTTCTGTAAAATATGTCGCACCACAGCGAATAGCGAGGTAAAACGTCGTCCCTGAGCTATTCGCCCCTCAAACTCATGGTGGATCCACAACACTGAGTTTGGAGAGTAAGAAATCATGCTGCGCTCTAGTTTGTGCCTTTGTAAAGAAATCTGCCAACTGCAAATCTGAAGGCACATACTGAAGCGCAACAACCTGAGCCTGCACCTGAGCACGTGTATAAAAAGCATCAACACCAATATGCTTGGTAAGCTCATGCTTGACCGGATCACGTGCAATACTGATAGCACCTGTACTGTCAGACAAAAGTGGAGTGGGTGTCGTAACAGAGACCCCAAAATCGGCAAGCAACCACCGTAACCATGTCACCTCAGCAATCAACAAGGCCATAGCTCGCAACTCAGCCTCTACACTTGAACGGGAAACTGCAACCTGTTTCTTCGTCTTCCAAGCAACAAGCGAACCACCAAGAAACACACAGTAAGCAGAAAGTGAACGACGATCCGAAGGATCACTCGCCCAAGTAGCATCCGAGTAGCACTGGAGCTGGAGAGAGCTGGAACGAGGAAAGAAAAGGCGACGAGTAATCGTGCCACGAAGATAACGAAGAACACGGAGGAGATGACTATAGTGGACAGTGGTAGGAGCTGAGACAAACTGACTCAGAATATGAACAGGATAAGATATATCAGGACGAGTGACAGCAAGATAAACAAGACTCCCAACAAGATGGCGATAACGCGTCAGATCAGGAAGAGGATCACCATCAGTAGGACGAAGCTTAACATTAAGCTCCATAGGAGTCTCAACGGTGCGCTCATCCCCAAGAGCAGCACGAGCAAGAAGATCCTGAATATACTTTTCCTGAGAGATAGAAAAGCCATCAGAAGTGGAAGAGACCTCGATCCCAAGAAAATAGCGGAGAGGACCAAGATCGGTCATAAGAAACTGCTCACGAAGACGAGCCTTAACAAAGGCAATATACTCAGGATCATCACCAGTAATGATCATATCATCAACATAGAGAAGGAGAAGAGTGCGTCCACGATGAGAAGTGTGGACGAACAGAGCTGGATCATGAGCACTGGGAGAGAAACCAGCAGCAGTCACCACAGAGGCAAAACGCTCAAACCAAGCACGAGGGGCCTGTTTCAGGCCATAAAGAGAACGCCGAAGGCGACAGACCATCCCATCAGGGACAGAATACCCGGGAGGAGGCTGCATGTAGACCTCCTCACTCAACTCGCCATTAAGAAAAGCGTTCTGAACATCAAGCTGAGACACAGACCAGTGTCGAACAGAAGCGACAGCAAGAAGAGTACGCACAGTGGTCATATGAGCCACAGGGGCAAAAGTCTCATCATAGTCACGGCCGTGCTCCTGCTGAAAGCCACGAGCCACAAGACGCGCTTTGTAGCGCTCAAGAGATCCATCAGAGCGGGTCTTAATTTTATAGACCCACTTACACGTGATAGGACGAACACCGGGAGGGGGAGAGACAAGATCCCAGGTGCCAGTGCGCTCAAGCGCAGCAATCTCCTCAGCCATAGCAAGCTGCCATTCAGGATGACGCTCAGCATCCCGATAAGAAGTCGGCTCGGAGGCTACAGAAAGACCGTACTGACTAGGAGAGTAACGGTCTGGAGCACGACGTGGACGAGTCGTCGGAAGAGGAGAGGGAAGCTCGTCAGAAGAAGAAGACATATCAGAAGAAGAAGAAGAAGAAGAAGAAGAAGAAGAAGAAGGGACATCAGGAGGAGGATCTGAAACATGAGTGCGACGAGAATAATGAAAAGGAAAAGGAGACAACGGTGAGGTGGGTGGAGGATCAGAAGAAGAAAGAGGAGAACTAGGTGGGGAGGAGGACAACGGAGTCGAAGAGGATGGCGCCGGGGACGAAGAGGGCGCATCAGAACGAGGTCCAGGAGGAGGGACAATAGGGACAGAAGGAGGTGCATCAGGAAACAGAAGAAAGGAGATATCATCCACCGGGTAGGTACCAGAGGTGGGGCGAGGGTAGAAGGGACACGTCTCATCAAACGTGACGTCACGAGAGATGCGCATCCGACGACCAACAGGGTCCCAACAGCGATAGCCCTTATGCTCATCACTGTAGCCGAGAAAAACACACTCAACAGACTGAGCGGTCAGTTTGGTGCGTTCACGAGGAGGGAGAAGAACATAGCAAACGCAACCAAACGAACGAAGAGTCGAGTAGTCTGGAGAACCACCAGAGAGACGCTCGAGAGGGATGCCACCCTGAAGGGCAGCAGAAGGCTGGATGTTAATGAGGTAAGTCGATGTAGCGACAGCCTCAGCCCAGAAATGCGGCGGAAGAGAAGAAGCAATCATCATAGCACGGGTGGTCTCAAGAATATGACGATGCTTACGCTCGGCGACACCATTTTGAGCATGCGCACCGGGACAAGAAAACTGAGCAAGAGTGCCCTGCTCAGCAAGAACACCACGCAGGTGCTGAGAGATATACTCACCAGCAGAATCAGCACAGAACACACGAATGGGCGAGGAATACTGAGTGCGGACCATGGCCGCAAAGCGCTGATAAATAGAGAGCACCTCACTGCGAGAGCGCATAAAAAACAACCAGGTGTACCGTGAAAAATCATCAATGAATAAAATATAGTAGCGATGGCCCCCTTTTGAACCAAAGGGAGCCGGACCCCAAACATCTGAATGAACTAAATCAAAAGGTCGCTGAGATACAGACACACTGGTAGGATAGGGAAGCTGAATCTGTTTGCCTAACCTACAACCCTGACAGTTCAAAGACACATCTCCTGAGACAGACCCCAGAAGACCACGACGGACTAAAGACGATAAACGGGAGCCACAAAGGTGACCCAGCCGATGATGCCACTGCTGAAAAGAGCCAGTGACTGAAGCAGCAACCGCAGGAGAACTGGCCGATGAAGAGGCAGCGGAAGGAACACGAAGCCAGTCTAACTCCCAGAGCCCTAGAGACTCACGGCTGCGAGGGCCAGCTCCAACCAGGGCCTGTGTGCGGCGGTCCTGAACATCACAAGAATCAGCGTCAAGAATGACGCGACAACCAGAATCAGTAAGCTGACTAGCAGAAAAAAGATTCATCTTAAGGCTAGGAACATGAGAAACATCAGGAACAGAGAAAGAGGAAGTAGAGAGGGTGCCTCGACTGGAAACAGGAAGAGAGGTACCATCAGCCGTGATAACACGGACAGGAGAAACAAGAGAACGAAGAGCAGAAAGAATAGAAGACGCAAAGGTCATATGAAAGGAAGCTCCAGAATCCAGATACCACGGGGACATACCTGACTGTGCAGAAGGTGGTGGTCGCGCGGTGCCAGAAGAAGTAGACACAGGACCAGCAGTGCCTGACGAGGAAGAGCCTGTAGTAGCGAGCAGACTGCGAATACCCCGAAGAATGTCCTGCTCCGAGAGTGCAACTGCAGAAGATCCTGAAGAACCAGCCTGCTGACGAGCGTGGGACTGCGGACGTAAACTGGGATCCCTCCTCCAGCAGCTAGAGAAATCGTGGCCAGTCCTGCCACAGTAGGAGCAGGGAGGACGAGGATTGCGGTTCTGACCGCGAGGCTGCTGAGACAGACTCTGGCCCTGGACCGGAGGAGTAGAGAGTATCGGCGGCACTGGAGACCGCAACGGAGCCGACGGCACAGGAGGACCACGAGCAGCAAGTACAGAGGGAACCTCAAGAAGACCAGCACCACGAAGACGAGTCTCCTCAGCACGAAGCTCAGACAGCACCTCAGAGAGCGGGACACGACCACGAGCAAGTAGCTGGGCGCGACGAGGCTCGAACTCCTTGCGGAGCCGAGACAAGAACTCATAGACACGCTAAAACTCCAGATCAGCGCGCACAGTCAGACAGCAGGCACAAGTGGCACATACAGCTGTACGAAGAGAATCGAGCTGGCGCCAGATAGCAGCACTCTGAGTATAGAACTCATCAATAGTAGAATCACCCTGCTGAAGAGCATGCTCCTGACGAACCACTGACAGGTAAAGAGCATCCCCAGACGGCTGATAGCGCTGACGAAGAAAGGCCCACTGAGCAGCAACAGTAGGAAGACCCATGAACTCAGCAGCATACTGAGGTAGAACACTGGAAGTAAGAACAGCAGTAGCACGAGCATCCTCATCTATCCACTGAGTGTAGTCAGTCAGATCCAGCCGGTAGGCCGCAAGAGCGTTAGAATACTCCTGGACCCGCCGGTCATACTCAGCCAGAGCAGTAGCATCAGTACTCTTGGCTGCATCCTTGGCCTCCTGAGTAGCATCGGGGGCAAGGGCAACGGGCGTCGGTGGAATAGGCGACGTAGGAGCAGTGGGGCGCGGCGGACAGGGGACCTCGCCGGAAAGCACACCCCAAAGACGGAGACCGCGCATGTGGACGCGCATAAAGGCAGCGAAATCAGGGTAATTCGCGCCATCAAAGATCACCGGGCAGCGAGGAATCGCAACATAGCCCGATGAGGTAGACATATCTCTCTTTCTCTTTTTTTTTTAATACTCTCAGACAGATCTCACGTTGACTGCAAAGAACAGGATGAAGTCCAGCCGATTCAAGGCAAATGAGCAGCCGATTGAGGGCAAGGGCTCTGGGATCGAGTAGATCAGGAGCCAATCAACCAATTCCCTGCAGATCAGGCGATAGAAGAAGAGGTGGAGCTACAGATCAAGCTGGACCACTGTAGCCGACCTCGAGGACTTGAGCAGGCGGATCGATTCCTGGACGAGGACGACGGCCGGGCGTGGCCGATCTCAGCAGGGGCGGGCCGGCAGGCAGGGGCGGGCCAGCAGGGCGGGGACGAGCCGGCTGAGGGGCGGGCCAGCAGGGCGGGGACGACACGGCGGCAGGGGCCCGAGCAGAGCAGCGAGCCGATCGAGCAGGCGTCGGACACGGGAGCAGGAGATCGATCCGGAAGAAAATCTGGGCGAGCGGGGGTTGGAGCGGGCGACGAGCAGATCAAAGACTTGGCGACGGATCGAGATCGAGGACGAGGCAGCGGCGGCGGCCGGACGCGGCAGCAGAAAGCCAGGGCGAGCGGCGGCGGCGGCGGTTGCGAGGAGAGGAGCTAACCTATGGCTCTGATACCATGTTAGGAATAGACAAGTTGTATTCCCTGGGGGCCAAAGGCCACAACATATAGTTACATGTACATGTGTGAATATGCAGGAAACCCCCTAACAGGTGGGGAAAATACACATATACAAATATACATCTAACAGTGATGGTCCTGAAAATTTCCCCTTATCCCCTGTTTGCTGTACTGGCGTGCTTAATGCAACTGGTCCTGCAAGCATTCATACGAATTTTTGTCGTGATGTATCAAATCTGCTGTTTCTCGCAAATGAATTTGCATTAGTAAGTTCATTTTGTCAACTGGATAGTAAACCGGTCCTTTTCCATGAATATATGTCTATCTGGCATGTACTGTTCTTATGCAGTATCAAGAAATTATATCTAAGTTATGTCTATTATCCAAACGTACCTGCCATATGTGATGTTTCGGCAGTAAATATATATCCGTCCGCCTCTCTGTTCTTTGTCTCCTCTTTATTTCCTGGAGATCCAGCAGCAGCATGAAACTGACCCCCAACACCTTGTAGGTTTGAACACCCAAATATGTTAACATAAGCACATGTTGAATGGATGTAAGATTTACACTTTCTTAGCTAGGCCTGAATATAGGATATAGGCTGTTGGTTTTGGCCGGCATACCTTTCGCGGGATCACCTGACTGAGATATTTTTTTCTGATTGGATCTTTTCATTGCCATACCTGAAATTAAAGGTCCTGACATCAGACTCGTGTTTGAACCAATAACATATATAGCGTAATACAATGGGAAGTTTCACATGTATGTTCCATCAACGTCTAGTTCGATTAAGAAAGCATATACCTGCCGGTGTAGCCGCAGCAGCAAATTCAGTCATAAGATCAGTTTTCCTGAGTGGGAGTTTTATAACCACAGGCCGGGATATTGTCCTAGTGCTCTTTGGCATTTGATCCGGACAAGCCTTGCTAGGTGGTACCATAGATAGTGGCACCTCCTCACTGACCTGGGTGCTGCCAAAATCAAAACCAAGATCAAACTGGTCCAGATCTTTGTTCATTTCACTGTCAGCTCCATATAGCCAAGTTCTCCCTTCTTGGACACCGACCTGCCTTCCAGATAAGACGATCTGCATATTGGATTGATCCTGCATTGCTGCTTCGTACCGCTCTTCCAATTTTCCCTCTGCCGGGTCAATTACTCAATTGGCTCCTGTCGATCTGAACGTACATCGGCCGGGGCAGAGACCATGTCAGGTTCGTTCATCCCTGTAACAGGATTTGCTGCAGCTTCCGAGGTTCCATCCATCCGTCCATCATTCCTGGCAGGGATGGGCTTGCAGGATACATGTGACGATCTTTGGGAAGCTGGGAGAAAATGTTGGAATTTGGCTGTGGGCTTTGGTCCATGGCCCAATACAAATTCTGAAATTCTCATGGCCCATTCATGCATAGCAAGGGGTGGCAGCCAAAGTTTAGTCCCACCTTGCTAGTTTGAGGGGAGTTGCACCAATATATATAGTGGGGTGTTCTACTACCTCCTAAAGTGAGAGAAGAGGAGTGGCTTACACGCGCGCTCCTCCTCCTCCGCCGCCCGCCTCGCCTCGCCACGCCACGCCACGCCTCGCCTCGCCTCGTGGGCTGCGCTATCACATCCCGTCTCTTGCCTCCAGAGCCTTGCGCCGCCTCTACACCTTCTCCATCCCCTCTTCCGGCGTGCACCGGACGACGGGACAGTAGGCCTCCGGAACCCCGCCTCTTGTGAACCTGTACGGGTGAGGGGCGATCAGGTTTTTGGGGAGCGCTTCTGCGCGACTACTGAAGGCATCACGTCGACCGACGACTCCTTCCCCGACGAGGACTTCTTCCCGGACATCAGCAGCCTCTACATCGACGACATGGCTGACGACGCTGGTGCCAACGCCAACGCGAATCTGAACGCGAACGCAAATCCTCCTGCAGCACCGTATGCAATCTGCTCCTATCTTTTTCAGTTTATGTTACAATTTCTTGTACTAGCGTTTGGAATAGATGTGATCTCTTTATCTGTGTTAAATGTGATCTGTTCGTCTATTCTGCTAGTATGCATGGTTAGGTTAATTTCTGCAATTATCATCATGCTTTACTATTGGTTATTTCGGATTAAATCTTATGGTAAATTGCTTATATTTTCAACAATCCAAAAACCTGATTATAGGCAATTGAGTCCAACTGGTTTGGCCGCGGCTACCAGGCCGCCTCCCTTTGATGGTGTCCATTATAAGAGATGGCGCACGAGAGCAGTTCTATGGTTGAAAAACCTAGGCTGCTATAGCGCCACTCTTGGCAGACCTGAGGGAGATATTTCTCCTGCTCAGGAGGAAGCTTTTCAGAAAGTCGACACCATGTTTATGGGGGCTTTGTTCAACATTCTTGGTGACAACATTGTTGACACCTATATGTCATTTGATAATGGCAAGGATGCGTGGGATGCGCTGGAAGCCAAGTTTGGTGTTTCTGACGCTGGCACTGAGCTGTATATCATGGAACAATTCTATGATTATAAGATGACTGATGACCGTCCCATTGTGGAGCAGGCTCATGAGATACAGTCTCTTGCCAAAGAACTCGAGCAGTTTAAGTGTACCTTACCGGACAAGTTTGTGGCCGGTGGCATTATTGCCAAGCTTCCTCCTTCATGGAGGAACTTTGCTACTTCTCTGAAACATAAGAGACAGGAGTTTTCCGTTTCGGATCTCATTGGTTCTCTTCATGTTGAGGAAAAGGCGAGAGCAAAGGATACACGTGTTCGAGGTTTCGATGGAAGCTCTAGTGCACATGTAGTGCAGAAAAATAACTTCCAGTCCCACAAGTCCAAGAATAAGAACAAATTTGAGGGCAAGGGAAAGTTTGACGGCAAGAACAAGGCCTCGCAGACTACCAACTTCAAGAAGAAGACTGAGTATAAGAAGAAAGGATCCTGCCATGTGTGTGGTGATCCGAATCATTGGGCTCCTAGCTGCCCTAAACGCTTTGATAAGCGTCCACATGGAAACGGCGGCAATTCTGCCAATGTTGTTGTTGGTGATACGGATATGAAGGATGCTGGGTACGGTATATTTCCTACCATCCTTTCAGTTTGTCATTCGCCTGAATGGTGGATAGACACCGGTGCCAATATACATGTATGTGCTGATATTTCCATGTTTTCTTCTTATCAGGTCGCACGGGCTGGCTCCGTGCTGATGGGAAACGGCTCACGTGCTTTTGTTCAAGGTGTTGGTACGGTAAATCTGAAGTTCACTTCGGGGAAAACCGTACAGCTGAAGAATGTGCAGCACGTTCCCTCCATCAATAAAAATCTCGTCAGCGGATCCCTTCTGTGTCGAGATGGTTTTAAGTTGGTTTTCGAGTCCAATAAAGTTGTAATATCTAAGTATGGACAATTTGTTGGGAAAGGCTATGAGTGCGGAGGCTTGTTCCGCCTTTCTTTGTCAGACTTATGCACTAAAGTTATTAATCATGTTTGCAATGATAATGAGTCCAATATTTGGCATTCACGACTTTGTCATATTAACTTTGGTTGCATGACGCGGCTAGCCAACATGAGTTTAATTCCGAAATTTACTAATGTCAAGGGATCTAAGTGCCAAGTGTGTGTGCAAGCAAAGCAACCTCGCAAGTCTCACAAGACCGCGGAGGCAAGAGATTTGGCACCACTAGAGCTCATACATTCAGATCTTTGTGAGATGAATGGTGAGTTGACAAAAGGTGGAAAGAAATATTTCATGACATTAATTGATGACTCCACCAGATACTGTTATGTGTATCTTCTGAAATCTAAAGATGAAGCTTTGAACTACTTCAAAATCTATAAAGCTGAAGCAGAAAATCAACTTGATCGTAAGATCAAGCGGCTTAGGTCCGATCGTGGTGGAGAGTATTTTTCCAACGAATTTGATTCTTTTTGTGCGGAACATGGTATAATCCATGAGAGGACGCCTCCCTACTCACCTCAATCTAACGGGGTGGCTGAAAGAAAGAACCGTACTCTAACTGATTTGGTTAACGCCATGTTAGACACATCGGGTCTTTCCAAGGCATGGTGGGGGGAGGCGATCTTGACTGCGTGTCATGTCCTAAATCGTGTTCCCACTAAGAACAAAGAAATTACACCATTTGAGGAATGGGAAAAGAAGAGGTTAAAACTCTCTTACTTACGGACTTGGGGTTGTTTGGCAAAGGTAAACTTGCCGGTACCCAAGAAGCGAAAGCTTGGACCAAAAACCGTGGATTGTGTTCTTCTGGGATATGCGTTTCATAGCATTGGCCATAGATTTTTGATAGTAAAATCTGAAGTATCTGACATGCGTGTTGGTACTATTATGGAGTCGAATGATGCGACTTTCTTTGAGGACATCTTTCCTATGAAAGGTTCGTCTAGTTCATCAAATCAGGAGATGCCTAGTTCATCTAGTCAAGAATTATTTACAATTCCTGAACCCACCATTTCGATAGAACACTCTGATAATCCTGTGGAGGATAACAATAAAGCTCCTACTAGGAGTAAGAGACGGAGGACTGAAAAGACCTTTGGTGATGATTTTATTGTATACCTCGTGGATGACACTCCCACTTCTATTTCAGAAGCCTATGCATCTCAAGATGCTGACTACTGGAAAGAAGCCGTTCGCAGTGAGATGGATTCCATCTTGGCAAATGGAACTTGGGAAATTATTGATCGTCCTTATGGGTGCAAACCTGTAGGATGTAAGTGGGTGTTCAAGAAGAAGCTTAGACCTGACGGTACTATTGAGAAGTACAAGGCACGCCTTGTTGCTAAGGGTTATACCCAGAAAGAAGGGGAAGACTTCTTTGATACTTATTCACCCGTGGCCAGATTGACCACTATCAGAGTACTACTATCCCTGGCTGCCTCGCATGGTCTTCTCGTTCATCAAATGGACGTTAAGACGGCTTTCCTAAATGGAGAGTTAGATGAGGAAATTTATATGGATCAGCCGGATGGGTTTGTAGTAGGTGGTCAAGAAGGAAAGGTGTGTAAGTTGCTGAAGTCTTTGTATGGTCTTAAGCAAGCACCTAAGCAGTGGCATGAGAAGTTTGAAAGAACCTTAACTGCTGCAGGCTTTGTTGTCAATGAAGCTGACAAGTGTGTGTACTATCGCCATGGTGGGGGCCAAGGAGTCATCTTATGTCTGTATGTTGATGATATACTGATATTCGGGACCAGTCTTGATGTTATCAAGGAGGTCAAAGACTTTCTATCTCATTGTTTTGAGATGAAAGATCTAGGAGTGGCTGATGTGATCTTGAACATCAAGCTACTGAAAGATGACGATGGTGGGATAACACTGCTTCAATCTCACTATGTGGAAAAGATCTTGAGTCGTTTTGGGTATAGCGACTGCAAGTCTTCTCCTACGCCATATGATCCTAGCATGTTGGTTCGAAAGAATCAGGGAGATCCTAAGGATGCTAAAGATCAGTTGAGATATTCTCAGATTATTGGCTCGCTTATGTATTTGGCCAGCGCTACGAGGCCTGACATCTCTTTTGCTGTTAGCAAGTTGAGTCGATTTGTGTCAAATCCTGGAGATGTTCATTGGCAGGCTCTTGAAAGGGTTTTGCGTTATTTGAGTGGCACTGCGAGCTATGGAGTTCACTACTCTGGGTATCCAAGGGTACTTGAAGGGTATAGTGACTCGAATTGGATTTCTGATGCTGATGAGACTAAGGCCACAAGTGGTTATGTGTTTACACTTGGTGGTGGTGCTGTTTCGTGGAAGTCTTGCAAGCAGACCATCTTAACGAGGTCAACTATGGAAGCAGAACTCACAGCATTAGACACAGCCACTGTTGAAGCAGAGTGGCTTCGAGAGCTCTTGATGGACTTGCCTGTGGTTGAAAAACCTATACCCGCAATTCCTATGAACTGTGATAATCAAACTGTGATCATCAAAGTAAACAGTTCTAAGGACAATATGAAGTCATCAAGACATGTGAAGAGGAGACTGAAATCTGTCAGGAAAATGAGAAACTCCGGAGTTATTGCGTTGGATTATATCCAAACATCTAAAAATCTGGCAGATCCCTTCACAAAGGGTCTATCACGCAATGTGATAGATAATGCATCGAAGGAGATGGGTTTGAGACCCACACTTTGAGTTGCCCACAGTGGTAACCCACTCTATGTGATCGGAGATCCCGTGAATTAGAGTTGGGAGACAAGCTGTTGGTCAGCTGGGAGGAGAGTATCCTTACATTATACTACCACTCCATATAGATGCAATACTCTCCTTTTCTGCATGGCAGGTTGATATTTATCTTAATGTGTTCTAAGTGGCTTATTTATAGCAAAGATGTTGCCCTGCAGAACATCTTTTGAAGAACACACCTATATGAGTCTGACTGTCAAACGTCGCAGTCTATGGGAGTTGGGTGCTCTCTAATAAACTCATGAAAGGCCATGGAGTATGACGCATAAGCTCCAAACCGCGGGGAAGCCTTGCGGCAGCCTAGTATCGGTCTAGGCTTTGTGTGAAACTAGTGCGCACCAAACTTGTAGTTCAAGGCATAGTCCACTATTCAAGTTGCAATCTAGTGTAGCATGAAGTTCTAAGTGGAAGTTCAACTTAACAGTCTCCACCTTGCACCGGTATATAAACAATGTTCTGGAATTATTTGATGTGATGTGATGAGATGTGCCAATGAGACTTTGTGGGGGATTGTTGGAATTTGGCTGTGGGCTTTGGTCCATGGCCCAATACAAATTCTGAAATTCTCATGGCCCATTCATGCATAGCAAGGGGTGGCAGCCAAAGTTTAGTCCCACCTTGCTAGTTTGAGGGGAGTTGCACCAATATATATAGTGGGGTGTTCTACTACCTCCTAAAGTGAGAGAAGAGGAGTGGCTTACACGCGCGCTCCTCCTCCTCCGCCGCCCGCCTCGCCTCGCCACGCCTCGCCTCGTCACGACGCGCGCGCGCGCCGCGGTTTGCGGAATTGTGCCTCGGTGCCGAGCTTACTTATCTTTTTGCTGTTCGGGAAAATTACTGCGCGAGTTATTTCTCTATCAGCCGTTTCCGGTTTTTCCGGATCGTGGGCTGTTACTAACTCGGACGTGGGCTGCGCCCCACGTCTTACCCGACCGGTGCTATATAAGCAGGCTTAGGCGCAAACCCTAATCACGCTATATCACATCCCGTCTCTTGCCTCCAGAGCCTTGCGCCGCCACTACACCTTCTCCATCCCCTCTTCCGGCGTGCACCGGACGACGGGACAGTAGGCCTCCGGAACCCCGCCTCTTGTGAACCTGTACGGGTGAGGGGCGATCAGGTTTTTGGGGAGCGCTTCTGCGCGACTACTGAAGGCATCACGTCGACCGACGACTCCTTCCCCGACGAGGACTTCTTCCCGGACATCAGCAGCCTCTACATCGACGACATGGCTGACGACGCTGGTGCCAACGCCAACGCGAACCTCAACGCGAACGCGAATCTGAACGCGAACGCAAATCCTCCTGCAGCACCGTATGCAATCTGCTCCTATCTTTTTCAGTTTATGTTACAATTTCTTGTACTAGCGTTTGGAATAGATGTGATCTCTTTATCTGTGTTAAATGTGATCTGTTCGTCTATTCTGCTAGTATGCATGGTTAGGTTAATTTCTGCAATTATCATCATGCTTTATTATTGGTTATTTCGGATTAAATCTTATGGTAAATTGCTTATATTTTCAACAGAAAATATAACCCATTATATAGATAATAATAGTCGAGAGTGGTGTTGCCACCCTTGTTTGTTATGATGAGGGGTTTTCTGTTTGTCAACGTACCTTGCTCATTCTCAGCCCTCTTCTGTTTTTTGCCACGGTTTGCAACATCGACAACTTCTTTTATTTCAGATATGAGACGCCTCGTGTCCAGGCCAACTGAATCCATTGTCTCTCTTGTTATCCTGTCCCAGGTCTCCGAGTGCTTCCTGTTCGCGTTGTCGCCCATTTCAGATGCGATCTGCAGCGAAGCTTGGCACCTCGCCGCATACTTAGCAACCTTGCCAACTAGCATTCCTGCAACCTGTTTCACAAGTACATCTATTATATACTAAACGAACAATCAGAGGGTCTAAAATAGAGCCACCACAGTTGGAGCATGTGTGCCTCTTGGCGGGGTTTCATTGTGCATCAGTTGAGAACTCATGGGTTCGCTCTCAGACAGTTATTCTTCTTGTGACCAGACAGACCACAGTTGTGCATCAGTCGAGAACTCATGGGTTCGCTCTCAGACAGTTATTCTTCTTGTGACCAGACAGATCACAGTTGGAGCAGTGTGCCTCTCGGCGGGGTTTCTTTGTGCTGTTCTTGTTCGCTGGGCAACCATCAGCCCTATGTCCTTTGCCATGACATATAGAGCAGAATTTTGTTCGAGGCACACTGACCTCGTAACGAGGTTTGGCTCTTGCATTTGTTGGTCTTCCTAGTTCAGACCTTTTCGGAGGAGCGACCATGTTCGGGCGAAGGCTGCCAGTGATGTTCGGTTCTCCTTCCGCTGCTGTTGAACATCTAGCTGCATGAACTCTCTCTTCTAGCCCAAGGCCATCTGTTGTCTTGCTTGCTTGAGAAAGAGCAGCCATGGCATCTAACATATGTGCCATTGCTATTTCATAAGACTCTGGGTTGGTGTCACCCAATTGAACAATTTCTATTGCAGTTCTGTAAAGAGCAGAGTGGCGAAAGCTTGTGGATTTCATAACAGGGCTGTCATTTTGATACATCATGAGATGATCAGTCATATCTCGGTAGGCCTCTTGTCCATCTCCTCATAATGTGACTTTCTGGGATCTACGTAACGCCTGTGGTGATCATGACCTGTGAAAAACATGTGCTTAACGATTATGGCTGGACAAGTTTTGCGCAAAGGATATATAACTGGTCAAAGGCAAAATTTGGGAGCAACTATCGTTTTGGGAGCAATATTGTGAGAGTGAAAAATAACATGGAGGCAGATAAGTGAAACTTCCTTTGTCAAACATTATTGTTAGATGGCTAGGTTGAAAGCAGAGACTATATTAAGGTCGAGGAAGGTTAACTAGCATCTGTCATGGTACGTTTATTTTAAGCGCCATACATTTGAATTACTTCCACTGGTCGATCTCATATAATTAGTGAGTAGGGACAACCATTCTAGCAAAATATGAGAAAAAATGGGATCATCCGTACTCTTCAACCATGGCAATTCCAATGAAAACAATACAATTGGACTATCTCAATACTGCTACCATATAACTTCAAACATACGCTTAGATAGATTAAAGTCAGTAAAGGTTATGCATGTTTAGAAAGATATGGATTTCAACAGAATGATGTTTGGGGGAGTGGAGCCCTTACCCGAATTGTGTGTCCACATACCATCCCCATGTGATCGTAAAGGCCACATTCACATTTGAAAAAATTAGCTTCCTTGTCTAGTTGGACTTCAAACTCTGTCCTTGCAAAGACGTGCTGAACTGTGAAGACCTCATTCTCAGTCAAACTCTTGAGAGAGAATGATCCAGACAGGTATAGTTGAACCTGGAACTGGTAGAACATGTTTGGTGTATATATTTTGCTGGCATGCATCTCAATGGGCAGTCCGGTGTTCAGCACTAATCCACCCTGTGAATGCATTGAAAAAACATACCTAATGAGATCGATGGGAAAGTGAGCGACAAATTAAAATAACAAGACTACTAAGGAATGGAGGATAATGAATCTACCAGACGGCTCTGCATTTCCTAGAAGTTTTCTTCCGCATCCCTGTCGAACTGCAGCTTCTGGTAATGCCTCACAAACATGTTCATTGCTGAACCTGGCGGAACGAAACCCTTGAGCATGTGGTTCGCGCTCTCTGAACGCTGTGTGCTGGTCATCCTGGCGCAAAACTTCCCTGCAAAAAAAAGGCTTTGCCGACATTTCTTTGACTTCATAGATCTGCATTAAAAACGAATGATCTTCGAGACCGTACTTTGCAATGAGAGCCTCCCATGCAGCCTCAAACTCGTCTACCATGTACATGTACTCCATAGTCTTGTGGAACTCATCACAAAAGCCGGACGCTTTCGACCACAAAACTCCCATGTGCTCCTTCCCTTGCGAACCACATGCCACTTGCACCATCTGTGTGTTGTCCCAGGGAACACTTTCGAGATAGCCAGCTCCATTGCTCGGCACTGATCTGGAAACACAAAATATCAGTGCGCCAATTAGTTCTGTGGTTGCCAGTGAATATCATGGAAAACTCGAAGCTTTAGAATAACATGCATAAACTGGATATAGATTTGCTAGGCCATGACATTTGGGTTGATCGTACCTGTGAGAATGGTAACTAGAGGTTTTCCTACCATTAGATTAACAAACTCCTTAAAGACCCACTCAGAACTCCAGCAAAAAGAATGCTCTGAAAATGGTTATTGACTCCGACAAATAGACCAAAAGGCATGTCATGACAGTTTGTGCGGTATGTTGTGTCGAACGTGATAGCATCTCCAAATTGCGTATATTGCAAATGACTCTTGCCGTTTGTCCACATCAGAGCTCTGATCGTGCCTTCCGAGTCGACCAAGCAGCTATCACGGAAGTATGGGTCTTTTATCTTTAGCTCTGAGAAAACCTCGACAGTCTTCCTAACATCATCCTGGGAATGGTCCTTGCTAATGCTTGCACACAGCGACTTCAGAGACCTTTTGTTGAAAGGGATATTCTCCATTGAGCCAAAAAAAACTGCCAACTATGATGAATACTGTTGTCAGCCCCACATTATTGTCCCTGAGATTCCTGATAAGTTATTCTGTGGGAGGATCTATGCTTATGTGGGATGCCCAGTGCATCTTTTGTATGCTATTCATTGCAAAACCGTGGTTGTGATCCTTCTGGAACTCATGAATATACCAACCATTATCGACTGTTCGGTGTAGGCAAATCAATGCCTAGCAGCCACAGCACTTGGATCTATTGTTCACGTGCCTGGTTTTCCCCTGCAATAAGTGATGCACATATAGTGAGAAAGCAGCAAATTTGGGCTCTGGCCTATCGGAGAAGAAGAATATAACTGCATAACTTAAGCTAGCTGGATAGGAGTATGAGACTGATACGTCTCAAACGTATTTATAATTTTTGATGCTCCATGCTTGTTTATGCACCATTTGCTTTGTGTTTTGTTACACCTCGTGGCATTTTTATGCGTTTTCCGGAACTAACCTATTAACGAGATGCCACAGTGTCAGTTCCCTGTTTTCTGCTATTTTTGTGTTTCAGAAAAGCTACACAGGAAATATTCTCAGAATTGGACGAAACAAAGCCTGAACCTCCTATTTTTCCCGGACACAAGTCGAAGACCGAAGGAGAGCCGGAGAGGGGCCAGAGGGCCACCACACCAGGGGGTGGGGCGCCCCCCTCCTGGTTGCGCCAGGGGGTGGTGTGGGCCCCCTGGTCGCCCTCTGACGCCGCCTCTCCGCCTATATAAAGCCTCCCGACGGAAAACCCTAAATCGATCGGCAATTTTCGAGAAAGAGTTTGCAGCTCCGCCGTCGCCGAAGAATTTCGGGGGATAGAAGTCTCTGTTCCGGCACCCTGCCGGGACGGGGAAGTGCTCCCAAAGCCATCTCCATCGACGTCGTCGCCTCCACTGCCGTCTCCATCGACTTCATCGCCATCTCCATCAACGTTGTTGTCTCCTATGATAAGGAGGGAGTAGTTCTCCCCCGGGGCTGAGGGCTCTACCGGTAGCTATGTGGTTCATCTCTCTCTCCCATGATGTGATCTATATGTGATCGTGAGCTTTGTATCTAGTTGAATTGGTAGATGCTATACTTCAGATATTATGCTACTCCCATGCTTTATTATTGTAATCTCCGGAGACACCTTGTACCATGATGTGAAGGTGACATTGTGCGCATTATGTGTGTCTCTTTGGCTAGTGTCTCTATGAATTGTTGATGTTTGTTGGAACCATCTAGTGTGCTCAAGGTGATAGTGTGGGGCAATCTAGTTTGGGGAAATGCGAACTTTAAGGAGTGCTCTGTAGCCCTACGCATGATTAGTGTTCGTTATCCATTGGGGAATAGTTTAGAGTGGCATAGTGAAGATAGTTATTTATGTGTTCAATTATGTTATCTTTGTTAAGAGTGTACACTAGTGAAATTATGATCCCTAGACCTTGTTTTCAAGCATTGAAATACCGTTTAGATTCAGTTTTGTTACATGTTTGCTCGCAGCGATATTTATTTCAGATTGCATTTACTACTCATAATCATCCATATTATTTGTATTTCACAATCTCTTTGCCGAACTAGTGCACCTATACATCTGACAAGTGTATTGGGTGTGTTGGGGACACAAAAGACTTCTTGTATCGTAATTGCAGGGTTGCTTGAGAGGGATAGCTTTGACCTCCTCCTCCCTGAGTTCGATAAACCTTGGGTGATCCACTTAAGGGAAACTTGCTGCTGTTCTACAAACCTCTGCAGTTGGAGGCCCAACACTGTCTACAAGGATAGAAGCATGCGTAGACATCAAGCTCTTTTCTGGCGCCGTTGCCGGGGAGGTAAGGTAAAAGGTACCCGCATCCTCGTGTGTGAGTGCTCGAAGTTATTTCCTTTAGATTCTGCAATTATATCTTTTTGTTTCTTGTTTTATTTTCACTAGTTAGGTTTAATGGAAAACAAAGAGTTTTATAGTATTTTTCCTGAGTTAGGACATAAAGTGTTTGAAAAACCTTTGGAGCTTTATTCGCATAGCAATGTTATTTGTATGAATTCTTTGAACACCGTTATTGCTAATGCTATAGAAAAGTCTAAGCTTGGGGAAGCTGGTTTTGATAAGCATGATATTTTTAGTTCCCCAGCTTTAGTGGAGAAAATTCGCTCTGATGATATTTTATCTCCCATATGTGATAATTCTAATGATGTTTGTGATCCTTATTCCTTTAAAATACCTACAAAAATTGTTGAACGTGCTATGAATAACTGCTATTTAGGAGATGGAACTGTCCATCCTGGTGATCATTTGCTCTTTATACATGAATTATGCGAGTTATTCAAGTGTGCAGGTATTTCAATGAACCAATTTAAGAGGAAGCTATTTTCTTTATCACTGAAGGGCAAAGCTGCAGAATGGTATAAAACGCTGAAGGATGGCCGACCTATTGGCTGAGAGAAAATTGTACCTCTCTTTTATTCTAAATTCTTTCCTTCTAGTGAGGTTCATAAAGATAGGAATTATATTATAATTTTCATCCTCATGATGGAGAAAGCATTTCCCAAGCGTGGGGAAGAATAAAGTCACTAATGCTCAAATGTCCCATTCATGATCTTCCCCGTAATATTGTTATTAATAATTTTTATGCAAGGCTTTCAGGAAATTATAAGGACTATCTAGATGCCTATTTTGGGGGATCCTTCACAAGCAAGGAGGTTGACGCTAAGTGGGATCTGCTTGAAACAATTCAAAGCAATATTGAAGATTGGGATAGCGACAAAGGTAAAGGATCAGGTATAAATTATGAGTATGATTGCATTAAGTCTTTTGCTGAAACTGCTGATTTTCAAGAGCTTAGTGCTAAATATGGTCTTGATCCTCAAATTATGGTTGATTGCATTAGAGCCTTTGCTTCCCATATTAATGTTCCTAAAGGAAATGGTGATGTGTATCATAAACCTTTTAAAGACACTTGCGTGGAAAGTGATATTGTTATTGATGATTGCAATAAACATGCTCAAACTTATGAAAGTACTATTTCATATAAGCATGTTAATTTTTGTGGAGCACTTAGACCTTGTGAACAGAATCACATCAAAGAAGATTATTGTATCCACCACAGGAATGAAGAAACCCGAATGTGGGACAAGGCTCTAAATGAGCTTGTGAAAAGGTTTGTGCCCTTTATCCTTTTATTTGTGAACTTGGCCATAAAGTGGGTCATTTTAATTTTCAATGCTCAGGCCATAATAATGACCTTTCTAATCCAATGAGTACCGCAAGTTTGTATTGTGATGACAAGATCACTCTCAATCAACATGATGAGCTTACTTTATTTTTGGGGTGTGAAGAGTTATCTAGAAAAACTTCTTTGGTAGATATGAGCGTTTTTAATAATATTAGCATCCAGCAGGGTTGTCATCTTTATTGTGTTAAAGATTGCCTCGCAAATACTTACATACAAAATGTGATAAAACATGATGTTTTGCCAAGCTAGGACAGGACTAATATGTGTTTCTTTCTTATTAACAAAAAGGAGGAATCTTCCAAAGTTTCTTCTGTCGTTTCTGTCAATAAACTAGATTATGTGGAGAAGCTTCCTTTCAAGCCTCTCCCTCCTAAAGAAGAGAAGAAAAAGAAGAAGAAAAAGAAGAAGAAGAAGAAGAAGAAGAAGAGGAATAAAAGGAGAGAGGAAACGGTATCTTCCCCTCAGCATGTCGCTCCCTATTATAGTTTTTGATGAGTCTGAACTTGATGATGTTCTTATGCCTGTTACCTATATTAGTGATCATGATTGGGAAAAGCACTCTACTTTTGATATTGAAAATCTTTTTGGTACCGATTCTAAAAATTATGAGGTTAATAATTGTTGTACCATTAGTGCTATCCATGTTCCTTCCAGTGATGATATGTTTACATATGAACACACTTTGGAAGATAGCTATTCTATTGCTTATGATGATTACAATGATGAGTATGATATTTTTAGTTCACCTACTATTGAGGAGAAAATAAGGTATGATTACAATATGCCTCCTATTTTTGATTATTATGGTGATAAGAATAATTTTGTTGAATTTTCTCCTACTATGATTGGTAAGAATAACTATGTTCATGTGGGGAGTATTAATTCTTTTATGCATGTGGCTCATGATAAGGATGTTTTATGTGATAGTTATATTGTTAATTCTATTCATGATGCTACTGAAAGTTATTATGAGAGAGGGAAACATGGTTTGATGGATCTCAACAATATTAAGTTTCCCCTCTTTTTGTTAGAATTCTTGAAGTTGCACTTGTTTTGCCTTCCTATGCTCGTTGCTTTGTGCTTTCATGACTTGTCTCTTTACAAGACTCTTTTTAATAGGAAGTTATTTAGATTTAAATGTGTTTCATATTTGCTTTTTGATGCTCTCTCTTGCTTCAAGTTCTTTTATGGCGCCTTTGCCTTAAGCTCTTTTCTGGCGCCTACATGAGCATCTTTTCAAATTACTGCGCCTAGCTCAAAGGCGTTAAAGAAAAGCACTCTTGGGAGATAACCCAATGTTTTATTTTCAGTACTTTTTATTTTATTTGAGTCTTGGAAGTTATTACTACTGTAATGACCTCTCCTTATCATTTTATTTCGTTTTTGTGCCAAGAAGAACCTCTAATTTGAGGGAGGTAAGATTTGGGGAAGTTGCTGTCCTGAAACAGATTTCTACGCTGCACCATAAAAATTCATGAAAATTCTTAGAATATCTTTTTGATCTGAGATTTCTTGTGCATATGCCCCAGGTTATTTCCAAAATTTTATTAGTTTTGCACTTTTCGATTTGAGTAACAGAAGGTCCTCGGTAAAATCGATCTTTGTCAGCTGTTCTGTTTTGATAGATTTCTGCCACTATTTGTGTTTGCCTCTTGATGTCTACGCACTTCTATTCTTGTAGACACTTGTTGGGCCTCCAAGTGCATAGGTTTGTAGAACAGCAGCAAGTTTCCCTTAAGTGGATCACCCAAGGTTTATCGAACTCAGGGAGGTTAGAGGTCAAAGCTATCCCTCTCAAGCAACCCTGCAATTACGATACAGAAAGTCTCTTGTGTCCCCAACACACCCAATACACTTGTCAGATGTATAGGTGCACTAGTTCGGCGAAGAGATAGTGAAATACAAGTGGTATAGATAATTATAAGTAGCAAACGTGATGTGAAATAAATATCGCTGTGAGCAAACAAGTAACAAAATAGCAAGTAAACGGTGTGCAAAGCTTGGAAATAAGGCCTAGGGATCATACTTTCACTAGTGGACACACTCCCAACAATATAACATGACTGAACAAATAACTTCTCTTTGCTAAGGCACTCTGAATTACTCTCCTATTGAATAACACTAATCATTGTGTAGTGGCTACAGAAGCACCCCTCAAAGTTCATCAAGTACTTGACAAACACCACTCATAGAGATATCCAAATCAAATCACAATTCAAGATAGAAATCATTGCAACTTAGACCAAGTACTAACACGGTGCACACACTGTCAACATTACACCATGAAAGGAGGAATAGATCACTCAAACTATCATAGCAATAATTATTCTCATAATCCACAAGAGATCACAATCATAGCCTAAACCAAGTACCACCATGACGCACGCACTGTCACCATTACACCATAGCAGGAGGAATAGATTACTTTAATAACATCACTAGAGTACACAAAATATCTGAATAATAACATGTACTTGTTCAACATGATACAAAGCTCACGATCACATAAAGATCACATCATGGGAGAGAGAGGTGAACCACATAGCTACCGGTAGAGCCCTCAGCCCCGGGGATGAACTACTCCCTCCTCATCATAGGAGACAGCAAGGTTGATGGAGATGGCGGTGAGGTCGATGGAGACGGCGGAGACGGCGATGGAGACCAATGGAGATGGCTCTGGGGGCACTTCCCGGTCCCGGCAAGGTGCCAGAACAGAGACTTCTGTCCCCCAAAATTCGTCGACGACGGCGGCGGAGCTGCGGAACTGTTTCTGGAAAATTGCCGAATCCCCTAGGGTTTTCCGTCCCGAGGCTTTATATAGGCGAAGGGGCGTCGCGAGAGGGCAGCCAGGGGCTCCTCACACATGGGTGGCGCGGCCAGGGCCTGGGCCGCGCCACCCTAGTGTGAGGGCAGGCCCTGGCCCCTCTCCGGCTCTCTTTCGGATGTTTGGATGCTCCCGGGAAAAATAAGACTTCAGGAACTTGTTTCGTCCAATTCCGAGAATATTTCCTGTGTATCACTTCTGAAACACAAAAACAGCAAAAAACGGGAAACTCGCACTGTGGCAACTCATTAATAGGTTAGTTCCGGAAAATGCATAAAAGTGCCACGAAGTGTAACGAAACAACAGGGAAATGGTGTAAAAACAAGCATGGAGCATCAAAAATTATAGATACGTTGGAGACGTATCAGCATCCCCAAGCTTAACTCCTGCTCGTCCTCGAGTAGGTAAGTGATAACAAAAGAAATAATTTTTGAGGTGACATGCACCTACACAATCTTGATCATATATGTAAGCGTTGTGAGCTGGGATCAAAAGAACTTAAAACATGGACATGAAAGACATGATCTTGATAATAAAGAACTTAGCAACCATGTTGTAAACATGCAAATGAACAGAAACAAAAGATCATGAAAATGAAACAATGAAAGTCAAACGTGTGTTCAAATCATAAGGAAAAACATACAAAAGGTTTTCAGCTTGTCCTTCAAAGAGAGCAAAACATAAATGCACAGGACACCTTCAAGTTTAAGAGGGCGACTAGATACAAATAATTTAAGAACAACTGAAACCAACAATATGAATCAGTCAATGAAAACTTTGGGACAATGCACATTATACTCAGAATGACAATTATGCTCTCTTAATGGTGCATAAAGGTAGAAGGTGGTGACTCAACATAAAAGTAAAAGAAAGGCCCTTCGCAGAGGGAAGCAGTGATTAAACATGTACTAGAGCTTTTCATTTGTAAAACAGAGAGATAAAACTTGAGTTTTGAGAGGTGGTTGCTTTTGTCAACGACTGGCAATGGGGTTCTTACTATCTTCCATACAAAAATAAAGCAAGTTTTTGAGAGAGAGATTGGCACTTTTGTGCTCTTTTATAAAGCTTGGCACTCCTCCCCACCTTTTTTTCCTTTCACAAACCATGGCTAACCGATTCCATCGGGTGCCCACCAACATTCACTTTCCATGGAGGAGTGCCTTTTTTTCTTTCTTTTTTCTCTTTTTTTCTCTTTTTGGAATAAGCAATATGGAATATAGCAAATCCGACCACTACGTCCCCATGAGCTGAAAACAGTGTCACAAAACGAGAAGTGTTTTGAAGGTTTTTTGAAAGGTAGCACATGAAAATTTACTTGGAATGGCTTACAAATACCATGCATAGTTATTTATAGTGGACACAATGGCAAACTTGGTTTTTGGGAGTTGGATGCACGAGTAGAACTCATACTCAGTACAAAATGAGGGCTAGCAAAAGACTGGGAACGACCAACTAAGAGAGCAATAACGGCCATAATCATGCATAACGACAAAGCGACATTAAAAGAAGCATAAGATGGCATCAAAAGTCAAAAACTAAATGATCATAGAGGCTTATGGTGACTTTGTATGAGTCTAACATGTGTGAGCATGCGCCAAGTCAACCCAAATAAAGCATCAAGGAGAAAACCAAAATAATGCTTCCATACAATAAAAACAACGCATGATTTTTTCAAAGGCTCATTAAGCAATCTCAGTTATTTGAGACAAGTCATGCTACAGCAAAACCACTAAGCATACTATCAAAAAGACATCAAGCATGACATGAAAAAGCCTAAGCCGCAGTCTACACAAGCTCCTTCTTGTACCACTATTTTGCACAAAGCTTTTTCTCTTTTCCAACACCATTTGAAATTTTTAAAGACACCTCTTTTGATGAAAACCAATAAAGACCAGAGGCAAAAATACACCTTGATGAAAAGATATGAAAAGATCTGAATGCAAATCAAGGCGAAAGCGAAAACCAAAAGCAGTAGCAGAAAAAGAGAACACTCATTGAACGATAAGAGTGAAAACTGGAGTGTTCTTGGCAAATGAAAACGAGTTCATCTCCTCCAAAAGAAACATGATGTGATCTAACCATTTATTGCAGAAAACTAAACTAAACTAATACTGAAAACAAAAACAACTGAAGCTCCAAGAAAAACGCATAGTGCATGAAGCAATAAAAATATAGTGTTTTGAAAGGTGACCTGATTTTTGCCGATGAAGAAGGGGTGCCTCGGGGGCATCCCCAAGCTTTGATGCTTGTACTTCTTGGATATTTCTTGGGGTGATGCATGGGCATCCCCAAGCTTGAGCTTTTGTCCATTCTTCAACTCATCTCATCATTCTCCAATCCCTACACTTGAAAACTTCCTTCATACAAAACTAAACACAATTCTATTAGCAACATTAGTGCAAGCATAACATATAATCAATCCTCTATTTGCTTCAGGTTTCAACTCAAAACCACCACATATATAGCATATACTACTGTAGCAACTTCCCCAAAAGTTCCGTGATTAAAAGAACTCAAAAAGAAAGCGATAAAGCGGCAAACACAAATATTGGCAGAAATCTGTCAAAAAAGAACAGCTGACAAAAGTCGAATTTTTTAGGGGTTTTCTGTTGCTCAAATCAAAAAGTGTTCAACTAACAAAAGTTTGGATATAACCTGGTACATATGCACAAGAAATCGCAGGTCCAAAAGATATACAGAGAATTTTCACGAATGTTTACGGTGCAGCACCAAAAACTGTTTCAGGACAGCAACATCCCCAAATCTTACCTCACTCAAATTAGAGGCTTCTCTTGGCACAACAATGAAATAAAAAGGATAAGGAGCGGTTATTACAGTAGTAATAACTTCCAAGACTCAAATAAAAGAAAAATTACTGAAAATAAAGAATGGGTTATCTCTCAAGAGTGATTTTCTTTAACGCCTTTGAGCTAGGCACAGTAATTTACAAAGATGCTCATGTGGGCGCCATATAAAAGCTTGAGGCAAAGGCGCCATATAAGAACTTGAAGCAATAGAGAGCATAAAAAAGCATGTATGAAACACATTTAAATCTAAACCACTTCCTATGAAAAATAGTCTTGTAAAGAGACAAGTCATGAAAGCGCAAAGCAAAAAGCATAGGAAGGCAAAACAAGTACAACTTCAAGAATTGCAACATAAAGAGGGGAAACTTAATATTGTTGAGATCCGTCAAACCATGTTTCCCTCTCTCATAATAACTTTCAGTAGCATCATGAATAGAACTAACAATATAACTATCACATAAAGCATCCCTATCATGAGCCACACGCATAAAAGAAGTAATACTCCCCACATGAACAATAGTAGTAGGAGCAGATTCAACAGAATAATTATTCTCATCACCATAATCATCAAAAATAGGAGGCATATTGTAATCATAACTAATTTTCTCCCCAAAATTAGGTGAATTGAAAACATTATAATCATCATCATAAACTAGAGGCTTAGTATCATCACAAGATAGAGAACTACTATGTCGCAAAGCATATTCATCAAACATATCATCATAAGAAGGAACATGGATAGCACTAATGGTACAACAATTATTAACCTTAGAATTGGTACCAAAAAGATTTTCAATATCAAAAGTAGAGTGCTTTTCCCAATCATGATCACTAACATAGGTAACAGGCATAGGAACATCATCCCAATCAGAATTATCATAATCTATAGCAGGATCATAACGCTTAGGGGATGATACCATGTCCTCTCGCCTCTTACTCCTCTTCTTCTTCTTCTTCTTCTTCTTACTCTTCTTACTCTCTCCTTTAGGAGGGAGAGACTTGAAGGGCATCTTCTCCACATATTCTGGCTTGCTGACAGAAACAACAGAAGAAACTTTGGAGGATTCCTCCTCTCTATTAATAAGATCAAAACATCTATTAGTCCTATCATAGCTTGGCAAAACATCATGTTTAATAAGATCTTGTAAGTAAGTATTTGCGAGGCAATCTTTAGCACAATAGAGATGACAACCACGAAGGGTGCTATTAAGATCAACATCATTCATGTCTATCAAAGCAATCTTTCTAGATATCTCTTCACAATTCACAAACAAAGTAAGCTCATCATACTAATTGAAAGTAATCTTATCGTCACAATACAAATCTGCGGTATTCGTTCGATTAATTGGGCATTGAAAATTAAAGTGCCCCTTTTCACCGCAAAATTCACAAAGAAAAGGATAAAGCTCACAAACCCATTCACCAAGCACATCTAGATCCTTGAGCCACATGCTGGTTTCTTCATTTGCGTGGGTGATGCAATAATCTTCCTTGTTGTAACTCTGTTCACAAGGTCTATGTATTCCACAAAAATTAACATGCTTATAAGAAATAGTACTTTTAGAAGTTTGAGCATGTTTATTGCAATCATCAATAACAATATCACTTTCTATGCAAGTATCCTTAAAAGGTTCATGATACACGTCCCCATTTCCTTTAGGAATATTTATATGGGAAGCAAAGGCTTTAAAGCAATCAACCATAATTTGAGGATCAAGACCATACTTAGCACTAAGCTCTTGAAAATTAGCAGTTTCAGCGAAAGACTTAATGCAATCAAACTCGTAATTCATACCTGATCCTTTACCTTTGTCGCTATCCCAACCTTCAATATTGTTTTGAATTGTTTCAAGCAGACCCCACTTGGTGTCAACATCCTTGCTTGTGAAAGACCCATCAAAGCAAGCATCTAGATAGTCCTTGTAATGTCCTGAAAGCCTTGCATAAAAATTATTAATAACAATATTACAGGGAAGATCATGAATAGGACATTTATGCATTAGTAACTTCAATCTTCCCCATGCTTGGGCAATGCTTTCTCCCTCATGAGGCCAAAAATTATATATCTGATTACGATCTTTATGAATCTCACTTGGAGGATAGAATTTAGAATAAAAGAGAGGTACAATTTCCTCCCAGCCAACAGATGGACCATCTTTAAGCAGCCGATACCATTCCTCGGCTCTGCCTTTCAGTGATAAAGAAAATAGCTTCTTCTTAACTTGGTTCATCGAAATACCTGCACACTGGAACAACTCGCATAATTCATGTATAAAGAGCAGATGATCACCAGGATGGACAGTTCCATCTCCTAAATAGCAGTTATCCCTAATACGTTCAACAATCTTCATAGGTATTTTAAAAGGATGGGGAGCACAAGCATCATTAGAAACATCACATATGGGAGATAAAATATCATCAGAGCAAACTTTCTCCACTAAAGCTGGGGGACTAAAAATATCATACTCAACAAAACCAGCTTCCCCAAGCTTAGACTTTTCTATAGCATTAGCAATAACGGTATTCAAAGCATTCGTACTAATAACATTGCTATGCGAAATAAGCTCCAAAGGATTTTCAATTTTCTCTTCAAATCTAAAATCAGGAAAAAGACTAAAGAACTCTTTGTTTTCCATTAAGCCTAACTAGTGAAAATAAAAACAAGAAACAAAAAGATGTAATTGCAGAATCTAAAGGAAATAACTTCGAGCACTCACACAGGAGGATGCGAGTACCTTTTACCTTACCTCCCCGGCAACGGCGCCAGAAAAGAGCTTGATATCTACGCACTTCTATTCTTGTAGACACTTGTTGGGCCTCCAAGTGCAGAGGTTTGTAGAACAGCAGCAAGTTTCCCTTAAGTGGATCACCCAAGGTTTATCGAACTCAGGGAGGTTAGAGGTCAAAGCTATCCCTCTCAAGCAACCCTGCAATTACGATACAGAAAGTCTCTTGTGTCCCCAACACACCCAATACACTTGTCAGATGTATAGGTGCACTAGTTCGGCGAAGAGATAGTGAAATACAAGTGGTATAGATAATTATAAGTAGCAAACGTGATGTGAAATAAATATCGCTGCGAGCAAACAAGTAACAAAATAGCAAGTAAACGGTGTCCAAAGCTTGGAAATAAGGCCTAGGGATCATACTTTCACTAGTGGACACACTCCCAACAATATAACATGACTGAACAAATAACTTCTCTTTGCTAAGGCACTCTGAATTACTCTCCTATTGAATAACACTAATCATTGTGTAGTGGCTACAGAAGCACCCCTCAAAGTTCATCAAGTATTTGACAAACACCACTCATAGAGATATCCAAATCAAATCACAATTCAAGATAGAAATCATTGCAACTTAGACCAAGTACTAACACGGTGCACACACTGTCAACATTACACCATGAAAGGAGGAATAGATCACTCAAACTATCATAGCAATAATTATTCTCATAATCCACAAGAGATCACAATCATAGCCTAAACCAAGTACCACCATGATGCACGCACTGTCACCGTTACACCATAGCAGGAGGAATAGATTACTTTAATAACATCACTAGAGTACACAAAATATCTGAATAATAACATGTACTTGTTCAACATGATACAAAGCTCACGATCACATAAAGATCACATCATGGGAGAGAGAGGTGAACCACATAGCTACCGGTAGAGCCCTCAGCCCCGGGGATGAACTACTCCCTCCTCATCATAGGAGACAGCAAGGTTGATGGAGATGGCGGTGAGGTCGATGGAGACGGCGGAGACGGCGATGGAGACCGATGGAGATGGCTCCGGGGGCACTTCCCCGTCCCGGCAAGGTGCCGGAACAGAGACTTCTGTCCCCCGAAATTCGTCGACGACGGCGGCGGAGCTGCGGAACTGTTTCTGGAAAATTGCCGAATCCCCTAGGATTTTCCGTCCCGAGGCTTTATATAGGCGAAGGGGCGTCGCGAGAGGGCAGCCAGGGGCTCCTCACACATGGGTGGCGCGGCCAGGGCCTGGGCCGCGCCACCCTAGTGTGAGGGCAGGCCCTGGCCCCTCTCTGGCTCTCTTTCGGATGTCTGGATGCTCCCGGGAAAAATAAGACTTCAGGAACTTGTTTCGTCCAATTCCGAGAATATTTCCTGTGTATCACTTCTGAAACACAAAAACAACAGAAAATAGGAAACTGGCACTGTGGCAACTCATTAATAGGTTAGTTCCGGAAAATGCATAAAAGTGCCACGAAGTGTAACGAAACAACAGGGAAATGGTGTAAAAACAAGCATGGAGCATCAAAAATTATAGATACGTTGGAGACGTATCAGCATCCCCAAGCTTAACTCCTGCTCGTCCTCGAGTAGGTAAGTGATAACAAAAGAAATAATTTTTGAGGTGACATGCACCTACACAATCTTGATCATATATGTAAGCATTGTGAGCTGGGATCAAAAGAACTTAAAACATGGACATGAAAGACATGATCTTGATAATAAAGAACTTAGCAACCATGTTGTAAACATGCAAATGAACAGAAACAAAAGATCATGAAAATGAAACAATGAAAGTCAAATGTGTGTTCAAATCATAAGGAAAAACATACAAAAGGTTTTCAGCTTGTCCTTCAAAGAGCGCAAAACATAAATGCATAGGACACCTTCAAGTTTAAGAGGGCGACTAGATACAAATAATTTAAGAACAACTGAAACCAACAATATGAATCAGTCAATGAAAACTTTGGGACAATGCACATTATACTCAGAATGACAATTATGCTCTCTTAATGGTGCATAAAGGTAGAAGGTGGTGACTCAACATAAAAGTAAAAGAAAGGCCCTTCGTAGAGGGAAGCAGTGATTAAACATGTACTAGAGCTTTTCATTTGTAAAACAGAGAGATAAAACTTGCGTTTTGAGAGGTGGTTGCTTTTGTCAACGACTGGCAATGGGGTTCTTACTATCTTCCATACAAAAATAAAGCAAGTTTTTGAGAGAGAGATTGGCACTTTTGTGCTCTTTTATAAAGCTTGGCACTCCTCCCCACCTTTTTTTCCTTTCACAAACCATGGCTAACCGATTCCATCGGGTGCCCACCAACATTCACACATGGGTGGCGCGGCCAGGGCCTGGGCCGCGCCACCCTAGTGTGAGGGCAGGCCCTGGCCCCTCTCCGCCTCTCTTTTGGATGTCTGGATGCTCCCGGGAAAAATAAGACTTCAGGAACTTGTTTCGTCCAATTCCGAGAATATTTCCTGTGTATCACTTCTGAAACACAAAAACAGCAGAAAACAGGAAACTGGCACTGTGGCAACTCATTAATAGGTTAGTTCCGGAAAATGCATAAAAGTGCCACGAAGTGTAACGAAACAACAGGGAAATGGTGTAAAAACAAGCATGAAGCATCAAAAATTATAGATACGTTGGAGACGTATCACCTCTCGATCGCTTTCTTTTTTAGTTCTTTTGATCACGGAACTTTTGAGGAAGTTGCTACAGTAGATTATGCTTTAATGAATGGTATATTTGAGTTTGAAACTGAACCAAAAGAGTAGATTTACTATCATGCTTATACTAATGTTGCTAATAGAATTGTGTGAAGTTTTGTATGAAGGAAGTTTTCAAGTGTAGGGAATGGAGAATGATGAGATGAGATGAAGAATGGACAAAAGCTCAAGCTTGGGGATTCCCATGTCACCCGAACAAATATCCAAAAAGTACAAGCGTCAAAGCTTGGGGATGCCCCGAGGCACCCCTTCTTCATCGGCAAAAATCGGGTCACCTTTCAACACACTATATTTTTATTGCTTCATATTGATTGCTATAGATGGCACAGTGGTGATGAAGTAAATGACCGGCCGGTTGAGAAACCCCAAGAGGAAGGTATGATGAATATAGCAGCAAGTTTTTCCCTCAGTAAGAAACCAAGGTTTGTCGGTCCAGTAGGAAAAAGCCAAACTCAAGAAGGTGATGCTTGCTAGCTTAGTGACACTCCAACAAGGGCGCCGTTAACGATTTCTTGTTAGTGCGTCTTCAACTAGTAGCAATGTCGAACCTGCACACAACACAACCGAATACTTTGTTCGCAACTTACGATGAGGTTGTCAATCTCACTGGTTTGCTTGAAACAAATGGTATGAGCGTATCGAGTGGATAGTGATAGTAATATGCAAGTAAAGTAAACAGTGTGAGTAAAGTAAACATTTGATAGCAATATAATGGAAATAGGACCGGGGTCCACAGTTCACTAGTGGTGTCTCTCCATAAGATAAAATAACACATGCTGGGTAAACAAATTACAGTTGGGCAATTGATAGAATAAAGACAACGTGCATATGTGGAGAGGATCACTATGAGATTTACTCTGGGCATTACAACAAGATACATAGACCGCCATCCAACTGCATCTATGACTAATAATCCACTTGTGGCGAATCAATCCGAGAACTCCACAAGTATTAAGTTGTGAACAACAGATAATTGCATTAAGCAAAGTGTGTAATGTAAACAAATCATATGCCCTTGAGCATATGAATGTTGTTTTCTCCCTATTGGCAACAGCACATCTACAACCTTAGAGGTTTCTGTCACTCCCCCAGAGTAAATAGAGGCATGAACCCAACTATTGAGCATAAATACCCCCTCTTGGAGTCACTAGCAACTACTCGGCCAAGATAGCTACTAACAACGGAGAGCATGCAAAATCATAAACAACATAGAGATAGCATAAGATAATATTCAGCATATCAACTCAATCATAACACCAATATTCATTGGATCCCAACAAACACAACATGTAGAATTACATAACGGTGATCTCGATCATGTAAGGCAGCTCACGAGATCAAAACATGAAGCACATGCTGGAGAAGACAACCAACTAGCTACTGCTATGGACCCATAGTCCAAGGTAGACTACTCACTCATCGCGCCGGAGGCAAGCATGGCGATGAAGAAGACCTTCGGTGGCGATTCCCCTCTCAGGCAGGGTGCCGGGAAGAGCTTCTAGACCCTCCCAATCTCGGGTCGACGACGGTGGCGGATCGCGATGTGTTTCTAGAAAAGTGATCGGGTGTTTAGGTTTTTCCCATCGGGGGATCTTTATAGGCGAAGGGGCGGCGTCAGAACTGGACCAGGGGGCCCTCACCATAGGGCAGCGCGGCCAGGCCCTGGGCCGCGCCCCCTGGTGGTGAGGCCGCCCTGTGGCTCCTTTCCGTCTCCTCTTCGGTTCTCTGGAAGCTTTGGTAAATTTCTGGATGTTCGGCTTTTGTTTCGTCCAATTCTGAGAATATTTCCTGTGTAACTTTTCTAAAACACAAAAACAACAGAAAACAGGAAACTGGCACTGTGGCATCTCGTTAATAGGTTAGTTCCAGAAAATGCATAAAAATGCCATGAAGTGTAACGAAACACTAAGCAAATGGTGTAAAAACAAGCATGGAGCATCAAAAATTATAGATACGTTAGAGACGTATCAGCATCCCCAAGCTTAACTCCTGCTCGTCCTCGAGTAGGTAAGTGATAACAAAAGAAATAATTTTTGAGGTGACATGCACCTACACAATCTTGATCATCTATGTAAGCGTTGTGCGCTGGGATCAAAAGAACTTAAAACATGGGCATGAAAGATACAATCTTGATAGAAGAAACTTAGCAACCATGTTATAACATGAAAAAGAACACAAATGAAAGATCATGAAAATGAAACAATGAAAGTCAAACATGTGTTCAAATCATATGGAAAAACATACAAATGGTTTTCAGCTTGTCCTTCATGAGAGAGCAAAACATAAATGCATAGGACACCTTCAAGTTTAAGAGGGCGACTAGATACAAATAATTTAAGAACAAGTGAAACCAACATCATGAATCAATCAATGAAAACTTTGGGACAATGCACATTATACTCAGAATGACAACTATGCTCTCTTAGAAGGTGCATAAAGATAGAAGGTGGTGACTCAACATAAAAGTAAAAGAAAGGCCCTTCACGGAGGGAAGCAGTGATTGCAAGTTTTATAAACCTTCAAAAATTATGGTACTTACCGGCTTTGAGCTCTCATTGCCCCCATCATAGGCATCTTGAATGGTAAGAGTTAATGCGAGTACACTTATGATGCATATGCTTGACAAATCATAAGTTGAAAACCTCGTGTCCCGTGAAGTACGAATACCCAAACCTCATGCTACTTTACTTAGAGTCCCAAGCAAGCTGTTGTCATTATAAGTATACACGTATCATCGAGAACCGCCAACGGGGTACCTCCGTGCCTGATGACATGAAACAAGCCCACATCAAAATATAGGACAAACAGACAATGAACACCTCGGCATCTCTTTTATTTACCATTGGTATAGCTTTTTATTGTGAGATGCATCGTCGAATGTTCACTATGGGCATGCTGTAAATTTCCACCATGAATTATGCATGGCTTAGATTAGCGGCCCAGGCGTTTCTCTAACATGTATACAAACTCCATGATCCCGCAAGATTCCCAATTCATTTCACATCGCGAGTATCCATAAACAAAAGATCACGGTAGCAACTCAAATGAAAGATAGTGCAATGTTGAAAGCTTGCCCCATGACGGCATGGCTGGGCTAATTTCCAACTTACAACTTGCAAGCATAACAACTCAACATAAGAGAGCCACAATGTCAAAATTTTAAAATGAGAAAAGTAAAGTGTGCCATCAGGTTCGTGAGAGCTTTACTAACCAATTTTCGCATAACACCAAAAAGAGTTTAATTTGAAGGATAGATAAAAGCAAGTCAAATGTACTTGGAATAGCAAATTGCTAATAGGTATGTATGGTGGACACATTGTAATAACTTGGTTTTTAGGAGTTGGATGCACGAGTAGAGCTCATACTCAGTACAAAATGAGGGCTAGCAAAAGACTGGGAGCGACCAACTAAGAGAGCAATAACGGCCATAATCATGCAAAGCGACAAAGCAATATTAAAAGAAGTATAAGATGGCATCAAAAGTCAAAAACTAAATGATCATAGAGGCAATGGCGACTTTGTATGAGTCTAACATGTGTGAGCATGCGCCAAGTCAACCCAAATAAAGCATCAAAGGAAAAAACCAAAATAATACTTCCAAATAATTAAAATAACACATGATTTTTTCAAAGGCTCATTAAGCAATCTCAGTCATTTGAGACAACTCATGCTACAGCAAAACCACTAAGCATACTATCAAAAAGACATCAAGCACGATATGCAAAAGCCTAGGCCACAGTCTACACAAGCTCCTTCTTGTACCACTTTTTACATAAAGCTTTTTCTCTTTTCCAACACCATTCGAACTTTTTATAAATAAATATTTTGATGAAAACCAACATGGACCAGAGGTCAAAATACACCTTGATAAAAAGATATAACAAGATCTGAACACAATTCAAGGCGAAAAACGAAAGCTAAACGTAGTTCTAGAAAAAGAAGAACACTCGTTGAAACGATAAGAGTGAAAAAACGGAGTGTTCTTGGCAAATGAAAAGCAAGGCAACTTCTCCAAAGGAAATTTGTTGGGGTCCAACCATTTATTGAAGCAAACAAAACTAAACAAAACTAAAAACTAAAAACAACTGACGCTCCAAGAAAAACGCATAATGCATCAAGCAATAAAAATATAGTGTGTTGAAAGGTGACCTGATTTTTGCTGATGAAGAAGGGGTGCCTCGGGGGCATCCCCAAGCTTTGACGCCTGTACTTCTTGGATATTTCTTGGGGTGACATGGGCATCCCCAAGCTTGAGCTTTTGTCCATTCTTCAACTCATCTCATCATTCTCCAATCCCTACACTTGAAAACTTCCTTCATACAAAACTAAACACAAATCTATTAGCAATATTAGTGTAAGCATAACATTGAATCAACCCTTTTTGCTTCAGGTTTCAACTCAAAACCACCACATATAAAGCATATACTACTGTAGCAACTTCCCCAAAAGTTCCGTGATCAAAAGAACTCAAAAAGAAAGCGATAAAGTGGCAAACACAAATATTGGCAGAAATCTGTCAAAACAGAACAGCTTACAAAGGTCGAATTTTTAGAGGGTTTTATGTTGCTCAAATCAAAAAGTGTTCAACTAATGAAAGTTTGGATATAACCTGGGGCATATGCAGAACAAATCGCAGATCCAAAAGATATACAGAGAATTTTCACGAATTTTTACGGTGCAGCACTGAAAACTGTTTCAGGACAGCAACATCCCCAAATCTTACCTCACTCAAATTAGAGGCTTCTCTTGGCACAAAAACGAAATAAAAAGGATAAGGAGAGATTATTACAGTAGTAATAACTTCCAAGACTCAAATAAAAGAAAAAGAACTGAAAGTAAAAACATTGGATTATCTCCCAAAAGTGCTTTTCTTTAACGCCTTTGAGCTAGGCGTAGAAAATGTGAATCAAGTAATATCAAGTGATGAAGCATGAAGCTCATAATTTCCTCTAAGAATAGAGTCAAAAAGAAATTTCTTTCTCTTTCTAGGGAAGTGTTCCATACCTTTCTTGAGTGGAAATTGATATTTGATGGTGCCTTCCCTCATATCAATGATGGCACCTACAGTTCAAAGAAAGGGTCTTCCCAAAATAATTGGACATGAAGCATTGCATTCAACATCCATGACAAGAAAATCAACGGGAACAAGGTTATTGTTAACCATAATAAGAACATCATTAATCTTTCCTAAAGGTTTCTTCTTAGCAACATCAGCAATAGGAACATCATAATAACACTTTTCAAGCGGTGGTAAATCAAGCATATCATAAATCTTTCTAGGCATAATAGAAATACTAGTACCTAGATCACATAAAGCATGGCAATCAAAACCATTAACATGCATATCAATGATGGGTTCCAAACCATCTTCTTACTTCTTGGGAATAGAAGCTTTTTGCTTCAACTTTTCATCCCTAATTTTCATGAGAGCATTGGTAATATGCTTAGTAAAAGCAACATTTAAAGAACTAGCATTGGGAGTCAAAGCAAGCTTTTGCAAGAACAAAATAACTTCAGATATATTGCTGCCATCAACATTAAAATCATTAAAGAAAATAGAGCTATCATCTCCTACACTCCGAAAAAATTCAGCACTCTTTTGAGAAAAAGTTTTAGCAGTTTTAGGCTTTTTAATACAAGGAGTAGGAGTTTTCTCTACACCAATCAAAGTAAGAGGATTGCTAGCATTAGGAATAACATCATTAGAGGTAGTAATGGTACATACCTTCATCTTTCTAGCCATCTCATTTTCTCTTTCCTACCTGGCATGCAATTCTGCTAGCATCCTAACATTTTCATCAATTCTAACTTGGATAGCAATAGCAGTGGCAAAAATATTGTTCTCTTTCACCTCATTAGGCAACACTTTTAATTTTAGAAGTTCACCATCATGAGCAAGGCTATCAACTTTAGAAGCAAGAATATCAATTTTGCCTAACTTTTCCTCAACAGACTTGTTAAAAGCATTTTGCTTACCGATGAAGTCCTTGAGCATTACCTCAAGCTCGGAGGGCGCGGCCCTAGTGTTGTTGGAGGAATTACCATAAGAGTTACCATAACCATTACCATTCGTAGAAGGATACGGCCTATAATTGTTACTAGCAAAATTGTTCCTATAAGCATTGTTGTTGAAATTATTATTTCTAATGAAGTTTACATCAACATGCTCTTCTTGAGCAACCAAAGAGGCCAAAGGAACATTATTAGGATCAACATGAGTCCTATTATTAGAAAGCATAAGCATTATAGCATCAATCTTATCACTCAAGGAAGAGGTTTCCTCAACAGAATTTACCTTCTTACCTTGTGGAGCTCTCTCGGTGTGCCATTCAGAGTAATTTACTATCATATTATCGAGAAGCTTGGTTGTGGCACCCAAGGTAAGGGACATAAAAGTGCCTCCAGCAGCTGAATCCAATAGGTTCCTTGAAGAAAAATTCAGTCCTGCATAAAAAGTTTGGACAATCATCCAAGTAGTCAGTCCATGAGTGGGACAATTCTTTATCATAGATTTCATTCTTTCCCAAGCTTGAGCAACATGTTCATTATCAAACTGACTAAACTTCATAATATTGCTATGCAAAGCTATAATCTTAGCAGGAGGATAGTATCTACCAATAAAAGCATCCTTACACTTAGCCCATGAAGCAATACTATTTTTAGGCAAAGACAACAACCAATCCTTAGCTTTTCCTCTCAAAGGAAAAGGAAACAACTTAAGCTTAATAATATCACTTTCTACATCCTTATATTTCTGCATCTCACATAGCTCAACAAAATTGTTGAGATGAGCTGCAGCATCATCAGTACTAGCACTAGAAAATTGCTCTTTCATAACAAGGTTCAACAAAGCAGGCTTAATCTCATAAAAATTTGCAGCAGGTGGCACAATAGGAGTGCAGATAAAATCACTATTATTAGTGCTAGTAAAATCACACAACTTGGCGTTTTCTGGAGGAGCCATTCTAGCGAAACTAAAAGCAGACAAGTAAAAACAACTATAAGGAAACTAATTTTTTTGTGTTTTTGATAAAATGATGCAAGTAAAAATAAAGTAAAGCAAAACTAAAACAAAGTAAAGGATGTGCGTGCGAAACTTCCCTTGCAAAAGTCTTCTTTTTCCCCGGCAATGGCGCCAGAAAAAGTCTTGATTGCTATAGATGGCGCGGTGGTGATGAAGTAAATGACCGGCCAGTTGGGAAACCCCAAGAGGAAGGTATGATGAATATAGCAGCAAGTTTTTCCCTCAGTAAGAAACCAAGGTTTGTCGATCCAGTAGGAAAAAGCCAAACTCAAGAAGGTGATGCTTGCTAGCCTAGTGACACTCCAACAAGGGCGCCGTTAACGATTTCTTGTTAGCGTGTCTTCAACTAGTAGCAACGTGGAACCTGCACACAACACAACCAAATACTTTGTTCCCAACTTACGATGAGGTTGTCAATCTCACCAGTTTGCTTGAAACAAAGGGTATGAGCGTATCGAGTGGATAGTGATAGTAATATGCAAGTAAAGTAAACAGTGCGAGTAAAGTAAACAGGTGATAGCAATATAATGGAAATAGAACCGGGGTCCACAGTTCACTAGTGGTGTCTCTCCATAAGATAAAATAACACATGCTGGGTAAACAAATTACAGTTGGGTAATTGATAGAATAAAGACAACGTGCATATGTCGAGAGGATCACTATGAGATTTACTCTAGGCATTACAACAAGATACATAGACCGCCATCCAACTACATCTATGACTAATAATCCACTTGTGGCGAATCAATCCGAGAACTCCACAAGTATTAAGTTGCGAACAACAGATAACTGCATTAAGCAAAGTGTGTAATGTAAACAAAGCATATGCCCTTGAGCATATGAATGTTGTTTTCTCCCTAGTGGCAACAGCACATCTACAACCTTAGAGGTTTCTGTCACTCCCCCAGATTAAATAGAGGCATGAACCCAACTATCAAGCATAAATACCCCCTCTTGGAGTCACTAGCAACTACTCGGCAAAGATAGCTACTAACAACGGAGAGCATGCAAGATAATAAACAATATAGAGATAGCATAAGATAATATTCAGCACATCAACTCAATCATAACACCAATATTCATCGGATCCCAACAAACACAACATGTAGAATTACATAACGATGATCTCGATCATGTAAGGCAGCTCACGAGATCTAAATATGAAGCACATGGTGGAGAAGACAACCAACTAGCTACTGCTATGGACCCATAGTCCAAGGTAGACTACTCACTCATCGCGCCGGAGGCAAGCATGGCGATGAAGAAGACCTCCAGTGGCAATTCCCCTCTCCAGCAGGGTGCCGGAAGAGCTTCTGGACCCTCCCGATCTCGGGTCAACGACGGCGGCGGATCGCGATGTGTTTCTGGAAAAGTGATCGGGTGTTTAGGTTTTTCCCATCGGGGGTCTTTATAGGCGAAGGGGCGGCGTCAGAAGTGGACCAGGGGGCCCTCACCATAGGGCGGTGCGGCCAGGCCCTGGGCCGCGCCCCCTGGTGGTGAGGCTGCCCTGTGGCTCCTTTCCATCTCCTCTTCGGTTCTCTGGAAGCTTCGTAAATTTCCGGATGTTTGGCTTTTGTTTCGTCCAATTCCGAGAATATTTCCTGTGTAACTTTTCTGAAACACAAAAACAGCAGAAAACAGGGAACTGGCACTGTGGCATCTCGTTAATAGGTTAGTTCCGTAAAATTCATAAAAATGCCATGAAGTGTAATGAAACACTAAGCAAATGGTGTAAAAACAAGCATGGAGCATCAAAAATTATAAATACGTTAGAGACGTATCACATATGCTATGTGTTTTTCTTGGAGCGTCTTTACTTTCGCTTTTAGTTTTCTTTTGTTTTGTTCGCTGCAATAAAATGGTTGGATCATATCATGTTTGTTTTGGAGAGAGACACGCTCTGTTTTCATTGCCAAGAACACTCTAGTTTTCACTCTTATCGTTCAACGAGTGTTCTCTTTTTCTAGAACTCTATTTAGCTTTCGTTTTTTGCCTTGATTTTTGTTCAGATCTTGTTATATCTTTGCATCAAGGTGTATTTAGACCACTGGTCTATGTTGGTTTCCATGAAAAGAGTTGTTTCAAAAAGGTTTGAATGGTGTTGGAGAAGAGAAAAAGTTTCATACCTATAGTGGTACAAATGAGAGCTTATTTAGACTACGGCTTAGACTTTTGCATGTCATGCTTGATGTTATTTTGATAGTATGCTTAGTAGTTTTTGCTGTAGCATGACTTATCTCAAATGACTGAGATTGTGTGTCTGAATATTGGAATAAAGGTTCTCGGAAGAGTTATAGTTCGGCCATTATTGCGGATAAATTTAAGAGTCTCTGGCATGTTCTTAAACTATGGCATACTAGTTTGGGGAACCTGAAAGCTTTAATCCAGAAATGCAACCGAGTGATTTTAATTCTTGACACTTTGGAGGAGCATAGACCTCTTTACAGGGCAGAGTTTAATTTCAGAAAAATTGTACACTCTCATCTGGATGGGCTGTTGCTTACAGAATGTAATTACTGGAGAAAACATTGTACCATTAGATGGATCAAGCAGAGGGAAGATAATACTAAGTTCTTTCATGCTATGGCAACCGAACGATATCGTAGAAATACCATTGCAATGCTACAGGACCCAAGTGGTGCGCAAATTACTGATCACCATGTCATGGCAGGAATGTTTTGGCAGAGTTTCAAGGATCGCATGGGCTGTTTTGAAGGTATTTCAATGCAGTTCGACCTTAGCACGTTATTGACTCGAATTGATGGGTTGGATTATCTAACTGTGCCATTTGAAAAATCTGAGATGGATGCGGTCATCAAAGCTATGCTGTGTGATTGTGCTCTGGGACCAGATGGTTTTAACGGTCTCTTTCTTAAGAGGTGCTGGCCTATTGTGCAAAAGGATTTTTATCGACTAGCTAATGATTTTTGGGAAGGCTCCCTAAACTTGGAAAATATCAATGGTTCATATATAACTCTGGTTCCAAAGAAAGCTGTCCCATTGGAGGTTAATTATTTTAGGCCGATATCTTTAACCAATGTTTGTTTGAAATTTCTTACAAAGTTGGCAGCTAACAGACTTCAAGATAAAATTCTGCAGTGCATTCACAAGAATCAGTATGGTTTCTTGCGCAATAGGACCATCCAAGACTGTTTGGCGTGGTCGTTTGAGTATATATACCTCTGTCAAGCTTCTAAGAAACCATACTGATTCTTGTGAATGCACAAAGGGTTCAACTCTAAATGGCTGAAATGGATGGGTTCCATATTATCTACTGGGACTTCGGCAGTATTGCTCAATGGAATTCCGGGAAAGCAGTTTGTGTGTACGGCAGGGTGATCCATTGTTTCCACTTTTATATATTTTTGGATCGGACTTACTGCAATCGGCTGTCAATGATATGGTGGTGCAGGGATCTCTTTCTCGGCCCATCGAGACCAATGATTGGGATTTTCCAATCATCCAATACGCCGACAATACACTATTGATCTTACCAGCTGATGTTGCACAGGTCAAAGCATTAAAGGAAACTCTAGAAAATATTCAAAGTCTACTGGGCTGAGAATTAACTATAGTAAGTCGCAAATGATTCCTATTAATGTGGATGATGAGCTGATGGTTCAATTATCAGAGGAATTTGGCTGTCAAGTTGGTTCTATGCCTTTTACGTATCTAGGCCTCCCCTTGGGAACAACACGGCCAACACCTTGGGAACAACACGGCCAACAATGTCTGATCTTATGCCGCTAGTTTGCCATCTTGAGAGGAAATTATCTTCAAGTTCTAGTTTCTTGGCTCAGGGAGCTAGGTTTCAGCTAATTAATTCTGCATTAGCGTCAATGCCACTTCATTTTCTATGCTCTTTGCACCTATCTCCTGGATTCACGAAACAATTGGACAGAATTTTGCGACAATGTCTACGGCGCGACTTTGAAAATGCGAACAAACCATCTTTAGCAGCCTGGGAGATGGTGTGTAAGCCTAAACAGAAGGGCGGGTTGGGCATAGTTAATTTCCAGAAACAGAATGCGGCACTGCTGATCAAGTTTTTGGATAAATTTTATAATCATGCGGACCTTCCTTGGGTTAATTTGATATGGTATGCGCACTATGAGGATAAAATACCCCATGCTGAAAATCTCTGTGGATCTTTCTGGTGGCGGGACGTGCTAAAGCTGGTCGATAATTTCCGCGGAGTATCTTCGGTCAAGCCAGGACGTAGCTGAGAGATCAATGGAAGCTCTCGCCCTCTAAAGGACAGATATTCTCGGTTATTCTCATTTGTACTCAATGAAAATATGTCTGCAGCTCAAGTTTACGATCAAGGGGATTTTTCTTCCCTTTTCTACCGGCCACTTTCTATAGCGGCTTATGGAGAACTCCAGGAAATCATGCGCATCAGCCCCTTGTCTCTGGAACCAAATGTTTGGGGCTCTGTATGGGAAGAAAGGTACACGGCTGCTAGCTTTTATACACACATTCATGCTCATATTCAAACACCAAGGGTGTATAAGTGGCTTTGGAAATCGTGCTGCATCATGAGTCACAAAACTTTTGCTTGCCTGCTTTTGGTTGACCGGCTAAACACAAGGGATATGCTTCACCGAAGGCATTGGAATACTACAGATGACAAACATTGTGAACTTTGCCCTCTCAGAGCTCATGAAGATCGTATTCACTTATTCTTTTAGTGCAATTTCAGCAGTAGGGTTTGGAATTATTTGCAGATTGATTGTATACAAAATGATGATCTTTAGGTGGTGATTTCTAATGCTCATCAAAGTTTTGGCAAGCCCTTTTTCATGGAGGTGTTGATCCTTGCTTGCAGGAGCATATGGCTAGTTTGAAATAACAAAATTTTCAATCAAGTGAGGCCTACTTTCACTAAGTGGAAGCACAAGTTCATACATGACATGTCTCTCCTACAGCATAGGATCAAATCAAAGTATAAGTCTCAGCTTCTCTCCTGGATCGAGTCCTTACCTTGAGGTGCTCATGGCTGTATAGTTTTCAATCTTTTGTATAGTCCTATTCCTTCTCCTTTATTTTTTGTATAATGCTTGTACAGTGTTCTATTATTATTAATAAAATGGTTGTGGGGTTGTTGCCTCACAGTTTTTCCGGGTCAAAAAAAAGAATCATGCGTTGTTTTTATTATATGGGAGCATATTATTGTGGTTTTCTCCTTTGATGCTTTATTTGGGTAGACTTGGCGCATTCTTACAACATGTTTCACTTTACCAAGTCACCATAAGCCGATCATTTGGTTTTTGACTTGTGATACCACTTTATGCTTCGGTTAATGATGTTTTGTCGCTATGCATGATTATGGCCGTTATTACTCTCTTAGTTGGTCGCTCCTAGTCTTTTGCTAGCCTTCATTTTGTACTGAGAGGGAATACTTCTCATGCATCCAACTCTCAAAAACCAAGTTTTCCAATGTATCCATCATACATACCTATTAGCAATTTACTATTCCAAGTACATTCGACTTGCTTTTATCTATCCTTCAAATTAAACCTTTTTGGTGTTATGTGAAAATTAGACAGCAAAGCTCTCACGAACCTGACGGCACACTTTACTTTTCTGCTTTTAATAATTTTGACCATTGTGGCTCTCTTATGTTGACGTTATGCTTGCAAATTGTAAGTTGGAGGTTAGTCCAACCATGCCGTCATGGGGCAAGCTTTCAACATTGCACTTTTTCTCATTTAGTTGATATCGTGATCTTTTGTTTATGGATACTCGCATGTGAAATAAATTGGAAACTTGTGAGCTCATGGAATATGTATATGAAAGGAATATGCCCGAGAGGCAATAATAAAGTTGTTATTATATTATTCTGCGTTCATAATAGATGTTTATTTCTCATGCTAGAATTGTATTAATCGGAAACATTAATACTTGTGTGATTAATAAACTAAAAGGGTTCCTAGTAAAGCCTCTCTTTTATACTAGCTTGTTGATTAACCGATGATCAAGGTTTCCTGATCATGAACATTGGATGTTGTTAATAACGGGGTCATATCATTAGAAGAATAATGTGATGAACACTCACACCCATAGTACGAATAGCAATACGATCAAGTCATCAAGTTCTTTGCTATATCAAACTCATGCGAAGTAGTTCTAATCCTTAGACCATGAGATCATGTTAATCACTGATACCGGAAGGGTACTTTGATGATATCAAATGTCACACCGTAATAGGGTGATTATAAAGGTTGATTTGGGTACTCTGAAAGTATTAGTTGAGGCTCATGGATCAAGAGTGGGATTTGTCCATCCGGATGACAAAAAGATATTCTCTGGGCCCTTCTCAGTGATATTGCATTGGAATCGCTTGCAAGCATGTGACTAGGTCACAGGAATGCATTATCACGGAACAAGTAAAGAGACTTGTCGGGAACGAGATCGAACTAGGTATGGTTGATACCAAATGATCGGATCTCGGACAAGTAATAATATCGTGAGACAAAAGGAATTGACTATATTCGTTACTGGTTCACACGATCACTAGTTCATCGTTGAGTAAGTGGGAGTCATCATGGATTTCCAGATCCCGCTATTGATTATTGATTGGAGAGGAGTCTCAATCATGTCCTCGTTATTCACGAACCGTAGGGTGACACACTTAAGGTTCGCCGTCGTTTTTGAGTGGATATGATACTCTGATCGAATTACAGGACAACATAAGGGTTGTTCCAGAAAAGCACCGAAACTGTTTCGGGATATCGAAATAACTCAAGGGTGTATTTGTTAATGTTTGTTAATTGAATGAATTAACAAATATTAAAGAAATAAAAATGTTTTATTAAATCAATAAGTGTGAATTTTAATTAGCATGAATGTCATGCAAAATTAAAATGGGGGGTTACCTCATGTTGATGAGGGGGTTACCACCATGAAGGGAATGAAGAGGGGGTTACCACCATGAAGGGAATGAAGAGGGAGTTATCACCATGAAGAGGAGGAGGGCCTCCTTGGCCGGACACCCCTTGGGGGCTGCCCCTCCTCCCCTATATAAACCCCTCCCTCTCCTCCATGTGACACACTACTTGATCCTCCCCTCCCTCGCATAGTTGCTGCCCAATTTCCGTCTCTGCTTAGCGAAGCTCTGTCGGAATTGTAGTTCGTAGTTCATACACTTAGAGAAGTGTATAGTGGAGTGTCCGGCGGATCCCTTCTTCCGCTGTCCCGCTGGACCGAGGGCGTGGAGGAGTCGACGTCGAGCTGTACGTGTGACCGAGCACGGGGGCGTTGCCACTTGTGGCGCCGTGTACACGATCTTGTGATCGTCAAGTGAACCACTACGTCGACTACGTTAAGTGAACAACTACATCGACTACGTGCGTCTACATCGACTCTCCATCGTCAACGTTTGTGCGGGAACGTAATCCCCGCTTACGGTCGTCGAGGGTTAGTCTCCGTTGCTACCACCTCGTAGAGTATCTTGGCTAGTTTATGTGTTCTTGCGTAGGAATTTTTTTGTTTTCTATGCTACGAACCCATCAGTGGTATCAGAGCCATATCTATGCGTAGATGGTATGCATGGCTAGAACACATGTGGATGTGGGCGTTGATGATCATGTTATTGCAATTTTATTTTGTATTTTGGATCATAGTGGCATAGTGGGATTGAAGCTGCCCGAGACTAACCTTACGTGACCACATTCACGAGACTTGTCCCACACTTGACATGCTTCGGCATATGTGGCTTTGCGGGTGTACGTTTCTCCCACTATAGTTATGATCTATTTTACAAATAGTTGTTAATAATATTTTTTATCAACGTTGTGGTTTCATGTTCGTAGGTAAGAACGGTTCTTCCTAGAAAGCCCCAAACCATGTAAAATATGCAAGACAAATTAGAAACGTCTAACTTCTTTTTGCAGGGCATGTGATGTGATATGGTTAAATTGTTTATGTTACAAATTATATGCGATGATCCTTTTTGTAAGTTATAAACAACCGGCAGGAGCCATATGGTTGTCTTTACATTTAAATGGCCTGCGTGCGGAATATATATATCCAAGTGATATATTGTAATGGAGGAAGACAACCAAGGTGGCGCGCCATGGACCTTGGTGCTACGCCGATGGAATGATGGAGATCATACCATGACGCACAAGATGGAGATCGAATGCGTGAAGGACCATATCATATCACATTATATATGCATGTGATGTTTATCCTTTTATGCATCTTATTCTGCTTAGATTTGATCGCGCGGTAGCATTATAAGATGATCCCTCTCACATAAATATCAAGATAAAAATGTGTTCTCCCATAACATGCACCATCAAGAAAGTTCGTCGTTTTGAGACACCTCGTGATGATCGGGTGTGATAGACTCTACGTTCACATACGACGGGTGTAAGACAGTTTTACACACGCAAATGTTATGGTTCTACTTGGCGAGCCTAGCATGCACAGACATGGCCTCGGAACACGAACCGAAAGGTTAAGCATGAGTCATTTGGTTGATATGATGAACATGGTGATGTTCGCCTTTGAAACTATACTGTTGCACGTGATGATCGGTTGCGGTATAGTGGATTTGGTTCGTGTAGTCACTTAAGAAAACTAGGAGGGATGTTGTTTTTAAGTGGGAGTTCACGTAGAATTTGATTTAACCTGAACTCATTCTATTATGAACTTAGTCTAAATTAACTTTGCAAATAACTTGTAGATCATGGCACCACCTGCTCTAAATTTCAATGCGTTCATGGAGAAAGAAAAACTAGCCACCAACGGTAGCAACTTCACCAACTGGGCACTTAACTTGAGGATCCTCCTCAATGCCTCTCAAAAGGGCTATGTGCTTGAGGCACCGCTAGGTAACCCGCATGTAGAAGATGCTCCCGATGAAGAGAAAAATGTTTTTCTGACTCGTAAGGAGGACCACAGTTTAGTTCATTGCGGCATACTGTATGGACTTGAGCTGGAGCTGCGAAAACGTTTCGAGAACAGCAAAGCTTATGATACAATGGGAGAGTTGAAACTGATATTCGACTCCCATACTGCCGTAGAGAGTTATAATGCTTCAGAAAAGTTTTTTAGCTGCATGATGGAAGAGAACAGCTCCGTTAGTGAGCACGTACTCAAAATGTCTGGGTACGCCGATAACCTCATCTCTTTGGGAATAACGATTCCCAATGAGTTGGGAATACATCAGGTTCTCCAATCTCTCCCACCTAGCTTCAAGGGCTTTGTGATGAACTACAACATGCAGGGCATGAGGAAGTCTCTCCCCGAGCTTCTCTCAATGCTTAAGACTGCAGAAGTGGAGATCAAAAAGGAACATCAAGTGTTGATGGTCAATAAGACCACTAGTTTCAAGAAAGGTAGAAAGGATAATAAGTCCAAGGGTAGAAACAAGAAGGATGGCAAATCGGTTGCCGGTTCTGAGAGGAAACCCAAGGCTGGTCCTAAACCTGAAACTGAGTGCTTCTATTGCAAGAAAACGGGGCACTAGAAGCGCAACTGCCCAAAGTATCTGGCGGATAAGAAGAACGGGAAGATTAACAAAGGTATATATGATATACATGTTATTGATGTGTACCTTACTAGTAGTCGCAATAGCACCTGGGTATTTGATACTGGTTCGGTTGCTCACATATGTAACTCGAAACAGGGGCTAAAGAATAAGCGGCAACTTGCGAAGGATGAGGTCACGATGTGCGTCGGCAATGGATCAAAAGTTGATGTGATCGCCGTCGGGACGCTGCCTCTACATTTACCATCTGGATTAGTTTTAAACCTAAATAAATGTTATTTGGTGCCTGCGTTGAGCATGAACATTATTTCTGGATCTTGTTTAATGCGAGACAATTATTCATTCCAGTCTGAGAACAATGGTTGTTCGATTTATATGAATAATATCTTTTATGGACATGCACCTAAGAAGAAAGGTTTATTTCTTTTGAATCTTGATAGTAATGAAACACATATCCATAACATGAATGCCAAAAGAATTAAGTCAAATGATGATATGGCTGCATACATGTGGCATTGCCGTTTAGGTCATATTGGTGTTAAACGCATGAAGAAGCTTCATTCGGATGGACTTCTGGAATCACTTGATTATGAATCATTTGAGACATGCGAGCCATGTCTTATGGGCAAGATGACTAGAACGCCGTTTTCTGGTTCAATGGAACGGGCGACAGACTTATTGGAAATTATACATACCGATGTATGTGGACCTATGAGTGTGCCGGCGCGTGGTGGATATCATTATTTTGTTACTTTCACTGATGACTTAAGTAGATATGGGTATATTTACTTAATAAAACACAAGTCTGAAACGTTTGAAAAGTTCAAAGAATTTCAGAGTGAAGTAGAAAATCATCGTAACAGAAAGATTAAATTTCTACGATCTGATCGTGGAGGAGAATATCTTAGTTACGAGTTTGGCGCACATATGAGAGAATGTGGAATAGTTTCACAACTCACTCCCACTGGAACACCACAACGAAATGGTGTATCCGAACGTCGTAGCTGTACCTTATTGGATATGGTTTGGTCTATGATGTCTCTTACTGATCTGCCACTATCTTTTTGGGGTTATGCGCTAGAAACAGCCGCTTTCACTTTAAATAGGGCTCCATCTAAATCCGTTGAAATGACACCGTATGAATTATGGTTTGGAAACAAACCTAAGCTGTCATTTCTAAAAGTTTGGGGATGCGATGTTTATGTGAAGAAACTTCAGCCTGATAAACTCGAACCCAAAGCGGAAAAATGCATCTTCATAGGATACCCTAAAGAAACAATTGGGTACACCTTCTATCACAGATCCGAAGGCAAAGTGTTTGTTGCTAAGAACGGATCCTTTTTGGAGAAGGAGTTTCTCTCGAAAGGTGTGAATAGTAGGAAGGTAGAACTCAATGAGGTTATTGAACCTCCTCTTCATGAATTGGCGAGTGGCGTAGCGCCGGAAACCGTTCCGGTGGTGACTTCACCAAATGAAGTGGGAGCTAACGATGAAGATCATGAAACTCCAAAAGAGGATGCTACCGAACCTCGCAGGTCGACAAGAACACGTGCCACTCCTGAATGGTACGACGATCTTATCGTAAATGCCATTGTTGAGAATGATGACCCTGCGACGTATGATGAAGCAATGATGAGCCCAGATTCCAACAAATGGCATGAAGCCATGAAATCCGAAATGGAATCCATGTATGAAAACCAAGTATGGACTTTGGTGGAACTTCCCAATGACCGAAAGGCCGTTGAGAATAAATAGATTTTCAAGAAGAAAACAGACGCTGATGGTAATGTGACCGTCTATAAAGCACGACTTGTCGCAAAAGGTTTCCGACAAATTCAAGGAATTGACTACGATGAGACTTTCTCACCCGTAGCGATGCTAAAGTCTGTTAGGATTATGTTAGCAATTGCTGCATTTTTCGATTACGAAACTTGGCAGATGGATGTGAAAACCGCATTCCTTAATGGTAACATTGAGGAAGAGTTGTACATGGTACAGCCCAAGGGTTTTGTTGATCCTAAGGATGCTGACAAGGTATGCAAGCTTCAGCGATCCATTTATGGACTGAAGCAAGCATCCCGAAGTTGGAATCTCCGTTTTGACGAAGTTATCAAAGGGTTTGGATTTATCAAAACTTATGGAGAAACTTGTATTTACAAGAAAGTGAGTGGGAGCTCTGTAGCATTTCTAATATTATATGTGGATGACATATTGCTGATTGGAAATGATACGGAACTTTTGAAGAGCATAAAAGATTACTTAAACAGTAAGTTTTCAATGAAAGACCTTGGTGAAGCGGCGTATATTTTAGGCCTCAAAATCTATAGAGATAGATCGAGACGCTTAATTGGGCTATCACAAAGTACATACCTTGACAAGATTCTAAAGAGGTTTAGAATGGAAGATAGTAAGAAAGGGTTCTTACCTATGTTGCAAGGAAAGATCTTGAGTAAGACTCAAGGTCCGGCTACAGCTGAAGATAGAGAAGAGATGAATAAGATTCCCTATGCCTCTGCCATAGGCTCTATCATGTATGCCATGTTATGTACAAGACCAGATGTGGCACATGCTATTAGTTTGACTAGTAGGTACCAATCTGATCCAGGTTTGGAACACTGGACGGCGGTCAAGAATATCCTTAAGTACTTACGAAGGACTAAGGATATGTTTCTCGTATATGGCGGTGAATAAGAGTTCGTCGCAAGTTGTTACGTCGATGCTAGCTTCGACACTGATCCGGATGACTCTAAGTCTCAATCCGGGTACGTATTTGTTATGAATGGAGGAGCGGTAAGCTGGAGAAGTTCCAAGCAAAGCGTGGTGGCGAGATCAACAACAGAGGCGGAATACATTGCTGCTTCAGAAGCAGCGGAGGAAGCAGTTTGGATGAAGGAGTTCATATCCAAACTGGGTGTGGTTCTGAGTGCATTGGATCCAATGGTTATCTATTGTGACAATAATGGTGCCATAGCCAATACTCAGGAGCCAAGGTCTCACAAGAAATTCAAGCATGTAAAGCGCCGATTTCACTCCATCCGTGAACATGTCGCGGATGGTGATGTAAATATTTGCAAAGTGCACACGGATCTGAATGTGGAAGATCCGCTGACTAAAGCTCTCCCCAAGGCAAAACATGATCAGCACCAGAACTCAATGGGTGTTAGATTCATCACTATGTAATCTAGATTATTGACTCTAGTGCAAGTGGGAGACTGAAAGGAATATGCTCGAGAGGCAATAATAAAGTTGTTATTATATTATTCCGTGTTCATAATAGATGTTTATTTCTCATGCTAGAATTGTATTAATCGGAAATATTAATACTTGTGTGATTAATAAACTAAAAGGGTTCCTAGTAAAGCCTCTCTTTTATACTAGCTCATTGATTAACCGATGATCAAGGTTTCCTGATCATGAACATTGGATGTTGTTAATAACGGGCCATATCATTAGAAGAATGATGTGATGAACACTCACACCCATAGTACGAATAGCAATACGATCAAGTCATCAAGTTCTTTGCTATATCAAACTCATGCGAAGTAGTTCTAATCCTTAGACCATGAGATCATGTTAATCACTGATACCGGAAGGGTACTTTGATGATATCAAACGTCACACCGTAATAGGGTGATTATAAAGGTTGATTTGGGTACTCTGAAAGTATTAGTTGAGGCTCATGGATCAAGAGTGGGATTTGTCCATCCGGATGACGGAAAGATATTCTCTGGGCCCTTCTCGATGATATTGCATTGGAATCGCTTGCAAGCATGTGACTAGGTCACAGGAATGCATTATCACGGAACGAGTAAAGAGACTTGTCGGGAACGAGATCAAACTAGGTATGGTTGATACCAAATGATCGGATCTCGGACAAGTAATAATATCGTGAGACAAAAGGAATTGACTATATTCGTTACTGGTTCACACGATCACTAGTTCATCGTTGAGTAAGTGGGAGTCATCATGGATTTCCAGATCCCGCTGTTGATTATTGATCGGAGAGGAGTCTCGATCATGTCCACGTTATTCACGAACCGTAGGGTGACACACTTAAGGTTCATCGTCGTTTTTGAGTGGATACGATACTCCGATCGAATTATAGGACAGCATAAGGGTTGTTTCAGAAAAGCACCGAAACTATTTCGGGATATCAAAATAAATCAAGGGTGTATTTGTTAATGTTTGTTAATTGAATGAATTAACAAATATTAAAGAAATAAAAATGTTTTATTAAATCAATAAGTGTGAATTTTAATTAGCATGAATGTCATGCAAAATTAAAATGGGGGGTTACCTCATGTTGATGAGGGGGTTACCACCATGAAGGGAATGAAGAGGGAGTTATCACCATGAAGAGGAGGAGGGCCTCCTTGGCCGGCCACCCCTTGGGGGCTGCCCCTCCCTCTCCTCCATGTGACACACTACTTGATCCTCCCCTCCCTCGCATAGTTGCTGCCCAATTTCCATCTCTGCTTAGCGAAGCTCTGCCGGAATTGTAGTTCATAGTTCATACACTTAGAGAAGTGTATAGTGGAGTGTCCGGCGGATCCCTTCTTCCGCTGCCCCGCTGGACCGAGGGCGTGGAGGAGTCGACGTCGAGCTGTACGTGTGACCGAGCACGGGGGCGCTGCCACTTGTGGCGCCGTGTACACGATCTTGTGATTGTCAAGTGAACCACTATGTCGACTACTGCTACTGGTTGATGGCGCCAGAAAAGAGGCTGCTGGCGAGTTGTTGACGTGGGAGCAGACGGTCCTTGTGCGTGGTGGATAACCAGCCCGTTGGGAACCCCAAGAGGAAGGTATGATGAGTATAGCAGCGAGTTTTCCCTCAGTTAAGAAACCAAGGTTTAATATCGGTCAGGAGAGGAGAGACAGCGACGACTGAAGGTGATGCGAAACCTGCACACACACAACCAAGTACTTTGTTCCCAACTTGTGATGAGGTTGTCAATCTCACCGGTTTGCTTGAAACAAAGATTATGAGCGTATCGAGTGGAAAACAATATAGTATGCGAGTAAAGTAAACAGTGCGAGTAAAGTAAACAGGTGATAACAATATGATGGAAATAGGACCGGGGTCCACAGTTCACTAGTGGTGTCTCTCCATAAGATAAAATAACACATGCTGGGTAAACAAATTACAGTTGGGCAATTGATAGAATAAAGATAACGTGATATGTCAAGAAGATCACTATGAGATTTACTCTGGGCATTACAACAAAATACATAGACCGCCATCCAACTGCATCTATGACTAATAATCCACTCCCGGGGATATCAATCCGAACACCCCAAAAGTATTAAGTTGCGAACAACAGATAATTGCATTAAGCAAAGTGTGTAATGTAAACAAAGCATATGCCCTTGAGCATATGAATGTTGTTTTCTCCCTAGTAGCAACAGCACATCTACCACCTTAGAGGTTTCTGTCACTCCCCCAGGTGAAATAGAGGCATGAACCCACTATCGAGCATAAATACCCCCTCTTGGAGTCACTAGCAACTACTCGGCCAAGATAGCTACTAACAACGGAGAGCATGCAAGATCATAAACAACATAGAGATAACAAAAGATATAATTCAGTACAACAACTTAATCATAAACACCAATATTCATCGGATCCCAACAAACCAAACATTTAGAATTACATAACGGTGATCTCAATCATGTAGGGCAGCTCATGAGATCTAAACATGAAGCACATGGTGGAGAAGACAACCATCTAGCTACTGCTATGGACCCATAGTCCAAGGTAGACTACTCACTCATCGCTCCGGAGGCAAGCATGGCGATGAAGAAGACCTCCGGTGGCGATTCCCCTCTCCGGCAGGGTGCCGGGAAGAGCTTCTGGACCCTCCCGATCTTCGGGTCGACGGCGGCGGCGGATCGCGATGTGTTCTGGAAATCTGATCAGGTACTTAGGTTTTTTCCGTCGGGGGGTCTTTATAGGAGAAGGGGCGATGTCAGAGGAGGGGCCAGGCGCCCTCACGCGGGCCCCGCGCGGCCAGGGGGCTGGCCGTGCCGCCCCTGCGTGTGGGGCCCTGGTGGCCCCCCTCCTACTCCTCTTCGGATCTCTAGAAGCTTCTGGGTAAAATAAGACTTCAGGAACTTGTTTCGTCCAATTCCGAGAATATTTCCTGTGTATCACTTCTGAAACACAAAAACAGCAGAAAACAGGAAACTTGCACTGTGGCAACTCGTTAATAGGTTAGTTTCGGAAATTGCATAAAAGTGCCTCTAAGTGTAACGAAACAATAAACAAATGGTGTAAAAACAAGCATGGAGCATCAAAAATTATAGATACGTTTGAGACGTATCAAGCATCCCCAAGCTTAACTCCTGCTCGTCCTCGAGTAGGTAAGTGATAACAAAGAATAATTTTTGAGGTGACATGCACCTACACAATCTTGATCATATATGTAAGCATTTGTGAGCTGGGATCATAAGAACTTAAAACATGGGCATGAAGATATAATCATGACAATAAGAAACTTAGCAACCATGTTGTAAACATGCAAATGAACACAAACAAAAGATCATGATAATTAAACAATGAAAGTCAAACGTATGTTCAAATCATAAGGAAAAACATACAAATGGTTTTCAGCTTGTCCTTCAAAGAGAGCAAAACATAAATGCATAGGACACCTTCAAGTTTAAGAGGGCGACTAGATACAAATAATTTAAGAACAAGTGAAACCAACAATATGAGTCAATCAATGAACTTTGGGACAATCCATATCACACTAAGAATGACAACTATGCTCTCTTAATGGTGCATAAAGAAAGAAGGTGGTGACTCAACATAAAAGTAAAAGAAAGGCCCTTCGCAGAGGGAAGCAGTGATTGCAAGTTTTATAACCTTCAAAAATTATGGTACTTACCGGCTTTGAGCTCTCATTGCCCCCATCATAAGCATCTTGAATGGTTAAAGTTAATGCGAGAACAATTATGATGCATATGCTTGACAAATCATAAGTTGAAAACCTCGTGCCCCGTGAATACGAGTACCCAAACCTCATGCTACTTTACTTAGAGTCCCAAGCAAGGCTCTTGTCATTGTAAGTATATGCATATCATTAAGAACCGCCAATGGGGTACCTCCGTGCCCGATGACATAGAACAAGCCCACACCAAAATGACAGGACAAGCAGACAATGAACACATCGACATCTCTTTTATTTGCCTTTTGTTTAGCTTTTTATTGTGAGATGCGTCGTCGAATGTTCACCATGGGTATGCTGCAAATTTCCACCATGAATTATGCATGGCTTAGATTGGCGGCCCGGCATTTCCCTAACACATATACAAACTCCATGATCCCCACAAGATTCCCAATTCATTTCACACCGCGGGCATCCATAGACAAAAGATCACGATATCAACTCAAATAAGAAGTGCAATGTTGAAAGCTTGCCCCATGACAGCATGGATGGGCTAGAATCCAACTTACAACTTGCAAGCATAACAACTCAACATAAGAGACCACAATGTCAAATTTTTAAGAACAGAAAAAAGTAAAGTGTGCCTTCCGGTTCCTGAGAGCTTTATTGACCGAATTTCGCATAACACTGGTAAGAGTTTAATTTGAAGAGAAAATAAAAGCAAGTCAAATTTACTTGGAATAGCAAATTGCTAGTAGGTATGTATGGTGGACACTTTGGAAAACTTTGGCTTTTAGGAGTTGGATGCACGAGTAGAGCTCATACTCAGTACAAGGCGAGGGCTAGCAAAAGACTGGGAGCGACCAACTAAGAGAGCAATAATGGCCATAATCATGCAAAGCGACAAAGCGACATTAAAAGAAGCATACGATGCATCAAAAGTCAAAAACTAAATGATCATGAAGGCTATTGGCGACTTTGTAAGAGTCTAACATGTGTGAGCATGCGCCAAGTCAACCCAAATAAAGCATCAAGGAGAAAACCAAAATAATGCTTCCATACAATAAAAACAACACATGATTTTTTCAAAGGCTCATTAAGCAATCTCAGTTATTTGAGACAAGTCATGCTACAGCAAAACCACTAAGCATACTATCAAAAAGACATCAAGCATGACATGAAAAGCCTAAGCCGCGGTCTACACAAGCTCCTTCTTGTACCACTATTTTGCACAAAGCTTTTTCTCTTTTCCAACACCATTTGAAATTTTTATAAACACCTCTTTTGATGAAAACCAATAAAGATCAGAGGCAAAAATACACCTTGATGAAGAGATATGACAAGGTCTGAACGCAAATAAAGGCGAAAACGAAAACCAAAAGTAGTAGCAGAAAAAGAAGAACACTCGATTTTTAGTAAGAGTGAAAACTAGAGCGTTCTTTGCAAATGAAAACAAGGCAACTTCTCCAAAGGAAATTTGTTGGGGTCCAACCATTTATTACAGGAAACAAACAAACTAAACTAACTAAGAAAACTAAAACAACTGACGCTCCAAGAAAAACACATAGTGCATGAAGCAATAAAAATATAGTGTTTTGAAAGGTGACCTGATTTTTGCCGATGAAGAAGGGGTGCCTCAGGGGCATCCCCAAGCTTTGACGCTTGTACTTCTTGGATATTTCTTGGGGTGATGCATGGGAATCCCCAAGCTTGAGCTTTTGTCCATTCTTCAACTCATCTCATCATTCTCCAATCCCTACACTTGAAAACTTCCTTCATACAAAACTAAACACAATTCTATTAGCAACATTAGTGCAAGCATAACATATAATCAACCTCTTTTCGCTTCAGGTTTCAACTCAAAACCACCACATATATAGCAAATACTACTGTAGCAACCTCCCCAAAAGTTCCGTGATCAAAAGAACTCAAAAGAAAGCGATAAAGTGGCAAACACAAATATTGGCAGAAATCTGTCAAAACTGAACAGCTGGCAAAGGTCGAATTTTTTAGGGATTTTATGTTGCTCAAATCAAAAAGTGTTAAACTAACAAAAGTTTGGATATAACCTGGGGCATATGCACAAGAAATCGCAGGTCCAAAAGATAAACAGAGAATTTTCACGAATTTTTACGGTGCAGCACCAAAAACAGTTTCAGGACAGCAACATCCCCAAATCTTTACCTCGCTCAAATTAGAGGCTTCTCTTGGCACAAAAACGAAATAAAAAAGATAAGGAGCAGTCATTACAGTAGTAATGACTTCCAAGACTCAAATAAAAGAAAAAGTACTGAAAAGAAAACATTGGGTTGTCTCCCAAGAGTGCTTTTCTTTAACGCCTTTGAGCTAGGCGCAGAAAATTGCGAATCAAGTAATATCAATAGATGAAGTGCTAGTTACCTCAGTAGGCTCTTTGAAGGTTCCTGAAGATGATTCAACCTGCAAGTCACCCTTAGTGGAACTAAGAGTCTTACCAATATTAAGAACATGTTAAGATTTAAGCGCAGAAACCTTGGGAACATACATAAATTTTTGCTCTTTTCCAACAAACACTTTCTCCTTCTTAAATTTAAGAGAAGAGAAGATTAAGCTAAGAGTTTCCATAGACTCCTCTAGTTTACCAATCCTTAAGTTTTGATTGTCATGAGTAGTGCTAGCCTCTAAAATGGTAATTCTCTTACCAATGTTTTCTATTAATTCACTAACGCGGCTAGCATTTTCTAGGATACTTGGCAAACTTTTTTCTAAAGAGCTGAGCTTTTCTACCACCTCCTCCAAGGTGGTCTCGGTTTTAGCAACATGAATAGGTGGTATTCCCACTAAAATTTCAATTATAGTGCATGCTTCTCCAGCGGGAGTACCTAGAAAATTACCTCCTCTAAGAGTATCAAGAACATACCTATTCCAACTGGATATACCAACATAAAAATTTCTAAGGAGGATCGTGGTAGAGTGCTTTTTGGTACACCTATGATGAGCATTGTTAATACGGTACCAAGCATCTTTTAAACTTTCTCCTCCTTGTTGCTTAAAACTACGAACTTCTACTTTAGGATTACTGATTTTAACAAAACTAAAAGCAGATAAGTAAAAACAACTACCAAGGATTCTAATTTTTTTTTTGGGTTTTTGATATAAAACGATGCAGGTAAAATAAATAAAGTAAAGCAAAACAATAACAAAGTAAAGGATGTGTGTGCGAAAAACTCCCCTCACAGAAGTCTTCTCTTCCTCCCCGGCAACGGCGCCAGAAAAGAAGCTGCTACTGGTTGATGGCGCCAGAAAAGAGGCTGCTGGCGAGTTGTTGATGTGGGAGCAGACGGTCCTTGTGCGTGGTGGATAACCAGCCCGTTGGGAACCCCAAGAGGAAGGTATGATGAGTATAGCAGCGAGTTTTCCCTCAGTTAAGAAACCAAGGTTTAATATCGGTCAGGAGAGGAGAGACAGCGACGACTGAAGGTGATGCGGAACCTGCACACACACAACCAAGTACTTTGTTCCCAACTTGCGATGAGGTTGTCAATCTCACCGGTTTGCTTGAAACAAAGATTATGAGCGTATCGAGTGGAAAACAATATAGTATGCGAGTAAAGTAAACAGGTGATAACAATATGATGGAAATAGGACCGGGGTCCACAGTTCACTAGTGGTGTCTCTCCATAAGATAAAATAACACATGCTGGGTAAACAAATTACAGTTGGGCAATTGATAGAATAAATATAACATGATATGTCAAGAAGATCACTATGAGATTTACTCTGGGCATTACAACAAAATACATAGACCGCCATCCAACTGCATCTATGACTAATAATCCACTCCCGGGGATATCAATCCGAACACCCCAAAAGTATTAAGTTGCGAACAACAGATAATTGCATTAAGCAAAGTGTGTAATGTAAACAAAGCATATGCCCTTGAGCATATGAATGTTGTTTTCTCCCTAGTAGCAACAGCACATCTACCACCTTAGAGGTTTCTGTCACTCCCCCAGGTGAAATAGAGGCATGAACCCACTATCGAGCATAAATACCCCCTCTTGGAGTCACTAGCAACTACTCGGCCAAGATAGCTACTAACAACGGAGAGCATGCAAGATCATAAACAACATAGAGATAACAAAAGATATAATTCAGTACAGCAACTTAATCATAAACACCAATATCCATTGGATCCCAACAAACCAAACATGTAGAATTACATAACGGTGATCTCAATCATGTAGGACAGCTCATGAGATCTAAACATGAAGCACATGGTGGAGAAGACAACCATCTAGCTACTGCTATGGACCCATAGTCCAAGGTAGACTACTCACTCATCGCTCCGGAGGCAAGCATGGCGATGAAGAAGACCTCCGGTGGCGATTCCCCTCTCCGGCAGGGTGCCGGGAAGAGCTTCTGGACCCTCCCGATCTTCGGGTCGACGGCGGCGGCGGATCGCGATGTGTTATGGAAATCTGATCGGGTACTTAGGTTTTTTCCGTCGGGGGGTCTTTATAGGCGAAGGGGCGATGTCAGAGGAGGGGCCAGGTGCCCTTACGCGGGCCCCGCGCGGCCAGGGGGCTGGCCGCGCCGCCCCTGCGTGTGGGGCCCTGGTGGCCCCCCTCCTACTCCTCTTCGGATCTCTGGAAGCTTCCGGGTAAAATAAGACTTCAGGAACTTGTTTTGTCCAATTCCGAGAATATTTCCTGTGTATCACTTCTGAAACACAAAAATAGCAGAAAACAGGAAACTGGCACTGTGGCAACTCGTTAATAGGTTAATTCCGGAAAATGCATAAAAGTGCCACTAAGGGCGTGTTCGGTAACAGGCTAGCTTCTCAAAACTCCTTACTTCCAGCTTCTCAAATCATTGCCAGCTTCCTGTGAAGAGCTGAGAACGTTCGGGGCGCTCCTCCCCTGTAAGCTGGGCTGCAGCCCATTTAAACCGGGCTGGCCTACTATGACTAGAGAGAAGTGTAGCCGGTTGATGTATTTTTTACTCTTTTGGAGAATGACCTGATCGCTGTGTACTATAGGATGTATAAAAACGTAGCCTCCAAAGTTGAAAAGCATAGCAGGCTGATCGATGTGTACAGCAGGATGGTATTTTGTTAACATACCCAACTCACATAGCAGGCTGATCAATGTGTACTGCAGGATGGTATAAAAACAACTCAACAATTATCCTAGTGTTGTCATCAGTCCATTCAGCAGCCATTTTTGACACTACTCTACAAAATTGGTGTCACTTCTATAGCAAAAAAAGCACAATTACAGTTAACAGTAGGTAAATGAACTACACTAGGAAAGCCCGCTGGACAACACTTTCATGTAAGATGTTCTGGGCTCTCACCTTTACTGGTCGGCGACGAGGGATCCCGGCGATTCTCGAGGTCTCCGACGGCCGCCGCTGCTTCAACTTGGTGATGGCTCGCGGGCGGAGGTGCAGCTGGTGTGGGAGGAGGAGCACCTGGCGCGGGCGCCGGGCCGGAGATGCGCGCGGAGGGCGCCGTCCGGAGGAGGTCGACGACTTGCCGAACAGCGACGGCGACGGGGCGGACAGGCGTGGCGGCGGCTAGGTCACAGCCATGGGGTCGCGATGGGGAAATTTTGGATACGATTTGGGAAGGCCGGACTAGTCCACCAAGGTGTACCCAGCCAAACGTTTTCTTTTGACTAGGCGGTGGCATTTTCTTGTAATTAATAGCTGCTCCGTGGTTTTGCTGTGCCGTGGATTGCTGGAAGTGGTGCTCCGTCGTTTACACTGCAAAATGAGCTAGCTTCCCGGATCTGGCTTCCCAGAGTTAGGATGTTCGGCATCGATTCACCGTGGAGTTTCGAGAAGCTAGAAGCCAGTGGGTTACCGAACACGCCCTAAGTGTAACGAAACAATAGACAAATGGTGTAAAAACAAGCACGGAGCATCAAAAATTAAAGATACGTTTGAGATGTATCAACTACGTCAAGTGAACAACTATGTCGACTACGTGCGTCTACATTGACTCTCCATCATCAACGTTTGTGCGGGAACGTAATCCCCGCTTACGGTCGTCGAGGGTTAGTCTCCGTTGCTACCACCTCGTAGAGTATCTTGGCTAGTTTATGTGTTCTTGCGTAGGAAAATTTTTATTTTCTATGCTACGAACCCATCAGTATATGTGTTAGAGAAATGCCTGGGCCGCTAATCTAAGCCATACATCATTCATGGTGGAAATTTACAGCATGCCCATAGTGGATATTCGACGACGCATCTCACAATAAAAAGCTATACCAATGGTAAATAAAAGAGATGTCGAGGTGTTCATTGTCTGTTTGTCTTGTCATTTTGATGTGGGCTTGTTCCATGTCATCGGGCAAGAGGTACTCCATTGGCAGTTCTCGATGATACATGTATGCTTACAATGACAAGAACTTGCTTGGGACCTAAGTCGAGTAGCATGAGGTTTGGGTATTCGTACTTCAAGGGACATGAGATTTTCATCTTATGATTTGTTAAGCATATGCTTCATAATTGTACTTGCATTAACCTTAACCACTCAAGATGCCTATGATGGGGGCAATGAGAACTCAAAGCTAGTAAGTATCATAATTTTTGGAGGTTTATAAAACTTGCAATCACTGCTTCCCTCTGCGAAGGGCCTTTCTTTTACTTTTATGTTGAGTCTCCACCTTCTACCTTTATGCACCATCTAAGAGAGCATTGTTGTCATTCTGAGTTTAATGTGCATAGTCCCAAAATTTATCATTGATTGATTCATGATTATGGTTTTGCTTGTTCTTAAATTATTTGTATCTAGTCGCCCTCTTAAACTTGAAGGTGTCCTATGCATTTATGTTTTGCTATTCATTGAAGGACAAGCTAAAAACCACTTTGCTATGTTTTTCTATATGGTTGAAACACACACTTGACTTTCAATGCTTCATTACTCATGATATTTTGTTTGTGTTACTTTTCATGTTACAACATGGTTGCTAAGTTTTATTGTCAAAATTATGTCTCTTATGCCCATGTTTTAAGTACTTTGATCTCAGCACTCAATGCTTTACATCATTGATCAAGATTGTGATGGTGCATGTCACCTCAAAAATTATTGTTTTGTTATCACTTACCTACTCGAGGACGAGCAGGAGTTAAGCTTGGGGATGCTTAGTACGTCTCAAACGTATCTATAATTTTTGATGCTCCATGCTTCTTTATGCACCATTTGCTTTGTGTTTTGTTACACTTCATGACGTTTTTATGCGTTTTCCGGAACTAACCTATTAACGAGATGCCACAGTGCCAGTTCCCTGTTTTCTGCTATTTTTGTGTGTCAAAATTGCTACACAGGAAATATTCTTGGAATTGGACGAAACAAAGCCCGAACCTCCTATTTTCTCGGAAACAAGTCGAAGACCGAAGGAGAGCCGGAGAGGGGCCAGAGGGCCACTGATACGTCTCAATCGTATCTATAATTTTTTATGTTCCATGCTTGTTTATACACCATTTGCTTTGCGTTTTATTACACTTCGTGGCATTTTTATGCATTTTCTGGAACTAACCTATTAACGAGATGCCACAGTGCCAGTTCCCTGTTTTCTGCTATTTTTGTGTTTCAGAAAAGCTACACAAGAAATATTCTTGGAATTGGACGAAACAAAATCCAAACCTTCTATTTTTCCCGAAGCATCACGAAGTCTGAAGATAAGACGTGGGGGAGCCAGGGGCTCGCCACACCCTAGGGTGGCGCGGCCCAGCCCCTGGTCGCGCCACCAGGGGGTGAGGCCACCTGGCCCACCTCCTGACGCTGCCCTTTCGCCTATATATTCCCCTCGATGGGAAAAAACTAAAGGACGGGTCACTTCTCCTCAAAACATATTGCAAGCCACCGTCGTCGTCGTCGCGAGATCGGGAGGATCCAGGAGCTCTTCCCGGCACCCTGCCGAGGCCTTCTCCACCACCATGGTCGCCTCCGGAGTGATGTGTGAGTAGTCTACCTTGTACTACGGGTCCATAGCAGTAGCTAGATGGTTGTCTCCTTTGCCATGTGCTTCATGTTTAGATCCTGTGAGCTGCCCTATATGATCAGGATCATCTTTATGTAATTTTACATGTTGTGTTTGTTGGGATCCGATGAGTATTGGTACTATGTTAAGTTGATGTGCTGAATTATATATCTTTATGTTATCTCTATGTTGTTTATGAGCTTGCATGCTTTCTGTTGCTACTAGATATCTTGACAGAGTAGATGCTAGTGATTCCAAGAGGGAGTATTTATGCTCGGTAGTTGGGTTCATGCCTCTAGTAATCTGGGGGGTGACAGAAACCTCTAAAGTTGTAGATGTGCTATTTCCACTAGGGAGAAAACAACATTCTTGTGTCCAAGGACATTTGCTTTGTTTACATTACGCACTTTGCTTAATGCAATTATCTGTTGTTCGCAACTTAATACTCAAGGGGTACTCGGATGACTCCCCGCGAGTGGATTTTTAGTCATAGATGCAGTTGGATGGCGGTCTATGTATTTTGTCGTAATGCCCAAAGTGAATCTCATAGTGATCCTCATAACATATGTACGTTATCTTTACTCTATCAATTGCCCAACTGTAATTTGTTTACCCAGCATGTTGTTATTTATCTTATGGAGAGACACCACTAGTGAACTGTGGACCCCGGTCCAATTTCCTTTACATTGCTATTACTGTTTACTATTACTCGCTCTATTTACATTCTTGCATATTATTACCTTTTACCACTCGATACGCTCAATCCTTTGTTTACAGCAAACCGGTGAGATTGACAACCTCATCGTAAGTTGGGAACAAAGTTCTTAGTTGTGTTGTGTGCAGGTTCCACGTTGCTGCTGGGTGAAGAAGCTCCTACGTCAACTACGCACCAGCATTTTCTAGCGCCATTGTCCGGAGTGTCGTGAAGCTAGCAAGCATCACCTTCTGAAGTTTGGCTTTCTCCTACTGGTTCGATAAACCTTGATTTCACAACTGAGGGAAACTTGCTGCTGTGCTCCTCATACCTTCCTCTTGGGGTTCCCAACTGGGTGCCTTAACACCGCACCATCAAGCATTTTTCTAGCGCCGTTGCCTGGGAGAAAGAAGATTCTGCAAGGGGGGTCTCTCACGCTCAACCTTTACTTTGTTATTTGTTTTGCTTTATTTTATTTTTACTTGCATCGTTTTATCAAAAATACTAAAAAAATTAGCTTCCTTTATAGTTGTTACTTCATTACTCTTAGTTCATTATGTTGTTCCCTAAGTATGTTTTGGAGGACCTCTCAGTAGGTAGTGGTTCTATAATTGGGAAAGGAAACATCAAGGAGTTCTTTAATCATATTAGTATGCATAAAGATGTTGAGGATAGATCTTTGGCTAAGCTTGCTCATAGTTATGAAGTTGTTGCTGCTTTCTTAGTTCACATGTTGGAGGCTAGGTTTGCTAACCTTAATCCTTTTATGCAACAAATGTTTCTTAAGCTTCATGATATCGAAGACTCCGAAAAGAAAGATTTTATTTTGGAGACTTTGCAGTAGAGAATTTAGAGATGTTGTTATTAAAGCTAGGAAAGTATTTGAGCATTTTAATATACTTGGCTCGCGTGTAGATGTTGTTGGTACAAACAAGGAAGAAATCAAAGTACCAATACCTTGCAAATTCGTAGGATTGCATGAAGCTTTGGAAAATAATTTTGATTGGATTTGTCCTGAAAATCTTATCGATGAAAGTAGTGAACCAAAGAGTGTTCACAAGGGATCTTAAAAAACTCATTTAGATACAATTCAATTCATTGTTGAAAAAACTTCTGCAATTGATCTTAATGCCTCATTTGATATCACTTGATTTACACTTTCTGCGCCTAGCTCAAAAGCGATAAAGAAAAGCACTCTTGGGAGATAACCCATTGTTTTCTTTTCAGTACTTTTTCTTTTATTTGAGTCTTAGAAGTTATTACTACTGTAATGACCTCTCCTTATCATTTTTATTTCGTTGTTGTGCCAAGAAGAACCTCTAATTTCAGGGAGGTAAGATTTGGGGAAGTTGCGGTCCTGAAACAGATTTCGGTGCTGCACCGTAAAAATTCGTGAAAATTCTCAGTATATATTTTTGATCTGCGATGTCTTGTGCATATGCCCCAGGTTATTTCCAAACTTTCATTAGTTTTGCACTTTTCTATTTGAGCAACAGAAGGTCCTCGAAAAAATCGACCTTTGTCAGCTGTTCTGTTTTAACAGATTTTTGCCACTATTTATGTTTGCCTCTCGATCGCTTTCTTTTTTAGTTCTTTTGATCACGGAATTTTTGAGTAAGTTGCTATAGTAGTATATGCTTTATATGTGGTGTTTTTTAGTTTGAAACTGAACAAAAGGGTTGATCTACTATTATGCTTATGCTAACATTGCTAATAGAATTGTGCGAAGTTTTGTATGAAGGAAGTTTTCAAGTGTAGGGATTGGAGAGTGATGAGATGAGATAAGATGAAGTATGGACAAAAGCTCAAGCTTGGGGATGCCCATGTCACCCCAATAAATATCCAAGAGGTACAAGCGTCAAAGCTTGGGGATGCCCCCGAGGCACCCCTTCTTCATCGGCAAAAATCAGGTCACTTTTCAACACACTATATTTTTATTGCTTCATGCACTATGCGTTTTTCTTGGAGTGTCTTTACTTTTGTTTTCAGTTTTATTTTATTTTCTTTGCTGCAAAAAATGGTTGGACCCCAACAAATTTCTCTTGGAGGAGATGTACTCTGTTTTTCATTTGCCAAGAACACTCTATTTTTCACTCTTATCGTTCAACGAGTGTTCTCTTTTTCTAGAACTGCGTTTAGCTTTCATTTTTCGCCTTGATTTATGTTTATATCTTGTTATATCTTTGCATCAAGGTATATTTGGACCTCTGGTCTATGTTGGTATTCATCAAAAGAGTTGTTTCAAAAACGTTTGAATGGTGTTGGAAAAGAGAAAAAGTTTCATGCAAAAAGTGGTACAAAAAAGGAGCTTGTTTAGACTGCGGCTTAGACTTTTGCATGCCATGCTTGATGTCGTTTTGATAGTATGCTTAGTGAATTTTGCTGTAGCATGACTTGCCTCAAATGACTGAGATTGCTTAATGAGCCTTGATATGTCTCAAACGTATCTATAATTTTTGATGCTCCATGCTTGTTTTTACACCATTTGCCTTGTGTTTCGTTACACTTCGTGGCGTTTTTATGCGATTTCTGGAACTAACCTATTGACAAGATGACACAGTGCTAGTTCCTTGTTTTCTGCTATTTTTGTGTTTTAGAAAAGCTACACAGGAAATATTCTCAGAATTGGACAAAACAAGTTCGGAAACTCATATTTTTCCTGGATGGAGGACAAGGACCAAACGGGAGCCAGAGAGGGGCCAGAGGCTTGCCACACCACAGGGGGGCGTGGCCCTGCCCCTGGCCGCGCCCACCCATGGTGAGGCCACCCTGGTCCACCTCTGACACTGCCCCTTCGCCTATAAGAAGCCTCCCGACAGAAAACCCTTGAATAATTGGCGAAATTTCCAGAAGAGTTCCGCAGCTCCGCCACTGCCACCGATGAAGTTCGGGGGACAGAAGTCTCTGTTCCGGCACCCTGCCGGGGCGGGGAAGTGCCGCCGGAGCCATCTCCATCGGTCTCCATCACCGTCTCTGCCGTCTCCATCGACCTCACCGCCATCTCCACCAACCTTGTTGTCTCCTATGATGAGGAGGGAGTAGTTCTCCCCCGAGGCTGAGGGCTCTACCGGTAGCTATGTGGTTCACCTCTCTCTCCCATGATATGATCTTTATGTGATCGTGATCTTTGTATCTAGTTGAATTGGTAGATGCTATTATTCAGATATTATGCTACTCCCGTGCTTTATTATTGTAATCTCCGGAGATACCTTGTATCATGGTGTGAAGGTGACTAGTGTGCGCATCATGTGTATCTTTTTGGTTAATGTCTCTATGAATTGTTGGTGTTTGTTGGAACCATCTAGTGCGTTCACGGTGACAGTGTGGGACAATCTAGTTTGGGGAAATACGGACTTTGAGGAGTGCTTCGTAGCCCTATGCATGATTAGTGTTTGTTATCCATTGGGGAATTGTTTTGAGTTTCATATTGAAGTTAGTATCTATTGGTTTAATTATGTTATATTTGTTGGGAGTGTGTCCACTAGTGAAAGTATGATCCCTATGCCTTATTTCCAAGCATTGCACACCGTTTCCTTTCAGTTTTGTTACATGTTTGCTCGCAGCGATACTTATTTCAGATTACATTTACTACTTATAATCATCACTACTACTTGTATTTCACTATCTCTTCGCCAAACTAGTGAACCTATACATCTGACAAGTGTATTGGGTGTGTTGGGGACACAAGAGACTTTCTATATCGTAATTGTTGGGTTATTTGAGAGGGATAGCTTTGACCTCTTCCTCCCTGAGTTCGATAAACCTTGGGTGATCCACTTAAGGGAAACTTGCTGCTGCTCTACAAACCTCTGCACTTGGAGGCCCAACACTGTCTATAAGAACAGACACGTACATAGACATCAAGCTCTTTTCTGGCGCCGTTGCCGGGGAGGTAAGGTAAAAGGTACTCGCATCCTCCTGTGTGAGTGCTCGAAGTTATTTCCTTTAGATTCTACAATTATATCTTTTTGTTTCTTGTTTTTATTTTCACTAGTTAGGCTTACTGGAAAACAAAGAGTTCTTTAGTATTTTTCCTATGTTAGGATATGAAGTGTTTGAAGAGAAAATTGAAAAACCTTTGGAGCTTAATTTGCATGCTAATAGTGTTGTTAGTATGAATGCTTTGAACAACGTTATTGCTAATGCTATGGAAAGGTCTAAGCTTGGGGAAGCTGGTTTTGCTAAGCATGATATTTTTAGTTCCCCAGCTTTAGTGGAGAAAGTTGCTCTGATGATATTTTATCTCCCATATGTGATGTTTCTAATGATGCTGGTGCTCCTCATCCTTTTAAAATACCTATGAAAATTGTTGAGCGTGCTATGAATAACTGCTATTTAGGAGATGGAACTGTCCATCCTGGTGATCATTTGCTTTTGATACATGAATTATGCGAGTTGTTCAAGTTTGCAGGTATTTTGATGAACCAAGTTAAGAGGAAGCTATTCTCTTTATCACTAAAGGGCAGAGCTGTGGAATGGTATAAAACACTGAAGGATGGCCGACCTATTGACTGGGAGGAAATTGTACCTCTCTGTTATTCTAAATTCTATCCTTCTAGTGAGGTTTATAAAGATAGGAATTACATTTATAATTTTCATCCGCATGAGGGAGAAAGCATTGCCCAAGCGTGGGGAAGATTAAAGTCACTAATGCTCAAATGTCCTATTCATGAGCTTCCCCGTAATATTGTTATTAATAATTTTTATGCAAGGCTTTCAGGATATTACAAGGACTATCTAGATGCATGCTTTGATGGGTCTTTCACAAGCAAGGAGGTTGACGCTAAGTGGGATCTTCTTGAAACAATTCAAAGCAATATTAAAGATTGGGATAGCGACAAAGGTAAAGGATCAGGTATAAATTTTGAGTATGATTGCATTGAGTCTTTCGCTGAAACTGCTGATTTTCAAGAGCTTAGTGCTAAATATGGTCTTGATCCTCAAATTATGGTTGATTACTTTAAAGTCTTTGCTTCTCATGTTAATGTTCCCAAGGGAAATGGGGATGTGTATCATGAACCTTTTAAAGACACTTGCATAGAAAGTGATATTGTTCAGAAAAACTAAACCTACTGTAGCTGATGCCGTTCCCGTACGTCCTGAGACCATAGCCGTACCCGACGACGTCTCCTAGCCTCTCCGTTGTCGAACCCCCACTACTCCAGCCCGGACCCCGGCCAGTGGACAGAGAAAATCGCCTCTCTTTTTCCTCCCAGTCAACCGACAAGAGTACCGTTCTAGCCGTTGACGAGGCCGTCGTGCCGCGCCAGAGCGCGTGCGTAAGCACCACGGTACCGCCCGTATGCCCCATGCGTCCACAGCCCTCGCCGGAGCCACCGTGCCTGGGATTTTTCCCGCCCCGGCCAAGTTTTGGAAACGCCTCTCCCGTGCTCCCCCGTGCCTATAAAAACCCCCCCTCGACGCACCAGAGAAGCACACCACCTTCGCCACCATTCCCAGCCTCTCCCTCTTCTTCTTCCCCTCGGAAATGTCCTGAGCTCTGCGAGCGTGCGCCGCCGTGTTCTGAAGGATTCCGGCCACCGTGGGAGTCGTCATCGGTGCCAGGCGGAGGAGTCAAGCCGCCGCCGCCGTTCTGCTTCACCGCCAGCAAGAACTGCTTCCTCTCCGTCGAGCCCCGCCGTCGAACGCCTTCCCTCTGCATCGCCGGTGAGCTTCTGCCCTCGCCGAGGTAGACGACGCCGTGCGACCGTTGGATCGTAATCCATCGGAAACGTACCGGTTCGGTTAGTTAAGTGAGCTGACCAGTGGGTCCCGCTCGTCAGTTCAAAATTCAAAATCCCCTCCCGCTCTGTTTCGTCCAGTTGGGCCGGCCCGTTCGGGAAAGCGATGCGTGCGGCCTAGCTCGGATTGAATTTCGGTCCGTTTCGTTTATTATTTTCCCGCCCGTTTCAAAATTTGTTTCAGATATGATTTTCAAATTTAAATTCCTGAAGTTTTACAAATCCATTTCTAGCAAATAAATATGCGTTGGAAAGCTTAGAGAATTATCTAGCCTCTGAAATTAGTTAGAATCTGATTTGAGTTAGAGATTTAATTTGATAAGAACACCTTAACCGTAGCCCTACTTATCTTAGGAAAATTTTAGAAAATTGTTTAAACCTCCTGAAACCTTGAAACTTGGTTTATGAACTCACTAGTCAACTTGTCTAGTGCTTAGTCCAATCTTATTCAATTAAAACCTTGTTAGTACCATCAATTAGCTCCTAATCAAATCGTTGTGTGTAGCATAAAATGATAGATTTCACTACATACTTGGTTGATAATTACCCCCACTACCCAAATTACTTAATTAGTCACTCTCTTCTTGAACTAGCCATAAGACCCCTGGTTTCATACCAATGTTAAGAAAGTGATCAACACATAGCACATGATAGAAAATCTAACTTACACACTTAATGAAAACTTGGAAGAAAACTTGCAAACCAACTCAATAAAATTCAACATGACTACTATTGTTTGAAAACAAGTATGCATGCTTGGAGTGTTGTTAGTATTGTTTAAGTGATTGTGTGCATTGTGTTTATTCGTTATTAGACGCTAGTGTTGCTGAAGAGGATATTGAGGGGGGATGTTATCAAGAAGAAGAAGACTACCCAGGACACTTTGCCAACCGAGGCAAGCCATCTTTTGAATCATACTCCCAATGCCTAGTTTTCCTATTACATTCTACTTGTTTTTAAGTAAATTGCATGATTGAATTGCTACTCTAGGATGATAGTTTTGTATTGATATCTTGCTTAGCAAGAGTATCAAGTTGAGTTTATCCTACACTATTTAGTGGTATCATCACTCTATGTAGTTGCTTAGTCGCTAATAAAATTGAGGCCTTCTATAAGGGGAAGCCTATTTGAAATTGGTGATTTGAACTTGGAAGCTTGGATTGGAGACTTCACCTACATGATGGTTTTATGAAGGAAAATAATCTTGACTAAGGACTATGGAATGTATTTTCTAAATGATAATAACTGATGTACCATGTGAGCCAACCATTACCGTACGACCACATTACCCCTAAATGGGAAGGGGCTTAGTCTGTAGCTTGTTTATTCTAGTATGGGAGATCTTGTATCATCTTTTATAGAAGTAAGCCATGCGTGGGTGCTTCCAACCGAGTGGAAAATTTCCATTCGTGCAGCACTCTACAACGGGCAAAACTATGAGTGCCAAAATGGACTCTTAGGGAAGGATCCTATACTAGAGTAGACAAGTGAAGGAGTTTGTTTGATTATCTGAACCTCGCATACTTTGTGTATGACGATCCGTGGATTTCTCCCGGCAGATGTATTGAATCTTGTGGGTAAAGTGTACCCCTCTGCAGAGGTTTCAAAACTATTCGAATAGCCGCGTCCGCGGTCATGGACAGTTGGCAAGCTGTACTTGACTTTTGTCAAGAATGTTAACAACTTACAGTGAACTTGGTGAATGACTTGACTTGACATTGATGTTGACCAACACTTGAAGTTCCTCTTTAGATTGAACTTAGAGAATTAAATCTTCTTCTCTACTAATGAACATTCTTGGGAAATAAAACTAGCTTTTGCAAATAAACTTAGTGCTTAGTCCACCATATCAACCTTGCATATCTGCTTCATCATTTTGTTTATAAGATGGTTTGCGAGTGCATCCAATGTACTCATGGCTGTGTCCCTGGCAATCAACTTGGCCAGACTATGGGGAAGATTATCCGGAGGAAGGTTATGAAGAGGAGTACTAGAACTAAGATCATCTCCTGAGTCGCCATTGCCTGTAGTGTGAAGGCATGGACCCGAAGACGTTATTTCCGCTGCTATATTGTGTTGTAATATGAACTTGGTCACTATGACCATTGTATTTGAACTATTCGTATTGTAATGTCTATGGAACTGGTTACCAACTACGTTATGTGTATCACAACAATGATTCTGGGATTGTGGTGGAATACATAACGGGCACTTTGAATTTCTGGAAATTCGGGTGTTACAAGTTGGTATCAGAGCCTAGGCTGACCATAGGAGACCTTAGTTAGAACGGGCATTAGATGGAACCTGTTATAAAAGCAAAGAGATAAGTAATGGTTTAAAATTGCTTAGTATTTCCTCTCTATTTACAAAGCTTTGTACATAATTCAGTTTTTGCCTACTTAAAAATTTTGCACACTTGAGTTGGTCACTAACTTAATCTAATCTAAAATTTTGTAGATGGCCCCGGTGTTCACTGAGCAATACCAGTTAGGGCATGGTGGTAGCCTTGTTTTCGAGCGCGACCTCACCACCCTGACCTTGTTCTTGGATCGTCTGTATCCTGGAGTTCAAGGGAGCCGTGCTCAATGAGCACCCGGATGGAGAGCTTCGGTGGCTTATCAGGGCAAGTTGCCGTGGCAAGAAGGGAGATTTAAGTTCTCCAAGGATCAAGTTTGAGCTTGTGGAGAACACTTGGGCCGATGGTTTGGTCCGAGGTATGCAGGAGATGCTTGCCCGCTTATGCGGACTGCATGTTGAGGAGGTCCATGTGGAGCGCTTTAGGAACTTTGCTCGGCGTGATGCGGAAGGGCGTCCCGCAAACATGCCAGGGCACAATGAGCCGAGTTCATATATAGATTACATGGACTTCTTGCTGTACTCCACTCAGCAGGAGGCAGATCGTGCCCGTACCAAGGCCAACCTTGAGCACTTCGCACTTGTGGAGGCAAGGAGCACCATCAGGATCCTTGCTAGGGATCGCAAGAGCCTTTGCCGCCAGCGTGAGGAAGGGATGAGACCATTGAAGAGTTGAAGGCCAAGGTGGCTGAGCTGACTGAGTACATTGGAGATCTAGAGAACCACCTTGGTGAGGAGGAAGGCATTGACCTCCGCAAGGAGGATAATACCCTCATTAGTGACGAGGATGATTTCATGGAGGACCTTGATGATCAGGAGGATGATGAGGATGTTAGATTCATCGAGGATGAGGAGGAAGACCCCGAGGAGCCCGATGTTTAGATTGGAGATCCAAGTGTTATCTAGTTATGAGTTCACTTTAAGTCACTTCGTGTAGGTGCGAGTTGTATCCCCCTCTCTAGTAGACGAGTCGCAATGGTTTAATGTAAATCATTTGTAATGTGTGAACTCGTATGTGTGGTATGTTTGATGTTTGTTGAATGAAATATGAATTTGGCCCTTAAGGCCTTAGTAAGAATAAATTACATCATTTGTGTTACATTCAAATCTTAGCAACTAGATTTTCCCTCTTGTCTTACACCCATTATCTTCAGATGCCGCGAGCACCCCCACCCCCGAACCCGGAAGTGGCACAACTACTAAGGTTGGTCATGGAAGACCGGGAAGCAGCCCGAGCTGAGCGCCAAGCTAACTTGGTCACTCTTCAGCAGCTAGCCCAGATGGCAATGAACCACAACAATGGCAATGGAAATGGCCATGGTGAAGGAGAAAACAATGGCCATGGTGATCACCGATCCAAGTTAAGGAGTTTCCAAAACACCAACCCACCTATGTTCACTAAGTCTGAAGAACCCTTAGATGCTGATGACTGGCTTCGCACCATGGAGAACAATTTGGCAGTCGCCGGAGTTGGCGAACATGAGAAGGTCTTGTACACCACCCACTATCTTGCTGGAGCCGCAAGAGCTTGGTGGGATAGCACTCGTGCAATGCAAGCCCAAGGGTATGTGATGCCTTGGGAAGAGTTCAAGAGCAAGTTCAGCAAAGCCCATGTTCCTTTGGGATTAGTTAAAAGGATGAGAGATGAGTTCAGAAATTTGAAGCAAGGTTCCCTATCTATGGTGGACTACCGTGACAAGTTCCTTACCTTGTCTAGGTATGCCCCAGATGACACTAACACCAATGAGAAGAAGCAAGAGAGGTTTCTGAATGGACTTCATGATGAGATGCAATGTGTCTTGGTCAGCATTCCCTTTGCAGATCTGGAGTCATTGGTGGACTCTGCCATTCAGATGGAAGGCAAACTCAAGCAAGCTGTAGAGAACCGCAAGCGCCTTATGATGTATCAAGGTAACTCAAGCAACTCGCAGAAGCCAAGGGGAAATCCACCTATGGGTTTTGCCCCTAGACCTATGAGGCCATCTGCACCTGCTCCACGTCCCAACTTTCCCAATCGTCTGACCGGCAACAACTTCAACCGTACACCTCCAAGACCTAATGGCAACAACTTCAACCCCAATACTCCAAGGTCAAATGGCGCACCTGCGCTGCCCAAGTCTGGTGACAAGTCTGGTGTTACCTGTTATGAGTGCGGAATCAAGGGGCACTACTCCAATGAATGCCCGAAGAAGTTGAATGATGCATCCAAGACCACTACTCCTGCTCAGCAACAGCGCCATGTTGGAAATGGCAAAAACTATCCGCCAAGGAACCAGCCTCACCCTCGAGGCCGTCTGAATCACATGAATGTTGAAGAAGCTCAGGAAGCAACCGACGTTGTGCTTGGTATGTTCCCTGTTAATTCAGCTCCTGCAAGAGTTCTGTTTGATTCTGGAGCTTCACACTCATTTGTTACTAAGTTATTTGTTGATAAAAGTGGACTTCAACCAACACCCATGAAACATGCCATGTTAGTACAAATACCTGGGTCAACAACAAGGGCTGAGTGGAACTGTTTAGCAGTTCCCATAGAAATTCATGGAATAGCTTTCTTAGCCAATTTGATAGTGTTGGGAACTAAAGGTTTGGAAGTAGTTCTTGGTATGAATTGGATGTCTTCCCATCAAGGAGTGATAGATTGTGCCAAAAAGACCATCACCATGAAGAGTAGCACTGGAATTGTAGTAAAGCATGTATCCGTAAAATCACCCCAAACCACCAGATGTCATAAGAGTATCTCAGGACCAACTCTAGAGCATGTTCCCATCGTCTGTGAATACCCGGATGTTTTTCCCGATGAGCTACCCGGAATGCCACCAGATTGGGATATTGAGTTTATCATTGAGCTTATCCCTGGAACTGGACCTATAGCCCAACGACCCTATCGTATGAACCCAGCTGAACTAGTGGAGTTAAAAAAGCAATTGGATGACCTTTTGAGTAAGGGATTGATTCAGCCAAGTTCATCTGCTTGGAGATCACCCGTCTTGTTTGTGGATAAAAGTGACGGTTCCAGCCGACTGTGCACTGATTACCGCAAGCTAAATGATGTTACCATCAAGAATAAGTATCCTCTCCCAAAGATTGATGATCTATTTGACCAATTGACTGGATCTCAAGTCTTCTCAAAGATAGACCTTAGAACTGGATACCATCAACTGAAGATCCGTGCAACAGATATACCTAAGACAGCCTTCACTACCCGATACGGATTGTATGAATACACCGTAATGTCCTTCGGATTAACCAATGCCCCTGCCTATTTCATGAATCTCATGAATAAGGTTTTCATGGAGTTTTTGGATAAGTTTGTTGTTGTCTTCATTGATGACATTCTTATTTACTCCAAGTCTGAAGAAGAGCATGCAACCCATTTGAGATTAATCCTAGAGACCCTGAGAGAGCATCAGCTATATGCCAAGTTTAGTAAGTGTGAGTTTTGGTTGAAGGAAGTTGGATTCTTAGGCCATGTGTTATCAGCTGGAGGAGTGTCAGTGGACCCAAAGAAGATCAAATTAGTCATGGAATGGGAAGCCCCTACCACTCAAACTGAAGTTAGAGGTTTTCTCGGATTAGCAGGATACTACCGCAAATTTGTTGAAGGGTTTTCAAGCATTGCCAGACCCATGACCCAATTGTTGAAGAAGGACAAGAAGTTTGAATGGACCCCTAAGTGTGAAGAAAGTTTTCAAGAGCTCAAGAAGCGATTGGTGACCGCCCCCGTCCTAACCATGCCCGATATCACCAAAAACTTTGATGTCTATTGCGATGCCTCCAAACTTGGACTTGGTTGTGTGTTAATGCAAGAAGGCAAGGTCATAGCATACCTCTCCCGGCAGCTTCGACCTCATGAAGAAAACTATCCAATCCATGATCTGGAGTTAGCAGCCGTAGTTCTAGCTTTGAAGACCTGGAGGCACTATCTTATGGGTAACCGTTGCGAGATCTACACTGACCACAAAAGTTTGAAGTATATTTTCACTCAGAAGGAGTTGAACATGAGGCAGAGGAGATGGATAGAGTTAATCAAGGATTATGATCTTGAACTTCATTATCACCCCGGGAAGGCCAATGTAGTGGCCGACGCATTGAGTAGAAAGCCATGCACCTTGAATATGATGATCAAGGAGGAGCAACCCATGTTGCACCAAGAGTTTGAAAAGTTTGGATTGGAACTAGTCAGTCAAGGATTCTTAGCCAACCTTGATTTTCAACCCACCTTGATGAGCCAAATCAAAGAATCCCAGAAGAGAAATGAGAGTATTGACGGAATTAAGCGTAGAATTAGTTCCCGCAAAGTGCCAGGATTTGAGAAAGACGATCAAGGAGTTCTTTGGTATAAAGGATGTATTTGTGTGCCTGCTGATTCAGCACTGAAGGAAGTCATTATGAAGGAAGCCCATGAGACACCTTACTCCATCCACCCCGGTGGAACCAAGATGTATCAAGATTTAAAGGAACAGTTTTGGTGGCATGGAATGAAGCGTGAGATTGCATCGTTCATATCCAGGTGTGACATTTGTTAAAGAGTCAAGGCTGAACATCAACGTCCTGCTGGACTGCTGCAATCTTTGCAAGTTCCGGAATGGAAGTGGGAATCAGTTGGAATGGATTTCATCACTGGATTTCCAAGGTCTAGCCGCGGAAATGACTCTATCTGGGTCATTGTGGATAGACTGACCAAAGTTGCCCACTTTATTCCTGTCAAGACCACTTATACCTCAGGACAACTGGCAGATCTTTATCTATCCAGAATTGTTAGTTTGCATGGAGTCCCTAAAACCATAGCTTCTGATCGAGGAACCCAATTCACCTCAAGATTTTGGAGAAGTTTGCACCAAGCCTTGGGAACCAAATTAGCCTTTAGCACAGCTTACCACCCTCAGACTGATGGACAGACTGAAAGAGTAAATCAAATACCTGAAGATGTGTTGAGAGCCTGTGTTCTAGCCTATGGAGCTAAGTGGGAAGATTATCTGCCTTTCGCGGAGTTTTCCTACAACAACAGTTATCAAGCCAGTTTGCAAATGGCCCCATTTGAAGCTTTATATGGAAGAAAGTGGCATACCCCTTTAAATTGGTCTGAAACCGGAGACAGTAAGATATTTGGACTTGACATTCTGCAAGAAGCTGAGGAGAAGGTTCGTATGATCCGTGAGTACCTCAAGGCAGCCCAGTCTAGGCAGAAAAGTTATGCTGACAAGAGACGTAGAGAACTGACCTTCAAGATTGGAGATTTTATATATCTTAGAGTATCACCTCTCAAGGGAATGCAGAGATTCCAAGTAAAAGGAAAGCTTGCACCAAGTTATATTAGACCCTTCAAGATACTAGGCCGCAGAGGAGAAGTGTCTTATCAGTTGGAAATACCCCCTGAATTGTCTGAAGTGCATGATGTTTTTCACGTGTCCTTACTTCAGAAATGTCTTGAAGTTCCTGAGAAGCCAAAAATCTTCAAGAATATTGATCACCGTTCTGTGGATATCAACAAAGATTTGACCTATCGTGAAGTGCCAACCCGTATCCTCGAGGAAGCATATCGAACCACTCGAACCCGTAGCATCAAGTTTCTGAAAGTTCAGTGGAGCAATCACACAAAAGATGAAGCCACTTGGGAACGAGAAGATTACCTTCAGAAAGAATTTCCCAATCTTTTCAGTTCTTAGTTAATGAATCTCGAGGACGAGATTCTTTTTAAGGGGGGAAGATTGTAACAACTCAAAAATTTGTAATCCATTTCCTATTATTAAAGTGCCAAATTTTGGACCAAGATAAAACTTTTGCACTTCATATTGCATGTATGCATAGATTTTTAATATAGGTCTTTTATGATTTCATGTGTGTTATAAATTGTTGTGCATTGTTTAGATAAGCCACATCTAACTAGCAGAAGCATTAGAGAAGAACTACAAGAGCTAAAGAAACCAGAAGCAAAAGAAATAAAGAAAAGAAAAGAAAAGTTTGATCTAGAAAAAGTTAACCACTACCCTACTTTGGACACTTAGATTAAGCAATCTGTAACTCAACTAAGTGTGTGGTCAGTTGGTTGAGCTTGACCAGACCACATACTCACTTGACCAAGAGGATTCAAACAAAAATTCAAATTCTAACCTAACTCAAACTTCTGCCAAAGTCTGAATCTAAATCAGCAACCATTCTAAATTGCAATTAGGTTTTTCACAAAAACTTCACCTTTCAGCACAATAAAAATATCTTTGGAAACCTTGTTGAATATCTTGACAACCCACAGAGGAAATTTTCAAAAATCTGAATTTGAAATTCTTTCGGGCATTTCATCGATCACCTGTGAGGCAGTTTTCAGAAAAACTAAACCTATTGTAGCTGATGCCGTTCCTGTACGTCCTGAGACCGTAGCCATACCCGACGACATCTCCTAGCCTCTCCGCTGTCGAACCCCCACTGCTCCAGCCCGGACCCCGGCCAGTGGACAGAGAAAATCGCCTCTCTTTTTCCTCCCAGTCAACCGACAAGAGTACCGTTCTAGCCGTTGCCGAGGCCATCGTGCCGCGCCAGAGCGCGTGCGTAAGCACCACGGTACCGCCCGTACGCCCCATGCATCCACAACCCTCGTCGGAGCCGCCGTGCCCGGGATTTTTCCCGCCCCGGCCAAGTTTTGGAAACGCCTCTCCCGCGCTCCCCCGTGCCTATAAAACCCCCCCTCGACGCACTAGAGAAGCACACCACCTCCGCCACCGTTCCCAGCCTCTCCCTCTTCTTCTTCCCCTCGGAAACGTCCAAGCTCTGCGAGCGTGCGCCGCCGTGTTCCGAAGGATTCCGGCCACCGTGGGAATCGTCGCCGGTGCTGGGCGGAGGAGTCAAGCCGCCGCCGCCGTTCTGCTTCACCACCGGCAAGAACTGCTTCCTCTCCGTCGAGCCCCGCCGTCGAACGCCTTCCCTCTGCATCGCCGGTGAGCTTCTGCCCTCGCCGAGGTAGACGACGCCGTGCGACCGTTGGATCGTAATCCATCGGTAACGTACCGGTTCGGTTAGTTAAGTGAGCTGACCAGTGGGTCCCGCTCATCAGTTCAAAATTCGAAATCCCCGCCCGCTCTGTTTCGTCCAGTTGGGCCGGCCCGTTCGGGAAAGCGATGCGTGCGGCCCAGCTCGGATTGAATTTCGGTCCGTTTCGTTTATTATTTTCCCGCCCGTTTCAAAATTTGTTTCAGATATGATTTTCAAATTTAAATTCCCGGAGTTTTACAAATCCATTTCTAGCAAATAAATATGCATTGGAAAGCTTAGAGAATTATCTAGCCTCTCAAATTAGTTAGAATCTGATTTGAATTAGAGATTTAATTTGATAAGAACACCTTAACCGTAGCCCTACTTATCTTAGGAAAATTTTAGAAAATTGTTTAAACCTCCTAAAACCTTGAAACTTGGTTTATGAACTCACTAGTCAACTTGTCTACTGTTTAGTTCAATCCTATTCAATTAAAACCTTGTTAGTACCATCAATTAGCTCCTAATCAAATCGTTGTGTGTAGCATAAAATGATAGATTTCACTACATACTTGGTTGATAATTACCCCCACTACCCAAATTACTTAATTAGTCACTCTCTTCTTGAACTAGCCATAAGACCCCTGGTTTCATACCAATGTTAAGAAAGTGATCAACACATAGCACATGATAGAAAATCTAACTTACACACTTAATGAAAACTTGGAAGAAAACTTGCAAACCAACTCAATAAAATTCAACATGACTACTATTGTTTGAAAACAAGTATGCATGTTTGGAGTGTTGTTAGTATTGTTTAAGTGATTGTGTGCATTGTGTTTATTCGTTATTAGACGCTAGTGTTGCTGAAGAGGATATTGAGGGGGGATTTTATCAAGAAGAAGAAGACTACCCAGGACACTTTGCCAACCAAGGCAAGCCATCTTTTGAATCATACTCCCAATGCCTAGTTTTCCTATTACATTCTACTTGTTTTTAAGTAAATTGCATGATTGAATTGCTACTCTAGGATGATAGTTGTGTATTGATATCTTGCTTAGCAAGAGTATCAAGTTGAGTTTATCCTACACTATTTAGTGGTATCATCACTCTATGTAGTTGCTTAGTCGCTAATAAAATTGAGGCCTTCTATAAGGGGAAGCCTATTTGAAATTGGTGATTTGAACTTGGAAGCTTGGATTGGAGACTTCACCTACATGATGGTTTTATGAAGGAAAATAATCTTGACTAAGGACTATGGAATGTATTTTCTAAATGATAATAACTGATGTACCATGTGAGCCAACCATTACCGTACGACCACATTACCCCTAAATGGGAAGGGGCTTAGTCTGTAGCTTGTTTATTCTAGTATGGGAGATCTTGTATCATCTTTTATAGAAGTAAGCCATGCGTGGGTGCTTCCGAACCGAGTGGAAAATTTCCATTCATGCATTACTCTGCAGCGGGCAAAACTATGAGTGCCAAAATGGACTCTTAGGGAAGGATCCTATACTAGAGTAGACAAGTGAAGGAGTTTTTTGATTATATGAACCTCGCATACTTTGTGTATGATGATCCATGGATTTCTCCCGGTAGATGTATCGAATCTTGTGGGTAAAGTGTACCCCTCTGCAGAGGTTTCAAAACTATTCGAATAGCCGCGTCCGCGGTCATGGACAGTTGGCAAGCTGTACTTGACTTTTGTCAAGAATGTTAACAACTTATGGTGAACTTGGTGAATGACTTGACTTGACATTGATGTTGACCAACACTTGAAGTTCCTCTTTAGATTGAACTTAGAGAATTAAATCTTCTTCTCTACTAATGAACATTCTTGGGAAATAAAACTAGCTTTTGCAAATAAACTTAGTGCTTAGTCCACCATATCAACCTTGCATATCTGCTTCATCATTTTGTTTATAAGATGGTTTGCGAGTGCATCCAATGTACTCATGGCTGTGTCCCTAGCTATCAACTTGGCCAGACTATGGGGAAGATTATCCGGAGGAAGGTTATGAAGAGGATTACCAGAACTAAGATCATCTCCTGAGTCGCCATTGCCTGTAGGGTGAAGGCATGGACCCGAAGACGTTATTTCCGCTGCTATATTGTGTTGTAATACGAACTTGGTCACTATGACCATTGTATTTGAACTATTCGTATTGTAATGTCTATGGAACTGGTTACCAACTACGTTATGTGTATCACAACAATGATTCTGGTGTTGTGGTGGAATACATAACGGGCACTTTGAATTTCTGGAAATTCGGGTGTTACACCTATGTTAGTGATCATGATTGGGAAAAGCACTCTACTTTTGATATTGAAAATCTTTTTGGTACCAATTCTGAAAATTATGAGGTTAATAATTGTTGTACCATTAGTACTATCCATGTTCCTTCTTATGATGATATGTTTGATGAATATGCTTTGCAAAATAGTTGTTCTCTCGCTTATGATGATACTAAACCTCTAGTTTATAATGGTTATGATGATGAGTATAATATTTTCAGTTCACCTACTTTTGAGGAGAAAATTAGTTATGATTACAATATGCCTCCTCTTTTTGATGATTATGGTGATGAGAATAATTATTCTGTTGAATCTGTTCCTACTACGATTGTTCATGTGGGGAGTATTAATTCTTTTATACATGTGGCTCATGATAGGGATGCTTTATGTCATAGTTATATTGTTAATTCTATTCATGATTCTACTGAAAGTTACTGTGAGAGAGGGAAACATGGTTTGATAGATCTCAACAATATTAAGTTTCCCCTCTTTATGTTGCAAATCTTGAAGTGGCACTTGTTTTATCTATCCATGTTTGCTACTATGTGCCTCATTGATTTATTTTCTTCCATGATTCCTATGCATAGGAAGTGGTTTAGATTTAAATGTGTTTCATATTTTCTTTTTGATGCTCTCTCTTGCTTCAAGTTCCTTTATAGCGTCTTTGCCTTAAGCTCTTTTATGATGCCTACATGAGCATCTTTTCAAATTACTGTGCCTAGCTCAAAGGCGTTAAAGAAAAGCACTCTTGGGAGATAACCCATTGTTTTACTTTCAGTTCTTTTTCTTTTATTTGAGTCTTGGAAGTTATTAATACTGTAATGACCACTCCTTATCATTTTTATTTCGTTCTTGTGCCAAGAGAAACCTCTAATTTGAGTGAGCTAAGACTTAGGGAAGTTGCTGTCCTGAAACAGATTTCGGTGCTGCACCGTAAAAATTTGTGAAAATTCTCAGAATATATTTTTGACCTGAGATTTCTTGTGCATATGCTGCAGGTTATATCCAAACTTTCATTAGTTTTACACTTTCCGATTTGAGCAACAGAGGGTCCTCGAAAAAATCGACTTTTGTCAGCTGTTCTGTTTTGACAGATTTCTGCCACTATTTGTGTTTGCCTCTCGATCACCTTCTTTTTGAGTTCTTTTGATCACGGAACTTTTGGGGAAGTTGCTACAGTAGTATATGCTTTATATGTGGTGTTTTTGAGTTGAAACCTGAACCGAAAAGGGTTGATTCATTATTATGCTTATGCTAAAGTTGCTAATAGAATTGTGTTGAGTTTTGTATGAAGAAAGTTTTCAAGTGTAGGGATTGGAGAATGATGAGATGAGATGAAGAATGGACAAAAGCTCAAGCTTGGGTATGCCCATGTCACCCCAAGAAATATCCAAGAGGTACAAGCGTCAAAGCTTGGGGATGCCCCCGAGGCACCCCTTCTTCATCGGCAAAAATCAGGTCACCTTTCAACACACTATATTTTCATTGCTTCATGCACTATGCATTTTTCTTGGAGCGTCAGTTGTTTTCGCTTTCAATTTTCTTTTTGTTTTGTTTGCTGCAATAAATGTTTGGATCACATCATGTTCTTTTTGGAGGAGATGAACTCTGTTTTTCATTGCCAAGAACACTCTTGTTTTCACTCTTATCGTTCAACGAGTGTTCTCTTTTTCTAGAACTGCATTTAGCTTTTGTTTTTTGCCTTGATTTTTGTTCAGATCTTGTTTTATCTTTGCATCAAGGTGTATTTGGACCTCTGGTCTATATTGGTATTCATCAAAAAAAGTTGTTTCAAAAAAGGTTTGAATGGTGTTGGAAAAGAGAAGAAGTTTCATGCAAAAAAGTGGTACAAAAAGGAGCTTGTGTAGACTGCGGCTTAGACTTTTGCATGCCATGCTTGATATCATTTTGATAGTATGCTTAGTGATTTTTGCTGTAGCATGACTTGTCTCAAATGACTGAGATTGCTTAATGAGCCTTTGAAAAAATCATGTGTTGTTTTTATTATTTGGAAGCATTAATTTGGTTTTCTCCATGATGCTTTATTTGGGTTGACTTGGCGCATGCTTACAACATGTTATGACTCATACAAAGTCGCCATAAGCCTCTATGATCATTTAGTTTTTGACTTTTGATGCTATTTTATGCTTCTCTTAATTATGTTTTGTCGCTATGCATGATTATGGACGTTATTGCTCTCTTAGTTGGTCGCTCCCAGTCTTTTGCTAGCCCTCGTTTTGTACTGAGTATGAGCTCTACTCATGCATCCAACTCTTAAAAACCAAGTTATTCCAATGTGTCCACCATACATACCTATTAGCAATTTGCTATTCCAAGTATATTTGACTTGCTTTTATCTATCCTTCGAATTAAACTCTTATCAGTGTTATGCGAAAATTGGTCAGTAAAGCTCTCACGAACCTGATGGCACACTTTACTTTTCTTGTTTTTAATAATTTTGACATTGTGGCTCTTTTATGTTGACGTTATGCTTGCAAGTTGTAAGTTGGAAATTAGCCAAACCATGTCGTCATGGGGTAAGCTTTCAACATTGCACATCTTTTATTTGAGTTGATATCGTGATCTTTTGTTTACGGATACTCGTGATATGAAACAAGTTGGGAATCTTGTGTGATCATGGAGCTTTTATATGTGTTAGAGAAATGCCTGGGCCGCTAATCTTAGCCATGCATAATTCATGGTGGAAATTTACAGCATGCCTATAGTGGACATTCGACGACGCATCTCAAAATAAAAAGCTATACCAATGGTAAATAAAAGAGATGCCGAGGTGTTCATTGTCTGTTTGTCCTGTCATTTTGATGTGGGCTTGTTCCATGTCATCGGGCACGGAGGTACCCAGTTGGCGGTTCTCGATGATACACATATATGATATATTTACAATGACAAGAGCTTGCTTGGGACCCTAAGTCGAGTAGCATGAGGTTTGGGTATTCGTACTTCACGGGACATGAGGTTTTCAACTTACTGATTTGTCAAGCATATGCTCATAAATGTTCTTGCATTTACTTTAACAATTCAAGATGCCTATGATGGGGGCAATGAGAGCTCAAAGCTAGTAAGTACCATAATTTTTGAAGGTTCATAAAACTTGCAATCACTGCTTCCCTCTGCGACGGGTCTTTCTTTTACTTTTATGTTGAGTCTCCACCTTCTACCTTTATGCACCGTCTAAGAGAGCATAGTTGCCATTCTGAGTTTAATGTGCATTGTCCCAAAGTTATCATTGATTGATTCATTATTTTGGTTTCATTTGTTCTTAAATTATTTGTATCTAGTTGCCCTCTTAAACTTGAAGGTGTCCTATGCATTTATGTTTTGCTATTCCATGAGGGACAAGCTGAAAACCATTTGCAATGTTTTCCATATGATTTGAACACACGTTTGACTTTCATTGTTTCATTATTCATGATTTTTCGTTTGTGTTCTTCTTCATGTTATAACATGGTTGCTAAGTTTATTATTGTCAAGATTATATCTTTTATGCCCATGTTTTAAGTTCTTTTGATCCCAGCACTCAATGCTTACTTAGATGATCAAGATTGCGATGGTGCATGTCACCTCAAAAAATTATTCTTTTGTTATCACTTACCTACTCGAGGACGAGCAGGAGTTAAGCTTGGGGATGCTTGATACGTTTCAAACGTATCTATAATTTTTTATGCTCCATGCTTATTTTTACACCATTTGCTTTGTGTTTTGTTACACTTTGTGGCATTTTTATGTGATTTCCGGAACTAACCTATTGACAAGATGCCACAGTGCCAGTTCCCTGTTTTCTGCTGTTTTTGTGTTTCAGAAAAGCTACACAGGAAATATTCTCGGAATTGGACGAAACAAGTTCGGAAACTCCTATTTTTCCCGGACGGAGGACGAGGACCAAACGGGAGCCGGAGAGGGGCCAGAGGCTGGCCACACCATAGGGGGGCGCGGCCCAGCCCCTGGCTGCGCCCACCCATGGTGAGGCCACCCTGGTCCACCTCTAACACTGCCCCTTCGCCTATAAGAAGCCTCCCGACGAAAAACCCTAGAACAATCGGCGAAATTTCCAGAAGAGTTCCGCAGCTCCGCCGCCACCACCGACGAATTTAGGGGGACAGAAGTCTCTATTCCGGCACCCTGCCAGGACAGGGAAGTGCCCCCGGAGCCATCTCCATCGGTCTCCATCGCCGTCTCCATCGACCTCACCGCCATCTCCACCAACCTTGCTGTCTCCTATGATGAGGATGGAGTAGTTCTCCCCTGGGGCTGAGGGCTCTATCGATAGTTGTGTGGTTCACCTCTCTCTCCCATGATGTGATCTTTATGTGATCATGAGCTTTGTATCTAGTTGAATTGGTAGATGCTATTATTCAGATATTATGCTACTCTCGTGCTTTATTATTGTAATCTCCGGAGATACCTTGTATCATGGTGTGAAGGTGACTAGTGTGCGCATCATGTGTATCTTTTTGGTTAATGTCTCTATGAATTGTTGGTGTTTATTGGAACCATCTAGTGCGTTTACGGTGACAGTGTGGGACAATCTAGTTTGGGGAAATACGGACTTTGAGGAGTGCTTCGTAGCCCTACGCATGATTAGTGTTTGTTATCCATTAGGGAATTGTTTTGAGTTGCATGTTGAAGTGAGTATCTATAGGTTCAATTATGTTATATTTGTTGAGAGTGTGTCCACTAGTGAAAGTATGATCCCTAGGCCTTGTTTCCAAGCATTGCACACCGTTTCCTTTCAGTTTTGTTACATGTTTGTACGCAGCGATACTTATTTCAGATTACATTTACTACTTATAATCATCACTACTACTTGTATTTCACTATCTCTTCGCCGAACTAGTGCACCTATACATCTGACAAGTGTATTGGGTGTGTTGGGAACACAAGAGACTTTCTGTATCGTAATTGCAGGGTTGTTTAAGAGAGATAGCTTTGACCTCTTCCTCCCTGAGTTCGATAAACCTTGGGTGATCCACTTAAGGGAAACTTGCTGCTGCTCTACAAACCTCTGCACTTGGAGGTAGGGGTGAAAGCGGAGCGGATACGGACGGATAGTAGTGAAACTGTATTCGTTACCATATTTTTTCCGAATTCGGAATCGGAGCGGATAGTGTGCGGATACGAATATGGAATCGGAGTCTATCGGTAACGAATACGGACCGAATATGGAGCGAATACGGTTCGGCTGCGGATAAACATTTTTCGGATATCTCGTTGATAATAAAGTAAAATTAGCTTGTAAAAATTTTCTACATTCGTAAATATATATTTATATAAAAACTAGCTTGTGCCTTGCATGGTGTTGTTTGTGTACCATAAGACAAAATGTATAACTTTTTTATGTTTTCTCCCCAGTCACGTACTCAACAACTCACTACCGGATATTTTGTCGGATATTGTCCAGATATAACCGTGAAATATGGTATATCTTTGGATACGGTCGGATATTAGTAAAACCATATCCTTTTCCGTATCCGTTAATCACTATCCGTATCCGTGACCGTATCCGACAACTATCCGACCGAATCCCTTTTTGCCTTCCGTAAGCCTTCGGTCGGTCGGTCGGTCGGAAATAATCCGTTCCGTTTTCACCCCTACTTGGAGGCCCAACACTGTCTACAAGAACACACGCGTGCGTAGACATCAAGCCTTTGAAAAAATCATGCGTTGTTTTTATTATATGGAAGCATTTATTTGGTTTTCTTCTTGATGCTTTATTTGGGTTGACTTGGCGCATGCTTACAACATGTTTGAATCTAACAAGTCGCCATAAGCCTCTATGATCATTTGGTTTTTTGACTTGTGACGCCATTTTATGCTTCTTTTAATGATGTTTTGTCGCTATGCATGATTATGGCCGTTATTGCTCTCTTAGTTGGTCGCTCCCAGTCTTTTGCTAGCCTTCGTTTTGTACTGAGTATGAGCTCTACTCGTGCATCCAACTCCCAAAAACCAAGTTATGCCAATGTGTCCACTATAAATTCCTATGCATGGTATTTGCAAGCCATTCCAAGTAAATTTTCATGTGCTACCTTTCAAAAAACCTTCAAAACACTTCTCGTTTTGTGACACTGTTTTCAGCTCATGGGGATGTAGTGTTCGGATTTGCTATCTTCCATATTGTTAAATTCCAAAAAGAAAAAAAGGAGAAAAAAGAAAAGAAAAAAGGCACTCCTCCATGGTATGTGAATGATGGTGGGCATCCGATGGAATCGGTTAGCCATGGTTTCTGAAAGGAAAAAAAGTGGGGAGGAGTGCCAAGCTTTATAAAAGAGCACCAATGTGCCAATCTCTCTCTCAAAAACTTGCTTTATTTTTGTATGGAAGATAGTAAGAACCCCATTGCCAGTCGTTGATAAAGACAACCACCTCTCAAAACCAATTTTATCTCTCTGTTTTACAAATGAAAAGCTCTAGCACATGTTTAATCACTGCTTCCCTCTGCGAATGGCCTTTCTTTTACTTTTATGTTGAGTCTCCACCTTCTACCTTTATGCACCATCTAAGAGAGCATAGTTGCCATTCTAAGTTTAATGTGCATAGTCCTAAAGTTTATCATAGTTGCCCTCTTAAACTTGAAGGTGTACTATGCATTTATATTTTGTTATTCCATGAGGGACAAGCTGAAAACCATTTGATATGTTTTTTCCATATGATTTGAACACACGTTTGACTTTCATTGTTTCATTATTCATGATCTTTCATTTGTGTTTCTTTTCATGTTATAACATGGTTGCTAAGTTTTATTGTCAAGATTATATCTTTTATGCCCATGTTTTAAGTTCTTTGATCCCAGCACTCAATGCTTTACATGGTTGATCAATATTGTGATGGTGCATGTCACCTCTAAAATTATTCTTTTGTTATCACTTACCTACTCGAGGATGAGCAGGAGTTAAGCTTGGGGATGCTTGATACGTCTCAAACGTATCTATAATTTTTTATGCTCCATGCTTGTTTATACACCATTTGCTTTGCATTTTGTTACACTTCATGGCATTTTTATGCATTTTCTGGAACTAACCTATTAATGAGATGCCACAGTGCCAGTTCTCTGTTTTCTGCTATTTTTGTGTTTCAGAAAAGCTACACAGAAAATATTCTCGGAATTGGACGAAACAAAAGCCAAACCTTCTATTTTTCCTGAAGCATCACGAAGTCCGAAGATGAGACGGAGGGGAGCCAGGGGCTCGCCACACCCTAGGGTGGTGCAGCCCAGCACCTGGCCGCGCCACCAGGGGTGAGGCCACCTGGCCCACCTCCTGATGCTGCCCTTTCGCCTATATATTCCCCTCGATGGGAAAAACCTAAAGGACGGATCGCTTTTCCTCGAAACATACTGCAACCCGCCGCCGTCGTCATCGTGAGATCGGGAGGATCCAGGAGCTCTTCCCAGCACCCTGTCGGAGAGGGGAATCCCTGCCGGAGGCCTTCTCCTCCACCATGGTCGCCTCCAGGAGAGAGAAGAGGCAGCAACAAGAAACAGGTCATACAGAGAAGGTCTAGCTGTGGATGCCCTGCAGTAGGTAGAGGGCAATGTGGATTGCAGGTATGTGAGTGCAGCTGAGGTGGTACCAGCTATATTTGCTACATCATTCAGTGCTGGGGTGAAGGCATCCATGATTGTTTGCAAGATCAAGAGGGCAGTAAGAAGATTGTTTCCCGGGTTCGTTAAGAAGAAGAAGCTACAGTGAGCATTGTAAGTTCCTAGATGAGATTGTTCTAGCTTAATGAGCAATGAAATGTAATGTATTATGTTACGTATGTAAAGATTCTATGCTGTTTGAATAAATTAGTAGTACGATAGTCACCCCAATTCGTAGCCGTTTCATGCATTACATCGACCTAATTGCTCATGACCATCATCGACCATGACGGTTACAGCAACGGCACGGAGAGGCAGATTGGAGGCGTGGTTAATGATAATCACGCGAGGGGTGTAAAATTTCAGGTCATTAGCGAATGGATTAATATGGTTGATCATGATTATCTGACGGTTGAAAGAATTGCCGTTGGCAATGCAAAAAGACAATCTACGCAGATTGAACCTGATGCTACTACAACTGAAAGCATGGCTGAAGCTTCGGCAATGCTACATGGACTGACGCTAGCTAATTCTCTGGGGTATACAAATATTGAAGCTGAATCTGATTCCCTTGAAGTGGTCAATTTATGTTCAGGTGCAGACAGAATTTGGAACGACGCAACGGCAGTTTATGCTGATATTTTCTCTCAAGCTGCTAGTATTGGAAAGATTGAGTTTATGCATTGTGGGAGAGATACAAACAAAGTAGCTCATGAACTAGCTAGGAGTTGTTTTATGTCTAGTACGGGTTGTAATTGGGTCGATGAACCCCCTAGCTTCCTTCTAGAGAAACTTCTGAATGATGTAACCGAATTTTGATTGAAGCAGCAAGTTCCAGACGCACTATTTTTCTTACCAGGGTACCTAAGGGGACTGGAAGGTTTTTAATGAGGCGGCTTGCTAGCTTAATATATTCATCGTTTATTTCAAAAAGAAAGCATATTCGCACTTATCTTGTCTATCTTCTTCCAGATAACAAAAAGTAACCCATATTAATGCAGATTCTTAGAACAAAAATCCTTCCATTAGCAATCACGTCAATCTATAGTCCTCTAAGTGAGCTAACTATATAACATGATTAATACAAACAGCATGTGGTATCCCAGAGTATGCCTTTTTTCTAGTAATTCATTGTTGTAAATGTACTTCAACTACTAACGGCACAGATTGCGTGTGTGTTCCAGAAAATAAACATACTTCATTCATAATCCCGACCGGGCAGCGGACAGACTTTGGGGAAGCTAATAAACAGCGTGCTATATCGGGGATGCTGGCGTTTCTAACCTTTTCGCCCACGGTGCTTCAGTAGATTCCATCGGAGTTACATTCTCATGGGTATAGAACGCATCATTTGGCGACCCGCCACTATTAGTATTCTGTTGCTCGGACGAAGCATGGTCATTATATTCTTTGGGTGACCCAAGATGAGGGTTTGATTCTCTGCAGCTTGATTGACCGGACAATATTGACATCTCATCACACCTGGATCAGGGCAAAACACTATCACAACTGAACAAAAACAAAACGGTGTGTACGTGGGTACCTACACACCCCCCTTCAACTTTTGATTCAAAATGTATTAACCTATTTTAGTTTGGTTTTCTAGTAGAACATGAAATACTACTGTGTAAAAGTGGTTTCAAATTTTTTGTATTAATTTTTTTGTATTAAATTTTTTGGTCAAAGTCAACCCAAAAAACAAAAAGTCAACAAAAAATCTATTTATGAGTTGACTTTGATGAAAAAAATGCAAATCAAAATTCTGAAACCACTTTTGTACACCAGAATCTCGTGGTCTACTAGGAAAACAAACTAAAAATGGGTTAATATGTCTTGAATAAAAATTTAAAAGGGGGTGTGTAGGTACCCACGTGAGCACAGAATCCACTCTCCTAAACTGAATATAACAACACCACGACTGTTGATAATTTCAAAATTCAGTTAGTAGCAGCAATCTATGTGTGATAAAATATATATGGGCTCTCCTTTTTGGTTCAGATCTCTTTGGAATATATGCAAGCAAACACTTATGCTGATTTGTGGCATGTTTATGATGATTAGAAACAGTAGACCTTCGCACATCCTTTAGAACATATTCAAAGAAATTATACATTGTCAGCATGGAGGTCAATCTTAATGGTTCACCATCCATCTTGTTTCTACAGGGCCTCCACATATATTTGTTCTATGGCTTGTGATGTGCATTGAATATAATTCAATGGTTTAGTTTGATAATCTATCACTAAAAATTTGACCGATTAACAAACTAAGACAATGCGGTCCATTGCCAATCCATTAGATGCATAAGAAAATCTTTGCCAATGTGTATTTAATTATCAAACTAAGCCTATGTGCAGTCCAGAAATATTGTGAATAAATATCGTTTGTTTCAAAGAGGCTGTAAAGATGCAGATTTAAAGTACCAGGGATCCTTTGCCAATCCATATGATGCATGTGGTTATCTTGTTATGAACTAAACATAAGTTAATGGGCGCACATGATTTGCCATGTGATTCAGTTCATGTCAGAATGCCACAAATTCAGATAACCACATACCTCCTTTTTCTATGGGTTGATGGAGATGTGCGGGAAGTAGAATATGCCGCGTCGGGGAATCACTGCTCCACCCACGGTCAAATATATGATCTTGCGTCTCTTCTTGATCGAGGATGCTGCACGGTGACTCCTTGCTCCCTTCTGGTTCCTCTCGGAATGAACGGAGGAACGAATCGCCTCTTATCTCATCTGCACACATGGAGGGCGGAAGAAGACGAACAGAGCGGTCGAAATCTCTGCTCGATAATGGAGGAAATCCCAGCAAATTTGTGGACTCGAGGATTGGAAAGGACATGCTGCGACGTGAAGAATTAATTCAGTACCAGATCTGAGGGCGGAAAAGGTGGAAATTCGCAAGAACATAATCTTTACCTGAGAAGCAGGGCTGTGAATCCGGTCGGGGTCTCCATCGCCGTCGAGTCTCCGGCGAGTTTCGGTCGGGATCTCCGGCCAGATCTTGTTGGACTTCTCCACCGGGGAGAGAAGGGCAGGCTTCCAGGACGCTTGTAAGGAGGTGAGATTCAAATTCAAATCAAGATGTTGGGGCAGAGGATGGTGGGTGGCCTCCATCGCCGTACGGGGTGGCAAGGGAGAGGACGGCGAGTGCAGGCGGATGGGACAGCGAGGACAGTGTCACCTTGCCGTATTTTCTCCGGTATCCATAGCTAGTGTACAACCAGTACAGATTGGAGGCCATGCGGGTAGGGGTCAACTGCCTCTTCTGTGGGCCCACGGCGCGAATCTCCAACTGGCTGTGGACGGACAGAGATATGGTGCGGGCGCCATAAGGTCCGGAAAAGCGCGTTTTCGCAAGGAGACAGTGTTCCATGTTGACTATGTATTGACTTCTCGTAAACTTGTTGACTATGTAGAGTTCATTAATTTACTTTTTTTTTGCGGGTTACTTATATATGTTGACTTAAGCAAATAACATTGGTTCTCGCCATTTTGTTGGAGCTAACCTTGTTATCCATGTCATTAATTAGGTCATGTTTATTTTTGGTTCAGTTTTTGCATTTAGTAGAAGCTGCGGTATTGTGCACCATAGAGATGTGTTTAGGTGTACTAGTGCAAAGCTCGTAATCGTGTCAGCAAAGGTTGGCCTGGTACTGTGCAGTGCATGTACGGTACCAAGTCTCATGTATTAGTTAGTTTGCATGCCTAACTAATAGGAGGAGAGATATAACGCGCATGGATGGATAAGCTAGCTAATAGTTAGGCTTAGATGAGACGTGGCAATTAGATGCGACGAGATCGGCCGAGTCGTGTGGTCGTTTGATTGCTAGTGGCCTTCTCTACCGGATAGTGGAGTGATTAATTAGAGGATTAAGCAAGATGTGGGCTTGACTATAAGTGTGTCCCTGCACTACAAATAGGTTTGTAACTATCCGGGCTTTTTGTTGAGTGAGAGCAAGAGAAAGGCAAAGGTGTGTTGCTGGAAAAATTCGGTGCGTTCTTATGTTGTGTGTGCGCTCGCGTGAGTCTCCTTCTACCTTGGACCAAAGTTTACACATTTCATCTACGCTTCTTTTTTATACCTTTCACACTGTCGATCTGACATAGGTTTAGCAATATAGCATGAAAAAACAGTTTTTCAAGCACCAAGAGACACATTCTTTGAAAGAATTTACAATATATAACTAATTTCACGAAAGAGACCAATCATCATAATTGAAATTAGTGCCTCAAAAAGTTTCAACTTTCATGAGACATTTTTATTTGAAGCATTAGAACTTCTTAACATAATAAGAGTCTCACGGGCTCTATCAACTATATATTAAAGGTAGTTGAGCATTTCAACATTGTCTCTCCTAGGTTCCAGTATTTTCTAATAGAAATCGGACATGCAGTTTGTCTTCCAATAGCATATGCTCCAGCTACATGCCAAAAAAATATTTTATGAATGCTGAAAAATTACACACAGGTGTGTTCCCCTTGTACAGTTATGCTTCTTGGGATCGGCGTATTAGTAGCACATTTACTTAGTGCAACATCACTCTTAAAAGCAACAGCATGGAAAAACTTACAACACCACCATTATGGGCCCACTAGTGGCGTGCACTATGATCCGCAGCGCCACTACTAAATGGGCTAGAGTACGAGCCCGATCCCTGCATTAATGGTGGCATTGGGGTAACTTGCAATGCCATCATTGCATGTTAATCAGTGTTGTTGTAATTGGCTACACCACTGGCACGCAGTGAGTGGTGGCGTGGCAGAGCGTGAATGCAACCGGATGACAGCTAGCGGTGGCGTGCTCTGTCAGGCCTGACGGGTTTGTGACTCATCGCATCACGTCGCACCACGGACAGGCATGGAGCCGACCCATGACCCACGGGGCCACCATGGCAGAGCCACATAGTGCCGTCTTGTTGTCTCCCTGAATCAATGAGCTTTGCTAGCCTCCCACTCCGTTGTGGCTCCCAAGGCGTTGCACCTTGTCCCCCCCCCCCCCACACACACACACACGTTTGTGTTGTTGGTTCCTGCTACTGGTTGATGGCGCCAGAAAATTACTGATGGCACCAAGTTGACGTGGGAGCAGACTGTCCTTGTGCGTGGTGGATAACCAGCCCGTTGGGAACCCCAAGAGGAAGGTATGATGAGTATAGTAGCTAGTCTTCCCTTAGTTAAGAAACCAAGGTTTAATATCGATCAGGAGAGGAGAGACAAACGACTGAATGTGATGCGGAACCTGCACACACACAACCAAGTACTTTGTTCCCAACTTGCGATGAGGTTGTCAATCTCACCGGTTTGCTTGAAACAAAGATTATGAGCGTATCGAGTGGAAAACAATATAGTATGCGAGTAAAGTAAACAGTACGAGTAAAGTAAACAGGTGATAGCAATATGATGGAAATAGGACCGGGATCCACAGTTCACTAGTGGTGTCTCTCCATAAGATAAATAACACATGCTGGGTAAACAAATTACAGTTGGGCAATTGATAGAATAGAGATAAACGTGATATGTCAAGAAGATCACTATGAGATTTACTCTGGGCATTACAACAAAATACATAGACCGCCATCCAACTGCATCTATGACTAATAATCCACTTGTGGTGAATCAATCCGAGAACTCCACAAGTATTAAGTTGCGAACAACAGATAATTGCATTAAGCAAAGTTTGTAATGTAAACAAAGCATATGCCCTTGAGCATATGAATGTTGTTTTCTCCCTAGTAGCAACAGCACATCTACCACCTTAGAGGTTTCTGTCACTCCCCCAGGTGAAATAGAGGCATGAACCCACTATCGAGCATAAATACCCCCTCTTAGAGTCACTAGCAACTACTCGGCCAAGATAGCTACTAACAACGGAGAGCATGCAAGATCATAAACAACATAGAGATAACAAAAGATAATATTCAATACAGCAACTTAATCATAATCACCAATATTCATCGGATCCCAACAAACCAAACATGTAGAATTACATAACGGTGATCTCAATCATGTAGGGCAGCTCATGAGATCTAAACATGAAGCACATGGTGAAGAAGACAACCATCTAGCTACTGCTATGGACCCATAGTCCAAGGTAGACTACTCACCCATCGCTCCGGAGGCAAGCATGGCGATGAAGAAGACCTCCGGTGGCGATTCCCCTCTCCGGTAGGGTGCCGGGAAGAGCTTCTGGACCCTCCCGATCTTCGGGTCAACGGTGGCGGCGGATCGCGATGTGTTCTGGAAATTTGATCGGGTACTTAGGTTTTTTCCGTCGGGGGGTCTTTATAGGCGAAGGGGCGATGTCAGAGGAGGAGCCAGGCGCCCTCACGCGGGGCCCACGCGGCCAGGGGGCTGGCCGTGCCACCCCTGCGTGTGGGGCCCTGGTGGCTCCCCTCCTACTCTCCTTCGGATCTCTGGAAGCTTCCGGGTAAAATAAGAATTCAGGAACTTGTTTCGTCCAATTCCGAGAATGTTTCCTGTGTATCACTTCTGAAACACAAAAACAGCAGAAAACTGGAAACTGGCACTGTGGCAACTCGTTAATAGGTTAGTTCCGGAAAATGCATAAAAGTGCCACTAAGTGTAACGAAACAATAGGCAAATGGTGTAAAAACAAGCATGGAGCATCAAAAATTATAGATACGTTGGAGACGTATCAAGCATCCCCAAGCTTAACTCCTGCTCGTCCTCGAGTAGGTAAGTGATAACAAAAGAATAATTTTTGAGGTGACATGCACCTACACAATCTTGATCATATATGTAAGCATTTGTGAGCTGGGATCATAAGAACTTAAAACATGGGCATGAAGATATAATCATGACAATAAGAACTTAGCAACCATGTTGTAAACATGTAAATGAACACAAACAAAAGATCATGAAAATGAAACAATGAAAGTCAAACGTGTGTTCAAATCATAAGGAAAAACATACAAAAGGTTTTCAGCTTATCCTTCAAAGAGAGCAAAACATAAATGCATAGGACACCTTCAAGTTTAAGAGGGCGACTAGATACAAATAATTTAAGAACAAGTGAAACCAACAATATGAGTCAATCAATGAACTTTGGGACAATGCATATCAAACTAAGAATGACAACTATGCTCTCTTAATGGTGCATAAAGAAAGAAGGTGGTGACTCAACATAAAAGTAAAAGAAAGGCCCTTCGCAGAGGGAAGCAGTGATTGCAAGTTTTATATCCTTCAAAAATTATGGTACTTACCGGCTTTGAGCTCTCATTGCCCCCATCATAAGCATCTTGAATGGTTAAAGTTAATACAAGAACAATTATGATGCATATGCTTGACAAATCATAAGTTGAAAACCTCGTGTCCCGTGAATACGAGTACCCAAACCTCATGCTACTTTACTTAGAGTCCCAAGCAAGGCTCTTGTCATTGTAAGTATATGCATATCATTGAGAACCGCCAATGGGGTACCTCCGTGCCCGATGACATGGAACAAGCCCACACCAAAATGACAGGACAAGCAGACAATGAACACCTTGATATCTCTTTTATTTGCCTTTTGTTTAGCTTTTTATTGTGAGATGCGTCGTCGAATGTTCACCATGGGTATGCTGCAAATTTCCACCATGAATTATGCATGGCTTAGATTGGCGGCCCGGCATTTCCCTAACACATATACAAACTCCATGATCCCTACAAGATTCCCAATTCATTTCACACCGCGGGCATCCATAAACAAAATATCACAATATCAACTCAAATAAGAAGTGCAATGTTGAAAGCTTGCCCCATGACAGCATGGATGGGCTAGAATCCAACTTACAACTTGCAAGCATAACAACTCAACATAAGAGACCACAATGTCAAATTTTTAAGAACAGGAAAAAGTAAAGTGTGCCTTCCGGTTCGTGAGAGCTTTACTGACCGAATTTCGCATAACACTGGTAAGAGTTTAATTTGAAGAGAAAATAAAAGCAAGTCAAATTTACTTGGAATAGCAAATTGCTAGTAGGTATGTATGGTGGACACAATGGAAAACTTTTGCTTTTAGGAGTTGGATGCACGAGTAGAGCTCATACTCAGTACAAGGTGAGGGCTAGCAAAAGACTGGGAGCGACCAACTAAGAGAGCAATAATGGCCATAATCATGCAAAGCGACAAAGCGACATTAAAAGAAGCATACGATGGCATCAAAAGTCAAAAACTAAATGATCATGAAGGCTATTGGTGACTTTGTAAGAGTCTAACATGTGTGAGCATGCGCCAAGTCAACCCAAATAAAGCATCAAGGAGAAAACCAAAATAATGCTTCCATACAATAAAAACAACGCATGATTTTTTCAAAGGCTCATTAAGCAATCTCAGTTATTTGAGACAAGTCATGCTACAGCAAAACCACTAAGCATACTATAAAAAAGACATCAAGCATGACATGAAAAAGCCTAAGCCGCAGTCTACACAAGCTCCTTCTTGTACCACTATTTTGCACAAAGCTTTTTCTCTTTTCCAACACCATTTGAAATTTTTATAAACACCTCTTTTGATGAAAACCAATAAAGATCAGAGGCAAAAATACACCTTGATGAAAAGATATGACAAGGTCTGAATGCAAATCAAGGCGAAAACGAAAACCAAAAGCAGCAGCAAAAAAAGAAGAACACTCGATTTTTAATAAGAGTGAAAACTAGAGCGTTCTTGGCAAATGAAAAGCAAGGCAACTTCTCCAAAAGAAATTTGTTGGGGTCCAACCATTTATTGCAGCAAACAAACAAACTAAACCAACTAATAAAACTAAAACAACTGATGCTCCAAGAAAAATACATAGTGCATGAAGCAATAAAAATATAGTGTCTTGAAAGGTGACCTGATTTTTGCCGATGAAGAAGGGGTGCCTCGGGGGCATCCCCAAGCTTTGACGCTTGTACTTCTTGGATATTTCTTGGGGTGATGCATGGGCATCCCCAAGCTTGAGCTTTTGTCCATTCTTCAACTCATCTCATCATTCTCCAATCCCTACACTTGAAAACTTCCTTCATACAAAACTAAACACAATTCTATTAGCAACATTAGTGCAAGCATAACATATAATCAACCTCTTTTTGCTTCAGGTTTCAACTCAAAACCACCACATATATAGCAAATACTACTGTAGCAACCTCCCCAAAAAGTTCCGTGATCAAAAGAACTCAAAAGAAAGCGATAAAGTGGCAAACACAATTATTGGCAGAAATCTGTCAAAACTGAACAGCTGACAAAGGTCGAATTTTTGAGGGATTTTATGTTGCTCAAATCAAAAAGTGTTCAACTAACAAAAGTTTGGATATAACCTGGGGCATATGCACAAGAAATCGCAGGTCCAAAAGATAAACAGAGAATTTTCACGAATTTTTACGGTGCAGCACCAAAAACAGTTTCAGGACAGCAACATCCCAAATCTTTACCTCACTCAAATTAGAGGCTTCTCTTGGCACAAAAACGAAATAAACAAGATAAGGAGCGGTCATTACAGTAGTAATGACTTCCAAGACTCAAATAAAAGAAAAAGTACTGAAAAGAAAACATTGGGTTATCTCCCAAGAGTGCTTTTCTTTAACGCCTTTGAGCTGGGCGCAGAAAATTGCGAATCAAGTAATATCAAGTGATGAAGCATTAAGATCAACAGCAGAGGTCTTATCAATAAGGCATTGTATTTCATCCACATAAGTTTTTGAAGACCCTTTGTGATCATGCTTTGGTACACTATTCTCATCAAAAAGATTTTCAGGACAAATCTAGTCAAAATTATTTTCGAAAGCTTCACTCAATCCCAAAAGCTTGCAAGGTATAGGTATCTCGGCCCCTTCATCATTTGTACTAATAACCGTTATAGGTGAACTGAGTTTATCAAAATGTTTAAGAACTTTCCTAGCTTCAATAACGACATCCTTAAATTCTAGGCGCAAAGTTTCCAAGATAAAAGCTTTCTTTTCGGGATCCTCAATTTCATGAAGCTTAAGGAACATATATTGTATAAAAGGATTAAGACTAGCAAACCTAGTTTCCAATATGTCAATTAAATAAACAGAAGCAACTTCAATACAAGGAGCTAGCTCAACCCAAGACTTTTCCTCAACTTCCTTATGCATACTAATGTGATTAAAGAACTCCTCAATGTTACTTTTACCAATAATCGAACCACTACCTACTGAGAGGTCCTCCAGAACGTACTTAGGGATCAACATAATAAACTGAAAGTAAAGAAATAACAACTACCAAGGATTCTAATTTTTTTGGGTTTTTGATATAAAACGATGCAGGTAAAATAAATAAAGTAAAGCAAAACAATAAAACAAAGTAAAGGATGTGTGTGCGAAAAACTCCCCTCGCAGAAGTCTTCTCTTCCTCCCCGGCAACGGCGCTAGAAAATTAGCTGCTACTGGTTGATGGCGCCAGAAAATTACTGATGGCACCAAGTTGACGTGGGAGCAGACTGTCCTTGTGCGTGGTGGATAACCAGCCCGTTGGGAACCCCAAGAGGAAGGTATGATGAGTATAGCAGCTAGTCTTCCCTCAGTTAAGAAACCAAGGTTTAATATCGATCAGGAGAGGAGAGACAAACGACTGAAGGTGATGCGGAACCTGCACACACACAACCAAGTACTTTGTTCCCAACTTGCGATGAGGTTGTCAATCTCACCGGTTTGCTTGAAACAAAGATTATGAGCGTATCGAGTGGAAAACAATATAGTATGCGAGTAAAGTAAACAGTACGAGTAAAGTAAACAGGTGATAGCAATATGATAGAAATAGGACCGGGATCCACAGTTCACTAGTGGTGTCTCTCCATAAGATAAATAACACATGCTGGGTAAACAAATTACAGTTGGGCAATTGATAGAATAGAGATAAACGTGATATGTCAAGAATATCACTATGAGATTTACTCTGGGCATTACAACAAAATATATAGACCGCCATCCAACTGCATCTATGACTAATAATCCACTTGTGGTGAATCAATCCGAGAACTCCACAAGTATTAAGTTGCGAACAACAGATAATTGCATTAAGCAAAGTGTGTAATGTAAACAAAGCATATGCCCTTGAGCATATGAATGTTGTTTTCTCCCTAGTAGCAACAGCACATCTACCACCTTAGAGGTTTCTGTCACTCCCCCAGGTGAAATAGAGGCATGAACCCACTATCGAGCATAAATACCCCCTCTTGGAGTCACTAGCAACTACTCGGCCAAGATAGCTACTAACAACGGAGAGCATGCAAGATCATAAACAACATAGAGATAACAAAAGATAATATTCAGTACAGCAACTTAATCATAATCACCAATATTCATCGGATCCCAACAAACCAAACATGTAGAATTACGTAACGGTGATCTCAATCATGTAGGGCAGCTCATGAGATCTAAACATGAAGCACATGGTGGAGAAGACAACCATCTAGCTACTGCTATGGACCCATAGTCCAAGGTAGACTACTCACTCATCGCTCCGGAGGCAAGCATGGCGATGAAGAAGACCTCCGGTGGCTGATTCCCCTCTCCGGCAGGGTGCCGGGAAGAGCTTCTGGACCCTCCCGATCTTTGGGTCGACGGTGGCGGCGGATCGCGATGTGTTCTGGAAATCTGATCGGGTACTTAGGTTTTTTCCGTCGGGGGGGTCTTTATAGGCGAAGGGGCGATGTCAGAGGAGGAGCCAGGCGCCCTCACGCAGGGCCCGCGTGGCCAGGGGGCTGGCCGTGCCACCCCTGTGTGTGGGGCCCTGGTGGTCCCCCTCCTACTCTCCTTCGGATCTCTGGAAGCTTCCGGGTAAAATAAGACTTCAGGAACTTGTTTCGTCCAATTTCGAGAATATTTCCTGTGTATCACTTCTGAAACACAAAAACATCAGAAAACAGGAAACTGGCACTGTGGCAACTCGTTAATAGGTTTTTTTTGAAGCACAACTCGTTAATAGGTTAGTTCTGGAAAATGCATAAAAGTGCCACTAAGTGTAACGAAACAATAGGCAAATGGTGTAAAAACAAGCATGGAGCATCAAAAATTATAGATACGTTGGAGACGTATCAGTTCCCCACGCTGATGATGCATCTCTCGATGCCGGTGATTAATGCCACGGCACGCCCTAGTTCTTGTTTTACCGATGTGTTAAATAAACTTTCATCCTCTAGCCGGCTATGGAGCACGAAGTAGCACATGCCCCTCCCCAGCACAATCGCCACCATGCCTCGATGCCTAGCCACTTGCTACACCAAGATTCACTACGCTAGGCCTCGGTGACCACCAGAGCCAATGCCTCCGTCATTGGACAACGACAAAGAGTTGGAAGAAATGGAGGAGGAGGCGGAGGAAGAAAGGGATGTGACAAAGAGGATGAAGTCAAGCCTCTGCCGACAGGCCCAATGCAGGCTGCCCTCCTTAGCACTTTGGAGATGGCGAGGAAGGAGGAGCATACCTAGGTGGTTCACACCATCACTCTCAAGCAGATGAATGCGGAGATCATCGGCTGCATCACCAACATCTCCCTAGAGTTCACCGCAAATCAAGCAGCCATTCGTCGACTCATGGATGTCGAACAACAAGCTATGAGGGAACTGCACGAAAACGACAGCGGAAGAGGCCACCAGGGAAGCTGCCTACACCGCCATGATGGCACGCTGGCGCTGGGAATGTGAGGAATCCGGGGTGGCAAGGATGGCTCATACGGAAGAAACAAACCATCCGGTGCCACCCAAGCAGCCGGATATCGTCAACCTCAGCGATGACAGCAACAAAGAATGCAAGGGTCATAGCTAGTTGTCTAGTTGTAGTTAATTTGGTCTACTTTGTTCAAATATGTGTCATGTGCCAATCAAAATTTGAATTAAATTTCCCTCTTATCTTTGTTAAATATGAAAATCCAAATAAAATTAAAATTTAGTGTTGCTGGCTACTGATATCCCACGCCACCAGCTATATGCCTATATAGGATGAAACTAGCCCTTCTACCACTGGCGTGCAATATTATAAGGCCACCGATCGTTCCTATCAGCGGCGTTGCTGGTTGAACACCACAGACATGCCAATACTCGTAGCGTGGCGCTACCATGCCGCCGGTGTTAATTACCAGTGGCGCATGCTCACCAATTTTGTCACGCCACTACTAGGAATTCCTCTACTAGTGTTCCTACCAATTGGTTGTTTGCATTTTTTTTATGGAGAAAACACAAATATTACAAGTTGTGCTAAAAAGATAAGCTGATTGAATTTGTTGCTTGTTTAGAGCACTAAACTTTGTTTTTTATTGTGGAAACATACAGGTTGTTTTTTGCATAAACTTTTTCATAAACACAAACCATGGTAACAACAAAATTCCAGTATTTTTATTGTATTCCTATTTTTTGTATTAGTTGTTCATCAGATCATATCCTCCCGGGAGTCAAGACGCCATGCTTTTTCTGAAAATTTATTCTCATGAGGAAATATAAACTAGGTAGGCCCACAAGTCGGCAGGTGGCCCACAAGACCATGGATGCCTATGGCCATCTTATGGCCACCTCTCCCTTGTGGGTTTACACAAAGGCTTTTGGGTCGGCTCATACCTAAGGCGATCCAGCAAAAGTTCAAGAGCATGATGGCACAAAAGATTTTCTGTGGACCATAAGTAGATAGATGTCGGTTCCTTTAAGGATACAAACTTAGAACAAATCCACAAACCTTAAGTCGGTCGTGTATATAAGGCCGTCAGGGATCACCGGCAGGTTCAATCTAGCTCCCGCGCTAATCCTAGTTCATCAGCATGACCTTGTAATCGAATTACAATCAATCTAATCAAGCTGGATTAGGTCTTTACCTTTAGAGAGAGGGGCAAAACCTGGGTACATCGTGATCATGTGTACCAGTCCTGTCCCTAGTAGCTTTCATGTCGCTAAGGTCCACCTGTCCTAAGCCACCCCCGATTGCTAATGTCGTGACTTTCCCACGACACATTTTCTACCTTCTCAAACACAACATCAAACTTGTCAAAATTATCAAATAAAATCCATGTTAAGCTCTTCTTTAGAAGAATTTTTTAAACATGCTTTCAAGATCACTAGACACATTACTACTACCTCCATATATAATGAAAACGTCTAGGATTGTTGTTTCCAAAGTTCATACATGCATTGTTGCAGAAATTATTTCTAATATTTCCAGAAGTTTCTTGACCATTATTTTTTAGCAAGTTCACCACAAGTGTTCTCAACAATAGGCTTACTACAATGCATAGTCACCGTAGCATCAACTTTTTTTACTTAAGTTCTCTACTTCAATATAATTAAGTTCTTTTAGGTGAAGTAAAAGCTCTCTCATTATGCCATTGAACATGAATATTGTCCAAAATAATTTTAGTTTCAGAAGTTCTTTTAGTTACAAAAGCACAACCAACTCTATAATCAAGCAAGATTCTACATATATAATTCAAAACAATATTAAAAGCATGAAGCATCACTAATTCATCTAATCCATCCGAGGGACAACTTCTTAACATATTCTTAATTTTTTTCAAGCAAAAGCACCAAGTTTATTATCTCATAGATGGCGTTTATTATTTGCAAAATTTAGCATGAGGGTGATACTCTTTACAAAAGGATTATTTGTGAGTCTCCCAAGCATTTATACTACCATTAGAAAACGAGAAAACATTTTTAGCTCTACGATGCAAAGAGAAAGGAAACAATTTAAGCTTTACACATCAGATTCATCATTATGATGTGCAAAGCTTAAATCTCACACATTTGTGAAGAAATGAGCCTAGCTCACTTGGTTAGGAAAGTGTATGTATAACCCAACCACCCAGGTTCAAGTCCCACATATGCAGATTTGGATTCTTATTATTTCCAAAAAAACAAAATCTTTGTAGCGGCTTTCCCTACAACATTCCTTTTAAAAAAGATTCAACATTATGATACTTTGATCTTAAAATTTTCAAAAAAAATCATGCAAGTGCATAGAAGCATCATCATCGACAATACCTCCAAATCATTGATATTAAATTTAACAAATGAGGAAGTATTTCAAAAGAATCAACCTTAAGCTCCGATGTGACGGCTTCTGATTAGTCGTGCAATACATATATCTTTATTTCTAAGATTAGTGGTATATTTTCTATGTTATTTACCATCTATATTAATAACTTTTGGATGCATCGAAGTGGTAAACCGATTCCTAACTCGTGTCGTTTCCAATGTTACTTACAATTTGTTTTAATTAGTATTGACCATCAAAATTTATGGACATATTATAAGTACAAATCCTAGTTAATGGTATAAATCGTTGAACAGTGAAACTTTAGGGGGTTTTACATTTTGGAGCAGAGGGTGTAACAAATTTGTCATTGAATTGCAATTGAAAATGAAAAATGATTCTAGAATGTGCTTCTGTGTAAGATATCCCTCTTAGCAACCTTGCATAGGCCTGTGAAATGTCGGATCCGACCCTGGTCATTTTCAATGTTACGTACCATTTATATTTTAAAAAATTAGCCTAGCAAATTAGTAGACCAATATCCAAGTTTATTTCATTTTACTTCAAGCGATGTTGCGTACTTTGCACTATTTCAATCCTTGGTGTGATGTGGATGTGCATACTTAGATGGATGTATTGGTACATGCTCATGTGGATGCGGATGGTCTGATTCAGTGGCGGAGACAGGGACAAGACCCCCCCCCCCCCCCCCCAAGATGGAAAAAATTATCATATAGCCATATATTTTTTAGCAAAAAACACCCTAAAACTAGTGAAATTTACTCTTTGGCTCTCCCTAATATCTCCAGCGCCCTTGCTCTTTGTCATTGGCCCCCTCAAAAAAAATCATGGCTCCGCCCCTGGTCTGATTTATGGACTTGGTGCCTAGCTATATGGGGTATTCTTATCAAATGTTTCTATGTTTGAATTGTTCTCATACCTATGATTTCCTATGTGTGTTAGTACCATAATTATAAGAGATAGGTGAAGTGAACCCAGAAACCCTAGTCCAATCTCCAACACTCATTTACTTCTCGGAGTAGGGTTTCACTCCGCTTTATAAATAAAGCCATAACCGGCCAAACCGATACAAAATGATGAGGGTGTCCTTTTACAAAGCAGATCAAAAAATAAAGAAGACAAATGGAAGTATCCACACCCCTACGACGTACCCAAGACAACTAATTAGAGATGGCACAACGCCTCCTTGTAAAATGGCCGGGCGTAGTCCCACCAAACCCACCAAGTTATCGTTGGAGAGGGCCGACCGCCCTCTCGCTCTATGAAGTGGAGCGCCGATCCTACCATTGGACAACTAGGATGAAGAGTGGTGAAGACAGAGTCACATGTATAAGATAGGAGGCCGCCGCTAACACTCCTCACCAGCGCCAAGTGCATCGAGACAGGATCTGAATTTGCACTCTACACATACTTTAATTTGTAGTTTTATTTACTTCAGTAAATATAAAAAAATGTTTATCTGGTGTAGTGCTTAGCATCGTCGTGGAGTCGGACAACATTTAGGAGCAGTTTTTTTTGGTAGGAATCCACGAATATGCAGGAGCAAAAGCGAGAGTCCCGTCTTGGTACATCTAGCCATCTAGCGTATCCTCGAAAAAGAAAGTCCCATCCGGTTGCTCACGTGTGTGCGTATGTATGTTTATGAACACATGAGTTCCTATTGTTTGCGTTGACAGAGTTCGTGCAAGATTTCCTCCGGCTATTCAGGTTGACAACCAGTAGTATAAAAGTACTCCTACGTGTGTCCAGGCGTACGTGCGGACATACTAGATCGATCGAGTCATGGACATGTTCCTTGGCGCCGGCGACAGGAGCGTCGACGGCCGCCAGGGCTGGGCCGCCGGGCTGCTAACGTCGTTAGCGAGCTGCCTCTTCATCTGGTCGATGTTGCAGCAGTGCGTCCCCAGCAAGCTCAAGGAATACCTTCACACCCTCACCAACCGGATCCTCGACGCCATATCCCCCTACGACACCATCACCTTCGACGAGAAAGATCCCGACTTCTTCGGCCGCAGCGAGGCCTACCTCATCACCGAGGCCTACCTCAGCGCCACCTGCGCCTCCAGCGCCCGCTGCCTCCGCGCCACCCTCGAGATCGACGACGAGCGCATGGGCCTCGCCATGGACGACTACGAGGCGGTCGTCGACGAATTCCATGGCGCCAAGATGCGATGGCACAAGACCAAGGTGGTGCCCCAGGCCACCACCATCATCACCGAGCGCCCCGGCCGCACGGACGACCGCCGCATGTACTGCCTCACCTTCCACCGCCGCCACCGGGAGCTCGTCGAGGACGCTTACCTGCCGCACGTCCTCGCCGAGGGCCGCGACGCCATCGCCAGGAACCGCCAGCGCAGCCTCTACACAAACAAGCCTAAGGACGACTGGTCCGGCGACTACGATGGGTGGAGCAGCGTCAAGTTCGAGCATCCCTCCACCTTTGCCACGCTCGCCATGGACCCCGGAAAGAAGCATGAGATCCTCGAGGACCTCGAGATGTTCCGGGACGGGAGGGACTACTACGCCTCGGTCGGAAAGGCGTGGAAGCGAGGTTACCTCCTCTTCGGCCCTCCTGGCACCGGCAAGTCCACCATGATCGCCGCCATTGCCAACTTCCTCCACTACGATGTCTATGACCTCGAGCTCACCGCGGTCAAGAACAACAGCGAGCTGCGGAGGCTCTTCATCGACACCAAAGACAAGTCCATCATCGTCATCGAGGACATCGACTGCTCCATCGATCTCACCGGCAAGCGAAAGAAGAAGAAGAAGAAGAAAAATGATGACGACGCCAAGGATGGGGAGAGCAAGGTGACCCTCTCCGGTGTCCTCAACTTCATAGATGGGCTATGGTCGGGGTGCGGCGGCGAGCGGATCATCGTCTTCACCACCAACCACAAGGAGAACCTCGACCCGGCGCTCATTCGACGGGGCAGGATGGACATGCATATCGAGATGTCATACTGCTGCTTCGAGTCCTTCAAGGTGCTTGCCAGGAACTACCTAGGCGTCACCGACCACCATTTGTTCACCGAAATCCGGCGCCTTTTACATGAGGTCAACATGTCGCCGGCCGACGTGGCGGAGAACTTGATGCCCAGGTCCAAAAACAAAGATGCGGACGCCTACCTAGGTGGGCTGGTAATGGCGCTCAAAGAGAAAGCAGTAGCCGGGAACAAAGGGGAAGACGATGAGGATGATAGCAGCGACGAAGATGAGGAGGAAGACGGGAGTAAGAAGAACGATAATAGCGGCAAAGACGAGGATGAGGACAAAGACAACAGCAGTGCCGACAAGAAATAAGTCAAAGATTTGTGCTAGCATTTGATCTTATTGCGTTGATATACATCTGTATGACTATCAATGTACACACAGAACGAATATGTGTATTTGGGAGCATGTCACATGTGTTTGGGTTCTCTTAAAAGATTATACTCCAGTAAAAAAATAAATTATATTTTTCCTATTTAACAACCGATTTTTTTTGTCCGTTGCATGTATTTGTCCCTTTTTTGCGTAAATTCCTTATGAGGCTCAACCCATTTACAACGGTACTCACATGTAAATTAGTACTACCTCATTCTATAAGACAATACAAATATATATATTGGAAGGGAAATAACTAAACACACTAAAAAAGGCTGACATTTTATATCTTGCTTACAAAGACAGGTTGGGCCAGAGTAGAGATATTGTTTTTATTGAGGGTTGGCATATATAGTGGATTCAGTGCAAAATTTGTAGGAATTATCAGCTGCTTTCACAGTTGAAGAAATTAATGGTGTAATCAAGGAACTGCCGTGTGATAAAACCCCAGGGTCTAATGGATTTAATGGGCAATTTTCTGAAGACATGTTGGCCTATAATTGAACATGATTTTAATGAATTGTGTAGGGATTTTCAGGAGGGAATAATTGATCTTTGCCTTTTGAATGACTCAATAATTATGTTAACTCCAAAGATCAACTCTCCTGAAACCCCTAATGATTTTGGACCCATTATATCTCTGATAAATTATTGTCCGAAGTTTTCAACTAAAATTGTTGGTCAATAGATTGCAAGAGAAGATAACAATGGTTGTGCATAAGAATCGATATTGTTTTATTAAATCAAGGACAATACAAGACTGCTTAGCCTGGTCTTTTGAATATTTACATCAATGTAAACAATCAAGAACGAGCATTATAATTATGAAAATTGATTTCACTAAGGCTTTTGATATGATGGAGCGTGCTACCATACTAAAAATATTTAAGCTCAAGGGTTTTGATGATATTTTGCTTAAATGGATTGTTGCAATTTAGAATTTTGGTACTTCTGCACAACTGCTCAATGGGTACCTCGGACAAAGTTTGTGTGCAAAAGAGGTGTCAAACAAGGAGATCCCCTCCTCCCATCCCCCTCCTTTTTTATGGAACTGTTGATTTGCTTCAGTCCATGATTAATTATCATTTCATTTGGGTTCTTTGAATGCTCCTCTGCCCATACCAAATCATGACTTCCATGTGGTTCAGTATGCTTATGAAAACTTGGTCATTATGGAAGCTTGTCCATCCAAGTCCAATTGCTAAAATCAATTACTGATGAATTTGGTGTTGCCACTTGTTTGTTAGTTAATTATCAGAAATCATGATTCCCATTAATTGTTGTGATGAGATATTTCATTCTTTACCTCAGATCCTTCATTGCCAGCTTGGTGCCATGCCATTTACTTTTTTGGGTCTGCCTCTTCGTACCACAAAACCAACAGTGGAAGATCTACCACCCCTAGTGGATAGTATTGAGAGGAGATTAAATGACGGCTCAAGATTCTTGACATATGCTAGAAGATTAACTTGTGTTAATTCTATTCTATCGGCGCTGCCTACATTTTATATGTGTGTAATTAAGATCCAGAAGACCACATTCAAGCTGTCTGATGAAGTAAGGAAACATTATATCTAGGCTAAATATGACTCGCAACAAAAATCAAATTCCATTGCCTCTAGAGAAATTATTTATAGGCCTAAGGATAAATGAGGATAAGAAGTTATTAACCTTGAACTGCAAAATGATGCATTGTTGCTGAAGTACATAGACAAATATATGAATAAGCTGAACATTCCCTGAGTGGACTTAGTATGGCATGCATATTACCAAGATAAAGTTCCTCATGCTTCCTCAAAAGTTAATCCTTCTGGTGGAAAGACATCTACTCTCTATTATTTTAGTACAGAGTAATGACTACTTGTGAGCGTAGCAATAGTGATACTATTATGTTATGGACATATAAATGGAAAGGAGCTGAGCCTATGGTAACCATAGTAGGCTATTTTCTTTTTCTCTAGATCCAGACATCTCCATCCATCAAGCTCTGGATATAGAGGATTTAATGTCTTTATTTTGGCTTTTTTTATCTGACCAAGCTTGTCAAGAATTCCTTCTGGTTGATCAATTAATGGGAGATCTCGGATTACAGGATATACCTAAATAAGACAAATGGTGATATGTTCTGAACAACGGTAAATATACTTCCTCTAGTTAATATAAATTCTAGTTTCAAGGCATAGTGTCTGAGCCTATATACAATTCTTTTTGGAAAAGTAAGTGTCTGCCAAAAATGAAAGTTTTCACTTGGCTCATGGTGGTGGTGGATTGAATACCATAGATATGATGTTGAGAAGGCATTGGATGCTTAATTGTAGATTAAATTTTTTCCATCATTTTTTCCGAACCTTTTCTTTCCGCCCTCTATTTCCTGTAACTATATTCCTACCCTTTCGCCCTTTTCTTTTCTGCAATCTTTATCTCCTGCCCTTCCACTCTTTCTCTCTTTCCCCACACGTTTTTCATCTTATTTTTTTCCCGAGGCTATTTTCCCTCCTTTTACCTTATGTCCCATGACACTATATCACTATATACAATATGAGACGAGTCTTTGGTAGATATGCCATCTTGTCCCTACCAAAAATCCCCAAAGGGTGTTTTGGCTTTCTGCAGGCTCAATCCCATGATGTCGCCACACGCTTTGGTGCGTTTTGGGCATGACGGGTCCCCAATTGAGCACATCAACAATTACATTTGTATTAGCGAGGAACAGTCCCATTCACCCCACCCCACCCCACTCCCGCCCCTCCTCATTTTGTATCGGTGAGGAATACTCCATTCAACACCCCCCCTCCACCTGACAAGTTTAGGGTACAAATGACAAGGATTTAAAGTTCAGGGTTCATTTTAGTGAACCTCTACAAGTTCAAGGTTTAAAATAGACTTTTTTCTTCAATAAAACCAAAACCGAAGCAACGACACGGCATATTTGCTTGTATATAACGTAAAAAATATACGAAGTATTTGATAATGGTTCAAATAATATTGATGTAAGCTATACTCAATATGTGTTTTTTCTTCTACGTACTTAGACCAAAAAAATGAAGCTTGACTTTTCCTAATAATACCATAATGGCAGAACTAATATGCACTATAGTACATGACTGCATCTTGCAAAAGGTTCGGTCCGTGCCGTGCAAAGCGGCGATTTAGACAAAATTAACCCAAACTTGAAACGATTTCAAATAATAAACCATCGGCCAAACTATTTCAAAAAAATAACCTCTTTTTGCTTCGCCAGTCACGGTGGCGACGCAGAAGCTTGTGCATCGCCAGGGGGAGTGGCGAGGCGGTGGAGTGCGTCGCCACTCACGATGGCGAAGCAGGTAAGCGTGCGTCGCCACGCTCGGTGGCGAAGCACAATGGCCTGCGTCGCCACTCTAAGTGGCGAAGCACTTTAGGGTTAGGGTTTGGAGCCCAGCCCCGAGCTGGCCTCCTCACTCACTTCCTCCCTCATCTCCAGGCAAAGGCGGCTGCTCTCTCTCCCCCTCTCAATCTTCCCACCCAAAACCACTCAAATCGAAGCTTTTCTCCGTGGATTTCTCCTTCCCCAAGTCTCCTAAGGTACTCTCCCTCATTTGCCATTCATTTGACCCATTGGAATTTGCATATTTGGTTTTGAATCCCCAAATCTTGGAAACCCTAGAAAAATTGATTCACCCAAATTGCAATGTTGATTCTTGTTAATTTGGTCAATGTTGGCTTGTATGATGTGTATGAAGTATTTAAGTGTAGATTGGTAGGTTAGGGTAAGGGTTTGTGAGGTTAGGGTTTATTGTTATGTTAGGGTTAGGGTTAGGGTTTTCTTGTTATGTTAGGGTTAGGGTTAGGCTTTTCTTGTTATGAAGTATGATGTGTTAGTAAATATTGGCAAAGGTACATATTAATTTTTTTTACCTTATTGTTGTTATACAAAAATAGGTATGGCGAGAATTGTTCATGTTCACCATGTTGACAAGGAAGCATATTTGAAAGGCAATTTAGAGCCCAACCCGGATGAGCTTGACTTGGTGTTCGAGCGTACTCCTACGTACGCCGAGGTCTTGGAACAAGTTAGGATAGAGTTGAAATGGATGGACCCTAGTGATGTTGTTGAGTTGGAGGGTAGGCACAACGCCGGATTTGGCATGCACTTCCGTTGGAAGATAATGCGTATCAACTCCGAGCAACGTTGGGGTGCATACAAGGAGGTGGTGGCCGAATCTCTCGACAAGGCTCTTGAGTTATTTGCCACCAAAAAGGTTGGTGGTACTTTGCATGTGGACTTGAACCGGAGTGCCTCCCGGGTTGATGCTAGGAATTCTCCACCGAACCACCAAGAAGAAATGACGGATGGAAGTCCAATTTCAAAGGAGGACGAAGCATTGGAAGAGGAGGATGATGAGTGCGGGGATGATGACAATGATATTGAGCTTCATGACCACAATGTTGGAGATTTGGATATGTACTATACGCAAGAAAACATGGACCATGACATCCCGTACTCGCGATGCTATGCATCGGACTCGGATGACGATGGTCCCGAAGAAGAAGTTGATGAGGAAGGGTTCACGGCCAATGAGGCCGAAGTCCACGAGGAGGTATTGGGGCGAGATCATCGGATACCATTGTTCCGTGATCTTAGTCTCGCGGATGAAGCCACAGTTGACGGCGACGAGGGTATAGTGCTTGGACCAAGGCCTACTTCTTACCGGGATGGCAATCACGAGAGTAATGGTATATCAAAAGGCTTGATGTTCAAAACCTTGCTGGAATTTAAACAATGGATCAAGGACTTCTCGGTTAAGTATCATCGTCCCTATACGGTGCTTCACTCAGACGTGAAGAAGCGTTACACTGTTAAGTGCGAGGAGGATCGATGTCCTTGGATTGTGCGTGCAAGACCATGGAAGGGAGGACCCGAGTGGCGCATAACAAGTTGTGTGCCAACTCACATGTGTCGCGGAAAGAGGGTGGATGGCAAAGCAGTAAAGCACGATCACCGACAACTCACCTCCGAGTTCATCGCATATAGACTTTCCAATCAAATCTCGTCACTTCCAACAATGAGCATCAAAACAGTCATGGAGCTTGTGAAAGCTCTCTTTCACTATGATGTGAAATACGGCAAGGCATGGAAAGCAAAGCAAGCTGCATTCAGGATGTTGTATGGTGATTGGGAAGAAGCATACAACCGAATTCCTCGGTTGTTGTTAGCAATGGCCGATGCAAACCCGGGCATGGTTCATGTGGTAGAGCCTTATGGACAGGAAACAAGGATTTACAATGGAAGAACTGTCCGAGTATTTGGCCGTGCATTTTGGGCTTTCCAGCAATGCGTGAAAGCTTTCGAGCATTGTAGACCGGTAATCTCCGTTGATGGCACATTTCTGACCGGGCAATATAGGGGGACTCTCTTGGTTGCAATAGCAAATGATGCCAACAACCGTTTGGTTCCTTTGGCATTTGCTTTCGTTGAGGCGGAGAACAACAATAACTGGCAGTGGTTTTTTCACCTTTTGAGGACCAAGGTATTACCGCCACAAAGGGAAATTTGTGTCATCTCAGATCGACATCAAGGAATTCTCGCAGCGGTAAATATTGAAATTCCAGGGCATGCTCCTTTGCACCATAGATGGTGCATGAGGCATTTCTGTTCAAACTTCTATAGGGCATGTGGTAGCAAGGAGTTGACTGATGATCTTCAAGATTGTTGTCTCGCTTTCACTGACCGGCGTTTCGCAAACTTGTACATCAAATTGACCTCAAACAGAAAGCTCGATGCTAAGGGTCAAGCATTTCTCACTAGGCACATCCAAGATAGAACAAAGTGGGCAAGAGCCTACGATGAAAATGGTCGGAGGTACGGTCAAATGACAAGCAATATGGCAGAGTGCTTCAACAAGGTGCTCAAGGGTGTCCGTGCATTGCCCGTGACGGCAATTGTGCGATACACATTCGACAAGTTGAATGAGTATTTTTTGAAGTACTCAGATGAAACGGAAAGGCAGATTGCGGGAGACAATACGCAAAACCAGAAATACGAGTACCCACCCAAAGTTGATGAGTGGAGGACATTTCAGTCTCGTAAGGCGGATTCTGAAGTTGCCACCGTTTATGATAATGAAGAGCTCATTTATGAAGTGAACGAGCCCGGAGGAACCACGGCCGACGGTGTCCAACACGGAGGCCGAGCTTTCAAGGTCTCGCTAAGGACTTGCGAGTGCACATGTGCGAGGCCATCTTTGGTCCATCTCGCTTGCTCGCATTTGCTAACGGCGGCTCGGGTGCGTCATTTGGACTACAATCACCCTCTCACCGTGAGAGAGTCAGAGTTCTCCATCACGACGACCAAGAAAACATGGGCTCCTAGATTTAACCCGTACCTAGACCAATCACAGTGGCCCGAGTATCATGGAATCCAACTCTGGCCCCATCCGTCATGGAAGGTTGTTAAACGTGGAAGACGTCAGACAAAGCGTTTTAGGGGTGATATGGATGGATGGATGGGGTCGTGGTGGTGCGAGAGAATCAGGAAATGACCAATTTCAAGAGCCATGTGATAGAGCTCGTTGTGGAAAGTGTAATGGTCATGGACACAATGCTAGGACATGTACCCAAAGGAAAAGAACAAAGAGAAATGACTCAAACGCAAGCCAACCCATGAGTAGTCAACAAGGTGGTCCAAGCCAACAAAGGAGTACCCAACAAAGTGGTCCAAGCCACCGAGATGTTCCAAGCCCAAGCCAACATAGGAGTACCCAACAAAGTGGTCCAAGCCAACAAAGGAGTACCCAACAAAGTGGTCCAAGCCACCGAGATGTTCCAAGCCCAAGCCAACATAGGAGTACCCAACAAAGTGGTCCAAGCCAACAACGGAGTACCCAACAAAGTGGTCCAAGCCACCAAGATGGTCCTAGCCTAAGCCAACAAAGGAGTAGCCAACATAGTGTTGCAAGCCAACAATGTGGTCCTAGTCACCGAGGTGGTCGAAGCCACGGAGGTGGTCCAAGCTATCGTAATCCTAGGCAACAAAGAGGAAGACAACTAGGTCTTAGAGGAGTCCGTGGTGTAAATCGAACTAGTATGATAGGATATCTACAAGGACCATTTCCGTATGTACTTTTATTTTGTGCTCTACAATTTTTAAATTTGAGATAACATTTTACATATTGTGTTTACTAACATTTATCTCCACTCTTATTGTAGATATGGCGGGGAGTCAAGCCAACAAGGAGGGGGATCAGACCTTCAATGAGTCATGGAGGAAGGTGATGGAGATGGATGCGGCCGAGAGGAAGAAGAAAGAGGCAACACAAATGAGGATGGAAGAAGATCAACAATTGAGGATTTGTGAGGAAAGAATGAGGAGAGAAAGAGAAGAGCAACGTCAGAAGGAGCTTGCGGAGGGGGTAATAAAGAGCATTCGTGAGTACGACGAGATAATGAAGAGAGCCTACGATAAGATAAGCAACATGGAAGTAGAGATGGAGAGGGAGAGAAAGGTGAGTGGGACGGGACATAGCTCAACTCAAGGTCACAAGGAGGACGAAGATGTTCAAAATGAGGCTTTGAGGAGAGTGAAGGAACAAGATGCGGCCAAGAAAGTGGAAGAAAGAAAGAGGAAGCTGAAAGAGGAAGCTGAAAAAGAGGAAGCGGAGCGGAAAAGGTGGCAGCAAATGCGGTGGGAACATATGATGTGGCAGGACAAGCAGCGCGCCAAAGCACTTAAAGAGAAGAGAGAACGAGAAGCGCGTGAGTTGAAGCAGCGCCAGGCTGTTTGGGCGGCGCACCTAGCAAGGGTGGAGAAGGAAGAAGAAGAGAAGAAGAGGGAGAAGAAGGAACTATTTGAGAGGGTGGCTGCCGAGGCGCGTGCCATTAGGGAGGAGAAGGAAGAAGAAGAGAAGAAGAGGAAGGCCATGGCGAAGGCGAAGGCAAAGGGACCATGTTTGAGCGAGTAGAGCATTCGTGTGAACCTTGTGTGATCCATCTCATTTCGAACCTTGTGAACCATGTCATTTAGAACTATTTGCTTCCATTTCGAAATATTGTGTGAACCTTGTGTGATCTCTCTCATTTCGATGTATGTGCTTGTGCACTAGTTGTTGCTGCTGAATTTCTATAGAAATTTGACACAAGTTGCTACTTTTTTCATAGTTTTTGAGCATTTTTTCGAGGTCCAGGCTTGCTTCGCCACTCCCAGTGGCGACGCAGCTTTGCTTCGCCACTCCCAGTGGCGACGCCGATGTGCTTCGCCACTCCCAGTGGCGACGCAGCCTTTGCCTGCTGCGCTTCAGCCGGCGCAGCTGCCTACTGTGCTTCGCCACTCTCAGTGGCGACGCAAGTCTGCTTCGCCACTCTCAGTGGCGACGCAAGCCTGCTTCGCCACTCTCAGTGGCGATGCAAGCCTTGAGGCTGAAATCAGCTCAAAATCGTATATCAAAATATCATATATCATAATATCAAAGAAGATCATAATATCAGAACACAAAGCTCATAGTTCAAAGAAGATCATATCCAAGAATATCATATATCATATCCAAGAATATCATATATCATATATCATATATCAAAGAAGATCATATATCAAAGAAGATCATATATCATATATCAAAGAAGATCATATCAAAGAAGATCAAGCTCACAATATCATATATCAAAGAAGATCATATATCATATATCAAAGAAGATCATATCAAAGAAGATCAAGCTCACAATATCATATATCATATATCAAAGAAGATCATATATGAAATTCGAGCACATGATCATATCCAAACATCAAGCTCATAGTTCAAATATTACATAGCCAAACATAGTGTCCGTCATAACAAGCACAAGTTCAAAGCGAGATTACTAAACATGGCAAGTTCATATAGATAGATAGCATAAAACCTAACTAAACATCTACTTTCTTCCACGCTTCCCTCCCCTACGTGGAGCAATCTTCTTCCGTGCCTCCAACACGAAATTATCATCGTCGGAATCGGAGACTTCTTCCGTGACCACCTTCTTCTTTGTCTTCTCCTTAAAATCATGTGGTGTGTACTTGTCCCTATGTACACCTTTGTTCTTTCTCTTCGATGGTAGGGGATCCTCTTGTTCCTCTTCATCCTCTTGTTCCGGTGTGGATTCCTCATCCGCGGAGTCCGATATGGCATGAGACTGGGACGGCGACGGCGTTGATGCAATCCCAGGATCACGGCAACCAAGAAGGTTTCCTAATCTCCGTAACTTCTGGCCCTGACGCTATAAGAAGAAAATAATTGTCAAAAGTATAAAACACCGCAAGTAGGGTAAAAAGGAAAAGCACCGCAAGTTGTCACATGCATTGTAATGGTCTCATGGTCCTAAAGTTTGAAAAGAAACTAGCAACATGTAGTACTTGGCATTTAGCAATGGCTAGGCAATGGTCTTAAAGTTTCAAAAGAAACTAGCAATGGCTATCACAAATTTATAAGAACTCAAAAGCAAGGCATTTAGCAATGGCTAGTGCATTATCCAGCATTTCACCATTCATGAGTAGAATATGTTCTCCGGCAAATTCATACCTTCACAAATTCTCGCAATCTTGAATAGCCATCTTTGTTCTCCGGAATTTCCAAAGCCACCTCGAATTCAGCAGCTTGCTTCTGGATCTCCGAGCGCTAGCATGTATATGAATATGTAAAGACACAAGTGGCAAGTAGAGATAGTAGTGAGATTCCAAAAAGAAGAACAAGCTTACCACAAAGTTAATCGATGAAGCAAAAGGGACTTGGCGCCCCTCTCTGACAAGCTTATTGTAAGCAAGATTGCCAAGCTGGTCGAACGGCAAAGGTTCTTCCAAAATGTCATCTGTGTAGGCATCCGGAAGAAGCTGCAAACGAGTCCGAGGTTGAAACCAACGGAGATAGTTGTTGAAACCCTCATCAGAATGGTCCGCTAAATTTATTCCTTTTGCCCGCTTAGTCTCCGTCACACGTTGTTGAAACGTCTTGATATGCATCTTGTGAATATTGGGCCAATCTGTCTTCCGATGTTTTATCCTGTCATAGCTGCATAATAAGATAGCACACTGTCAACAAACAAGAATTACATTACACAATGGCGCAACGGCGGAAAAAGGATTCATACCGGTGAAGCATACGATCCGTGTCCTCATACATCGGCGGGTACTCTTGATATAGATCAAACTGCCGCATAACCCGCTGCGTCAAGTGATGCTCAACAGCCCACATGCATATCAACGGGCAACGCATATGAAACAGAACTCTTTCAGCCATGCAAGCAGGGTTAATCTCCCAGGCAGCGTCACCGTAAGAAGGCGCCCCGTAAGAATATCCTTTGCCATATGGTTGCCATATCACCTACAACATGCCCAATAATGAAGATCCTAAATACCCGAGACGAGAGAGTGAGGGAATAGAGTTTTTTACCTGCTCAGGGGTTAGGTTGTCAAACTCGTTGGTGTATTGTCGATATGCTTGTTCTGGGTCAGAAGTGAACTCGGAATGCTGGTCCCAATAGTGAGCAAACGTGGGATACCGGTGGCGGTCGTCACCATCGTCCCAGTCTCTACGAGGACCAATTTTCGGCCGTCCAACAGGGAACCGTTCCCAACTCCACACCGAAAGAAGAAGCAGGGAACCAGCAATACAAGCTTGTGGCTCTGTCCTACAACAAGCATCGTCAAGCTGCAGAAGGTATGAAAGCAAACATCAATAACAAGAATGTAGCCAAAATGGAGAGCAAATGTACGGAGTGGACAAAACAACTCATTACCTGACGATACAACCAAGCCAATGCAGCAGTGCCCCAGCTCCACTTCTTATCCATGACGGTGAGCGCCTTCAGCCAATGCCAGTGCGCGGTCTTCCCACTAGTGTCATTGAACAGACTCCGTGTGATAACATACCACACGTACACGCGGGCGTAGATCTTGACGAGATCCTCATCGGCATCCTCAGGGCACGTACCGAAGTTATCTGAGATCCATTTGAAAGTTGCCCCCGCGGGGACCCTCAACTTTACTCCTTGCCTGTTGAGAGTATCCCCGGGGCACTTCCCAATGAGATCTAACATCTTCCCGCGCCAATCATCAGAGGATGTATCGATACAAAGAGGAGCCCCCTCGATGGGGAGCGCAAGTATCATCGCCATGTCCTCCAGCGTGACCGTCATCTCGCCGGTCCGGAGGTGAAAGGTGTGGGTCTCCGGCCTCCACCGGTCCACAAGCGCGGTGATCGCGGCAGGATTCACGTTGAGTGTCGTCCGGGTGACCATATGGATGAACGGTAGAAGCCCTAGATTGCGGATGTAGGGGGTGTACCGCTCATCGTAGTTCATGGCCGTTGACGTCATCTGGTTGTACCTCAGTCGCAATGGTCCAAAAATCTGCACGGTGACGAACATACATGCATGGTGTCACATACCAATTCACGCTTAAGAATATTACATTTGAGTACTTGGTTTTATAATTACCTTCTTCTTCTCGGACATCATATAGGCACGGTGACGAACATCAACTTCACCCTCGAGAATGCTTTCATTACTTAAATCCTCCATCCTAAACAATCCGACTATAATGTGAGCATATATGCACATAATTCATACAATTCTTCTATAAAAATATATCTCCAATATTTCATCTACAACTATACAATTAATCTAAAATTAACTTCAACTATAAAATTCATCTATTAACATATATGTGAGCATATATGCACATAATTAAAAATTTAATCTACAACAAATCCATATAATATGTAAATAATAATTTCCACTAATTTCATACATATTATGAAGCACACAAATTGCACATCACAACTAATCTAAATTTGCTAGTTAAATAACAAGCTACATTGTTCAAACATATTGCACATCACAACTCCACCATACAAATTCATATAAATCAATACAAATCCATCAATCACTAAGTAGGATTCCCAAATCCATCCATCAAAAACATTGATTTCAATCAACCATATCAATCCATGCACATTACAACTAGGGTTCCCAAATTCTACCATATTCAAACAAATTGCACATTACAACTAGGGTTCCCAAATTCTACCATATTCAAACAATTTGCTAGTTAAATAACAAGCTACATAACAACTCCACCATATTCAAACAAATTGCACATTACAACTAGGGTTCCCAAATTCTACCATATTCAAACAAATTGCACATTACAACTCCACCATACAAATTAATACAAATCCATCCATCACTAACTAGGGTTACCAAATCCATCCATCAAAAACATTGATTTCAATCAACCATATCAATCCATGCATCAATCATATCAATCCATGAATCAACCCTCAAACAAGGGGATTAGAGAAGGGGAAGAGGGAGAAGAGCAAGGGGATTGGAGGGAGAGTACCTTGGTGGGCTTGGTGAAGATCTTGAGCAAAGGATTCTTCTTGTTCTTGGAGATCTTGAGCAAGGGGAAGGAGGGGAGTGTGCCAGCCGCCGCCGCCACTGGATGGGGAGAGAGAGGTTGGGAGGGAGAAGTGAGGGAGAGAGGGGCCGGGTCGGGCGCTGGGGGGCTAATGCTAACCCTATTCTGCTTCGCCACCGTGCGTGGCGACGCACGCTAACCTGCTTCGCCACCGTGAGTGGCGACGCACTCCACCGCCTCGCCACTCCCCCTGGCGACGCACGCTTACCTGCTTCGCCACCGTGAATGGCGAAGCAAAAAGAGGTTATTTTTTTGAAATACTTTGACCGATGGTTTATTATTTGAAATCGTTTCATATTTGGGTTAATTTTGTCTAAATTGCCGTGCAAAGCCGACCGTAGTTTTGAAACCTCCCCGAGATATTTTGACCAGCACAAACATATAAAACCCCACCGGCGCCGCCCACGCGACGCCAAGGCGACCAGGCCAAGGTCCAGCTACCAACTCCTACACGCTACTCGTGCCGCGCGCCGCCCGCCCCGTTCAAACCCGACCAGACCCATGGCGGCCGCGCTGCTGACACCGACGCAGCGCTACGCGGCGGGGGCCCTGCTGGCGCTCACGCTCCGCCAGGCGCAGATCCACCAGTCCGTCCTCCTCGGCTCCTCCCCCACCGCAGATGACGACCGCGCCAGCAGCGCCAGCGGCGGCAGCAGCAGCAGCTCCGCCGGCAGCGGGGAGGACGCCGCCGACGACGCGGGGCTCTGGACGCACGACTCCCGCGGCCTCCTCCGCCCCGTCTTCAGGTTCGCCCCCACATTTGACTGAGACGAGCGGTTGTACACGAACGCTTCAGTTTCACTTACCACTTGGGGATCGATATCGGGGTATGCCAGGTTCCTGGAGATCAACCCCGCGGCCTGGGCGGGGCTGGAGGAGACGGCGGCGTCGCCGGAGGCCAAGCACCACATCGGCGCGGTACGACCCTCCTCCACTGCCCTGCCGTTACCATCCCCTCCTGTCCTCAGTCGCCATAGCTGAATTTACGTGTCAGCCAGCGAACTGCAGGACACATTTGGGGAAAATTTCCACTGTCGGATATGAATTAAGCACTGAACATGCATCCTTTCTTTTCCTCCGATTAGTGCATCGCCCCGTCTCATTTCACTTCCATTTATGTAGTTCCTAAGGATGATCTTCGAAGAAGAAGATGGCGAGGGCTCTTTGGACAGATCCGACCAGGAACACGCCTTGGCGAAAGGGGTTGATGTGATGGTGATGAGTTTGAGCAGCGATCCTTTAGAGGATGAAACAACCAGAGAGGGTGATCAACAAGGTCCTTCTACTAGTTCTCCCACTACGGCTGAAGAATCCTCGGAGCAAGGCTTTCCTGACAACTTGCTGGGAATTGAGAAGTTGTCCTTGGACGATGTTCCTGCTACCGATCACCGCAAGATGACGTTGCTGTTTGCGCTTCTGTCTGCCTGTGTGGCTGATAAACCCGTATCGCAAGAGGAAGAGGAGAGGAAGTCCTCTCGCTTCAGGAAGGGCTACGATGCTCGGCATCGGGTTGCTCTTCGGTTACTAGCAACCTGGCTTGATGTGAAGTGGATCAGAATGGTTTGTAACTCATCCTTTCTTAATGAAGCACAGTGATGATTATAGATAGAGTTTCACCAAACTGTGCTCTGAGATCATCAGACATAATTTTGTGTTATCAAGGCTAGTTTTGTGATCAGCCATTCTGGTGTTGTAGGAAGCCATTGAGGTAATGGTTGCATGCTCTGCTATGGCAGCAGCAAAAGAACAAGAAGAGTCAGGAGAAAACGCATCCCCCAAAAGCAAATGGGCGAAATGGAAGCGTGGAGGAATCATTGGTGCAGCTGCGCTGACTGGAGGGGCATTACTGGCTATTACTGGGGGTATGAAAGAAATGTTTGGAAATTATGTTATGCTAAAAATCTGGAGTAGTTTTCGTTCCACATACTGCTACAGGTGGCTCATATTCTCTTCTACATTACAGGTTTAGCTGCTCCAGCAATTGCTGCAGGATTTGGTGCTCTTGCTCCAACTCTGGGCACACTTATGCCTGTTATAGGAGCTAGTGGATTTGCTGCTATGGCTACTGCTGCAGGATCTGTTGCTGGCTCTGTGGCAGTGGCTGCGTCATTTGGAGGTAGGCCTAAATGTCATGTCCACACCCTTTGTGGTGATGTTATTTTGAGCTATGATCTGACACATCAAGTTTCACTTGTTCATGAGAGATAGAATGGATCAATGATAATAGTGAAGTGTTCACCTTAGCTACTTATATTCTTGGAATGATCTTTGTAAATTAGCTGCTGGTGCTGGCTTGACGGGAACCAAAATGGCCAGAAGGATTGGGAGTGTAAAAGAATTTGAGTTCAAACCAATTGGTGAGAACCATAATCAGGGTGTGAGTTCTTCATCTCTTTGTGATGTCACCGCAAATTCCATCTCACTAGAATGTCATCTATCCTTTTAGTAATCAAACTGATTTGGTTTCTGTAAATACCATTCACCCTTTCAGCGTCTTGCGGTTGGCATCTTGGTTTCTGGATTTGCTTTTGATGAGGAGGACTACATTAGACCTTGGGAAGGATGGAAAGATAACCTAGAAAGGTTTGAAAGGATTTTTTTTACCTTTCCTGATTATAACTACAGTACTTCATCCACATGCTTAAAGCTAAATACAGTTACACTGGGACTAATAACTGGCAGGTATATTCTTCTATGGGAATCTAAGCATATAATTGCAGTGAGTACGGCAATACAAGATTGGTTGACATCAAGTAATGTTCGCAAATTTGTATATCTAGTTCGCACTTTTGCAAATTTCTGTAATTAACATGTATATTTTTTGATGCAGGACTTGCTCTGGAATTGATGAAGCAAGGCGCAATGAGGACAGTTTTAAGTGGCTTTCTTGCAGCATTTGCATGGCCCGCTACTCTGCTTGCTGCTACAGATTTTATTGACAGTAAATGGTCGGTTGCTATTGACAGGTACCTGCAAAGTGCAGATTCCAGTTGCTGCCATCGTGTGCAATGCCCACCGATTTTAGTGGCATTCCTTATTTTCTCTTGATTTTTCGAGCAGTTTGTGTATTTAATCCAGGAAGATTGTGATGTTATAACATGTTATACACACTCAACATAGATTGTAGCGTTTTTTATTCATCATAAAAGTTTGATAACTTTATTAATCTGCTATAACCTTTCAGATCAGATAAGGCCGGAAAAATGCTTGCTGAAGTACTTATAAAGGGTTCGCAAGGGAACAGGTAATTCCACCTCCAACTCATTTTATTTAGTGCACTTAGTTTCTCAGATATATTTCCTCTAATATCAAGATCCTCCCAGGCCTGTTACCCTCATTGGGTTTTCACTAGGGGCACGTGTCATATTCAAGTGTTTACAGGAGCTTGCTTTATCAAGTGATAATGGTGTGTTCTGTGTAACTGTCTCCTTTATCCACATAATTTGGTGCAGTCTTGCTCACTTGTTTTGATGGAAGCAGAGGGACTCGTTGAGAGGGTTGTACTCCTAGGCGCACCAGTTTCAGTGAAAGGCGAGCGATGGGAGCCAGCTAGGAAGGTACCATTGTGCTAGCAGAAACATCATAATATGCAGCTGCATGGGTGCCACATTCAAGCATCTTAAACCTGTCACGCTGTTTGCATGACATTGACATGCCCCTGCCTCACTGCAGGTGGTTGCTGGAAGATTTGTGAACGTGTACTCCAAAGATGACTGGATTCTTGGTGTCACCTTCCGTGCAAGGTAAAAACGAGCGACGTGGGGTTTTGCTTGTAATTCATACTCTCAAGATGATTTTTAGACTGGGTGGTCATCGCCAGAACAGTTTATAGTCATCATCTTTCTAGTACTTACTAGTTCACTCATGCAGTCTACTCACCCAAGGATTGGCTGGAATACAGGCTGTCGATGTTCCTGGCATCGAAAATGTAAGCCTCTACCATCGGCAATCATATTCTGTTAGCCTTGTACATAACTTTCTGTACAATTTTTACAGGTTGATGTTACCCAGCTTGTTGATGGCCATTCTTCGTACCTCTCAGCCGCGCAACCGATCCTGGAGCATCTTGAACTAAATACCTACTATCCTGTTTTTATCCCTCTACAGGCGGCGGATAGCAAGTAATGAATGTAACAGTTACCTGATGGGAGAGTTACACTTGCTGGGTTCTAGAAAAAATGAACACTTTATATCCTGTATATATAAAACTCTATGAGCCTGGGTTTAATGCAAAAGACAAACAGTCAGGTTGTTGATAGGGTGCGCACTGCACTTAACGTTCGGTTGCTGCACGAGTTTGCCTCTTCACGTCAGCTAAGTACGCCTTGCAGTTGAGTTGAGCACTATACACTGCTCTCAACCAGATCTAGGTGGATACATTTACGAATACATAACAACAGTGACATGTCATCACCATAACTATGAGCAAGAAAAATAAATATCTGTACATAGAAAACTATATGACAACCTATCAGCAAACTCTTTTGAGTACAATTTTCATCATCATCATCACCACCTGCCTTGTACATAAAAACCGCTCAAAAAACCATCTACCACAAGTTCTTTGAATAGCAATCTGTACCAGAACCAAAAGAGTAAACCTGAAGAGGCCGTCGGCCAACACATCAGAAACTTAAGAGCCTGTTAGATACCACAGTTTCGAACACATCAGGCGAATCAAGGCCACGATGAGTCGATGACACAGTTTTTGGTACGAATGCAGTTCCACTGGAATATGCCATGCCCCAGCAGACAAACCTAACTGGGGACACTTCGGCCATGCTCCTACACTACACATATATATTACTCGGTACTCCTTACAATGGAGCCAAGAAAATCATGTGCGCCTAAGTCGACTACCATCGTGATTAGACTATACAAAAGTGGAGCAAAGAACTTCAAAACCTCTTCTCTACCGTGGACATTATTAACGGTGCAGGTAGTTACAAGATGAGCCCTTCCTGCAGTACCCGCTCTCGTGGAATTTACATGTGCCCCTCGGGGCTGCTCGTGATGACCCACCGCCACCGCTAAGTCCATCTGACCTACTCCTAGAGTTATTTGAGCTGAGAAGCCAGGATTCGCTTATCTGAGAGTACCTGTCACGGCGCTGGCTGCCTCGACTGGCATTACCAGTGGACGTGTTCCAGCTCTTCGTGTTGTTGTTCCCTAGCGCCTCTCCTGAATTAGCGGCATCAAAATCAGTGAATACTTCCCGTTTCGCTGATGCTTCCTGAGAGGTTCTCACTGAGGGTGCTGCTGTTTCGTAATTATAGTACAAGTTTGGATTCTGGCTAGTGCTCCATGCGGCACCCGTGTTTGACTTCTCACTCGCTGATGGTTGCCAACCAAATAATTCTGTGTTCAAATCTACTAACGATACTGAGGGAGCAGTTGCTTGCGGTTTCACCTACAGTAGCACGGAAAAAACTCAATGTCATATGGAATGCCATGTAGGAAGAAAATGTTGCCAAGATGTTGGGATAATATTACTACCTGCTCAGTCAATCCCCAATACTCCCCTGGTTTTTGACCTCTTTGGAAAAAATCAATCTCTCCTTGGGTAACAGTAACCGCATCCATAGTAGGAACGCATGTTTGACCTCTTTGGAAAAAATCAATCTCTCCTTGGGTAGCAGTTACCGCATCGATAGCATGAGAACCTTCCTCATTGGATTGAACAGCTGGAGGAGAGAAAATGGATTATTAAACAATATAGATTTCGATGGATGCATGCTAAACATCGACGTAATGACTAACCAGATAAATGTTGGGGAGCAGGTGTCGGTGACAGCAATGACCACATATCATTGATTGGATCATCTTGGACACCCCATAGTGCAGAATCAACAGCATCACCTTGATAGTAACCAGATTCACCCCATGGAGATAATGCAATCGGGCTAGAGCATTGTGGTTGATCTTCAGCTGAAGTGGTCATGAATTCTTCTATTGCTGCTATCGCATCCATGCACAAAGTTCCACGATTCCGTTCAATTAAAGACTCCAAGGCACCAGGCACATCTGTCGACTCACCACAAGGGGCCGTGTTCTCTCTTGTGCCAAGAGTAGACCCTTCATGCAATTCTTTTTGAATATCTGAACCTTCACCTTCTAAATATGTCTTCTCTAAGTTGGATACAGATTCAAGAACACCAGACACATGTACTGACTCAGCACAGGAGGCAGGATCAATTAGCATGTTGTCCCTTGTGACAATAATAGACTCCTCGTGCAATTCCTTCTGAATATTTGAATGTTCACCTTTCAGACCCGCTATCTCTTGCTTAAATACTGATTCCAAGACATCCGAGACATCTATCGACTCAGCACAAGAGGCAGGATCAACCACTAATTTCTCACTTGTGACAAGAGTAGACTCACTGAACAGTTCCTTTTGAATAACTGAACCTTTATCTTTTAAATCTCTTCCCTCCAGGTTAGATACTGATTGCAAAACATCAGACACATCTATTGATTCCGACCAAGAGGCTGGTTCAACCACCATTTTCTCACTTGTGACAGGAGCAGCTTTGCTACACAGTTCTTTTTGGATATTTGAATCTTCAGCCTTTAGATATCTTTCCGGAACATGAGACACATCTGTCAACATGGCACACGAGGAAGGATCAGCTACCGTTTTCTCACTCGCAATAACAGACTCGTTGTACAATTCTTTTTCAGTACTTGAATTTTGACCCTTAGAATCTCTTTTCTCTAGATTAGATACTGATTCAGGAGCATCAGACACTTTAATCGTCTCTGCACAGGAAGCAGGATCAGCTACCAATTTCTCGCTTGTGACAAGAGTGGCCTCACTGTAACATTCTTTTTGATTATTTGAATCTTCGCCACTCAAATCTGTTTTCTTAATATTAGCCACTGAATCCATGGCTCGCATTTCCCCACTTGGAGGACCACATACTAATCTCGGAACATCAGACGCGTCCAGGGACTCAGCACAAGAAGCAGGATCAGCTACTAATTTCTCCCTTGGGGCAAGAATAGGCTTGCTGGAACATTCTTTTTGAGTATGTGAATCTTCACCACTTAAATCTGCTTTCTCCAGATTAGATACTGAATCCATGGTACGTTTTTCCCCACTTGGAAGATCAGATTTTGGTGAAACAAAAGCAACTGGCGAGTGGCCAGGTATCTTAGCATCTAAAGTTTCAGGTGCCACTGATGTTGACCCTGACTGGTCCACAGGCTTATCAGGTATCTTAGCATCTAAAGTTTCACGTGCCACTGATGTTGACCCTGACTGGTCCACAGGCTCCTTATTCTCAGATTTCTGAGTTGGACTAGGGTATTCACGTTCAACATCTTGGTTATCAGGAGAAGAATCAGGGAACATCTTGGACCGAGGAGACTGGTTAACTGAAGTATTTGATGCATCAGCTTCACATGTTTTTTGCTCATTCTTGATCTCTCCCACCTTGCATGTTTCAGAAATGGCTGCGGAAGGAACTGACTGTGGACTGCAAACTGGAACTCTTTCGGAGTGGGTCAGCATGCCAGACGGCGAACTAGATCCTCTGTCTTCAACAGAAGTTGCAGGAGCACAACTCTTAGCCTTTTCAGAAGTAATAGAAGAATGAAGTTCATCGTGAAGGCTTGGATTGGTTGAACTTAAACAAGAGCTTTCATATTGACTTGAAGCAGTTCTGGACTCAGATGGACTCAAAGCAAGTGCAGGACTCGGGACATCTCTCCTGGCTAGTTGAGCAGGTATAGTCTGTGAATATTCCTGCCTCAAATTTAAATCCTTTAGAGAACCTGCTTGTAAACTACATTTAGAATCATTGTGCACCTGTGACCGCAAGGCATGCTGATTATGATGTGATTCTACACTATTCTGCCCGCTACAACTTGCCTGTGTCGTGCTTGGACTCCACAGATCACCCCTGTTGTGACCATTGTTCCATTCAGCAGAGCATCTTCCCTGTACTCCATCATGCTGCAAGTCTGGTTGTTCATGTGGACTCCCAGAAGATGAAACAAAGCCTGAATACTTAGCATGCTGCTGAATTCGACAATTATCAGTGTCAGCATCCTTTGGAGGAACCGAGCTTGTTTTTAGAGAAAACCTGTCATCTGAAGAGTGCGCACTTCCCCTTTCTGGAATAGAAGACTTATTATAACCAACTGGGGATAAAGTGCTATTCATATCCACGTGTGAGCTGTTTCTATGCTGTGCAGAGCCTGCCAATGATGTTATACTACTTCTAACTGATACAGCTTGACCGAAATCTTTTGGTTGTTTTGATAGCACTTCTGTCAACAACAATGATCTTTCTTCACTCTCAAAAATCAGCCATACTCTCAGGTCACGTGGAAAGTAAGCTGTCCATTTGGATAGTTGCAGAAGAGTAAATGGACCCTGGACATTTCCAGAAGGATCCTTGTAGTGCCAGACTTTCTCTGGCTCTATGTCACTTGATAGTTTTACTGGGGAAGACGAAAGGGGTGCAGCTTCAGAGATCCTGCTGCTTATATTGGTGCCAGATTTTGGAATATCCATACCAACTGTTGAATGATAATTCTTGGAATTTCTTGCTGCTCCCAATCTGCGTACTGCACTCTGTTTAGATAGGTTTTTGGGATGGCGGATAGCATCAGCCATTTTCTTTGCAAACTTTTGCACTTTAATTGGTGAGAACCCCTTTGATTTTTTGCCATTTTCATTCCGTTCAACTGCACATAACCAAGAGAGATGCTATCAAACACTAAATTTGGTTAATGCAAAAAATCAGATTGCATTGGCCAGTTGTGGTGTTAGCTGAATTTAAAACTTTGCGGTTGTGATTGAGCACCATGATAGGTACACACCCCTATCCACAGCATCCGTTCAGAAACTTTTTTTTCTCACAAACGGAAGAAAAAACAACTTTGCAGATCACCAACATATTGGAAGTGCAATGTATGAAAAATAATTTAAGTAAATAAATACCAGCCGGTGTATCCTCCATTTCTTCAGCAGAGTCATACTCCGGATCCATATGAGAATCAACATGTACTTCTAGAACTTCATTCATTATGCGTGTTCTTTCCTCAGAAGTGTTGAGAAGCTCCAGCTTTTCCACATACTCTCGAAGTGTATGATACAGTTAAGGTTCACCAGATAGACAAATAGAGTTGCTTTAGGTTATCATGGTGTTGAATAAAAGCAGGGAGAACGAACATAGTTTATATGCACCTATAATCTATTTTATGGAAAAATACAAAGATAACTACAACAAAGCAATGCAACGAAAGGAGGGGGCGCCCTAAAATTTCACACAAATTCTAACCCATTAAATAACTGATTGTCCATGCTTGTTCAGATCAGCAATTAACACTAAAACTTATTTGACATATTTGTATGATCTTTTTTATAGCATATTTGTAAATCTATTATCTGACTCTCTGAGATTAAAAGAATAGCCCTTGAGTCTAAAGACATTTTAGATCACCTAGAGCGAACAAAGAACATGAGCACCAAAGAAAGTATTAATGCAAAACTAGCAACTTGTAGGATATTCCTTTTTGCGTCCTGTTTCACTTGCACGGTCTCGAAGATAGCCCAACCTCTGCTTTTCATTTTCCAACCGCTGTAGGAATTTCAAGCAGTAGTACAAATCAGAAATTTTGGAAGAAAACAGATATTAATCAAGACAATTGTCCATGTAATTTTCCTTCTGTAAGATTGTCCTTACATCATTAACTCTTACAGATTGGAAGATCGTTGCTTTCTCTTGAATATCACCCTGAATTGATAAAACAAAACAAACAGCATATCAGACCTACACTTACTTGACAGACCAGGAAAACAGTTTTTCATCAGACATTTAATCTAATAAAGCTGTACCACTTTTAGTCGGCTGATTAGACCATACTTCATGCTCTGCCTCAAGCGTCTGCACTCCTCCTACACATGTAAATATAGATATTCACTTAGAAAAAATAGGTGGGAATGAAAACTAATCACGTTAGCGGCACAATCGTAATCCACTAAACCAGAATATTGAATTAGTCAGATAGAACTTATACACATCTAAAAAAGAAAAGATGCACGTAAGAGAGCAGAAAATTCCCTCGGGTTCAAAGATCTTGCAAGTGCAGCACTTACAACTAAGCCCATTCTATACATAGTACAATGATGCAGACTAGGGGTGTGTTCGGTTGGTGTCACCAAGTAGAATGGAATGGAACCGTTCTGCACCTGGGATCCATCCGTGTGTTCGGTTAGCAAAACAAGTGGAATGGAACCGTTCCCCGGAAGGGAATATTCGGCCAATATGCGGAACCAAGCCGTTCCACCGAATCGGTGGAATGTGCTCGTTCCGTGCCCACTAATCGCACTCTGACTGGGAAAAACGCAAATTACCGACCCCTAATCGCTCTCTGGCGTCGGCGGCGAGCAGGCGGGCTGGCGTCGGCGGCGGCGGGAGCAAGCATGCCGGCACTCGGGCGCGGGCGGGCGGGCGGAGGAAGCGGGCGCGGGGGCGGCTGGGAGCTCGCGCGGCGGCGGCGGGAGCAAGCATGCCGGCACTCGGGTCGGCGGCAGGGTGCCGGCACTCGGGTCAGCGGCATGGTGCCGGCACTCGGGTCGGCGGCAGGCAATGCTAATTTCGATTTTGAGGAATAAAATCACAATTTGCACTGTTAAGTACGATTTAGAACCGTTCCATTCTATATTTTCTAGTCTCAACCGAACACCTGATAGAACCGTTCCATTCTATTTTTTGGTCCCAACTGAACACAGGAACGGAACCATTCCATTCCTCTGGAACGGAACCATGACATTCCATTCCACTTCGTTCCCGAACCGAACACACCCTAGGAGTTAGATTAACTATATGGACAGAACACTTTGTGAACACATAAATTATGTAATGGTATTGCATATCCATTCATGTTTAAATATAAACTCTAAAAGCTATCACGAGAGAGAGAGAGAGAGAGAGAGAGAGAGAGAGAGAGGGTATATCTGACCTCTGTGAACTCCTGATTTGATATTGTATCCATCGTGATAATCTCCTTTTTGCTTAGATTTAATATCTCAAGTGCAAAATTTGTTGTTTTCTTCCCGGTGCTGTACTTTTCCGAAACCTTGTGCGTACCTGAACAGCAAAATTTTCTGATTCAATTAAATCTGTATAGATACTTCTACCTTTCATAAGTAGACGTTTTGGACGTCAGCAGTCTTCAGTACTACAATATTATCAATATGTTCTCTACGAAAAATCTAACAATACTATTTTCCTTTTCCAAAAAACGATACTATTTTCCTCTTACTATATTATTTATATAGTACTAGTTTAAAAAGTCATCTATTTCGAGACAGAGGTGGTCAAGTAGCAAAGTAAATTATCTTACCAACTACTTTTACTAGACGATACATATGTTGCTTCTGTCCAACATCGGTAATTTTTATCCTCACAAAACCCCCAGAAATTTTTTCTGAGAAAGTGGGATCATCAATAAGATCTTCCATCAAGCTGCGACGCAGGTAAATTAACTTTATATTGTGCATATCAATTGCTGCGTAATCCTTGAGATTTGCCTGTGGTTCCCTTTCTATCTTTCTATGCATCCTCTTTCTTCTATCAGGACATGGTCTGTCTGTTATCTCACCATATCCACTGGCATCTATCTGAGCTGAATTAAGATTGATGATCTCATGGTTGCCATTATTTACTGCTGAAGCATCACTTACATGAAAGTGCATCTCCAAAAGCCTCAACATCTCAAAATGAGCAACGTGTGTTTTTCTGAACAAACGGTGGAGTCTTGAATCACAGATTATTTGACTTTTCCTTCGAGGGTTGCGGAGGTCATTCTTTTTAATGTACTCAAGCAAAAGAGCCTGCACATCAAACTGGGAAATAGAAGATTGATCACCATCTCTCATGTGTCCCACAAACTCCAGTAACTCTGGTGAAGCCCATTTGGTATCCTGAGGCACCCCTTCACTTGGTACTTCCTTGGGCAGACTTTCTGCAAGTCCAGTCGCAATTTCAACATTTTCAGCAGTTACATTACAAACAGAATGTGCTTTTCGGCGTCTTTGACCCTTTTTCCTTGAAGAAATATTACGCTTCCGTTTTCCTGGGGAGCAGTCAGACCGAGCGCCATCATCATAATTAGCGTCATATAGGTCATCAGATGATTCATCCTTTTCTTTCCTAGCGTAAGTAATAGGAGCATTCCATCGACTCTTGGCATCAGTCAGTTCTTCCATTGTTAATGAAAGCTTCCCTTTCAGATCCAACCAATATAGCTTGAACAGGTATTCCCAGCTCAATCGATCATCAAAATCAACCCTAACCTGCAATAAACAAACACATGAAAAAGGAAGGAAGACCCAATTGAAAAATGTAAGCAGCCAATGAACCCCAAGAGGGAGGGGCACCAACTAGCGGTTGGCCATGGTTGCTATATTTCACTAAAGAGCACAATGTTGGCTGCACATGAGATCGTTGACCACTAGCACTAAACTCTTTGCTTGATATTCTGCTTTGAGTAAGATAGCATTTGGAAGCGTAGAAAGATACTTGAGATGGTTACACTATAAGTTGGCCAATTTCCAGATGGGGTACACACTGCTAATCCCATCTCAATTATGCAATGATTGTGCGTCCGTACAGCCACTTGGAATGGCATGATCACTAAAACTGGAAAAAACATGAGGAAGAATCTTTGGGTGCAGGAATACAATTTTGTGGAATGCTGTGATGCAATAACATGAAACGGAAAATCAAAGATAATAAAACTTATGTATGGGTACAGCTCAATCAGTCTCTACCAAAACATGCCATACTAGTAAGGAGAAGATAGAATAAATTTCATAAACTCTGTTTATCAGAAGGAGGAACTACTCTTTATAGTTTGGCAGAAAATACCCAAGCCCCGAAATGGACATGAAACAAATGTTTTTTACATGCTACCGTTAAATGAGTGGAGATTTTAGAGATTGGCGTAAGGTAACCGGTATACCTTAGTTGTATCGCCACCTTCATCTTTTGCCTCTACCAACAATATAGTTCCGAAGCACGTGTCGCAGAAGCCCTTGGTCCCCCTGACGCTGAAGAACTTGCCGTGCTTGATGCATACTTTGCAGACGGAGTACGTGCAGGTATAGCACATGTAGTGCACCCCCTTTTCGCAGCTGCTGCATATGTGCCAACCTGAAACGCGAAATGCCGATGAACACGTTGGTCAGTAGGTGTAGGGGTAATTTGCCAGGCTTGACCAAAGAGTTATACAGCCCGTGTAGGTACACATTCCTAAATTGTTCCATTGCAAAGTCTCTATGTTAACTGAATTTTTAGTGAGCAACTATCAACCATTTTCGCTATGATACTCGTGGATGATAAACTTGTCCCTACACTCATATTAAGCAAGGACACATGACGCTCAATCGTCCCCCCATCGTAATCAATTTTAAATGCTCAACTGGCAGCGAGCATCACAAAAGCGAAACAATATCACGGAGATAGAATGGCAAAGCAATATCAATCAATCATCGCCACTATACTTATTGATAAGCTGGTGTGTAATCTCAGATAAAACAAGCGCACATCAGGCTGTATTATCCCCCTCCCAAATGATGATATATTATAAGTGCACATCAAGTTGGTTGGCAGTGAGAGAACTAGGTAGAGCATGGAGTGAGAAGCAGTAATCGGGGCGGGTGCGGCGAGCTGAACGGCGTGATTAAGCTGGCTAGCGTGGAGGTAGGGAGAAGCAGGAATGGGTGTGTGGAGCTGACCGCAGTTCCACTTGCTGCGTCCCTGGAAGAATGCCTCGTCCCGCTTGATGCACGCCGGATGGTACACTTTGGGGCAGCCCCTGCACACACACACACACACACGGAGCAAAGGGAAGCGAAATCAGCCTTGCCAGCCTCGAAAACGCCCATTCATTCGTTCCCCGACGCAACCGGCGCCCACTGGGGCTGCGCACCCACCCACCTCCGATCGCATACGACTAGGTCGCCCCCGTCGAAGCAGATGAAGCAGACGACCTCCTCGTCGTCCTCCTCCTTCTTCTTCCTGGCCGCGGCCTGCTTCGCGGCGGCGGTGGCGGGGGCGAGGGCTGCGGCTACCGCGGCCGCGGCCGCGGGGTCCCGGTTCCTCGGCGGCCTCCCCCGCTTCTTCTTCGGCTGCGGCGGGACCACCACCTGCTGGTGCTGGTGCTGGTGCTGGGCCGGAGCCGGCGCCGGGGCTGAAGACGCGGCGGGCTGGGCTAGGACGGTGTCCCCCATCATCGATCCGAGGAAGTGCGAGTCGTCGACCATCCCCGTCGCCGTCGGCGGCCCCTCCGGCCCGCCGTCCATGGATCGGGCGGCGCGCGCGGTCGCCGCGGCTGGTCCAGCCCGGAGCGTGAAGGTCCACCCACCGCCTCCTCCCTCCTACTAGCTGCTCCTCCTACAGGGCGGTAGGCGCGTCGCGTGTGGGGAAGGGAAGGAGGGAGGGAGGAGGGAGACCAGGACTAGGGAGGACTAGGAGGGGAGAGGTGGGAAACGGGAATAATGATTTCCGGGTTGGGCGAGGGCTTTCGGCTCGGCCGCCCCCGGCTGGCTGCCTGCCAGGTGGGCGGGGCCACCGCCCAGTAGCGTGCCCTGCCGCGGGAAGAGAAAGCAAACAGAGATTAGAGAGAGGTGACGCGTCGGGGAGAAGTGACGGTCCGGCCCTCGCGCTTGTCGGGATTCGCTCGCGTATCCGTTGGGGTGGTGTTTTTTTAGTTTAGTTAGGTGAGGCGCCATCAAGTCTCTCGCGCGAGGAGCACGCGGGTGCGCGCCAGGTTGCGTGAATCGCGTGGCGGATTTCCTCCTCCTCTCGCCCGCCCGCCCGCGTCGGTCGGCGCACCGGATGCTTTGACCGGTCCGATCGAGCTTTGGAACTTGGATGGAACGTGCCTAGCTAGTATTAAAAAAAAAGTTGAACGGAAGAAGCGTTCTGCCGTCGATTCCTGTGTGTTTTTCTTGCCCGTGATGCGCACAGGCGAGCAGTACCGTCCGACGGAAGCTTGATCTGCACTACTCCTATCCTACTTGGCTAAATGGAATGGCTACTTTGTTTTTTTTACTATGCAAGGGGTTGGCAATTCACAGCTGAACACGTGGGGGCAAGCTTTTAATTTACCCAACAGGCCCCTAAATTAAACCTCGGTCGCCACGCTGCCGCCGGCCGTGACGGGTATAGTGCATGGTGGCGAGCCATTTAAGGTCGCACTTACGGGCGGGTGGGCCGGTGGGGGCGGCGCTGCCGCTGCAGTTTACGTGACCACGATCGAGGAGAAAATTGCGCAGACCACTCGCTATTATTTAGACTTCCGTGAAAATTAGACACTATACATGCATGTTTTTGCACTACTCCGAAGTAAACTATAGCAATTCTGGCCACTAGGGGCCCACGAGCCAGTTGCATGTCTAGATTAATTACTGCCCATTGGGGAGAGGCTTTTTTGGCTCTAGGGTGCAAATGCTCTCTTTATTTTAAATGTAAATTAAATATATTTTGAATTGTTAAAAAAAATCAAAAAAAAGTTTGCATGTACATCTTTACAACCTATGTATGAGCCAAGTTGTTTCACAAAAAACCGACTCTTTCCGTGGGCTAGGCAAAAAAGACAAAATTCAGTGATAAAATAAGGGTTTGCACGAGACATTTATTTATCTTTTTTACTCACAACACTAGAAGTATCGATTTACCACGAAACTTAGTCATGCGTACGTAGAATGTCGAGATGTACACGCGAAATGTTTGTTCAATTTTTTTTCATATTTTTAAATAGAAGGAGCATATACACCCTAGATCAAATGTGCATTTCCCCCATTGTTTCAATCATTGGCCCGAGTCTAATAAAATTTGGTCTAACTTTTGAAATTTAAGGTGTTTTGAAAATATCCAGATTACATAGCGTCCACTGTTTTAGTTAGAGGACACTTTCAAGAGATATTGTAAAGATTGAAAATTATACCAACTTTTGTTGAATCGTATATATGGTAGTACCCTAAACCCTACAATCTAAACTTGAGACAAGAAAATACTATTCATTTTTATTAATTAACATGAAAAGAGTTGACCAGATAATTAGTGGGGGGGAAATCCTGAAAAATGCCTCCAGAAACGCTACTGGATGCGACGTCGTGAGCCATTTAAGGTTGGAGGGGGCAACTTTTTACAGTGCAGTATATATATTGTTTGTGATTATTATAATATTCACTATGTTATAATTTAACAGTTTTGCTAGAAAACAGGCGTCTGATATCTAGCTAGGGGCCAGACATCTTGTGAGCCATCAGATGCGTTGGAGATTTGTGTTGTTGGCTTTGCACTCCTATTTGTTCATATTCAAATTTTGTTCACCGTTCGAAAATTTTCATACTCCAAATTAGTTCAGAATTTAAAAAATTCAAATTCGATTTTTTGTTCAGATTTGAAATCTGTTCAATTTGAAATTTATTCATAATTTGAAATCTGTCCATATTACAAATTTGTTCATATTCCAACTTTGTTCAAATTCAAAATTTTCCCAAATTCGAAATTTGTTGACAAATCGATTTTTGGTAGAAAAAGAGATGGCCCATGAATTAATTTTCACATATTTTTTCCAAAATAAGCGAGTCTACATACTCAAACGTGTCTAGACATTTGTATCTAGATCAAATTTAACCAAAGCTGCGTCAACTAATTTGGAACAAAGAAATTATTGTTTAGAGTAATGTACAGTATGGTTTTTTTTAACCGCGATAACCCCCAAGGGGGCTCGCATTTCCATTTAAGAAAACGGAAACCAGAGCTACAGATGTTCAACAAAATAAAACGAGTCTTAGAAGCAGAGTCTAGCTCTGAGCAGGAAAGAAAAAACGCCGCCTAATGCTAGCGTGACTAAGGGAGGGACTTAGAGGTTTTTTAAGCGACGACAATGCAACAGAAAATACAACCAAAATCCAAGCACGCTTCGCCCAGATTTTTAGAGTTCCGGCACATGGACAATTACTGAGGAGCAGCGCCAGCATCCCCAGCAGCATCCTGATCATCGCCTGTTGCATCAACACTTGGATTCTGAACCGCCCCACCGTCTTCGATTCTCAGATTGTCACTCCTTCTCCCAGGAGTTTGAGTCGCACGAGCCACATTTGCTAGATTCTCCGCCCCTTGCCTGATAATCGCCTGATCTGCAGCAGAATTTAGCCTTGCCCAGTAGTTCATAAAGACAGTAGAGTAAAAGATTAGTTCAGTTGGAGAATGGATTAACTTCCCCTCAAAGCAGGCTTTATTTCGAAGTTTCCAAATAGCCCAGCAAATAGACGCAACCCCAAGGATTTGAACATTTCTACTGGCACGAATGTATCTAGGAAACCACCAAAAGAATTGGGAAAAATTCCCAGGTCTGTTAGTGGCACCAATGGCCTTGGCAACACAACTCCAAACGTATTTGGCTGCAGGGCACAGGAAAAAAAGGTGCAAGATCGTCTCCTTCTGATTGCAGAATTGACAGAAAGGATTACCAGTCCACCCTCTCTCTGTCATAGTATCTTTGGTGGCAATGGCATTATGCCAGATCAACCACAGCCAGACTTTAATCTTCAAGGGAATTTTTGCTTTCCACAGGTGCTTGAAAGATCTGACAATACTAGTACTAGAGAGATCCTTATAAACAGATTTGACAGTAAACTGTTTATTTTTGGTCCAATCCCAAACAGGACAGTCATTATCCTGAGTCAAGGTATTCTGTGCATTTTTTTCTCTCATTTCACCATCTTGAATCAGCAGCTCAGCAGAGAGCCACCTTCTATATGTGAAAAACCAATCCCTCCTGGCAGCTTCAGCAACTGTAACATCAGTTTCATTGCACAGATTATACAGCAGAGGGTATTTATCTTTTAAAGGAACAAAATCACACCAAGTATCTCCCCAGAAATGAGTTCTTTCTCCATTATTGACCTTCATGGATCTTCCACTGAGATAAATATCTCTAACTTTTAACATATCACACCAAAGTGGAGAATCATGCTATTTGTGTTTAGCAAGGTAAACACAAGAATTAGACAGGTACTTTTTCCACATAAAATCTTGCCAAGGGCCTTTATCATGTTCTAATTTCCACCACCATTTGCACATTAGACTTATGTTGAACATGAATAGATTCTTAACTCCTAAGCCACCTTTACTTTTTGGAGTACATATCAGCTTCCATTTCACCAAGTGATACCTTCTTCTCCCTCTGTAACTTGCCCAGAGAAAGGATCTGATGGGTTTTTCCATTCCTTCAATATTTGATTTGTGCAGCAAACGCATGGACATCTGGTACACTGCACTGGTCGAAAGACAAGCCTCAATTTTAGTTACTCTCCCTCCAATTGACATGGCACCACCCATCCAACCTTCCATCCCCTGTTGTACTCTTTCCTCTACAAATTTCATCTCTGCTACTGTAGTTCTTCTGGCACAAACTGGTGTGCCTAGGTATTTGATAGGCCAGGATCCAATTTGACAATTAAAAAGATCAGCAAAAACAGCAATTTCTCCTCATCATCTTGAATCAGCAAGACTTCACTTTTCACAAAATTGATCACAAAATTCTCGGCGGAGGTGGAGCCATTGTTAGGTGGTTTCACCTTCGCCAAGGAGAGTTCCACACTAGGAGTGGTGTTTGGGTCGGTGGGCCCGGAAGGTTTTCTTCCAAAATATTCCTCAAACATAGCCTTCATCTCCAATCTCATAGTGGTTTGCATTGTGTCCAAGGACGCCAAATGCTCCTCACGAGAGATTGAAGAGGAAGAGGTAGATGGAGGAGTATCTTCGGGAGGAGTTTCATTACCCTTATCCCCATCCATAGTAGCTCAAACTCTTAGGCGGTTAAGCCCTAATAAGAGACCACGCTCTGATACCAATTGATAGGATCGTATGAGCGACTAGAGGGAGGGGGGGTGAATAGGAGCTACCCAATAATTTTAATTCTTTTCTAGTTAGGGCTAGACAAGAAGGTAAATTCTCTAGATGTGATACTAAGTGAATTTACCTAGCGTGACAAGCAAGCTAGCAATAACAATATAAGTAAAGGTACAAGTAAAGGATAGAGGTCACCGCAATGGAGACACGAAGACACGAGGATGTATTCCCGTAGTTCCTTCCTTGTTACGGGAAGTACGTCTACGTTGGAGAGGTGTGGTGCCACAAAGGCCACCAACGCCACAAAGGCTCACCCTATTCTCCGGTGAACAAGCCACAAAGGCGAGTTCACGCTCCACTAAGCGATGCCCTTGAAGGCGGCACGACACCTTTACACAAAGTATTGGGGCAAGCTCCACAACTCAATTGGAGGCTCCCAATAGGCCCACCAAGCTCTTACACACAAAGTCAAGCTTGGGGGACGGCTTCTTCCGGCTAGAAATCTGATGAATCACACAAGTAACAAGCCCCTCATCAAAGAGAGGGGGGAAATCAAATCGCCTTGGTGGAAGTGTAGATCTAGGTCTTCTCCCTCAAATCCCAAAAGGGCTTTGAGTTCTATTGGCTAGGGAGAGAGAACTTGAGCTTTGAAGCTTTGGAACAATGGAGGAGAGAGAGTAGAAGCCGCAACCTTCACTTGGGGAAGAAGAAGGCTTTATATACTCCTCCTCGAAATGTAGCCGTTGCTGGTCGACTAGGGCCGGAGTCTCCGGCCAGGAGGGCCGGAGTCTCCGCCCTAAGTGACTCCAGGGCCGGAGTCTCCGGCCAGAGACAGAAGTCTCCGGCCCAACTCCGGCCTGGTCACTGCATAGACCAACTCCTTAGCAAACCCTAACCCAGCCAGAGAGACCGGAGTCTCCGGCCACTGGGACCGGAGTCTCCGCCCCACCCGGAGTCTCCGGCCAGAGACAAAAGTCTCCGGCCCAACTCCGGGCAGGTCTCTGCTTAGACCAACTGGGAGGATTGCTAGGGCGATACTCCTAGGCCGGAGTCTCCGGCCACCAGGGCCGGAGTCTCCGCCCTAGAAGTAGCAACAGCAGTACTTCGAGGATCCCCTCTCCACCAATTCCACCTTCGCGAAGCACCCTATAAGACCACTAAGCCCTAACTCCACTACTGGACTACGGGCTTCGATCTTTTCTTCCCTTTTTGGGTGAACCTCCGCGAGATTCTGAATTAACCTAGAAAATCTGCAGAACTTAAATAGAATGGTTAATTCACCAAATGTTGTTAACAAACACCAAAATACATTTATTAGGGAAATGCCCTTTCAAATAGGCTCCATGAACTGAGCATACTGCTTTTGAATGAAAATCCCTTTGTCACTTCCACTTTTGGCTAATTTCTGGACAAATCTTGTAAAGGAAATATCTTCAACAGGGGCAGTAGGGAGAGAAGATCCACTAGGGGCATTGGCAGCCAGAGCTTCCACCACTTCTGTGTGAACTGGCAGCAAGTCAGGATTTGGAGAACAAGAGTTGTTGGCAGCTAGATTAGGAGTGGACACAGGAGTATTAGCTTTCGAGTTGTCAGTTTCAACATCATCCATAACTTCTATACCCAGCATATGTCTCCTTCTATCAGCTTCAGAGAAATCACCAGCTTGTTGTCTACCTTGAACAGACATATTTTCTCCAGGCACCCTGGGTGGACCAGAATGAGAGCCAATATCAGTATTGGTCAGTCTTTGTCTTTTGGGAGTCCCCTGTTCCCCACCTCCATGGTTTTCTGTCAAAACTCCTATCTGGTTATTGGGCTGAGCAGCAGGTTCTGGCATTTCCCTTGTGAAGTGGAATTCATAAAAAGCTTTTCTGATTTCTTCAATTCTCTTATCTGGAACTAGGGTGATGTCTTGGCAACCAATTTTGACTCTGATATAGGAAAAATTCCTGAGGTAATTTTTATCCAGGGCAAGAGGCTTTCCTACCATGCTAGCAACATAATATGCAGTATACTTGCACCTGTACTTCATGGGAATTCCTGTAACTCTGAACCAAGCTTCCTCCATATAGGAAATTGGAGTAATATCACCATTCCATTTTACCAGCCTGATAATTGCACCTGGGACAGTCTTCATGAATAACTTGCCAAAGTGAGCCAACTCATCAATCGACTTTGCATTGGGGAACCTAGTTCTGAACTCTGTAGCAGACACTGATTTAGCAAAGAACTTCCAGTTAATATGCATAGAATCAGGCCACACATTGAACTCATGTTCAATGTCTTTGCAAGTAACATTTCCAGTTTCTATTGTGATATGAGCATAGTTCATCTGTTCCACAGGCTGAGCATCAGATTCAACTACTGGAATAGAAAAGAAGCCTTGACCAAAATCAGAACTACCATAATATGGAGCAATATATTCCCAGGGATCCTTTTGCTGACAAACTACCTCATGATGATTCCCTCCACATCTGAAACACCCAGCTATCTCGAACAGTTCATCATTTCTGTTTCTAAGAGTAGCCGAAGCAGCCGGAGGTACAAAAGACCCCGTCTGTTCCGGTGCAAGATTTGAAATCTGAGCGTTTTTCTCCACATGCTGAGCGGCAGGGGGAATGGATTGGACAACAGAAATAACCATGTTAGAAGATTCAGGAGCAGGAATCATATTCAGACTTACATCAGGAGCTCTGGTAGATGAAGCCGTCGGAGTTGGGCGAGCGTTCTGCATCTCCTGGCGATGAGCCCAGCGATCTCTGTTGCCGAATTCTTCCTCTTCATGCCTTCTCTTCTCCTGCAAAGCACGATCCCGGGCCAGGCGCTCCGTATTTCTGAGTGCCTCCAGGCGTCGCTCTTCATCGAGACGATTCCTCTTTTCCAGGCGATGGCGCTCCTCCGAGCGGAGCCGTTCTTGCTCTTGACGACGTCGCTCATCATCACGTCGGCGATCATCTTCCCGCTGCCACTCCTCCTGATGGCGCCTTTCATCTTCCCACCTCCGCTGCTCGTCACGGCGGTCGGCATCAGAGCCCACCCTCGGTCGAGGCCCGAAGTAGTTGCGCGGGGGCGACCGTCTACCCGGCGACCGCCGCGGTCCACCGAAGTGCCGATCCATCCTGGGAGACGACACCAGCACCTGCGCAAAAGATCGAAAATCCCCACCAAAGGTACCTTGCCAGATCTTGGGACCAGCTGGGGACGGCGATCTGGATCTGGGTGGCGGATCAGCGGGAACGAAGACTGCCCTCGCAAGATCGCCCGTGGCGGATCTAGATCTAGGGTTGAGTCGAATCGGCGTCTGCGGAAACCTCTCGCGTCGTTCGGGGACAAAAGTAGTGGAATAAACCTGGTTCGATCGGGGTCGATCCACCATAGCCGCATCGGTCGAGCCCAAAGGTCGAACCACACCGCAGACACGCGTCGCAGGCGGTACACGGTGGGGCAAGATCGGAAGGTGAGCGGCATGAAGCGGTCCCAAACAAATTTTGAAACCGAATTCAGTCAAAATTGCTCCAGATTTCATATCCAAATTTGAATCCAAATTTTTCAATCCAAGAACTGCTCCCGATGGACGCTGCAAAGAAATCTCGGAAGCATCACGAGAGAGGAAACCAATCTCGTTCCGGAGGAGGCAATCGTCGACCCACGAGAGGTGAGCCAACCACCTCGCATGATCACGTGCTCTCGCCGGCGGCGATCTAGGCTGAGACGGCGGTGGGATGCGGGGGGAGACGGTAGGGAGCTCTCGGTGGGTGACGTCATCTCTCAGTTACCGTGTATGCCCTTGCCGAACTTGGGGAGGAACGCTAGGATGACGAACTCATAGTTCCCGGACGAGCATCAATGTACAGTACGGTAATTGGATTCTTGAAACGTATCGAAAGCATGCGCGCACCGGTGCAAAAGAAATACATCTGGGACTGGTAAAACCATGCATGCTCCTGTCTCTCCGGTTCTGCCCATGCCTGGACATGGGTGCAGCAGTGAACAGTGGCGGGAAGTAGGCCGCAAAAGTTTGCCGTACAGCACCTGCCTGCCTGGCTGGCTACCGTCAGCCGGTCAGCACTCCGCCACTCCCCAGTCAGTACACAGTGACCTACACAAGGTAGGTACCTCTCCGTGAGATCCGCAGTTGGATTATTGGATGCACGCACACATCGGTCACTGTAGCACGACGACGACGGCGGATGTTGCCATCGCCGGTGAGGCGGCTGGTGACCCGTACGTACAGGCCATAGTAAAACGGCACGAGAGACAGGACCGTGACGCTCCAGTGAATGTGAGGTCCATGCTTGAGCTGTACTAGTATTTACTCGGATGTTGGATCGTATCATCGAAATCTCGACTCCTGAGGTCCATGGTACACGCCACGGCCGGCCACGGCCCACGGGAGAGGACCACGGCCGGTGCGCGCGGGCGCCGGCGTACGGCCTGTCGCCTCGTCCTGGACCTGGAGCAGCTGAACACGACGGGCAGCAGTCACGTCTTAACTCCGGCCGGATCCGATCTTGTCTTGTGCTCGTGCGTGCCCGGCCGCCGGCCGCCGGTCGCCGGGAGAATCTGGACCCGGTAGGAACGGGCGCGAGCGGACGAACAGTACCGGTAGCAGCTCGCATCGCACCTGCTGGCTAGTTAACTGCCACCCACCTTCAGCTGGTCAGTAGTCGGTAGAGTGGCGCTGGGCGCAGTTACATGTAGACATCGCCCACTGTAGATGGAGATCGAAGACGAAGACGCCCGCATCGTGGTGTCGTACGATTCGACAGTAGTACATGTGTGCTGTCCATGATCACCTTGTCGTGCTCACCACAGCTTGCTTCTCGTTCTCGGTATGGGACGCCTCGGATCAGTCTCATCGTCTCGACTCTGGAATAGCCCCCAACGGTCACACGCTCCAGTCAGGCCGACGAGCATCCCTGTCCCTGATGCGTCACTCTTCGCAAAACAGTGTCACGACGCAGACAGTCACACGATCGGTCAATTCTACGAAAAGCACAGCACAGGAGCTACACAGAGGTATATGCAACCGGCCAACGTTGACAAGCAAACTAAGACAAAAAAAAAACACTACTACTATACGTACCTATTTCATTCACTGGTTTCTCCAACATTATTGGTACACACACAAAAAAAAATGCAATGCGCATCGTAGGCAAAAAGAAAAAAAAACATTTCTCTCCGGTGAAGATCTTCAACCACGCTCAAGTCTCTGATCCCCACGTGAAACTATGCCTTCGTGTTCAGTGTAGAACTACAGAGAGGGACCCGGCAGATTCCAAAACGAGCGGTTCGTGCTCAATTTTGTGTACCAGGCTCATCGGAAGTCGGAACATGGGATGTTTTGCGAAAACAAGCATCCACCTTGCACATAATGGTATGCCTATTTCGTCTTGGTGTGAGAAAGCATAGATGATCGATCGGTTTGCAAAAAGTTCAGTTGGAGACAGTGGTTGGAGATGAGCACACAAATGGAGTCTCTCTTGTGTCTCAGCGCTCAAGGTGCCAAAGCGAGTAAAATAAGACTGCAACAGCTAGCTCCATGGACAGCGCTCATTGTAGGGGCGGATTTTTTTTTGTTGGTACAGTCATGTATATGCAAAATGATTCAATGCCAAGTTCTCACTTTGCTATTCTCAACAAAAAAAAAAAGTTCTCACTTTGCTCAAGAACCGAACAGCACCACCAGAGGCCCAGCCCAATTCGAGCAAGGGCCAAGACGTGCTAGGAAATACAACAGACACGGCAAATCTTCTCATCAGTGGCGGAGCTTGAAAGAAATTATTGGGTGGGCCAAACTAAAACAGAGCACAATTTTTTGTGTGAAATTGAGCATAGAAAGTTACTCAGCTGCATATCTCCTTTTGTTTTCAAAACCTAATCAATTGTTCTCCGATTGTCCTTGCGACCTTGCCCATGGTAGCTAATTTTTTGTAAACAGACCGTGGATTGAATTATTTGTGCTATCAAATTGCTAACAATAAGAAAATTTGTATTGAGAGAGAATAAAATGCACTGATTTTGCCCTGAAGTGATTTCGTAAAGTGAACTACCCTGTTAGTCTGTCACTTGTTTTAATGCGGTGCGCTATGTCTGGGGAGAAGTGGATCAGCTGGGGCCTGCGGGCTTGCACTTCACTTGCAGCAGTAAAATAGGAGAAGAAAGAAGACTAGAGGAGAGTCTGGGGCTTGGGGATTTGGGGTTGTGGCCTAGGCACCATGGTCCATGGCTGGCCCAACGTTGCAACTTGCCGCTGATCAGACAAAGTCCGGCAGGCCGGCCGCTTTAGTCACTGGATCAAGGAGTCGCCCTAACTAGCGCCATCGATGTGCTCCTGAGTCCTGACGAGCGGCCGAGGAGGAACAAGAATCGACGATTCAATGGTGAAGAAATGACCTGCCTCTCGTGTCTACTGGGCCGGTTTGAGTGGGCTTTGCACAGAGCAACATAGCAATTAAAAAAATCCCTATCCTGGGCTGGGCGGGCCATGGCCTGGTTTTGTTCTCACTAAGCTCCGCCAGTGCTTCTCATTATATCTACTTTCTCATTTCATCTTCTGGAAATTGCATATGTTTACATCTCAATTTTATACTACCTCAGTTCCAAAATATAATGTGTATATGTAGTCAAAAGTCAATATTTTTTTAATTTGACCAAGTTTATAGACTAAAATATGAACATCTACATTACTAAATAAATATCAATAGAATAATAGATTCGGATCCACCTATACTTCATATCCCCAAGAATGATGGTACCTCCAGACTTTATTTAAATCTGTGGCAACGCACAGGCACACTAAACCAGCGACGGATACAAATAGCATAAAGAAATGTAACCAACGTTTATTGAAAAAAGCAACACCAAAGATTTGGGACCAAAAGCGGTTAGCAGTGACGATTGAATAAGTTCCTTCAGCTTGAGTTGTGTTAAAAGCGCTGAAGGTATTTGCATCATCACCGTCCTCAGATAGTCCTAACTGGTAAAAAGTAACGAGTGAGAATATATACGAAAATTTCTGGAACATATAAAAAATACAGCCACAATGCAGAGAAAGTGCTAGTACTGTCTATAGGAACTACAAGCACTCACATGAGAGTAAATTTAAGATGTTTCCAAGAGGCTATTTTGAATCATGACAAACGACAGCAGATGGTTCTCCACAAACACAAAGGCCAAAGGTGAAATCGCTCATTACAGGAAAAACAACATATGGGTCCACCAGATTTCAACCATTAGCCTAGTATGATCATTTGTCCTTTTTCTCTTCAGCTAAAACTTATTTCGTCCAGCTATAGAGAAACTTATTGTCCATGCATGAGTGATGAACCTACTTGAAAAATATGTTTTTCTATAACACTCATCGACCAAGCTCCGCCACTGCTGGAAACTACAGCAATTTGCTGTTTGACCTGTTAGGTAGAAGATAGACATCCTCAGTTGATGCAATAAAATCCATGGATTTATGTTAATCTGGGGGAATTAGTTGGAGCGGAGCATCCTCTATTTTAGTTAGTCTTCCCCAGTTGATGCAAAATTGTAAATTGTATGTATGCAATGAACTATGATGCTTACGCGGTGGAAACAGATTCACCTCCGGCACCACTCCCTTCCTCCATCTACCGGATGGATTCCGCCGGGTCCTCGCTGTGGGCGGCCTGGTCCTCTTTCGTTTCCGCAGCCGAAAAACCTTCGTCGGAGCTCCTTCCCGGTGAAGTCCGCGAAGAAGTTGAGGCCGTGGTACGAGTAGCGCTCGGCGTCGGGGTCGATGCGGCGACCTTCGATGCGGCGGCGGTTTGCCTTGAAAACGGCGTAGCGGTGCTCCTCCTCGCCGGTGGAGGTGTAGGTCTTGTTGTACCTGGCCTTCCACTCCACGAACATATGGCGGGCCTTCTCCTCCTCTCGCCTCTCCCCGTACGACACGATCGACATGTACGCCGTCGCCAGCGACAACACCAGCAGAAGAGCAGCCGCCGCTGCCATGACAGTCGTGGACCTCCTCATCTCCGCAACCACGAGGGCCAACGACGGCGAAGGTTTGGGGATTAGATCTGTGGCTCTCTTCAGTCTTCACCGTGGAGCATGGAGGATGGTGTATATTGGGGGAATGATGGATGGCCCATGCTAGGCCAGTAAATCCCGTGAAAACAAGTTACAGCGGCCCAATTCCGACCTGCGCCTCTGCATGGAGTTAGAACGAAGGTCTTTTCATGGCACTGGCAGCCGCCGGCATTGCTGCGGAGCCGTCCTCGAACCTTCCCGTGATGAGTGTTCACCGAGGCGTACCAGAATCTTCTGGGGACGATTGAGAACAGAGAGCATGGCATCGACCTGGGAGCTCTCAACATTCAGGCACATGATCTTGAGAGTCTTGATGGGCTTTTCACTGAAGAAGAAGTATGGGGCGTGATAAAGGAAATGCCCTCTGATCGTGCGCCGGGCCCGGATGGATTTAATGGGGCGTTTTACCAGGCGGCGTGGCCGGTTATTAAGGGAGACGTTAGGCCTTCTACAATGCGTCGTTTCCAAGCGCTGTATCTTGCTAAGAAATGGGCATGTAAGCTACAGCTATCCCAGTGCATCGTTTCTAATCGTTGTATCTACGTCAGATCAATTTGTGGCATAGTTATACTATAGTTTACTTTGTGGCCTGATTAATTGTGGTGGACTCATCCTATGGGATGGATGTGCAGCAGCCTCCAAGGGGTGCAGGAGGGAGGCAGGACTGAAGCTTGGCGCATGGGATGGATTTTGCCAGGTTTTTTGTCACCACTTTTGGTGCAAAATTTACGAAAGACCACCACTTTACGTTTGCGGGACAAAATCCCACCATATTTTGCCAGGTTTTTTGCCAAACGCGCTAAAACTCAATTTGAGGCAATTTGACAGCCGTGCTGACATCCCGACCCCACCATAGTGCCGACGTGGCAATGTCGGGACGAAGCGGGTCGCCCGTTAGCGAGGTGGGGCCCACTCCGCAGTTGGTCGAGATGGTCGAGCCCGACCAGTTAGGGTTCAGTTTCCCCTCGCGTCTAGCGTTGCCTTGTCCCGATGGCGGCGCGCAATCTCGGCGACGGAGAAGCAGGTGGCGGCGGCGCAGCTGCCGGCGCCGGAGGGGATTGTCCGAGAGGCGGCGGCGGTGGTGGTGTGGATGCGCCTTCCGGCGAAGGGCAGATGGCAGGCTACTCGTTCTCGCCGGCGCGGCCCTCTGCGACGCAGTCAGATGCGCCGGAGCTCTGGACGGAGCTCTCGCCGGAGATGAGGGCGGCGACGGCTTTCGCTCGGGCCGTGCTGACCTCACCGGCGAAGAGCAGCCACCGGTGGGCAAGCTCATTCGGCGCAATTGAGTAAGTAGTTCTCTCCCTCGTTTTTATTTTTTAAATCTAGATCTCTCTGTTAATTGCATTACATTCTGGATGAACAAGCAACAGAAATCTAGATCTCTCTGTTATTTTCATATGTACTTCATATATTTTAATCTCCCTGTTAGTGTGTGAACATCTCTGTCAATGACTGCATTTAGGAGTACATCTCTGTCAGTTTCTAGCATTTAGGTACAAATTTGCACCAAATACTAATAATGAAAATAAATTACATGTAGTTTGGATGATGAAGTCTGGGAGATTAGGTTTAATTTCCCTGGTCAAGATAACTTGGAGAGAACCTTGTCCAGATCAGATATAACAGTGTTAAATCTGCTAGCTTTGCTAGAAGGACATGGTTATGGAATAAGAGATTACATGTACTACATAAAAGAAAAAGGCAAAGGGAAGAAAGGAATGGAGATTATTGATAGTATGCAGAAGATTGAGGAGATGCTGGAATTATATGACAGTGATAAGGTTCTGAATATTACAGTAATCAAGCACAAGTCTGCATGGCCAGTTGGACTGAACACTGAAGAAGATGGAGGGAATGCAGTGATTGAGGAGCCTGTTGTTTTGTCAGTTGATGCTAAGGGGGTCACTTATATATCTGAAGATGATGAAGACAAAGAAGATCTAGTTCCTGTTGCAATTGACTACACCGATGTGCTATACATTGGCACACAACAGTCTTGCAACATGAAGAAGAAGAAGGGAAAAGAAGTAATTGCTGTGGATGACATAGAAGGAGACGTGCAAGATGTGTTTTCCAGTGAAGATGAAGATTTATATTTCAATACTGGTGAGTACAGACCAGAACTTAGAGCTGAAGAGCGAGCCAGAGGTATAGCAGCTGAACTAGAATTAATCCAGAAGCTAAGGAAGCAGAAGAAGGAAGCAGAGATGAGGCCTGAAGATGCAGATATACTAGAGAAGCTAGCTGAGCAGAAGAAGCAGAGAGAGGATCCATTTCTGCACTTTGAAGGGGACACTAATGTTGAAGAATTATTTGAAGAAGAAGAAGAATCAGAAGTAGAAGAAATCCCAGATGCTGAGTACTTTTAGGAGAAGAAAAAGCAGAAGCCAGCAAGGCCTGGCCCTACTAGTAGCTCTCATTATGAGGAGGTAAAAGTTGAAGATAAATATTTCATGCCCACATCTGATGAGGAGAGCAGTCCAGATGAGCTAGGTGACAGTGAAGATGATGGGTTTGTGCCAAGATTTGTACTGCCTAATGGAAGGAAGAGGAAGTTGAAGAAAATAAAGAAAAGAGTTTGGTATGATGAGGGTAGGGCAGACCCACATGAGCAGATGGCATTGAAAGTATGCTTCACTGATGTTTATCAGTTTAGGAGGGCACTGAGGACATTTCACATAGCCCAGCTCAGGAACTTTGCATATTGGAGGAACAACAGTGATAGGATAATAGTGCACTGCAGTGAGAGAAAGAAAGGGTGCCCTTTCTACATGACTGCTTCAAAAATAGCACATGAAGAGACATTTTGCATCAGAAAAATGAGAGGGCAGCACACTTGCATTGCCCATGGAGAGAACACCAAGGTAACCATTGATTGGGTTGCTAAGGAGTCTGAGCAGGCAGTCAGAAGCAATCCTAATACCACTGTTGACACACTAATAGACAATGCAAAGCACAAGTGGGGTATAGAGATTCCTAAGAGCAAAGCTTATAGGGCCAGGATGAAGGCTTTCCAAGTTGTCATGGGAGACCAGAGGGCTCAGTACACTAGAATGAGGGATTATTTGCAGGCAGTTATTGATAGTAATCCTGGCAGTAGGTGCATTGTGACAACAAGACATCTAGTGGAGCATCCAAGTCCTACCCCTAGGTTCCATGGGTTATTTTTCTGTCTAAATGCTTCAAAGGAAGGCTTTCTTAATGGGTGCAGACCATTCATAGGTAATCTCTTCCATATTTTGCTTTCTATTTCAAGTTTCTATATTTCCTTGCATGTTTGCTGATTAAAAATAATTGCATTGCAGGGGTTGATGGTTGTTTCATTAAACTATCAACTGGCCAACAGATTCTTGCTGCCACAGGTAGAGATGGAAATAACAATATATTTCCAATTGCCTTTGGTGTGGTTGACAAAGAGAAAACTAGCAGTTGGACATGGTTTCTCACTCAGCTGAAATGCTGCATTGGGGAAGCCTCCAAATTTGGACCCTACACAATTATTTCAGATAGGCAGAAGGTTAGCACTGATTTTGTGCACTCCTTATTTTTCCTCCTTGCAACATGCACTGAAATTATGTTCAATACTGGCCAGCACTGAAATTTCTGAATTTATTTAATTTCAGGGCCTCCTAAAAGTTGTGTCACAGGTTTTCCCCACTTCTCCACAGAGATATTGTTTGAGGCATATATATGCCAATTTTCAAACAGCAGGTTTCAGAGGAGCAGAGCTCAAGAAGCACATGGATTCTGCAAGTTATGCATACACCAAGAATGAACATGACCAAGCTATGAATGCTCTGAAGGCAGACTGTGAGGAAGCATACAACTGGTTAGTGCAAATTCCAGTTCATACTTGGGCTAGGCATGCTTTTGATACCACATGCAAGACAGACCTTGTTGTCAACAACTTGAGTGAGGTGTTCAATAAAATGATTCTTGATGTGAGGAACAAGCCCATTAGGACCATGATAGAAGGAATCAGGAACAAACTGATGGTAAAGTACAGTGGGACAAGAGCTAAGGCAGAGGACACTAGATGGGAGATTACACCACACTTTACTGAGAAATTGGAGGAGGCAAAGAAATGGTCCAGGGTTTGCACTGCTAAGAACTGTGAGGTTGGACTGTGGCAAGTGACCAGCACCAGAAGGAACTGTGCAGTAGACCTCAGAGCACACACTTGCTCCTGCAGGAAATGGGATGTAACTGGGATTCCATGCAACCATGCTATTTCTGCCATTATGAAAGTCAAGCAACACCCTGAGGACTATGTGCATGCATTCTTCAAGAAACCTATGTACAAAGAGGCTTGCAAGCATGTTGTGTACCCTGTCCCAGGCCCAGATGATTGGACTAAGAGTGATACACCAGACATAGAACCACCTGTCTTCAGAGAGAAGCCAGGAAGAAAGCAAGTTAACAGAAGGAAGGGAGCATTTGAAGTGCCAGCACCAAGAGACACATCTAGGATGGGGACTATTAGCTGCAACAACTGTGGTTTAGCAGGTCACAGGTACACAACATGCTCTGTACCTTTGAAGCCAGGGCTTCAAGTTAGAAAGGAGAACCACAAGGTGTGCTTCTTTCCCATCTTCTACTTTCTGCAAAGTAACATGTGTTCTTACTCAGAAACTGCATTTTATCTGTCACTCTAGGGTACAAGGGCTGTGGATGATGGCTGCACTTCATCTGCACCTGCACCATCTGCACCTGCACCATCTGCACCAGCACCAGCAGCCAGAGCAAGAGCTCCAGCACCATCTGCACCTCCAGCACCATCTGCACCAGCACCATCTGCACCAGCACCAGCAGCCAGAGCAAGAGCTCCAGCACCATCTGCACCTCCAGCACCATCTGCACCAGCATCCAGAGCAAGAGCTCCAGCAGCATCTGCACCTGCAGCCAGAGCAAGGGCTCCAGCACCATCTGCACCTGCAGCCAGAGCATCTGCACCTTTTTCTGCACCAAGAACATGCACTGATGCTGCAGATTCAGCTTCTACTGCAAGAAGAAGTGGAAGGAAAAGGTTGCTCACAGGAAAGATGAAAGGGTACCTCACTGCTGGGAAGTTCACCTACAAGAAGACTCCACCTGATGCACCTGATGCACCTGATGCATAACTACTTTGTGATGTAATCTGAAGACTATGGTACTTTCATGCTTGTGTGCTTGAGACTTGAATGCTTGAGACCTGATGTGTGCTTGAGACTATGCTTTAGACTGTCTGTTATTATGTGTTGAGATTATGAATTTGTCCTTTCGAATTTGTTTGAGACTAAGTCATTATGTGTTGAGATTATGAATTTGTCCTTTTGAAAATGTTTGAGACTAAGTAAATATGTGTTGAGACTATGAATGACATGTTTATCATATATGTTCATTTTAGGGTTGTCGAGAACCGTCGAGGGGTCTCGACAACCTATATGCTATCAAATATGTTTAGGTTAGGTGTCGAGAACCGTCGAGGGGTCTCGACAACCTAGATGCTATCATACAAGTTCATTTTAGGGTTGTCGAGAACCGTCGAGGGGTCATAAGTCATACATGACCTAATTCAATTTCATATAATAAATCAACAATATCACAAATATCAGCACAAACAGCATGACTTAACACATTTCATAATCCACAACAGACAGTACTATATTTAGGTCCAAATTCACCACTGATATAGGTACACAAACTCACATACAAGTTCTAATTAACCATTACAATAATTTAAGATCCAGAACATGAACAGTACTGCATTTCTACATAATGCACTACTCAACATCAGCACATATCTGCTTGATCATCTTCAGCTTCTCCTTGTTAGCTCCAAATTGCTGGAACAGGTCATGCAAAGTGTACTCAAGTTTTTTCTTCTCTTCCTTCAGATTTTCCTTCTCCTTCTCCAAATTTTTCCTCCTCAACACCACCATTTCTTCATCATGTTTCTTACTGTCCTGCAGAATTGCTAATTCAGCTTTTAATTTCTTCACCTCCTCTTCCAGTCCAACATTCACAGCCTGCAGCTTCTCCTCATTGATGGACTTCCTCTTCTCATCATTGTACTTGGCATAATTTTTCTCCATAACATCTCTCTCTGTCCTGTCCATGAATTTCTGCACATCATCCATCAAACTTGCATACTTCTGGTCCACCTTTCTCTTCTCTTCAGCCACTTGCTTGATCACCTTACCATGTTCAATCATCTCATCCAACCTTGCACTGCTGGTATCATTATACATGGTCCACAACTTGGCTAGTGCATTTTTCAGTGGTTGTGGCCACTCAGGATCTAACCAAGTCATAAATCCACAATTCTCAACTTCCTGCATAATAATCAGAAAATATACATGCATTCTTCAGAAAGACTGCCAACTTATTATAACCAATATTATGTCACTGGATTTATTCATTCATTACTAATACTTACTTATCAAGCAAAAAAGACTATTTACTGATTTCAGAACTTAACACATTGGATTTATTCATGCATTGCTAATATTTACTTATCTAGCAAAGATACTCAACACTACATAATTATAAACAATATGCTAAATAAGGAACAATAAAGAAAGACTATTTACTGCTTTGAGAACTTAACACAATGAATTAATTTGACAGCCAACACATCTACAATTCCAAAAATAATGCAAATTCAGTAAATTGACTTACATCCTGCACTGAACACATATAGAATCTTCGGCCAGTGTTCCATCCTTCAAAAGCAACGCGCTTCAGCGGCTCACGACCATGGGTGGCGCACACCTCCGGGCACCCAACAGCCAACCCATAGAACGTGGGGTCGTCGGTGGTATCGGGACAGTAGTCCATGGGCGTCAACAACTAAATCAACAGGAAATCAAGAGAAATGTGCTTGAATCGAGCTTGAATCGAAACAAAATCCAGAAATCCCCAAATGTACCAGCAAACCCTAACCCTAAATCGACTAGCTTACCCCTAGCAATGGCCGCGGAGTCGTCGACGAGCCCTCGCCGTCCCCCCAGCTGGGCATTGGAACGACCGGCGGCGGCGACAGCACGCAGCGGCGGCTGCTACGGTTTCGGCGGCGGCAATGGCGCGGCGGTGGCAGTGTCGGGTGCAGCTCAACGCGAGGGGAAACTGAACCCTAACTGGTCGGGCTCGACCATCTTGACCACTGCGGAGTGGGCCCCACCTCTACGGCTAACGGGCGAGCACCCGCTTCGTCCCGACATTGCCACGTCGGCACTATGGTGGGGTCAGGATGTCAGCACGACTGTCAAATTGCCTCAAATTGAGTTTTAGCGTGTTTGGCAAAAAACCTGGCAAAATCTGGTGGGATTTTGTCCCGCAAACGTAAAGTGGTGGTCTTTCGTAAATTTTGCACCAAAAGTGGTGGTTTTATGCTATTAACTCATATTGGGGGAATGATGGATGGCCCATGCTAGGCCAGTAAATCCCGTGAAAACAAGTTACAGCGGCCCAATACCGACCTGCGCCTCTGCATGGAGTTAGAACGAAGGTCTTTTCATGGCACTGGCAGCCGCCGGCATTGCTGCGGAGCCGTCCTCGAACCTTCCCGTGATGAGTGTTCACCGAGGCGTACCCGAATCTTCTGGGGACGATTGAGAACAGAGAGCATGGCATCGACCTGGGAGCTCTCAACATTCAGGCACATGATCTTGAGAGTCTTGATGGGCTTTTCACTGAAGAAGAAGTATGGGGCGTGATAAAGGAAATGCCCTCTGATCGTGCGCCGGGCCCGGATGGATTTAATGGGGCGTTTTACCAGGCGGCGTGGCCGGTTATTAAGGGAGACGTTAGGCCTTCTACAATGCGTCGTTTCCAAGCGCTGTATCTTGCTAAGAAATGGGCATGTAAGCTACAGCTATCCCAGTGCATCGTTTCTAATCGTTGTATCTACGCCAGATCAATTTGTGGCATAGTTATACTATAGTTTACTTTGTGGCCTGATTAATTGTGGTGGACTCATCCTATGGGATGGATGTGCAGCAGCCTCCAAGGGGTGCAGGAGGGAGGCAGGACTGAAGCTTGGCGCATGGGATGGATTTTGCCAGGTTTTTTGCCACCACTTTTGGTGCAAAATTTACGAAAGACCACCACTTTACGTTTGCGGGACAAAATCCCACCATATTTTGCCAGGTTTTTTGCCAAATGCGCTAAAACTCAATTTGAGGCAATTTGACAGCCGTGCTGACATCCCGACCCCACCATAGTGCCGACGTGGCAATGTCGGGACGAAGCGGGTCGCCCGTTAGCGAGGTGGGGCCCACTCCGCAGTTGGTCGAGATGGTCGAGCCCGACCAGTTAGGGTTCAGTTTCCCCTCGCGTCTAGCGTTGCCTTGTCCCGATGGCGGCGCGCAATCTCGGCGACGGAGAAGCAGGTGGCGGCGGCGCAGCTGCCGGCGCCGGAGGGGATTGTCCGAGAGGCGGCGGCGGTGGTGGTGTGGATGCGCCTTCCGGCGAAGGGCAGATGGCAGGCTACTCGTTCTCGCCGGCGCGGCCCTCTGCGACGCAGTCAGATGCGCCGGAGCTCTGGACGGAGCTCTCGCCGGAGATGAGGGCGGCGACGGCTTTCGCTCGGGCCGTGCTGACCTCACCGGCGAAGAGCAGCCACCGGTGGGCAAGCTCATTCGGCGCAATTGAGTAAGTAGTTCTCTCCCTCGTTTTTATTTTTTAAATCTAGATCTCTCTGTTAATTGCATTACATTCTGGATGAACAAGCAACAGAAATCTAGATCTCTCTGTTATTTTCATATGTACTTCATATATTTTAATCTCCCTGTTAGTGTGTGAACATCTCTGTCAATGACTGCATTTAGGAGTACATCTCTGTCAGTTTCTAGCATTTAGGTACAAATTTGCACCAAATACTAATAATGAAAATAAATTACATGTAGTTTGGATGATGAAGTCTGGGAGATTAGGTTTAATTTCCCTGGTCAAGATAACTTGGAGAGAACCTTGTCCAGATCAGATATAACAGTGTTAAATCTGCTAGCTTTGCTAGAAGGACATGGTTATGGAATAAGAGATTACATGTACTACATAAAAGAAAAAGGCAAAGGGAAGAAAGGAATGGAGATTATTGATAGTATGCAGAAGATTGAGGAGATGCTGGAATTATATGACAGTGATAAGGTTCTGAATATTACAGTAATCAAGCACAAGTCTGCATGGCCAGTTGGACTGAACACTGAAGAAGATGGAGGGAATGCAGTGATTGAGGAGCCTGTTGTTTTGTCAGTTGATGCTAAGGGGGTCACTTATATATCTGAAGATGATGAAGACAAAGAAGATCTAGTTCCTGTTGCAATTGACTACACCGATGTGCTATACATTGGCACACAACAGTCTTGCAACATGAAGAAGAAGAAGGGAAAAGAAGTAATTGCTGTGGATGACATAGAAGGAGACGTGCAAGATGTGTTTTCCAGTGAAGATGAAGATTTATATTTCAATACTGGTGAGTACAGACCAGAACTTAGAGCTGAAGAGCGAGCCAGAGGTATAGCAGCTGAACTAGAATTAATCCAGAAGCTAAGGAAGCAGAAGAAGGAAGCAGAGATGAGGCCTGAAGATGCAGATATACTAGAGAAGCTAGCTGAGCAGAAGAAGCAGAGAGAGGATCCATTTCTGCACTTTGAAGGGGACACTAATGTTGAAGAATTATTTGAAGAAGAAGAAGAATCAGAAGTAGAAGAAATCCCAGATGCTGAGTACTTTTAGGAGAAGAAAAAGCAGAAGCCAGCAAGGCCTGGCCCTACTAGTAGCTCTCATTATGAGGAGGTAAAAGTTGAAGATAAATATTTCATGCCCACATCTGATGAGGAGAGCAGTCCAGATGAGCTAGGTGACAGTGAAGATGATGGGTTTGTGCCAAGATTTGTACTGCCTAATGGAAGGAAGAGGAAGTTGAAGAAAATAAAGAAAAGAGTTTGGTATGATGAGGGTAGGGCAGACCCACATGAGCAGATGGCATTGAAAGTATGCTTCACTGATGTTTATCAGTTTAGGAGGGCACTGAGGACATTTCACATAGCCCAGCTCAGGAACTTTGCATATTGGAGGAACAACAGTGATAGGATAATAGTGCACTGCAGTGAGAGAAAGAAAGGGTGCCCTTTCTACATGACTGCTTCAAAAATAGCACATGAAGAGACATTTTGCATCAGAAAAATGAGAGGGCAGCACACTTGCATTGCCCATGGAGAGAACACCAAGGTAACCATTGATTGGGTTGCTAAGGAGTCTGAGCAGGCAGTCAGAAGCAATCCTAATACCACTGTTGACACACTAATAGACAATGCAAAGCACAAGTGGGGTATAGAGATTCCTAAGAGCAAAGCTTATAGGGCCAGGATGAAGGCTTTCCAAGTTGTCATGGGAGACCAGAGGGCTCAGTACACTAGAATGAGGGATTATTTGCAGGCAGTTATTGATAGTAATCCTGGCAGTAGGTGCATTGTGACAACAAGACATCTAGTGGAGCATCCAAGTCCTACCCCTAGGTTCCATGGGTTATTTTTCTGTCTAAATGCTTCAAAGGAAGGCTTTCTTAATGGGTGCAGACCATTCATAGGTAATCTCTTCCATATTTTGCTTTCTATTTCAAGTTTCTATATTTCCTTGCATGTTTGCTGATTAAAAATAATTGCATTGCAGGGGTTGATGGTTGTTTCATTAAACTATCAACTGGCCAACAGATTCTTGCTGCCACAGGTAGAGATGGAAATAACAATATATTTCCAATTGCCTTTGGTGTGGTTGACAAAGAGAAAACTAGCAGTTGGACATGGTTTCTCACTCAGCTGAAATGCTGCATTGGGGAAGCCTCCAAATTTGGACCCTACACAATTATTTCAGATAGGCAGAAGGTTAGCACTGATTTTGTGCACTCCTTATTTTTCCTCCTTGCAACATGCACTGAAATTATGTTCAATACTGGCCAGCACTGAAATTTCTGAATTTATTTAATTTCAGGGCCTCCTAAAAGCTGTGTCACAGGTTTTCCCCACTTCTCCACAGAGATATTGTTTGAGGCATATATATGCCAATTTTCAAACAGCAGGTTTCAGAGGAGCAGAGCTCAAGAAGCACATGGATTCTGCAAGTTATGCATACACCAAGAATGAACATGACCAAGCTATGAATGCTCTGAAGGCAGACTGTGAGGAAGCATACAACTGGTTAGTGCAAATTCCAGTTCATACTTGGGCTAGGCATGCTTTTGATACCACATGCAAGACAGACCTTGTTGTCAACAACTTGAGTGAGGTGTTCAATAAAATGATTCTTGATGTGAGGAACAAGCCCATTAGGACCATGATAGAAGGAATCAGGAACAAACTGATGGTAAAGTACAGTGGGACAAGAGCTAAGGCAGAGGACACTAGATGGGAGATTACACCACACTTTACTGAGAAATTGGAGGAGGCAAAGAAATGGTCCAGGGTTTGCACTGCTAAGAACTGTGAGGTTGGACTGTGGCAAGTGACCAGCACCAGAAGGAACTGTGCAGTAGACCTCAGAGCACACACTTGCTCCTGCAGGAAATGGGATGTAACTGGGATTCCATGCAACCATGCTATTTCTGCCATTATGAAAGTCAAGCAACACCCTGAGGACTATGTGCATGCATTCTTCAAGAAACCTATGTACAAAGAGGCTTGCAAGCATGTTGTGTACCCTGTCCCAGGCCCAGATGATTGGACTAAGAGTGATACACCAGACATAGAACCACCTGTCTTCAGAGAGAAGCCAGGAAGAAAGCAAGTTAACAGAAGGAAGGGAGCATTTGAAGTGCCAGCACCAAGAGACACATCTAGGATGGGGACTATTAGCTGCAACAACTGTGGTTTAGCAGGTCACAGGTACACAACATGCTCTGTACCTTTGAAGCTAGGGCTTCAAGTTAGAAAGGAGAACCACAAGGTGTGCTTCTTTCCCATCTTCTACTTTCTGCAAAGTAACATGTGTTCTTACTCAGAAACTGCATTTTATCTGTCACTCTAGGGTACAAGGGCTGTGGATGATGGCTGCACTTCATCTGCACCTGCACCATCTGCACCTGCACCATCTGCACCAGCACCAGCAGCCAGAGCAAGAGCTCCAGCACCATCTGCACCTCCAGCACCATCTGCACCAGCACCATCTGCACCAGCACCAGCAGCCAGAGCAAGAGCTCCAGCACCATCTGCACCTCCAGCACCATCTGCACCAGCATCCAGAGCAAGAGCTCCAGCAGCATCTGCACCTGCAGCCAGAGCAAGGGCTCCAGCACCATCTGCACCTGCAGCCAGAGCATCTGCACCTTTTTCTGCACCAAGAACATGCACTGATGCTGCAGATTCAGCTTCTACTGCAAGAAGAAGTGGAAGGAAAAGGTTGCTCACAGGAAAGATGAAAGGGTACCTCACTGCTGGGAAGTTCACCTACAAGAAGACTCCACCTGATGCACCTGATGCACCTGATGCATAACTACTTTGTGATGTAATCTGAAGACTATGGTACTTTCATGCTTGTGTGCTTGAGACTTGAATGCTTGAGACCTGATGTGTGCTTGAGACTATGCTTTAGACTGTCTGTTATTATGTGTTGAGATTATGAATTTGTCCTTTCGAATTTGTTTGAGACTAAGTCATTATGTGTTGAGATTATGAATTTGTCCTTTTGAAAATGTTTGAGACTAAGTAAATATGTGTTGAGACTATGAATGACATGTTTATCATATATGTTCATTTTAGGGTTGTCGAGAACCGTCGAGGGGTCTCGACAACCTATATGCTATCAAATATGTTTAGGTTAGGTGTCGAGAACCGTCGAGGGGTCTCGACAACCTAGATGCTATCATACAAGTTCATTTTAGGGTTGTCGAGAACCGTCGAGGGGTCATAAGTCATACATGACCTAATTCAATTTCATATAATAAATCAACAATATCACAAATATCAGCACAAACAGCATGACTTAACACATTTCATAATCCACAACAGACAGTACTATATTTAGGTCCAAATTCACCACTGATATAGGTACACAAACTCACATACAAGTTCTAATTAACCATTACAATAATTTAAGATCCAGAACATGAACAGTACTGCATTTCTACATAATGCACTACTCAACATCAGCACATATCTGCTTGATCATCTTCAGCTTCTCCTTGTTAGCTCCAAATTGCTGGAACAGGTCATGCAAAGTGTACTCAAGTTTTTTCTTCTCTTCCTTCAGATTTTCCTTCTCCTTCTCCAAATTTTTCCTCCTCAACACCACCATTTCTTCATCATGTTTCTTACTGTCCTGCAGAATTGCTAATTCAGCTTTTAATTTCTTCACCTCCTCTTCCAGTCCAACATTCACAGCCTGCAGCTTCTCCTCATTGATGGACTTCCTCTTCTCATCATTGTACTTGGCATAATTTTTCTCCATAACATCTCTCTCTGTCCTGTCCATGAATTTCTGCACATCATCCATCAAACTTGCATACTTCTGGTCCACCTTTCTCTTCTCTTCAGCCACTTGCTTGATCACCTTACCATGTTCAATCATCTCATCCAACCTTGCACTGCTGGTATCATTATACATGGTCCACAACTTGGCTAGTGCATTTTTCAGTGGTTGTGGCCACTCAGGATCTAACCAAGTCATAAATCCACAATTCTCAACTTCCTGCATAATAATCAGAAAATATACATGCATTCTTCAGAAAGACTGCCAACTTATTATAACCAATATTATGTCACTGGATTTATTCATTCATTACTAATACTTACTTATCAAGCAAAAAAGACTATTTACTGATTTCAGAACTTAACACATTGGATTTATTCATGCATTGCTAATATTTACTTATCTAGCAAAGATACTCAACACTACATAATTATAAACAATATGCTAAATAAGGAACAATAAAGAAAGACTATTTACTGCTTTGAGAACTTAACACAATGAATTAATTTGACAGCCAACACATCTACAATTCCAAAAATAATGCAAATTCAGTAAATTGACTTACATCCTGCACTGAACACATATAGAATCTTCGGCCAGTGTTCCATCCTTCAAAAGCAACGCGCTTCAGCGGCTCACGACCATGGGTGGCGCACACCTCCGGGCACCCAACAGCCAACCCATAGAACGTGGGGTCGTCGGTGGTATCGGGACAGTAGTCCATGGGCGTCAACAACTAAATCAACAGGAAATCAAGAGAAATGTGCTTGAATCGAGCTTGAATCGAAACAAAATCCAGAAATCCCCAAATGTACCAGCAAACCCTAACCCTAAATCGACTAGCTTACCCCTAGCAATGGCCGCGGAGTCGTCGACGAGCCCTCGCCGTCCCCCCAGCTGGGCATTGCAACGACCGGCGGCGGCGACAGCACGCAGCGGCGGCTGCTACGGTTTCGGCGGCGGCAATGGCGCGGCGGTGGCAGTGTCGGGTGCAGCTCAACGCGAGGGGAAACTGAACCCTAACTGGTCGGGCTCGACCATCTTGACCACTGCGGAGTGGGCCCCACCTCTACGGCTAACGGGCGAGCACCCGCTTCGTCCCGACATTGCCACGTCGGCACTATGGTGGGGTCAGGATGTCAGCACGACTGTCAAATTGCCTCAAATTGAGTTTTAGCGTGTTTGGCAAAAAACCTGGCAAAATCTGGTGGGATTTTGTCCCGCAAACGTAAAGTGGTGGTCTTTCGTAAATTTTGCACCAAAAGTGGTGGTTTTATGCTATTAACTCATATTGGGGGAATGATGGATGGCCCATGCTAGGCCAGTAAATCCCGTGAAAACAAGTTACAGCGGCCCAATACCGACCTGCACCTCTGCATGGAGTTAGAACGAAGGTCTTTTCATGGCACTGGCAGCCGCCGGCATTGCTGCGGAGCCGTCCTCGAACCTTCCCGTGATGAGTGTTCACCGAGGCGTACCCGAATCTTCTGGGGACGATTGAGAACAGAGAGCATGGCATCGACCTGGGAGCTCTCAACATTCAGGCACATGATCTTGAGAGTCTTGATGGGCTTTTCACTGAAGAAGAAGTATGGGGCGTGATAAAGGAAATGCCCTCTGATCGTGCGCCGGGCCCGGATGGATTTAATGGGGCGTTTTATCAGGCGGCGTGGCCGGTTATTAAGGGAGACGTTAGGCCTTCTACAATGCGTCGTTTCCAAGCGCTGTATCTTGCGAAGAAATGGGCATGTAAGCTACAGCTATCCCAGTGCATCGTTTCTAATCGTTGTATCTACGTCAGATCAATTTGTGGCATAGTTATACTATAGTTTACTTTGTGGCCTGATTAATTGTGGTGGACTCATCCTATCGGATGGATGTGCAACAGCCTCCAAGGGGTGCAGGAGGGAGGCAGGACTGAAGCTTGGCGCATGGGATGGATTCTTCAATTAATTCCATCTCGGGTCACACGCTAAGAGTCGTTTCTCTGCTAAGCTACAGCTACCCTCTCTCTCCTAATTAACTATCATGCCACGTTGGATTATTTCCTATGATTTCGCGCTAAGGTACGCGCGTTGGGGATGGCCCTATGGCTGGTTTGCTCAAACTGGCAGTGGGCAATGGAAGGGGCTTTGCCAGATTAAATCGCGCTCTAATTACCTTAATTCCCAAGAGACAAGATGCTTTAGAGGTGGGGGATTACCTTAATTGGTCCGATCAGTTTAGTACACAGCTTCTCCAAGCTCTTTTCCAAAATTCTTGCTAACAGATTGAGGCCAAGACTTGGGGAATTGATCAGCGCCAATCAATCAGCTTTTATTAAGGGAAGAAGCCTGCATGACAATTTTGTTCTGGTTAGGCAAGTCGCGAGGAAAATCAACCAGAGGCGCTCAAGAGGTGTACTGCTCAAGTTTGATATATCGCGAGCTTTTTATACGATCTTTTGGAGTTTTCTGTTCCAGGTCCTGGAGCGATTGGGTTTCAGTCAACTTTTCAGGAATTGGCTCGCTATCTTGCTACGTTCGGCCTCCAGTAAAGTTGTCGTGAACGGGACTCCAGGGGCGAGCATACAGCAGAGACGTGGGGTGCGTCAAGGGGATCCCACATCGCCCATGTTGTTCGCAGCCGGGATGGAGGTTCTGATGGCCACGATCTCCAAAGCAGTTCAGGACCAGATCTTTTCGAGGCTTGCTGGAATTTCTCCCCTATAGAGAATTTCTTTGTATGCTAATGACATTGTGGTGTTCATCAAGCCAGAGGAACATGAGCTTAGGGCGATCAGAGAAACAGCGACTTTAATTCGAGGGGAAGAAGAGGATGAGACTATAGTGAGATCGACCCTTGGCTGTGAAATTGCAAAGTTTCCAATCAAATACTTAGGGCTGAATTTGGCACGACGCCCTCTAACCAAAGGTGAATGGCAACCGGCCCTAGACAAAGTGATTAATTTTTTGCCGGCTTGGCAAAGACGCATGATAGCAAGGCCGGGGCGTTTGATCCTAATCAAGAATGTGGTCCTTGCAAGGCTAGTACATCAGCTCCTAGTTGTGGACGCGCCGGTATGGCTGTTGGAGGAGGTCATCAAGTGGATCCGAGCTTTTTCTGGGCAGGCAAGCGTCAAGTGAATGGAGGGCAGTGCCTCGTTTCCTGGGAGGAGATCAGCCAGCCTCTATGCTATGGAGGTCTCGGTGTGAAGGATCTCCACTTGTAGGGGCTCGCCCTCCGGGCCAGGTGGCCTTGGCTTAGGCGGACAGACCCATCGCGACCATGGCAGGGGCTCCCGGTGATGCAAGATGAGGGCGCAGCCGAGGTCTTCCATGCCTTGATCAAGGTCAAGGTAGGGAATGGAAGGCGGGTCTATTTTTGGAAGGACAAATGGATCGATGGAAGGGCGGTGGAGGACATTGCACCTGGGATTCTCGCGGCGGTGCCCATGCGCTGGAAGAATTGCAGGACAGCCGATGTGGCCCTGCATTCTAATAGATGGATGCTGGACATCATAGGTGCTTTGTCGGAGGTGGACTACAGGCAGCTGGTCGACCTTTGGTTGGCCATCGACACCTTGGACAGGGAAACAAACGAGGATGACCAATTCAGTTGGATCGGAGGAAAGGATGGCAAATACTCCGCTAAAGATACCTACACGATGCTCTGTCACGGTCGTGTCAGATCAGCGATCGCCACCCCTATATGGAGATCCCTAGCACCTCTGAAATGTAAAAAATTTAGCTGGCTTGCGAGTAGACAAAAACTTTGGACGTCCGATCGCCGGGCTCGACATGGGTTGCAAGATCATTCGGAGCCCTGTTTCACATGTCTCCAGGAGGAGGACAATGTGGATGATATACTCGCCCAATGCGTTTTTGCTAGGGAGGTCTGGTTTGGCTCTCTACAACAGGCGGGTCTACAGATTGCAGCACCACATCCGGACAGTAGCTTCCTGTCTTGGTGGTTGGAGACGCGGGACAGAGTGCATCACACAAGCAGGCGAAAGTTTGACACGTTGACGAATCTAATATCGTGGATGCTCTGGAAACAAAGAAACGCTAGGGTTTTCTAGAATGAGAGGGAGCAGTGTGATGCTATGCAGCTGATTCAGCGTATCAAGGAGGAGCTTTGCTTATGAGAGTTAGCCCATGCCGGAGGGAGTGCCCCCGCTTCGAGAGAGTAGGCTTTAGTTAGTGAGTGCGTGCGTGTGTGGAGGGGTTTTTGTCATCCAGTTTGTTCGCATTCCGGATGACACTCTTGTATATTGTGTTGCTTCTTCTTCTATAAAGCGATGCCATGCTATTTGCATGCTCTTGAAAAAAAGAGATGGGGCCGAACTTGGGCGAGGCAATGTCGATCTGGCTTAGTAGAACAAAGAAAGAATTGTAAATGGACGCCATAAATCTCTCAAACTTAATCTAGTGTTAATGCGTACAAAAGTGAAATCCACCGCTAGTGCAAATAGGAAGAGAGTAAAATCTGCGCTTGTTTGTGTCAGGAACAGAGGCAAATTCACGTCCTGGAACGGTAGAGCCTGAAGCACATCAATCTTGTTTCTTCGGAGATCATTAAAAAAACTAATCTAATTCCCTGTCGGTCGCTAGATACTGAATCACCCAAAGCATCCAGAGATTGTGATTGGCCGGCTCAAGAAGCAGCACCCGCCTCGAAATCCTCTTCCAGCACCTGGTTCGGCTGCCCCATGAGGAAGGTAGATTATCTCATCATGAGAGATTGTGGCCTCAATCGACCCTGACGGGAGGCAACACCGAGAGAGATCATGTAGAGGACGAGGGTGGGGCTCCACGGCGTGTGTCGACCCCTCAAGAATCGCAGGTTCGTGTCGCTGAACCTGGCTCGATTTCGAGATCCATTGACGGTGGAAAGATTTCGTGTGATCGATTGCGAGTTTATGTGGGAATCAAGAGAGTAGTATATATGGATGGATTTTTGGAAGAGGCAAGAAATTAAGCTATCTTCACGAGATTCGATTCGGCAAGAGATCAGAGAAGAACTCGATGTGGGTTTCTTAGGGTCTCGTTCTGATCTGATATGTGGGCCGACTTTGGACCGGTCCGGCTGGTTGACGTTGTATATGCACAGGATGATATCGGGCGAGGGAAACGAACCGTTATTTTCACTTACAAATGGCATGGGTAATTTCAGGTTTGGAGGAAGGGCAAAACTAAAAAAAATGACGAACAAAAGAGAAACGCTACTCTCTTTATTATTAGGTATAGACTAAGAAAATTGCCTTTGCGTTGCACCGGGAGGAAAACATAAGATAATCTGTCATAACTAAAAAATCACACCTATAACTTTGCTAAATTTGTAACATCACGTGGTTATAATTATTCTTGTAGCTTGACCATTTTCATCTTCGGTAACCATAATTTTTTGTATGGTTTTTATTTAAATTTAACTAAAATCATGACAAGAATTATGGAACTAAGGGCTCACTAAATTAAGGAAAATGTATGCTTTTACCTGCTGGTGTGACCCTTGGTAGTCCAAAAGAAATAGCATGTAATCATGTGTTGATCTCAAGTAGCTGCACATTCTGTTACCAAACCAAAATTATCTATAAAACCAAAATCAATCCTCTTGGAAAAAATAGATTTTCAATCAATCCATACATCCTCGTTCCTCTGCATCTGGCCACAACTGCGTAGTCAACTATGTGGTATATATGTCGATCTTCATGACCAATGTGACACAGTGATATTATCAGGTTAAAACTGTTTCAATGTCGCTAGTAGTACGGGTTTGACTGAACACAATAATCAACCTACACGGAGCAAACAAATGATACAGAAGCGTCGGTCCTGATCATGGCTGCTCGAACCGTGCGGTCGCCGAAGCTGGCGGTGCCGCCGCCCGCTGGTCACCACCAGCGCAGCGATCCGTGCTAATATGAATATTACGCTCAGAACATCATCGTTTTTGCGTGTCTCCGGAGCACGGAACAGGTTCCAATTAAATCGGGGCGTGCTCTCTGGGAGGGTTTGTGCCTTCGTACAGCCAGAGGGTTTGTGTCTCTCTACTCTGCCTGGGCGTCGCCGCCGACATGGCTCCCATGTTATTCATCAGTGCATGCTCGCTGCCGTTAGGGTCAAGAATCATGGCGACATCACAGGTAAAAGAACAATGAAATAATTTCTGGATCAGGATTCAGGACACGCTCAGATGACTTCGTTTCCAGTTCAATATTCACCCGATAATTTTGAGCTGATCATCTGTCATTTGCTCTCCGAATTACTATAGCTGCTGAAACTTGTAATTGTGCATCGAAGTCATGAATATTGAACAACTAAACAGTAGTTCCGCACATTCGTGGATTCCACGAGCAGCTCATGGCGTCATCCCGCCAAGCGCGGCATCCTTGGCAAGCGCTGGGACCAGCAAACCGGAGTTGGATCATATTGCACACCCGTGTCACCGTCGCCGTGATTATCAACCATCTAATTTAACCATCGCCGACGAGATAGCTGGTGCCGAGCCAGAAGGGGCGTCATCACCGTTGTGGTATGAACTGGATCGCTCCTCTACCATCCTCGCCCAAATCAAACTGTTGGATAATTAGGCACAATTTTTATGATTAATTCCATAATATTAAATGTGACAATATCAGCTACTACCACATGTAACTCGAACATACTAGATGTACTAAATAGCAAGATGAACGGAAACAAATAGCAGCTAAACATGTACTCGCAGAACATGATGAACAGACGAACAACAGTAGACCGTACGTACCGTTCGCTTGCAGATGTACTCGCAACAGTAACGTTGTTGATGACAACGTTGGAGTAGACCGATCGAAGCAGACGACGATGAAGACGGCGGTAGGCAGCACCGCCCGACTTGGATGGAAGACGACCCGTGATGAAGAGCTTGAGCAGTCGCGCAGAGCGCTTCCCAAAAACCTAATTCGCCCTCTCCCATACAGGATCGCAAAGGCGAGTGGTTCCGGAGACCTGCTCTCCCGTTCGCCGGTGCACGCCAGCGCTCGGGATGGAGTAGACTACGGAGGCGGCGCAAGCAGCGAGAGGTGGCAAAAACCCTAGATCGGTTTCAGATGTGTACGGCAGTAGGCGGGCAAGAGTTTATATAGGCGGCGCAGCGGAGAAACCCTAGGCAACGTGGGCCACGCCCACGTCGCACGCCCGAGTCGGTTACAGCAGCCCACGATGCAGCAAAAAGATAAGCTCGGCTCCGAGGCTCAATTCCGCAAACCGCGGCGCGCGCGTGTGTCGTGTCGTGTTGAGACGAGACGAGCGAGCGAGGAGGAGGAGCGCGCGTGTGGCACTTCTCTTCTCACTCACTTACCAAGTGGTGCAACACCCCACCTTATATGTTGGTCTACATCTCTCCCAACTTTCCATGTGGGACTAAACTTAGCTCCCACCCCTTGCTTTTGTGCAGCCAACAACTTGGGCTGCATTACAAATGGGCTCACACACATGGGCTTTGAGATTTCTAGGAATTTCTGAAATCTAATATGGGCTCATACTAAATGGCCCAATATTTCAACAATCCCCCACCAGATCTCAAATGCCCATTTAGAGATTTGTCAAACCTCACTACTTGTTTATATACCAGTGTTTCAGCAGAGACTGTTAAGTTGAACTTCCGCCTAGAACCTTAAGCTACGTCTATCAGCAACTTGAACAATGGACTACGCCTTGAATTGCAAGTTTGGTGCGTCAAGATTTCACTTAAAGTCATAACCAGTACATGGCTGCCAGTAGTCTACCCCGCGGGTTGGAGCATATGCGTCGTACTCCATGGTCTCTTCATGAGTTTACTAGAGATCACCCAAATCTCATAGACTGCGACGTTTAACAGTCGGGCTCATATATGTGTGTTCTTTCAAGAATGCTCCGTAGGACAGCATCTTTGCTAATCATAGCCAACAGAAACACATTAAGGCATGTTGCCAACCTGCCTTACAGATTTTGAGAGTTTTGCATCTTCACATAGAGAGGGTTACACAATACTCTCCTCAGTTAAACCACTAGCTTGTTTTCCCAGGTCCTAATTCACGGGATCTCCGATCACAAAGGTTGGGTTACCGCTATGGCATAACATCTATGGATCTCAAACCCATCTCCCTCGATGCACTGTCTATCACATTACGTGATAGTCCCTTTGTAAAGGGATCTGCCAGGTTTTTGTCTGTTTGAATATATGTAACAGTTATTACTCCGGAGTTTCGCAATTTCCTGACAGACTTCAAACGTCTTTTGACGTGTCTTGATGACTTCGCGTTATCTTTAGAATTGTTCACTTTGACAATAACTGTTTGGTTGTCACAATTCAAAAGGATGGCTGGCACAGGTTTTTCAACCACCGGCAAGTCCATCAAGAGCTCACGCAGCCATTCTGACTCTACAGTGGTTGTGTCTAAAGCAGTAAGTTCTGCTTCCATAGTTGACCTCGTCAATATGGTTTGCCTACATGATCTCCATGATACGGCGCCACCTCCAAAGGTAAACATATACCCACTAGTGACTTTGATATCATCTACATCAGAGATCCAATTTGCGTCACTATATCCTTCAAGCACAGCAGGGTGCCCTGAATAGTGAATCCCGTAACTCATTGTACCACATAGATAGCGCATGACCCTTTCAAGTGCATGCCAATGATCAATACCCGGGTTTGACATGAACCTACTCAACTTGCTCATAGCAAAAGAGATGCCAGGTCTTGTCACGCTCGCTAAGTACATGAGTGAACCAACAATCTGTGAATATCTCAGTTGATCTGTTGGTTCGTTCTTGTTCTTACGTAATATCACACTAGGATCATAAGGTGTTGGAGAAGACTTGCCATCAATAAAGCCAAACCGGCTCAAGATCTTCTCAACATAGTGGGATTGCAATAAAGTAATCCCACTCTCGTTCTTAATCAGCTTGATGTTCAGAATTACATCAGCTTGTCCCAGATCTTTCATATCAAAGCTCCTTGACAAGAAAGACTTGACGTCGTATATTACTTTCATGTTTGTACCAAAGATGAGAATATCATCAACGTACAAACACAATATAACACCTTCGCCCCCACCATGGCGATAATAGACGCACTTGTCAGCCTCGTTAACGACAAAGCCAACAAAAGTTAAAGTTCTGTCAAACTTCTCATGCCATTGCTTAGGTGCTTGTTTCAGGCCATATAAAGATTTTAACAACTTGCACACCTTTCTCTCTTCACCTTTTACCACATATCCATCAGGCTGATCCATATAGATTTCCTCTTCCAACTCTCCATTAAGGAAAGCTGTCTTTATGTCCATTTGATGAACGATAAGACCATAAGAGGCAGCCATGGAAAGTAGTACTCGAATGGTGGTTAGTCTAGCGACAGGTGAATAGGTGTCGAAGTAATCTTCGCCTTCTTTCTGTGTGTAGCCTTTCGCCACAAGTCTCGCCTTGTACTTCTCAATAGTACCATCAGGCCTTAGCTTCTTCTTGAACACCCACTTGCAGCCCACAGGCTTACCAATCATCTGCATCTGGTGATGCATATGCCTCTGCAATGGACTTGGGAGTATCATCCACAAGGTACACAATAAAATCGTCACCGAAGGACTTTGCAGTCCTCCGTCTCTTGCTCCTTGTAGGAGCTTCATTGTCATCCTTCTCAAGAACGTTCTCAAAAACGTTCTTATGTGGTTGCTCAAAATAATCATCAGATGTACTAGATTCAGGAATTATCTCAGAAGAAAATCTAGCAGTGCTATACATATCTTTCATAGGAAACATATTCTCAAAGAATATTGCATCACGAGCTTCCATTATAGTGTCAACATGCATATCAGGTACCTCGGATTTAACTACTAAAAATCTATAGCCAATGCTCCGCTGAGCATAACCTAGAAAGATGCAATCCACAGTCTTTGGTCCGAGTTTTCGTTTCTTTGGGATGGGAATGTTCACCTTCGCCAAGCATCCCCAAGTGCGCAAATACGAAAGTGATGGCTTTCTCCCAACCCACTCCTCATAAGGGGTTTTCTCTTTATTCTTGTTAGGAGCTCTATTCAGGACATGACATGCAGTCAACAAAGCCTCCCTCCACCATGCCTTCGATAAACCAGCAGTGTCGAGCATGGAATTCACCAAGTCAGACAGCGTGCGGTTTTTCCTCTCGGCCACCCCATTAGATTGGGGCGAGTAGGGAGGCGTCCTCTCATGAATAATACCGTGTTCCTCACAGAATTCGTCAAAGATTTTAGGAAAATACTCTCCACCACGATCCGACCTAAGACGCTTGATCTTTCTCTCTAGTTGATTTTCAACTTCGGCCTTATAAATTTTAAAGTAGTCTAAAGCTTCATCTTTAGTTCGCAATAAGTAAACTTAGCAAAATCTAGTCGCATCATCAATCAATGTCATGAAATATCTCTTTTCACCTTTTGTCAACACACCATTCATCTCACATAGATCAGAATGTATGAGTTCTAGAGGTGCCAAGTTTCTCTCCTCGGCCGCCGTATGAGGCTTACGAGGTTGCTTCGATTGCACACAACTATGGCACTTAGAACCTTTGGCAATGGTGAATTTCGGAATTAAACTCATGCTGGATAACCGAGACATCAAACCAAAATTAATGTGACATAAACGAGAATGCCAAACACTGGTATCATCATTAACACCGCCACAAATATGGTTCACTGATTTATTACAGAAATCTGAAAGTGAAAAGCGGAACAAGCATCCACACTCATAGCCTTTTCCAATAAATTGTCCATGCTAGGAAACGACTACCTTATTCGACTCTAACACAACCTTAAACCCATCTCTGCAGAGAAGGGAACCGCTAACGAGATTCTTGTTCATAGAAGGGACATGCTGCACGTTCCTCAGCTGCACGATCTTCCCCGAAGTGAACTTCAGATCTACCGTGCCAACACCACGAACAGAGGCATGTGACCCATTGCCCATTAGGACGGAGGAATCCCGTGCGGCCTGGTAAGAAGTGAACATAGAGATGTCAGCACACACATGAACGTTAGCACCCGTATCAATCCACCAAGAGGGAGATTGAAATACTGAAAGAACAGTAAATAATTTACCATACCCATCAGTATTGCTAGCGGTCACGACGTTGACAGTCCTGGCCTTTTTCCCTCTGCGGTCTGCACGTTCTGGGCAGTCCTTGGAAAAGTGGCCGGGCTCTCCACAAGTGAAACACGTCAGATCACTCATGTCCCTGTTCGGCTTCTTCTTCTTGAAGGTTGTAGTCTTTACAGGCTTATTGAAATAGGGCTTGAAGTTCCCTTTGTTCTTGCCTGAGGATTTGCCTTTCTGCTGCACAAAGTTAGCAGTAGCATGACCCTCTCCTTTCTCAATAGTGTCCTTAGCACGAGCCTTCTCCTCAACATCAAGGGACACTATCAGATTTTCAACTGATATCTCCTGTCTCTTGTGTTTGAGAGCTGTGGCGAAGTTTCTCCATGAAGAGGGCAACTTAGCAATAATGCAACCCGCCACAAACTTGTCGGGTAAGGCACACTTAAGGAGTTCGAGCTCTTTGGCAATGCACTGTATCTCATGAGCTTGTTGAACCACAGGAAGTTCCTTAGTCATCTTGAAATCATGAAAGCTCTCCATGATGTACAGTTCACTGCCAGCATCTGCAGCACCAAACTTGGCGTCCAGTGCATCCCAGAGCTCCTTCCCATCTTTTATGTGCATAAACACATCACACAGACGGTCAGCAAGAATGCTCAGAATGCATCCCACAAAGATAGTATTCGCTTCCTCGAACTTTTTCTGATCCTCGTCAGACATAGTTCCTTTAGGTTTTCCTTTACTAATCTGGAACACTTTCATCGTGGTCAGCCAAAGCTCAGCTTTGTACTGCCACCTCTTAAAGTGCACACCGGTGAATTTATCCGGCCTCAGTGCATCGGTAAAACCAGCCATTGATAATTCAGGAAATTGCCTACAATTAGGTTTTTGGATTGTTGGATAATTAGGCACAATTTCCATGATTAATTCCATAATATTAAACATGACAATACCAGCTACTAGCACATGTAACTCGAACATACTAGATGTACTAAACAGCAAGATGAACGGAAACAAATAGCAGCTAAACATGTACTCGCAGAACATGATGAACAGACGAACAGCAGTAGACCGCACGTACCGTTCGCTTGCAGATGTACTCGCAGCAGTAACGTTGTTGATGACAATGTTGGAGTAGACCGGTCGAAGCAGACAACGATGAAAACGGTGGTAGGCAGCACCGCCCGACTTGGATGGAAGACGACCCGTGATGAAGAGCTTGAGCAGTCGCGTAGAGCGCTTCCCAAAAACCTAATTCGCCCTCTCCCGTATAGGATCGCAAAGGCGAGTGGTTCCGGAGAGCTGCTCTCCCGTTCGCCGGTGCACGCCGGCGCTCGGGATGGAGTAGACTACGGAGGCGGCGCAAGTAGCGAGAGGTGGCAAAAACCCTAGATCGGTTTCAGATGTGTACGGCAGTAGCCGGGCAAGAGTTTATATAGGCGGCGCAGCGGAGAAACCCTAGGCAACGTGGGCCACGCCCATGTCGCACGCCCGAGTCGGTTACAGCAGCCCACGATCCGAGAGCGACCCGAACCGGCTAGCCGTGACGCGTCCGTCAAGGACTCGGTCAAACGCTCGGTTTTCCTGTGCAGCAAAAAGATAAGCTCGGCTCCGAGGCTCAATTCCGCAAACCGCGGCGCGCGTCGTGACGTGTCGAGTCGAGTCGAGACGAGACGAGCGAGCGAGGAGGAGGAGGAGGAGGAGCGTACGTGTGGCACTTCTCTTCTCACTCACTTACCAAGTGGTGCAACACCCCACCTTATATGTTGGTCTACATCTCTCCAAACTTTCCATGTGGGACTAAACTTAGCTCCCACCCCTTGCCTTTGTGCAGCCAACTGAAGGAAATATGCCCTAGAGGCAATAATAATATTGTTATTATCATATTTCTTGTTCATGATAATGTTTATACTCCATGCTATAATTGTATTAAGCGGAAACATTAATACTTGTGTGGTTTGTGAACAACACCGTGTCCCTAGTACGCCTCTATGGACTAGCTCATTGATTAATGATGGTTAAGGTTTCCTAACCATAGACATGAGTTGTCAATTAATAATGAGATCATATCATTAGGAGAATGATGTGATGGACAGACCCAAATAAAGCAGAGCAATTAGATCATGTCATTGTGTTCATCTTTGCGAAGCTTTTTCCTATGTCAAGTATTGTATTCCTTAGACCATGAGATAATACAACTCCCTGGTATCGGAAGAAAGCTTTGAGGTCATCAAACGCCATCCTATGATAGGGTGATCATAAAGGTGTCTCTCAGGTGATCGGAAAGTACTTGTTGGGTTGTATGTATCGAGATGGAATTTGTCCCTCCCGAGTCGGAGAGATATACTTCGGGCCCACTCGGTAATCGATATCAACACCGCTTGCAAGCATGTGGTTAAGGAGTTAATCACAAAGTGATATCGGATTACAGAACGAGTAAAGTACTTGCTGTGAACGAGATTGAACTAGGTATGGCGATACCGATGATCGAATCTCGGGCAAGTAAAATATCGCGTGACGAAGGGAATACATATACGGGATTAATTGAATCCTGGCATCGTGGTTCATCCGATATGATCATCGATGAATATGTGGGAGTCAATATGGGTTTCCAGATCCCGCTGTTGATTATTGATAGAAGATCATGTCTGCATATTCTCGAACCCGTAGGGTCACACACTTAACGTGCATCGACGCTAGGATAGAATGGATAATTGGTTTATGAGTTTTTGGTCAGAGTCTCGGATGAGATCCAGGACGTCACGAGAGGTTCCGGAATGGTCCGGAGAATAAGATTCATATAAAGGAAAGCAGTTTTTGATTCCGAAATCGTTTCGGAGTTTATCGGTATTGTACCGGAAGGTTCTAGAAGGTTCCGGAGTGGGACCAACGTGGGCCCACTTGTCGGAGGCCTATGTGGGACTAAGGGGAAGTGTCCTGGCCACTTTGGGCCAGGCGCACAAGGCCCCTAAGGCCCAGCCGGCCAGCCCTTAGGGGAAACCCTAAGGGAACCTTCCAGAAGGAGGGGGGAAACTTGCCCCCCACTCTTCCCCCTAGGCCGCCGCCCTAGGGCTTGGAGGAGGGGCCAAGGCAGCCGGCCAGCCCCCCATATAAGGAGGGGCTGGGGCACAGCCTCCTCCCACTCCACCCCTAGCCGCCGTCCAACTGCTGCCCCTCCACCTCTCTCTCTCGCGACTGTGCGTAGGCGAAGCCCTGCCGCAGAAACTCTCCACCATAAGCACCACGCCGTCGTGCTGCAGATCCAATCTATCTCTCCACCATACTTGCTGGACCAAGGAAGGAGGAGACGTCGCTGCACCGTACGTGTGCATCTCTCGGAGGCGCCGCCACTTGCGGCGTAGGATCGGATCGGATCGCGGGGAGGAGACGGCTAGTACGACTACATCATCCACGTTCCGTTGAACGTTTCCGCTGTGCGATTTCTTCAAGGGTATGAAGATCTCATCTACCTCTCTCGTTGATTACATCTCCTAGATTAGATCTTGGCTTTCTTGTTCGCATCCGTAGGAATTTTTTTGATTTACTATGCTGCGAAATCCTTCACCAACAACTTGGGCTGTATTACAAATGGGCTCACACACATGGGCTTTGAGATTTCTAGGAATTTCTGAAATCTATTATGGGCTCATACTAAATGGCCCAATATTTCAACAATCCCCCACTAGATCTCAAATGCCCATTTAGATATTTGCCAAACCTCACTACTTGTTTATATACCAGTGTTTCAGCAGAGACTGTTAAGTTGAACTTCCACCTAGAACCTTAAGCTACGTCTATCAGCAACTTGAACAATGGACTACGCCTTGAATTGCAAGTTTGGTGCGTCAAGATTTCACTTAAAGTCATAACTAGTACATGGCTGCCAGTAGTCTATCCCGCGGGTTGGAGCATATCCGTCGTACTCCATGGTCTCTTCATGAGTTTACTACAGATCACCCAAATCTCATAGACTGCGACGTTTAACAGTCTGGCTCATATAGGTGTGTTCTTTCAAGAATGCTCCGTAGGACAGCATCTTTGCTAATCATAGCCAACAGAAACACATTAAGGCATGTTGCCAACCTGCCTTACAGATTTTGAGAGTTTTACATCTTCACATAGAGAGGGTTATAGAATACTCTTCTCAGTTAAACCACTAGCTTGTTTTCCCAGGTCCTAATTCACGGGATCTCCGATCACAAAGGTTGGGTTACCGCTATGGCATAACATCTATGGGTCTCAAACCCATCTCCCTCGATGCACTGTCTATCACATTACGTGATAGTCCCTTTGTAAAGGGATCTGCCAGGTTTTTATCTGTTTGAATATATGTAACAGTTATTACTCTGGAGTTTCGCAATTTCCTGACAGACTTTAAACGTCTTTTGACATGTCTTGATGACTTCGCGTTTTCCTTAGAATTGTTCACTTTGACAATAACTGTTTGGTTGTCACAATTCAAGAGGATGGCCGACACAGGTTTTTTAACCACCGGCAAGTCCATCAAGAGCTCACGCAGCCATTCTGACTCTACAGTGGTTGTGTCTAAAGCAGTAAGTTCTGCTTCCATAGTTGACCTCGTCAATATGGTTTGCCTACATGATCTCCATGATACGGCGCCACTTCCAAAGGTAAACACATACCCACTAGTGGCTTTGATATCATCTACATCAGAGATCCAATTTGCGTCACTATATCCTTCAAGCACAGCAGGGTGCCCTAAATAGTGAATCCCGTAACTCATTGTACCACATAGATAGCGCATGACCCTTTCAAGTTCATGCCAATGATCAATACCCGGGTTTGACATGAACCTACTCAACTTGCTCACAGCAAAAGAGATGTCAGGTCTTGTCGCGCTCGCTAAGTACATGAGTGAACCAACAATTTGTGAATATCTCAGTTGATCTGTTGGTTCGTTCTTGTTCTTACGTAATATCACACTGGGATCATAAGGTGTTGGAGAAGACTTGCCATCAATAAAGCCAAACCGGCTCAAGATCTTCTCAATATAGTGGGATTGCGATAAAGTAATCCCACTCTCGTTCTTAATCAGCTTGATGTTCAGAATTACATCAGCTTGTCCCAGATCTTTCATATCAAAGCTCCTTGACAAGAAAGACTTGACCTCATGTATTACTTTCATGTTTGTACCAAAGATGAGAATATCATCAACGTACAAACACAATATAACACCTTCGCCCCCACCATGGCGATAATAGACGCACTTGTCAGCCTCGTTAACGACAAAGCCAACAGAAGTTAAAGTTCTGTCAAACTTCTCATGCCATTGCTTAGGTGCTTGTTTCAGGCCATATAAAGATTTTAACAACTTGCACACCTTTCTCTCTTCACCTTTTACCACATATCCATTAGGCTGATCCATATAGATTTCCTCTTCCAACTCTCCATTAAGGAAAGCTGTCTTTACGTCCATTTGATGAACGATAAGATCATAAGAGGAAGCCATGGAAAGTAGTACTCAAATGGTGGTTAGTCCAGCGACAGGTGAATAGGTGTCGAAGTAATCTTCGCCTTCTTTCTGTGTGTAGCCTTTCGCCACAAGTCTCGCCTTGTACTTCTCAATAGTACCATCAGGCCTTAGCTTCTTCTTGAACACCCACTTGCAGCCCACAGGCTTACAGCCATGGGGGCGCTCAGATAATTCCCATGTTCCATTAGAAAGAATCGAGTCCATCTCATTTTGGACAGCTTCTTTCCAATCATCTACATCTGGTGATGCATATACCTCAGCAATGGACTTGGGAGTATCATCCACAAGGTACACAATGAAATCATCACCGAAGGACTTTGCAGTCCTCCGTCTCTTGCTCCTTGTAGGAGCTTCATTGTCATCCTTCTCAAAAACGTTCTCATGTGGTTGCTCAAAATAATCATCAGATGTACTAGATTTAGGAATTATCTAAGAAGAAAATCTAGCAGTGCTATGCATATCTTTCATAGGAAATATATTCTCAAAGAATGTTGCATCACAAGATTCCATTATAGTGTCAACATGCATATCAGGTACCTCGGATTTAACTACTAAAAATCTATAGCCAATGCTCCGCTGAGCATAACCTAGAAAGATGCAATCCACAGTCTTTGGTCCGAGTTTGCGTTTCTTTGGGATGGGAATGTTGACCTTCGCCAAGCATCCCCAAGTGCGCAAATACGAAAATGATGGCTTTCTCCCAACCCACTCCTCATAAGGGGTTTTCTCTTTATTCTTGTTAGGAACTCTATTCAGGACATGACATGCAGTCAACAAAGCCTCCCCCACCATGCCTTCGATAAACCAGCAGTGTCGAGCATGGAATTCACCAAGTCAGACAGCGTGCGGTTTTTCCTCTCGGCCACCCCATTAGATTGGGACGAGTAGGGAGGCGTCCTCTCATGAATAATACCGTGTTCCTCACAGAATTCGTCAAAGATTTTAGGAAAATACTCTCCACCACGATCCGACCTAAGACGCTTGATCTTTCTCTCTAGTTGATTTTTAACTTCGGCCTTATAAATTTTAAAGTAGTCTAAAGCTTCATCTTTAGTTCGCAACAAGTAAACATAGCAAAATCTAGTCGCATCATCAATCAATGTCATGAAATATCTCTTTTCACCTTTTGTCAACACACCAATCATCTCGCATAGATCAGAATGTATGAGTTCTAGAGGTGCCAAATTTCTCTCCTCGGCCTTCGTATGAGGCTTACGAGGTTGCTTCGATTGTACACAACTATGGCACTTAGAACCTTTGGCAATGGTGAATTTCGGAATTAAACTCATGCTGGATAACCGAGACATCAAACCAAAATTAATGTGACATAAACAAGAATGCCAAACACTGGTATCATCATTAACACCGCCACAAATATGGTTCACTGATTTATTACAGAAATCTGAAAGTGAAAAGCGGAACAAGCCTCCGCACTCATAGCCTTTTCCAATAAATTGTCCATGCTTGGAAACGTCTACCTTATTTGACTCTAACACAACCTTAAACCCATCTCTGCAGATAAGGGAACCGCTAACGAGATTCTTGTTCATAGAAGGGACATGCTGCACGTTCCTCAGCTGCACGATCTTCCCCGAAGTGAACTTCAGATCTACCATGCCAACACCACGAACAGAGGCATGTGACCCATTGCCCATTAGGATGGAGGAATCCCATGCGGCCTGGTAAGAAGTGAACATAAAGATGTCAGCACACACATGAACGTTAGCACCCGTATCAATCCACCAAGAGGGAGATTGAAATACTGAAAGAACAATAAATAATTTACCATACCCATCAGTATTGCTAGCGGTCACGACGTTGACAGTCTTGGGATTTTTCCCTCTGTGGTCTGCACGTTCTGGGCAGTCCTTGGAAAAGTGGCCGGGCTCACCACAAGTGAAACACGTCAGATCACTCCTGTCCCTGTTCGGCTTCTTCTTCTTGAAGGTTGTAGTCTTTACAGGCTTGTTGAAAGAGGGCTTGAAGTTCCCTTTGTTCTTGCCTGAGGATTTGCCTTTCTGCTGCACAAAGTTAGCAGTAGCATGACCCTCTCCTTTCTCAATAGTGTCCTTAGCACGAGCCTTCTCCTCAACATCAAGGGACGCTATCAGATTTTCAACTGATATCTCCTGTCTCTTGTGTTTGAGAGCTGTGACGAAGTTCCTCAATGAAGAGGGCAACTTAGCAATAATGCAACCCGCCACAAACTTGTCGGGTAAGGCACACTTATGGAGTTTGAGCTCTTTGGCAATGCACTGTATCTCATGAGCTTGTTGAACCACAGGAAGGTCCTTAGTTATCTTGAAATCATGAAAGCTCTCCATGATGTACAGTTCACTGCCAGCATCTGCAGCACTAAACTTGGCATCCAGTGCATCCCAGAGCTCCTTCCCGTCTTTTATGTGCATAAACACATCACACAGACGGTCAGCAAGAATGCTCAGAATGCATCCCACAAAGATAGTATTGGCTTCCTCGAACTTTTTCTGATCCTCGTCAGACATAGTTCCTTCAGGTTTGCCTTTACTAATCTGGAATACTTTCATCATGGTCAGCCAAAGCTCAGCTTTGTACTGCCACCTCTTAAAGTGCACACCGGTGAATTTATCCGGCCTCAGTGCATCGGTAAAACCAGCCATTGATAATTCAGGAAATTGCCTACAATTAGGTTTTTGGATTGTTGGATAATTAGGCACAATTTCCAGGATTAATTCCATAATATTAAACATGACAATACCAGCTACTACCACATGTAACTCGAACATACTAGATGTACTAAACAGCAAGATGAACGGAAACAAATAGCAGCTAAATATGTACTCGCAGAACATGATGAACAGACGAACAGCAGTAGACCGCACGTACCGTTCGCTTGCAGATGTACTCACAGCAGTAACGTTGTTGATGACAACGTTGGAGTAGACCGGTCGAAGCAGACGATGATGAAGATGGCAGTAGGCAGCACCGCCCGACTTGGATGGAAGACGACCCATGATGAAGAGCTTGAGTAGTCGCGCAGAGCGCTTCCCAAAAACCTAATTCGCCCTCTCCCGTACAGGATCGCAAAGGCGAGTGGTTCCGGAGACCTGCTCTCTCATTCGCCGGTGCACGCCGACGCTCGGGATGGAGTAGACTACGGAGGTGGCGCAAGCAGCGAGAGGTGGCAAAAACCCTAGATCTGTTTCAGATGTGTACGGCAGTAGCCGGGCAAGAGTTTATATAGGCGGCGCAGCGGAGAAACCCTAGGCAATGTGGGCCATGCCCACATCGCACGCCCGAGTCAGTTACAGCAGCCCACGATCCGGGAGCGACCCGAACCGGCTAGCCGTGACGCGTCCGTCAAGGACTCGGTCAAACGCTCGGTTTTCCTGTGTAGCAAAAATATAAGCTCGGCTCCGAGGCTCAATTCCACAAACCGCGGCGTGCGCGCGCCCGTCGTGACGTGTCGAGTCGAGACGAGACGAGACGAGATGAGACGAGCGAGCGAGGAGGAGGAGGAGGAGCGCGCGTGTGGCACTTCTCTTCTCACTCACTTACCAAGTGGTGCAACACCCCACCTTATATGTTGGTCTACATCTCTCCCAACTTTCCATGTGGGACTAAACTTAGCTCCCACCCCTTGCCTTTGTGCAGCCAACAACTTGGGCTGGATTACAAATGGGCTTACACACATGGGCTTTGAGATTTCTAGGAATTTCTGAAATCTATTATGGGCTCATACTAAATGGCTCAATATTTCAACAATCCCCCACCAGATCTCAAATGCCCATTTAGAGATTTGCCAAACCTCACTACTTGTTTATATACCAGTGTTTCAGCAAAGACTGTTAAGTTGAACTTCCGCCTAGAACCTTAAGCTACGTCTATCAGCAACTTGAACAATGGACTATGCCTTGAATTGCAAGTTTGGTGCGTTAAGATTTTACTTAAAGTCATAACCAGTACATGGCTGCTAGTAGTCTACCCCGCAGGTTGGTGCATATGCGTCGTACTCCATGGTCTCTTCATGAGTTTACTAGAGATCACCCAAATCTAATAGACTGCGACGTTTAACAGTCGGGCTCATATAGGTGTGTTCTTTCAAGAATGCTCCGTAGGACAGCATCTTTGCTAATCATAGCCAACAGAAACACATTAAGGCATGTTGCCAACCTGCCTTACAGATTTTGAGAGTTTTGCATCTTCACATAGAGAGGGTTACAGAATACTCTCCTCAGTTAAACCACTAGCTTGTTTTCCCAGGTCCCAATTCACGGGATCTCCGATCACAAAGGTTGGGTTACCGCTATGGCATAACGACAAAGCCAACAGAAGTTAAAGTTCTGTCAAACTTCTCATGCCATTCCTTAGGTGCTTGTTTTAGGCCATATAAAGATTTTAACAACTTGCACACCTTTCTCTCTTCACCTTTTACCACATATCCATCAGGCTGATCCATATAGATTTCCTCTTCCAACTCTCCATTAAGGAAAGCTGTCTTTACGTCCATTTGATGAACGATAAGACCATAAGAGGCAGCCATGGAAACTAGTACTCGAATGGTGGTTAGTCTAGCGACAGGTGAATAGGTGTCAAAGTAATCTTCGCCTTCTTTCTGTGTGTAGCCTTTCTCCACAAGTCTCGCCTTGTACTTCTCAATAGTACCATCAGGCCTTAGCTTCTTCTTGAACACCCACTTGCAGCCCACAGGCTTACAGCCATGGGGGCGCTCAGATAATTCCCATGCTCCATTAGAAAGAATCGAGTCCATCTCATTTTGGACAGCTTCTTTCCAATCATCTGCATCTGGTGATGCCTCGGCAATGGACTTGGGAGTATCATCCACAAGGTACACAATGAAATCATCACCGAAGGACTTTGCAGTCCTCCGTCTCTTGCTCCTTGTAGGAGCTTCATTGTCATCCTTCTCAAGAACGTTCTCAAAAACGTTCTCATGTGGTTGCTCAAAATAATCATCAGATGTACTAGATTCAGGAATTATCTCAGAAGAAAATCTAGCAGTGCTATGCATATCTTTCATAGGAAACATATTCTCAAAGAATGTTGCATCACGAGATTCCATTATAGTGTCAACATGCATATCAGGTACCTCGGATTTAACTACTAAAAATCTATAGCCAATGCTCCGCTGAGCATAACCTAGAAAGATGCAATCCATAGTCTTTGGTCTGAGTTTGCGTTTCTTTGGGATGGGAATGTTGACCTTCGCCAAGCATCCCCAAGTGCGCAAATACGAAAGTGATGGCTTTCTCCCAACCCACTCCTCATAAGGGGTTTTCTCTTTATTCTTGTTAGGAACTCTATTCAGGACATGACATGCAGTCAACAAAGCCTCCCCCCACCATGCCTTTGATAAACCAGCAGTGTCGAGCATGGAATTCACCAAGTCAGACAGCGTGCGGTTTTTCCTCTCGGCCACCCCATTAGATTGGGGCGAGTAGGGAGGCGTCCTCTCATGAATAATACCGTGTTCCTCACAGAATTCGTCAAAGATTTTAGGAAAATACTCTCCACCACGATCCGACCTTAGACGCTTGATCTTTCTCTCTAGTTGATTTTCAACTTCGGCCTTATAAATTTTAAAGTAGTCTAAAGCTTCATCTTTAGTTCGCAACAAGTAAACATAGCAAAATCTAGTCGCATCATCAATCAATGTCATGAAATATCTCTTTTCACCTTTTGTCAACACACCATTCATCTCGCATAGATCAGAATGTATGAGTTCTAGAGGTGCCAAATTTCTCTCCTCGGCCGCCGTATGAGGCTTACGAGGTTGCTTCGATTGCATACAACTATGGCACTTAGAACCTTTGGCAATGGTGAATTTCGGAATTAAACTCATGCTGGATAACCGAGACATCAAACCAAAATTAATGTGACATAAACGAGGATGCCAAACACTGGTATCATCATTAACACTGCCACAAATATGGTTCACTGATTTATTACAGAAATCTGAAAGTGAAAAGCGGAACAAGCCTCCGCACTCATAGCCTTTTCCAATAAATTGTCCATGCTTGGAAATGACTACCTTATTCGACTCTAACACAACCTTAAACCCATCTCTGCAGAGAAGGGAACCGCTAACGAGATTCTTGTTCATAGAAGGGACATGCTGCATGTTCCTCAGCTGCACGATCTTCCCCGAAGTGAACTTCAGATCTACCGTGCCAACACCACGAACAGAGGCATGTGACCCATTGCCCATTAGGACGGAGGAATCCCGTGCGGCCTGGTAAGAAGTGAACATAGAGATGTCAGCACACACATGAACGTTAGCACCCGTATCAATCCACCAAGAGGGAGATTGAAATACTGAAAGAACAGTAAATAATTTACCATACCCATCAGTATTGCTAGTGGTCGCGACGTTGACAGTCTTGGCCTTTTTCCCTCTGCGGTATGCACATTCTGGGTAGTCCTTGGAAAAGTGGCCGGGCTCTCCACAAGTGAAACACGTCAGATCACTCCTGTCCCTGTTCGGCTTCTTCTTCTTGAAGGTTGTAGTCTTTACAGGTGATGAGGGTTAACTCGGCAAATGTCCTAGATGAAGGACTTAGGATCGGAGAGATAGGGCGTCGGATGAACTCAAAGGTAAAGTTAGTCGAAATAGGTGTGTCTTGAAAGTAAACTTGGGTGTTCAACCTGGCTTGCTTTCAATCTGGCCTACACCGTCCCCTCCTGGCTCCTATATATAGGTGGCCAGGTCTTGAGGATCGGGTAGGGTCCGATACAGATTATAATATCGATATACGGTAAGAACTCGTATTCGACTTCCATTACAATTGGGCCTAGCTATACGGGTCTTAGGGGTACACAACTAACGGGCTCTATTAACTATACCCTTGTCAGTAGCCCCTGAGATTCTACCAGAATTGCAGATTCGGGTTGAATCTCTAATCTTTAAATCTTCGACTTGATCAATACTTTGACTTCTTCATATCTTCAAATCCTTGATTCGGTCTTTCGACTTATTTCCATGATAATTTGTTCGCAAGGGGTTTTGATGAACAAGCCTGACAACTCTGACGGATCAAGAGGTCAGTTAACTGCCAGAACAGATACTTGTCACCTACTTCAAATTCAATCCCCTTGGACTTGAATTCGGGATACCGGTCAAACCCACTCTTCTGCCGCATTTAGGACTTACAAAGAATGAATCCCAGTGATTCTCAGGGTACCCAGTGCGTCCACCAGGATTTTCTTCGCGTTGTAGACACGGATACATACCAGCAGAGCGCATCCATGTGCGTATACCAGGCCACACAGGACGGATCCCGGGGTCTTACCTTCGTGACAAGTCACGGCATTCGAGTTGCGTTGCGATAACGCAACTCGAGAATCTCATGTCGTAGTCAAATTGTGACTGAAAATATTCGGGTTTTAACAACCATAAAACTCGCTCCCGATGGGAGTAACACTCCTCCACTTCTCATGCTCTATCATTTGCCAAGAAATATCGTCGGGTGCGCGCTCAGCGCTCCCGATGGGAGTAGCCCCCGAGGCTATAGTCGAAAAAGACTTTTTCGAGTATAGGATCAAAATATAGTGTAGTTCATCATACTTCAACTCGAGATACTTTAATAACATCTTGTCGTCGAATACACATCCACCACATCAGTAAAGAGTTGCATTTAATATTTTTTTGAAAGTAGTAGCCCCCAAGGCTATAATCGAAAATCCTTCACATATAATCATGTCTATAAATTTTGCACTCATCGGCGCCATCCTTCTTCTTTCTTATATCATCTTCTTTATGACGTCAATGAATACGTCACTCTGCATGAGTGCGGACCGTTTTATGGGCAGCACTGTAATTTTCGCGATTTTTGACCGTTAGTGGGCTGCCGTTTCCGCTCTTTGCGCCACGTCTCAGCCCACGATCCTTCTTCCAGAAGGTATATAAGGGGCGTAGTGGGGGATCTTACTGTTTACCAGCTCGTTCCCTCCGCCGCCTCCATTGCTGATCTCCTCTTCCTTCGCCTCTCGTGCATAGCCCCCAAGCGCTCCGCGTATTAGATGCGCGTGAAACACCTAGCCACCAAGAACGCCATGGCCAAGGGAAAATTGAACGCCACGACCAGCTGGGTGACCTCTGCCATCACCAAGAAGGAGGTGGAGAGGCCAGGATGGACGGCCTTATCTCCGCCCAGGATTCCATCAAGTTTCCAAGCAATGAACGAATCCCGCAGCCCCCGAGCGGTTATCGGGTAATGTTCCTTGCCTTCCTCCTTCGCGGCCTTTCTCTTCCTGCCCACGAGTTTCTCCGTGGGCTTCTCTTTGTTTACGGTGTGCAGCTCCATCAGCTCACACCGAACTCCCTTCTTCATATCACTTGTTTCATGACTCTCTGCGAGTCATTCTTGGGCATTGAGCCCCATTTTCTTCTCTGGAGGTCAATCTTTCGACTTCGCCCCAATGTTTCTCTGGCTAAAAAGCCTGAATTGGGAGGAGCCGTTGTCTCTGTGCGCCCTGAGGTGCAGTACCTCGAATTTTCCTTTGCCGCATCTGTCCAGGGGTGGAGAACCAAATGGTTCTATATCCAAGATCGCAAAGCCTCTCCTGAAGACCAATATGGTCTAGCCCCATTCGAAGCTTCTAAGGAGGTGAAGAAATTGGCGTCATGGGATGCGTTTCCCTCAGATGCGGAAATAGCACAAGTTCTTCCTCTTCTATCTCGCATTCAAGCTTTGAAAGGAGGCCAAGGAGGAGCTTTGTCGGGTATCCAACTCATGGCGTTCTTCGTGCAACGTCGAGTTCAACCCGTGCAGCACCGCCTCACCAAGCTTTGGAGTTACTCTGGCTTGGAAGATCCTACTCGCGTCTCTGAAGATTTGATAGAGAAAAAAGATGTCGACAAGCGAGTTAGGAACCTCACCAAGCTCACCAAGGATCATGCGGTTGATGATTTGACCGCTGACTACTTCGACTCCGTGCACCCTCTACCCGAGGTATGTATCTTTATACTCATTCGTTGTCGAATTTCGTTTTCTTCGACTTGTGCTGTTCTTTACCTTTATACTCTGCTAACTTATGTATATGCAGGGTCACGAATTCCTTGTTTCACACCCTCCTCTTCCAGAGGCAGGGCCCCTTCCGGCTGATCTGGCCTCGTCTGTATCTGAAGCCCCCAAGGCTGACGAAAGTCAGGACGGAGATGATGCCAAAGAATCAGAAGAGGAAACTAGCTCGTCGACATCGCCTCCTCCCGTGCTTGCTGAAGATGCTGGTGTCGACAAGAAGAGGAAGCGTGTCGACGAATTCGCTTCTTCGAGTTCCGCAGCGGCTGATAAAGCACCTGCTCTTGTAGAAGATATGGAGTACTTCGACCTCCTGGCATCGTAAGTGTTTTGTTTCGAGTTCTTCAATTGCACCGTTCTTGCCTTGTTTCCGTCGTGCTACACATAACTTATTTTCTTCGTGTAGAGATGATGAAGAGCCACCAACAGATGCTACAACTACTCCTTTAATTCCCCCTGTAGTTGATGATGAGCCCCCTGCCTAAGAAATTGCGCATAGGGTTACCAGGGCCTCTGTCAAGAAGGTTCCTGCGCCCCAAAACCTCAAGCGCTTGAAGAAGGCCAAAGAAACTGATGTCTCCCTGGAGGCCCATGCATCGACGATTTCTCCCAGTGATGTAAGTAACTTCTGTTGACTTGCTCTCTTTGTATTCCTTTGTGTTCTTACTCGCCCTTTTTCCCAGGCATTGCTGCAAAGATTCGTCGCCTTGGGCATTGAATGTGCGGAGTACTTAAAGGTTGCGAAAGCTTCCGAAGGTACACCTTTGACATCCAGGCATTACTTTTCTTTTGTGCTTGTCTTTTATTGTTAATCTGACTCCTTTTCGTCTTCTTCTGTAGCTGCTCTAGCAACGGCCAATGCTCAAATTGCGTCGCTGGAAGCGGAGCTCAATGCTTCGCAGAAGGCTTATGATGTTGCGGCCGCTGCTAAAGCGAATGCTGAGAAGTCGCAGAAATCTGCGCTTGTTAAGGCGAAAAAAGCTGTGAAGGCTTTAGCTGATGCCAACAACGAGCATGCTCAGCGAGAGCAAGCCGTGGCCGAGCGTCTTCGCACAATGTCTACTGCTGCTGAACGTAAGTGCTTCGCCTTGTCTTCTATTTTCGACTTTTGTTGCACTGTTGTACTTGTTGACACTTTTCTTTCCTTTTCTCTTCTATCTTCTTTTTCTTGTGCAGGATTTACTGGGGTACCTTCGTCGTCCCTGCAACCGGACGATGATCCTCTGATGACTGCGGTTAACCTACTCGAGGTAAACTGGATATCTATCCAGGAGATTTTTGAGTTAGTTAGCCGCGTTCTATCACAGCTGTTTGTCGGGTTATGGCCGAAGAAAAGGGCAGCAGTTCCGGAGGGCAACTTGAGGAATCTTGCCAAGTCCTTCGATTCAACTGAAGACCCCACTTCCCAGCTGAAGGGGCTCTCTCTGAAGCGTGGCGCCGAGGGTGCTATTGCACTTTCTTTTGCGCATGGTACGGACTTCGACTGGGAGAAGGTGAGCTCTCCCCATGGCCGCACCCGCGATGAGATGAAGGATTTTTTCGAGAAGGCAAAGAAGTTGGCACCTGCATTGGTGGCAATTATTTCTCCTTCGGCAGCCTCCGCGGTATCTGCTGCACCACCTCCAGCGGCGGAAGATCCAGTGCCTCCGTCGACTTCTGGCGAGGAATTTGCCATGCCTTCTTCTGCCACGGAGCAAAATGCCGAGGTGGCGTAGAGTCGGCTCCTTTGTAGCTTTAGATTTCTCCTTTTGAATATAAAAAACTTTAGTTGCGTGCAACCCGAGAACCTTAGTCATAGGGTTTTTTGCACTCATGTAAATATATTTCCTTCGTATGAAGTCTTGTGCTGTCTCTCTGAAATATTTCTCCTTTCTTTTCTTTTGGCTTGCAGTCGATGCACGTCAATGATCCTTTGACTCACGGGCCTGCTTCTGCCCATGTGTTCGGTTCTCAGATTTCGTCGACTCCTAGTCGATGCAGTCGATGCGCAGAGTACTCTTCAAGGGTTTCCGATCTTGAGGCTCGCCTAACTTTAGCCAAGCGCCAAGCACAGATGGCTATTAACAAAGCTAGCAAAGCCAGTGGTTATATGAAGCAGATATCTTCTCTTGATGAAAAGGTTTCCAGTTTGACGGCGAAGATTGTCCATAATGAAGAGTGCAAATCTTTTATTCTTGGCATTGTCGAGTCTGCCTGCGAGATGTTGCGATGTAAGTTTTCTTTCGGCTTCTCTTTTCCCTGTTTCTGCACTGCTATTTTTGTGATGTCCTTTGCCGTTATAGGTACTTGTCTGGATTTCGCTGCTGAAGATCGTCGGGTTACTGAGCGAAATGCAGCTTTGGAGAGAATGTCGGCAGGCTGTGAGACTTTGTGGTCTGATCCTCGGCGTCGGAGTGCCATTGTACTGCTTCATGACCGTTCCCAACATATTGGCGAGTCAGTTGATGGTTGCCGACGAGCTCTCACAACTATGCACTCTGTCATGCTTCCTCGCAATCCTCTGCCTGCAACTTTCCCACTTCTTCTTGATATTTTTAGATCTAGCCACCGTATTCATAGGTTGATAGAACTGAACTTAGTGGCAGGTGCCAATTTTGCTCTTGGGTGGATACGCAAGTGGCACCCGAGGCTTAATTATAGCTCTATGTCCCTGAGTTTGGCTCCAGGTGGAGCTAGCCTTCGAGTACATATGGAGAACATGCTGCAACCTGCTCGAAGACTCATGGCTAGGCTGCTGGAAGCGGATGCTGTGTTTTTTCGCGAGTACCACTATTTAGATCCCTTAGGCGTAGATGATTCTGATAACCCATTATTGTAATATTTTTATTTATGTGGAATGCGAGAGTATCTTATTTCGCGACTTTATGTCGAAAATTTGTTCTCAAAGCGTTATTGCATGATTCGTGCGTTTGCCGCATTTTCTCTTTGAAAGACTCGTAAACTCGAACATGAGGAACGTTTTGTCTTTATTATACTTGTAATGTAAGATACACGGGGTGACCCAAGAGATCCGGCTTGTGACCTGTGTTCTGGATCTAGAAGGCATTGCCCCTGGTATAACTCATGGCTTTTATATCCTTACTTTCCTATTCTTCTTTATTGTTCCTTGATGCTTACGCCATCATTGTTTTCTCTTCTTCTCCTGTGTCTTTGTCTTCTCCTGATGCTCCTACTCGTGGCTTCTTTGTCTCGGGCTCCACAACGCGTCCTTCGAGTAGCTTGGCGCCTTCTGTAGTCGTGTTTTTTGCCTTTTCCGCATAGTTGGCTGTCGTGCCAAAGTTTTGTGCCATCTTGTGGAACTCCCTGTCACAAAGATCTGAAACTTCAAAACTTCCTTTTACTGTAATTATTCCTCTTGGTCCTGGAATTTTAAGTACCAAATATGTATAGTGAGGCACTGCCATGAATCGCGAGAACGCGGGTCGTCCGAGGATCGCGTGATATTGAGATGGCCAGTCCATGACTTCGAAGTCTAGCTTTTCTCTTCTATAGTTTTGTGGGTTGCCGAAGCAAACATTGAGTGCTATTCGACCCAGTGGGTAATTGGCACTTCCTGGCACGATTCCGTGGAAGGAACAATCTGTTGGCTTCAAGAACTCTAGTGATATATGCATTGCTTTGAGTGTTTTTGCATATATCAGATTAATTCCACTTCCTGTATCCATGAATATCCTGTCAACATCATATGCGCCGATTTGAGCTTTGAGTACCAGAGGCGCGTTTCCTGGCCGAGGTACTGTTATGGGGTGATCCTCTCCCTTGAACTCGATTGGCTATTCTGACCAATGCAAATATTCCGTTGTGGCTGGAGGTGAGATGACTGCTAGGTTGACTTGTCGAGTGATACTCTTTTCTTCTTTGTTCGACTTGGGCATAGGTTGTATCATTGCTGTGATGTGTCCCTTTGATGGAACGTACCCTTCATTGTCGTTGTGTCCTTGGTTTTGCTGGTCTTGTCCTTGAGGAGCTCCGTTGTTTCCTTGCTGTTTTGTCGGAGGATTGTTGCTTCCTTCAAATCCTTGTCGCTTTGCGTCGGTTTGCTTGCTTAGTGCTGCCTCTTGTAGTTTTAAGAATGTTGTGCAATCTTTCATCGCGTGTCTTGATACTCGCTTCCCATCGACGAACGCTGAGTGTATATGACAAGGTCCGTTGAGCATATCTTCTTGCGACGGGTTGTACTCTCTGGGTTCTCTTGCGGGAAACTTTTTATAGTCCTCTTTTCCGTAGCTTCAATATCCCGAACTTCTGCAATCACTTCCTTGATAGCTGTTGTCTTTGTATCCTGCGGTGACTTGGCTATGGGAGCCGTAGTTGTCGTAGTTTCGGGACCGTCTCCTTTGATTTCCATATCTATTTCTTCTATCGTTTTCTGGGGATCGCGTCCGCTTGTTGTTACATGCGTCTTCTCCATCTGCAAATCTGTTTGCTACGTCCATGAGGTCTGACACTGTTTTTGGCTTGATTCTGCCCATCTCTTCTACTAGGTCTCTTCGCCTTAATCCAATGATGAACGCATCTATTGCTCTTTCGTCTGAAACTTTGACTGCTGAATTTTTGATAAGACTCCATCTTTGGATGTATGTGTCGTGGGAATTTGGTGACAGTAGCCATGGGGAGGCTTATCGGAGGGGCTCGATGTTGGTGACGATGGGTCCGGCTCGAGATTGTGCCAACAGAGACACCTCGGTTTACCCAGGTTCAGGGCCCTCCCGGTTGGAGGTAAACCCCTACTTCCTGCCTGCTTCGTATTGATTGGATAGTAGCGATTACAGTGCTCCTAGAGCTGTTCGGCTAGAGGAGGAAGAAGAAGATCGGATCTCCCCTATGCTAAGGGTCCAGGCCCCCTTATATAGACGGGGGCCTGGTTACAGGTTTTGGTAACGCTTCGGCCGGCTGCCGGCTCCTCGGCGGCGGCGTTCCTTGGCGTCGTCCTCTGACCCTGCTCTGGCGAAGGCACTTTATAAAGTGCCTTTTCCCTGGGCTGGCATCCTGAGGGCATATCCCCTCTCCTTTGCCTCGGATCCCATCGTGGGGAAGGGGCTTCAATCTCTCATTGGTCGGTCGTGGCCGTGGCGCTCGTCACTCTTGTCCTGCGCCTCTGCCGGTCTTGTCGGGACCGTCCTACTTTTGGCCAGACAACCGTTGAGAGATTTGTCTCCGTCGCCCGGCTCCAGTCCTCCTCGGTGGAGTCGTCAGCCGGCCGCTGGCGCAGCCGGCCCAGCCGGGTGGAGCCGGTCTCCTCGCGCTGAGGTCGTGGGATTTCCTGGGACGCCAGCCGGCATATTGCCCGGCTCGTGGTACGCCCCCTAAGTCATCCCCACGACACTAGCCCCCGAAACTGGCGAAGTCTCATGGGCTAGCATGGGGCTTCGACGGGTTCTTCTTTTCGCCGAAGTCTTGCTCGTCCTCGTCGAAGTCCCAGGATCTCCGGTTCGGCTTGGTCGATCTAGTCATCGAGGCTGGGCCTTGCGGGGTTCCTCCGGCCGTCTCGGGACGAACCGGCTCCGGTGGTGACCCGGCTGGCGACCGCGAGCCGACGCGCTGCCTCTTGGGAAATTGTGCCACCTCGGGTCTTGTTCCCACGCAGCGCGCCAGTGGCTGGTCTCGTCATTTTAACTTCGGAATCATCATCGCCACAACTTCCCAAGTCATCATGCGGAAACGACGTGTCCCATCAACTCCTCCCACGATCCGCTGTGGCAACTGTCGCAGTGGCGCACGATACGGAAATTGGTTGCCGAAACATCGTGGGTTATTCTTTAAATCTCGAAGCCTTCGAGGGTTTTCCTCACTCTCGAGCGTTTCGCTTCCTTCACTTGTCGCCTCCGCTTCCCTGCCTGGCCGGAACCGTCGCCTCCACAACCCCCGCTCCACTCTTAATGTCAGCGTCCGGGACGAACTGCGGAGCCGGGGCCGGCGACGGGTCAGGCGAGCATGGTCGCCCGCTCGGTGGCCCGGCAGGGATGCCGCCGATGCCTCGGAAACGCGGTCGCCCGCGGGGCAGCCGCAACAAGAAGACCCTGGCCGCGCTTGCGACCGCGGCCGCCACCGCGGCCGCCACCGGGCCCCTCAGGATCGGTCGTTCCCCCTCCATTGCTGCGGCCCCCGGCGGGACCGTGGCTGCGGCTGCCAGCGGCGCCGTGGTTCCCGCGGCCGCGACCTCTGTCGCCGGCCTCACCGGGATGCCCCTGCAGGCGGCAGCGGCCCTCGTCGGCGCTGCGATGGCGTTCGGGGCTGCTCCTCTAGGCCTCGCCGGCGTGGACGTCGGCGGCTCCTCCAGCGCGGCCGCCGGGAAAGTGCGGAAGGCGCCGCCGCGGCCGCCCACCAGGCAGCGGCTTTCCTATGTTCCGGTGCATGGGTTTGCCACTGCCTTGGCGCCCCTGCTAGCTGGGAGCAATGAGCGTCTACCGCTCCCTGCCAGCTTCGTCGGCACCATGGGGAAGAATCCCCCGACGAGCTTTATGATCGAGGACGGCAGCGGCGGGCAGCCGCTGTACGACGTCGAGGTCCTCCATGACGGGGAGGGAAAGAGCTACCTCACCGGGGGGTGGGGGCGGTTCTTCCACGACTACGGCCTGGAGCGGGGGTGGTCTCTCATCCTGACCCATCGCGCCGGGTCGCACATCCTCTGCGTCCGCGTCATCGACGGCTCCGGCTGCGCCCGCGCCTACTCCCCCTGGCCATGATCGGCGAGCTGCCCAGAAGCCTCCCTCTTGGCGACGTCGTCGTCAACAGGAGTCTAGGGGGGAGTCCTTTTGCTATTCCGGCCCTTAGCGTGACCCTTATTATGTAACTACCAGCCGTATGGCTAAGAACCTTCTTTAGTTTCCTGCAAATCTTCACTTGCCCTTCTTTGTTTGCTATGTGAATGCCTTTCTCCATTGTGTGCTTTTGCCATCGCGCAAAACGTCTTCTGCTTGATACCGCTGTGCCGCGACGGTTCTTCCCTTAGCGAAATCGCTTGTTGCGCGAATCCGTAGGTAGGGACTACGATAGTCACTGGCCTGCGCAAGCGCTTCGGGCGGGGTTCCTCCGGCTTCGATGCAGAGGGAACGATGCTCCTGCTAGCCGGCTTTGGGGAGCGCAGGCTAGCTCCAGCTCCAGCGCGGAAGGACCGGCGCTTCTGCTGGCCGGCTCCAGGAAAGATGGGCTAGCTTCGGCTCCAGCACGAATGGAATGGCGCTTCTGCTGGCCGGCTCTAGGAAGGATGGGCTAGCTCCGGCTCCAGCGCGAATGGAACGGCGCTTCTGCTGGCCGGCTCCAGGAAGGATGGGCTAGCTCCGGCTCCAGCGCGAATGGAACGGGAACCGCATCTTGTACCGGCTCGGGCAAGGGTCGGAGCCGGCGCGTTCCCTTTCCCGAGCCTTCGCACGTTCCAAGTCACGATTGGAGTAGGCCTCCTGGTTTCCGGCTTTAGCCGTTGCTTTGCGAGTGTTAGGTTTCGATTTCGCTGCTCGTTTACCGATCGTGTCGCAGCGCCAGCTGCTCGAACAGCCGGCGAGGTACTGGAGCTGGCCTGCTTCTGAGGGCCAATTCCCTTTCCCCCTAGCCCCCGAGTTTTAGGGTAGCTGGACTGACAGCTAGTTTGAAACTAATTTTCGCAAATGCTGCCAACGCCAAACGAGGTAGCTCTGGCTTCGAACCTCTTGGGCGTGGCTTCTCAGCCCAAACATCAAGAGTTTTGCGACTATCAACTATTCGTCGGTTTTGCTTTTGTCTGGTTCCCTCAACCTTTTCCTTAATCTCCCCACCCTTCGGCCCTTCTACCCCAAACCGGCAGCCTGGTGCCGGTTGGTCTCCCTTGGGCCGGCAGCCGAATGCCGGCCTAGGGTGGGAGCGTGCCGCGGAGTGAGAAGTAGTACTTCGGTCTGTCGGGCCCCCGACTCGTGCTAGCCTACGATTAGTTGACAGACACTGCCCTTAACGCTTGGTTGAGCGACTTTTCTATCATTTGTGGTTCTGCTCCACGGCTTTCCCCCGTATGTGGCCTGCCGGCTCCTATCCGTCCGGCTACGCGGAGCCGGAAGGTGGAGGTTGGGCTCGAGACCTTCGTCATACGCAGTACTCATCCGGCTGGCGAGAGATCGATCATTTTCGGGGCAGCCGGCTGTGGCTCGGTGCCTGGAGCCGGCTGCCGGTCAAGTGAATAACGCAGGAAGCAAAACATGCACGAAGTGTTTTTCCCCGGAGCCGGCCGTGACTAGCCGCTCCGTTTTCCTTTATTCATTGACACATTTTTCGGGGTACAAGCTTTCACCTTAACAGAAGAAAGGTCTTAGGAGACTGACATTCCAGGGACGCTCGGTCTCCTTGTCAGAGTTATCTGCCTTGTTCTTTCTGGGCTCTTGTGCGTCGATGAGGTAATACGCCCCATTGCCCAACACCCGGCTGACAATGAACGGTCCCTCCCAGGGAGGAGACAACTTATGCATGCCTTTAGTGCTTTGGACCAGCCGGAGTACAAGATCACCTTCGCGAAACGCGAGCGGGCGAATTTTCCGGCTGTGGTATCGTCGCAGCTGCTGCTGGTAGAGCGCTGATCTAGCCAGAGCCTGCTCTCGAGCCTCCTCGAGGAGGTCGACGCCATCTTCACGAGCTTCTTTTGCTTGTTTCTCCGTGTACTGGACGACTCTGGGCGCGTCGAACTCGATGTCCGTGGGTAACACTGCCTCTGCTCCATAGACTAGGAAGAAGGGTGTGAAGCCCACAGAGCGGTTTGGAGTGGTGCGCAGGCTCCAGAGCACTGAGGGTAGCTCCTCGACCCAACAGCCGGCTGAGCGCTCGAGAGGCTCGACCAGTCTTGGTTTGATGTCGGCCAGGATCAGCCCATTCGCCTTTTCCACCTGTCCATTTGACTGAGGGTGCGCCACCGATGCTAGGTCCAGCCGGATGCCTTTCTGACCACAGTAATCAGCAAAGACTCCCTTCGCAAAGTTTGTCCCATTGTCGGTGATGATGCTGTGGGGTACTCCGTATCTTGTGATGATCTCGTTGAAGAACTTGATCGTGGACGAGCCGTCGAGCTTCTTGATTGGCTTGGCCTCGATCCACTTGGTGAACTTGTCCACGGCTACCAGCAGATGTGTCAAGCCCCCGGGTGCGGTCTTGAATGGCCCTACCATGTCCAGGCCCTAGACAGCGAACGGCCAGGTGAGCGGGATGGTCTTGAGGGCTGCCGCTGGAGTGTTTCTGTGCTTGGAGAAGCGCTGGCAGCCGTTGCATTGCTTCACCAGTTACTCCGCATTCTGCTTGGCCGTCGGCCAATAGAAACCATGGCGGAAGGCTTTGGCCACCAAGGCTCTGGAAGATGCGTGATGTCCGCACTCCCCTTGGTGTATTTCTCTTAGCAGCTCTGTCCCTTCTTCTGGCTCGATGCACTTCTGGTAGATGCCTGACACGCTGCGCTTGTACAGCTCGCTGTTGATGATGGTGTATGCCCCAGCTCGGCGCTGAATTCGCCTAGCTTCCGCTTCGTCTTGCGGCAGGTCCCCAGTGATGAGGTAGTTGGAGAATGGCTCCGCCCATGAAGGTATCTCCCGTATGTGGAAGACACTGGCGACCAGAGGGTCAGCAGCTCCCGGGTCCGTCGTTGAGCCGGCTTCGCTTGATTGTCCGGCTGGGGGAGCGGGCGTGGAGCCGGCAATCCCCTTGTCCTTCGTCGAGCCGGCCGCGCTGGGCTGGCCGGCTGCCTCCTCCAGCCCCGAGACGGCAGCCCCCGAGTCCGGTGGTGGTACCTGAGCCGGGGCTGGGTCTCTAGGCACGTAGATGGATATGGATTCCGGCGAAGGTTTGATGGACGGCTTGTGGATGATCTCCAGGGACACCCCGGCTGGGATGTCCTGCTTAGTGGAGCCAATCTTGGACAGCCGGTCTGCCTCCTCGTTGTTTGCTCTGGGGACATGGTGGAACTCGCAGCCCTCAAAGTATCCGCTGAGCTGCTGCACGTAGAAGCGATAGGAGGCCATGTTGGCGTCCTTGGCGTCCCAATCCCCTGAGACCTGGTGCGTTACCAGGTCAGAGTCTCCGAAGCAAAGAATCCTCCTGATTCCAATCTGCTTGGCCATCTTGAGCCCATGCACCAGGGCTTCGTACTCGGCGACGTTGTTCGACGCACGGAAGTGTATCTGCAGCACGTACTGCAGCTTGTCTCCCTTGGGAGAGGTGAGGACGACGCCGGCTCCCAAGCCCCCGAGCAGCTTGGAGCCATCGAAGTGCATGCGCCAATGGGTGGAGTCTGGAGCCGGCGGCAAGTACTGGTGCTCTCCCCAGTCCGCGAAGAAATCCGCTATGATCTGCGACTTGATCGTCGTCCTGGGCTTGTACTGAATGGTATGAGCTGCGAGCTCAATCGCCCACTTGGCCACTCTTCCTGACGCGTCCTTGCATCCGATGATCTCCGAGAGCGGAGTGGTGCTCACCACCGTGATTGGGTGCTCCTCGAAGTAGTGCTTCAGCTTCTTGACCGCCATGTACACGCCGTACGCGACCTTCTGATAGTGCGGGTAGTTCTGCTTAGAGAGAGTGAGCACCTCACTCAGGTAGTACACCGGGCGCTGAACCGGCAGCTCTTTGCCTTCCTCGGTGCGTTCCACTACGATCACCACGCTGATGACGTGGGGGGTCGCTGCGATGTAGAGAAGCATTGGCTCTCACGGAGCTGGCGCTGCCAAGACTGGCGCGGTAGACAAGGCTCGCTTGAGGTCGTTGAAGGCGTCATCAGCGCGCTGGGACCAAACGAAGTGGTCCGTCTTCTTCATCAGCTGGTACAGCGGCATGGCCTTCTCCCCGAGCCGGCTAACGAACCGGCTAAGCGAGGCCAGGTAACCAGCAAACTTCTGCACATCTCTGAGCTGGGTGGGCTTCTCTAGGGCCTCGATGGCTTTTATCTTCGAGGGGTTAGCCTCGATCCCTCGCTGGGAAACAATGTAACCTAGGAGCTGTCCAGCTGGTGCACCGAAGGTGCACTTCTCAGGGTTGAGCTTCATGCGATAGCGCCGCAGGTTGGTGAAGGTATCCCTTAGGTCATCCAGGAGCGTGCCGCTCTGCTTGGTCTTCACCACCACGTCGTCCACATAGGCGTGCACGTTCCTCCCAATCTGCCCTTGCAGACATCGCTGCATGGTTCGCTGGTAAGTGGCTCCAGCGTTCTTTAGGCCGAATGGCATGGTGACGTAGCAGTAGGCTCCATATGGGGTGATGAAGGAGGTCTTGATCTGATCCGGCTGGAAGAGCGGGATCTGGTGGTAGCCTGAATAGGCGTCCAGGAATGACAACAGGTCACAGCCGGCTGTGGAATCGATCACCTGGTCAATTCGTGGCAGCGCGAAAGGATCCTTGGGGCAAGCCTTGTTGAGGCTGGTGTAATCGATACACATTCGCCAAGTGTTGTTCTTCTTCAGAACCAAGACTGGATTCGCGAGCCAGTCTGGGTAAAACACCTCCATGATGAAGCCGGCTGCAAGGAGCCGGGCAATCTCCTCGCCAATTGCTTTCCTCTTCTCTTCTGCGAACCGCCGCAGCGGCTGCTTGACCGGCTTGGCGTCCGGCCGGACGTTAAGCGCGTGCTCAGCCAGCTCCCTCGGCACACCAGGCATGTCCTTTAGAGACCATGCAAAGATGTCCCGATTCTCACGGAGGAAACTGGTGAGCTCGCTTTCCTATTTGGCAGACAAGCCGGTGCCGATGATGACATACTTGGAGGGGTCGCTCTCGTCCAGCAGGATCTTCTTGGTGTCGTTAGCCGGCTTGAATTGCTCCACAGGCGACTGGCGAACTGGTATGTCTTGTTGGGCCAGCTCTACGCGATGCAGAAGCTGCCTTTTCTCCTCGGCGATGACCAGCGCCTCCGCCAGCTACGAGCTCTCCTTGGCGCAGGCCAGGGACTTCTTGAAGCTTCCTGAGACTGTGATTACGCCTCTGGGCCCTGGGAGCTTCATCTTCAGATAGGCGTAGTGCGGGACGGCCATGAACTTAGCCAGGGCCGGTCAGCCTAGCAGCGCGTGGTAGGGACTGCTGATGTCCACCACCTCGAACCAGATAGGCTCGCAGCGGCTATTCCCCTTCTTTCCGAAGAGAACCTCCAGCTGCACCTTGCCCAAAGGGGTGCAAGAATGCCCAGGCACGACGCCATGGAAGGTGAGCCGGCTAGGTTTCAGTTGAGCAAGCGGGATGCCCAACTTCTCCAGAGAGCTCCGGTAAAGAAGGTTGATACTACTGCCGCCATCGATGAGCACGCGGGAGAACCGGCACATGTGCGTATCGGAGCACACGACAGGGTCCACGACCGGGGCGTATTTTCCAGGGCTGGGCATCAGCCTTGGGTGGTCCTCACGCCCCCAGGTAATGGCCGCCTCGGACCAATGCATGAACTGGGGTTCTGCAGGCATCACAGCATTCACCTCCGCCTCATGCCAAAGGTCGTTCCTTTTATCCTTGCCCGGGGTAGTGAAGATGTGATACTGCTCCACGTCTGTCGGGAAGTCGTCATCTTGATCCGGCTCGCCTCCAGCCGGTTCGCGTCGTTGGTCCTCCTGACCTCCAGCCGGTTGTGCTTGCGGCGTTCCAGGGATCTGCCGAGCGCGCTGCTCCAGCTCTCTCATGAAACGGCATTGACGCGTGGAGTGGGTCGCTTCCCTGCCCGGGGAGGTGTGACACTTACACGGCTGATCAAGCGCAGCATCGAGGGTGTACTTGCCCTCTTTGCGCCCATGACCGCTGCCTGCAGCCCCCGGGCCTCCTTGGTCTGAAGCCGCTCGCTTTGAGCTAGCAGATCCCCTAGAGGACGCCTGAACGTGGTCTAGCCACAGGTGGATGTGCAGCGCCGATGGGTGAGCCTGGGACTCCGACCCTGGCGCTGACTCCTGGGACAAGCATGACCTGCCTGCCCCGCCGCCTTGCTGGGCGCGGCAGCCTTGAGCGGTACCGCTGGGAGCACGGCCGTCGTGCCCACGCCCTCCGCGGCCTCGGCCTGCCGATGGCGACCGCTGGATCTGGCCAGGCACTACAAGAAATCTGTTGACTAGTGACCCTTCATTTTGGTCACTAGATGGTCATTGTTGCTCAACTTATGACCCTCTTCTGACCAAAAACAGTTGGTCGGCAGTTGAGCGTCACTGACGGCTTACGATGACCAATTTTTCTAATTGGTCATAAGCGATTATGACCAAAATAGATGGTCATAAGCATTATGACCAAAAAATTGGTCACGAGCAATTTGGCCAGGCCACGTCGGATCCTACGTGGCCAATCCTACGTGGCAGAATTGTGACCAAACGAAATGGTCGTAAATTGAATTTAGCCCAGTCCAGTCGTGTTGCTCTAGATGGGCCAAGCCCAGTAACTCGGCCTTTCAATTCTGAGTCTCAGCCTTTTTGTGATCAACTTTTTTTTACAATAGACTATTTGCAGGCTTTTTCGTTTGGGCCTTGGCCTTTCTGCAGCCCTTTTGCTGTCTTGTTCCTTTGGGCCTTGGTCTTTTTGCAATACATTTTGTTCTGGGCTTTTGATATTTGACAGTCCAATTCATTTGAAATTTGAATTCATATTTCATAATATTAGTTGGGCTGAGGCCTTGCAGAAGCCCAGATATTTCATGCAATAATATTGGGCCAAACCTTTTACAATCTGACGATTTTTGGGCCAAGGCCTTACAATTCATTCATATTTTTTCACAGCACAGCAAATTATAAATTTCACAGCACAGCAAATTATAAATTTCACAGGCACAACAAATTATCAAACAACAGGAAATTATTTCAACACAGATCACATCTTCATATCAACCAACATTCCCAGCACACATAGCACATAACACATATCATCTCACAGGTTTCATAGTTTGCGAGGACAAGTAGAACTCTCAGATCAAAGTAGATCAGACAAGTACCAAAATATGGAGCAAAAATGGTGCATCATCTCTAGTTCCCTCCCAGAAGCAAACTCATCTGACTCCAGGACACTACTTACCTATACCAGTTGCTTTACTGGCTAACAGCCCCAGCAAATGATTGAACCTCTCATCATTTTCTTCTAGCCTCTTGACCAGCAGATCATGCTCTTCATCTCGTTTAGCTTGGGCGGCTTCAGCATCTTGAGACTTCTTCTTGAGCACAGCCAATTCTTCTCGCATAGCTTCTCCTTGTAGTTCTGACCTCTCTAGCTTCTCCTGCAGGTCAGTCACTTGGGCTGCTACAACAGCACCTGATCTGGTTGTCTTGTTCCTAGATGAGCTCTTCTCGAGGCCGACATTCTGGAGGAATGTGCTTGAAGGGCATTCCTTTGTAAGCACTTCAGCAACAATCTGTGCAGCAGACTTTGGCTGCTCACCTTCTTCTATAGGCACAGCCATCAGTTCTTCCATTTCAACCTGCCAAACACAAGAGTAAAACGCAAGCAGCAACAAGAAAGATGAATCATGATCAACAGATCAGGGGCAACAGCAACAATTAACAAGCAGCTGATGTAGCTTTTGACTACAACCCACCAGATTGCAAACTAAGTGCTAAGGCCATTTGGTCACCTCAAGAGGAAGAACAACAGCAGAACAAGCAAAGCTAGACAAGTGACTTACTATCGCCTGCTTGACCGGCTCCGAAAAAGTGCCCTTCTTGCCCACATGTGTGGCCTTGAACATGTCAACAGCAGTTAGCTCCTCACCCTTGCGTTCCTCCTTCTGAAATGATATTCAACGAGAATCAAAATGTTATTCAACAAGAATCAAACCATGAGCTTCTGATACAAAAGTTACTTGGTCCAAAATGAAAACTAGCTCTTGCAATAGCATATATGTGTGCACTATAGGACCTTGAACCAGTTCTCTGCTGGAACTTTACTTTTTGTCGATTAAGCTTGTTTGCCTCGCAAGCTTTCTAAACAAATTGGCAGATTTGAGAATTGGTTAGTGGGAGGCCAAAATGATTCTGCTAGCATACAGCAATAAATGAAGATGCATGTCATTAATATAGATACATATGTGTGTATACTCTGTTGAAGAGCTAATCTTGTGCAGCAGATAAATGATGAAGTATATATGCATAGCAGCTAACTATAACCATTGACTAGCATGTCACAGCAGCAAACACACCAAAGCAAGCACATATAAAGAAGACCCAGGGGCACATGTACAGGAATACCTTATGTTTTGCGGTAGACCACACGGCCACTAGCCCTTGCCACTCTTCATCAGTTAAGTCATCGACAGGAGACTTGATGCTCACTTGATTCGCTGGTACGCTGTCAAAGTACTTCTTCTTGATGTAGTGGCATCTGTTCTTTGATCTTTTCTGCAGCATGTCAGTGCACGCCGCCTTTACAACCTCAGAATCAGTGTCCATATCAAAGTTTGCCTTCCAGGAGATAGCAAATAAGGAGAAGATCAGTATCACATAACAGGTGTAACAGTTAGAAAAAAGCATGCAAGGCTAGTAAACAAGGAGCTTACAGCAACTTTCCCGATGTAGTTCTTGATCAGGTTGGGGTTCTTCTTGTACTCCTTGAAATGCGGAAGCACCGGAGTATGGGTCCTTGCAATGAGGCCACCCTCTGTTGCAAGTTTTGCAGCCTGCAAAGGGTTTTCTGGACGCTTCATCCCATCAGCGATTCGGATTCTAACCTTGGTACCCAGCGACTTTGTCATCCTTTCTAGCCCTGCACCCTTTCTTTTATTGTTAACCACAATCACTGTCCCTAAAAATGATACATACAAACACAGAGTGAGTAATCATTTATTATCCGTTTGCTACCAAAAATATACAATACAGAACAGTATTAGATGAACTTGCCTTCAGCATGATCATCATCATGGGTAGGCTCAGAGCCGAACACTTGATCACTGGCTCGAGTAGGTGCAACAGGGGAGAGCTCCATGCGCACGGTGCTTTCTTCACCCATGGTATGCAAAGTATCATTGATCTGCGGCGAGGCTGTTTCATTGTTGTTCACCAGGTTTTCTTCATTGTTGATCATGTTCCCTGCTGCCTTAGACCTAGTGACACAAGCAACAGCGGGCTGATCTGCTTGCATCATTCCCTCAGACGCTCCTGGCGCAACAGCAAACACTCTTACTGGAGCCATCGTGGAAGATGTTTGTGAACTCTTCCTCCTGCTGCTTGTCTTCTTAACAGCGCTCTTCTTTCTTCTAGAAACCTTCAGTGCCTCATACAAATAGAAAAGGACAAGTACATTAGATCAGGAGTTAGCAAATCATGTGCACATCACGAAAGAAAAACAAGCTAGCAAGCAGCACAAAAGTTCCCACCCCTCCAAAAAGATTAAAGAGAATGCACCTTAACTTTCTTCACTAAACTGTCATCAACTTCATCATCGTCCATAACTTCGTCATCTTTAGGATAGTAGTCCGAGCTTCCGCCATGTGTTATGGCAGATGCCGGAGATGTTGATCTAGTTGTAATTGCACTATCTTCTTGCACCTCATTTGACTTCCTAAGCATTGCCACTATTGCAGGAAGTCCAAGAGACTGGAATATGTGGTTATTCCTCATCATGGTCCTAGCTCTATCCTTCTCAATTTGAGTGAGGGGCTCTTCTACATGAGAAGAAAATCTAACCATTAGATGAATGGTTGAAATGCATAGGATGCAAGACAACACAAACAACTCAGGTAACCTAGCAGTATTTGTTTATTATATCCATTATTTATGGCACCCAATATTTTGGACAAAAGTAATACATTTTAATAACCAGATGACATGCACATAATAACCAGATGACAAGCACATGGATACACAATTATAGATAGAATAGTAGCATAAGATTATAGGTTGCATACCAGCCGGCATCTTCTTCTCAGTCTTCCTTGTCATAGCTAACCTTAAGGGGTTGGAGCCGGTTAATGTTGACGGTGTCTAGTTACCCTAGTAGCTTGCAAAAAAAGAATGGAGAGCGATTAGCAAGAAACAAAGAAAACTTGCAGGTGCAAAATGCCCATCTTCAGTACAACAACCCACCTATTTAGTCACCGCTTCCACTTGGTTGCAGAGATTCCTTCCCACTTTCCTGCAAGGAACATCTGGTTAGATACCAGTACCACAATAACGTGAAGTAAATAAAGCCAACCAACATGTTTAGAAGGTTGGTAATCAGAAAAGCATAGCAATGAAAACATGTATAAGGACAAACATCATGTGCAATTTTGTCAACAATGTTATAAATAACATTAAATGATTGTTCCAAATCAAATTGCTAACTGGACATATCTAAGAAACAAGAAAAGCATGCAGTGATATATACTTCGGATCAATCATTTTAATGAAGAAGTGAGACAGTGACTGTGGGACTGCTACCCTAGAAGTGAAACATGTACTTCACAGTTTCTATTAATACTACTGCAGCAAGCAAGGACAGCAAGCAAGCAAGCAAGAACAGCAAGTGTAAATTGCTATTAAAAGTTCCTATTAATACTACTGCAGCAAGCAATGAAAGCAAGCAAGGACAGCAAGCAGTGAAAGCAAGGACAGCAAGCAAAAACTCTAAATTGCAATTGAAATTACGATGACCTAACCCTAGCACGCGCAGCAACCAATCAGACCCTAACCCTAGCCATGCAACGCCATGGAACCAAGCCCTAGCCTTGTAACGACATGGAAACAAGCCCTAACCCTAGAACCTAACCCTAGCACGCGCAGCAACCAAGCAGACTTTAACCCTAGCCAGTGAGGGGAGCAGGACATGGACCAAAGAACTCGCCTGGCCGAGATGGTGGTGGAGACGACGCCGAAGAAGAAGATCTTGCGAGCGCGGCGGTGGTCGAGATGCCGCCGAAGAAGGAGAAGAAGACCGAGCCTCCTCCCTGCCTTGACGCCGACGCAGCTACCCGCGCCTGGTCGCCGTCGTCGTCGCCGTCGTCGCGAGCGGGGGTGGCCTTCGTCGCCTCGAGCGGGGGTGGGGATGGGGATGTGGGGAATGAGATGCGGATGGGGATGTGGGGAATGAGATGCGGATGGGGATGGGGATGGGAGAGAAATGTCTGAATCGCCCCTGCTTTACCGTTTGGGGGCTAAGGCTAGGGTTGGATATTTCCGTAATTTCAGGTGGGAGGGGGTTTGGGAGCAGCAGCGCGGGAGATTGGGCGGGAGATTGGGCGGGAGGGAAATATTTAGGGTTTTGGGAGGGAAAATTTTTAGGGCTTTTATTTTGAGTTTTAATTATATAAATAATGTAATTAAAATATGCAGCAATGTTCAAATAGGTTTAATAGTTTCTTAAAATTATCCCATATCGTGCAAAAGTGTTCGACTCTCAATCCCAAACAATATTAACAAAGGATGTTTTCATCGTATTTCTAAAAAAAGTTCATTTTCTATTTTCCGAAGAAGAGAGGGGGCTTACTTTTGTGAATAACCTACCGAACCCCCTTTTGAAAACCGCACCAACCAAATTTTTTAAAAAACTAGACCACTTATCTTAGGCAATTCACTAGTTTTTAGTGTGTTAATACTTTTCTATGTTTTTTCCCTTTTCGAGCTAGTTTCTGCCGATTTAGCAGGAAGTGGGCCCAATTTGAACTACGGCCGCTTCATAGTTTGCTCATAATTTTTTACAAAAATCATTTTTAGGTCCACAAGTTGCTATTTCATAGGAGATCCACACAAAAAATTGCAAGGTTCAACACCTAGCATAGAGCGGCAACGCCGGTCGTTTCGCCCCCATTTTGAAACAGGCATAGCGAACTCAAAAAAAATCAAAAAAATGCAAAACTTGCGCACCGCGTCATCTTACGTGGCCTAGTATCTAGGAAAAATATAAAACTTGGAATACCAACAAAATTTAAAAAAAGTGTTCTCAGAAAAGACCTACTATGTACGAAGTTTCATGACTTTCAACACAAATGACGGATGTTCTGACCATAATCGAGGTATAGTTTCTTAAAATTATCCCATATCGTGCAAAAGTGTTCGACTCTTAATCCCAAACAATGTTGACCAAGGATGTTTTCACCGTCTTTCTAAAAAAAGTTCATTTTCTATTTTTTGAAGAAGAGAGGGGGCTTACTTATGTGAATAACCTACCGAACCCCCTTTTGAAAACCGCACCAACCAAATTTCTAAAAAAACTAGACCACTTATCTTAGGCAATTCACTAGTTTTTAGTGTGTTAATACTTTTCTATGTTTTTTCCCTTTTCGAGCTAGTTTCTGCCGATTTAGCAGGAAGTGGGCCCAATTTGAACTACGGCCGCTTCATAGTTTGCTCATAATTTTTTACAAAAATCATTTTTAGGTCCACAAGTTGCTATTTCATAGGAGATCCACAAAAAAAATTGCAAGGTTCAAGACCTAGCATAGAGCGGCAACGCCGGTCGTTTCGCCCCCATTTTGAAACAGGCATAGCGAACTCAAAAAAAATCAAAAAAATGCAAAACTTGCGCACCGCGTCATCTTACGTGGCCTAGTATCTAGGAAAAATATAAAACTTGGAATACCAACAAAATTTAAAAAAAGTGTTCTCAGAAAAGACCTACTATGTACGGAGTTTCATGACTTTCAACACAAATGACGGATGTTCTGACCATAATTGAGGTATAGTTTCTTAAAATTATCCCATATCGTGCAAAAGTGTTCGACTCTTAATCCCAAACAATGTTGACCAAGGATGTTTTCACCGTCTTTCTAAAAAAAGTTCATTTTCTATTTTTCGAAGAAGAGAGGAGGCTTACTTTTGTGAATAACCTACCGAACCCCCTTTTGAAAACCGCACCAACCAAATTTCTAAAAAAACTAGACCACTTATCTTAGGCAATTCACTAGTTTTTAGTGTGTTAATACTTTTCTATGTTTTTCCCCTTTTCGAGCTAGTTTCTGCCGATTTAGCAGGAAGTGGGCTCAATTTGAACTACGGCCGCTTCATAGTTTGCTCATAATTTTTTACAAAAATCTTTTTTAGGTCCACAAGTTGCTATTTCATAGGAGATCCACAAAAAAAATTGCAAGGTTCAACCCCTAGCATAGAGCGGCAACGCCGGTCGTTTCGCCCCCATTTTGAAACAGGCATAGCGAACTCAAAAAAAATCAAAAAAATGCAAAACTTGCGCACCGCGTCATCTTACGTGGCCTAGTATCTAGGAAAAATATAAAACTTGGAATACCACAATAAAAATTATAAAGCTTTATGAAAACATTTATTGTTATGATGTTTTATAGTTTTCTAAAAATAAAACTAAAACTAAATCTAAAATGAATCCTGTCCGAAGCCCCCCTCCCTTATAACACTAACCCTAACCCTAGATCCCCTCCCTAACCTCCCCGGTCGCTCCGCCTCCCCGCTCGCTCCGCCTCCCCGCTGCTCCGCCTCCCCGCTGCTCCGCCGTCCCTCTGCTCGCTCCGCCGCGACCGACGTCTCCTTCCGTCGCCCCCCTGTGTAAGTTCCTCCGTTCTCCTAGGATTGGGGCTGGTTGGTGCGCTGCGGCGGCGACGGAGGGCTTGATCTCGCAGCCGTTCGTCAGGTCCGTTCGCTGCTACCCCAGATCCCCTCTCCGTTTGTGTAAATTATGTGCATTTCGTGGTGGGAAGACTCTGGGTGTTTGATGTGAATAACTGACTGCTTCCTGAAATGATCCGTAGCATCAGTACGTGTTTACCCTAATTTGTTCTGAACTCCTGCCAGCTGCCTTGACGTGAGTATCTAAATTGAACACAGAGCTTCCTGCAGCAAATCGTTATTGTCAAACCTCTTAGTGTCAAAGTTCAGTTGACTCCATTAAAGCATATGGGCGGTTGCTGTCAGATTCTTTCTTGGTGATCGTAAGACATATTGTCACTGGGTTCTTTTTGGGGGAATGCATTGCTCCTTAGATTCAGGTGCTGTTGAGCTGACTCTTTCTTGGTGATTGTGTAGTAAACTGATGAGCTGTGGTAGTACTGTAATCTGGCTGATGTGCTCCATATTTAAGCTGAGTAGATCACTGGCTGGAATACTGCCTTGTTGGCATGGCAGCGTTGATATACAGTGAGTTGATCACTGGCTAGCTTATTAAAAAGAAAGGAAGCTAGCTCAGTAAAAAATCTGTATTCAGACTAAGATTAAACCCACCAAAGTAGTATCAATGGACTGCTATGGTTTCTGCACAAAATGCTGTTATGAGATTAGAAGCTATACCAACCTGCCCAGCATTGTCAGATCATTATAGGAAGATGCTATTCATTTATTCTCCTTCATATGATATCCCTTTTTACGGCATAACTGCAGTTTAGTAAAATTTTAGCCAAAATACAGATCCTCAACTACTAATCATTGCTGTGCTTGCTGTTTACTAGGTCACCATGGACGGCGATCTTGTCATCATGGCCAAGAAGCTAGTCGATGTTATCGACCTTACTGGCAGTGATGATGATGCAAGGACTGAAGACCAAGCTGCTGCTAGGCGTGCTGCCGGTGCTGCTAGGCGTGCTGCTGCGCGTGCTGCTGCTGATGCTGCGCGTGCTGCTGATGCTGCTGCTACACGTGCTGCTACATGTGCTGCTGTGGCTGCTAGGCGTGCTACCGATGGTAGGCGTCGTGCTCCTGTGCGTAGGCTTGCTGCTGCTGCTAACCAAAATCCTGACCTTACATATCGAGGTAATTATTCTTTGCATGTCTTACATATTGTAGAATATACATCATAGCTTGCTCATGTCATTAGTTTCTTACATGTAGGTCCCAACATAGAGGGAGTGGACACATATGATGAGTACTGTGTGTTTCCCCACGTTGTTGCTTTAGATGATGATCAAGTTGGATATCTGGCATATCAAGCTCGCAGGCACAGACCGAGGAAACCTTTCTATGTATGTGAGCTGCAGGGTGCAAACATCGTTGAACAGAAAGCTAAGATGGTAAGCAAATTGCTTCTTTAACATCTCTTATTATTTTTACCTATGCACAAGGACTAACCTTGACAGTTGAAACTAATGGCTTCATTTTATTTCTATACCTATGCAGTACTTCTCCAAGAGCTTTACCAGGGCACACCTCAACATGCATCTTGGCCGCTTTGGAAAATGGGTGCAGGTCTATAACAGGAACTTTGCTGATCTTCCTGAAGTCTGGATGAAGTTGGACAAGGGGAAGGGAGGACGTGCGATGATAACAAGGGGATGGACAGATGTGGTGGCCAAGTTTGGTATGAAGGCTGGTGACATCTACCTGTTCTGGTTCCGTCGCGGCCTTCATGGTGGTCTCAAGCTGGCTATCAAGAAAGTGTGGTGAATACCCAGCTGGTGATGGGCAAGGGGGTGTGGTTCCTGATGCCCAGTACATATGGGTGCTTTTGAATAGGAATCTGTAGTTGCTGCTAGGTTTGTTATTAGAACTTGTGCTTGCTGATGCCCAGTACATGTGGGCAGCTTTTGGTTAGGAGCCTGGGAGCTTTTGGTTAGGTTCCTGGGATGTGGTTGCTGATGAACAATCTTTTGATGTTTGTAAATAATGTGTTGATCCTGAACCTTGTTGATGGATGCTGGAAATGCACTCCCCTTTGGTGGTTTTCCCATTCCTTGAAGTTTCTGAATATTACTTGTTGAAAATCCTTTATTGTTTGTTAGAATTGTGTTGAACCTTGTGTCTGAGTAATATGTGGATGTTTGTAACTTCTACTGAAATGCAAAACAGGACAGATACAGACTTCTGTTGATGTTTGAATCAAAATGCAACTTCTGAAAATACTATAAAACATTCCAGAAACAGTCTTCAGACAACAGCACTAGCACAGCTCACTGGCAAGGCACTATGCACCTTTGTCTTGTGGTCCTGGGTTCGAGTCCCAGGCCACTCCATTTTTGCAACAATTCCTAGCTTCAGTAGAACCATCTGTATAAATTAACTAATAACTGTATCTTAACAAGATCACTTCTATAGCACAATGGCAACACACTGAAATCATGATCCTAGGGGTCCTGGGTTCGAGTCCCAGGCCACATCTTTTTTTGCATGAATTTTGCACTATTTAACAGGTTCAAAATTTTGCACTTCACTAATTATTTGAAGCAACACACTTTGCAACACACTGAAATATTGCACTTCACTAATTATTTGAAGCAACACACTTTGCAACACTGCAAGATTTAACAGGTTCAATATTTGAGAAAAATCTGAAATTTAACAACACACTGCTGAAATCTTGCTCCAGTAAGTTCATTACTACATCTACATTACAACACACTGCTGAAGCATGAAGATCTTTCTACTTCTTGCTGTTCCTCCTCTCTGGCTACCTCCTCCCTGGCTTCCTCCTCTGGTTGACTTCAGCATGATCAACACCTTAAACCACAGCAAAAGACACAATGAGAATGCAAAACTCTGGAAACAAGTTAAGCTACCCTAGAAGAAGTGAGACAGTGGCTATGGCAAGGAAAACAAGCAAGGACACCATAATATTCATCATCCTCGATATTAAAACGAGGAACTGGTCTTGCGGTACCGTTTTCTTCATTGTCACTACAATACTGGGTCATTGTAGGATCAGCCATGTTTTGTTCATCATCCTCGTTGTCATGTCCAGCTACCTCCGCCCTCCTTTTCTTAATTTTTTCTACAACAGCAGCATCAAGTAACACGCGTTTCCGGTCCCTTCGCAATCTGGTTTGCACATCCACTTCTTTAGCTTGCACTGGAACCTCCGTAGAGTCTTCATCTTGGTAGGTTAGGCCACTACCACCGGGACGGTTTTCCGCATCGGTTTCAGTCACACTCCACAAATGCCTGTGCTGGAATTTCTGCACAACACGCCAGTTTCCACCGAAAGCTGTGTCTGGCACATAAAACACCTTTGTTGCTTGTGTTGTCAGTATAAATGGATCATTCTTGTACCAGTACCGTCCGGTGTTGATGCTTTCAAAGTGCCCGTCATCCCGGACTCCAGTCTTCTTCTTGCCACCAAGGTCAAACCAATCACATCTAAATAAGACGACCGACCGACCAACGCCTCCGCTGGAGTTGTACTGAAGCTTTATGATGCTTTTGAGTTGACCATAGAAGTTCGTGGGCTGACCATCATGTTCTCCCTCGGAAAGGATTCCACTATTCTGTGTTTTCCTATTCTTCTCGCGGTCAACAGTGTGGTACCGAACCCCGTCAGCATCACATGCAGAGTACAACCTCACTCTCTTGTCCGGTAGGCACGCCAAAGCAAATAGGTCAGCACCAACATCCTCCTCATTCCTTTTTGCAATCTACAAAAATACACAAAGGTTAACACACACATATAGAAAATCCCTTTGCAAGACACACAATTGAAAATACACAAAGGTTAACACACACAATTGAACCAATGTAGGAGATCTCACATGATTCCGAAACCAATTAGCAAATCCCTTTGCAAGCCATTTATCAACTTTGATATTACCATCTTGCTGCTTCAACTGTTCCTTGCACAGCCTGCAATGCCCCAAAAAAATGGTGAATCAAAAAACAGCCACAAAAAAAAGGTTCCTTCCAACACAATAAAATGCACACCATGGTCAGCACAAAAGAGATGACATACTCGATGTACGGCAGAACCTCAGGGCTACTTCTTAGCACATACCAAACCATCTTGTCATAGTCAGCACCAGCCTCTAAGTACTCTGACCCTCCAAGAAAATGCACACCATGGTTAAAAACCGAGACATTGCCAACATGGGAATCATCCCGCTCTCTATTTCTGCCCGGCCGATTAAATCTCGTTTCCACATCGTCGAAGTACCTCGAGCAAAATGTCAAGCACTCATCAACTACATATGCTTCGGCAATCGATCCCTCGGGTCTGGCTGTGTTCCGCACATAACGCTTACATGTCAGTAACCTTCTTTCGACGGGGAACATCCAACCGTATTGTACATGGCCTCTAAGCAGTGCTTCATCTGGTAAATGAACGGCTAAGTGAACCATCACATCAAAGAAAGAAGGGGGGAAAAAATTTTCAAGCTTGCAAAGGATAACTGGAATTTCAGCTTTGAGTCTTTCCACAACAGGTACATTCAGTGTTTTGCAGCACAGCTCTCGAAAGAAATTTCCTAGTTCAGCAACTGCTTCGTATATATCCTAATGCATCATTCCTCGGAGGCCTGCCGGTAAAATCCTTTGGAGAAGGATGTGGCAGTCATGTGTTTTGAGTCCTTGAAGCTTGCAACCATCAGCAGAAACACACTTTGCTAAGTTAGCGGCGTACCCATCCAGAAATTTCACCGCCCTTATAAATTCACAAAACGCAAGCTTTTCTTCTTTAGTCATCGTATACCATGCTTCAGGCATTTCCTATGATTCTCCATCTCCAACAGGCTGTAGGTGCAGATCTTCTCTTATACCCATGTCTTCCAAATCAAGCCTAGAGTTAACCGTGTCCTTTGTCTTCCCTTCAATGTTGAGAAATGTCCCTAGCAGATTGTCACATATGTTTTTCTCGATGTGCATCACATCAAGATTATGCCTTAGCTTCAGATCTGACCAGTAAGGCAGGTCCCACAAACAAGACCTCCGGCTCCAACATTGACCTTCCTCACGCTTCCTTTTCTTTTCAAGCTTCCCTGGCCTCACATCCCTGACCTTCTCAAGCTGCTGCTCAAGCTCCATTTTAGTGAACTCCTCTGGCTTCCTGCGGATTTCACTTTCACCATTGAAGTCTTTGCTTTTTCGCCAATGATGGTTTTGAGGAAGAAAGCGGCGGTGCCCAATAAAGCATATCTTGTTCCTTATTCTCTTAGAGCAAGGGTTTTTGTCACACCGCACACACGCCTGATAACCCGCTGTGATCCTCCCAGACAAAGTATGCAGTGCCGGGAAATCATGGATGCACCATATGATTGCAGCACGTAGATCAAACTTTGTGGGGCTGAGGGCATCGTATGTACTTACACCCCTCCAGAGCAAGAGCAGTTCTTCAACCAGGGGCTCCATAAACAGGTCAAAATCTTTTCCTGGAGAGGAAGGGCCCGGGATCAGTAAGGCCATCATGAAATTTGACTGATCCATACAAGCCCATGGTGGCAGGTTATAGGGCACCACAAAGACAGGCCACATGCTATAAGACGTGCTCATGTTTCCAAATGGATTAAAACCATCAGTGGCTACGCCAAGTCTGATGTTCCTAGCATCAGCCGCAAAATCTTCATGTTTCTCATCAAAGTCTTTCCATGCCTTTCCATCGGCTGGATGGCTGAGTTCATTCTCCACGGGTTGCTGCTTCAACTTGTGCCACTGTACCTCCTCTGAAGATTTCTTCGAAAGAAACATCCTCTGCAGCCTTGGTATCAACGGGAAGTGCCGCAGTACCTTCTACGGTATCTGTCTTTTTCCATCACCATCCTTCCACCTAGAGGCATTGCATCTTGGGCAGTTGTTATGCTTGGCAAAGTCCTTCCGAAACAGAACACAATTGTTCGGGCAGACATGGATGGACACATACCCAAGCCCCAACTTCCGGATTATGCTCAATGCTTCATCATAGTGCTTGGGAACTGAGCTGTTGGGATATTGCAAGTTCAGAAGATGTAGTATCGCATTGAACGCAGCGTTGCTGATCCGGTAGTAAGACTTGATGTGGAGTAGCTTCACGGTAAAGGAAAATCTCGAAAATTTACCGCCATCATGAGCTGCGCGCTTCGCATCCTCTAACACCTCGGCAAACATTGACTTGCTTTCATCAACACGGTCTTCGGAGTCATATAGATCCTTTAATAGGTCAGGGATCCTATCATCTTCATAGCCATCCTCTTCCTCCAACCCAGCATTCTCTTGCAGAACTTTTTCCATGAACTCAATGCCATCATCACCATGGTGTCCATGTCCATCATCACCATGGTCTGCATGTGCATCAGGTTCAGAATGCAGAGGCTCACCATGATGGATCCACCTATCATATGTGCTGGCCATCCCATTAAGAAGCAAATGATCTTCCACTGTTCCTTGAGCCCTTTCTGTAATGTTCAGACATGTGCTGCATGGGCAAAGTATGCGAGCATCCTTGGCAAATCTTCCGCGAACATGCTGCATGAATTGTTCAACTCCCTGGAGATGTTGCAGGGAAAGCTTTCGAACTCCTTTTGTGATCCAGGCTCTGTCCATCTGTCAAATAACAACATGATGCAATTTAGCAATCAATACAATTGCACAGACAATATCATACCAAACCTAGCTAAAGCTCAGAGAATATACTGGTGCAAATGAAGTATCATTCTAAAACAACTAGCATAACTATCAATCAGAATAGGACACTTTCTTCAAATGAAGTATCATTCTAAAATAGCAGCACAACTATCAAGCAGAACTATCAAACAGCCTAGAATGATACATAGTGAGCATGAAAATAGGACACTTTCTGCTGTCATTTCATCACAATACACCAAGAACAGCAAGAGTTGCATTGGAATGATTCAAAGCAGCACAAATAAAACCTAAGGATCTACTTCTCTGGGTTGAATTTGAATCAAAAGAAGTAAACCCTAATCCACAACCTACAGCATACCTTGTCCAAACGAGATGGCGCTGCCCTTCTGCCGACGCCGGCTAACCAGCAACCAGAGGAGACCCCTCCCGATGCCGGCTATCCAAACGTGACGGCCGCGCCGCCGCTCCTTCACGCTGTCACCGCGCCGCCGCTGTTGCCCGTCGCCTCCGCCTCTGCCCCCGCCGGTCGCCTCCGCCTCTGCCCCCGCCGGTCGCCTCCGCCTCTACCCCCGCCGGTACCAACCGCCTCCGCCCCCTCCACCGCCGGTCGCAACCGCCCCCTCCACCGCCGGTCGCCACCGCCAGATTCAATTTCTCTAACTCCCTCCTCCGACACCGATTCAATTTCTCAAGTCCCCTTTCTTTGTTAAGCAGCGAGATTCAGAATTAGAATATAACGAAGTAGTCCACCTGCAGAGACAAGATCTTCTAAATAGCTCAGTGGCAGGGACTCCCAGGTCTGGGCATGTGCGCTTGGTCGTGGGTTCGAGTCCCCGCAAGCAACACCAATTTTTGCGAATTAAACTTCAGGGGGACCCACATGGCAGCGATTGTTTGTGTGGGTGGGACCCACAGGGCAGCTGGGTGAGGGTGGGGTGGGCTGGGACCCACATGGCAGGTGGGTGGGGTGGGGCTGGACCCACATGGCAGGTGGGTGGGGTGGGGTGGGGTTGGACCCACATGGCAGGTGGGTGGGGGTGGGGTGGGCTGGACCCACAAGGCAGCTAGGTGGGGGTGGCAGGCGTTGGTGCTGACGGGTGGGACCCGCATGCCAGGTTTTGGTGCTGACGGGTGGGACCCGCATGCCAGGTCGATTGCTTGACCCACCTGTCAGGGTGGTGGGGTTGCTTTGGCTGGAACCCACATGTCATATATTAGTCAAAGTCAATGGTTGTGTTCTCCTGTCAATGGGTCCTACTTGTCAGAGCACTGCCATGTAAGCATCGATGACACCTAGATGTTGACACATAGACAGAATTACTGAGGTGGACATCTAGTCACACTGGTTATGGTGGTATGACCATTTAAATTGGTCGTAATCGGTATAAAATCAATTAAAAATAATCTGCTAAATTCGATTATATCGGTTATGACCATTTCGTGTCTGAGCATTATGACCTTTTGGACTAAATTGGTCATGAGGATTAAGACCTTGAACCCTCCGAAACGGCTTATGACCATTTGATCTGAGTTGGTCATAAATCTATGACCAATTTTTCTGTGGTCACTATGAGTTGGTCACTAGTCAACACATTTCTTGTAGTGAGGGGCGGTGGTGGCGAAGTTGCGGCGCAGGTCACGGGCGAGCTCGGTCAGTGCGTCTCTGTGCACGTCGTAGAACTCGCCGAGCGTGGTGCTCGCGCGGCGTCGGTTGGCCTCGTCCTCGGCCACCTTGCCAAGGAGAACGAGGCGCGTCTGCTCCAAGGCCTCGGCGACCCGAGCGGGATCGATGACGCGGTCGAGGGGAGCGCGCAGGTCCACCACGGAGACGTCCGGGGCGTCTCGCTCTGGGAGTGAAGCGTCTTGCTCCTGAGGAGGTGGGCGCTCGGGGCGCGGTAGGTCGCCGCCCTCATCCTCTCCCAGGGCCATCACCTCGACCGCGTCGCCAAGGTCGCTGCTTTCACCGCAGCTCGATCCTCTATCACAGAGGGAGTCGAAGACGTCGGTGATCTCCTCCGGGAAGGACCTGGCGATGTAGAAGCGGTGGCCGCCGACGTCGAGGAAGGAGCCGCCGTTGCCGAAGCCGTTCTTGAAGTGGGCCAAGTTGTCGTCGACGCAGTCGAAGGTGCCGAACCTCCAGACGAGGCCGGAGGCGACCTTCTCGCCGGAGGGTCCCGGCCGGAACTTGACTCCGCTCGCCAACGCGCTTTGCCCCACAGTGGGCGCCAACTGTCGTGGGAATTTGGTGACAGTAGCCATGGGGAGGCTTATCGGAGGGCTCGACGTTGGTGACGATGGGTCCGGCTCGAGATTGTGCCAACAGAGACACCTCGGTTTACCCAGGTTCAGGGCCCTCCCGGTTGGAGGTAAACCCCTACTTCCTGCCTGCTTCGTATTGATTGGATAGTAGCGATTACAGTGCTCCTAGAGCTGTTCGGCTAGAGGAGGAAGAAGAAGATCGGATCTCCCCTATGCTAAGGGTCCAGGCCCCCTTATATAGACGGGGGCCTGGTTACAGGTTTTGGTAACGCTTCGGCCGGCTGCCGGCTCCTCGGCGGCGGCGTTCCTTGGCGTCGTCCTCTGACCCTGCTCTGGCGAAGGCACTTTATAAAGTGCCTTTTCCCTGGGCTGGCATCCTGAGGGCATATCCCCTCTCCTTTGCCTCGGATCCCATCGTGGGGAAGGGGCTTCAATCTCTCATTGGTCGGTCGTGGCCATGGCGCTCATCACTCTTGTCCTGCGCCTCTGCCGGTCTTGTCGGGACCGTCCTGCTTTTGGCCAGACAACCGTTGAGAGATTTGTCTCCGTCGCCCGGCTCCAGTCCTCTTCGGTGGAGTCGTCAGCCGGCCGCTGGCGCAGCCGGGTGGAGCCGGTCTCCTCGCGCTGAGGTCGTGGGATTTCCTGGGACGCCAGCCGGCATATTGCCCGGCTCGTGGTACGCCCCCTAAGTCATCCCCACGACAGTATGCCCGCAGTGTTTCGTCGCGTTGTTGGACACACGCTTTGACTTCTTCTATTGATGCTGGCCGCTTGTATGTTGACCTGAAGTTACTTGTAAATTGCTTTGTGAGGTCTTCCCAGCTTCCAATAGTTTCTTTTTCTAGTTTGCTCAATCATGACCTTGCTGCGCCGGTGAGGTGTAGTTGCAAACTTTGCATTGCTGTTTCTTTGGTTCCTCCTAATATTTGCACTGCTTATAGATAATCTGATAGCCATGATTGTGGTTCCTGTGATCCGTCATACTTTTGCTGATCATGAGGTAATTTGAATCCTTTGGGAACTGGTGTGGTGCAAACCCTGCGGGTAAAGCACGATGCCCCGATCTCTTTTTCGTCGTCTTCATAGTCGCGTTTTTCATTTGGAGATCGCGATCTTCGGGTTCCACCGAGCTATTTTGGTGATGGCGATCGAGATCGTTGCTTGCTGCTTCTGCGCCGAGGACTGTTGTGACGGCGAGGTGACCTTGCTTTGTGCACTTCCTTGTGGTGATATGCTTCCTCTCCTTTTGCTGATAGCTTGTGGCCCACCATGTTGAGTCCGATCAATGCTGCTCTATGCATATGTTCCCTAGGATCTCCTGGACTTGGTCGAGTTGTACGCAGATATGCCTGCGCTGCTACTAGCGCTGCTTCAGGTGTTTTTGGTAGGATGTTCCCCTGCTCGTCGACCGATAGGAAGGACGAGTCGAGGTTTTTGGAAATGCTTTGCCTGTCGGAGTACTCGAGGTTGTCGTACCTTGAACCATGTCGACGATTTTTCCTTGCGTTACTATATGATGCGTCGCTTCGCGCTTTACGAGCGGCGTTGCTAGCTGCAATGGCTGAATCTTTTCTTCTTTGTATCTCTATTTTCTCCTTTGCTAATTGCTTTGCCTGCTGCCTTAGGGCATAATGATACCCCAAAAGCATGTCTTTGCTGGAGTTTGATGGTATTGGCGTGCCGTGTTCTACGGCTTCTCTTATTATCCTCCATTCATCGACTGATAGTTGAATTTTTTCCCTGGCTGTGAGGGATTCTGCTGTTTGCCCTTCTGCTAGGTGATTTGCTGCTCTATCGATATTTGCTGGGTTTAGCACTGGATTGTTGTTTTCGTCGAATTCTTCTGAGTTGTCCCCTACGATGGCGAGCACCTAGCATTGCTTGCCGATGTTACTATTGAAGCTTGAGAAGATCGAGTCACCATCTTCAGAAAGCTCTAACCCTGTCTTCCATGTATCTGTTGACTTGTCTGAGATATCATCGAGGCAGATCACGAGATCATCGAGTTGGACCTCTGCATCGAAATTTTCCGCTGTTTCATTGTCTTCTGCGATTTTTCCTTTTTGCACTTCTTCTAAGCTGACCGGCGAGTTTACCTCGCTGGAAGAGCCGTCAGAATATTCCATCATTGCTACTGTCTCGTGCTCACTTGCCGACGGATCTTGTTTCGTCGGATCTGAAAGGCGAGATGAACCCGATGGTCCGATGAGGATGCTTAAACTTCCGATTGTCAACTCCATCTCTTGGTTTTCGTCGACTTATGTACTGCTGTTGGCTAAAAGCGAAAAAGCCGTCGAATTCATGATTCCAACGCCCAAGGTCCCCACGGTCGGCGCCAATTGACGAGGGTTAACTCGGCAAATGTCCTAGATGAAGGACTTAGGATCGGAGAGATAGGGCATCGGATGAACTCGAAGGTAAAGTTAGTTGAAATAGGTGTGTCTCGAAAGTAAACTTGGGTGTTCAACCTGGCTTGCTTTCAATCTGGCCTACACCGTCCCCTCCTGGCCCCTATATATAGGTGGCCAGCTCTCGAGGATCGGGTAGGGTCCGATATAGATTACAATATCGACATACGGTAAGAACTCGTATTCGACTTCCATTACAATTGGGCCTAGCTATACGGGCCTTAGGGGTACACAACTAACGGGCTCTATTAAATATACCCCTGTCAACATGCTTGTTGAAAGAGGGCTTGAAGTTCCCTTTGTTCTTGCCTGAGGATTTGCCTTTCTGCTGCACAAAGTTAGCAGTAGCATGACCCTCTCCTTTCTCAATAGTGTCATTAGCACGAGCCTTCTCCTCAACATCAAGGGACGCTATCAGATTTTCAACTGATATCTCCTGTCTCTTGTGTTTGAGAGCTGTGGCGAAGTTCCTCCATGAAGAGGGCAACTTAGGAATAATGCAACCCGCCACAAACTTGTCGGGTAAGGCACACTTAAGGAGTTCGAGCTCTTTGGCAATGCACTGTATCTCATGAGCTTGTTGAACCATAGGAAGGTCCTTAGTCATCTTGAAATCATGAAAGCTCTCCATGATGTATAGTTCACTGCCAGCATCTGCAGCATCAAACTTGGTGTCCAGTGCGTCCCAGAGCTCCTTCCCGTCTTTTATGTGCATAAACACATCACACATACGGTCCGCAAGAATGCTCAGAATGCATCCCACAAAGATAGTATTGGCTTCCTCGAACTTTTTCTGATCCTCGTCAGACATAGTTCCTTCAGGTTTGCCTTTACTAATCTGGAACACTTTCATCGTGGTCAGCCAAAGCTCAGCTTTGTACTACCACCTCTTAAAGTGCACACCGGTGAATTTATCCGGCCTCAGTGCATCGGTAAAACCAGCCATTGATAATTCAGGAAATTGCCTACAATTAGGTTTTTGGATTGTTGGATAATTAGGCACAATTTCCATGATTAATTACATAATATTAAACATGACAATACCAGCTACTACCACATGTAACTCGAACATACTAGATGTACTAAACAGCAAGATGAACGGAAACAAATAGCAGCTAAACATGTACTCACAGAACATGATGAACAGACAAACAGCAGTAGACCGCATGTACCGTTCGCTTGCAGATGTACTCGCAGCAGTAACATTGTTGATGACAACGTTGGAGTAGACCGGTCGAAGCAGACGACGATGAAGACGGCGGTAGGCAGCACCGCCCGACTTGGATGGAAGACGACCCGTGATGAAGAGCTTGAGCAGTCGCGCAGAGCGCTTCCCAAAAACCTAATTCGCCCTCTCCCGTACAGGATCGCAAAGGCGAGTGGTTCCGGAGACCTGCTCTCCTGTTCGCCGATGCACGCCGACGCTTGGGATGGAGTAGACTACGGAGGCGGCGCAAGTAGCGAGAGGTGGCAAAAACCCTAGATCGGTTTCAGATGTGTACGGCAGTAGCCGGGCAAGAGTTTATATAGGCGGCACAGCGGAGAAACCCTAGGCAATGTGGGCCACGCCCACATCGCACACCCGAGTTCGTTACAGCAGCCCACGATCTGGGACCGACCCGAACCGGCTAGCCATGACGCGTCCGTCAAGGACTCGGTCGAACGCTCAGTTTTCCTGTGCAACAAAAAGATAAGCTCGGCTCCGAGGCTCAATTCCGCAAACCGTGGCACGTACGCGCGCGTCGTGTCGTGTCGAGTCGAGTTGAGATGAGATGAGATGAGCGAGCAAGGAGGAGGAGGAGCAGCGCGTGTGGCACTTCTCTTCTCACTCACTTACCAAGTGGTGCAACACCCCACCTTATATGTTGGTCTACATCTCTCCCAACTTTCCATGTGGGACTAAACTTAGCTCCCACCCCTTCCCTTTGTGCAGCCAACAACTTGGGATGCATTACAAATGGGCTCCCACACATGGGCTTTGAGATTTATAGGAATTTGAACTTCCGCCTAGAACCTTAAGCTACGTCTATCAGCAACTTGAACAATGGACTACGCCTTGAATTGCAAGTTTGGTGCATCAAGATTTCACTTAAAGTCATAACCAGTACATGGCTGCCAGTAGTCTACCCCACGGGTTGGTGCATATGCGTCGTACTCCATGGTCTCTTCATGAGTTTACTCCACCAGTACGTGGCTGCCAGTAGTCTACCCCAAATCTCATAGACTGCGACGTTTAACAGTCGGGCTCATATAGGTGTGTTCTTTCAAGAATGCTCCGTAGGACAGCATCTTTGCTAATCATAGCCAACAGAAACACATTAAGGCATGTTGCCAACCAGCCTTACAGATTTTGAGAGTTTTGCATCTTCACATAGAGAGGGTTACAGAATACTCTCCTCAGTTAAACCACTAGCTTGTTTTCCCAGGTCCCAATGCACGGGATCTCCGATCACAAAGGTTGGGTTACCGCTATGGCATAACATCTATGGGTCTCAAACCCATCTCCCTCGATGCACTGTCTATCACATTACGTGATAGTCCATTTGTAAAGGGATCTGCCAGGTTTTTGTCTGTTTGAATATATGTAACAGTTATTACTCCGGAGTTTCGCAATTTCCTGACTGACTTCAAACGTCTTTTGATGTGTCTTGATGACTTCGTGTTATCCTTAGAATTGTTCACTTTGACAATAACTGTTTGGTTGTCACAATTCAAGAGGATGGCCGGCACAGGTTTTTCAACCACCGGCAAGTCCATCAAGAGCTCACGCAGCCATTCTCACTCTATAGTGGTTGTGTCTAAAGCAGTAAGTTCTGCTTCCACAGTTGACCTCGTCAATATGGTTTGCCTACATGATCTCCATGATACGGCGCCACCTCCAAAGGTAAACACATACCCACTAGTGGCTTTGATATCATCTACATCAGAGATCCAATTTGCGTCACTATATCCTTCAAGCACAGCAGGGTGCCCTGAATAGTGAATCCCGTAACTCATTGTACCACATAGATAGCGCATGACCCTTTCAAGTGCATGCCAATGATCAATACCCGGGTTTGACATGAACCTACTTAACTTGCTCACAGCAAAAGAGATGCCAGGTCTTGTCGCGCTCGCTAAGTACATGAGTGAACCAACAATCTGTGAATATCTCAATTGATCTGTTGGTTCGTTCTTGTTCTTACGTAATATCACACTGGGATCATAAGGTGTTGGAAAAGACTTGCCATCAATAAAGCCAAACCGGCTCAAGATCTTGTCAACATAGTGGGATTGCGATAAAGTAATCCCACTCTCGTTCTTAATCAGCTTGATGTTCAGAATTATATCAGCTTGTCCCAGATCTTTCATATTAAAGCTCCTTGACAAGAAAGACTTGACCTCATGTATTACTTTCATGTTTGTACCAAAGATGAGAATATCATCAACGTACAAAAACAATATAACACCTTCGCCCCCACCATGGCGATAATAGACGCACTTGTCAGCCTCGTTAACGACAAAGCCAACAGAAGTTAAAGTTCTGTCAAACTTCTCATGCCATTGCTTAGGTGCTTGTTTCAGGCCATATAAAGATTTTAACAACTTGCACACCTTTCTCTCTTCACCTTTTACCACATATCCATCAGGCTGATCCATATAGATTTCCTCTTCCAACTCTCCATTAAGGAAAGTTGTCTTTACATCCATTTGATGAACGATAAGACCATAAGAGGCAGCCATGGAAAGTAGTACTCGAATGGTGGTTAGTCTAGCGACAGGTGAATAAGTGTCGAAGTAATCTTTGCCTTCTTTCTGTGTGTAGCCTTTCACCACAAGTCTCGCCTTGTACTTCTCAATAGTACCATCAGGCCTTAGCTTCTTCTTGAACAGCCACTTGCAGCCCACAGGCTTACAGCCATGGGGGCGCTCAGATAATTCCCATGTTCCATTAGAAAGAATCGAGTTCATCTCATTTTGGACAGCTTTTTTCCAATCATCTGCATCTGGTGATGCATATGCCTCAGCAATGGACTTGGGAGTATCATCCACAAGGTACACAATGAAATCGTCACCGAAGGACTTTGGAGTCCTCCGTCTCTTGCTCCTTGTAGGAGCTTCATTGTCATCCTTCTCAAGAACGTTCTCAAAAACGTTCTCATGTGGTTGCTCAAAATAATCATCAGATGTACTAGATTCAGGAGTTATCTCAGAAGAAAATCTAGCAGCGCTATGCATATCTTTCATAGGAAACATATTCTCAAAGAATGTTGCATCACGAGATTCCATTATAGTGTCAACATGCATATCAGGTACCTCGGATTTAACTACTAAAAATCTATAGCCAATGCTCCACCGAGCATAACCTAGAAAGATGCAATCCACAGTCTTTGGTCCGAGTTTGTGTTTCTTTGGGATGGGAATGTTGACCTTCGCCAAGCATCCCCAAGTGCACAAATACGAAAGTGATGGCTTTCTCCCAACCCACTCCTCATAAGCGGTTTTCTCTTTATTCTTGTTAGGAACTCTATTCAGGACATGACATGCAGTCAACAAAGCCTCCCCCCACCATGCCTTCGATAAACCAGCAGTGTCGAGCATGGAATTCACCAAGTCAGACAGCGTGCGGTTTTTCCTCTCGGCCACCCCATTAGATTGGGACGAGTAGGGAGGCGTCCTCTCATAAATAATACCGTGTTCCTCACAGAATTCGTCAAAGATTTTAGGAAAATACTCTCCACCACGATCCGACCTAAGACGCTTGATCTTTCTCTCTAGTTGATTTTCAACTTCGGCCTTATAAACATACCAAAATCTAGTCGCATCATCAATCAATGTCATGAAATATCTCTTTTTACCTTTTGTCAACACACCATTCGTCTCACATAGATCACAATGTATGAGTTCTAGAGGTGCCAAGTTTCTCTCCTTGGCCGCTGTATGAGGCTTACGAGGTTGCTTCGATTGCACACAACTATGACACTTAGAACCTTTAGCAATGGTGAATTTCGGAATTAAACTCATGCTGGATAACCGAGACATCAAACCAAAATTAATGTGACATAAACGAGAATGCCAAACACTGGTATCATCATTAACACCGCCACAAATATGGTTCACTGATTTATTACAGGAATCTGAAAGTGAAAAGCGGAACAAGCCTCCGCACTCATAGCCTTTTCCAATAAATTGTCCATGCTTGGAAATGACTACCTTATTCGACTCTAACACAACCTTAAACCCATCTCTGCAGAGAAGGGAACCGCTAACGAGATTCTTGTTCATAGAAGGGACATGCTGCACGTTCCTCAGCTGCACGATCTTCCCCGAAGTGAACTTCAGATCTACCGTGCCAACACCACGAACAGAGGCATGTGACCCATTGCCCATTAGGATGGAGGAATCCCGTGCGGCCTGGTAAGAAGTGAACATAGAGATGTCAGCACACACATGAACGTTAGCACCCGTATCAATCCACCAAGAGGGAGATTGAAATACTGAAAGAACAGTAAATAATTTACCGTACCCATCAGTATTGCTAGCGGTCACGACGTTGACAGTCTTGGCCTTTTTCCCTCTGCGGTCTGCACGTTCTGGGCAGTCCTTGGAAAAGTGGTCGGGCTCTCCACAAGTGAAACACGTCAGATCACTCATGTCCTTGTTCGGCTTCTTCTTCTTGAAGGTTGTAGTCTTTACAGGCTTATTGAAAGAGGGCTTGAAGTTCCCTTTGTTCTTGCCTGAGGATTTGCCTTTCTGCTGCACAAAGTTAGCAGTAGCATGACCCTCTCCTTTCTCAATAGTGTCCTTAGCATGAGCCTTCTCCTCAACATCAAGGGACGCTATCAGATTTTCAACTGATATCTCCTGTCTCTTGTGTTTGAGAGCTGTGGCGAAGTTCCTCCATGAAGAGGGCAACTTAGCAATAATGCAACCCGCCACAAACTTGTCGGGTAAGGCACACTTAAGGAGTTCGAGCTCTTTGGTAATGCACTGTATCTCATGAGCTTGTTGAACCACAGGAAGGTCCTTAGTCATCTTGAAATCATGAAAGCTCTCCATGATGTACAGTTCACTGCTAGCATCTGCAGCACCAAACTTGGCGTCCAGTGCGTCCCAGAGCTCCTTCCCGTCTTTTATGTGCATAAACACATCACACAGACGGTTAGCAAGAATGCTCAGAATGCATCCCACAAAGATAGTATTGGCTTCCTCGAACTTTTTCTGATCCTCGTCAGACATAGTTCCTTCAGGTTTGCCTTTACTATTCTGGAACACTTTCATCGTGGTCAGCCAAAGCTCAGCTTTGTACTGCCACCTCTTAAAGTGCACACCGGTGAATTTATCCGGCCTCAGTGCATCGGTAAAACCAGCCATTGATAATTCAGGAAATTGCCTACAATTAGGTTTTTGGATTGTTGGATAATTAGGCACAATTTCCATGATTAATTCCATAATATTAAACATGACAATACCAGCTACTACCACATGTAACTCGAACATACTAGATGTACTAAACAGCAAGATGAACAGAAACAAATAGCAGCTAAACATGTACTCGCAGAACATGATGAACAGACGAACAACAGTAGACCGCACATACCGTTCGCTTGCAGATGTACTCGCAGCAGTAACGTTGTTGATGACAACGTTGGAGTAGACCGGTCGAAGCAGACGACGATGAAGACGGCGGTAGGTAGCACCGCCCGACTTGGATGGAAGATGACCCGTGATGAAGAGCTTGAGCAGTCGCGCAGAACGCTTCCCAAAAACCTAATTCACCCTCTCCCGTACAGGATCACAAAGGCGAGTGGTTCCGGAGACCTGCTCTCCCGTTCGCCGGTGCACGCCGGCGCTCGGGATGGAGTAGACTACGGAGGCAGCGCAAGCAGCGAGAGGTGGCAAAAACCCTAGATCGGTTTCAGATGTGTACGGCAGTAGCCGGGCAAGAGTTTATATAGGCGGCACAGCGGAGAAACCCTAGGCAACGTGGGCCACGCCCACGTCGCACGCCTGAGTCGGTCACAGCAGCCCACGATCCGGGAGCGACCCGAACCGGCTAGCCGTGACGGGTCCGTCAAGGACTCGGTCAAACGCTCGGTTTTCCTGTGCAACAAAAATATAAGCTCGGCTCCGAGGCTCAATTCCGCAAACCGCGGCGCGCGCGCGCGTTGTGACGTGTCGAGTCGAGTCGAGACGAGACGAGACGAGCGAGCGAGGAGGAGGAGGAGCGCGCGTGTGGTACTTCTCTTCTCACTCACTTACCAAGTGGTGCAACACCCCACCTTATATGTTGGTCTACATCTCTCCCAACTTTCCATGTGGGACTAAACTTAGCTCCCATCCCTTGCCTTTGTGCAGCCAACAACTTGGGCTGCATTACAAATGGGCTCACACACATGGGCTTTGAGATTTCTAGGAATTTCTGAAATCTATTATGGGCTTATACTAAATGGCCCAATATTTCAACAATCCCCCACCAGATCTCAAATGCCCATTTAGAGATTTGCTAAACCTCACTACTTGTTTATATACCAGTGTTTCAGCAGAGACTGTTAAGTTGAACTTCGGCCTAGAACCTTAAGCTATGTCTATCAGCAACTTGAACAATGGACTACGCCTTGAATTGCAAGTTTGGTGCGTCAAGATTTCGCTTAAAGTCATAACCAGTACATGGCTGCCAGTAGTCTACCCCGCGGGTTGGAGCATATGCATCGTACTCCATGGTCTCTTCATGAGTTTACTAGAGATCACCCAAATCTCATAGACTGCAACGTTTAACAGTCGGGCTCATATAGGTGTGTTCTTTCAAGAATGCTCCGTAGGACAGCATCTTTGCTAATCATAGCCAACAGAAACACATTAAGGCATGTTGCCAACCTGCCTTACAGATTTTGAGAGTTTTGCATCTTCATATAGAGAGGGTTACAGAATACTCTCCTCAGTTAAACCACTAGCTTGTTTTCCCAGGTCCCAATTCACGGGATCTCCGATCACAAAGGTTGGGTTACCGCTATGGCATAACATCTATGGGTCTCAAACCCATCTCCCTCGATGCACTGTCTATCACATTACGTGATAGTCCCTTTGTAAAGGGATCTGCCAGGTTTTTGTCTGTTTGAATATATGTAACAGTTATTACTCCAGAGTTTCGCAATTTCCTGACAGACTTCAAACGTCTTTTGACGTGTCTTGATGACTTTGCGTTATCCTTAGAATTGTTCACTTTGACAATAACTGTTTGTTTGTCACAATTCAAGAGGATGGCCGGCACAGGTTTTTCAACCACCGGCAAGTCCATCAAGAGCTCACGCAGCCATTCTGACTCTACAGTGGTTGTGTCTAAAGCAGTAAGTTCTGCTTCCATAGTTGACCTCGTCAATATGGTTTGCCTACATGATCTCCATGATACGGCGCCACCTCCAAAGGTAAACACATACCCACTAGTGGCTTTGATATCATCTACATCAGAGATCCAATTTGCGTCACTATATCCTTCAAGCACAGCAGGGTGCCCTGAATAGTGAATCCCGTAACTCATTGTACCACATAGATAGCGCATGACCCTTTCAAGTGCATGCCAATGATCATACCCGGGTTTGACATGAACCTACTCAACTTGCTCACAGCAAAAGAGATGTCAGGTCTTGTCGCACTCGCTAAGTACATGAGTGAACCAACAATCTATGGATATCTCAGTTGATCTGTTGGTTCGTTCTTGTTCTTACGTAATATCACACTGGGATCATAAGGTGTTGGAGAAGACTTGCCATCAATAAAGCCAAACCGGCTCAAGATCTTCTCAACATAGTGGGATTGCGAAAAACTAATCCCACTCTCGTTCTTAATCAGCTTGATGTTCAGAATTACATTAGCTTGTCCCAGATCTTTCATATCAAAGCTCCTTGACAAGAAAGACTTGACCTCATGTATTACTTTCATGTTTGTACCAAAGATGAGAATATCATCAATGTACAAACACAATATAACACCTTCGCCCCCACCATGGTGATAATAGACGCACTTGTCAGCCTCGTTAACGACAAAGCCAACAGAAGTTAAAGTTCTGTCAAACTTCTCATGCCATTGCTTAGGTGCTTGTTTCAGGCCATATAAAGATTTTAACAACTTGTACACCTTTCTCTCTTCACCTTTTACCACATATCCATCAGGCTGATCCATATAGATTTCCTCTTCCAACTCTCCATTAAGGAAAGCTGTCTTTACGTCCATTTGATGAACGATAAGACCATAAGAGGCAGCCATGGAAAGTAGTACTCGAATGGTGGTTAGTCTAGCGACATGTGAATAGGTGTCGAAGTAATCTTCGCCTTCTTTCTGTGTGTAGCCTTTCACCACAAGTCTCCCTTGTACTTCTCAATAGTACCATCAGGCCTTAGCTTCTTCTTGAACACCCACTTGCAGCCCACAGGCTTACAGCCATGGGGGCACTCAGATAATTCCCATGTTCCATTAGAAAGAATCGAGTCCATCTCATTTTGGACATCTTCTTTCCAATCATCTGTATCTGGTGATGCATATGCCTCAGCAATGGACTTGGGAGTATCATCCACAAGGTACACAATGAAATCGTCACCGAAGGACTTTGCAGTCCTCTGTCTCTTGCTCCTTGTAGGAGCTTCATTGTCATCCTTCTCAAGAACGTTCTCAAAAACGTTCTCATGTGGTTGCTCAAAATAATCATCAGATGTACTAGATTCAGGAATTATCTCAGAAGAAAATCTAGCAGTGCTATGCATATCTTTCATAGGAAACATATTCTCAAAGAATGTTGCATCACGAGATTCCATTATAGTGTCAACATGCATATCAGGTACCTCGGATTTAACTACTAAAAATCTATATCCAATGCTCCGCTGAGCATAACCTAGAAAGATGCAATCCACAGTCTTTGGTCCGAGTTTGCGTTTCTTTGGGATGGGAATGTTGACCTTCGCCAAGCATCCCCAAGTGCGCAAATACGAAAGTGATGGCTTTCTCCCAACCGACTCCTCCTAAGGGGTTTTCTCTTTATTCTTGTTAGGAACTCTATTCAGGACATGACATGCAGTCAACAAAGCCTCCCCCACCATGCCTTCGATAAACCAGCAGTGTCGAGCATGGAAATCACCAAGTCAGACAGCGTGCGGTTTTTCCTCTCGGCCAACCCATTAGATTGGGGCGAGTAGGGAGGCGTCCTCTCATGAATAATACCCTGTTCCTCACAGAATTCGTCAAAGATTTTAGGAAAATACTCTCCACCACGATCCGACCTAAGACGCTTGATCTTTCTCTCTAGTTGATTTTCAACTTCGGCCTTATAAATTTTAAAGTAGTCTAAAGCTTCATCTTTAGTTCGCAACAAGTAAACATAGCAAAATCTAGTCGCATCATCAATCAATGTCATGAAATATCTCTTTTCACCTTTTGTCAACACACCATTCATCTCACATAGATCAGAATGTATGAGTTCTAGAGGTACCAAGTTTCTCTCCTCGGCCGCCGTATGAGGCTTACGAGGTTGCTTCGATTGCACACAACTATGGCACTTAGAACCTTTGGCAATGGTGAATTTCAGAATTAAACTCATGCTGGATAACCGAGACATCAAACCAAAATTAATGTGACATAAACGAGAATGCCAAACACTGGTATCATCATTAACACCGCCACAAATATGGTTCACTGATTTATTACAGAAATCTGAAAGTGAAAAGCGGAACAAGCCTCCGCACTCATAGCCTTTTCCAATAAATTGTCCATGCTTGGAAACGACTACCTTATTCGACTCTAACACAACCTTAAACCCATCTCTGCAGAGAAGGGAACCGCTAACGAGATTCTTGTTCATAGAAGGGACATGCTGCACATTCCTCAGCTGCACGATCTTCCCCGAAGTGAACTTCAGATCTACCGTGCCAACACCACGAACAGAGGCATGTGACCCATTGCCCATTAGGACGGAGGAATCCCGTGCGGCCTGGTAAGAAGTGAACATAGAGATATCAGCACACACATGAACGTTAGCACCCGTATCAATCCACCAAGAGGGAGATTGAAATACTGAAAGAACAGTAAATAATTTACCATACCCATCAGTATTGCTAGCGGTCACGACGTTGACAGTCTTGGCCTTTTTCCCTCTGCGGTCTGCAGGTTCTGGGCAGTCCTTGGAAAAGTGGCCGGGCTCTCCACAAGTGAAACACGTCAGATCACTCCTATCCCTGTTCGGCTTCTTCTTCTTGAAGGTTGTAGTCTTTACACGCTTATTGAAAGAGGGCCTGAAGTTCCCTTTGTTCTTGCCTGAGGATTTGCCTTTCTGCTGCACAAAGTTAGCAGTAGCATGACCCTCTCCTTTCTCAATAGTGTCCTTAGCACGAGCCTTCTCCTCAATATCAAGGGACGCTATCAGATTTTCAACTGATATCTCCTGTCTCTTGTGTTTGAGAGTTGTGGCGAAGTTCCTCCATGAAGAGGGCAACTTAGCCATAATGCAACCCGCCACAAACTTGTCGGGTAAGGCACACTTAAGGAGTTCGAGCTCTTTGGCAATGCACTGTATCTGATGAGCTTGTTGAACCACAGGAAGGTCCTTAGTCATCTTGAAATCATGAAAGCTCTCCATGATGTACAGTTCACTGCCAGCATCTGCAGCACCAAACTTGGCGTCCAGTGCGTCCCAGAGCTCCTTCCTGTCTTTTATGTGCATAAACACATCACATAGACGGTCATCTAGAATGGTCAGAATGCATCCCACAAAGATAGTATTGGCTTCCTCGAACTTTTTCTGATCCTCGTCAGACATAGTTCCTTCAGGTTTGCCTTTACTAATCTGGAACACTTTCATCGTGGTCAGCCAAAGCTCAGCTTTGTACTGCCACCTCTTAAAGTGCACACCGGTGAATTTATCCAGCCTCAGTGCATCGGTAAAACCAGCCATTGATAATTCAGGAAATTGCCTACAATTAGGTTTTTGGATTGTTGGATAATTAGGCACAATTTCCATGATTAATTCCATAATATTAAACATGACAATACCAGCTACTACCACATGTAACTCGAACATACTAGATGTACTAAATAGCAAGATAAACGGAAACAAATAGCAGCTAAACATGTACTCGCAGAACATGATGAACAGACGAACAGTAGTAGACCGCACGTACCATTCGCTTGCAGATGTATTCGCAGCAGTAACGTTGTTGATGACAACGTTGGAGTAGACCGGTCGAAGCAGACGACGATGAAGACGGCGGTAGGCAGCACCGCCCGACTTGGATGGAAGACGACCCGTGATGAAGAGCTTGAGCAGTCGCGGAGAGCGCTTCCCAAAAACCTAATTCGCCCTCTCCCGTACAGGATCGCAAAGGCGAGTGGTTCCGGAGACCTGCTCTCCCGTTCGCCGGTGCACGCCGGCGCTCAGGATGGAGTAGACTACGGAGGTGGCGCAAGCAGCGAGAGGTGGCAAAAACCCTAGATCGGTTTCAGATGTGTACGGCAGTAGCCGGGCAAGACTTTATATTGGCGGCGCAGCGGAGAAACCCTAGGCAACGTGGGCCACACGCGCATGCGCGTGCGTCCTGACGTGTCGAGACGAGACGAGCGAGCGAGGAGGAGGAGGAGCGCGCGTGTGGCACTTCTCTTCTCACTCACTTACCAAGTGGTGCAACACCCCACCTTATATGTTGGTCTACATCTCTCCCAACTTTCCATGTGGGAAAGCATAGACGTTCTTTGTCGGTTAGGATAGGGAACTGCTCTGGCGATAGCGACAGCGCGGCCCTAACCTTCCTCGACCACGTTTGACGGTGGCGATCTCTGCCCCCGTCTCCACCATTTCCTCCTCCCTGCCCCTGGAGTCCCTGCCTTCCTCGAGTCTCCATTCACCATCCCCAAACTCGTTCGGGGCGATCAAGGGGCAAACCTTGGTTCGCTGCCCGCCCTTGGCGCTGTGCGGTTACGGGTGAGTGGAGTTTCTTCATGGCGGGAAATCAGGTTGGGGGTTCGGATCTTGCTGCTGGTGCCGCTGCGGCGAGCGACAGGGTGTTGTCGGTCCGGCGATCGGACCTGACAGGCAAGGGGAAATCGTCAGAGGAACAGGCATCCTCATCGGCTGCTGCAGGAGACAAGGTAGCGGAGATGCTGGATCGCCTCAATCTCACCTCACAGGAATCAAATGCTTTCGTTCTGGAAGATGAGGATGACGAGAACCTTGGCTACCCGGAGTGGGCTCTTGTTGGTAAGGCTTTGAATCCTAACCCTCTGCATATTATGACGATTAAATCAGTGCTGAAATCTGCATGGGGTAACCCCAAGGGTCTGGAGATCCGTTCAATGGGGACCAACATTTTTATGGCAGAATTTGCAACTAAGGCAGATATGGATCGTGTTAGTGGAGGTTCACCTTGGAATATCAGTAAGCACACGGTTCTGCTGAAGGTGTTTGATCCGTCAGTTAAGCCTGCTGATGTTTGTTTTGACAGGCTCAGTATTTGGGCCAGAATTTTGAACTTGCCTTTCGGTATGATGAATGACACACATGGTAATGGTTTAGCCAGTAAATTGGGCAAGGTCGAGAAAATGGATGTGGATGAGAAAGGTAGAGCCTGGGGTGACTATCTGCGTGTCAGAGTCTCAATTAATGTGCTTGAGCCCCTAATGCGGTGTGTCTCACTGTACTCGCCAAAGCGACAAGTCATAGAGGTCTATCAGGTGATGTATGAACGGATGCCTGTTTATTGCTTCTCATGTGGATTCTTAGGGCATTCTTCTTTGACATGTGCGATCCCTGGTGGGCGCGACGAGGAGGGCCTTCTACCCTATCACGGTTCATGCCTATGTGTGCCAGATGAGAAGAAAAAACAGTCTGGCTCAAGGTTGGGTCAGAGTTCTTTTGCGAGTAACCAATCTGATCTAGGAAATGGCCATGGCGGGACGACAGCTGCTCCTGCAAATAAAAGGCAGGGGGTTCAAGCTATGGGGGAGGTGTCCTCACCCAAAAAGCCGCGAGAGCCGTGTGCTAAGCGAAATCAAGTTGTGACTAAGGTGGATGACAACGTACAGAAAAACATTGGTTCAACACCTGCAGTGATACCGGGCGGTGGTTCTCGGTACATTGGTCAGAAGAGGAAGGAGTACCGTCCTAAAGCTCAGGTTGCTGCAACGGCCGCTCACACATCTTCAGAACTCCGGCTCGTGCCCGTCTCGGGGATGGTGGCTGGTACCTCCATCCTTACTGCCACCGAGGAGGAAGGTAATGAAGTAGTGGCAGATACTCACAAGAAGCAAAGGACGGCATCTTCTTCCTCTCCAACACGATCGGCGGATCCGGCAGCGGCTGCGATGCAGCCCTGCCAGACGCAATGAATCTCCTGTGTTGGAACTGTCGAGGGCTCGGGTCAGACTCGACAGTTGGCGAGCTTCGCTGGTTAGTGAGGTTCTTCTGGCCTACCTTCCTCTTCCTGTGTGAGACGAAGATGAAGGATACACGAGTGCAGAATTTTATGTGGTCGTTGGGCTACACAGGCAGTTTTGCTGTCAGTTGTGAAGGTCTCAGTGGGGGCCCGGCGTTATTTTGGCTGCAACCATACCATGTGGACTTGAAGGGGTACAACTTCCATTGTATTGATGTGGTGGTGTCCAATGAGGATCGACCTAAGTGGCGTGCAACTTTTGTCTACGGGGAGCCACGACACGAACTCAGACATGAATTCTGGAGCTTATTGCGCCGGCTCCGGAGAGAGTGGAATGGCCCGTGGATATGCTGTGGGGATTTCAATGAAGTTCTTAGTAGCGATGAGCACTTGGGCTCAAATGATCGTTCGGAAGCTCAAATGTCTTTGTTCAGAGATTGTATGCAGGAGTGTGAACTTATGGACCTTGGATTCTCCGGGCCTAGGTTCACGTGGAGTAACAGACAAGAGGGCTCCGATCTGGTCCTAGTTCGACTTGATCGTGCGGTGGCGAATGGTGCTTTCACAGATATGTTCAGTGGGTATAGTGTGGAGAATGTGATCACCACGTCATCGGATCATTTGGCAATTTCCATTAACCTTTCTAGACTGGAGGATGAGAATAAGCATGTACCGGTGCAGCAATCGTTCCGGTTTGAGGCTGCATGGTTGAGAGCCCCAGACTACCGTGAGGTAATGGAGAAAGCTTGGGAGGAGGGCAGAGATAGTTCTCGGTCGCTGCAGTCTACCTTCCAGAACCTTCAGCGACTCGCTGGTTCTTTAAAACGGTGGAGCCGAGACTCTTTTGGTGCCATTAAGAAGAAGATCAACAGGCTGGAGTATAAACTGAAGGATCTCAGGCTGACTAATGCTGCTACTAGTGAGATTCGTACAGTGGAGAAATTTCTCTGTGAACTATTCGAGAGGGAGGAAATAATGGCCCGTCAGAGATCTCGTGTGGAGTGGCTTCGTGAGGGTGATCGGAATACTGCCTTCTTTCATGCTAGGGCATCGGCGCGGCAAAGGATGAATAGAATTACGAGCCTTGCAAGAGAGGATGGTTCGAAGTCCAGTGATATGGATGAGATCAAAGGTATGGTGCATCACTTCTATGAGCATCTTTTTACCTCTGAATCTTGCCCGTCTATGGATGATGTTCTTGAGGCTATACCTCATAAAGTTACCGTTGATATGAATGAGTCTTTATGCAAGGAGTATACAGATGAGGAGGTCAAGAGTGCTTTGTTCCAAATGGGTCCTACCAAGGCGCCAGGCCCGGATGGTTTTCCGGCATTGTTCTATCAAACCCATTGGGACTTTCTCAAAGAGGAGATTTGTTGTGCGGTTCGGAGTTTCTTGGCAGGGGATGATATTCTAGCAGGGTTCTGTGATTCGGTCATTGTGCTCATTCCGAAGATCAGCAACCCTCAACACCTGAAGAACTTTCGACCAATCAGCCTGTGTAACGTGTTGTACAAGATTGCTTCCAAAGTGTTGGCAAATAGATTGAAGTTTATTCTGCCTTCCGTTGTGTTGGAGAATCAGAGTGCGTTTGTCCCGGGAAGATTAATTACGGATAATGCTCTGATTGCATTTGAGTGTCTTCATACCATTCAACAACAACGGGCTAAGAGGCCTTTCTTTGCTTTGAAGGTGGACATGATGAAAGCCTACGATCGAGTTGAGTGGAACTATTTGTATGGCTGTCTCTCTCGGCTGGGTTTTTCTGATGCTTGGATAAGTTCAGTTATGAGATGTGTCACATCTGCAAGATATGCTGTCCGAGTTAATGGTAATCTTACAGAGCCAGTTGTGCCCTCAAGGGGCATCCGTCAGGGAGATCCCATCAGTCCCTACCTATTTCTTTTGTGCATGGAAGGTTTATCAAGTTTGTTGCATAAACAGGAGGTCCAAGGTGAGCTACAAGGGTTAAAAAATGGTCGACTTGGTCCTGCTATATCTCATTTACTGTTTGCAGACGACAGTATCTTCTTTGCTCGAAGCGATAGCCGTAGTGTCGATGCCCTCCAACGGACGTTGCGTCTTTATTGTGATGGATCAGGACAAAAGATCAATTTGGACAAATCTACCATTTTCTTTGGTAATAGCTGCCAAGAAGAGGTAAAGAATGAGGTGAAAACAAAATTAGGAGTACAATCCGAGCTACTCCAGGACTACTATCTTGGTATGCCTACCGAGGTTGGCCGCTCCCCGATCATGACATTCCGTTATCTTTATGATCGTATGTGGCAGCGTGTCAATGGTTTGTCTGATCGGCCCCTATCAAGGAAAGGAAATGAAATATTTTTGAAGGCGGTCATTCAGGCGATTCCAACATTTGTGATGAGCTGCTTCCAGCTGCCAGTTGCTACTTGTGAAATGATGAGGAGAATAATTACTGATCAGTGGTGGGGGATGGAAAATGGTCAGCGAAAATTGCACTGGAGATCCTGGGATTGGCTGTCATCACCGAAAGCTATGGGAGGCCTGGGATTTAGGGACATGGAGATCTTCAATCAGGCGATGCTGGGGTGCTTAAAGGCCGCTATTTTCCGCACTGCAACTTCTACATGGATGGAAATTAGTCCAACAAGGCACCCGTTGGTGTGTTGGAGATGGCTCGACGATCAGAATATTACAAGACTATTGGATCCCTGGAATCATGCCTGAGATGTTGCGCACTTTGTCACCGCTAACTGATGGGCAGACAATGGACTCTTTACTAGATGAGGAGACACAGTCATGGAATGTGTCTTTGGTGCGTTCCATTTTTGAAGAGGGCGAAGTCGACATGGTGGCGAGGATTTCTTGTCATGGCCACATAGCCGCTTCGGCATTTACACTGTCCGGTCTGCGTATCTCCTTGCGCGGTCGGAATTGGCTTGTACGAGTCGCAGTGCTCGTGGTCGCGGTATGTCGTCAGATTCTCAAGCTGATACAAAGTTCTGGAAGGACGTTTGGGCAATTAAAGCTCCGGGAAAAATGTGCATTACTCTATGGAGATTTGCACATGATTGTCTCCCAACTGGTCAGCAATTTCTGCGACGCCATATCCCGGCTTCCGCATTGTGTATTCATTGTTCCGCTGAGGAGAGTGTGGAGCATGCCATGTTGTTCTGTCCTTTTGTGAGGGAGGTGTGGGACGATGTGAAGAAGGATTTTGACATTCCTCTGAATCGTAAGTTCTTCTCTTCACCAAAAACGTGGCTTATGGAGTTCATGTCCAAGTGCACTGCTGTACAGGCTACGGTGTTGGCTGTTTCTTTCTGGCATATTTGGGACACACGAAACAAGATCCGAGAAGAAGGCAGTAGGGGATCTCCGGGTGGTGTTGCTGCGCGGATCAAAGCCTATGTTGATTTCACTTTGACGCATCTGTCATCAACGGTCTCCAACCACAGTCGTGAGACCGGCCGAGTTGTTTCATGGTCTCCGCCGCCGGAAGGTTTGCTCTGTATGAATGTTGATGCGGCTCTCTTTGCTTCTTCCCAATGTATGGGAGCTGGGGCTGTTATTCAGGATCACCGGGGGACCTTCGTTGCTGCAGCTGGTAACAGTTTTCCGCAGGTGGTGAGCCCGGAGTTAGCTGAAGCTACTGCTATCAGATTTGCTCTCTCTTGGGCAAACGAGGAAGGACTGGACAATCTCTTCATTGTGTCTGACTGCCTCTCCATCGTCCAACGTCTTAATTCGTCCGAGAGAGATCGGTCGGCACGTGGTGTTGTGATCCAAGATATTAGAGCTCTGATGGCTAGTTTTAATAAGTGTTCGATTTCTTATGTTAGTCGTGTGCAGAACTATGCCGCTCATCATTTAGCTCGGTCTATGAAGCTTGCTTGTAAGTCGGTGTGGCGTGGTGTGCCCCCGGATTGTATCCGGGAAACAATTTGTATTGACTCTGTGTTTCTGTGATCAATAAAGTGCACACGTTCTCTCAAAAAAAAAACTTTTCATGTGGGACTAAACTTAGCTCCCACCCTTTGCCTTTGTGCAGCCAACAACTTGGGCTGCATTACAAATGGGCTCACACACATGGGCTTTAAGATTTCTAGGAATTTCTGAAATCTATTATGGGCTCATACTAAATGGCCCAATATTTCAACACAAACCACCCGGAGGCAACTGTGTAGAGATGGGCTGCTGCTTCAGAGATGAATGAGATCCTGAATTCCTGATGGTTCTGCACGCTTGGCCGCTGCTGTCGCGCACGGAGGGGCTGAGCGTATTGGCATCGCAGCAGGTAGTAAAACCTGATGGTTCTCATGGGTATGGTATTGGCCCAACGAAAGCGGCGTAGAAACCAGAAGTCGTAACTTCTTGTATCGACCGTACTTCTTGCTTCGCATGCACCTCCGTAAGTAAGGAAGGATCAAAGTCGTAACTTTTTTACAGTATATATGCTCTTTCCGTTCTGCTTTTGTTTTTGCTTGTTGAATGTTGATTAAGCGGGCCGGGCCGACAACGCCCATCTGATTCCCCTTGCATTGGGGTCGGTTGGGTTTGGGCATTTGGCTATTATACATTGTCAGTACGATAAGCAGAGGGGGCGGCAGCCAACCCTAATCGACCTACGTACCTAGCTTTTCCTTCCTTCCCCATCCGATCCCAACCCAGAGGGGGCGGCAGCCAACCCTGGGCGAGCTTACCCAGAGGAAGGTGACATACCTTACTCTGGATTCAGCGGGTGTCGAGTCTTGGACGCGGAAGGAAGCCGAGAGGAGGCGGGAAAGAGATCTGAGATGGCGGAGATGAGGTCTGAGGTGCCGAGGCATGCGGAGGAGACGCTGAAGATGGAGGGGCAGCGGCGCGTCAATGAGAATTTTGCAAGTAAGGAGGCTACCCTACTACTAGCAGGGACGGATTCAGCGGAAGCCAAGGAGGAGTCGGGAAAGCAGTACGATTGGATGAAGCGACGAGGAGAGAGCGAGGCCAGCTATGAGAAGCGACTCGGACTTATGAAGAAGAAAGACACCAATTCTAAAGAGAAAGCCATGACAAAGCCCAAGGTGGTGGAGGCCAAGGATGCAGAAGCTGGGAAAGCTGCTAAACCTCCTGCGAGGACTGACGCTGGGAAACAACCTCAAGAATCTGTGACTGCGGGCAGCGGCAAATCGGCCATGAACCAAGATGTGATCGGGACGACCGAACCTCCAGCAGATCCCAATTCAATGACCATCCAAGATGATCATGTGGACAAAGGCAAATCAGCATTGGCCAAGGAGACTGCAGACCGGGAGATGAGGTCTTACATTAGTTACCAGAAAAGCTGGGCAGTTAATTGTTGCAGGGACTGTGATCGCGTATGTAGTTCTTGCAGTGGCCTCTGTTATCACTTCGGTCAATCAAGTACGTGACCCCTCCTCTTACTTGGTGGTTTTATTTATTTCCTCAGAACCTGCTGCTGCTGCTTATGCGTACAGATCTATTGCATGTTAATTTTCTTGCTTGGGTGCGTGCAGCCTTGCTGGGTTCAATGCAGTATGCACAGTGCACACCCACACCCGGAATGTTCCATTGCAGCCACCCACATACCTTGCAGGTATTCTCCATGAAACTGAAACTCACAGACGACAATGCTGGTGGTTTTGAGTTTCCATTGTCTGTGTACGGCTTGGTTGGCGTCCGAGACAGCTTGGATTTCAGAAGAAACATGCTCTTCGGTTGCAATTGGATCAATGCGCAAGAACTGACACAGAATGTACGTAGTATCTTGCATAAAATCGATGTTCTCTTTTAGCTCTTGATTGATTGCATGTTAATGGCGATTGCTTTCTTGCTGCAGGATCCTTTTCTGCTCTTGACTGGTCCATCCCGTGCGATCGTGTCCACGGACGACGATGTTGTCTTTGAGATCTCTCTGAAAGTCAAAGGTGCAACATACTCTCAAGACAAACCGTTGATTACATGTGTGCGCCATTCTGCCGGACGAAGCACTTCCTTCGACAACATCATGTGTACGCTAGAGGTGTGCTTGCGGACAGTTAAACATGCGGTCCAGGCTACTATCATGTGTGTCCAGATTGTCACGAAGAAAGAGTTGTGGCCTTCAAATTTTGCATATGGCGGCCTTGTTGCTTGCACCCCACTACCAATGACGACTGATATTGATTATGGCCACCAGAAGGTTGTGCTGGCTGAGTCGAAAGGTAGGAACCTTCCGCAAGGTGGTTTTGGGTATGTACATCTGCGCAACCAAGTTGTTTCCGTAGAAGTTGAAGGATTGTTGGAAGTTGTCATACAAGCCTACAAAAAATCTGGTGCTGTCGCTGCAGAAAGTCGCCTCCATTTCACGGCCCAAGATTGCCAGGTGAGCCATCTGCCATGTATTGTTGGTAAATATCAGGTAAACGTGACTGTTGCTTGGTCCATTGTTCCTATGCACATGTAAGATGTGGTGTACCGAAACTAAAGCTTTGCAGCAGCTAGGAGATTTCAATCAGTGTGATGTGTTGGACTTTGGTTGTATTTCTGCTCGTATTTTACTTCCGCCGACTATATCGACGACTATAACTTATGTATGCCATCTATGTGTTTGTGTATCGACTCTATGTGCTCTTCTCGCCTGTGTAAAAACACGTTATATGCAGCAGCTAGAACTTTATATTTCTGCTAGTATTATTACTTCATAAGTGGTAATACTTTGACTTGCCTTCTTTGGTAATTTTAAGTGGATAGTTCGATTTTGGAGATGGATTTTCATTGACTATTAGTTACTATCAGTACTTGGTATCAATTAGATCTGGAGATGGTTTTTCATTGACTATTAGTTATTAGGAAAAGTTTTGTCTAAGCAGGGTCTCACCTACATCCTCATACTTTTTTGAATTTGTCTTTTTTATATCTCTCAAACTATGTAACATATAGATTTCAAACTTTGCAGATCGCTGTAATATTACAACTAGAATGTGGGAAAAATATTTCTGATTTTTTTTGTGAAATTTAACTTTTTCAAATATTTAAAATTCAACAAAAATTGTTTTAAAAAGTATATATATAGTATAATAAAAAATCCCGAACTATTTTTTCCACATTCTATCTCAAATGTTTGAGTGAACTGCAAAGTTTCAGATTCAAATGTTATATAGAGTGAGAGATACAAAAAAGAGAAGTTGTTTGAGAAGGGAAAAAAAGACTAGCACGGATTTTGATGCACCTATTAACAGTTCAGATAGAGGGTACAACTAAGACAGTGCTTAGAAAATCCAATCTATTACTTATTATCAGTACTCGATATCAATTAGATCAGCAGTTGTTCTACTGTAACGTGAATATCATGTGTACACGTTTCTTCCTTCATGTGTACAGTTAGATAGTGGTTCTACTGAAACTTATTTTTATCAACTTTTTTTTAGGTAATTATTTTTTGTCAACTTCGTTTGATTGGACTTCGTTAATAAGAATTGTAGAGCTTCTGTTGTGATGTGTATATACTACTTTCATCGAACAGTTATCCTGCCTGGGCCAAAAGTCATTTGCTACAAAGATAGTTGTTTAAGGCCATCATTTTTTTTATTAATCTGATGACTTATGGGTGGAGAATGAGGAAACGTGGTTTGTTGATTGCGGATAATTCAAATTTTGGTTCTTACATTGTGCTGATTTCAATCAGGTCTTCTGACATTTTTGTGCTTTTATGATCCCAGATGTTCCCCATGGTGACATCTGCGGTTTAAGCACCACAGGTACTTACAAATACCAACAATTATTATAGATACTAGGAAAACTGCCCGTGCGTTGCACCGGGTTAAACAAATACTAAAATGACATAGCAAATTATCTGTGCTGACACTTCTTCTCTTTTGCATCCATGGAAACTTTCATCATGTGTGCATCAGCGGGAACACCAAGGCAGTTTAAATTGTAGACTAAATGATGGAGAAAATATGAAACAGGGTAGGCACCACTACCAGCCCTCTCCAATACCACATTCGGCAATAGGAGTCGTTCTGCTTCACCCTTAGGCTCAATTTTTTTTTACATAGTAAGTATGCTAAAATGTTCACAAATCACAAACATGTAGTCTTTTAGAATTTCCACCAATATCAGACCAACCCAGCCCCTTGTATATATATTGCATACTTGAGTAATAAAAAGGGATTTCTATTTTTGTGCCCCTGGGTTGTTAGTTGTACTCAGTTTTCCCCAGCCGCTTAACTTTTCCTCAGTTTTCCCCTCGCTCTAGTTTGAAACCCCTCGCAGACGCTCGGACGGGAGGGTTGCCGTTTAGTTGACCGTTCCGTGCTGACGTGTGGGGCCGCGTCGTGTGGGGCCGCGTCGCGTGGGGCTGGTAGAACGGGACCGCGTGGGACAGGACGAGACCGCGTTTGGTTGTACGTGAGAGCTCGGTTTTGTCTCTCTCGGCCCAAATTGGCATTTTTCAGAGCGCCTTTTTCCCCTCTCTCTCTGTAACAGTTCTCTTTCTTTTCACCAAATTAGTATCAAATCTAGAGAAGTTTCTATTTCTGTCTTTCTTTAATGATTGTTGCCTTTTGGCCCTCATTTTTTGCCCAATATGTTAACAAATCTAGTAGCAAATCTAGAAGCTAGTAGAGGATAAATTCACAGCAGCATAATAAATCGAGAAAATATAGGATAAGCTGCATACAGCAGCCAACATAGCATATATATATATATATATATATATATATATATATATATTCAGGACAGATCCAATAGTACTACCGATTCCTAGATCCAACATAAGCTATATTTTACATGGGATTAAGCTTGGAGGCTGCGCAGGTGAATCCCAAGTGCTTTGTGTTTGGCCATGAACGCATGTACGTTCACGGTCGTTCCAACTCTAGCGCCGCCAGGGGCTCTGCCAAGGGATTCGGCATGGTTCACCAGGCAGTTGAAGTCAGTGGCGCGGAGCCTCCTGTTGCAGAAGGGGCACCTGTAAACGCCTCGAGCAAAGTGGCGATCGTAATGGCCGGACTGCAGCCTCCTGAGGACGTGACGAGTTTTGGTGTGGAAGGACTCGTCGTCGCTGTCGACGTCGCTGCTCTGCACCTGTCACGTAGCACCAAAGATCGAAAAACACGGAGTCAATTGCAGCGATGATGGAACAGAGAGTGAACAAAAGATCATGCATGATAATATGGGCACAAAAAAAAGAAGCCTCAGTTACATTGGACACACTTATATCCAGGATTTGGGTCAGTGAACCAAAGATCATGCACAACAAATTTGTACACACCAATTGTTCACAGACCAAACCCTGAATCAATTTGTGCCCAAATATTCATCATCATCGGCACAAATTAACCGGATGGGATTGATTAATCACATAAGTTAACCGAATCTTAAACAAAAGCAAATCACAAACACTAATAATGCTAGATCTATCATAATAACGCTAGATCTATCATAAAAGGATTGAACTAGGAACAGACTAACCCTAATAACGCTAGATCTATCATAAAAGGATTGAACTAGGAACAGACGAACCCTAATAATGCTAGATCTAACACAAAAGAATTGAAATGGCATAAGAACAAGGGAACAAAGGGTTACCTCCGGGTAGTCGTCGACGATGCTGGTGTCGTAGGGGTTCGCCGGCATGACGTACGGCACTGGTTCGTACGGGTCTTCGTATAGGTCCCAATCAACGGGGGCCTGGACGGGGGCGGCGGCCATTGCGCCGGCGGCTGATGCGCCGGCGCCTACGTCGGAAGCAGCGACGGGGGCCTGGACGGGGGGCGGCGGCCGATGCGCCGGCGGCCGATGCGCCGGCGGCTACGTCGGCAATGGGCATCTCATGCTTCTCCATCATCGGGGTTTTTTCTTAGGGGTTTTTTCGACGCGAAGTGGAGAAGATGATGGGACAGGAGAGGCGGTTGCAGTGAGAATGAGAGAGTGGGCAAGCGTCGAGAGAGAGAAAGAGGGGCTCTATAAAGACGAAGGTGGCGTTTGGTGTACCGCAACATGTGTCCGCTATGCACGGCTGCAGCGTGCACCGCGACACGAGGCTAACCCTTCGACGTTTGGTGTACTCAGTTCTACCCTCGGGCCTTATACAGAAATTTTATATGTACTCAGTTTTTCCCTCGAGTACTTAGACTGGCAAGTGCAATATACTCAGTTCTACCCTCAAGTAGCTGGTCAACAGAGAGTCAACAAATGAGATTAACATAGCTAATTGAGTCATTTCATGCGCAAAAAAATCCAAAAAAATAAAAACGTAGTGGCACCTACTCATGGAGTCTTCCTACGCAACCTGCCACCTTAACAAACATAGATAAATCATGTTTTACCATAAATTGCCACTTCTCATAATCACTAGTAGCTATGAAGATGCATGGTTTTCCACTCAAACCTCTTTGCAAAACATCTTCCCCAAAACATAGTTTGTCTAAATGAGGCCATAATTGTCACACTCATGTATATTTGAATTGCAAATAATTTGATGTAGCCCAATATGAATTACATTGTACAAAACACGCATTTTTCATTTTGTAATTATTTTGTTTGAATCCCTTAGTCTATTTACTATTTACGTGCCCTTGGTTTCTTAGTACTACTCAGTTTTGCCCTCAAGTACTGTCACAAATGCTCACAGACACCCAAACTTATCCTGATTGGTTGAGCAGTTGTCACACAGATCGACTCCACCAACCGTTGATCCACTAAACGAGCAGTTGTCACGGACGAAGGACGAGGACCAAACGAGAGCCGGAGGGGGGCCAGAGGCTGCCCACACACCAGGGCGGCGTGGCCCAGGCCCTGGCCGCGCCCCCTATGTGTGAGGCCACCCTGGCAGCCCCCTGACGATGCCCCTTCGCCTATATAAAGCCTCAGGACGGAAAACCCTAGGGGAATCGGCAATTTTCCAGAAAGAGTTCCGTAGCTCCGCCACCACCGCCAATGAATTTCGGGGGAAAGAAGTCTCTGTTCCGGCACCCTGCCAGGACGGGGAAGTGCCCTCGGAGCCATCTCCATCGGTCTCCATCGCCGTCTCCGCCGTCTCCATCGACCTCACCGCCATCTCTATCAACCTTGTTGTCTCCTATGATGAGGAGGGAGTAGTTCATCCCCGGGGCTGAGGGCTCTACCGGTAGCTATGTGGTTCACCTCTCTCTCCCATGATGTGATCTTTATGTGATCGTGAGCTTTGTATCATGTTGAATAAGTAGATGCTACTCTTCATCATTATGTGTACTCTAGTGGTGTTATTAAAGTAATCTATTCCTCCTGCCATGGTGTAACGGTGACAGTGTGTGCATCGTGGTGGTACTTGGTCTAGGCTACGATTGTGATCTCTTATGGATTATGAGAATAATTATCACTATGATAGTATTGAAGTGATCTATTCCTCCTTTCATGGTGTAATGTGGACAGTGTGTGCACCGTGTTAGTACTTGGTCTAAGTTGCAATAATATTTATCTTGAGTTGTGATTTGATTTGGATATGTCTATGAGTGGTGTTTGTCAAGTACTTGATGAAATTTAAGGGGTGCTTCTGTAGCCACTACTCAATGATTAGTGTTATTCAATAGGAGAGTAATTCAGAGTAGCATAGTGAAGAGAAGTTATTTATTTGTTTAATTATGTTATATTTGTTGGGAGTGTGTCCACTAGTGAAAGTATGATCCCTAGGCCTTGTTTCCAAGATTTGCACACCGTTTACTTGCTGTTTTGTTACTTGTTTGCTTGTTGCCATTTTTATTCCATATTGCATTTACTACTTATAATATCCATACCACTTGTATTTCACTATCTCTTCGCCGAACTAGTGCACCTATACATCTGACAAGTGTATTGGGTGTGTTGGGGACACAAGAGACTTTCTGTATCGTAATTGCAGGGTTGTTTGAGAGGGATAGCTTTGATCTCTTCCTCCCTGAGTTCGATAAACCTTGGGTGATCCACTTAAGGGAAACTTGCTGCTGCTCTACAAACCTCTGCACTTGGAGGCCCAACACTGTCTACAAGAACAGAAGCGTGTGTAGACATCAAGCTCTTTTCTGGCGCCGTTGCCGGGGAGGTAAGGTAAAAGGTACTCACATCCTCCTATGTGAGTGCTCGGAGTTATTTCCTTTAAATTCTGCAATTACATCTTTTTGTTTCTTGTTTTTATTTTCACTAGTTAGGCTTAATGGAAAACAAAGAGTTCTTTAGTCTTTTTCCTGAGTTTAGATTTGATGAGAAAATTGAAAAATCCTTTGGAGCTTATTTCGCATAGCAATGTTATTAGTACGAATGCTTTGAATACTGTTAATGCTAATGCTATAGAAAAGTCTAAGCTTGGGGAAGCTGGTTTTGTTAAGTATGATATTTTTAGTTCCCCAGCTTTAGTGGAGAAAATTTGCTCTGATGATATTTTATCTCCCATATGTGATAATTCTGATCTTGATGGTGTCCCTATGCCTGTTACCTATGTTAGTGATCATGATTGGGAAAAGCACTCTACTTTTGATATTGAAAATCTTTTTGGTACCGATTCTAAGGTTAATAATTGTTGTACCATTAGTACTATCCATGCTCCTTCTTATGATGATATGTTTGATGAGTATGCCTTGCGAAATAGTTGCTCTCTAGCTTGTGATGATACTAAACCTCTAGTTTATGATGGTTATGATGATGAGTATAATATTTTCAGTTCACCTACTTTTAAGGAGAAAAATAGTTATGATTATAATATGCCTCCTATTTTTGATGATTATGGTGATGAGAATAATTATTCTGTTGAATCTGCTCCTACTACAATTGTTCATGTGGGGAGTATTAATTCTTTTATGCATGTGGCTCATGATAGGGATGCTTTATGTGATAGTTATATTGTTAGTTCTATTCATAATGCTACTGAAAGTTATGAGAGAGGGAAACATGGTTTGATGGATCTCAACAATATTAAGTTTCCCCTCTTTATGTTGCAATTCTTGAAGTTGTACTTGTTTTGCCTTCTATGCTTTTTGCTTTGCGCTTTCATGACTTGTCTCTCTACAAGACTATTTTTCATAGGAAGTGGTTTAGATTTAAATGTGTTTCATACATGATTTTTGATGCTCTCTATTGCTTCAAGTTCCTATATGGTGCCTTTGCCTCAAGCTCTTATATGGCTCCCACATGAGCATCTTTGCAAATTACTGCGCCTAGCTCAAAGGCGTTAAAGAAAAGCACTCTTGGGAGATAACCCATTGTTTATTTTTAGTACTTTTTTCTTTTATTTGAGTCTTGGAAGTTATTACTACTGTAATGACCGCTCCTTATCCTTTTTATTTCGTTGTTGTGCCAAGAGAAGCCTCTAATTTGAGCGAGGTAAGATTTGGGGATGTTGCTGTCCTAAAACAGTTTTCGGTGCTGCACTGTAAACATTCATGAAAATTCTCTGTATATCTTTTGGAACTGAAATTTCTTGTGCATATGCCCCAGGTTATATCCAAACTTTCATTAGTTGAACACTTTTTGATTTGAGCAATAGAAAACCCCTCAAAAATTTGACCTTTGTCAGCTGTTCTGTTTTGACAGATTTCTGCCAATATTTGTGTTTGCTGCTTTATCGCTTTCTTTTTAAGTTCTTTTGATCACAGAACTTTTGGGGAAGTTGCTACAGTAGTATATGCTTATGTGGTGGTTTTAGGTTGAAACCTGAAGCAAAAAAAGGTTGATTCAATGTTATGCTTACACTAATGTTGCTAATAGATTTGTGTTTAGTTTTGTATGAAGGAAGTTTTCAAGTGTAGGGATCAAAGAATGATGAGATGAGATGAAGAATGGACAAAAGCTCAAGCTTGGGGATGCCCATGTCCCCCCAAGAAATATCCAAGAAGTACAAGCGTCAAAGCTTGGGGATGCCCCCGAGGCACCCCCTTCTTCATTGGCAAAAATCAGGTCACCTTTCAAAACACTATATTTTTATTGCTTCATGCACTATGCGTTTTTCTTGGAGCGTCAGTTATTTTTGTTTTCAGTATTAGTTTAGTTTAGTTTGCTGCAATAAATGGTTAGATCACGTCATGTTTCTTTTGGAGGAGATGAACTCGCTTTTCATTTGCCAAGAACACTCTAGTTTTCACTCTTATCGTTCAACGAGTGTTCTCTTTTTCAGCTACTGCGTTTAGCCTTTGTTTTTCACCTTGATTTTTTTTTAGATCTTATTATATCTTTTCATCAAGGTGTATTTTTGCCTCTAATCTTTATTGGTTTTCATCAAAAGAGGTGTTTATAAAAACTTTTGAATGGTGTTGGAAAAGAGAAAAAGCTTTATGCAAAAAAGTGGTACAAGAAGGAGCTTGTGTAGACTGCAGCTTAGGCTTTTTCATGTCATGCTTGATGTCTTTTTGATAGTATGCTTAGTGGTTTTGCTATAGCATGACTTGTCTCAAATAACTGAGATTGCTTAATGAGCCTTTGAAAAAATCATGCGTTGTTTTAATTATTTGGAAGCATTATTTTGGTTTTCTCCTTGATGCTTTATTTGGGTTGACTTGGCGCGTGTTCACACATGTTACTCTTACAAAGTCGCCAATAGCCTCTATGATCATTTAGTTTTTGACTTTTGATGCCATCTTATGCTTCTTTTAATGTCGCTTTGTCGCTTTGCATGATTATGGCCATTATTGCTCTCTTAGTTGGTCGCTCACAGTCTTTTGCTAGCCTTCGCCTTGTACTGAGTATGAGCTCTACTTGTGCATCCAACTCCTAAAAACCAAAGTTTTCCAAAGTGTCCACCATACATACCTACTAGCAATTTGCTATTCCAAGTAAATTTGACTTGCTTTTATTTTCTCTTCAAATTAAACTCTTACCAGTGTTATGCGAAAATTGGTCAATAAAGCTCTCACGAACCGGAAGGCACACTTTACTTTTTCTTATTTTTAAAATTTGACATTGTGGTCTCTTATGTTGAGTTGTTATGCTTGCAAGTTGTAAGTTGGATACTAGCCCAACCATGCCGTCATGGGGCAAGCTTTCAACATTGCACTTCTTATTTGAGTTGATATCGTGATCTTTTGTTTATGGATACTCGCGGTGTGAAATGAATTGGGAATCTTGCGGGATCATGGAGTTTGTATATGTGTTAGGGAAATGCCTGGGCCGCCAATCTAAGCCATGCATAATTCATGGTGGAAATTTGCAGCATACCCATAGTGGACATTCGACGACACATCTCAAAATAAAAAGCTAAACAAATGGTAAGTAAAAGAGATGTCGAGGTGTTCATTGTCTGCTTGTCCTGTCATTTTGATGTGGGCTTGTTCCATGTCATCGGGCACAGAGGTACCCCGTTGGCGGTTCTCAATGATACATATATACTTACAATGACAAGAGCCTTGCTTGGGACTCTAAGTAAAGTAGCATGAGGTTTGGGTACTCGTATTCATGGGACACGAGGTTTTCGACTTATGATTTGTCAAGCATATGCATCATAATTGTTCTCGCATTAACTTTAACCATTCAAGATGCTTATGATGGGGGCAATGAGAGCTCAAAGCCGGTAAGTACCATAATTTTTGAAGGTCTATAAAACTTGCAATCACTGCTTCCCTCCGCGAAGGGCCTTTCTTTTACTTTTATGTTGAGTCACCACCTTCTATCTTTATGCACCATTAAGAGAGCATAGTTGTCATTCTGAGTATAATGTGCATTGTCCCAAAGTTTTCATTAATTGATTCATGACTATGGTTTCACTTGTTCTTAAATTATTTGTATCTAGTCGCCCTCTTAAACTTGAAGGTGTCCTATGCATTTATGTTTTGCTCTCCATGAAGGACAAGCTGAAAACCATTTGTATGTTTTTCCTTATAATTTGAACACACATTTGACTTTCATTGTTTCATTATCATGATCTTTTATTTGTGTTCATTTTCATGTTATAACATGGTTGCTAAGTTTCTATTATCAAGATTATATCTTTCATGCCCATGTTTTAAGTTCTTTTGATCCCAACGCACAACGCTTACATAGATGATCAAGATTGTGTAGGTGCATGTCACCTCAAAAATTATTTCTTTTGTTATCACTTACCTACTCGAGGACGAGCAGGAGTTAAGCTTGGAGATGCTGATACGTCTCAAACGTATCTATAATTTTTGATGCTCCATGCTTGTTTTTACACCATTTGCCTTGTGTTTCGTTACACTTCGTGGCATTTTTATGCGATTTCCAGAACTAACTTATTGACAAGATGCCACAGTGCCAGTTCCCTGTTTTCTGCTGTTTTTGTGTTTCAGAAAAGCTACACAGGAAATATTCTCGGAATTGGACGAAACAAGTTTCGGAAGTCTTATTTTTCCCGGACGAAGGACGAGGACCAAACGAGAGCCGGAGGGGGGCCAGGGGCTGCCCACACACTAGGGCGGCGCGGCCCAGGCCCTGGCCGCGCCCCCTATGTGTGAGGCCACCCTGGCAGCCCCCTGACGACGCCCCTTCACCTATATAAAGCCTCGGGACGGAAAACCCTAGGGGAATCGGCAATTTTCCAGAAAGAGTTCCGTAGCTCCGCTGCCGCTGCCGACGAATTTCAGGGGACAGAAGTCTCTGTTCCAGCACCTTGCCAGGACGGGGAAGTGCCCCCGGAGCCATCTCCATCGGTCTCTATCGCCATCTCCGCAGTCTCCATTGACCTCACCGCCATCTCCATCAACCTTGCTGTCTCCTATGATGAGGAGGGAGTAGTTCATCCCCGGGGCTGAGGGCTCTACCGGTAGCTATGTGGTTCACCTCTCTCTCCCATGATGTGATCTTTATGTGATCGTGAGCTTTGTATCATGTTGAATAAGTAGATGCTACTCTTCATCATTATGTGTACTCTAGTGGTGTTATTAAAGTAATCTATTCCTCCTGCCATGGTGTAACGGTGACAGTGTGTGCATCGTGATGGTACTTGGTCTAGGCTACGATTGTGATCTCTTATGGATTATGAGAATAATTATCACTATGATAGTATTGAAGTGATCTATTCCTCCTTTCATGGTGTAATGTTGACAGTGTGTGCACCGTGTTAGTACTTGGTCTAAGTTGCAATAATATTTATCTTGAGTTGTGATTTGATTTGGATATCTCTATGAGTGGTGTTTGTCAAGTACTTGATAAACTTTAAGGGGTGCTTCTGTAGCCACTACGCAATGATTAGTGTTATTCAATAGGAGAGTAATTCAGAGTAGCATAGTGAAGAGAAGTTATTTATTTGTTCAATTATGTTATATTTGTTGGGAGTGTGTCCACTAGTGAAAGTATGATCCCTAGGCCTTGTTTCCAAGATTTGCACACCGTTTACTTGCTGTTTTGTTACTTGTTTGCTTGCTGCCATTTTTATTTCATATTGCATTTACTACTTATAATCATCCATACCACTTGTATTTCACTATCTCTTCGCTGAACTAGTGCACCTATACATCTGACAAGTGTATTGGGTGTGTTGGGGACACAAGAGACTTTCTGTATCATAATTGCAGGGTTGTTTGAGAGGGATAGCTTTGACCTCTTCCTCCCTGAGTTCGATAAAGCTTGGGTGATCCACTTAAGGGAAACTTGCTGCTGCTCTACAAACCTCTGCACTTGGAGGCCCAACACTGTCTACAAGAACAGAAGCATGTGTAGACATCACTCGGCCGGGACATGTCCGACTAGATGAGGCTCGGTCTGCTTGATGATGGCGCGTAGGTGTGGGCTGGGAAAGCTGGTTCTATGTAGGACACCATGGAGAAGAGGGGCTGGTGCTGGGGTCAAGTTTGCCATCCAGGATTGGAAGTTTGGAACATGTTGTCCGAGGTCGAGGGCGGCATCTAGCCCCTGTTGGTTTCAACAGTAGCTTGGCCAATTAGCCAGTTCTGAACTTGAGCACTCATCTGAATCCAACCCCTCCGCATCCGCGTCATGGCCTTGGCGAGCCACTGGTTAGAATCATTCGAGAAAATCTGAAGGTTGCTCAATCTCGCCAGAAAAGCTATTATGATGGCAAGCACCGCGATTTGGTCTACCAGCCTAATGATTTGGCTTATCTCCGTGTGACTCCCATGAGAGGTACACATCGCTTCGGTATCAAGGGCAAGCTAGCGCCAAGATATATTGGGCCATTCAAGGTTCTTGCAAGGCGTGGTGAAGTTGCCTATTTGTTGGAGCTTCCACCCAAGCTCTCCAAGGTGCATGCTGTCTTTCACGTGTCTCAGCTCAAGCAATGCTTCAAAGATCCAGGCCGTACAGTTGATCACGAGTCTATTGATATACAAGAAGACCTCTCCTATCAAGAGCATCCAGTTCGCATTCTTGATGAGGCTGAAAGGAAGACCAGGAACAAAACTGTCAAGTTCTTCAAAGTTCAATGGTCTCATCATTCCGAGAAAGAAGCAACATGGGAACGCGAAGATCTCCTTAGATCCGAGTATCCCGCTCTCTTCACTTCCTAGGAATCTCGGGGCGCGATTCCTTCAAGGGGGGGCGAGTTGTAACATCCCAAGTGAGCTACCCAAAATCCATTCCATGTTTCTTTGGTTTGTGCATCATATTTTTCATCATGCATCATATCATGACACCTTGATTTATTAAGTTGCATTTTAATCTTGCTAGTTCTTGCTTTGTGATCTTCTTCCTCCCTCTCTATCTCTTGTTGTCCCCAAACCTTTTTCTCAATTCTATAGCTCCCTTGAGATGTTCCAAACAAAATTCTAAACTTTGCTTTAACTAATGCTTCCAAGGATTTATGTTTCAAATGCAACCTTTAAAATAGTTTGCAAACTTGTTTCAGTTCGTTTTCAAAACTTGCAGGTATTTGTCTAATTTATAAAAACCTCTCTCTCTATTCTTTTGTAAAAGAAAAGAAATCCTATCTAAATATCTACCCAGCCAGCCTGTCCTTTTTCTCCTCCCAGCTAACCTTCCCTGGCACTGTCGTTTCCTCCGTACAGGAGCACGAGCATCGCGTGCGTGCTCTGCTCGCTTTCCCCACCGAAGCCCCCAGGAACCCTAGCTCTGCTTCTTGCACCTTGCGCCGCCGCCAGCGCTCCCATCCAACTTGTGCCAGCAGTTGCGCTGGGAAGTCTTCCGTCCTCGTTTGTATAGAACACGGAGCCGGAGCCGAGGATTCAGCGCCAAGTACATCATCGTCGCCGCGCATGCAGTGGCGAGTGCGCGCTCTGCTTCCTCTCCGGTCGCCTTCCATGGAGCTTTCTGATTCCTCATCGAGCCCCTGGTGAGCAGACTTTTCCATGTCTTTGCTGCTCCCGTTCAACATCATCGGCCGCACGCGTGCAGCCGTCATGTACGAGTAGGTCGAACTCCCGGCAGAGTTGTGCTGCTTCTTGCCGCTGCAGCACACCTCGCGCGCTAGCCAGCAACGCGCACGCATCAGCTCGAACTCAGCAGCTAGCTGTTTTCCCATCGATCGATTCAGCTGAGTACTGTTCGGTCGTTTCCTAGCCATCTAGCTAGCTAGTATCATTTTATTCACCACCAGACTAGCTCCGCGTCCGTGGCTTCCAGTCTCCAAATTCAGTTCCTTTTCTTTTTCAGCTAGCTAGTTTTGCTTAGCCCAATCGATCCGTCAGCTTGTTTCCCCAGCTAAAGTCACCTATGGTTCTGCTAAAAAACGTTTTGCACTCTAACTTTGTACAACACGGTAGCACTACTGAAGTGTTGAGCACATTGTTGTATCACCAGTTCCCCTGGGATCGTTGCCTGGGCGCGCATCAGTAGCACCAGTGTTCAGGTTTCAGGCCAAGGTTTCAGTTTCAGTTTACAGTCTTGTAGTCTCTTGTAGTCTGTTTCAGTCAGCTCTTGCCTTGTTCCATCCAATTAAAACCTCCTCTTTTAAAACCTGTTCTAAACAAATAATACGAGTTTTGAAACCAGAAAACTGTGAGGATTTCGAATCTAACATCTGTTTATATTTTTAAACAACTTCAAAATCTGAACAAATAAATCATGTAAAGAGTTCAGAAAAATGAATTCGATTCGGTTATGCCTCCTGGTTACTTTGGACTTATTTAAAATGTTGCCAATTAATTAAATGTTTTCCCAAACAATTTATACTTGCTAAGTTCTATTCCACTTCTATAACTCCAAAGTTAATAAAGTTTGTATCTATTTGTATTAGCAAAAAGCAACTAGTCTGAATGCTAAATCTCCATGCATCATAGCTCCTTGCACACTTCGGCCAAAATAGAGTTAGCAAATAAACTTAACTAAATGTGTGGGCTTTAATTGTCTTACCTTTCTATTTAAATGCCCCACTTAATTTTGCTATGCATGGACCCTCTTGCACTATTAACCTGCCATGCATCATACTTGATTGCGCATATCACATGCTTATGGTTGTTTACTTTCTCTTGTATGCTTGGGTGTATTTGCTTCTTCTCGATAGACGCTGAGTACGAGTGGAGTGCGCAGGAGTTCTACTACCCTTTGGAGGATCACGCTGGTGTTTCTACTTCTGATTTGACAGGCGAGCCCTTTTCTCTCTACCCATTTTATATTTTGCTCTCGCTCTATATTCTAGCCTTGTGTTACGATGCTTTATTCGAGTCCCGTGTCCTATCCACCTGTATGTTCAAAGCAAAGCCATAGAACTTTCCATATATCCTAATACCGTGTGCTTGTTGTTCTTGTTGGTCGTGCGAGTCGTAGGCATGTCAGGTTGTTTTCAAGTGGTGTTATCTTCTCGAGGGTTGGGAAAGTTATCACATGCTTTACTTTATCTATATATGTTGTTGGAGATTTCAGGACTTACTTTAATGCTAATATCTAAAATGAAGTAAGCAGAGGCATCGGTGAGTCATTTTTTGCCCGTTTTACGACGGCTCACTTGTGTCCCCTAGGATCCCGAGTACTTGTTATCTGATCCAAGACTGAGCGCACTAACCACTCGTGGGGATTTTCTCGGATCCCCCTCAACCTGTTACCGGATCTGCTTCCTTGTCCAAGGGCCACAAACTAGTTTGAGGTGTTTCTATTTGGTTCTTATCGGGCGTGCAGCTTGTATCTTATGGTCCGATTTTACTTTGGAGGAAGCCGTGGGTGCCTTGTAACCCCTTGTTCTGCACGTCCGTATAGGTGCGGCACTTTTGTGAAGTTGGAATCATCCTGCGGGCACTGTTTCCTCCTTAGCAAGTCCTCGCAATAACTAGGTCCGTCTCGGAGATTCGGCCGGACTCTCGATACGGGTTAACTTGGTGTAGGTGGCTTCTTGGACTTGGTTTGTAGGGAAGGGAGAGGTTGTGTTGTGAGATCTCGCTGGCATAATAATTTTAGTACCTTGCTGGAGGGGTTGACCATGCGTGTATGGGTACAGTAGTGCATCCCTGCAGGGTGAAATCTTTTCGAAAAGCCGTGTCCGCGGTTATGGACGACTTGGAGCTGTTTAACTTGATCTTAGAACAACTTACACCTGCTTTTTCAATACTATTGAATTTGTGTAGTAAGTTAGAATCACTACAACAATAGACCTGCAATAAAACTTGTAAACCGTGTGAGTGCCTTTGCGATTGCTTCCTTGTTGGGTGCGAAGGAGGTGATGTATCGGCTGGGTTATGCTTGTTATATAATCTAGTTGGTTACTTTTATGCGCTCTCTTACCTTGTCTCAATAGACGAAAGTTGTAGTGTGTCTCTGTAGTATATTACTTTTGTTGCCGCTAAGTCCACCATATAGCCTGTAGGCGAGCACAGCTGAATTCTAGTCTCGCGAGTACGTGCCTTGGTACTCACCCTCGTTTTTCTCTCTTTCTCCCTTTTTGGCAACCGTTGGCCCGATATTTGCAGGTACATTTGGATGTGCGTATCCGGATTACCGCAGGGATCATGTTGATGAGGAGTATGATGAGTAGCGAGGAGTTCCACTAGGGCAGTATCCTGAGGCTTGAGGGATATGGGATCCGTTTGCTTATGTTCTTGGCCTCTTAGGCCCATTTGTATCTTGTCTGTACTCAGACGCTATTCGCTTCCGCATGATGTATTGATGATATGTTGGGACATGTGTCCTCTGAGTGCTATATTTGCTATTTTGCTCTATGAGCGTTGCTATATATATTTGTTCCTCTTTTTGTGTCCTAGTGTGATGTTGTGGTGTCATATCTGTTTCAACCGTCTTGTGCACCATGCGTGTATGTTCTAATGAAGTGCACAAGAAGGGAGGTACCCGGGTCAAGAGTACGCACGCAAAATCTCCACCTTGCGTGACTTACTCCCACTCCTGGGGCCGACAGTCATGGTAGTTGAAAATTAAGGAGTACCTATAATATTTACTCCTCTATTTACTGATTGGCGTTTCTTCATCCGATCTCCTCCTGATCAGAGCAGTTGCACATGTCATTGTTTTGTGGAAGTAGGTCCCTCGTGTGGTTCTAATTTTAAAAGATCAAACGAGGGACAAACTAGATACCGAACCAAACACGTCGAAGACCACACCCAACAATCGATCGGGCCATCTAATGTTTTTTTACTTACCGGTGGCAATAGAGGGTTATTACTTCTAATTTTAGGGGTAAATTTGTTCAAAAAAGTGTTAGAAGAAACCAAACCATAGAACCCATACGTCCTTTATTATTAGGTATAGATATAAAGAGAGGCCAATGCTAGGTTCGTCGGCTAGAGTGGCTTGATCCTGGATCATATTTGGTTGAAAACAAACGGGCTGTGGTAAAGCCATGGAGTCCTAGAGAGATGTAGTTTTTTGTGCAGATGCTTACTTCATTTGGTATATATTATTTCTTATGAAAATCTCCAATTTTTGTCAGCAACAGACCTTAATAATTGTGTCGTTCCATTAGAAACACCACTACTATTATTCTACGGGAATTTAATAAGCTTCGGGATTGTCTAACGGTCATCTAGCTGAATTTGCAATTGGTTATAAGTTAGATTTTTCAATTAGTAGTACTCCCTCCGGTTTTATATACAAGGCAACAAACTCACATTTTTCAGGTACCAAGAGGCAAGAAAACACAACAAACTAATAAATAGTCATTTTCATTATGCGAAAATACTATCGTGCTTCGTGCTAATTAAATATGTTGGATGTGGTGTGTTCTTTTCTATGGTTGTATGCAAGGTTTGTATTAATGGACACCATCTTACGAGGTAGAAACCTAATCAATTTTACCTTGATTAGTGTTTGTGGCCTTATATATTGGCAAATTGTATTTTTGGTAGTGGCCTTGTATATAAAAACGGAGGGAGTAGTCATTCCCCCATTCTTCTCTCCCCACTTCAATGTTCATTCTGATCAGTTCAATAAAGCAAATTTGTTAATTCTTGAGTCTGTTTTTTCCTGACTTCTTTCAATTGCCATTGGCCCAACTCCTGAAAATTTCAGCCTTCTTTCGCGCCCTGAAAAATCAAATCATGGGCTAATTTAGACCCCATATGAGTACACCTGGGTATTTTTCGTGCACCTAAAGAAACTAGAGATAAAAGACACCGCTAAAGAAAGAGAAAACTGAGAGAAAATGAAGACCGAAGAAAATGAAGACTAAAGAAACTGAATATAACCAACACTTGACAAAAATGAAGTCAATTGACACCTAACAAAATAGCACCCAAAACGGCTAACGCTAGCTAACTGAACCTAGAACGGTGTCGACTAAAACTGAGACTAAATGTTTAAGGAACCAATAACTGAATTTAACTAAAATAATGAAGGACTGCTTTTTGTGAGTTCTCATAGGCAGGTACACTTCTGAGAGATACAAATCTGCACAATCCACAGCACAATATAAGGGGTCACAAACCGAAATTTCCTCAGACGAATCAGAACAGAAAAATCATAATGACACTATATAAAACTATACCGTCGTGGGATGAACTTTGGCATGTCCTCCTTATACATAAGTTGATACGAATCTATCTGACTATCTCCTCTTGTGTGGGAACATATTCAACAGAAGGATTATACGACTCTTCATGGTGTGAATGAGAGAAATTAATGGCATCATACATATTGAATAGAACATTAACTACGATACAGAAATGTCCATTCCAACACTATCAAATAATTTTAATAGAACCGGAGGTCATCAGGTCAAAACAATTGCCGAAAAGATTCTTAAGTAAGCATGAAGGGCATGTCATGTACCTAGCAAATTAAGTTTAGGAGCAGGGATGTAGCTCAAGCCTGCCTTATTTCTGTTGTATCAGTGTCATCTCCCCACAAGAGATAATAGTCCGGCTCGTCCTTTCGCTTATCAATCTTGATCCATCCTTTACGAATGGCTCTAACAGGTTGAACAACCTGCCAAACAGAACAATGCAGTAAAAAATAAAGTAAATGGCAACACCAACTAATTATTACTTATAAATGGCACGCAAGAAATTCGATAGCATTTGCATGTGATTCTAAAGTAGTTTCAGAAAGAAACTGAACATAAGCCGTATGATTACTAACTCCACTTGACCAGTACGAAAGTAACCATCTCTTCAATCGTTACACAAAAGAAAGCATGCAATTGAATCCAAAGCAGTTTTAGAGAGTACCTAAAAAATTAGTTGTATGACTATTGAGTCTGGTTAGGTAGTGCAGTACACATGTCTTATTCAACGATTGCTCCTGAAACAAACCCTGACACCAGGCTAATTGCAGGTCCTGCTACGTTTATTGTGACCAACGTCACGTAGGCTGTATTTAGCCGGGTTGGCCGCCAACCTTCTCTCCAAGCTGAGATCAAGATATATTAGTGACATAACCACATTTTGTATCAAATCCAAGCGGCTGATAGACCTCTCACAGTCACAAAAATCTATATCCACCACGTTTTTTGATGGTGTACGCCCGTAGACATACATTACTTGTATTGATGAACATCACGATACAGAGTTGATAGGCATACAAGCAACATAAAATAAGGAGGATAGAACCGGTTATACTGCTGTAATCTACCATCTTCGCAACTACCAAGGACAAACTTTCGCCATCGCCAGAGAAGAGGAGAACTCGTAGTTGATCCACTCATTGGCGTTGAAGAAACCTCTCGTCGGGTGGCGTTAACGAGCCACAATAGCCACCAGTCCCATAAGGCTGAATCAAACCCGGTAAGGAACATTGGTCGAAGGAGCCCTCCGAGCTTCTTCAACACCAGATCCGGGGCCAGCACCACTCCGCCCTTTAGGCAACCGGATCCCCAACGTCTTCCGCAAACATGCAACAGTCAAGCCTGCCGCACTCCAAGAGCAGCCCATCCCTGCAGCCTGATATGTCTCAAACGTATTTATAATTTTTGATGCTCCATGCTTGTTTATACACCATTTGCTTTGTGGTTTGTTACACTTCATGGCATTTTTATGCATTTTCTGGAACTTGAAGGGAATATGCCCGAGAGGCAATAATAAAGTGGTTATTAACATATTCCATGTTTATGACAAATGTTTATTTCTCATGCTAGAATTGTATTAATCGGAAACATTAATACTTGTGTGATTAATAAACTAAAAGGTTCCTAGTAAAGCCTCTCTTTTATACTAGCTCATTGATTAACCGATGATCAAGGTTTCCTGATCATGAACATTGGATGTTGTTAATAACGGGGTCATATCATTAGAAGAATGATGTGATGAACACTCACACCCACAGTACGAATAGCAATATGATCAAGTCATCAAGTTTCATTGCTATATCAAACTCATACGAAATAGTTCTAATCCTCAGACCATGAGATCATGTTAATCTCTGATACCGGAAGAGTGCTTTGATGATATCAAACATCACACCATAACAAGGTGATTATAAAGGTTGATTTGGGTATTCTAAAATTATTAGTGGAGGCTCATGGATCAAGAGTGGGATTTGTCCATCCGGATGACAGAAAGATATTCTCTGGGCCCTTCTCGGTGATATTGCATTGGAATCGCTTGCAAGCATGTGACTAGGTCACGGGAATGCATTATCACGGAACGAGTAAAGAGACTTGTCGAGAACGAGATCAAACTAGGTATGGTTGATACCAAATGATCGGATCTCAGACAAGTAATAATATCGCGAGACAAAAGGAATTAACTATGTTCGTTAATGGTTCACACGATCACTAGATCATCGTCGAGTAAGTGGGAGTCGTCATGGATTTCCAGATCCCGCTGATGATTATTGATCGGAGAGGAGTCTCGATCATGTCCACGTTATTCACGAACTGTAGGGTGACACACTTAAGGTTCGCCGTCGTTTTTGAGTGGATACGATACTCCGATCGAATTACAGGACATCATGAGGCTTATTTCAGAAAAGCACCAAAACTGTTTCGGTATATTGAAATAACTCAAGGGGGTATTTGTTAATTGATTGAATTAACAAATATTAAAGAAATAAAAATGTTTTATTAATTCAATTAGTGTGAATTTTAATTAGCATGAATGTCATGCAAAATTAAATGGGGGGTTACCTCATGTTGATGAGGGGGTTACCACCATGAGAGGGGGTTACCACAATGAAGAGAACCATGAAGAGGAGGAGAGTCTCTCCTTGGCTGGCCACCCCCCCTAGGGGGCTGCCCCTTCCTCTTCTATAAAAGGACCCCTCTTCTCCCTCTTCACACACTACTTGATCCCCTCCCTTCCTCCCAAAGTTGCTGCCCCAAATCCGTCTTAGCTTAGCGAAGCTCTGCCTGATTGTTAGTTTGAGATTCACACACTTGGAGAAGTGAGTGTTGGAGTGTCCAGCAGATCCCTTCTTCTGCTGCCCCGCTGGACCGAGGGCGTGGAGGAGACGACGATAAGCCGTACGTGTGACCGAGTACGGAGGCGCTGCCGGTTGTGGCGCCGTGTGCACGATCTCGAGATCGTCAAGTGAACGACTACGTCGACTACGTGCGTCTTCGTCGATTCTCCATCGACAATGTTTATGCGGGAACGTAATCCCCGCTACCGTTCTTCGACGGTTAGTCTCCGTTGCTACCATCTCGTAGATGTTCTTGGCTAGTTTTGTGTTCATGCATAGGAAATTTTTTGTATTCTTTGCCGCGACCCCATCAGTGGTATCAGAGCTATCTCTATGCGTAGTTGGTATGCACGATTAGAACACATGGAGATGTGGGCATTGATGATCATGTTATTGCTATTTTTTGTATTTTGGATCATAGTGGCATAGTGGGATTGAAGCTGCCCGAGACTAACATTACGTGACCGCGTTCCAGAGACTTGTCCCACACTTGACATGCTTCGGCATATGTGGCTTTGCGGGTGCACGTTTCTCCCACTATAGTTATGATCTATTTTACAAAGAATTGTTAATAATATTTTATCACCGTTGTGGTTACATGTTTGTAGGTAAGAACGGTTTTTCCTAGAAAGCCCCAAACCACGTAAAATATGCAAGACAAATTAGAAGCATCTAACTTGTTTTTGCAGGGCATGTGATGTGATATGGTTAAATTGTTTATGTTACAAATTGTATGCAATAATCCTTTTTGTAAGTTATAAACAACCGGCAGGAGCCATATGGTTGTCTTTTTCATTTTATGGCCTGCATGCCGAATATATATATCCAAGCGATATATTGTAATGGAGGAAGACAATCAAGGTGGCGCGCCATGGACCTTGGTGCTGCGCCGGTGGAATGATGGAGATCATGCCATGACGCACAAGATGGAGATCGAATGCGTGAAGGACCATATCATATCACATTATATATGCATGTGATGTTTATCCTTTTATGCATCTTATTTTGCTTAGATTTGATCGCACGGTAGCATTATAAGATGATCCCTCTCATATAAATATCAAGATAAAAATGTGTTCTTCCATAGCATGCACCGTCAAGAAAGTTCGTCGTTTTAAGACACCACGTGATGATCGGGTGTGACAGACTCTACGTTCACATACGACGAGTGTAAGACAGTTTTACACACGCGAGTGCTGTTGTTCTACTTGGCAAGCCTAGCATGTACAGACATGGCCTCGGAACACAAACCGAAAGGTTAAGCATGAGTCATATGGTTGATATGATGAACCTGGTGATGTTCGTCTTTGAAACTATGCTGTTGCACGTGATGATCGCTTGCGGTATAGTGGATTTGGTTTGTGTAATCGTTTAAGAAAACTAAGAGGGATGTTGTTTTTAAGTGGGAGTTCACATAGTAATTTTGAATTATAGAACTCAATTTATCATGAACTAAATCAAAGTGAATTTGCATAGTTTGTTGTAGTCATTGGCATCCATTTACTACCTTGTGATTAGCTATAATTGAGATGATAGAACTATTGAATTCTAGATGCTAACTTTACGAACTGGTATCGTATTGTTTGAATGTCAATCTAAAGTTTAAAGTCCTATTGCAAACTTTTAGCAAACCTTGTTTACTCGATGAATTTTAATAAGTAGTATTAAATCAAGAGTAACAATTCCAATGTTAGTATCTAAGTATCACACTTGCCTCCATGATCCTTGATATTCAAAAGTTGTTTTTAGTATCAAGGTTATCTAGGAGTTAAAAGAATTGTTTCATAAACTATCATATGTGGAAGATATTTTGATATCTGAAACAATGTTTGGTTGCAATGTGATAGAGTATAATTTAGTAAGACACATGTTCTTGTATTGTATGAGAATTTGCGAAGATTGGAGACGCTAGGCGTCCAGATCTCCTAAAAGGTTTAGGAACTAACATTATACTCACAATTCGTCCTCATGAGCTATAGTAGCTTGATCATGAAAGTTGTCATGATAGGATGAACGGAAGATGTAGGTAAAATGTTTACTACACTAAATTATTACTAAAGAATGGAATTTGTTTGCACCAAATATTTGATAATGGTGATCTACTTCATAGTGCGAGTCCAAGGATATTAGTGTTTGACTAATCATGCCTTGAACTATGTGCCATGTGTATGGCGCCACTATTGATGTTGATAGATTCTTCTAGACAAAAAAGAATTGCTAAAAGAGAATCCGAAATTTATTCTGGCGGAAAAGAAAAGACTGGAAATGTCCAGCTCAGGTATATAGAAGATATACATGTTATGGGTGTATTCGTTGCTTGTTAAAACAATGTGGTTCTTGGGTATTTGATACTAAATTGGTTGGTATGAACTGTCATACAGAACAACGCAATACAAGAACTACAATGGCCTAATTAACTAGCAAATGAATATGTGATGATTCTCATCGAAAACAAATAAAGTGTTATTGTGTTTCATTGGAATTAAACCTAGACTTCAAGATTTGTTTTAATAATTGTTATTTTGTTATGGTATTATGAGAACAATGGTTGTTCAAATTATTACCACATTCATAAAAGATGAATGAACGCTTATCTTGTTGGAGAAATCACATCCATAACACTGATGCTAAAAGTGTCTCAAGACAAATGATTAGAAGATCACTTATGAGTGACACCACCGTTTAAATCATATTGGAAAGTAAACATGAAGAAACTCCATGTTGATGGAATTTTGGAGTCCTTTTGATTTTGAATCATTTGACACTTGCGAAAATTTCCTACAGATGATTAAAACTCCGTTTGTAGGCCAAAGAAGAACGGACGACTAACTTATTGGATATTGTACATGTTGATGTATATAGTCCATTATGTGTAGCCGTGTGTGGTGAATTCTTGAACTTCATTTACTTTAACCGATGATTTGAGTAGATATATGTGTATATTTACTTGATAAGGAAGAAGCATGGAATATTTGAAAAATGTTCAAAGTATATCTAGATGAAGTGGAAAATCATTGTAACAAGAGAATAAAGAATTTATGATTTGATCATAAAGGAAGATATTTGAGTTACAAGTTTAGCAAACACCTAAAAGTTGAGGAATCATTCCATAGACTTGTATTTCCCAAAACACCATAGGAGTATGGAGTGTTCGAGAGATGAAATCAAACTTTGTTTGACATCATTGGATCAAAGGTGTCGTCTATAAAATTGCCATTATATTTTAAGGATAAAGCTTTAGAGACTACCGCTTTTACACTGAAAAGAGCGCCATCATGATCCGTTGAAATGACACCATATGAGTTATGGCATGGGATAAAACCCAAGTTGTCTTTTCTAAAATTTTGGTATGCTAGGCATATGTAAAATGTTTACAACCAAAGTCGGATAAATAAGTCTTTGTAGGTTATCCCAAAGTACTGTTGGGTATTCCTCCAGAACACCGAAGACAAATGTGTTTGTCGCTGAAAAACGTCAAGTTTCTTGAGAAGGATTTTTTCGCAAAAAGTTAAGTGGGAGGACAATAGAACTTTGATTGGGTTGAACCTAAGCTATATGTGCTGAGTTGTGCAGGGCTGAGAAGTGTCCCGGAGGCAGCCACAATGCGCATGGCTGTCGTACCTCAAAGGTTGTGGTCACATAGATCTAAGTTTCTATTGAACTGCGTGAGTCAGGTAACAATCAAATAGTTAGATTTGAAAACAAATCATTATTGTTTGACAATGATGAACCAACTATATGCAAAGAAGCGATGATGGGCCCTGACTCCGTCAAATGGCTAGAAGCCATAAACTTCCGTGATAGTTCCATACACGACAAACCAAGTTTCTGAACTTGGAAGACCCTCAAAAGGCATGAAGCCTAATGAATGTATTTGGATCTATAAATAGACACGGATGTTTTCACATCTATGAAATAGTCGACATATCGTTAAACTGTTTACGATTATGTTCAATGAGTTGACTATGACAAGATTTGATCTTTCATAGCGATATTTTGTCTGGATGGATTACTGTAGCAATCACTACATATGCCAAGTTTGGTATATGTTAGTTGAACAAACAAGACAACATTCTTCTAATAGAATGGTTACCTAGGACACGTACATGACATGGTCCAATGGGTTTTGTAAATTCAAAAGGATGCTAAAAGGCATGCAAACTTCAATGGTTGAAGTAAGCATCGCGGAGTTGGAATATTCACCGTGATGATATAATTAAAGGGGAATATGGTTGAAGTAAACTTCAAAGGTTTAGTATCATCAGATACGATGAATATGCTTTCATTTGCAAGAAATTAAGTGGAAGCATTGAGACATATTTTCAGTACATTATGTAGAAGACATATTGTTAATTGGAAATAATGTATCTTTTATTGACATAGGTTAAGAATTTCATTAAAATTAGATTTCAATGAAAGACTTAGGGAAATCCAAAATATTGGGTCTCGATGTCTATGTAGATAGATCGAGGTACCAATATGGTTGTGCCAAAGTACATAGATGAAATATTGAATGTAGTTCAATATGGAAACGACAAGAAAAGTTCTTGTCGCATGGAAGAGGTTGAAACAAGATTCAGGTGTTTTTAACACTTGATGAGTGAAGCCACATGAATGATTTGATCGATCATGTATACCATGATATGTACATATCCAGACATGTCCTATGCTCTAAATGTTGTGAGTATATACCAGAGTGATAAATGTCATAAGATGATCACTGTACAATAGTAAAGATATCCTTATGTGCTTTGGAAGGACTAAGGATATATATTATGTATGACAAAGTGACACATAGTTCATTGTAAAGTGTTACATTGATACTAAGTTTGTCACAAGATACAAATTAAATTTATCTCAATTTTAGCTATGTGTTTAGGCGGCACAATGTAATGGAAGGAAGTTCCATGTTGGATTTGGATGAGTTCCGAAGTTAAGACATTGTGATGGATTCTACAACAAAGGTTGAGTATATGGCTGCTTTAGAAGTAGCAAAAGAGGGCATTTGTGTCAAGAAGTTTGTTATCAAATTAAGTGTAGTTCCAAGATAGCTATTACTATGAAGATCTATTGTGCGACAATAGTGACAACATGATTTTAGCTAAAGGAACTAAGGTCTCACCAAAGGACCAAATTTATACCCAACTATCTCATTTGAGAATGAGTGATGCGTAGAGATGCAAAGACATGCAAATACACACAGAACTGAAAGTGTCAGATCTGGAGATCAGGTTTACCACATGAAACGCGTACATATAACACGTGAATGCCATAAGTGTTATATACGCAAGTATCAACTAGATTATTGACTCTAGTGCAAGTGGGAGACTGAAGGGAATATGCCCGAGAGGCAATAATAAAGTGGTTATTAACATATTCCATGTTTATGATAAATGTTTATTTCTCATGCTAGAATTGTATTAATCGGAAACATTAATACTTGTGTGATTAATAAACTAAAAGGTTCCTAGTAAAGCCTCTCTTTTATACTAGCTCGTTGATTAACCGATGATCAAGGTTTTCTGATCATGAACATTGGATGTTGTTTATAACGGGGTCATATCATTAGAAGAATGATGTGATGAACACTCACACCCATAGTGCGAATAGCAATACGATCAAGTCATCAAGTTTTATTGCTATATCAAACTCATACGAAATAGTTCTAATCCTCAGACTATGAGATCATGTTAATCACTGATACCGGAAGAGTGCTTTGATGATATCAAACGTCACACCATAACAGGGTGATTATAAAGGTTGATTTGGGTATTCTGAAAGTATTAGTTGAGGCTCATGGATCAAGAGTGGGATTTGTCCATCCGGATGACAGAAAGATATTCTCTGGGCCCTTCTCGGTGATATTGCATTGGAATCGCTTGCAAGCATGTGACTAGGTCACGGGAATGCATTATCACGGAACGAGTAAAGAGACTTGTCGGGAACAAGATTGAACTAGGTATGGTTGATACCAAATGATCAGATCTCGGACAAGTAATAATATCGCGAGACAAAAGGAATTAACTATATTGGTTAATGGTTCACACGATCACTAGATCATCGTCGAGTAAGTGGGAGTCGTCATGGATTTCCAGATCCCGCTGATGATTATTGATCGGAGAGGAGTCTCGATCATGTCCACGTTATTCACGAACTGTAGGGTGACACACTTAAGGTTCGCCATCGTTTTTGAGTGGATATGATACTCTGATCGAATTACAGGACAACATGAGGGTTGTTTCAGAAAAGCGCCAAAACTGTTTCGATATATTGAAATAACTCAAGGGGGTATTTGTTAATGTTTGTTAATTGATTGAATTAACAAATATTGAAGAAATAAAATGTTTTATTAATTCAATTAGTGTGAATTTTAATTAGCATGAATGTCATGCAAAATTAAATGGGGGTTACCTCATGTTGATGAGGGGGTTACCACCATGAAGAGGGGGTTACCACAATGAAGAGGACCATGAAGAGGAGGAGAGTCTCTCCTTGGCCGGCCACCCCCCTAGGGGGCTGCCCCCTTCCTCTTCTATAAAATGACCCCTCTTCTCCCTCTTCGCACACTACTTGATCCCCTCCCTTCCTCCCAAAGTTGCTGCCCCAAATCCATCTTAGCTTAGCGAAGCTCTGCCGAATTGTTAGTTCGAGATTCACACACTTGGAGAAGTGAGTGTTGGAGTGTCCAGCAGATCCCTTCTTTCGCTGCCCCGCTGGACCGAGGGCGTGGAGGAGACGACGACAAGCCGTACGTGTGACCGAGTACAGAGGCGCCGCCGGTTGTGGCACTGTGTACACGATCTCGAGATCGTCAAGTGAACCACTACGTCGACTACGTCAAGTGAATGACTACGTTGACTACATGCGTCTTCGTTGAGTCTCCATCGGCAACGTTTGTGCTGGAACGTAATCCCTGCTACCGTTCTTCGAGGGTTAGTCTCCGTTGCTACCATCTCGTACATGTTCTTGGCTAGTTTTGTGTTCATGCGTAGGAAATTTTTTGTTTTCTATGCTGTGACCCCATCAGAACTAACCTACTAACAAGATGCCACAGTGCCAGTTCCCCGTTTTCTGCTGTTTTTGTGTTTTAGAAAAGCTACACAGGAAATATTCTCAGAATTGGACGAAACAAAAGCCGAACCTCCTATTTTTACCGAAGCTTAACGAAGACCGAAGATGAGACAGAGGGGGGCCACAGGCTGGCCACACCCTAGGGTGGTGCAGCCCAGGCCCTGGCCGCGCCACCAGGGGGTGAGACCACCTGGTCCACCTCCTGACGCCATCCTTCCGCCTATATATTCCCCTCGACGGGAAAAATCTAAGCCCAATCAATTTTCCACGAAACCTACTGCAAGCCACCACCGTTGTCGATGCGAGATCGGGAGGCTCCAGAAGCTCTTCCCGGCACCCTGGCAGAGAGGGGAATCACTGCCGGAGGCCTTCTCCACCACCATGGTCGCCACCGAAGTGATGTGTGAGTAGTCTACCTTGGACTACGGGTCCATAGCAGTAGCTAGATGGTCATATCCTCCACCATGTGCTTCATGTTTAGATATTGTGAGCTGCCCTACATGATCAAGATCATCTTTGTGTAATTCTACATGTGTTTGTTGGGATCCAATGAGTATTGATACTATGTCAAGTTGATGTGCTGAATTATTATCTTTATGTTATCTCTATGTTGTTTATGATCTTGCATGCTCTCCGTTGCTAGTAGATATCTTGGCCGAGTAGATGCTAGTGACTCCAAGAGGGAGTATTTATGCTCGATAGTTGTGTTCATGCCTTGATACGTCCAAAACGTATCTACTTTCTCGAACACTTTTGCTATTGCTTCTCCTCTAATTTGTGAGTTTTGAATACAACTAACACGGACTGACGCTGTTTTCAGCAGAATTGCTCTGGTGTCTCGTTTTTGTGCAGAAATCCAACTTCCAGTAAAAATTCGGGAAAAATCATGAAAAATCCTATTTCACCAGAAGACCCATGGAGCCAGAAGACGGGAGGGAGAAGGGGCTCGAGGGGCTATCACGCATAGGTGGCGCGGCCCTGGCTGCGCCACCCTTGTGTGAGGGGGCCCCAGCACCCCTCTCGACCTCCCCTCTCGCGTACATATACCCCCTGACGACATAATATCAGGGAGACGGCGTTTTTCCCAGATAGACTTCCGCTGTGCCGCCGCCATCAGAAACCACGATTCGGAACCAGAAACTCTGTTCTGGCACCCTGCCGGGACAGGGATTCGGAGGAGATCTTCATCACCATCACCACCGATGCTCCTCCATCGACCATCCATGACTTCCCCATCCATGTGTGAGTAATTCCCCCGCTGTAGGTGAGGGGATGGTAGGGATTGGATGAGATTGTTCATGTAATTTGATATGAGATTGATAGGGCATAGTGCCTAGTATCTTTATTTAGTGCCTACGACATTGTTGCAACTTGTTGTGCTTAATTCTTGTCACTTTGGGCCCGAGTGCCATGATTTCAGATCTGAACATGTTATTATTTCTATGATGATACTTGTTGTTTATGATCTTACCTACAAGTTGTATACACATATTGTTGTCCGGAACCCGAGGCCCCAAAGTGACAGAAATTGGGATAACCGGAGGGGATGGCTATGATGTGAGGATCACATGTGTTCACCGAGTGCTAATGCTTTGCTCCGGTACTCTATTAAAAGGAGTACCTTAATTACCAGAAGTTTCCCTTGAGGCCCTGCTGCAACAGGCTGGTAGGACAAAAGATGTCGTGAAGTTTCTCCTTGTGAGCACGTACGACTATATACGGAACACATGCCTATGATTATTTGTACAAGGATGCTTTATCTTTATTTATCTGCAATGCCCATGTCTCATTGATTTCATGAATTATCTTATCCATGCAACGCCCGTAATCCATCCCTATGCCTACAGTATTTGTTCCTACTATTTACAACTGTTACTATTACTGCTGCTATTTTACTACTGCTGTTACTGTTTTACTACTGTCACCACTATAAAACTATTGCTACTGATAAACCACTGCGAGCAAGATTGTTTCCAGGTGCAGCTGAATTGACAACTCATCTGTTAAGGTTTACATATATTCTTTGGCTCCCCTTGTGTCGAATCAATAAATTTGGGTAATACTTCCCTCGAAGACTGTTGCGATCCCCTATACTTGTGGGTCATCAAGACTATTTTCTGGCGCCGTTGCCGGGGAGCATAGCTTTATTTGTAAGTTCACTTGGTATTCATATTGTTCGCTGCAATCCTTTCATCATGGGTAAACCTCGTGATGGAAAAGTTCCTATATTGCCATCCACTACAAGAAGAGGTACGACTCTCAACACCTCTGTTGCTCTTGATTCGCCATCTGTTATGAGTAAGTTGCTTACACCACCACACCCACACGCTACTGCTACTGCTTCTGCTGAGATTGAAAATGCCACTGATAATTTAGATGATGCTTCTACTGTGCTTGATGAGAGTGGTTCACTAGGTACCTTTTTAGATGCTACTATTGCTAGAGCTAAGTTGGGAAACACCACTGTTACACCTGTTAGTTCACCTGAGTCTAGGGAATGTCCTAGTGATGATTATGATGATGATGCATACATTGAGCTTAATGATGATTTTATTGCAGAAGCACGTGCTGCTCGTAATGCAGGTAATGTTAAAGAACTTCTTGCAAGACGTTCTGTTAGATATAATTTGTCTCCTAATCCTAAGTTTGCTGCTTCTCCCATAAATATTAGAGACAAGGATTATGATTTCTCTTTGGATTTATCTTACATATCTATTGTTGAGAAAACTCCTTTTTGTGGTACTAAAGATGAGAGTGCTATGGAGCACATGAATGAGCTTTCTACTTTGAGTAATTTGTTTTCTGATGATATTAAGCTCCACACTTACTTTGTTGCTAAGATTTTTCCTTTCTCGTTGAAAGATGCTGCAAAAACTTGGTTTAATAGCTTGTCTCCTGGATCTCTTACTAGTCCTATTGCTTTGGTTAATGCTTTCTTTCAGAAATATTTTCCCGCTAGTGCTCAACATGCTGCTGTGCAGAAAATCTTTGATTTTGAACAGGGAAAAGGAGAGATATTGCCTGAATCTTGGACAAGGTTTTGTTCTTTAATTAGAGCTTTGCCTAAAGAACCATTGCCTAAAAATGAACTCCTTGATATATTTTATAATGGACTAACGGATGAATCTAAGTCATATTTGGATAATTGTGCTGGTTGTGTTTTCAGGGAAAGAACTCTGGCTGAAGCTGAAGAATTAATGGCTAAAATAAGCTGGAATCATGATGATTGGACTTTAGTTGAGCCAACACCAGCACCAACCCCTGCACCATCTATAGAGCCTACACCGAAGAAGAGAGGGATGATTGAATTAAATGATGAAGTTATGAAGGAAGCTAAGAAATCTCTTAAGGAGAAAGGTATTAAGGCCGAAGATGTGAAGAATTTACCTCCTATTGAAGAATTATGTAAGCCAATCCCTCGCTCATCTACTATTGAGGTACACTCTCTCCAACGCTTTGATGAAAGAGATATTCCTTATACTAAACCTCCTGATCAATGCTTAGATGAGTTCGATAATTTTATTGTTAAGCAAGAAAATTTTAATAGAATGGTGCATAATCATTTGTTGGAAAATTCTAGAGCTATTAACAAGTTGCAGGATATTGTGGAGAGAACTGCCAATGATGTGAAGATACTTGCTAAACATTTTCAAATGGTTCAAACACAAATTGATCAGCTTACCAAGGTGCAAAAAGACTTGCTAGTTAATGCTGCAAGAGAGAAGCAAGCATGTGAAATACGCACGAGAAGTGGCGCTGCTACTCAAGATCCATTATATCCTGAAGGACATCCTAAGAGGGTCGAGCAAGATTCTCAACGCACTTCAAATGAAGATATTCCTTCTAAGAAGAAGAAGAAGAAGCATAAAACAACTGTAGAATCCTCTGATGCAGGTAAAGATCCTAACAGTGTTTCTATTTCTGATGCTGAAACTGAACCAGGAGATGCTTCCGATAAAGAAGATAAAGAAGAAGTTGAAGAAGAACCAGAAAAGATTGATAAGAATGCAAAGTACACCAAAGAAGACTTCATTGCCAACAAGCATGGTAAAGAGAGGGAACCTTGGGTACAGAAGCCAATGCCTTTTCCCAGTAAGAAACACAAGTCCAAGGAAGAAGAACACTACAGCAGGTTTTGTGAATGGATGAGACCTTTATTTTTGCAAATTCCTTTGACTGATGCTATTAGAATGCCTCCTTATGCAAAGTATATGAAAGATATTGTCACTAATAAAAGGAAAATTCCTAGTGAGGAAATTTCCACACTACTTGCTAACTATTCTTTTGATGGTAAAGTTCCAGAGAAGCTTGGAGATCCAGGTATACCAACTATTCCTTGCTCCATTAAAAATAACTATGTCAGAACTGCTTTATGTGATTTGGGAGCTGGCGTTAGTGTCATGCCTTTTTCTCTTTATAAGAGACTTGATTTAGAAAAATTGGTATCAACTGATATATCCTTGCAGATGGCTGATAAGTCTACTACTATTCCTATTGGTATATGTGAAAATGTTCCTGTTCAAGTTGCTAACAGTTGTTTAATATTAACTGATTTTGTTGTGTTGGAAATGCCTGAAGATGATAATATGTCTATTATTCTTGGGAGACCTTTTCTAAACACTGCAGGTGCTGTTATCAATTGCAATCAAGGAAAAGTCACTTTTAATGTTAATGACAAAGAGTATACGGTTTATTTTCCCAAGAAGATTGATAGGAAGAATGCTCTAAATTCAATCAAGCATGTTGAGACCATCAAAGTTGGTCAAATTATTTGTTCAGAGCGAAAGCCCAAGGAAGAATATCAAATTGTTATGGTTGGGACTATGCCTATCAAAGTTGAGGTAACTTAAGCATTTAGTGAAGTGCAAAGTTTTGCCTCATACAAAGTTAGTTTGGTAACACGACTTGATCAACCTTGTTAACAAAGTGATTTTATATGAACGAAACTTCGTTTTCACCGCATCCACTCCACCTAAGTTGTATTTACTTTCATCAATTTTATTCCTTCAGTTTAGTTGCATGATTAAGAGTATCTCAGAGCTGCTGCATGCTTAGTTTTGATTTGCTTGAAATCATTTTATCGTCGTTTTTCTGAGTTTTTATCGATGTGCCAATTCCTGAAAATCCTCGAAAATAAAGTTTCTCGAAAAATTCAAGAAAATTCTTTATAAATTTTTATGTCAAAAATGGGGCAGAGAGACACCTGGGAGGCACCAGGTGGGGCAGCCATGCCACCTCACACATAGGTGGCGCGGCCCAGCCCTGGCCGCGCCACCCAGGTGTGAGAGGGCCCCACCTGGCCCCTCACTCATCTCTTCTTCCCCAGCTCTTTCTCTCTCCCGAAAACAACGACACACTCAGCTGAAACCCGAGTTCTTGCTGTTCTTCACCTCGATTTTTCGATCTCCTTGCTCAGCCCAACATTTCTGCTGAAATTTGGATCATTTGCTCTCCGGTATGTGACTCCTCCACTTGTCCAAGTAGATTTTCTTTTGGTAAAGTATATCTTGAGTATTTTAGCATTGTAGGTGACAGTATAGATGAGTATGCATGCTTGTTCTCTTGCTTTGAATTGTTATTTTGATGCATGTTAGCTCTCTAGTAACCCTCTATAGTAGTTTCCTACACTAGCTTCCCAGTCTTTTGCTAGCCTTCACTTGTACTGAGTATGAGCTCTACTCGTGCATCCAATTACCAAAAACCAAGTCTTCCAAAGAGTCTACTATAAATTCCTATGCATGGTATTTGTAAGCCATTCCAAGTAAATTTTCATGTGCTACCTTTCAAAACTTTCAACTACTTCTCATTTTGTGCCACTGTTTTTAGCCCATGGGGACGTAGTGGTCGGAATTGCTATCTTCCATATTAAATTGAGTACCCCTCGACTAGGCAGCTTCATCTGCTCGTCATTAATTTTGCAAGGGAGCTGGTCAGACCATTATAATCTTAATTCTAAAAGAAAGAGAAAAAAAAGGCACTCCTCCAAAGGAATGTGAAAGTTGGTGGGCACCCGATGGAATCGGTTAGCCATGGTTTGAGAAAGGAAAAAGGTGGGGAGGAGTGCCAAAGCTTTATAAAAGAGCACCAATGTGCCAAATTTCAAAGAACTCGGAACCGCTCTCACTTGTTTATTATGGAAGATAGCGAGTCCCCATTGCTAGTCGTTGACATAGAACAACCACCTCTCAAAAGAAACTTTTATCTCTGTTTTACAAATGAAAAGCTCTAGCACATGTAAATCCCTGCTTCCCTCTGCGAAGGGCCATTCGTTTACTTTTATGTTAAGTCACCATCTTCTAACTTTTAAGCACTTCTTGAGAGCATAGCTGTTATTCTTAGTGTAATGTGCTTGTCCCAGAACACGGTTAATTGTGGTATAACTTGATGCTTGTATCTTTGATATCTTTAATTTCTAGTCTTCCCTTGAACTTCAGAGGTGCCTCAGCATTTATGTTTTGCTCCACAAATAAAGGCAAGCTGGATACTACTCTTTCATATCATTTATGCATATTACAATCTTGTAGCTTCTCATGTACATGTTACTTGTTATTAGTGCACTGGCACTCTTTCATAGCTTGCTTGACTATGAGGTGACATTAGTTGCATATTTCTTATTATGAATTGCGTGAGTACTTGATCACATAGTTAGTATATATACATCATATGAGCAAATGTGTTCGTGAAAGTTTCTTTTATCGCTCTCAGTTGTTAACTGAATTGCTTGAGGACAAGCAAATAGCTAAGCTTGGGGGGAGTTGATACGTCCAAAATGTATCTACTTTCTCGAACACTTTTGCTATTGTTTCTCCTCTAATTTGTGAGTTTTGAATACAACTAACACGGACTGACGCTGTTTTCAGCAGAATTGCTCTGGTGTCTCGTTTTTGTGCAGAAATCCAACTTCCAGTAAAAATTCGGGAAAAATCATGAAAAATCCTATTTCACCAGAAGACCCACGGAGCCAGAAGACAGGAGGGAGAAGGGGCTCGAGGGGCTGTCACGCATAGGTGGCGCGGCCCAGCCATGGCCGCGCCACCCTTGCGTGAGGGGGCCCCAGCACCCCTCTCGGCCTCCCCTCTCGCATACATATACCCCCTGACGACATAATATCAGGGAGATGGCGTTTTTCCCAGATAGACTTCCGCTGCGCCGCCGCCATCAGAAACCGCGATTCGGAACCAGAAACTCCATTCTGGCACCCTGCTGGGACAGGGATTCGGAGGAGATCTTCATCACCATCACCACCGACGCTCCTCCATCGACCATCTATGACTTCCCCATCCATGTGTGAGTAATTCCCCCACTGTAGGTGAGGGGATGGTAGGGATTGGATGAGATTGTTCATGTAATTTGATATGAGATTGATAGGGCATAGTGCCTAGTATCTTTATTTAGTGCCTATGACATTGTTGCAACTTGTTGTGCTTAATGCTTGTCACTTTGGGCCTGAGTGCCATGATTTCAGATCTGAACATGTTATTATTTTTATGATCATACTTGTTGTTTATGATCTTACCTACAAGTTGTATACACATATTGTTGTCCAGAACCCGAGGCCCCAAAGTGACAGAAATTGGGATAACCGGAGGGGATGGCTATGATGTGAGGATCACATGTGTTCACCGAGTGCTAATGCTTTGCTCCGGTACTCTATTAAAAGGAGTACCTTAATTACCAGAAGTTTCCCTTGAGGCCCTGCTGCAACAGGCTGGTAGGACAAAAGATGTCGTGCAAGTTTCTCCTTGTGAGCACGTACGACTATATACGGAACACATGCCTATGATTGTTTGTACTAGGATGCTTTATCTTTATTTATTTGCAATGCCCATGTCTCATTGATTGCATGAATTATCTTATCCATGCAACGCCCGTAATCCATCCCTATGCCTACAGTATTTGTTCCTACTGTTTACAACTGTTACTATTACTGCTGCTATTTTACTACTGCTGTTACTGGTTTACTACTGTCACCACTATAAAACTGTTGCTACTGATAAACCACTGCGAGCAAGACTGTTTCCAGGTGCAGCTGAATTGACAACTCATCTGTTAAGGTTTACATATATTCTTTGGCTCCCCTTGTGTCGAATCAATAAATTTGGGTAATACTTCCCTCGAAGACTGTTGCGATCCCCTATACTTGTGGGCATCATGCCTCTAGTAATCTGGGGGAGTGATAGAAACCTCTAATGTTGTAGATGTGCTTTTGCCACTAGGGAGAAAACAACATTCTTGTGTTCAAGGACACTTGCATTGTTTACATTATGCAGTTTGCTTAAGGCGATAATCTGTTGCTTGCACCTTAATACCCAATGGTTGCTGAGACGACATCCGGAGGGTGGATTATTAGTCATAGATGCAGTTGGATTACAATCTATGTATTTTGTCATAATGCCCAGAGTGAATCTCATTGTGATCCTCATGACATATGTACGTTATCTTTATTCTATCAATTGCCCAACTGTAATTTGTTTACCCAGCATGTTGTTATTTATCTTATGGAGAGACACCACTACTGAACTGTGGACCCCGGTCCAATTTCCTTTACATTGCTATTACCGTTTACCTTTTACTCGCATTATTTACTTTCTTGCATACTATAACCTTTTACCACTCGATATGCTTAATCCTTTGTTTACAGCAAACCGGTGAGATTGACAAGCTCATCGTAAGTTGGGGCAAAGTACTTGGTTGTGTTGTGTGCAGGTTCCACGTTGCTGCTGGTGCAAAGCAAAGCCCTGGACGAGGCGCCATATAAATTGTCTGGAGCTGTCGCGAAGCTAGCGTGCATCAACCTTCTGAAGTTTGACTTTCTCCTACTGGTTCGATAAACCTTGGTTTCACAACTGAGGGAAAACTTGCTGATGTGCTCATCATACCTTCCTCCTGGGGTTTGATACGTCTCCAACGTATCTATAATTTTTGATGCTCCATGCTTGTTTTTACACCATTTGCCTACTGTTTCGTTACACTTCGTGGCACTTTTATGCATTTTCCGGAACTAACATATTAATAAGTCGCCACAGTGCCAGTTCCCTGTTTTCTGCTGTTTTTGTGTTTCAGAAGTGCTACACATGAAATATTCTCGGAATTGGACGAAACAAGTTCCTGAAGTCTTATTTTACCCGGAAGCTTCCAGAGATCTGAAGAAGAGTTGGAGGGGGGCATGAGGGCCAGACACACCAGGGCGGCGCGGCCCAGGCCCTGGCTGCGCCCCCTATGTGTGAGGGCACCTCGGGCCACCTCTGACGATGCCCCTTCACCTATAAAGACCCCCCGATGGAAAAAACCTAAGGGCCCAATCAATTTTCTAGAACACATCGCGATCCGCCGCCGCCGTTGACCCGAAGATCGGGAGGGTCCAGAAGCTCTTCTCGGCACCCTGCCGGAGAGGGGAATCGCCACCGGAGGTGTTCTTCATCGCCATGCTTGCCTCTGGAGCGATGAGTGAGTAGTCTACCTTGGACTATGGGTCCATAGCAGTAGCTAGATGGTTGTCTCCTCCACCATGTGCTTCATGTTTAGATCTCATGAGCTGCCCTACATGATTGAGATCACTGATACGTCTCCAATGTATCTATAATTTTTGATGCTCCATGCTTGTTTTTACACCATTTGCCTATTGTTTCGTTACACTTCGTGGCACTTTTATGCATTTTCCGGAACTAACCTATTAACAAGTTGCCACAGTGCCAGTTCCCTGTTTTCTGCTGTTTTTTTGTTTCAGAACTGATACACAGGAAATATTCTCAGAATCGGACGAAACAAGTTCCTGAAATCTTATTTTACCCGGAAGCTTCCAGAGATCCGAAGGAGAGTAGGAGGGGGGCCACAGGGGCCCCACACACCAGGCTGGCGCGGCTAGGGCCTGGGCCGCGCCACCCTGGCGTGAGGCCGCCTGGCTCCACCTCTGCCATCGCCCCTTCGCCTATAAAGACCCCCCAATGGAAAAAAACCTAAGTACCCGATCAATTTTCCAGAACACATCGCGATCCGCCGCCGCCGTCGACCCAAAGATCGGGAGGGTCCAGAAGCTCTTCCCGGCACACTGCCGGAGAGGGGAATCGCCACCAGAGGTCTTCTTCATCGCCATGCTTGCCTCCGGAGCAATGAGTGAGTAGTCTACCTTGGACAATGGGTCCATAGCAGTAGCTAGATGGTTGTCTTCTCCACCATGTGCTTCATGTTTAGATCTCATGAGCTGCCCTACATGATTGAGATCACCGTTATGTAATTCTACATGTTTGGTTTGTTGGGATCCGATGAATATTGGTGTTATGATTAAGTTGCTGTACTGAATTATATCTTTTGTTATCTCTATGTTGTTTATGATCTTGCATGCTCTCCGTTGTTAGTAGCTATCTTGGCCGAGTAGTTGCTAGTGACTCCAAGAGGGCGTATTTATGCTCGATAGTGGGTTCATGCCTCTATTTAACCTGGGGGAGTGACAGAAACCTCTAAGGTTGTAGATGTGCTGTTGCTACTAGGGAGAAAACAACATTCATATGCTCAAGGGCATATGCCTTGTTTACATTACACACTTTTCTTAATGCAATTATCTGTTGTTTGCAACTTAATACTTGTGGAGTTCTCGGATTGATTCGCCACAAGTGGATTATTAGTCATAGATGCAGTTGGATGGTGGTCTATGTATTTTGTTGTAATGCCCAGAGTAAATCTCATAGTGATCTTCTTGACATATCACATTTATCTTTATTCTATCAATTGCCCAACTGTAATTTGTTTACCCAGCATGTGTTATTTATCTTATGGAGAGACACCACTAGTGAACTGTGGACCCCGGTCCTATTTCCATCATATTGCTATCACCTGTTTACTTTACTCGCACTGTTTACTTTACTCGCATACTATATTGTTTTCCACTCGATACACTCATAACCTTTGTTTCAAGCAAACCGGTGAGATTGACAACCTCATCGCAAGTTGGGAACAAAGTACTTGGTTGTGTTGTGTGCAGGTTCCGCGTTGCTACTGGCCGAAGACGACTCAACAAGTATCGTTAAACGGCGCCCTTGTTGGAGTGCTATTAAGCTAGTCTGCATCACCTTCAGTCGTTTGTCTCTCCTCTCCAAGAACGATAAACCTTGGTTTTTATGAGGGAAAACCAGCTGCTATACTCATCAGACCTTCCTCTTGGGGTTCCCAACGGGCTGGTCATTCACCACGCACAAGGACCGACTGTCAACGAGGCAATCAGCTGTTTTTCTGGCGTCGTTGCCGGGGATTGAAGAAGAAGAAGCTCCCACATCAACTACACTTTCCCACGTAAACTGGGCACCATCAAACAGCTATCAGCTGTTTTTCTGGCGCCGTTGCCGGGGAGGAAGTAGAAGACTTCTATGAGGGGAGTTTTCGCACGCACATCCTTTACTTTCTTATTGTTTTGCTTTACTTTATTTATTTTACCTGCATCATTTTTTATCAAAAACCCAAAAAAAATAGAATCCTTGGTAGTTGTTATTTCTTTACTTTTAGTTTATCATGTTTATCCCTAAGTACGTTCTGGAGGACCTCTCAGTAGGTAGTGGTTCAATTATTCGCAAAAGTAACATTGAGGAGTTCTTTAATCACATTAGTATGCATGAGGAAGTTGAGGAGAAATCTTTGGTTGAGCTAGCTCCTAGTATTGAAGTTGCTTCTGCTTATTTAATTCACATGTTGGAAACTAGGTTTGCTAGTCTTAATCCTTTTATGCAATACATGTTCCTTAAGCTTCACGAAATTGAGGATCCCGAAAAGAAAGCTTTTATCTTGGAAGCTTTGCGCCTAGAATTTAAAGATGTCGTTATTGAAGCTAGAAAAGTTCTTAAACGTTTTAATAAACTCGGTTCACCTATAAAGGTTATTAGTACAAACGATGAAGGAGCCGAAATACCTATACCTAGCAAGCTCTTGGGATTGTGTGAAGCTTTCGAAAATAATTTTGACTGGATCTGTCCCAAAAATCTTTTTTGTGATTTGAGTGAACCAAAGCGTGACTACAAGGGACACTCAAAACCTCAATTGGATAGTATTCATTTCTTTATAACTATAGTGGATCCTGATCCCCCTTTCATCATTACTTGATTCGCAATTTTCTGCGCCTAGCTCAAAGGCGTTAAAGAAAAGCACTCTTGGGAGATAACCCAATGTTTTATTTTCAGTACTTTTTCTTTTATTTGAGTCTTGGAAGTCATTACTACTGTAATGACCGCTCCTTATCTTGTTTATTTCATTTTTGTGCCAAGAGAAGCCACTAATTTGAGTGAGGCTAAAGATTTGGGGATGTTGCTGTCCTGAAACTGTTTTCGGTGCTGCACCGTAAAAATTCGTATAAATTCTCTGTATATCTTTTGGACCTGAGATTTCTTGTGCATATGCCCCAGGTTATATCCAAACTTTCATTAGTTGAATACTTTTTGATTTGAGAAACAGAAAACCCCTCAAAAATTCGGCCTTTGTCAGCTGTTCTGTTTTGACAGATTTCTGCCAATATTTGTGTTTGCCACTTTATCGCTTTCTTTTGAGTTCTTTTTATCATGGAACTTTTGGGGAAGTTGCTACAGTAGTATTTGCTATATATATGGTGGTTTTGAGTTGAAACCTGAAGCAAAAAGAGGTTGATTATATGTTATGCTACACTAATGTTGCTAATAGATTTGTGTTTAGTTTTGTATGAAGGAAGTTTTCAAGTGTAGGGATTGGAGAATGATGAGATGAGTTGAAGAATGGACAAAAGCTCAAGCTTGGGGATGCCCATGCATCACCCCAAGAAATATCCAAGAAGTACAAGAGTCAAAGCTTGGGGATGCCCCCGAGGCACCCCTTCTTCATCGGCAAAAATCAGGAAACCTTTCAAGACACTATATTTTTATTGCTTCTTGCACTATGTGTTTTTCTTGGAGCGTCAGTTGTTTTAGTTTTCTTAGTTAGTTTGTTTTGTTTAATGCAATAAATGGTTGGACCCCAACAAATTTCCTTTGGAGGAGATCTACTCGTTTTCATTTGCAAAGAACACTCCGTTTTTCATTCTTACAATTTCACCGGGTGTTCTTCTTTTTCCGCTACTGCTTTTGGTTTTCGTTTTCGCCTTGATTTGCGTTCAGACCTTGTCATATCTTTTCATCAAGGTGTATTTTTGCCTCTGATCTTTATTGGTTTTCATCAAAAGAGGTGTTTATAAAAATTTCAAATGGTGTTGGAAAAGAGAAAAAGCTTTGTGCAAAATAGTGGTACAAGAAGGAGCTTGAGTAGACTGCAGCTTAGGCTTTTTCATGTCATGCTTGATGTCTTTTTGATAGTATGCTTAGTGGTTTTGCTGTAGCATGACTTGTCTCAAATAACTGAGATTGCTTAATGAGCCTTTGAAAAAATCATGCATTGTTTTAATTATTTGGAAGCATTATTTTGGTTTTCTCCTTGATGCTTTATTTGGGTTGACTTGGCGCATGTTCACACATGTTACTCTTACAAAGTCGCCAATAGCCTCTATGATTATTTAGTTTTTGACTTTTGATGCCATCTTATGCTTCTTTTAATGTCGCTTTGTCGGTTCGCATGATTATGGCCATTATTGCTCTCTTAGTTGGTCGCTCACAGTCTTTTGCTAGCCCTCGCCTTATACTGAGTATGAGCTCTACTCATGCATCCAACTCCTAAAAGCCAAAGTTCTCCAAAGTGTCCACCATACATACCTACTAGCAATTTGCTATTCCAAGTAAATTTGACTTGCTTTTATTTTCTCTTCAAATTAAACTCTTACCAGTGTTATGCGAAATTCGGTCAGTAAAGCTCTCACGAACCGGAAGGCACACTTTTCTTTTTCCTGTTCTTAAAAATTTGACATTGTGGTCTCTTATGTTGAGTTGTTATGCTTGCAAGTTGTAAGTTGGAGACTAGCCCAGCCATGCAGTCATGGGCAAGCTTTCAACATTGCACTTCTTATTTGAGTTGATATCGTGATGTTTTGTTTATGGATGCCCGCGGTGTGAAATGAATTGGGAATCTTGTGGGGATCATGGAGTTTGTATATGTGTTAGGGAAACGCCGGCCACTAATCTAAGCCATGCATAATTCATGGTGGAAATTTGCAGCATACCCATGGTGAACATTCGACGACGCATCTCACAATAAAAAGCTAAACAAATGGCAAATAAAAGAGATGTCGAGGTGTTCATTGTCTGCTTGTCCTGTCATTTTGATGTGGGCTTGTTCCGTGTCATTGGGCACGGAGGTACCCCATTGGCGGTTCTCAATGATATGCATATACTTACAATGACAAGAGCCTTGCTTGGGACTCTAAGTAAAGTAGCATGAGGTTTGGGTACTCGTATTCATGGGACACGAGGTTTTCAACTTATGATTTGTCAAGCATATGCATCATAATTGTTCTCGCATTAACTCTAACCATTCAAGATGCTTATGATGGGGGCAATGAGAGCTCATAGCCAGTAAGTACCATAATTTTTGAAGGTTATAAAACTTGCAATCACTGCTTCCCTCTGCGAAGGGCCTTTCTTCTACTTTTATGTTGAGTCACCACCTTCTATCTTTATGCACCATTAAGAGAGCATAGTTGTCATTCTTAGTGTAATGTGCATTGTCCCAAAGTTTTCAGTGATTGATTCATATTGTTGGTTTCACTTGTTCCTAAATTATTTGTATCTAGTTGCCCTCTTAAACTTGAAGGTGTCCTATGCATTTAGGTTTTGCTCTCTTTGAAGGACAAGCTGAAAACCATTTGTATGTTTTTCCTTATGATTTGAACATACGTTTGACTTTCATTGTTTCATTTTCATGATCTTTTGTTTGTGTTCATTTGCATGTTTACAACATGGTTGCTAAGTTCTTATTGTCAAGATTATATCTTCATGCCCATGTTTTAAGTTCTTATGATCCCAGCTCACAAATGCTTACATACATAATCAAGATTGTGTAGGTGCATGTCACCTCAAAAATTATTCTTTTGTTATCATTTACCTACTCGAGGACGAGCAGGAGTTAAGCTTGGGGATGCTTGATACGTCTCCAACGTATCTATAATTTTTGATGCTCCATGCTTGTTTTTACACCATTTGCCTATTGTTTCGTTACACTTTGTGGCACTTTTATGCATTTTCCGGAACTAACCTATTAACAAGTTGCCACAGTGCCAGTTCCCTGTTTTCTGCTGTTTTTGTGTTTCAGAAGTGATACACAGGAAATATTCTCAGAATCGGACGAAACAAGTTCCTGAAGTCTTATTTTACCTAGAAGCTTCCAGAGATCCAAAGGAGAGTAGGAGGGGGGCCACAGGGGCCCCACACACCAGGCTGGCGTGGCCAGGGCCTGGGCTGCGCCACCCTGGCGTGAGGCCACCTGGCTCCACCTCTGACATCGCCCCTTCGCCTATAAAGACCCCCCGACGTAAAAAACCTAAGTTCCCGATCAATTTTCTAGAACACATCGCGATCCGCCGCCACCGTCGACCCGAAGATCGGGAGGGTCTAGAAGCTCTTCCCGGCACCCTGCCGGAGAGGGGAATCACCACCGGAGGTCTTCTTCATCGCCATGCTTGCCTCTGGAGCGATGAGTGAGTAGTCTACCTTGGACTATGGGTCCATAGCAGTAGCTAGATGGTTGTCTTTTCCACCATGTGCTTCATGTTTAGATCTCATGAGCTACCCTACATGATTGAGATCACCGTTATGTAATTCTACATGTTTGGTTTGTTGGGATCCGATGAATATTGGTGTTATGATTAAGTTGCTGTACTGAATTATATCTTTTGTTATCTCTATGTTGTTTATGATCTTGCATGCTCCCCGTTGTTAGTAGCTATCTTGGCCGAGTAGTTGCTAGTGACTCCAAGAGGGGGTATTTATGCTCAATAGTGGGTTCATGCCTCTATTTAACCTGGGGAGTGACAGAAACCTCTAAGGTTGTAGATGTGTTGTTGCTACTAGGGAGAAAACAACATTCATATGCTCAAGGGCATATTCTTTGTTTACATTACACATTTTGCTTAATGCAATTATCTGTTGTTCGCAACTTAATACTTGTGGAGTTCTCGGATTGATTCGCCACAAGTGGATTATTAGTCATAGATGCAGTTGGATGGCGGTCTATGTATTTTGTTGTAATGCCCAGAGTAAATCTCATAGTGATCTTCTAGACATATCACGTTTATCTTTATTCTATCAATTGCCCAACTGTAATTTGTTTACCCAGCATGTGTTATTTATCTTATGGAGAGACACCACTAGTGAACTGTGGACCCCGGTCCTATTTCCATCATATTGCTATCACCTGTTTACTTTACTCGCACTGTTTACTTTACTCGCATACTATATTGTTTTCCACTCGATACACTCATAACCTTTGTTTCAAGCAAACTGGTGAGATTGACAACCTCATCGCAAGTTGGGAACAAAGTACTTGGTTGTGTTGTGTGCAGGTTCCGCGTTGCTACTGGCCGAAGATGAGTCAACAAGTATTGTTAAACGACGCCCTTGTTGGAGTGCTATTAAGCCAGTCTGCATCACCTTCAGTCGTTTGTCTCTCCTCTCCAAGAACGATAAACCTTGGTTTCTTAACTAAGGGAAAACCAGCTGCTATACTCATCACACCTTCCTCTTGGGGTTCCCAACGGGCTGGTCATTCACTACGCACAAGGAACGACTATCAACTAGGCAATCAGCTGTTTTTCTGGCGCCGTTACCGAGGATTGAAGAAGAAGAAGCACCCACATCAACTACACTCTCCCACGTCAACTTGGCACCATCAAACAGCCATCAATCACCATTATGTAATTCTACATGTTTGGTTTGTTGGGATCTAATGAATATTGGTGTTATGATTGAGTTGCTATACTGAAATATATCTTATGTTATCTATTTGTTGTTTATGATCTTGCATGCTCTCCGTTGTTAGTAGCTATCTTGGCCGAGTTGTTGCTAGTGACTCCAAGAGGGGGTATTTATGCTCGATAGTGGGTTCATGCCTCTATTTAACCTGGGGAGTGACAGAAACCTCTAAGGTTGTAGATGTGCTGTTGCTACTAGGGAGAAAACAACATTCATATGCTCGAGGGCATATGCTTTGTTTACATTACACACTTTGCTTAATGCAATTATCTGTTGTTCGCAACTTAATGTTCGGATGATATCCCCGTGAGTGGATTATTAGTCATAGATGCAGTTGGATGGCGGTCTATGTATTTTGTTGTAATGCCCAGAGTAAATCGCATAGTGATCTTCTTGACATATCACGTTTATCTTTATTCTATCAATTGCCCAACTATAATTTGTTTACCCAGCATGTGTTATTTATCTTATGGAGAGACACCACTAGTGAACTGTGGACCCCGGTCCTATTTCCATCATATTGCTATCACATGTTTACTTTACTCGCACTATTTACTTTACTCGCATACTATTATCACTTTCCACTCGATACGCTCATAACCTTTGTTTTAAGCAAACCGGTGAGATTGACAACCTCATCGCAAGTTGGGAACAAAGTATTTGGTTGTGTGTGTGTGCAGGTTCCACGTTGCTCCTCACAAAGCAAAGCTTGGACAAGGTGCCATATATAAATTGTCCAAACCTGTCACTAAGCCAGTCAGAATCACCTTCAGTCATATTGTCTGCTCTTCTCCTGATCGACATACCTTGGTTTCTTAACTAAGGGAAAGCTTGCTGCTATATTCATCAAAACCTTCGCTTGGGTTCACCAACAAACTAGCAATCAAGCCTTTCTGGCGCCGTTTCCGGGGAAGAAGTGGAAGACCTCTACAAGGGGAGTTTTTCGCACACACATCCTTTACTTTGTTTTATTGTTTTGCTTTACTTTATTTTTACTTGCATCGTTTTATATCAAAAACCCAAAAAAATAGAGTCCTTGATAGTTATTTTTACTTGCTTGCTTTTAGTCATGTTAGAATGAGTAATCCTGAAGTAGAAGTTCGTAGTTTTAAGCAACAAGGGGGAGAAAGTTTAAAAGATGCTTGGTATCGTATTAACAATGCTCATCATAGGTGTACCAAAAAGCACTCTACCACGATCCTCCTTAGAAATTTTTATGTTGGTATATCTAGTTGGAATAGGTATGTTCTCGATACTCTTATAGGAGGTAATTTTCTGGGTACTCCCGCGGGAGAAGCATGCACTATAATTGAAAGTTTAGTGGGAATACCACCTATTCATGTTGCTAAAACCGAGACCACCTTGGAGGAGGTGTTAGAAAAGCTCAGCTCTTTAGAGAAAAGTTTGCCAAGTATCCTAGAAAATGCTAGCCGAGTTAGTGAATTAATAGAAAATATTGGTAAGAGAATCACCATTTTAGAGGCTAGCACTACTCTTGATAATCAAAACCTAAGGATTGGTAAACTAGAGGAGTCTATGGAAACTCTTAGTTTAATCTTCTCTTCTTTTAAATTTAAGAAAGAGAAAGTGTTTGTTGGAAAAGAGCAAAAATTTATGTATGTTCCCAAGGTTTCTGCGCTTAAACCTCAACATGTTTTTAAAATTGGTAAGAATTTTAGTTCCACTAAGAGTGACTTGCAGGTTGAATCATCTTCGGGAACTTCAAAAGGGCCTACTGAGGTAATTGATGCTTCATCACTTGATGTTACTTGATTCGCAATTTTCTGCGCCTAGCTCAAAGGCGTTAAAGAAAAGCACTCTTGGGAGATAACCCAATGTTTTATTTCCATTACTTTTTCTTTTATTTGAGTATTGGAAGTCATTACTACTGTAATGACCTCTCCTTATCCTTTTTATTTTATTGTTGTGCCAAGAGAAGCCTCTAATTCGAGTGAGGTAAAGATTTGGGGATGTTGCTGTCCTGAAACTGTTTTCGGTGCTGCACCGTAAAAATTCGTAAAAATTCTCTGTATATCTTTTGCACCTGAAATTTCTTGTGCATATGCCCCAGGTTATATCCAAACTTTAGTTAGATGTACACTTTTTGATTTGAGCAACAGAAAACCCCTCAAAAATTCGACCTTTATCAGCTGTTCTGTTTGGACAGATTTCTGCCACTATTCGTTTTTGCCGCTTTATCGCTTTCTTTTTGAGTTCTTTTGATCACGGAACTTTTGGGGAAGTTGCTACAGTAGTATATACTTTATATGTGGTGGTTTTGGGTTGAAACCTGAAGCAAAAGAGGTTGATTATATGTTATGCTACACTAATGTTGCTAATAGATTTGTGTTTAGTTTTGTATGAAGGAAGTTTTCAAGTGTAGGGATTGGAGAATGATGAGATGAGTTGAAGAATGGACAAAAGCTCAAGCTTGGGGATTCCCATGCATCACCCCAAGAAATATCCAAGAAGTACAAGCGTCAAAGCTTGGGGATGCCCCCGAGGCACCCCTTCTTCATCGGCAAAAATCAGGTCACCTTTCAAGACACTATATTTTTATTGCTTTATGCACTATGTGTTTTTCTTGGAGCGTCAGTTGTTTTAGTTTTCTTTATTAGTTTAGTTTTGTTTGCTGCAATAAATGGTTGGACCCCAACAAATTTCCTTTGGATAAGTTGCCTTGCTTTTCATTTGCCAAGAACGCTCTAGTTTTCACTCTTATCAAAAACCGAGTGTTCTTCTTTTTCTGCTACTGCTTTTGGTTTTCATTTTCGCCTTGATTTGCGTTCAGATCTTCTTATATCTTTTCATCAAGGTGTATTTTTGCCTCTGATCTTTATTGGTTTTCATCAAAAGAGGTGTCTTAAAAAATTTCAAATGGTGTTGGAAAAGATAAAAAGCTTTATGCAAAAAAGTGGTACAAGAAGGAGCTTGTGTAGACTGCGGCTTAGGCTTTTTCATGTCATGCTTGATGTCTTTTTGATAGTATGCTTAGTGGTTTTGCTGTAGCATAAATTGTCCCAAATAACTGAGATTGCTTAATGAGCCTTTGAAAAAAATCATGCGTTGTTTTTATTGTATGGAAGCATTATTTTGGTTTTCTCCTTGATGCTTTATTTGGGTTGACTTGGCGCATGCTCACACATGTTAGACTCTTACAAAGTCGCCAATAGCCTCTATGATCATTTAGTTTTTGACTTTTGATGCCATCTTATGCTTCTTTTAATGTAGCTTTGGCGCTTTGCATGATTATGGCCATTATTGCTCTCTTAGTTGGTCGCTCCCAGTCTTTTGCTAGCCCTCGCCTTGTACTGAGTATGAGCTCTACTCGTGCATCCAACTCCTAAAAACCAAAGTTTTCCAAAGTGTCCACCATACATACCTATTAGCAATTTGCTATTCCAAGTAAATTTGACTTGCTTTTATATACTCTTCAAATTAAACTCTTACCAGTGTTATGCGAAAATTGGTTAGTAAAGCTCTCACAAACCGGAAAGCACACTTTACTTTTTCCTGTTCTTAAAAATTTGACATTGTTGGCTCTTATGTTGAGTTGTTATGCTTGCAAGTTGTAAGTTGGATACTAGCCCAACCATGCTGTCATGGGGCAAGCTTTCAACATTGCACTTCTTATTTGAGTTGATATCGTGATCTTTTGTTTATGGATGCCCGCGGTGTCAAATGAATTGGGAATCTTGCGGGGATCATGGAGTTTGTATATGTGTTAGGGAAACGCCTAGGCCGCCAATCTAAGCCATGCATAATTCATGGTGGAAATTTGCAGCATACCCATGGTGGACATTCGACGACGCATCTTAAAATAAAAAGCTAAACTAATGGCAAATAAAAGAGATGTCGAGGTGTTCATTGTCTGCTTGTCCTGTCATTTTGATGTGGGCTTGTTCCATGTAATCGGGCACGGAGGTACCACGTTGGCGGTTTTCGATGATACATATATAGTTACAATGACAAGAGCCTTGCTTGGGACTCTAAGTAAAGTAGCATGAGGTTTGGGTACTCGTATTCACGGGGCACGAGGTTTTCGACTTATGATTTGTCAAGCATATGCATCATAATTGTTCTAGCATTAACTCTAACCATTCAAGATGCTTATGATGGGGGCAATGAGAGCTCAAAACCGGTAAGTAACATAATTATTGAAGGTCTATAAAACTTGCAAACACTGTTTCCCTCCGCAAAGGGCCTTTCTTTTACTTTTATGTTGAGTCACCACCTTGTATCTTTATGCACCATTAAGAGAGCATAGTTGTCATTCTTAGTATAATGTGCATTGTCCCAAAGTTTTCATTGATTGATTCATATTGTTGGTTTCACTTGTTCTCAAATTATTTGTATCTAGTCGCCATCTTAAACTTGAAGGTGTCCTATGCATTTATGATTTGCTCTCTATTAAGGACAAGCTGAAAACCATTTGTATGTTTTTCCTTATGATTTGAACACACATTTGACTTTCATTGTTTCATTTTCATGATCTTTTGTTTGTGTTCATTTTCATGGTATAACATGGTTGCTAAGTTCTTATTGTCAAGATTATATCTTTCATGCCCATGTTTTAAGTTCTTATGATCCCAGCTCACAAATGCTTACATATATGATCAAGATTGTGTAGGTGCATGTCACCTCAAAAATTATTCTTTTGTTATCACTTACCTACTCGAGGACGAGCAGGAGTTAAGCTTGGGGATGCTTGATACGTCTCCAACGTATCTATAATTTTTGATGCTCCATGCTTGTTTTTACACCATTTGCCTACTGTTTCGTTACACTTCGTGGCACTTTTATGCATTTTCCAGAACTAACCTATTAACAAGTCGCCACAGTGCCAGTTCCCTGTTTTCTGCTATTTTTGTGTTTCAGAAGTGCTACACAGGAAATATTCTCGGAATTGGACGAAACAAGTTCCTGAAGTCTTATTTTTCCCGGAAGCTTCCAGAGATCCGAAGAGGAGTTGGAGGGGGGCCACAAGGGCCCCACACACCAGGGCGGCGCGGCCCAGGCCCTGGTCGCGCCCCCTATGTGTGAGGGCACCTCGGGCCACCTCTGACGATGCCCCTTCGCCTATAAAGACCCCCCGACGGAAAAAACCTAAGGGCCCGATCAATTTTCCAGAACACATCGCGATCCACCGCCGCCGTCGACCCGAAGATCGGGAGGGTCCAGAAGCTCTTCCCGGCACCCTGCCAGAGAGGGGAATCACCACCGGAGGTCTTCTTCATCACCATGCTTGCCTCCGGAGCGATGAGTGAGTAGTCTACCTTGGACTATGGGTCCATAGCAGTAGCTAGATGGTTGTCTCCTCCACCATGTGCTTCATGTTTAGATCTCATGAGCTGCCCTACATGATTGAGATCACCGTTATGTAATTCTACATGTTTGGTTTGTTGGGATCTGATGAATATTGGTGTTATGATTGAGTTGGTATACTGAAATATATCTTATGTTATCTCTATGTTGTGTATGATCTTGCATGCTCTCCATTGTTAGTAGCTATCTTGGCCGAGTAGTTGCTAGTGACTCCAAGAGGGGGTATTTATGCTCGATAGTGGGTCCATGCCTCTATTTAACCTGGTGAGTGACAGAAACCTCTAAGGTTGTAGATGTGCTGTTGCTACTAGGGAGAAAACAACATTCATATGCTCGAGGGCATATGCTTTGTTTACATTACACACTTTGCTTAATGCAATTATCTGTTGTTCGCAACTTAATACTCATGGGGTGTTCGGATGATATCCCCATGAGTGGATTATTAGTCATAGATGCAGTTGGATGGCGGTTTATGTATTTTGTTGTAATGCCCAGAGTAAATCGCATAGTGATCTTCTTGACATATCACGTTTATCTTTATTCTATCAATTGCCCAACTGTAATTTGTTTACCCAGCATGTGTTATTTATCTTATGGAGAGACACCACTAGTGAACTATGGACCCCGGTCCTATTTCCATCATATTGCTATCACCTCTTTACTTTACTCGCACTGTTTACTTTACTCGCATACTATTATCACTTTCCACTCGATACACTCATAACCTTTGTTTCAAGCAAATCGGTGAGATTGACAACCTCATCGCAAGTTGGGAACAAAGTATTTGGTTGTGTGTGTGCAGGTTCCACGTTGCTGCTCGCAAAGCAAAGCTTGGATGAGGCGCCATATATAAATTATCTGAAGCTGTCGCTAAGCCAGTCAGCATCACCTTCAGTCATATTGTCTGCTCTTTTCCTGATCGACATACCTTGGTTTCTTAACTGAGGGAAAGCTTGCTGCTATATTCATCAAAACCTTCGCTTGGGTTCACCAACAAACTAGCAATCAGGGTTCCCAACAGGGTGTAATCTACACGCCATCAAGCAACTTTTTCTGGCGCCATTGCCAGGGAGAAAGAAGATTTCTACAAGGGGAGTCTCTCACTTCCAATATTTTATTTTGTTATTGTTTTGCTTTATTTTTGCTTGCATCGTTTTATCAAAAAAATACAAAAAAAAATTAGTTCCTTTGATAGTTTGCATTCCGTTACTTTTACTTTTAGTTCATTATGTTGTTCCCTAAGTATGCTTTGGAGGACCTTACAATAGGTAGTAGTTCTATAATTGGGAAAGGCAACATCGAGGAGTTCTTTAACCATGTTAGTATGCATAAAGATGTTGAGGATAGATCTTTAGCTGAGCTTGCTCCTAGTTATGAAGTTGCAGCTGCTTATTTAGTTCACATGTTGGAGGCTAGGTTTGTTAACCTTAATCCTTTTATGCAACAAATGTTTCTTAAGCTTCATGATATCGAAGACTCCAAAAAGAAAGACTTTATTTTGGAGACTTTGCATAGAGAATTTAGAGATGTTGTTATTGAAGCTAGGAAAGTTTTTGAGTGTTTTAATATGCTTGGCTCACATGTTAATGTTGTTGGTACAACCAAAGAAGATATCAAAGTACGAATACCTTGAAAACTTGTAGGATTGCATGAAGCTTTCGAAAAGAATTTCGATTGGATTTGTCCTGAAAACCCTTTTGATGAAAGTAGTGAGCCCATGAGTGTTCACAAGGGATCTTCCCAAACTCATTTGGACACAATACAATTTATTGTTGAAAAGACTTTTGCAATTGATCTTAATGCCTCATTTGATAATACTTGATTTGCACTTTCTGCGCCTAGCTCAAAGGCGTTAAAAAAAGCACTCTTGGGAGATAACCCAATGTTTTCTTTTCAGTACTTTTTCTTTTATTTGAGTCTTAGAAGTTATTACTACTGTAATGACCTCTCCTTATCATTTTTATTTCGTTTTTGTGCCAAGAAGAACCTCTAATTTGAGGGAGGAAAGATTTGGGGAAGTTGCTGTCCTAAAATAGATTCCTACGCTGCACCATAAAAATTCATGAAAATTCTTAGAATATCTTTTTGATCTGAAATTTCTTGTGCATATGCCCCAGGGTATATCCAAACGTTCATTATTTTTACACTTTTCGAATTGAGCAATAGAAGGTCCTCGAAAAAATCGATCTTTGTCAGCTATTCTGCTTTGACAGATTCTGCCACTATTTTTGTTTGCCTCTTGATCGCTTTATTTTTGAGTTCTTTTGATCACCGAACTTTTGAGGAAGTTGCTACATTAGCTTATGCTTTAATGGTTGGTATATTTGAGTTTGAAACTGAACCAAAAGGGGAGATTTACTATCATGTTTATGCTAATGTTGCTAATAGAATTGTGTGAAGTTTTGTATGAAGGAAGTTTTCAAGTGTAGGGAATGGAGAGTGATGAGATGAGATGAAGTATGGAAAAAAGCTCAAGCTTGGGGATTCCCATGTCACCCCAAGAAATATCCAAGAGGTACAAGTGTCAAAGCTTGGGGATGCCCCCGAGGCACCCCTTCTTCATCGGCAAAAATCAGGTCACCTTTCAACACACTATATTTTTATGGGATTTCTATTTTCGTGCCCTCGGGTCCTTAGTTGTACTCAGTTTTCCCTAGCTCCTTAGTTTTTCCTCAGTTTTGCCCAAGCCCTTGTCTGAAACCCTCACAAGGAGCTCGGACGGGAGGAATCCCGTTCAGTTGACCGTTCCGTGCTGACGAGTGGGGCCGCGTCGTGTGGGGCCGTGTCATGTGGGGCTGGTAGAAAGGGACCGCGTGGGATAGGACGAGACCATGTTTGGTCATATGAGCGAAGCTGGGGCCGTAGCGTGTGGGGCCATAGCGTGTGGAGCCGTGTGGGTCCGGGACGTGGGCTCGAGTGGTTTCTGTCTCTTTTGCCCAGATTAGCAGTTTTCAATGCACTTTTTTCCTCTCTCTCGCTCGATCTCATTCATTCTTGATTGCCCAAATTGGTAGCAAATCTAGAGTAGCTTCTCCTTCTGTTTTTTAACGCCATTCATTTCATTATGCCTTCATTTTTACCCAATCAGTTACTCCCTCCGATCCATATTACTCTTCACTAATACAGATGTATCTACCACTAAAATGTGTTTAGATACAACCACATTAGCGAAGAGTAATATGGATCGGAGGGAGTAGGAAATCTAGGGCACAAATCTAGAGAAAATATACGATAAGATGCATACATCAGCCAACATAGCATAGATATATGGGATCACGACAGATCCAACAGTACTACCGATAGATCCAACATAAGCTACATTTTACATGAATTTAAGCTTGGAGGCTGCGCAGGTGAATCCCAAGTGCTTTGTGTTTGGCCACGAACGCATGCACGTTCACAGCCGTTCCAACTCTAGCGCCGCCAGTGGCTCTGCCAATGGATTCAGCATGGTTCACCAGGCAGTTGAAGTCGGTGGCGCGGAGCCTCCGGTTACAGAAGGGGTACCTGTAAACGCCTCGAGCAAAGTGGCGATCGTAATGGCCGGACTGCAGCCTCCTGAGGACGTGACGTGTCGCTGCTCTGCTCCTGTCATGTAGCACCAAAGATCGAAAAACACGGAGTCAATTGCAGCGATGATGGATCAGAGAGTGAACAAAAGATCATGCATGATAATATGGGCACAAAAAAAAGAGGTAGACTCAGTTACATTGGACACACTTATATCCAGGATTTGAGTCAGTGAACCAAAGATCATGCAAAACAAATTTGTACATACCAATTGTTCATTGACCAAGCCCTAAATCAATTTGTGCCCAAATATTCATCATCATCGGCACAAATTAACCGGATGGGATTGATTACTCACATAAGTTAACCGAATCTTAAACAAAAGCAAATCACAAACACTAATAATGCAAGATCTAGAACTAGGAACAGATGAACCCTAATAACGCAAGATCTAACACAAAAGGATTGAACTAGGAACAGACGAACCCTAATAATGCAAGATCTAACACAAAAGGATAGAACTAGGAACAGACGAACCCTAATAACGCAAGATCTAACACAAAAGGATTGAACTAGGAACAGACGAACCCTAATAACGCAAGATCTAACACAAAAGGATTGAACTAGGAACAGACGAACCCTAATAACGCAAGATCTAACATAAAAGGATTGAAATGGGATAAGAACAAGGGAACAAAGGGTTACCTCCTCCTCGTCGACGATGCTGGTGTCGTAGGGGTTCTCCGGCGCGACGTACGGCACTGGTTCGTACGGGTCCCAATTGACGGGGGCCTGGACGGGGGCGGCGGCCGATGCACCGGCGGCTGATGCGCTGGCGGCTACGTTCGAAGCAGCGATGGGGGCCTGGACGGCGGCGGCCGATGCGCCGGCTGCTGATGCGCCGGTGGCTACGTCGGAAGCGCCGACAATGGGCATCTCATTCTTCTCCATCGCCGGGGTTTTTTCTTCGGGGTTTTTTCTACGCGAAGTGGAGAAGATGATGGGACAGGAGAGGCGGTTGCAGTGAGAATGAGAGAGTGGGCGAGCATCGAGGGAGAGAAAGAGGGGCTCTATAAAGACGAAGGTGGCGTGTACCGCAACACGCGTCCGCTATGCACGGCTGCAGCGTGCACCACGACACGAGGCTAACCCTTCGACGTTTGCTGTACTCAGTTCTAACCTCGGGCCTTATACAGAAATTTTATCTATAATCAGTTTTCCCCTCGAGTACTTAGACTGGCAAGTGCAATATACTTAGTTCTACCCTCAAGTAGCTGGTCAACAGAGAGTCAACAAATGAGATTAACATAGCTAATTGAGTCATTTCATGCGCAAAAAAATCCAAAAAAAATAAAAACATAGTGGCACCTACTAGTGGAGTCTTCCTACACAACTTGCCACCTAGGAAACCTTAACAAACATAGATAAATCAAGTTTTACCACAAATTGCCACTTCTCAGAATCACTAGTAGCTATGAAGATGCATGGTTTTCCACTCAAACCCCTTTGCAAAACATCTTCCCCAAAACATAGTTTGTCTAAATGAGGCCATAATTGTCACACTCATGTATATTTGAATTGCAAATAATTTGATGTAGCCCAATATGAATTATATTGTACAAAACACGCATTTTTCATTTTGTACTTCTTTTGTTTGAATCCCTTAGTCAATTTACGATTTACGTGCCCTTGGTTTCTTAGTACTACTCAGTTTTGCCTTCAAGTACTGTCACAAATGCTCACAGAAGCCCAAACTTATCCCGATTGGTTGAGTCGTTGTCACACGGATCGACTCCACCAACCGTTGATCCACTGATCTAACGGGCAGTATACCCCTCTCCGTCTCTTCGTGGCCACCCATCTCTCTCTCTCTCTCTCTCTCTCTCTCTTTGTGGCCACCCATCTCTCTCTCTATCTGTGGATCAATGGTTGGTGGAGTCAATCCGTGTGACAAGAGACATACATTTATGGATTATTTTGCCACATAACTATATTCCCTCTATTTATGCATTATTTTCCATGATTTAAAAATGTTAAACTAAAAAGTGGTATAATTTTGGTGTAAACAAGAGACATACATATTTGCGGATTTCGGTGAATGGATTATTTATCACCCCTCTAATAATTATCAACTATCTTTAGCATTCCTTTTCTTTTAGGGAATATAGTTTTGGTAATTTGAAACGGCCCAAAAGTGGTATAATTTTGGTAGAAACATGAGACATACATATTTGGCATATTTGGGGGATTTCGGTGAATGAATTATTTATCACCCCTCTAACAATTATCAACTATCTTTAGCATTCCTTTTCTTTTAGGGAATATAGTTTTGGTAATTTGAAATGGCCCAAAAGTGGTATAATTTTGGTAGAAACATGAGACATACATATTTGGCATATTTGGGGGATTTCGGAGAATGAATTATTTATCACCCCTCTAATGAATATAGTTTTGGTAATTTGAAATGGCCCAAAAGTGGTATAATTTTGGTAGAAACATGAGACATACATATTTGGCATATTTGGGGGATTTCGGTGAATGGATTATTTATCACCCCTCTAACAATTATCAACTATCTTTAGCATTCCTTTTCTTTTAGGGAATATAGTTTTGCAATTTGAAACGGCCCAAAAGTGGTATAATTTTGGTAGAAACATGAGACATACATATTTGGCATATTTGGGGGATTTCGGTGAATGGATTATTTACCACCCCTCTAACAATTATCAACTATCTTTAGCATTCATTTTCTTTTAGGGAATATAGTTTTGGCAATTTGAAACGGCCCAAAAGTGGTATAATTTTGGTAGAAACATGAGACATACATATTTGGCATATTTGGGTGATTTCGGTGAATGGATTATTTATCACCCCTCTAACAATTATCAAATTTCTTTAGCATTCCTTTTCTTTTAGGGAATATAGTTTGGGATATAGTTTTGGTTATTTGAAATGTCCCAAAAATGGTATAATTTTGGTATAAACATGAGACATACATATTTGTGGGATTTTGGTGAATGCATTATTTGTCACCCCTTTAACAATTATCAACTATCTTTAGCATTCCTATATTCCCTAACACTTATTTTTTTGGTAATTTCGGTGAATGCACAAACTAACTTTGAAAACAACTACAAGTACATGTAACTAAATAATGGATTTGTAACAAGGGATCCCTTGTAACAACTTCTAGCGCTTGATGAGCAATGATAAGAATCCGATCACAATTATACAACAACAAAAAAACAAGCCATCAGATTAGCTTGCTTCTTTAACTCGATCAGCTGCTTTAACTGCTTGTTCATTTTCTTCAGTTCTCCCTGCACTTCCACCAGTTCAGCATTGGGAGCATTAGGCATAATCAGAACGGCTCCTCTCTCCGCCGCATTCTCTATAGCAAGTCCTCCCTCCCAAATTGCGCTCCCCAATAGCGCCAATTGAGTCCTGCAATTTAAGCCTCTGAACGTACACATCGATCCACTCGAAATACTTGCATTTCTTCAGGATCTGAAAACAACAACATGAACCCTAAATCCCAAATTCGAGGGAATAACAAGAAAATCAAGAGAAAACAGAGCAATTGGAGCGAGATCTAACCTTATCCCCCTTTCTATATGGCAAGTTCTCGCATGCAAGGAACTCACGTCCACGGTTGCCATTGTCATCCGTCTTACAGATCGACCGCTTCAGAGGCTCCTGGCGTGGACAGTCAGGGCATCTTGTCAAAGGCACGGGTCCATACTGCGGCCATGAAGAACGGGAGGTCAAAGAGAAACTAGACATCACCCGCCTGCCGGAAAAGGGCTGCCGCTGGCAGAGAAGAAGAACAATGGGGCACGGGGAAAGAAAGGGGAAGCAATGGCACGGGAACGGGCACGGGGCTGGCTCGGGCTCCCATTTTGCAATGGTCACCTGGGTAAGCTGTGGGTCTGGCGCGCAACATGGACAAGTTGTGGGTCCCACGATGATCTGGATAAGTGGAGATGTGTCCACTACGGGGCACCAACAGCGGCCCCACTTGCCAGCACCAACCAACAGTCAACTAAACGGGATTCCTCCCGTCCGAGCTCCTAGTGAGGGTTTCAGAAAAGGGCTTGAGCAAAACTGAGGAAAAACTAAGCGGCTGGGGAAAACTGAGCACAACTAAGGACCCGAGGGTACAAAAATAGAAATCCCTATTTTTATTGCTTCATATTCTATGCATTTTTCTTGGAGCGTCTTTACTTTAGCTTTCAGTTATGTTTTTTTTTGTTTGCTAAAATAAATGGTTGGACCCCAACAAATTTCTTTTGGAGAAGACGCACCTCATTTTTCATTGCCAAAGAACACTCTATTTTTCACTCTTATCGTTCAACAAGTGTTCTCTTTTTCTAGTACTGCGTTTAGCTTTCGTTTTCGCCTTGATTTTTGTTCAGATCTTATTATATCTTTGCATCAAGGTGCATTTAGACCTCTGGTCTATGTTGGTTTTCATCAAAAAGAGTTGTTTCAAAAAGGTTTGAATGGTGTTGGAAAAGAGAAAAAGTTTTCATGCCTATAGTGGTACAAATGGGAGCTTATTTAGACTGTGGCTTAGACTTTTGCATGTCATGCTTGATATCGTTTTGATAGTATGCTTAGTAGTTTTTGCGGTAGCATCACTTGTCTCAAATGACTGAGATTGCTTAATGAGCCTTTGAAAAATCATGTGTTGTTTTAATTATATTGGAGCATGTTATTGTGGTTTTCTCCTTTGATGCTTTATTTGGGTTGACTTGGCGCATGCATACAACACGTTTGACTCTTACAAAGTCGCCATAAGCCTCTATGATCATTTGGTTTTTGACTTGTGATACCACTTTATGTGTCGGTTAATGATGTTTTATCGCAATGGATGATTATGGCCGTTATTGCTCTCTTAGTTGGTCGCTCCCAGTCTTTTGCTAGCCTTCATTTTGTACTGAGTATGAGCTCTACTCGTGCATCCAACTCCCAAAAACCAAGTTATTCCAATGTGTCCACCATACATACCTATTAGCAATTTGCTATTCCAAGTACATTTGACGTGCTTTTATCTATCCTTCAAATTAAACTTTTTGGTGTTATGTGAAAATTAGTCAATAAAGCTCTGACGAACCTGACGGCACACTTTACTTTTCTCGCTTTTAATAATTTTGACATTGTGTCTCTCTTATGTTGATGTTATGCTTGTAAGTTGTAAGTTGGAAATTAACCCAGCCATGTCGTCATGGGGCAAGCTTTCAACATTGCACTTTCTTTCATTTAAGTTGATATCATGATCTTTTGTTTATGGATACTCGCGATGTGAAATAAGTTGGGATCTTGTGAGGTCATGGAGTTTGTATATGTGTTAGAGAAATGCCCGGGCTGCTAATCTAAGCCATGCATCATTCATGGTGGAAATTTACAGCATGCCCATAGTGGACCTTCGACGACGCATCTGACAATAAAAAGCTATACCAATGGTAAATAAAAGAGATGCCGAGGTGTTCATTGTCTGTTTGTCTTGTCATTTTGATGTGGCCTTGTTCCATGTCATCGGGCAAGAGGTACCCCGTTGACGGTTCTCGATGATACATGTATGCTTACAATGACAAGAACTTGCTTGGGACCTAAGTCGAGTAGCATGAGGTTTGGGTATTCGTACTTCACGGGACACGAGGTTTTCAACTTATGATTTGTTAAGAATATGCTTCATAATTGTACTCGCATTTACCTTAACCATTCAAGATGCCTATGATGGGGGCAATGAGAGCTCAAAGCTAGTAAGTGTCATAACTTTTGGAGGTTTATAAAACTTGCAATCACTTCTTCCCTCTTCGAAGGGCCTTTCTTTTACTTTTTGTTGAGTCTCCATGTTCTACCTTTATGCACCATCTAAGAGAGCATAGTTGTCATTCTGAGTTTAATGTGCATAGTCCCAAAGTTTATCATTGATTGATTCATGATTATGGTTTTGCTTGTTCTTAAATTATTTGTATCTAGTCGCCCTCTTAAACTTGAAGGTGTCCTATGCATTTATGTTTTGCTATTCCATGAGGGACAAGCTGAAAACCACTTTACTATGTTTTCCTATATGATTTGAACACACACTTGACTATTCAATGTTTCATTGTTCATGATCTTCCGTTTGTGTTACTTTTCATTTTATAACATGGTTGCTAAGTTTTTATTGTCAAGATTATGTCTCTTATGCCCATGTTTTAAGTACTTTGATCCTAGCACTCAATGCTTTACATCGATGATCAAGATTGTGATGGTGCATGTCACCTCAAAAATTATTCTTTTGTTATCACTTACCTACTCGAGGACGAGTAGGAGTTAAGCTTGGGGATGCTTGATATGTCTCAAACGTATCTATAATTTTTGATGCTCCATGCTTGTTTATACTCCATTTGCTTTGTGTTTTGTTACACTTCGTGGCATTTTTTTGCATTTTCTAGAACTAGCCTACTAACGAGACGCCACAGTGCCAGTTCCCTGTTTTCTGCTATTTTTGTGTTTCAAAAAAGCTACACAGGAAATATTCTCAGAATTGGACGAAACAAAAGCCGAACCTCCTATTTTTACCGAAGCTTCGCGAAGACCGAAGATGAGACAGAGGGGGGCCACAGGCCGGCCACACCCTAGGGTGGCGCGGCCTAGGCCCTGGCCGCGCCACCAGGGGGTGAGACCGCCTGGTCCACCTCCTGACGCCACCCTTCCGCCTATATATTCCCCTCGACGGGAAAACCTAAGGCCCGATCAATTTTCCACGGAACCTACTGCAAGCCGCCGCCGTCATCGACGCGAGATCGGGAGGCTCCAGAAGCCCTTCCTGGCACCCTACCGGAGAGGGGAATCACCGCCGGAGGCCTTCTCCACCACCATGGTCGCCTTCGGAGTGATGTGTGAGTAGTCTACCTTGGACTATGGGTCCATAGCAGTAGCTAGATGGTCGTCTCCTCCACCATGCGCTTCATGTTTAGATCTTGTGAGCTGCCTTACATGATCAAGATCAACTTTGTGTAATTCTATATGGTGTGTTTGTTGGGATCCGATGAGTATTGGTACTATGTCAAGTTGATGTGCTGAGTTATTATCTTTATGTTATCTCTATGTTGTTTATGATCTTGCATGCTCTCTGTTGCTAGTAGATATCTTGGTCGAGTTAATGCTAGTGACTCCAAGAGGGAGTATTTATGCTCGATAGTTGGGTTCATGCCTCTAGTAATCTGGGGGAGTGACCGATGGCTTGTAAGTAACAGCCCTTCGGGAACCCCAAGAGGAAGGTTTGATGAGCATAGCAGCAAGTCTTCACTCAGTTGTGAAACCAAGGTTTATCGAACCAGTAGGAGAAAGCGAAACTTCAGAAGGTGATGCTTGCTAGCTTCGCGACACTCCGGACAATGGCGCCAGCAAAATTGCTAGTGCGTTGTTGATGTAGGAGTTTCTTCACCTAGCAGCAACGTGGAACCTGCACACAACACAACCAAGAACTTTGCTCCCAACTTACGATGAGGTTGTCAATCTCACCGGTTTGCTATAAACAATGGATTGAGCGTATTGAGTGGTAAAGGATAATAGTATGCGAGAAAGTAAACATTGCGAGTAAAAGTAAAACGGTATAGCAATGTAAGGGAAATTGGACCGGGGTCCACTGTTCACTAGTGGTGTCTCTCCATAAGATAAATAACAACATGCTGGGTAAACAAATTACAGTTGGGCAATTGATAGAATAAAGATAACGTACATATGTCATGAGGATCACTATGAGATTCACTCTGGGCATTACGACAAAATACATAGACCGTAATCCAACTGCATCTATGACTAATAATCCACCCTCTGAATGTCATCCGAGCAAACATTGGGTATTAAGTTGCGAACAACGGATAACTACATTAAGCAAAGTGCGTAAAGTAAACAAAGCAAATGTCCTTGGACACAAGAATGTTGTTTTCTCCCTAGTGGCAATAGCACATCTACAACCTTAGAGGTTTTTGTCAGTCCCCCAGATTACTAGAAGCATGAACCCAACTATCGAGCATAAATACTCCCTCTTGGAGTCACTAGCATCTAATCGGCCAAGATATCTACTAGCAACAGAGAGCATGCAAGATCATAAACAACATAGAGATAACATAAAGATATATAATTCAGCACATCAACTAGACATAGTACCAATACTCATAGGATCCCAACAAACACAACATGTAGAATTACATAAAGATGATCTTGATCATGTAGGGCAGCTCACAAGATCTAAACATGAAGCACATGGTGGAGGAGACAACCATCTAGCTACTGCTATGGACCCGTAGTCCAAGGTAGACTACTCACACATCACTTCGAAGGCGACCATGGTGGTGGAGAAGGCCTCCGACAGGGATTCCCCTCTCCGGCAGGGTGCCGGGAAGAGCTCCTGGATCCTCCCGATCTCGCTTCGACGACGGCGGTGGCTTGCAGTATGTTTCGAGGAAAAGCGATCCGTCCTTTAGGTTTTTCCCGTCGAGGGGAATTTATAGGCGAAAGGGCAGCGTAAGAAGTTGGGCCAGCTGGCCTCGCCATGTTTCGAGGAAAAGCGATCCGTCCTTTAGGTTTTTTCTCATCTTCGGTCTTCGCGAAGCTTTGGTAAAAATAGGAGGTTCGGCTTTTGTTTCGTCCAATTTCGAGAATATTTTGAGTGTAACTTTTTTGAAACACAAAAACAACAGAAAACAGGGAACTGGCACTGTGGCATCTTGTTAATAGGTTAGTTTCGGAAAATGCATAAAAACGCCACGAAGTGTAACAAAACACAAAGCAAATGGTGTATAAACAAGCATGGAGCATCAAAAATTATAGATATATTTGAGACGTATCAAGCATCCCCAAGCTTAACTCCTGCTCGTCCTCGAGTAGGTAAGTGATAACAAAAGAATAATTTTTGAGGTGCATGCACCATCACAATCTTGATCATTTATGTAAAGCATTGAGTGCTGAGATCAAAGAACTTAAAACATGGGCATAAGAGACATAATCTTGACAATAAAAACTTAGCAACCATGTTATAACATGAAAAGAAACACAAATGAAAGATCATGAATAATGAAACAATGAAAGTCAAACGTGTGTTCAAATCATATGGAAAAACATATCAAGTGGTTTTCAGCTTGTCCTTCATGGAATAGCAAAACATAAATGCATAGGACACCTTCAAGTTTAAGAGGGCGACAAGATACAAATAATTTAAGAACAAGTGAAACCATAATCATGAATCAATCAATGATAAACTTTGGGACTATGCACATTAAACTCAGAATGGCAACTATGCTCTCTTAGATGGTGCATAAAGTAGAAGGTGGAGACTCAACATAAAAGTAAAAGAAAGGCCCTTCGTAGAGGGAAGCAGTGATTGCAAGTTTTATAAACCTTCAAAAATTATGGTACTTACTAGCTTTGAGCTCTCATTGCCCCATCATAGGCATCTTGAATGGTTAAAGTTAATGCGAGTACAATATGAGCGTATGCTTGACAAATCATAAGTTGAAAACCTTGTGTCTCGTGAAGTACGAATACCCAAACCTGATGCTACTCGACTTTAGGTCCCAAGCAAGCTCTTGTCATTGTAAGTATACACGTATCATCGAGAACCGCCAACGGGGTACCTCCTTGCCCGATGACATGGAACAAGCCCACATCAAAATGATAGGAAAAACAGACAATGAACACCTCGGCATCTCTTTTATTTACCATTGGTATAGCTTTTTATTGTGAGATGCGTTGTCGAATGTCCACTATGGGCATCATGTAAATTTCCACCATGAATGATGCATGGCTTAGATTAGCGGGCCAGTGGTTTCTCTAACACATATACAAACTCCATGATCCCGTAAGATTACCAACTTATTTCACATCGTGAGTATCCATAAACAAAAGATCACGATATAAACTCAAATGAAAGAAAGTGCAATGTTGAAAGCTTGCCCCTTGACGGCATGGCTGGGCTAATTTCCAACTTACAACTTGCAAGAATAACGTCAACATAAGAGAGCCACAATGTCAAAATTTTAAAAGCGTGAAAACTAAAGTGTGCCATCGGGTTTGTGAGAGCTTTAGTGACTAATTTTCACATAACACCAGAAAGAGTTTAATTTGAAGGATAGATAAAAGCAAGTCAAATATACTTGGAATAGCAAATTGCTAATAGGTATGTATGGTGGACACATTGGAATAACTTGGTTTTTTGGGAGTTGGATGCACGAGTAGAGCTCATACTCAGTACAAAATGAGGGCTAGCAAAAGACTGGGAGCGACCAACTAAGAGAGCAATAACGGTCATAATCATGCATAGCGACAAAACATCATTGAAAGAAGCATAAAATGGCATCACAAGTCAAAAACCAAATGATCATAGAGGCTTATGGCGACTTTGTAAGAGTCAAACATGTTGTAAGCATGCGCCAAGTCTACCCAAATAAAGCATCAAGGAGAAAACCAAATAAATACTTCCATATAATTAAAACAACGCATGATTTTTTCAAAGGTTCATTAAGCAAGCTCAGTCATTTGAGACAAGTCATGCAATAGCAAAAACTACTAAGCATACTATCAAAACGACATCAAGCATGGCATGCAAAAGTCTAAGCCGCAGTCTAAACAAGCCCCTTTTTGTACCACTTTTTTGCATGAAACTTTTTCTCTTTTCCAACACCATTCAAACCTTTTTGAAACAACTCTTTTGATGAAAACCAACATAGACCAGTGGTATAAATACACCTTGATGCAAAGTTTTAACAAGATCTGAACAAAAATCAAGGCGAAAAAAACAAAAGCTAAATGCAGCTCTAGAAAAAGAGAACACTTGTTGAACAATAAGAGTGAAAAATAGAGTGTTCTTGGAAATGAAAAACAAAGTACATCTCCTCCAAAAGAAATTTGTTGGAGTCCAACCATTTATTGCAGCAAACAAAGCAAAAGAAAACTGAAAGCAAAAGTAAAGATGCTCCAAGAAAAACGCATAGAATATGAAGCAATAAAAATATAGTGTGTTGAAAGGTGACCTGATTTTTGCCTATGAAGAAGGGGTGCCTCGGGGGCATCCCCAAGCTTTGACGATTGTACCTCTTGGATATTTCTTGGGGTGACATGGAAATCCCCAAGCTTGAGCTTTTGTCCATACTTCATCTCATATCATCACTCTCCAATCCCTACACTTGAAAACTTCCTTCATACAAAACTTCACACAATTCTATTAGCAACGTTAGCATAAACATGATAGTAAATCAACCCTTTTTGGTTCAGTTTCAAACTCAAAAAATACCACATATAAAGCATATACTACTGTATCAACTTCCTCAAAAGTTTTGTGATCAAAAGAACTCAAAAAGAAAGCGATCGAGAGGCAAACACAAATAGTGGCAGAAATCTATCAAAATAGAACAGGTGACAAAGGTCGATTTTTTCGAGGACCTTCTGTTGCTCAAATCGAAAAGTGCAAAACTAATGAAAGTTTGGATATAACCTGGGGCATATGCTCAAGAAATTTCAGATCAAAAAGATATTCTGAGAATTTTTACGGTGCTACGCAGAAATCTATTTCAGGACAACAACTTCCCCAAATCTTACCTCCCTCAAATTAGAGGTTCTTCTTGGCACAACAATGAAATAAAAATGATAAGGAGAAGTCATTACAGTAGTAATAAATTCCAAGACTCAAATAAAATAAAAATTACTATAAAGAAAATAGTGGGTTATCTCCCAAGAGTGCTTTTCTTTAACGCCTTTGAGCTAGGCGCAGAAAGTGAAAATCAAGTAATATCAAGCGATGAAGCATCAAGTACATAATTTGCTCTAAGAATAGAGTCAAAAAAAATTCTTCCTCCTTCTAGGGAATTGTTCCATACCTTTCTTGAGTGGGAATTGATATTTGATGGTGCCTTCCTTCATATTAATGATGGCACCTACAGTTCGAAGAAAAGGTCTTCCTAAAATAATAAGACATGAAGCATTGCATTCAACATCCATAACAAGAAAATCAATGGAACAAGGTTATTGTTAACCATAATAAGAAAGTCATTAATCTTTCCCAAAGGTTTCTTCTTAGCAACATCAGCAAGATGAACATAAAAATAACATTTTTCAAGCGGTGGTAAACCAAGCATATCATAAATCTTTCTAGGCATAATAGAAATACTAGCACCTAGATCACATAAAGCATGGCAATCAAAACCATTAACATGCATATCAATGATGGGCTCCCAACCATCTTCTAACTTCTTGGGAATAGAAGCCTTTTGTTTCAACTTTTCCTCCCTAATTTTCATGAGAGCATTTGTAATATGATTTGTAAAAGCAACATAAATAGAACCAGCATTAGGACTCAAAGCAAGATTTTGCAAGAACAAAATAACTTCAGATATATTGCAGCCATCAACATCAAAATTATTAAAAGAAATAGAGCTATCATCTCCCATACTCCGAAAAATTTCAGCACTTTTTGTAGAAAAAGTTTTTGCAGTTTTGAACTTTTTCGCACAAGGAGTAGGAGATTTCTCTACACCAATCAAAGTAAGAGGATTGCTAGTATTTGAAACAACATCATTAAAGGTAGTGATAGTACATACCTTCATCTTTCTAGCCATCTCATCTTCTCTTTCCCACCTGGCATGCAATTCTGCTAACATCCTAACATTTTCATCAATTCTAACTTGGATGGCATTAGTATCGGCAAAAGGATCAGGTTTAGCAGACATTCTATTAATCAAGGAAGATTGTACATCAGACAAAGATGGAATATCGGTTTCTGCTCTAGAAACCTTAGCTTGCAACTCAGGAATAGCTCTGTTCAAATTATCAAGTTGATGACTAATAGTCTTCAACAAGGCAGATTGCTCCTCCATGGTCTTGGTGAACACCTTGTTCTGCTCATATTGCATCTGCATAAAATTCTTAGTAGCCCTTTCAACTTCTAAAATCCTTTCTTCACTAGGCATTTTAGGTCTACCAAGATAGCTATTATCACCATTAGAAGGAAACGGCCTATAGCTGTTGCTAGCAAAATTATTCCTATAAGCACTGTTGTTGAAATTATTATTTCTAATGAAGTTTACATAAACATGCTCTTCTTGAGCAACCAAAGAGGCCAAAGGAACATTATTAGGATCAACATGAGCTCTATCATTAGAAAGCATAAGCATAATAGCATCAATCTTATCACTGAAGGAAGAGGTTTCCTCAACTGAATTTACCTTCTTACCTTGTGGAGCTCTTTCGGTGTGCCACTCAGAATAATTTACCTTCATGTTGTCAAGAAGCTTTGTTGCGACGCCCAAGGTAAGGGACATAAAAGCGCCTCCAGCAGCTGAATCCAATAGATTTCTTGAAGAAAAATTCAGTCCTGCATAAAAAGTTTGGACAATCATCCAAGTAGTCAGTCCATGAGTGGGACAATTATTTATCATAGATTTCATTCTTTCCCAAGCTTGAGCAACATGTTCATTATCAAACTGTCTAAACTTCATAATATCACTATGTAAAGCTGTAATCTTAGCAGGAGGATAGTATTTTCTAATAAAAGCATCCTTACACTTATCCGAAGAATCAATACTATTTCTAGGAAAAGATAGCAACCAATACTTAGCTCTTCCTCTTAAAGAGAAAGGAAACAACTTAAGCTTAATAATATTACCATCTACATCCTTATACTTTTGCATCTCACATAGCTCAACAAAATTGTTGAGATGAGCTGCAGCATCATCAGAACCGGCACCAGAAAATTGCTCTTTCATAACAAGATTAAACAAAGCAGGTTTGATCTCATAAAAATTTGCCTCAGGAGCAGGTGGCGCAATAGGAGTGCAGATAAAATCATTGTTTTTTGTGCTAGTAAAGTCACACAACTTGGTGTTCTCAGGGGTACCCATTCTAGCAAAACTAAAAGCAAACAAGTAAAAGTAACTATAAAGGAACTAATTTTTTGGTATTTTTGATAAAACGATGCAAGCAAAAATAAAAATAAAGCAAAACAAAAACAAAGTAAAAGATTGTGCGTGAGAAACTCCCGTTGCAGAAGTCTTCTTTCTCCCTGGCAACAGCGCCAGAAAAATTGCTTGATGGCTTGTAAGTAACCGCCCGTTGGGAACCCCAAGAGGAAGGTATGATGAGCACAGCAACAAGTCTTCCCTCAGTTGTGAAACCAAGGTTTATCGAACCAGTAGGAGAAAGCCAAACTTCAGAAGGTGATGCTTGCTAGCTTCGCGACACTCCGGACAATGGTGCCAGCAAAATTGCTAGTGCGTTGTTGACGTAGGAGCTTCTTTACCTAGCAGCAGCGTGGAACCTGCACACAACACAACCAAGAACTTTGCTCCCAACTTACGATGAGGTTGTCAATCTCACCGGTTTGCTGTAAACAAAGGATTGAGCGTATCGAGTGGTAAAAGGATAATAGTATGCAAGAAAGTAAACAGTGCGAGTAAAAGTAAAACGGTATAGCAATGTAAGGGAAATTGGACCAGGGTCCACAGTTCACTAGTGGTGTCTCTCCATAAGATAAATAACAACATGCTGGGTAAACAAATTACAGTTGGGCAATTGATAGAATAAAGATAACGTACATATGTCATGAGGATCACTATGAGATTCACTCTGGGCATTATGACAAAATACATAGACCGTAATCCAACTGCATCTATGACTAATAATCCACCCTCCGAATGTCGTCCGAGCAAACATTGGGTATTAAGTTGCGAACAACGGATAACTGCATTAAGCAAAGTGCATAAAGTAAACAAAGCAAATGTCCTTGGACACAAGAATGTTGTTCTCTCCCTAGAGTCAACAGCACATCTACAACCTTAGAGGATTCCGTCACTCCCCCAGATTACTAGAGGCATGAACCCAACTATCGAGCATAAATACTCCCTCTTGGAGTCACTAGCATCTACTCGGCCAAGATATCTACTAGCAACGGAGAGCATGCAAGATCATAAATGACATAGAGATAACATAAAGATATATAATTCAGCACATCAACTTGACATAGTACCAATACTCATCGGATCCCAACAAACACAACATGTAGCATTACATAAAGATGATCTTGATCATGTAGGGCAGCTCACAAGATCTAAACATGGAGCACATGGTGGAGAAGACAACCATCTAGCTACTGCTATGGACCCGTAGTCCAAGGTAGACTACTCACACATCACTCTGGAGGCGACCATGATGGTGGAGAAGGCCTCCGGCAAGGATTCCCCTCTCTGGCAGGGTGCCGGGAAGAGCTCCTGGATCCTCCCGATCTCGCTTTGACGACGGCGGCGACTTGTAGTATGTTTCGAGGAAAAGCGATCCGTCCTTTAGGTTTTTCCCGTCGAGGGGAATTTATAGGCGAAAGGGCAGCGTCAGAAGGTGGGCCAGCTAGCCTCACCATGTGGTGGCGCGGCTAGGGGCTGGGCCACGCCACCTTATGGTGAGCCTGGCCCCTGGCCCCCCTCCGTCTCATCTTCGGTCTTCACGAAGCTTCAGTAAAAATAGGAGGTTCGGCTTTTGTTTCGTCCAATTCCGAGAATATTTCCTGTGTAACTTTTCTGAAACACAAAAACAGCAGAAAACAGGGAACTAGCACTATGGCATCTTGTTAATAGGTTAGTTTCGGAAAATGCATAATAATGCCACGAAGTGTAACAAAACACAAAGCAAATGGTGTATAAACAAGCATGGAGCATCAAAAATCACTAGTGGAAAAAAGGCTGTTAGTGGCGCACCAATTTGAACTATGTGTGGCGCATATGGTATGCGCCACCATTGCTACGCCATTAGTACAAATATATCCATGGCGAATCTCAATATGCGCCACACATAGTTTTCCATTCAGTGGCGCATATCCTATATGCGCCATTAGAATACTATGTGTGGCGCATATTGCTATATGCACCACTAATGCCGGATGCGCCACTAGCCACAAAAAATATGCACCACTGATATTTTGTATAGGTCCAAAAAAACAGATATTTTCTGGTATTTATACACAGCAATACACAACAATATATATAGGTATACAGTATAACTGTAGAATACACAGCAATACAAAACAATATATCATCATCACAAACAATTAGAACCATTATAGTGACAAAGTTCCCGAATATTAGAAGTGTTGGAGCATACAACAAGTCCATGCATCTCACACATTACACACATTACACATTACAACAAGTTGATCATCATCTTTAGCCAAGTCCCAAACTACCAAAAGACCGAGTAGACTACACCCGCAATGGTGAGCAAGACCGGGAGCATGATCATCAAGGTCTTCATCCGGTTCCTGTTTCTCCGCTCTCCTAGGAGGTGGATCCTCCACCTAGCTTCCGCCAGCTCTCTCGTCGGGTACCCTTTGTAGCAGTTGCCGCTGAACTTGTTCACTTGCTTCTGACAATCCTCCCACTCGTCGTAGACTCCTGGTACCCACCCTTTGTACACCATGTAGCATCTCAGCATCTCTATAGACAAAGTCATATATATAGTATTCGAGCTAACACTACAAGAAAATTGTCACGTAAAGACGTCGTAAATGAGACGCTTTTATTTTCGTCTGTACGACAGATGAGAAGCTCAACATTAAGACGTTTTATTAGACGTTCCATGCAGCGTCTCAAATATATTATTTATCAACTAGCTAAATAAATTAAATTGGTAATTAGTTCGCAGTTAGAGACGAGTCATGAGACGTTTGGAATGCGTCATTATTCATTGAGACTTTAGCGCTTAAAGGAAATATTCCTGTTTATATTTTCGCTCTGGCGCGTTGTTTTACCGCTTGAGGAAATATTCCTGCTTATATTTTGGAGATAAAAACGTAATTATATATCGCTCACGTATTCTCCTGCATCTTTTCTTTAGACGAAGGGGGAACCCTCGTCTGCATCTCTCCGGTCGCTTCCCTGTTTCTTGAATCTAAGATCGGATCCGCTGTCGTCTGCTTCCGCACAGGTTCGTGCTCCCTCAAATCCATCTCGTTAGATATCAGACTTTGCACTATTAAGGCAATCTAGGGCCGGTCTGAGGATGGCGCCGCCAGTATCATCGCGGTCAAAGGCGTGGAGGTAGGGGTTGCTGCGGCCTGCGGGGGATGCGCCGGGTGTGAGCATATGCGATGGGTGGGGTACTGGGTGCAGGTCCCGTGGTGGATCCATCTTTTGTAGAACGCTGCCAATCCCCCCACCCCCATTCAGTTAATGTGATAATCTCCGATCATTTTTTTTTCTAATTCTGTATCTCGTTCTCTCCCTGGAATCAGCGGGTAATTTAGGTACTAGTACTGACCAGATTAATTTAGGTGCTATTACATTCTGAATTTTGGTTTTCTCATCACAAGGATGTATCCATGCATCGCCTCTGATCAACAGGTCCTAGTAATCATTTGCAGGCCATACTTCCATATCCTATTTGTAGAACGTATCCTGGTTACTAAAATACTTTGTTGCCAAACAGATCCAAGCATAATTCTTTGCTGATAGTATACGAATCTGTTGTATTGATGCATTTTTTGCATGTGACATGTTATGCATAATATAACCAAATTGAAGTTTTCCTGTATCTATAATCATCTTTACATTACAGAAAGGCTAACTGATTCTTTATTCTTGTAGGAAGGATATAATGTCGAGTATACTTCGACGACTGCGAAAGATCAATTACTTTCCAGGTGACGCAATAGGTTTTCCAGCGAAAGATCAAAAGGAATAAATGTAGCTCAAATCAGACTAATAACAACCTGGTATGTAACCTTCTTTTAATCTTTTTCCTAAGGGGATGACTAGAGAAATCTGCAAATATTTTGCTTTAGTACTTGTATCCAACTATGTTAAGAATAGATCCTTAAGCTTTTAATTAATTTTGCACACTTGTACTTAGACGTTCTTATCAAACACAGTAATCACAATTAATCAGAAAAGCATTATCCTTCTACTCGCCTCGTTTGAAAAATCAAGTTACCTCCAAATCAGCTCTTTCCATTCGGTTTAGGGGTTTTGCAGCTGGGTGGGCAGTCTGTGCGGGTGTCCTCGATGGGGTTCTAGCTTTATTACATATGCCTTTCAACATATTTTGGTACATGCCATCGTGCACTAAAAAGAACAAACTAGAACTATTGTGCACACAAGTCTAGAAAGTGGGGTTCAAAGTACATAGCTACTGTCAAGTAATAGGTTGAGCATGGAATTGCTAACCTGGCAACAAAAGTAATAGGGCTAAATACACTTCCTGATTTTGGAGATATTGTCAATACACAAGTCAGGCAATGTTAGGTTCCTAAACATTTGATGCCAACGGGCAAAACTATGGATAGTAGATATTGTCATGCAAGATTAGTCTTAGATCCATATGTTTACTTTATCAAACAAACTTTTCATCAGTCCCTCTACTAGCTTATTCCCGGGAATTTCTCACCTTTGCCATGATTTGCCTTTCAGGTTAATTCTGGAGCTAAACGAGTTTTAAACTGGATGAAGACGGAGAAGATAAAGCATTAGTTTCTGCCTCGACACAACTATGGATGGATTTACAATTAGTTTAGAAAGAAAATTGATGATATATAGGATATTTTATGATTTTTTTGTTCACTATCTTTCTTCATGTAAATGCATATTACAAATATTATATTTGATCCAGTTCTAAGTTTTATTTGATATTATTGCAATTATTCTGAATTTCCTGTAAAATTGTGAGTGTTCGCTGCTTAAAACAGAGTAGTCTTGTACGATAAGTGAGTGCATGAATCCAAATGTATATATAAAAATTAGTTCCCACTTAAATTTTGGAATAAAAATTAATTATACTAACATATGTTGAGACGCTTTATCAAATGGATAGGTCAAATGACGTATGTACATATTATCAATAATACGTATATACACAATTCGTACAAGATAGGTGCACATTATGTATACATATTATGTATGAACTCAAGTATTTAAGATTATAAATGGTAGAGGGAAAAACATCTCTAACCTTTCTTGCGATGCATATATGACGTGTCTATATGAGTAGAGACGTTACAAAAGTGTATCTATCAAATCGTCTTTACATGTGTAGATATGCTTTGGAGCGTCTCTTTAAAGCGTCTTTATATAATATAGATACGCTTCGCATGCGTCTTTATATCATTGAGACGGTGCATAAGAAGACGCTCCAACGACGCTTTATAAGAGCGGCTTTACAGTTCTCTAGAGATGAAATATCGCGTCTTTAGCCTTTAAATTTAGCGTCTCTACGTGTCTAATATGTTGTAGTGTAAGAAAAGAGTTATATATGTTGATAAAGCCATATATCATATGCAACCGAAAGAATTAAAGGATTCACATGCATGTCAACAAAAGGAAAGTATTTGAGCTAAGAAAAGAGTTATATATAAGTATCCTGCATACAAAAGTAAATAAGTCCAACAACGATGCTTTTGACTAAGGCAAGTTATAAGTTTACATCTCACACACAGACACACACCGGAATGAGTTGCAGACGGTAAAGTTTATGACTCAAGCACACACGATTGACATACATGCGAAAACGGCTAGGAAGATTCATGAAGACTTTGGTTGACATGGCTCCGGGAATGGTTTGTAGCAATCTTTTGTTGTCCATGTCCTAGTGTCATGCTGTTTCCGGAGCCGGTCTTTGATCTCGCACTTAGTCAATGGTCTAGCGCAGGACAAGGTTCCCCCCTTGTGATGACATCTTCTTGCAAGATAGTCGCAATCTGATTCTGGATGCAGAAGAAGTCGTCCCTAAGTTCAGCGTCCTCGATCCTTGCATGCTCTTCGGCCCATCCTCGGACACTAGATGGCGTTGTAAGCCTGTGTTCGTTCTGGATGATCTCCCGCATGTGATGGAGGGCGTAGAAGGCCTCCTTGACACTGTTAGGTGGCTGCTTGACGCAGGGGAACTTGGTTATGTGCTTGAACATGTGTCTGCCGTCCTTGACATTTTCCGCCCCTGCCCTGAAGTCGCCTCCCTTCTTGGCGTATCCCTCGAGAGCATCATCTAGAACACCCTTGATGTAGGTGTAGTTTTTCGTCTTTGCCTCACTCCCCGAGTCTAAGTAGACTGCTACCGAGTACCTCGGGTCAACGAGGATCAATGTGCAGTATATGTCTCTGCGCAAAACAGTTGAAACGAAAGAATGTTGGAAAAGGAGCTATCAAAAAGTAAGAAATGACAAGTTATCACGGCGGCGAGCGAGTGTGCACTTACTCGGGAAAGTAAGGAAGAAGAATGTCTTTTTGCTCTTGTTGTCCAGCAGGAACTTCTGGAGGTACTCCTTTGCTCTGGAACGGTTCGCTGGATTCAACAAATTGCCTTCACGCATGAAGTAGGGGTCCGCTATTCTTAGCCAATTTGATAGTGTTGGGAACCAAAGGTTTGGAAGTAGTTCTTGGTATGAACTGGATGTCTTTCCATCAAGGAGTAATAGATTGTGCCAAGAAGACCATCACCATGAAGAGTAGCACTGGAATCATAGTCAAGCATGTATCCGTAAAACCACCCCAAACCACCCGATGTCATAAGAGTATCTCAGGGCCAACCATAATGGAAGTCCCCATCGTCTGTGAATACCCGGATGTTTTTCCCGATGAGCTACCCGGAATGCCACCGGATCGGGATATCGAGTTTATCATTGAGCTCATCCCCGGAACTGGATCTATAGCCCAACGACCCTATCGTATGAACCCAGCTGAACTAGTAGAGTTGAAGAAGCAATTGGATGACCTTTTGAGTAAAGGATTGATTCAGCCAAGTTCTTCTGCTTGGAGATCACCCGTTCTGTTTGTGGATAAAAGTGACGGTTCTAGCCGACTGTGCACTGATTACCGCAAGCTAAACGATGTGACCATCAAGAACAAGTATCCTCTCCCAAAGATTGAAGATTTGTTTGACCAATTGACTGGAGCTAGAGTCTTCTCGAAGATAGATCTTAGAACTGGATACCACCAATTGAAAATCCGTGCAACAGATATCCCCAAAACAGCCTTCACTACCCGATACGGATTGTATGAGTACACCGTAATGTCATTTGGATTAACCAATGCCCCTGCTTATTTCATGAACCTCATGAATAAGGTTTTTATGGAATTCTTGGATAAGTTTGTTGTTGTCTTCATTGATGACATTCTTATCTACTCCAAATCCGAAGAAGAGCATGCAACCCATTTGAGATTAATCTTAGAAACCTTAAGAGAGCAGCAGCTATATGCCAAGTTCAGTAAATGTGAGTTCTGGTTGAAGGAAGTTGGATTCTTAGGCCATGTATTATCCAAGGGAGGAATATCCGTGGACCCCAAGAAGGTCAAATCAGTCATGGAATGGGAAGCTCCTACCACTCAGACTGAAGTTAGAGGTTTTCTTGGATTAGCCGGTTATTACCGCAAATTTGTTGAAGGGTTTTCAAGCATTGCCCGGCCAATGACACAACTGTTGAAGAAAGACAAGACGTTTGAATGGACCCCTAAGTGTGAAGAGAGTTCTCAAGAGCTCAAAAAGCGACTAGTGACCGCCCCCGTCCTAACCATGCCCGATATCACCAAAAACTTTGATGTCTATTGCGACGCTTCCAAACTTGGACTTGGTTGTGTATTGATGCAAGAAGGCAAGGTCATAGCTTACCTCTCTCAGCAGCTTCGACCTCATGAAGAAAATTATCCAACCCATGATCTAGAGTTAGCAGCCGTGGTTCTAGCTTTGAAGACCTGGAGGCACTATCTGATGGGCAACCGATGTGAGATCTACACTGACCACAAGAGTTTGAAGTATATTTTCACCCAGAAGGAGTTGAACATGAGGCAAAGAAGATGGATAGAGTTGATCAAGGATTATGATCTGGAAATTCACTATCACCCCGGTAAGGCCAATGTAGTGGCCGATGCATTGAGTAGAAAGCCGTGCTCGTTGAATATGGCGATCAAAGAGGAGCAACCCATGTTGCACCAAGAGTTTGAAAGGTTTGGATTGGAACTAGTCAGTCGAGGATTCCTAGCCAACCTTGAGTTTCAACCCACCTTGATGAGCCAAATCAAAGAAGCCCAGAAGGGAAATGAGAGTATTGACGGAATCAAGCGCCGAATTAGTTCCGGCAAGGTGCCAGGATTTGAGGAAGATGATCAAGGAGTTATTTGGTATAAAGGACGTATCTGTGTGCCTGCTAACTCAGAATTGAAGGGAGTTATTATGAAGGAAGCCCATGAGACACCTTACTCCATTCACCCCGGTGGAACTAAGATGTATCAAGATTTGAAGGAACAATTTTGGTGGCATGGAATGAAGCGTGAGATTGCATCGTTTATATCCAAGTGTGATATCTGCCAAAGAGTCAAGGCTCAACATCAACGTCCTGCTGGACTGCTGCAACCTTTGCAAATTCCGGAATGGAAGTGGGAATCTGTTGGAATGGATTTCATCACTGGATTTCCAAGGTCTAGCCGTGGAAATGACTCTATCTGGGTCATTGTGGATAGACTGACCAAAGTTGCCCACTTTATTCCTGTCAAGACCACTTATCGCTCGGGACAGCTAGCAGATCTGTATCTATCCAGAATTGTTAGTTTGCATGGAGTCCCTAAAACCATAGTTTCCGATCGAGGAACCCAATTCACCTCAAGATTTTGGAGAAGCTTACATCAAGCTTTGGGAACCAAGTTAGCCTTCAGCACCGCTTACCACCCTCAGACTGATGGACAGACTGAAAGAGTGAATCAAATACTTGAAGATATGTTGAGAGCCTGTGTTCTAGCCTATGGGGCTAAGTGGGAAGATTGTCTGCCTTTCGCGGAGTTTTCCTACAACAACAGTTATCAAGCCAGTTTGCAAATGGCCCCATTTGAAGCTTTGTATGGAAGAAAGTGTCGTACCCCTTTTAATTGGTCAGAAACCGGAGACAGTTAGATATTTGGACCTGACATTCTGCAAGAAGCCGAGGAGAAGGTTCGCATGATTCGTGACTACCTCAAGGCAGCCCAGTCGAGACAGAAGAGTTATGCCGACAAGAGACGTAGAGAACTGACCTTCCAGATTGGAGATTTTGTTTATCTCAGAGTATCACCCCTCAAGGGAATGCAAAGATTCCAAGTAAAAGGAAAGCTTGCACCAAGATATATTGGACCCTTCAAGATACTAGACCGCAGAGGAGAAGTGTCTTATCAGTTGGAAATGCCCCCGGAATTGTCTGAAGTGCACGATGTCTTTCACGTGTCTTTACTTCGGAAATGTCTTGAAGTTCCGGAGAAGCCCGAAATCTTCAAGAATATTGATCATCGCTCTGTGGACATCAACAAGGATTTGACCTATCGTGAAATGCCTACCCGTATCCTCGAGGAAGCATATCGAACCACTCGAACCCGAAGCATCAAGTTTCTGAAAGTTCAGTGGAGTAATCACACCGAAGATGAAGCTACTTGGGAACGAGAAGATTACCTACAGAAAGAGTTTCCCAATCTTTTCAGTTCTTAATTAGTGAATCTCGGGGACGAGATTCTTTTTAAGGGGGGAAGATTGTAACAATTCAGAAATTGTAATCCACTTCTTATTAATTTAAATACTAAATTTTGGACCCAGATAAAACTTTTTATCTATTATTTCATGCATACATGTATTTTCTATTCTATGTCTTTTATGATTTCATGTGTGTTTTTATTTGTTGTGCAATAGTTAGTTAATTCTAAGTTAACCAACAGAAGCTTTTGAGACAAATTATAAGCATCAAAGAAACCAGAAATAAAAATAAGAAAGAAAAAGAGAAGAAAAAGATGATCTAGGAAATCTGTTTGACTACCCTACTTTGAGCCTTTGGATTAAGAAATATGTGACTCACCTCACTGTTTGGCCAGTTGGTTGAGCTTAACCAAGTGACATACAACCTCAACTAAGAAGTGGCCACCCAAAATTCAAATCTTAACATCACCCAAACTCCTGCCAAACTTTGAATCTGAATAAGAGACCAAACCTCAAATTCCAAATAAGTTTTCTGCAAAACATGTTCTTTCTCCAGAACAAAAATATCACTGGATACCTTGTCCAATATGCTGAACACCCAAAGTGGAAAATTTCAAAAATTCAAATTTTCATTTCTTGCGAGCATTTGATCGAACACTTGGCAGACAAAATCGGAGACAAATCAAGATTACTGTAAAGATCACTGTCGCCGTTCGCCTCTGGCCTGTAGCCATGCTCCTGGGAGACGCCGCGGTCGAGCCCAGTGCCCCCTGCCCCGACCCGAGCCGTGAGAAGAGGAGGGAAGGAGAGACATGCGCCCAGGGCCCCCTCCCAGACCTTCTTCTTCCTGCACGATGCCGACCGTCCTGGATGCGCCAGAGCCGACCCACAGCCTCCCGCAGCCGAGCCAGCACCCTCCCAGCACGCCCCCGAGGCCGCCGTGCCCGGTACGACCTTCGAACATTGCCAGGGCCCCCGAGCCGGCGAGCTTCTGGACGCCCGCGCCCTCGTCGCTCCGACCTATAAATACCCCCGCCGATCAAACGGAGAGACTCGCCTCGTCCCCAGCTACCTCCCAGACATACTCGTTTCGCCCCGCTTGCCCTAGCTTGCCGTCGCCAGCCCCGCCGGCGAGGTACTGGACGCGGAGAGCGCCGTCGCGTTCGACCACCTGGGAGCAAGCCGCCGCTGGGAATCGGAGGAGGAGTCACGCCGCAGCCGATCCCGCACGTCGCCGTCGAGTTCTGCATCCTCTCCGTCACGCCCTCGCCGTCGAACAGTCGTCTCTGCAACGCAGGTGAGCTCCTTCGTCGCCAGCGAGCACGATGACTAGGAGCCGTCGGATCTAGATCGCACGGTAGCATACCGATTCGGAGGCGTTAAGTGACCTGACGGGTGGGACCCCCCTGTCAGGTTCTGTTTTATTCATTTCCCGCCCCAGAGCGAAGCGGTATGGGCCGGCCCGTTCGGGTTTCGTTTGAATGAGGCCCAGCTAGTTTAGATTCGGTCCGTTTCCTTTTTATTTAGTTTCCCGCCCGTTTGAATTATTTCAAATAACTTTCAGATATGATTTTCAAATTTAAATTCCAAGAGTTTTACAAATCCTTTTCTAGCAAATAAATATGCGTTGGAAAGCTTGTAAAATACTCTACACTGTAGGATTGATTAGAATTCCATTTGAATTAGGAATTTAATTAGATATGAATAGTGTGACCATAGCTCTATTAATCATAGAAGATTTCTAGAAAATTATTTAAGCCTCCTAAACTCATGAAATTTAAATGGTGAACTCACCAATGACCTCCCTTACTGTTAGCCAACTCTAATCAACTTCAAACCCTGTTAGTCTTATCAATTAGACCCTAACCCAACTCTAGTTAGTAACATAAAATGATAGATTCCTATTGCACACTTAGAACTAATTGTTGCCCTCAATCCCAATCCACTTAATCGAACCCTTCTCACTTGAACTAGTATTAGTACCCCTAAACCAATACCAATGCTTAGAAAGTGAACAACATATGACACTTCGTAGAAACTTTAACTTGCACACTTGATGAAAACTTAGAAGCAAAACTTACAATCCAACCCCATAAAAGGCAACATGGATGCTATTGTTAGCAAACAAAGATGTGTGCTTGGTGTGTGGTTAAGCATTGTGTAGTGATTGTGTGTTTTGTGTTTATTCGTTATTAGACGCTAGTGTTGCCGAGGAGGATATTGGAGGGGATTATTATCAAGAAGAAGAAGAATACCCCGGACACTTTGCCAACCAAGGCAAGCCATCTTTTGATTCATACTCCCAATGCCTAGTTTTAATATTGCATTCTACTTGTTTTAAGTAAATTGCATGATTGAATTGCTAGAGTAGAATGATAGAAGGGTATTGATGTCTTGTTTATCAAGAGCATCAAGCTGAGTTTATCCAACTCTATTTAGTAGTATCATCACTCAATGTAGTTGCTTAGTCGCTAATAAAAATTGGTGCTATCTCTGGAGGAACCCCATTTGAAAAGTGGTGACTTGAACTTGAAACTTGGATTGGAGATTGCTCCTACGTAATGGTTTTATGAAAGAAATCAATCTTGACTAAGAACTATAAAATGTATTTCTCAATGACAACGAGTGATGTACTATGTGAGCCAACCATACCGTACGACCACATTACCCCTATATGGGAAGGGGCTTAGTCCGTAGCTTGTTTACCTTAGTATGGGAGGCCTTGTATCAAATCTTTATGGAAGGACACCGTGCGCGGTTACTTCTGAACCAGGTGGATTCCACTAACCCGGCACTCCGGGATGGCCAGAACTAGAGGCGCCGGAGCGGGGATTCCGTACCCCGGGCTCTAGGGAAGGATCCTATACTAGGGTGAGCAAGTGAAAGAGTTTGTTTGATTATCTGAACCCCGCATACTTGTGTATGACGATCCGTGGATTTCTCCCGGCAGATGTATCGAATCTTGTGGGTAAAGTGTACCCCTCTGCAGAGGTTTTCAAACTATTCGAATAGCCGAGTCCGCGGTTATGGACAGTTGGCAAGCTCTACTTGACTTTTGTCAAAGATAAAAATAACAATGGTGAGATTTGGTGAAGGATCTGAATTGAAGTGACTTGACTTGAACTTGATGTTGACACACTTGAAGTTCCTCTTTAGATTGAACTTAGAGAACTGAACTTCTTTTCTACCAATGAACATTCTTGGGAAATAAAACTAGCTTTTGCAAAGAAACTTAGTGCTTATTCCACTATGCCAAACTTGCATCCCTACTTCATCATTTCATTTATAAGATGGTTTGCGAGTGCATCCAATGTACTCATGGCTGTGTCCCTGGCTATCAACTTGGCCAGACTATTGGGAAGAATACCAGGAGGAAGGGTATGAAGAAGAGTACCAGAACTAAGCTCGTCTCCATGAGTCGCCATTGCCTGTAGGGTGAAGGCATGGACCCGAAGACGTTATTTCCGCTGCTATATTGTGTTGTAATATGAACCTGGTCTCTATGACCATTGTATTTGAACCATCGTATTGTAATGTCTATGGAACTGGTGATCAACTACGTTATGTATATCGCAACAATGGTTCTGGGATTGCGGTGGAATACATAACGGGCACTTCGAATTTGTATCAAATTTGAGGTCGTCACAACCACCTTCTTGGCCTTGTTGGCCCTTCCATCTCCGGCGCCCGGGGCGCGACCCCCCGCCGCCGGATCTGGGTTCCCCGCGCCCTGGGTTCCTCCCTGGGCCGGGTCTTCGTTGGCAATGGCGACGAGCTCGGCGATTCGAGCGCGCCACCCCTCACGCCCGTCGTCGGTGGGTTGATAGCGCAGCAGCTCCTGCGCCATGGCGAGAGCCTGCGCAGGAGACAGCTGACTCCCAGAACGAGTGCGAGAAGTGGCGGTGGCGGTGAAGGAGAGCGAAGGCTCTGTACGCCCAGACGGGAGGTAGGAGGACTCCAGATCTTCCTCCTCTTCCTCCCCGGCCGAAGCTTCATGACGACGGAAGATGGGCTCGGTTTGCCCCCGAACAGCGTTGCGACGGCGAAGACGCTCGAGCCTTGCGTTGGCGTCGGCCATGTCGAAGCAGATCTAGAAGAAAATACACCACAGCCCCCTACCTGGCGCGCCAAATGTCGATGGATTTCGTGTCGCAAGAACACGGGGTACCACGCGACGGACCCAAGGATTCGAACGCAGGGGGCTGAACGTGTGAGATCTTGGATCGCAACGAAACACGGTGACGGAAGCCTCGATTGTCGAACGCGCAACGCACTGCAGAGAGGGAGACCGAGCTTTACCCAGGTTCAGGGCCCTCGTGGTGAGGTAAAACCCCTACTTCCTGCCTTCTTGTATTGCAACGCGACACCTCGCGAGGAGTACAAGGCCTTGGTTACAGAGCTCTAGCTGGCCAGAGGTTGAAGAACCTGCGTGCCCAGCTAGCAGCTTGAAGAAGATGAAGATCCGATCCCCTCTAAGGGATGGCCTCTCCCTCCCTTTATAGCGCCAAGGTCCTCCTTCCCCTTATCTTCTTGGGGAAGGGGTTGCCACACACGGCCAAGGAGGGAGGACAGCTGTAGACTACACTCTTCTGTAGACTTAGTCTTCGTAGGGTAGTGGCGCCGGTCCACAGGAGTGGGTGGAGGAAGCTGATGTCCTCCTCTGGCGCCCTGCACCGTCCATGCTATTTTTAGGGGGGTGGCCAACTACCACTGTGCCGCTTTGGGCAGGCACAGAGAAAGCTGGTCTCCTCCCTATCGGGGGTAGCGTGGGCGGTACGCGGTCTTCTGCCCGTTATCTTCTTGCTCTGCACGCAAACGTGCCGAGCTGATGTGGGCATACTTCCTCTCCTCACCAGTGGGGGCTCGTGAGGAGGTCTTTTGGTCCTTAGCAGTTTTGGTCATCGTTCTCCTCACGAGGCGCCTCCTCGTGAGGGTCTTCTCTGCAGCTTGGGTCGTTGATTCTGGAGATGGGCCAATGATGTGGCCCAGGAGCAGGTGGACCGGGATACCCCGGTATCCATAACACCGATAGCATGCACTTGGGCGTCTGGTGAGTGATACTGCTTCCTCTCTTACCCTCTTATCTCTACTCCAGCCATGGTCTTTGGCCATCTGGCCAAGGCCAGTGAGCCAAGCTCACAAACAGAGCTCTGTGATGCTGCTTTCTGATGCTCGTTTGCGGGATAGAATTTAGTTATCTGTTCAAGTGCTTGATCAGTGATGGTCTTGCTGTGTCCATTGCTCTGTTAGTGAATTTCTTTGACAGAATTGTTATGCTGAAACTTGCCCTGTTGCAAGGTTCAGTTAACACCTGTAACTTGCTATGATAATCTCTAATTCTTATGATACCATGCTGTCAGAATTACTTGTGTATATAACTGAATTTCTAAATTCAGTTAGTTTCTATGCTTGGTCAGGTGATGATTATGCTGTGATGTTGTCGCCTCTGTCAATGATTTGGTCATGACAGAAATGTTAGTCTGAATCTTGCAGTGTTGCAAGGGTTCAGTTATAAACTAATAGTTAAACTAATGATTCCTAGCTGAATAGCCTAGGAAGATGATTTGATCAATATTTCCCTGGTTCTAAATGGGGTGCTATGATGACTATGATTTATGCCCTAAACTGTGCCTGTGATGCTCTGTTAGCAAAGATTCAGTTTTGTTAACTGAATCCCATCACCTAGCTACTGCTACTGTTGATTTGTTGATTCCTAGTGGAAGCTATGGAAGATGATACATTTGAGTTTCTCTCTCGTGGCTCTCAAATTCAATGGGTGTGTTGTGTTTGAGGTCATGACCCTTTGGTCATGTGCCCAGCAACCAAATCCTGAACTGGCTAACTGTTGGTGAAACTTACCTTGTTTTACAGGCCAGTGATGCTGGTCTGAGGCCACTCACAATCTTGTGAGATGATTTGCTTGCTTATTTATCCAGGGTTTTGAGATTCGATAGTGGAGTTGATCTTGTTGTGTGTCTAAGGTGCATATCCTACTGGATATGTGCCCAACACAACCTGATCATGTGCTTGCTCATACTCTTGCTAGACTAAGCTTGCCAGTGAAGCACAAGTTGAGGTTGTTACCCTGGTTGTCTCTATTTGGCTTAAACAACACTCCCAGTGATGAACTTGACAAAGCACCACTTTGCAAGTCTGAGGGATATTCTACAACACCCAACCATGCATGATTTCATGCACTGGCAGTGAAATATGAGGTGCAAAAGTATCCACCTGTTGGCTGGAGTTTTGCAGCTAAAGTCTTGATGTTGAGCTGCTACAGCTTGCTGGAGAGTTGTGGTTTGTTCCTAGCTTGCCCTTCTCCTCCTGGTTCAACTCCTGCCTGCCCTTCTCCTCCTGGTAAGCTTCTAGTGCCTGCCCTTCTCCTCCTGGTCAGGGGCTACTCCACCTTGCCACCTTCTTCAGCTTCCAGGGATTCAATCCCTTGGTTTGTTTGTTGGATGGTATTTGGTGCTGTGAGAACTTGTGTTCTCCTGGTTGCTTTAGTTCTGGCCGAAATGACTGTGTTCACTCTCTTCCAGCCGTGCTCATCTACTCCAGCTGCTGGCAACACTGTTTTGCTGTGGTGTTGACAACACCACACCCAGTCAGTGTGACTGAGCTGCTTGCAAGCAGCTAAGCCGCTTGTCACCCAGGCTTCATCTGATCCTCACTTCTCTCTCTGTGACGCTGTGGTTGCTAAAGTGTTGGGTGCACAATGTCTTGTACCAGCTTTTTAAGAACAGATACTAAACTTGATCAATTTTACACTCGATGATGCAATTGCAATACCATTGCCCATGTCTGAGAGTAACTAACTCTAACCCCTCTTCTGTTTCATTTTGTTTTGTGATTCTTTTTGCAGGTTATGGATTCAAGATCAACATGAAGATCTTGAAGATGAAATAGATAGTTTAGAATTAGGTTTCTTTTATTTTTCACTTTTGTAATTTTATTTTTAGTTACAAAATTGTAAAGACATTGTAAATGTGTTTAATATTAATAAAGTAATATTTTGGTTTGCTTTATTTACTTATTCCAATTCTATTATCCAACTCAATTTATTATTGAGTTATGTTTTATTAATGATTATTTATTCTAGTTTGCTAATATTTAAAAATCAAAATGAAATTCCAAAATCACTTAAACAACATCATCAAGAGATCATAGCAGAACTCATAGCATTCTAATAACCTCTAACCCTAGATGTTATTAGATAGAAGCTTTGCTCTCTGAGGTTTTTTTGAATTTGCGAAAAATTTACTCAGATTTTAGATGCATGAATGCACAAAGGTCCTATTTCTACCCTTCGTTTGATCCTAAATGCTGGGACATTACAGCCATCTTTGGCCTCGAAGTCATATTTGGACTCCGAGTCAACTTCATCGGCCGTAGCTTCTTTGACCTCCTCGTCAACTTCATCGGCCGCAGCTTCTTCGGCCTCCTCATCGGACCCGCTCAAGTCATCGTCATGCCGCCAAAACTTTAGTTGGCTTTTCTCGCTTTATCTTCGATGCTCATGGGCTGAGAAGGGCCAGCCTCGATGTCTTTTTCTCCGCTCGACATGTCGGCACTTCATACAAAAAATGCAATAATTTAATTAGTACAAGTTAATTAAGCTAGAGTCGACTAAAAAAATTGGCATGACCTTTGCTGTATTTTGACCTAGGAGTGCCCATTTCTCAACCGAAATGGAAGTGAATCAACACTTCGGGAGAAACTGGGCAACTCATTTTGAAATAACCTGCATCAATTCAGTAACATATATCCCATCCAGTAAAGATATTTGTTCCCAGCAAAATGTACACAGCAAAATATTTGTTCCCAGTAAAGATTTGTTCCAGTAAATATACTGTCCAGTAACATATATCCCATCTAGCTAGAAGCAAGATGTACATAGCAAGATTTGTACACAGCAAAATGTATGAATCTTACAGCAAAATATATGAATCTTACAAAAAAATGTACACATCAAGATTTGTTCCAGTAAATATATGAATCTTACAGCAAAATGTTGGATAAGTCATTATCTTTTTCACAGCAAAACTAAACCATAAATATATGAATCTTACATATTCTTGTTATTTTCACAGAACTGAATCAAAACCAATTCATTGGATAAGCATATCAAGGAAGACATAAAATTAAAGTAGCATGAACAAAGTTTGCCTGCAGCAAAACATAAATATCTAGTACCATGCAGTTAAGATATATCCAGTACCATACATAGTTTTCATTTGTAGATTTTATTGCAAGAAAAATATCTAGTATCCAGTAGTTGGAGTAGGTGGTTGACGAGGGTTAACTCGACAAATGTCCGATATGAAGGACTTAGGATCGGGGGAGTAGGGCGTCGGATGAACTCAAAGGTAAATCAGTCAAACAAGATGTGTATCGAAAGTAAACGTAAGAGTAAACTTGGCTTGCTTTCAATCTGTCTCTTACCGTCCTCTCCTGGCCCCTATATATAGGTGGCCCGGTCTCAAGGAACGGGAGGGGTCCGATACAGATTACAGTATCGACATACGACATGAACTCGTATTTCTACTAGTATTACAATTGGGCCTAGCTTAACGGGCCTTAGGGGCACTTTAACTGACGGGCTCTATTATCTATACCCTTGTCAGTAGCCCCCGAGATTCTACCAGAATTGCAGATTCGGGTTGAATCTCAAATCTTCAAATCTTCGACTTGATTAATCTTTTGACTTCTTCTTCGTGTATTCAAAAATAAACACTTTTCATTATATCATTCCGCAAGGGGTTTTGATGAACAAGCCTGACAACTCTGATGCATCAAGAGGCCAGTTAACTGCCGGAACAGATACTTGTCACCTACATCAAATTTAATTCCCTTGGACTTGAATTCAGGAAACCGGTCAAACTCATTCTTTTGCCACATTTAGGACTTACAAAAAATGAATCCCAGTGGTTCTCAGGGTACCCAGTGCGTCCACCAGGATTTTCTTCACGTCGTAGACATGGATAATTTCTAGCAGAGCGCATCCATGTGCGTATACCAGGCCACACAGGACGGATCCTGGGGTCTTACCTTCACGATATATTTCAATCATGGCATTCGAGTTTTGTCGCGATGATGCAACTCGAGAATCATATGTCGCAGCCTTGTTTGACTGTTAGAATGTGCGAAATATTCGAGTTTAAAATTTCTTTTATTTTCTAGACTTCTCATAAATAACTCCCGATGGGAGTAATCGATCTTTATTTTGTTGACAATGAAGTCAAAGTTTGTTGCCGATGAAAGGTAGTCGATTGCGCCAGAGTATCTCTTCGTCTTCTTTCTGTCGACTTCTTTTTCTCGATGGGAGTAGCCCCCGAGGCTATAGCCGAAATTTTTCGGGTATAGGCTCAAAAACATGTCTATCTGATATATTGTCTTCTTGTGGTATTTTTGGCATGATTTTGTGCTTAATTATTTATCTCTTCTCTTCTTATGATGCAAGCCCCGGAGTCTATGACGAGGTGCATTGTGCTTGTTGATATATACTTTTTCACCTTATACACGTATCTTTGCTCGTGATACGCTGTCGCCTCCTTATCGTCTGCTCTGGGCAGAATATAAAAGCCCATTAGATATAATTTGGACCGTGTCTCTGTGGAGGCCCATTAAGATGTACTTATAAATAAACCATGTTTGGGGATAGTAAAAACCCTAATTCTCTCATTATTATCTTCCTCCGCCGCATCGTCTTTCTTCTCTTCACCTCATCTATGGTTTTTCCTCCCCGCACTTATCTCTATGGCCGATGCAAGTGGATCGGAGCTAAATATCAGTACGCCGGTGGAAAAGCGAGGTCGCGGCCGCCCTCGCAGCAGTAAGAACAAGTCCAAAGACCCTGTCGTGGCAACCTCGTCATCTGCTCCTATTAAGCGGCGCCCTGGCCGCCCTCTGGGAAGCAAGAACAAGATCAAGATGTCTATTGCTGCCCCAGGTCCAAGCGCTCCGCCACGTAATGCTTCTCCTCCTTCTTCTCCCAGGATATACTCCTTCTTCTGCATCGCCGGCGCTCAATGCCACGAGATTCAGCGGGTACCACTGAAGTTTACCAAGTTTATGGATGGGTGAGAGCTGCGAGAAGCGGTTCTTCGTGAACATTCTAGGGGAGGAACTCCCTATGAAGTGGAGGTCTGATATGACGGGGACGGCGAGATGTACTTCAAGGGCGGCTGGCCTCAGTTTGCAGAAGACCATGATCTCCATCAAGGTTTCTTCATGATATTTGACTACCATGTTGGTACATCAAAGTTTGACGTGAAGATCTACGATGGTACTCAATGCCAGAAGGAGTACGAAGCTAAAGTGCATTTTCATTAGTCATCTCTTTATGTAATCTCATGTTCTGGTTATCCTTTGGCTCGTTTATCTATAATAAGTAATGAACTTTATCTTGTGCCCTCTTTATTAACAGACCATGGGAACGAATCGTCGTTTCGAGGTGTGCTTTTGATATATTATCGGGTTACCTGGAACCGTGCTTATTTTGTCGAATATCGGGTTGCAAACAACCTAGCAATATGTCTCGAATAATCGCAGATACCAAATCTCAATAACTTGTTTATTTTATTTCGTACGACTCGAGGGTCTGAGCCCCCAAGTGGAAGTAAAAATACTCATACATATTGTCGAGTTGACCCAAAGAACCCAACATGTGGCCTCATGTTCTGGGTTTAGAGGGTCATATCTTGAAAGTTTCTTGTTGCCATACTTCTTCTATGTGTAGAACCGTCGTAGTTGCTCTGCATTCCACGGGTTGCTCTCATCTTTCCCCGTTTTCTTGTCTTGTAGTCGATAAGCTCCTCCTGGTATTACCTCTGTCACAATGTACGGTCCCACCCATGGGGACTTTAATTTGCCATGACCGTCTTGCTTTAATCGCAAGACTAAATCTCCCACCACAAAAGATCGTGGACGAACTCGACTACTGTGGTAGTTTTGTAGATTTTGCTGGTACTGCGTAGCTCTGGCGAGTGCTACGTCTCTTGCTTCATCAAGTGCATCGACATCATCTTGAAGTGCTTCTGTGGAGGTTATCTCGTCGTAAGCCGCGTTTCTTGGGGCTTCATGGGTGATCTCGACTAGAAGCACTGCTTCTGCGTCGTGGACCAGAAAGAAGAGGGTTTCTTGAGTAGCTACATTTGGTGTAGTTCTGAGATTCCAAAGAACGGAGGGCAGTTCGTCTACCCAAGCATGTTTAGCTTTCTCGAGAGGTGCCAATAGCCTCTTTTTATCCCATTAAATATTAAACCATTAGCTTTTTCGACTTGTCCATTTGTCTTTGGATGCGCTACGGATGCGAATTTCAGTTTGATTCCGATACTTTCACAATAGCTCTTGAATTCCTTCGATGTGAAGTTTGTCCCATTGTCTGTGAAGATGCTGTGTGGTACTCCGAAGCGAAAAACAATAGACTTGATGAAGTTGATTGCCGCTGTGGAATCTTGGGTTGTTACGGGGGCTGCCTCTACCCACTTTGTAAATTTGTCGACTGCCACCAGCATGTAGACATGTCCTCTTGGCCAAGATTTATGTAGTTTTCCTACCATATCGAGACCCCATTGTGCGAAGGGCCAGGATAGTGGTATTGGTTGCAATTCTGCTGCTGGTGCATGTGGTCGAGATGCAAAACGTTGACAAGCCTCGCATTTTCTCACTATATCTTTCGCGTCTTCAATGGCTGTTAACCAGTAGAACCCTGCTAGAAAAGCTTTAGCTGCAATGGCTCTGCTGCTAGCATGATGTCCACATACTCCTGCGTGGATGTCTTTTAATATTTCTTGTCCTTCTTGAGGAGTAACGCATCATTGCAGGACGCCCGTTATACTTTTCTTGTACAGCTTCCCTTGTAATACGACAAAAGCCTTGGATCATTGTATTATCCTTTTTGCTTCTACTATATCTTCGGGTAGTGTTTTGTTTATCATGTAAGTCAAGTATGGTTGCATCCAAGTTTCTTCGATCATCATAACTTCTTCGGGTTCCGCTGTGCCTCTATTGCCAGCCCCCGAGCCTGTTGCTTGGTGCTGGACTTGTTCTTCTGTAGTCAAAGTTTTGTTGTTCTTTATTGATCTCTCTATAATTTCTTCCCAAAAGACTCCTTGCGGTATGGGTAAGCATTGGGACCCGATATTTGCTAGATTGTCGGCTTCCTCGTTGCTCGCCCTACTGACATGCGACACTTCGTGATGCGGTACGGTGTTGATAGCTTTTCATCGTCCAGTTGGGAACCCCAAGAGGAAGGTATGATGAATATAGCAGCAAGGTTTTCCCTCGGTTAAGAAACCAAGGTATGTCGGTCAGGAGAGGAAGGAGCCAATACGACTGAAGGTGATGCCCGCTAGCTTGCGACAGCTCCGGACAATTTATAGGGCGCCTCATCCAAGCTTTGCTTTGTGAGCGGCAACATGGAACCTGCACACGACACAACCAAATACTTTGTTCCCAACTTACGATGAGGTTGTCAATCTCACCGGTTTGCTATAAACAAAGGAATGAGCGTATTGAGTGGAAAATAGTAATAGTATGCAAGTAAAGTAAACAGTGCAAGTATAGTAAACAAGTGATAGTAATATAAAGGAAATAGGACCGGGGTCCACAGTTCACTAGTGGTGTCTCTCCATAAGATAAATAATACATGCTGGGTAAACAAATTACAGTTGGGCAATTGATAGAATAAAGACAACGTGCATATGTCGAGAGGATCACTATGAGATTTACTCTGGGCATTACAACAAGATACATAGACTGCCATCCAACTGCATCTATGACTAATAATCCACTTATGGCAAATCAATCCGAGAACTCCACAAGTATTAAGTTGTGAACAACAGATAATTGCATTAAGCAAAGTGTGTAATGTAAACAAAGCATATGCCCTTGAGCATATGAATGTTGTTTTCCCCCTAGTAGCAACAGCACATCTACAACCTTAGAGGTTTCTGTCACTCCCCCAGATTAAATAGAGGCATGAACCCACTATCGAGCATAAATACCCCCTCTTGGAGTCACTAGCAACTACTCGGCCAAGATAGCTACTAACAACGGAGAGCATGCAAGATCATAAACAACATAGAGATAACATAAGATAAAATTTAGTACTTCAACTCAATCATAACACCAATATTCATCGGATCCCAACAAACACAACATGTAGAATTACATAACGGTGATCTCAATCATGTAAGGCAGCTCATGAGATCTAAACATGAAGCACAGGGTGGAGAAGACAACCAACTTGCTACTGCTATGGACCCATAGTCCAAGGTAGACTACTCACTCATCGCTCCGGGGGCAAGCATGGCGATGAAGAAGACCTCCGGTGGCGATTCCCCTCTCCGGCAGGGTGCCGGGAAGAGCTTCTGGACCCTCCCGATCTTCGGGTCGACGGCAGCGGCGGATCACGATGTGTACTAGAAAAGTGATTGGGTACTTAGGTTTTTCCCGTTGAGGGGTCTTTATATGCGAAGGGGCATCGTCAGGAGTGGGCCGAGGCGCCGTCACACATAGGGGGCGCGGCCAGGGGCCAGGCCGCGCCGCCTTGTTGTGTGGGGCCCTCATGGCCCCACTCCATCTCCTCTTCGGTTCTCTAGAAGCTTCGGTGAATTTCTGGACGTTTGGCTTTTGTTTCGTCCAATTCCGAGAATATTTCATGTGTAATTTTTCTGAAACACAAAAACAGCAGAAAACAGGGAACTGGCACTGTGGTGACTTGTTAATAGGTTAGTTCTGGAAAATGCATAAAAGTGCCACGAAGTGTAACGAAACACTAAGCAAATGGTGTAAAAATAAGCATGGAGCATCAAAAATTATGGATATGTTGGAGACGTATCACTTCGCATCCATCGAATATTCCCTCTAGATAATAGTATAAGTTTCTGTATGCTATCATGTTGTCACTGATGGCGTCACACCTGTTCATCACTTGTTGAACGATGAGGTTCGAATCCCTGAATATTTTTAATCAACTCGCTCCGCATGCTTTGGCCATTTTCATCCCGTGGAGCAGATCCTCGTATTCGGCTTCATTATTAGAAGCTTGAGGAAAACTCATCCTTAACACATATTTCAACTTGTCGCCTTGTGGTGATATTAGGACTACTCCTGCTCCTGCGCCTTGGACCCTTTTTTATGCGTTGAAGTACATTGTCCATACGCTTGATAAATCCGGTGGTCCCGTGTATTGTAGTTCTAGCCACTCTGCTGTGAAATCTGGCAGGACTTGTGATTTGATCGCCTTTCACTTTTCGTATGTGATATCCAGGGGTGATAATTTGATTCCCCATAAGGAGATACGTCATGTCGCTGAAGGATTGTTTAATATGTTGGATAGTGGTGCTTCGTTAATCATTATGATTGAGTGCACCGTGAAGTATTGCCGTAGCTTTTGTGCCGTTGTGAATACACTATATGCAAGTTTTTGGTGGTGCGGGTACCTTTGCTTTGTTGGAGATAGTACTTCGCTGACGAATTATACTGGCCGCTGGACTCCATGAGCTTTTCCTTCTTCGCTTCCTCGACTACTAGTACTGTGCTCACCACTTGATGTGTTGCTGCAATATATAATAGTAGTGGCTCCTTTTCCTTTGGTGCGACCAACACCGGCGGTGTGGAAAGCACCGTGAAGTCGATTCGTTGCACTTTTTCGGGCGCGCTTCTTCTGTCCACTCGAATTTGTCGTCTGATTTTTTCATCAGTGCATAGAAAGGAAGTGCTTTTTTCTCCTAGCCGTGCAACGAGTCAACTTAGTGCCGTGACGCGCCCTGCGAGCTTCCGTACATCGTGCAGCTTTGTTGGTTTTCCCATCGTTAGTATTGCTTGGATCTTCTCTGGGTTTGCCTCTATTCCCCTTGCTGATACCAGGAATCCCAGGAGTTGACCTGCGGATACCCCAAAAGAGCATTTTGTCGGGTTAAGCTTGAGTCTGTACCTGTTTAGGTTGTCGAATGTTTCTGCCAAATCACTGATTAGGGACTCTTCTTTTCTAGTGGTGATGACCACGTCATCGATGTAAACTTGAATAATGTGTCCTATTTGACTTCCGAGGCAGTTTTGCATCATCCGCTGGTAGGTTGTTCCTGCATTTTTTAAGCCGAAAGGCATGACTTGATAGCAGAACATGTCGTATGGTGTTGATCTGGTTATAACTAGAGTATGCATCCAGGAAGGAAAGCCTTGCACACCCCGCTGTTGAGTCTATTATTTGATCAATGTGAGGTAGGGGAAAGGGATCCTTCGGACAGTGCTTGTTGAGAGACGTGTAGTCGACACATACTCTTTGTATGTCTGTATTTTTCTTGGGGACGATAACTGGATTAGATACCCAAGTCGATGTTTTGATTTCTTGGATGAATCCTGCGTTTTCTAGCCTGTGTAGCTCGGACGCTATTGCTTTCCTTTTGGGTTCATCAAATCTTCTCAGTGGCTGCTTGACTGGCTTTGCTTTGGGATCCATGTTTAGTGCATGCTCGACGAGTTCCCTGGGAACCCCTGGCATGTCTGAAGGACACCAGGCGAAGATTTCCCAGCGCTCACAGAGGAACTCGACGAGCACGCTTTCCTATGCGGGATCCAAGTTTACTGCTATGGAGGTGGTCTTGTTCGGGTCTGTGGGGTGGACTTGGATTTTCTTCGAGTCTTGGTTTGCATCGAAAGCCTGATCTGGAAGGGATCGTCCAACATCGGGTTGCACATTATGGTCGGTTTTGCCTTTTAACCTTGCATATTCTGCTGTCATGCCGAAAGTTTGCGCCAACCTCTTGAATTCTTTGTCACAAGTGTTGGATACTTCAAAACTGCCTTGAACTATAATTGTTCCTTTAGGTCCTGGGATTTTGAGCATGAGGTATGCATAGTGAGGTACTTCCATGAACTTTGCAAATGTTGGGCGCCCCAGGATTGCATGATACTGTGAAGGCCAGTCCATGACTTCAAACTCTAGCTTTTCTCTTTGATAATTGTTGCTATTGCCGAAGCAGACGTCGAGTTCTATTTTGCTGAGAGGGTAGTTTGCGCCTCCTGGTACTATTCCATGGAAAGAACAATCTGTTGACTTTAGACTTTCAAGTGAGATGCACATTGCCTTCAGAGTTCTTGTGTATATTAAGTTTATGCCACTTCCTGCATCCATGAATACTCGCCCGATATCGTATCACCCTATTTGCGCCTTTAGCACCATCGGCGCGTGCCCCGGCCTGGGCACTTTCCTCGGGTGGTCTGCTCTGCTGAACCTGACTGGTTGATCGGACCATTGCAGGTACTCTGTAGTAGCTGCTGGTGATGATATTGCCAGGTTTACTTGTCTGGATATGCTCTTCCGCTCTTTCTTAGACTTTGGCACCGGTTGGATCATTGCAGATATATATACTTTTGACTCCAACTGCTTTGCGAGTCGCTGCATTTGGTATCCCTGACTCATACTTTTTCCTCCCTGTCGTGCTCCCTGGTTTGAGTCCATGTCATTTTGTAACCTTAGGAAGGTTCTGCAATCCTTCATCTAGTGGTTGGAAACTCTCTTCCCATCTAGGTACGCATAATGGATGCGACAAGGTCCATATAGCATGTCCTCTGCCGACGGGCCAGAGTACTTTGATTTTTCTGTTCCTCGATTATCTCTTGTCTGAAACTCCTTGTTTTCATAGCCTTCCTCGTTCCTTCTATCATATCCCGCGGCTATCTGATTTCGCCTTGTGTGGCTGTCTCCGTTGCGGTATCTTCGCCTTTGCCTGTTTGTTCTGTCGACTTCTGGTGAACGTCCCCTTTTGTTGTTATACGCGTCTTCTCCATCGACAAATCTATTGGCTACTTCCATTAATTCCGACACTGTCCTCGGCTTTGTTCTCCCTACTTCTTCCACGAGGTCCAAACGACGAAGGCCGGCCGAAAAGGCGTCTATTGCTCTTTTGTCGGAGACGTCTTCTGCAGAATTTTTGATGACACTCCAGCGTTGTATGTAAGAGCGTAGAGTTTCGTCTTTCCTCTGCACGCACGACTTAACTTCTTCCAGTGACGCTGGGCATTTGTATGTTGAGCGAAAATTTCTTGCGAATTGGTTCTCTAGTTCTCCCCAACTTCCGATGGAATCGTTGGGTAGAGTGTTCAACCAGGACCATGCTGCACCGGTGAGGTGTAACTGCAAACTTTGCATCGCCGTTACTCTTGTTCCTTCGAGTATTTGTACTGCTTGCAGATAATCTGATAACCATAGCGTGGGTTCTTGCGACCCATCATATTTTTGCTGATCGTGTGGTAACTTTAATCCTTTGGGTACTCGCGTTCTGCGAACCCTGCGGGCAAAGCATAGCGCGCCCATCTCCTTTTCATCGTCTTCATAGTTTTCCTCTTTCCACGCATGGCGCACTTTGTTTACTCTTGCTTGTGCTATTATATTCCTTGCGTCTTCCCTCTGTTTTTGACGCTTTTTGTCGCCTGACGACTCGCTTGTTTCGCTTTGCGAAGATTGGCACCTGAGTCCTTTCTTTTGCTTCTCCTTATTATATGTCGCCTTTTTCTCTGGAAGATGTTTCCTTAGCCCGTCTTCTACCAACCCGAGGCTTCGTATTGCGGCTTGATGCATGTGCTCTCGCGGATCTCCAGGCTTTGGTTGTGTAGTTAGTAGATAAGCCTGTGCTGCTACCAGTCCTGCTTCTGGTGTTTCTTGCACAAAGTCCTCTTCCTCATCTGATGGGTGTGCGCTTTCACTTTTCGTGTGGCTTTCCTCTCTTGTCCGTGTTGTTGTCCTTCTATTGTGTTTCGGGTCTCTGCGCCTTTCTATGCTGGACTCTGATGCATCGCTATATTCATCCCAATATCCTCCACTTGATGCGCTGTTGTTGTCTTGGCTTCTCATAAACATGTCTTTTTCCTTCCTCAACTTCCTTCTGCGCTGGTGCAGTGCATATTGATATCCCATCAAAACTTCTTTTCTTGAATCTGCGGGTACATCCGTCCCGTGGTTAATGGCTGACATGATCATTCTCCACTCTCCGGCGAAGACGTGAACTTTCTCCTTCTCCTTCTTGCCGTTGCTCCTTAGTTTGTCGACTTGCATGTCGACCTCTTCATTGTCTGTGTGATTATTCTCTTCTGCTGCTTCAGTAATAATGACGCATAATTGGTGTATGCTTCTGGAGACTCCGCTGCTTCCGGTGGCGAAATCCCTTGAATTGTCGTGTGGCTTATCCACTATTACTTCCACGTCGGGCTCTCCCCGAGTTTTGTTGAATTCCTCGAGTTTCTCTTGCAAATTTTCTGTTGCTGCGAGACTGATCGGCAAGTTTACCTCGCTAGAAGAGCCCACAGATGATCCGGACTTGGCGATTGTCTTGGTTTTGCTTGCCGATGGACCCAATTTCGCTGGATCTGAAAGACGAGTCGAACCCGAAGGTCCGACGTAGAAGCTCAGACTTCCGATCGTCAACTCCATCTCTTGACTTTTGTCGACTATTGAATTGCTATTGGCTAAAAGCAAAAAAGTCGTCGAATTCATGATTCCAACGCCTAGAGTCCCCACAGTTGGTGCCAATTGACGAGGGTTAACTCGACAAATGTCCGATATGAAGGACTTAGGATCGGGGGAGTAGGGCGTCGGATGAACTCAAAGGTAAATCAGTCAAACAAGATGTGTATCGAAAGTAAACGTAAGAGTAAACTTGGCTTGCTTTCAATCTGTCCCTTACCGTCCTCTCCTAGCCCCTATATATAGGTGGCCAGGTCTCAAGGAACGGGAGGGGTCCGATACAGATTACAGTATCGACATACGACATGAACTCGTATTTCTACTAGTATTACAATTGGGCCTAGCTTAACGGGCCTCAGAGGTACTTTAACTGATGGGCTCTATTATCTATACCCATGTCAGTGGTGCTACAGGTATATGTCCAAGGAACAATTCATTTTTCTCTCATGGTAAATATTTATGCAATTATGTAGCATAACTCAACTGTTTCAAATTAGAGCATGCAATGGCTAGAACTACCACTCACTTGACTAAAATAGGGTTAATTAAACCAAACAGTTGGATATCATGTTGGAGTTGGTTGGACTGATGAAAAGACGCCAAAGTTCACTATACTGAAATTGCAAACTTGGTATCACCAGGTGACAAGGGTATAGTTAATAGAGCCTGCTAGTTGAGTACCCCTGAGACCCATTAAGCTAGGCCCAATTGTAATGATAGTCGAGATACGAGTTCTTACCGTATGTCGATATTGTAATCTGTATCGGACCCTACCCGATCCTCGAGACCTGGACACCTATATATAGGGGCCATGAGGGGACGGTGTAGGCCAGATTGAAAGCAAGCCAGGTTCAACACTCAAGTTTACTTTTGATATACACCTATTTTGACTAACTTTACCTTCGAGTTCATCCGACGCCCTATCTCCCCGATCCTAAGTCCTTCATCTAGGACATTTGTCGAGATAACCCCTCGTCAATTGGCGCCGACCATGGGGATCTTGGGTGTTGGAATCATGAATTCGACGGCTTTTTCGCTTTTAGCCAACAACAGTGCAGGAATCAACAAATGTCAAGAGACGGAGTTGACGATCGGAAGTCTAAGCATCTTAATCAGGCCCTCGGGTTCGACCCGCCTCTAGGATTTGATGAAACTAAATCCGTCGGCAAGTGAACCCGAGACAGTAGCAATGGTGGAATCATAGGAAGGCTCTTCCAGCGAGGTAAACTCGCCGGTCAGCTTAGAAGAAGCACAAATCGCAGAAGGCGATGAAATTCGGGAAAAACTCGACTTGGAAGCAAAAGCGTTTAAAATGCACAATAGTACAAGGGACTTCGCCGCTGGAAGTAGTGGTGTCTCCAAAAGAGTACACTAGTTATGCGTCATTATCACTGAAGCAGAAGAAGAAAACAATAATGAGGGAAGCAAAGGGGTCGACAGGCAAGTCAACAAGATAAAGGAGAGCAATAAAAAGGAGAAGGAGAAAGTTCACGTCTCAGCTGGAGAGTGGAGGATCATCATGTCAGCTATCAATCATGGCACAGAAGTACCCGAAGGATCGAGAAGAGAAGTTCTAATGGGATATCAGTACGCATTACACCAGCACAGGAAGAAACTAAGAGAAGAAAGAGACATGTTTTTTCAAGATAATAACAGTGTGTCAAGGGAAGAGTATTGGGATGATTATAGTGAGGATTCAGAGTACAGCAGGGAAAGGCGTGGAGACCCAAAGCACAACAGAGGGACAATGGTGCAAAGTAGAGAGGAAAGGTACTCAAGAAGTATTACTCCACAGCTAGCGGAGGAGGAAGAAGACTTCGTGCAGGAAACACCGGAAGCAGCGCTGATAGCAGCACAGGCATACTTACTAACCACGCGGCCAGAACCCGGAGATCCGCGGGAAGACATGCACCAAGCCGCAATACGAAGCCTCGGGATAGTGGAAGACAAGATCAGGGGAAAAGGTCCAGAGACAAAGTCGACAAGCTACAGGGAAAGGCGAAAGGAGAAGTTCAAACACAAAATCACACGAAACGAGTCTAGCGAGTCATCAGAAGAAGAAAGGCGACAAAAAAGGAGGGAGGACGCAAGAAACATAATAGCGCAGGCTCGAGTAAATAAATCGTGCCACGCCTGGAGGGAAGAAAATTATGAAGACAACGAAAAAGAGATGGGTGCGTTGTGCTTTACCCGCAGGGTTCGCAAAACGCGGGTACCCAAAGGATTCAAGTTACCACATGACCAACAAAAATATGATGGATCGCAAGAACCTACCCTATGGTTATCGGATTACCTGCAGGTAGTACAGATACTAGGGGGAACGAAAGCAACAGCAATGCAAAGTTTGCAACTACACCTCACTGGTGCAGCACGGTCCTGGTTGAATACCCTACCCAATGAATCCATCGGAAGCTGGGGAGAACTCGAAAGCCAATTCATAAGAAATTTCCGCTCGACATATAAGCGCACAGCATCACTGGAGGAAGTTAAAGCGTGTGTGCAAAGGAAAGGTGAAACTCTACGTTCTTATATACAACGATGGAGTGTAATCAAAAACTCAGCAGAGGATGTCTCCGACGAAAGAGCAATAGATGCTTTTTCGGCCGGCCTTCGTCGCTCAGACCTTGTGGAAGAGATAGGAAGAACAAGGCCAACAACAGTAGCCGAGTTAATGGAAGAAGCTAACATATTCACTGACGGAGAGGATGCATATAATAACAAAAGAGGACATTCACCAAAAGTCGATAGAACAAGTAGACAGAGGAGAAGACACCGCAGCAGGGATAACCAAGGAAGGCGAAATCAGGTAGCCGCGGGGTACGAAGCAAAGGAAGAGGAAGGTTATGAAAGTAGGAAGTTTCAAACAAGAGGAGCAGGAAAACCAAGATACTCCGGCCCCTCGGCCGAAGACATGCTATATGGACCTTGTCGAATCCACTACGCGTATCTTGATGGAAAGAGAGTCTCAAACCACCAGATGAAGGATTGTAGAACTTTCCTGAGGCTACAAAGCGCCATGGGTTCAAGCCAAGGGGGATGGCAAGGAGAAAAATACACAAATCAAGAATATCAAGTACAAAGGCTAGCGAGGCACCTAGAGTCGAAAGTTTACATATCGGCAATGATTCAACCGGTGCCTAAGTCAAAGAAAGAGCGAAAGAGCATATCCAGGCAAGTAAACCTAGCAATATCATCGCCACCAGCCACCACAGAGTACTTGTGGTGGTCAGATCAACCAGTTAAGTTCAGCAGAGCAGATCACCCAAGGAAAGTTCCCAGGCCGGGCCACTCGCCAATGGTGTTAAAGGCGCAAATAGGAGGGTACGACATCGGGAGAGTATTTATGGATGCAGGAAGTGGCATAAACCTAATATACGCTAGAACCCAGAAGGCAATGTGTATCTCACTGTCAAGCCTGAAGCCAACAGATTGTTCTTTCCATGGAATAGTACCAGGAGCCGCAAATTACTCTCTGGGGAAAATAGAACTCGACGTCTGCTTCGGCAGTAGCAGCAACTATCGCAGGGAGAAGTTGGAATTTAAAGTTATGGACTGGCCATCACAGTACCATGCAATTCTAGGGCGCCCAGCATTTGCAAAGTTCATGGCAGTACCTCACTACGTGTATCTAACGCTAAAAATTCCAGGACTCAAAGGAACAATTACAGTGCAAGGGAGCTTCGAAGTAGCCAACACTTGCGACAGAGAATTCAATAGAATGGCGCAAACTTTTGGCATGACATCAGAATATGAGAGGTTGAAAGGAGAAACTGAGCATAATGTGCTACCCGACGTTGGATGATCCCTGCCAGATCAGGCTTTCGACACAACTCAGGACTTGAAGAAAATCCAGGTCCACCCTACGGACCCAAACAAGACAACATCGATCGCGGTAAACCTGGATCCCGCATAGGAAAGCGCGCTCATCGAGTTCCTCCATGAGCGCTGGGAAATCTTCGCCTGGTGTCCTTCAGACATGCCAGGGGTTCCCAGGGAACTCGTCGAGCACGCATTAAATGTAGATCCTAAAGCAAAGCCAGTCAAGCAACCATTGCGACGATTTGATGAACCCAAAAGGAAGGCGATAGCATCAGAATTGCACAGGCTGGAAAACGCCGGATTTATCAGGAAAATAAAAACTTCGAGTTGGGTATCCAATCCAGTTATCGTACCCAAGAAAAACACAGACGTACAAAGAGTATGTGTCGATTACACATCTCTCAATAAGCACTGTCCAAATGATCCCTTCCCTCTACGCCGCATCGATCAGATAATTGATTCAACAGCGGGATGTGCAAGGCTTTCCTTTTTGGACGCATATTCTGGTTACAACCAGATCAAGTTGAAAAAAGAAGACGAAGAAAAGACAGCTTTCATCACACCATATGGGGTGATTTGCTATCAAGTAATGCCTTTCAGCCTAAAAAATGCAGGAGCAACTTATCAACGGATGATGCAAAACTGCCTCGGGAGCCAAATAAGACGCAACATCCAAGTCTACATTGACGATGTAGTCATTACCACAAGAGAGGAGGAATCCCTAATCAGCGACTTGGCAGAAACCTTCGACAACCTGAGCAGGTACAAGCATAAGCTTAACCCGACAAAGTGTTCCTTCGGTGTATCGGCAGGACAACTTTTAGGGTTCCTGGTGTCAGCACGAGGAATAGAGGCGAACCCAGAGAAGATCCAAGCAATTCTAAAAATGGGGAAACCCATGAAACTACATGATGTACAGAAACTCGCAGGACGCGTTGCGGCACTAAGTCGTTTCGTTGCTCGATTGGGAGAGAAGGCACTCCCTCTCTATGCACTTATGAAGAAGTCAGATGATAAATTTGAATGGACAGAAGAAGCAGACGCAGCTTTTGCGCAGCTGAAAAAAGTGCTCTCCACGCCACCAGTGCTGGTCGCACCAAAAGAAAAAGAGCCACTACTACTCTACATCGCCGCGACCCATCAGGTGGTGAGTACAGTATTAGTAGTCGAAAGAAGCGAAGAAGGAAAAGCCCACGGCATCCAGAGGCCGGTATATTTCATCAGTGAAGTACTCTCTCCGACAAAACAAAGGTACCCGCAATATCAAAAGCTTGCATATAGCGTCTTTACAACAGCACGAAAATTGCGACAGTACTTTGCGGTACACCCAATCATAGTGGTCAATGAAGCACCACTATCGAACATATTGAATAATCCTTCAGCAACAGGACGTGTCTCTTTGTGGGGAATCGAATTATCTCCCATGGACATCATGTATGAAAAAAGAAAGGCTATCAAGTCGCAAATCTTGCCAGATTTCACAGCAGAGTGGTTGGAGTTGCAGAGCACGGGACCGCCAGATTTATCAAGTGTCTGGACAATGTACTTCGACGGTTCTAAGAGAGTCCAAGGCGCAGGCGGAAGAGTAGTCTTGATATCGCCACACGGCGATAAATTGTAGTACGTTTTAAGGATGAGTTTTCCGCATGCCTCTAATAATGAAGCAGAATACGAGGCTTTGCTGCATGGAATGAAGATGGCTGATGGCTGGCGTGTAGTTGATGATGATTATGGCCAGGCAGTTGGGAAAATCCAAGCGAAAAGTATGATGAGCACAGCGGCAAGTCTTCTCCCTCAGTAAGAAACCAAGGTATGTCGATCAGGAGAAGAGCAGACAAACAACTGAAGGTGATGCTTGATAGCCTAGTGACGCTCCAACAAGGGCGCCGTTTCATGATAAAACGAGTTAGCACGTCTTCAGCTAGTAGCAACGTGGAACCTGCACACAACACAACCAAATACTTTGTTCCCAACTTGCGATGAGGTTGTCAATCTCACCGGTTTGCTTGAAACAAAGGGTATGAGCGTATCGAGTTGAAAACAGTAGTAATATGCGAGTAAATTAAATAGTGCGAGTAAAGTAAACAGGTGATAGCAATATGATGGAAATAGGATCGGGGTCCACAGTTCACTAGTGGTGTCTTTCCATAAGATAAATAACACATGCTGGGTAAACAAATTACAGTTGGGCAATTGATAGAATAAAGATAACCGTGATATGTCAAGAAGATCACTATGGGATTTAATCTGGGCATTAACACAAAATACATAGACCGCCATCCAACTGCATCTATGACTAATAATCCACTCACGGGGATATCATCCGAACACCCCATGAGTATTAATTTGTGAACAATAGATAATTGCATTAAAGTGTGTAATGTAAACAAAGCATATGCCCTCGAGCATATGAATGTTGTTTTCTCCCTAGTAGCAACAGCACATCTACAACCTTAGAGGTTTCTGTCACTCCCCCAGATTAAATAGAGGCATGAACCCACTATCGAGCATAAATACCCCCTCTTGGAGTCACTAGCAACTACTCGGCCAAGATAGCTACTAACAACGGAGAGCATGCAAGATCATAAACAACATAGAGATAACATAAGATATATTTCAGTATAGCAACTCAATCATAACACCAATATTCATCGGATCCCAACAAACCAAACATGTAGAATTACATAACGGTGATCTCAATCATGTAGGATAGCTCATGAGATCTAAACATGAAGCACATGATGGAGAAGACAACCATCTAGCTACTGCTATGGACCCATAGTCCAAGGTAGACTACTCACTCATCGCTCCGGAGGCAAGCATGGCGATGAAGAAGACCTCCGGTGGCGATTCCCCTCTCCGGCGGGGTGCCGGGAAGAGCTTCTGGACCCTCCCGATCTTCGGGTCGACGGCGGCGGTGGATCGCGATGTGTTCTGGAAAATTGATCGGGTACTTAGGTTTTTTCCGTTGGGAGTCTTTATAGGCGAAGGGGCATCATCAGAGGTGGACCGAGGTGCCCTCACACATAGGGGGCGCGGCAAGGGGCTGGGCCGCGCCGCCCTAGTGTGTGGGGCCCTCGTGGCCCCCCTCCGACTCCTATTCGGATCTCTGGAAGCTTCCGGGGAAAATAAGACATCAGGAACTTGTTTCGTCCAATTCCGAGAATATTTCCTGTGTAGCTTTTCTGAAACACAAAAACAGCAGAAAACAGGGAACTGGCACTGTGGCGACTTGTTAATAGGTTAGTTCCGGAAAATGCATAAAAGTGCCACGAAGTGTAACGAAACATTAGGCAAATGGTGTAAAAACAAGCATGGAGCATCAAAAATTATAGATACGTTGGAGACGTATCAGCATCCCCAAGCTTAACTCCTGCTCGTCCTCGAGTAGGTAAGTGATAACAAAAGAAATAATTTTTGAGGTGACATGCACCTACACAATCTTGATCATGTATGTAAGCATTTGTGAGCTGGGATCATAAGAACTTAAAACATGTGCATGAAAGATATAATCTTGACAATAAAAACTTAGCAACCATGTTATAACATGAAAATGAACACAAACAAAGGATCATGAAAATGAAACGATGAAAGTCAAACATGTGTTCAAATCATAAGGAAAAACATACAAATGGTTTTCAGCTTGTCCTTAATAGAGAGCAAATCATAAATGCATAGGACACCTTCAAGTTTAAGATGGCGACTAGATACAAATAATTTGAGAACAAGTGAAACCAACAATATGAATCAATAAATGAAAACTTTGGGACAATGCACATTATACTAAGAATGAAACTATGCTCTCTTAATGGTGCATAAAGATAGAAGGTGGTGACTCAACATAAAAGTAAAAGAAAGTCCCTTTGCGGAGGGAAGCAGTGATTGCAAGTTTTATAACCTTCAAAAATTATGGTACTTACCGGCTTTGAGCTCTCATTGCCCCCATCATAAGCATCTTGAATGGTTAAAGTTAATGCGAGAACAATTATGATGCATATGCTTGACAAATCATCAGTCGAAAACCTTGTGCCCCGTGAATACGAGTACCCAAACCTCATGCTACTTTACTTAGAGTCCCAAGCAAGGATTTTGTCATTGTAAGTATATATGTATCATCGAAAACCGCCAACGGGGTACCTCCGTGCCCGATGACATGGAACAAGCCCACATCAAAATGACAGGACAAGCAGACAATGAACACCTCGACATCTCTTTTATTTGCCATTTGTTTAGCTTTTTATTTTGAGATGCGTCGTCGAATGTCCACTATGGGTATGCTGCAAATTTCCACCATGAATTATGCATGGCTTAGATTGGCGGCCCAGGCGTTTCCCTAACACATATACAAACTCCATGATCCCCGCAAGATTCCCAATTCATTTCACACCGCGGGCATCCATAAACAAAAGATCACGATATCAACTCAAATAAGAAGTGCAATGTTGAAAGCTTGCCCCATGACAGCATGGTTGGGCTAGTCTCCAACTTACAACTTGCAAGCATAACAACTCAACATAAGAGACCACAATGTCAAATTTTTAAGAACAAGAAAAAGTAAAGTGTGCCTTTCGGTTCGTGAGAGCTTTACTGACCAATTTTCGCATAACACTGGTAAGAGTTTAATTTGAAGAGAAAATAAAAGCAAGTCAAATTTACTTGGAATAGCAAATTGCTAGTAGGTATGTATGGTGGACACTTTGGAAAACTTTGGTTTTTAGGAGTTGGATGCACGAGTAGAGCTCATACTCAGTACAAGGCGAGGGCTAGCAAAAGACTGGGAGCGGCCAACTAAGAGAGCAATAATGGCCATAATCATGCAAAGCGACAAAGCGACATTAAAAGAAGCATAAGATGGCATCAAAATTCAAAAACTAAATGATCATAAAGGCTATTTGCGACTTTGTAAGAGTCTAACATGTGTGGGTATGAGCCAAGTCAACCCAAATAAAGCATCAAGGAGAAAACCAAAATAATGCTTCCAAACGATTAAAACAACGCATGATTTTTTCAAAGGCTCATTAAGCAATCTCAGTTATTTGAGACAAGTCATGCTACAGCAAAACCACTAAGAATACTATCAAAAAGACATCAAGCATGACATGAAAAAGCCTAAGCCGCAGTCTACACAAGCTCCTTCTTGTACCACTTTTTTGCATAAAGCTTTTTCTCTTTTCCAACACCATTTGAAAAAATTTATAAACACCTCTTTTGATGAAAACCAATAAAGATCAGAGGCAAAAATACACCTTGATGAAAAGATATAAGAAGATCTGAACACAAATCAAGGCGAAAATGAAAACCAAAAGTAGTAGCAGAAAAAGAAGAATACTCAGTTTTTGATAAGAATGAAAACTAGAGCGTTCTTGGCAAATGAAAAGCAAGGCAACTTCTCCAAAAGAAATTTGTTGGGGTCCAACCATTTATTGCAGCAAACAAAACAAAACTAATAATGAAAACTAAAACAACTGACGCTCCAAGAAAACACATAGTGCATGAAGCAATAAAAATATAGTGTCTTAAAAGGTGACCAGATTTTTGCCGATGAAGAAGGGGTGCCTCAGGGGCATCCCCAAGCTTTGACGCTTGTACTTCTTGGATATTTCTTGGGGTGATGCATGGGCATCCCCAAGCTTGAGCTTTTGTCCATTCTTCAACTCATCTCATCATTCTCCAATCCCTACACTTGAAAACTTCCTTCATACAAAACTAAACACAAATCTATTAGCAATATTAGTGTAAGCATAACATATAATCAACCTCTTTGCTTCAGGTTTCAACCAAAAATCACCACATATAAATTATATACTACTGTAGCAACTTCCCCAAAAGTTCCGTGATCAAAAGAACTTGAAAAGAAAGCGATAAAGCGGCAAACACGAATAGTGGCAGAAATCTGTCAAAACAGAACAGCTGATAAAGGTCGAATTTTTGAGGGGTTTTCTGTTGCTCAAATCAAAAAGTGTTCAACTAACGAAAGTTTGGATATAACCTGGGGCATATGCACAAGAAATTTCAGGTCCAAAAGGTATACAGAGAATTTTCACGAATTTTTACGGTGCAGCACCGAAAACAGTTTCAGGACAGCAACATCCCCAAATCTTTACCTCACTCGAATTAGAGGCTTCCCTTGGCACAACAATAAAATAAAAATGATAAGGAGAGGTCATTACAGTAGTAATGACTTCCAAGACTCAAATAAAAGAAAAAGTACTGAAAAGAAAACATTGGGTTATCTCTCAAGAGTGCTTTTCTTTAACGCCTTTGAGCTAGGCGCAGAAAATTTGCGAATCAAGTAACATCAAGAGATGAAGCATCAAGCTCATAATTTGCTCTAAGAATAGAGTCAAAAAGTAATTTCTTTCTTTTCTTAGGGAAGTGTTCCATACCTTTCTTTAGTGGGAATTGATATTTGATGGTGCCTTCTCTCATATCAATAATGGCACCTACAGTTCGAAGAAAGGGTCTTCCCAAAATAATAGGACATGAAGCATGGCATTCAACATCCATAACGAGAAAATCAACGGGAACAAGGTTATTGTTAACCATAATAAGAACATCATTAATCCTTCCCAAAGGTTTCTTCTTAGCAACATCGGCAATAGGAACATCATAATAGCATTTTTCAAGCGGTGGTAAATCAAGCATATCATAAATTTTTCTAGGCATGATAGAAATACTAGCACCTAGATCACATAAAGCATGGCAATCAAAACCATTAACATGCATATCAATGATGGGTTCCCAACCATCTTCTAACTTCTTAGGAACAGAAGCTTTTTGCTGCAAGTTTTTATCCCTAATCTTCATGAGAGCGTTGGTGATATGCTTAGTAAAAGCAATATTTAAAGAACTAGCATTGGGAGTCAAAGCAAGCTTTTGCAAGAACAAAATAACTTCAGATATATTGCAGCCATCAACATCAAAATCATTAAAAGAAGTAGAGCTATCATCTCCTACACTCCGAAAAATTTCAGCACTCTTTTGAGAAAAAGTTTTGGCAGTTTTAGGCTTTTTAACACAAGGAGTGGGAGTTTTCTCTACACCAATCAAAGTAAGAGGATTGCTAGCATTAGGAACAACATCATTAGAGGTATTAATAGTACAAACTTTCATATTCCTAGCAATCTCATCCTCTCTTTCCCATCTAGCATGCAATTCTACTAACAATCTAATATTTTCATCAATTCCAACTTGAATAGCATTAGCAGTAGCAAAAACATTGATCTCTTTCTCATCATTAGGCAACACTTTTAATTTCAGAAGTTCAACATCATGAGCAAGGCTATCAACTTTAGAAGCAAGAATATCAATTTTGCCTAACTTTTCCTCAACAGGCTTGTTAAAAGCAGATTTTTTACCATGAAGTCTTTGAGCATGACTTCAAGTTCGAAGGGCGTGGCCCTAGTGTTGTTGGAGGAATTACCATAAGAGTTACCATAACCATTAACATTAGTAGAAGGATACGGCCTATAATTGTTACTAGCAAAATTGTTCCTATATGCATTGTTGTTAAAATTATTGTTTCTAATGAAGTTCACATCAACATGCTCTTCTTGAGCAACCAAAGAGGCTAAAGGAACATTATTAGGATCAACATGAGTCCTATCATTAGCAAGCATAGCCATAATGGTATCAATCTTATCACTCAAGGAAGAGGTTTCCTCAACAGAATTTACCTTCTTACCTTGTGGAGCTCTCTCGGTGTGTCATTCGGAATAATTTACCATCATGTTGTCAAGTAGCTTTGTTGCGGAGCCCAAGGTAAGGGACATAAAAGTGCCTCCAGCAGCTGAATCAAGTAGGTTACTCGAAGAAAAATTCAGTCCTGCATAAAAAGTTTGGACAATCATCCAAGTAGTCAGTCCATGAGTGGGGCAATTCTTTATCATAGATTTCATTCTTTCCCAAGCTTGAGCAACATGTTCATTATCAATCTGACTAAATTTCATAATATTGCTACGCAAAGATATAATTTTAGCAGGAGGATAATATCTACCAATAAAAGCATCCTTACACTTAGCCCATGAATCAATATTATTCTTAGTCAAAGACAGCAACCAATACTTAGCTTTTCCTCTCAAAGAAAAAGGAAACAATTTGAGCTTAATAATATCACTTTCTACATCCTTATATTTCTGCATCTCACATAGCTCAACAAAATTGTTGAGATGAGCTGCAGTATCTTCAGTACAAGCACCAGAAAATTGCTCTTTCATAACAAGGTTCAATAAAGCAGGCTTAATCTCATAAAAGTTTGCAGCAGGAGCAGGTGGCTTAATAGGAGTGCAGATAAAATCACTATTGTTCGTGCTAGTAAAGTCACACAACTTGGTGTTTTCAGGAGTAGCCATTTCAGCAAAACTAAAAGTAGACAAGTAAAAACAACTATCAAGGATTCTAATTTTTTTGGGTTTTTGATATAAAACGATGCAAGTAAAAATAAAGTAAAGCAAAACTATAAAACAAAGTAAAGGATGTGCGTGCAAAAAACTCCCCTTGCAGAGGTCTTCCACTTCTTCCCGGCAATGGCGCCAGAAAAGGGCTTGATGGCTGGCGTGTAGTTGATGATGATTATGGCCAGGCAGTTGGGAAACTCCAAGCGGAAAGTATGATGAGCACAGCGGCAAGTCTTTTCCCTCAGTAAGAAACCAAGGTATGTCAATCAGGAGAAGAGCAGACAAACAACTGAAGGTGATGCTTGATAGCCTAGTGACGCTCCAACAAGGGTGCCGTTTCACGATAAAACGAGTTAGCGCGTCTTCAGCTAGTAGCAACGTGGAACCTGCACACAACACAACCAAATACTTTGTTCCCAACTTGCGATGAGGTTGTCAATCTCACCGGTTTGCTTGAAACAAAGGGTATGAGTGTATCGAGTGGAAAACAATAGTAATATGCGAGTAAAGTAAACAGTGCGAGTAAAGTAAACAGGTGATAGCAATATGATGGAAATAGGACCGTGGTCCATAGTTCACTAGTGGTGTCTCTCCATAAGATAAATAACACATGCTGGGTAAACCAATTACAGTTGGGCAATTGATAGAATAAAGATAACCGTGATATGTCAAGAAGATCACTATGCGATTTACTCTGGGCATTACAACAAAATACATAGACCGCCATCCAACTGCATCTATGACTAATAATCCACTCACGGGGATATCATCCGAACACCCCATGAGTATTAAGTTGCGAACAACAGATAATTGCATTAAGCAAAGTGTGTAATGTAAACAAAGCATATGCCCTCGAGCATATGAATGTTGTTTTTTCCCTAGTAGCAACAGCACATCTACAACCTTAGAGGTTTCTGTCACTCCCCCAGATTAAATAGAGGCATGAACCCACTATCGAGCATAAATACCCCCTCTTGGAGTCACTAGCAACTACTCGGCCAAGATAGCTACTAACAACGGAGAGCATGTAAGATCATAAACAACATAGAGATAACATAAGATATATTTCAGTATAGCAACTCAATCATAACACCAATATTCATCGTATCCCAACAAAACAAACATGTAGAATTACATAACGGTGATCTCAATCATGTAGGGCAGCTCATGAGATCTAAACATGAAGCACATGGTGGAGAAGACAACCATCTAGCTACTGCTATGGACCCATAGTCCAAGGTAGACTACTCACTCATTGCTCCGGAGGCAAGCATGGTGATGAAGAAGACCTCCGGTGGCGATTCCCCTCTCTGGCGGGGTGCCGGGAAGAGCTTCTAGACCCTCCCGATCTTCGGGTCGACGGCGGCGGTGGATCGCGATGTGTTCTAGAAAATTGATCGGGTACTTAGGTTTTTTCCGTCGGGGGGTCTTTATAGGTGAAGGGGCATCGTCAGAGGTGGACCGAGGTGCCCTCACACATAGGGGGCACGGCCAGGGGTTGGGCCGCACCGCCCTGGTGTGTGGGGCCCTCGTGGCCCCCCTCCGACTCCTCTTCGGATCTCTGGAAGCTTCTGGGAAAAATAAGACTTTAGGAACTTGTTTCATCCAATTCCGAGAATATTTACTGTGTAGCTTTTCTGAAACACAAAAACAGCAGAAAACAGGGAACTGGCACTGTGGCGACTTGTTAATAGGTTAGTTCCAGAAAATGCATAAAAGTGCCACGAAGTGTAGCGAAACATTAGGTAAATGGTGTAAAAACAAGCATGGAGCATCAAAAATTATAGATACATTGGAGACGTATCAATGGCCAAGGCGTGTGGAGCAACTCGTCTAAAAATATTCGGAGATTCAAACCTTGTCGTCCAACAAGTCATGAACAGATGCGACACAATCAATGATAACATGATGGCTTACAAGAACTTATATCACTATCTCGAAGGAACATTCGATGGATGCGAAGTCTCGCACATCAGCAGAAACAGCAACGAAGAAGCCGACAATTTAGCAAATATCGGGTCGCAGTGCCTGCCCGTGCCATTGGGAGTCTTCTGGGAAGAAATAGTGGAAAGATCGATAAAAAGCGTCAAAAGTTCGACTACTGCAGTAGGCTCGGGAGCTGGTGCGAAAAGTGACGAGAGTGCGCCAGAACCCGAAGAAGTCATGATGATAGAAGAAACATGGATGCAGCCATATCTCGCATACATGATAAATAAGCAGTTACCAGAAGATGCAGTGGAAGCCAAGAGAATAACTCGACGATCGAAAGCATTTGTCGTGTTGCAGGGGAAATTATACAAAAAGAGCATGACTGGCGTTCTGCAGCGTTGCGTAACGCCCCAAGGACAAGTAATATTAAAAGATATACACACTGGAGTATGTGGCCATCATGTTAGTAGCAGGGCAATCGTGGCAAAAGCGTTCCGAGCAGGATTCTATTGGCTAACAGCCATCGAAGACGTGAAGGATATAGTTCGAAAATGTGAAGCCTGTCAAAGATTCGCATCTCGACCACACGCGCCAGCAGCAGAGTTACAGCCAATACCATTGTCCTGGCCCTTTGCACAATGGGGCCTCGATATGGTAGGGAAGTTACATAAATCCTGGCCAGGAGGGCATGTCTACATGCTAGTGGCAGTCGACAAATTTACCAAGTGGGTGGAAGCGGCCCCGGTAACAACTCAAGACTCGACAGCAGCAATCAATTTCATTAAGTCAATAGTGTTTCGCTTCGGTGTACCGTACAGCATCATCACAGACAACGGGACAAACTTCACTTCAAAGGAATTCAAGAGTTACTGCGAAGGTTTGGGAATCAAGCTCAAGTTCGCATCCGTAGCACACCCGAAGACGAACGGGCAAGTCGAAAAAGCCAATGGCCTAATTTGCAATGGGATAAAAAAGAGGCTTTTAGCACCTCTCGAGAAAGCCAAGAGCGCTTGGGTAGATGAACTGTCATCCGTTCTTTGGAGTTTAAGAACCACGCCTAACGTAGCTACTCAAGAAATTACTTTCTTCCTGGTCCACGACGCAGAAGCCGTGCTTCCAGTCGAAGTTACACACGAAGCTCCAAGAGTGACGGCATACGACGAAGTAACCTCAACAGAAGCGTTACAAGACGACGTCGATACACTGGATGAAGCAAGAGATAAAGCATTGGAAAGAGCCACGCAGTATCAACAGAGCCTGCGGAACTACCATAGTAGTCGAGTTTGTCCGTGATCCTTTGCGGTGGGAGATTTAGTCTTACGACTCAGGCAGGACAGCCACGGGAAGTTAGAGTCCCCTTGGGTGGGACCTTACATCGTCACAGAAGTAATACTAGGAGGAGCTTATCGACTACAAGACAAGAAGATAGGAAAAGACGAGAGCAACCCATGGAATGCGGAGCAGCTACGACGTTTTTATGCATAGAAGAAATCTAGTGACATCAGTAACTTCGAGTTAACCCTCTGAACCCAGAACATGAGGCCATAGGTCGGGTTCCTTGGGTTGAACGCGAAAAATTGTACAAATATTTTACTTCTCCACTCGGGGGCTTCAACCCTCGGGTCGTACGAAAGAAAGTTCATCACAATATGGAGATCTTTTATACTACTAGGTTGTGCAACAACCCGTATTCTTCAAGCAATATAATTGGTTCAAAAGAACCCGATAATATATAAAGCATACCTCGGAACAATGAGTTGTTCCCATGGCCCGTTAAAACCATCAAAACCAAGTACTATTATTTATTACAATATAGCACGGCAACGAGGCAACTCGAAAAGGAGATTACATAAAGAAGATTCTAGTGGAAGTGTACTTCAGCCTCGTACTCTTTCGGGCATTGAGTACCGTCATATATCTTCACGTCAAACTTGGATGTGCCAACGTGAAAGTCGAAGGTCATGAAGGAACCTCGCTGGATGTCGTGATCATCCACAAACTATGACCAGCCGCCCTTGAAGTATTGTTCGCCAGCACCGTCATACCAGACTTCCACCTTGTAGGGAGTGCCTCCCCCAGAATGTTCGCGCAGGATTGCTTCACGCAATTCACGCCCATCCATGAATTGGGTGAACTTTAGCGGCAGCCGTTGAATTTCACGGCACTGCGCGCCGGCGATGCAGAAAAAGGAGTATATCCTTGGCTGAGGGGAAGGAGTGTTACCAGGAGGTGCGCTTGGACCTGGGATAGCACAAGGCACCTTTGGTTTATTCTTACTCCCGGCCGGACGGCCGGGACACCGCTTCATCGGAGCAGACGATGAAGGTCCTACAGCAGCGGGTGCTATCTTATTCTTGCTGCCACGAGGGCGGCCGCGACCCCGCGGCGCCGTCGGGGAGCCGAGGCTCAGGCGAGAGCCATCTGCATCAGCCATGGAGACAAGCTAGAGGAAAAGAAACCCTAGATGAAGAAGAAGAAGATGATGCGGCGGAGGAGGAAATCTGTTTAGGGTTTTTACCCTCGCCAAAGGGTGCTTTATTTATAAGCACGCACAGAGTTACGGGCCTCCGCGAAAACAAGGCCCATAAAATAGTTACAAAGGAGTTAAATTATGCACATAGCAGATGATAATAACAAAGTAAAAAAGAATGTATCATAGAAAGTACGAGAAACCTCGCCTTGGGCTCGGGGGCTTACAACAGGAAGAAGAAGAAGGAATAGAAGAAGTCTATTTGAGCCTATGATTGACTACAAGTATCCAACCATAGCCTCGGGGGCTACTCCCATCGGAAGCGCTGAGCGCGCACCCGATAGAAAATAAAAGAAGCAGCAATAAAGATGAAGAAAGCTACGATCGATACGGTACGAGCCGCTCAACATTTCGACAACCATGAAACTTTGACTACATAGTCGACAAAATATAGAGCGACTATTCCCATCGGGAGTTACTTGGGAGAAGTTAATATAATTTAAAATTCTTTGATATTCCATCAGTCAAATGAGACTGCGACATGCGATTCTCGAGTTACGTTATCGCAACGAAACTCGAATGCCGTGATTTATCACGAAGGTAAGACCCCGGGATCCATCTTGTGTGGCCTGGTATACGCACATGGATGCGCTCTGTTGGTATATATCCGTGTCTACGACGCAAAGAAAATCCTGGTGGACGCACTGGGTACCCTGAGAATCACTGGGATTCATTCTTTGTAAGTCCTAAATGCGGCAAAAGAGTGGGTTTGACCGGTATCCCGAATTCAAGTCCAAGGGGATTGAATTTGAAGTAGGTGGCAAGTATCTATTCCGGCAGTTAACTGACCTCTTGATCTGTCAGAGTTGTCAGGCTTGTTCATCAAAACCCCTTGCGAAATATTATCATGAAAATAAGTCAAAAAGACCAAGTCGAAGATTTGAAGATATGAAGAAGTCAAAGAATTGATCAAGTCAAAGATTTAAAGATTAGAGATTCAACCCGAATCTGCAATTCTGGTAGAATCTCAGGGGCTACTGACAAGGGTATTGTTAATAGAGCCCGCTAGTTGAGTACCCCTGAGGCCCATTAAGCTAGGCCCAATTGTAATGATAGTCGAGATACGAGTTCTTACCGTATGTCGATATTGTAATCTGTATCGGACCCTACCCGATCCTTGAGACCTGGCCACCTATATATAGGGGCCAGGAGGGGACGGTGTAGGCCAGATTGAAAGCAAGCCAGGTTCAACACTCAAGTTTACTTTCGATATACACCTATTTCGACTAACTTTACCTTCGAGTTCATCCGACGCCCTATCTCCCCGATCCTAAGTCCTTCATCTAGGACATTTGTCGAGATAACCCCTCGTCACCAGGTATGAGCATAAGCATCAGATTTGCACAATTAAAAGAAAATGTTGTCTGTCTAGTTATTAATAAACTGTGCATATGTAGAAACATTCGTGTGAATGATCTGCATGAGAAATTGCTTGGCACATACTTTTAGCTACAAGTAAATTGCTTGGCACATGAAACTCGATATAATAGCGGAGCCAAGGATTTAAGTAAACTATGACTAGATACACAACTTGCTGGTATCCGAAGGGAAGGAATTTGATACAAAAAGACACAGTAGAATCATGCACCACTGTGTGTTTGAAGGTGTATATCGCTTTTTTATCCATCTTAACTATTTTCCTGGAATACTATGTATTAACTAAACTGGAATGATATAAGAAAACTCTTGGCCCATCTTTAGGCCAAAAAAATGGTATATGAGTACCATAAAATGTAGATGGTTAAGGGGCCGATGCATTGCTTGGTATCAGCTGCCTGCAGATTTTTTTTTCGTTTATGTTTTGTGTGACTTTCTAAATTATTAGCACTAAAAGTAAAAAAGAAAATCTGATGTTCATTACTTGCATTTGCTATTTGCTATTTGCTACATACAAGATCTTGAGTTTTCTCATTTGTTAAAAGCAGTGTTCCTTTGATTAGTTTAAGTTCTCTTGGTTTGTGATATTGGGGTGCTTATGTTTCTTTTCCAATATATGACAGAAGCTCTGGAATCATGGCGTGTTGAGACACTAAAAGATACCAAAAGTGCATCTATTCAGAATTCATCAAATTTAGGCCTCTCCAATGAGGAAGCACGTATGTGAACTCTACTGCAAAAAACTACTCACTTCTACATGTGCGATTTCTTTTCTAATGATTTGGCACCTCTTGGGTATGTCAAAAAAATTGCTCTTGAAACGTGAAACAAAATTCAGATACATGGTGTATGCAATGTGACCCTTTTGCAGTTTTCGTAAATCTGTGTCTATGCTGAAGAATACTATATCAATTATTAAATGCTGAATAATCACTAAAGTGCAATTATTTTAGCTGAGCAAGATAATGTATGCAGCTAGCTGTAGCCTGCAACGCACTCTACAGATTAGATGGAGAAATTGATCGTCTTTCAGCTAGCAATCAAATGAGAAGGCATCACAGAGCACACACGCAGAGGGAAGACACATGAAGAACAGGACGCAGGGCATCTCACCTACAGAAACGAGCGTCACCGATCCGAATCCGTGAAGAGGAGGAGACCTCGCGTAGCACCAGGTCGTGGAGGTGGCCGGCAGCAGGCGCTCGGAGAGGTGGTCAGGCGGCGGGCTTGGCTCCTCCTGCAGGTGGTCAGCGTGGGCTTGGCTCCTCCTGCTGGTCAGCAAGGTCGTCAGAGGGGGATGGGGAAGGGGGGGCAGAGGGAGGTAGGAGAGGGGGAGGGCAGATGGCAGAGGGGATGGGGGCTCACCTCGATGGCGGGGATCCTCCTGTGGTGGTCCAGCGATGCAGATCGAGGCAGGTGGCGGCGGCCGGAGCGAGATGCCGATCGAGGCAGGCCGGAGCGAGCAGCAGAGTGAGAGCGCCAGTTAGGGTTAGAGAAAGACGAATGGGGAAGAAGCATAGGCTGTGGCCGATCGAGATATTTGGCTAAGTGTCACATATGCGTGGCGCATTATGCTCAATATGCGCCACGCATATTTGACACTTAGTCAAATACCGCGAGGCTCAAGCTTTGACAACAACACGTCTCTGCCTTAGTGGTAGCACACGCTCTCTGTGCCCTTTGCATTAGTGGCATCCAGGGTTCGAATCCTGTATGCCTCACACCTTTTTTTCCAAAAAAATTCACACTTTCTAACAAATACTAATTACTTCAAAATTTAATAGTAACTAACAAAAACACTAAAAATATTTTCTCACTTTATTTGCGAGGAGTATCAAAATAGTTTATTTTCACACTTTCTAACAAATACTAATTACTTCAAAATTTAATAGTAACTAACAAAAACACTAAAACCCTTTTCTTACTTCATTTGCGAGGAGTATCATAATAATTTATTAAAAAACCATGAATATCGTCATGTCACACGAACATCGATGTCCATACACACACATGTACGAATATTATGATAGTCTATATAGATTCGAGTAAACGCATGCATACACAAAAAAATGTCATGATCTCGATTCCACGCTAGCTAGCTAGAGCTAGCGTCTCTTTGCAATCTTCTTGCCCTTCTTCCTCGCGGTTGAATACTTTAGGCCGGGAATGTTGAGGTTTCTTCTCGTGACTGGACAACCTTTAGTAGGTAGGGTGGTCTTCCTTCTTCCTACGGCAGTCGGCTTGTCAAAGTACTTGTCGAATTCCTCTTCGATCTTTGGATCGCCATTCTTTTCTAAGTATTGCTCGTTGGCGGGTCCTTCCATTCCGATGATGCTCCTCTTGCCCCTCCTCATGACAACACGGCTTTGCTTTGATGGGTAGGTGATGAAGAAGCATTGGTCAACTTCGCTCGCGAGTACCCATGGCTCGTTTTTTGCGGAGGCGTTCTTTGCAGAGGCATCGGGTATAACCATGGTGGTGAAATACCGGCCCTCTTTCTGGACGCTCTTGGCCCATCTGACACAGAACATCGGCACCGTCTCTCCAGCGTAGTCGAGCTCCCAGATCTCCTCGATCCTTCCGAAGAATCTTTCCTTGACGGTGGCTTCATCATCGGCATAGGATAGCATCGTTACTCCTTAGTTCTGATATTCGCTACTCCTCTCCCTTTCCGTGGTGTAGAATCTGTATCCGTTGATGTTGTAGGCCTGATATGTCCTCATGTTGTGCACGGGGCCCTGTGATATTGCAAAAATGAGTTTTTCATCCTCCGTAGAAGGCGTCGACTGCAGACCGTGAAGCTTTTCCTTGAACCAAGCCGTGATGCTGGAGTTGTGCTCTCTTGTTATGTCTCCATTCTTCCTCGGCCGACCTAGGTCAATAAACTTCTGCTCTACAAAGCTTTTGTGCTCCTCCAACCAAGGGTCAACCAATTCGATGTGCTATAGCGCAACGAGGTGTGCCCGGACAAAGTCGGGGCGTCGACCCTTCATGCCGACATGCAAGGCGCGAAAACCCTTGCGGTGACCATATCCGGCAAGCCTACCGAGGTGCATCCTTTTGGGCAGACCAACAGGGTTGTCCGTGTCGTCATCCTCGGTGTGTAGATAATTCTGGCAAAAAGAGACGCACTCATAGGTCAGAAAGCCCTTGGCGATGCTTCCATCTAGACGGGACCTGTTGCAGACGAATCCTTTGATAACACCATTCAGCCTTTCAAACGGCATCATGTTGTGCAGGAATGTCGCACCGAGATGAATGATGTCATCCACGAGATGGATGAGCAGATGCACCATGATATCAAAGAACGCGGGCGGGAAGTAAATCTCGAGCTTGCACAGTATCACGAAGATCTCTTCTTGCAGCACGTCGAGCTGCTTCAAGCTGATCGATTTCCTCGAGATGACATCGAAGAAGTTGTAGAGGCCAAACAACGTCTCACGGACGTGCTCGTCCATTATCCCTCAGATTGCAACGAGAAGTATCTGCGTCATCAACACGTGACTATCGTGAGACTTCATCCCGCTGAACCTCTTCTTCGCTTCATCCAGATATCTACCTATGTTCCCAGAGTAACCGTGAGAAACTTTAACTCCTAGGAGGCACTTGAAAAACTGCTCGAGCTTCTTCTCACTTTGTTGTGGATATACCAAATAGGTATACCAGTGACATAGTCTCATACCGGCAAACCAGGGTGGCCCATAGATGGTGGTATGTCCTATGGCCTAACCGGGCGGCCTAGTTGCTGGTGGTATGGCGGATTGAAGGCTGCCATGCCATGGCGGATTCCATGCTGCCATGTCATGGCAGATTCCCAGACGTACCCGTACCATGGCGGATTCCCGGATATCAGGAGCTCATGGCAGATTCCTCAAGACATGCTTATGGCATATTTGCAATGTAGTACAAGATATTGTATAGGACTTAGTCTAGGACTCTATGTAGTATCCGCCCCGGAACCGCCGTGATGCCCACGCCAGGCGCCTTTATAAGCCGGCGTGGAGGAGCCCTTGAGGCTAAGGGTAGAAGATATAGCAGATCGCATAGCAACCAACACCATCATTGTAATCTGTACACATTGTGCCATTATAGTGAGTTGTAGCAGGATGTAGCGATCCTCCACCGCGGGGACGTGAACCTGGGTAATCCGTGTCTATCACCATCCCAGGCACCAGATCGCCTATCCCCTCTTTCTATCGCCTTGAGGTACCCCTCATGGCATACGTCTCGAAAGAACCACGACACACTTAGAGTGAAGCAGGCAGCGGGAAACACCACATCCCTCCTCTTAGCGGGAACCCTGAGTATCTTCGTCCATCATCTCATCATCATCATCATCGTTATCGGGTGGACCATGAAGTTCTTTCTTGATGCCAAGCAGTTCCATGTCGTGTCTTGCCTTTGGCCCGTCCTTGGTCCTATCCGGCATGTTGACGATAGTGGCCAGCAGACTCTCACATACGTTCTTCGTGACGTGCATGACATCAAGGCTATGGGGTGTATGGAGGTATTTCCAGTACGGCAGGTCCCAGAAAACAGACCTCGCTTTCCACACACCATGCAGTGACTTTGTCCTCGGACGCTTTTTTCTGGCAAAGGGCACTCTTCCCAGTTTTCCAGCATGTCGTCGATTACTTCACCGCTCCTCGGACGTGGGGCTTTTTCGAGCTCTTCTTTACCGTTGAACAGGTCTCCGCGCTTTCTCCACGGGTGATCCATTCGAAGCCACATCCGAGTCCGTTGGAACACGGTCTTCAAGGAACCAGGATCCCTTGGTAGCCGGAGATGCGGGGTCTTATCCATGCACCTGACACATGCGTTGTGTCCGTGGTTCACCTGGCCAGAGACGTAACTGTAACCTGGATAGTCCTGCACTGTTGTGAACAACGCGACTCTCAAAGGGAAATAATCTTCTGAGTATGCATCCCACGTACGAGGAGGCGTCTCCCACAGCGTGGCTATCTCTTCTTTCAACAGCCCGAGATACAAATGCATGTCGACACCTGGCTGTTTTGGCCCCTGAATCAGAATACACATGTGTACGTATCTTTGCTTGGTGTACAACCATGGAGGGAGGTTGTACGGCCATACAAACATAGGCCAGGTACTGTGCGTGCTACTCTGGTTGCCAAACGGATTGAGTCCATCGGTGCTCATACCAAGCCTGATGTTCCTTGGATCGGCCCCGAACTCATGGATGTCGATGTCAAGTGTGTTCCACTTGCTAGCGTCCGAAGGGTGTGTCAGGATCTTGCCCTTATGCGGATCATCTTCGGTCTTCTTCCTATCCGTGTGCCATCACATGAGCTTTGCTTCCTTAGGGTCTACGAAATACCGCTGCAGACGGGGAGTGATAGGAAAGTACCATCCCACTTTCCGAGGTATTTTCTTGTTCCCTATCTTGTATCCTCCTTGGCCGCACACCGGACATGTGGTTCTCTCCGCGTACTCATCCCGATAAAGTGCGCAATCATTGATGCAGGCGTGGTACTTAACGTACGGTAGCTCCAGAGGGCACACGATTTTCTTGGCCTCCTCGATATAAGTTGGACATGTGTTTCCCTTGGGAAGACGTTTTTGCCAGAATCTCATGTTTTTGTTGAAGCTTACGTCGGTCCATTTGCTTTCTGCCTTCATCTCCAGAGCCTTGAGTGTGACGCTCAAGCGTGTATCCTCGGGTCAGCACCCAGGAAACAACGGAGTTTTCTCATCAATCTCCATCTGCTCCAGCTTGGCTTTCTCTCTGGCAGCAACTTTCGCATTGCTCGTCTCCTTGAGGAGCAGTTCCTGAACATGTGGGTCCTGCAAGGCCGAGATTAGTCGTGTCTGTGTGCCCATTGACGCCGCGTCTTCTCCACCACCATCTGCTCCGGCAATGTCTCCTTCGTGATGATCATCATCATATCCACCACCGCCATCACCTTCGTGATGATCATCATCATGTCCGCCGCCGCCATCTCCTTCGTGATGATCATCATGTACGCCCTCGTCTTTAGGACCACCATTGTTGACGTCCTCATCATCTTTAGAATCATAGCCAGGCATGAAACCACGCATGAGCAGGTGACTCTCCAGGTCTGCGGAATCAGGGTCGATTAAGCTCCCGAGTTTGCATGTTCGACACGGACATCTTATGTGGGTCCTCTTGTTCATCCTCATGTCGGACACCGCGCGTTCCTTGTATCTAGCCACTTGACCTTCGCTCATGTGTCTGACTATGGTTGCCTGCGCGGTATAGAGTAAAAAGAGAGTACCTTAGAATCACACACCATCATGCACTCACACACACACACACACATGCATGCATGCATGGTCGCCGGAAAAATTCGGCATGACCTCTCCTAAAATAGGACGTATGGGTAGTGCAAAAATTTGCCAAAACGGAAGTTAATCAACATTTCGGCAAACATCCATGCACCACACCGTAGCAAGCAACATGCTCTTGCTTCTTTGTCACCTGTAAACATTCATGCACCACACACAATCATGCATGCACACATATGCATGCATGCGCGTACACCGCACGCGAGACGTCCACATGCCACACAAAACATCCACACGCTAGTCCTCCAACAACTCACCTAGTGTATATAGAATCATTTTTGAGCCAAGTCCACGACGAGAGAGGTGTGGGGTTGTTGGAGAAAGAAGTGGACAAAGATGGATGTTGGAGGAGGAAAACTAGTTGGTTTAGTAGATCTAAAACTTGGAGAGGCTTCTCCTCACAAAACTATGGAGCAAAGTAGGTTTAACAACCAAGAATGGAGGCAAGAATGGAGAAATTGAGGTGGTGGGGAGGAGGAGGATGAGCTAGATCTAGTTTGGTGATAGATGGAGAAGAATAAAATAGTGGTGATGGGGCTGCCAATCTTATCAGTGGCGCATATTGAAAAATATGCGCCACTGATAAGTATGCCACCTTTTCAGAGGTGTGGGACCCACCATGTATGCATGGCGCATATTGAATATGTGATGACCCACAAGTATAGGGGATCGCAACAGTCTTCGAGGGAAGTAAAGCCCAAATTTATTGATTTGACACAAGGGGAGCCAAAGAATATATGTAAGCCTTAACAGATGAGTTGTCAATTCAGCTGCACCTGGAAACAGCCTTGCTCGCAGTGGCTTGTCAGTAGCAACAGTTTTATAGTCGTGATAGTAGCGAAACAGTAACAACAGTAGTAAAATAGCAGCGGTAATAGTAGCAATAGTAAGCAGTAGGAATAAATACTGTAGGCACAGGGATGGATGTACGGGCGTTGCATGGATAAGATAATTCATGAAATCAATGAGACATGGGCAATTGCAGATAAATAATGATAAAGCATCCTAGTACTAACAATCATAGGCATGTGTTCCGTATATAGTCGAACGTGCTCACAAGGAGAAACTTGCACGACATCTTTTGTCCTACCAGCCTGTTGCAGCAGGGCCTCAAGAGAAACTACTGGTAATTAAGGTACTCCTTTTAATAAAGTACCGGAGCAAAGCATTAACACTCGGTGAACACATGTGATCCTCACATCGTAGCCATCCCCTCCGGTTATCCCAATTTCTGTCACTTTGGGGCCTCGGGTTCCGGACAACAATATGTGTATACAACTTGCAGGTATGACCATAAACAACAATTATCATAATGAAACAATAACATGTTCAGATCTGAAATCATGGCACTCGGGCCTAAAGTGATAAGCATTAAGCATAACAAGTTGCAACAAAGTCATAAGCACTAATAGAAGATACTAGGCACCATGCCCTAACAATCTCATATCAAATGACATGAACAATCTCATCCAATCCCTACCATCCCCTCACCTACAGCGGGGGAATTACTCACACATGGATGGGGAAGTCATGGATGGTCGATGGAGGGACGTCGGTGATGATGGTGATGAAGATCTCCTCCAAATCCCCATCCCAGCAGGGTGCCAGAACAGAGTTTCTGGTTCTGAATCGCGGTTTCTGATGGCGGCCGCATAGCGGAAGTCTATCTAGGAAAAACGCCGTCTCCCCGATATTTTCAGGTCAGGGGGTATATGTAGGCGGAAGGAGAGGTCGAGGAGACGGCCGAGCCACCCTCACAACAGGTGGGCGCGGCCAGGGCTGGGCCGCGCCCCCTGTGTGTGTGGAGGCCTCGTGCCTCCCCTCCATCCCGTCTTCTGGCTCCGTGGGTCTTCTGGTGAAATAGGATTTTTGCCAATTTTTCCCGAATTTTTACTGAAAGTTGGATTTCTGCACAAAAACGAGACACCAGAGCAATTCTGCCGAAAACAGCGTTAGTCCGTGTTAGTTGTATTCAAAACACACAAATTAGAGAAGAAACAATAGCAAAAGTGTTCGGGAAAGTAGATACGTTTTGGATGTATCAACTCCCCCCAAGCTGAGCTATTTGCTTATCCTCAAGCAATTCAGTTAACAACTGAGAGCGATAAAAGAAACTTTCACGAACACATTTGCTTCATATGATGTATATATACTCACTATATGATCAAGTACTCAGGAAATTCATAATAAGAAATATGCAACTAATGTCACCTCATAGTCAAGCAAGCTATGAAAGAGTGCCAATGCACTAATAACAAGTAACATGAACATAAGAAGCTACAAGATTGTAATATGCATAAATGATATGTAAGAGTGGTATTCAGCTTGCCTTTATTTGTGGAGCAAAACATAAATGTTGAGGCACCTCTGAAGTCCAAAGGAAGACTAGAAGTAAAAATATCAAAGATACAAGCATCAAAGTTATACCACAATTAACCGTGTTCTGGGACAAGCACATTACGCTAAGAATAACAACTATGCTCTCAAGAGGTGCTTTAAAGTTAGAAGATGAAGACTCAACATAAAAGTAAACGAATGGCCCTTCGCAGAGGGAAGCAGTGATTTAACATGTGCTAGATCTTTTCATTTGTAAAACAGAGATACAAATTTATTTTGAGAGGTGGTTGTTTCATGTCAACGACTAGCAATGGGGACTTGCCAGCTTCCATAATAAACAAGTGAGAGCGGTTCCGAGTTCTTCGAAATTTTGGCACGTTGGTGCTCTTATATAAAGCTTTGGCACTCCTCCCCACCTTTTTTCCTTTCTCAAACCATGGCTAACCGATTCCATTGGGTGCCCACCAACTTTCACATACCATGGAGGAGTGCCTTTTTTCTTTCTTTTAAAATTAGATTGCAATGGTCTGACCAGCTCCCTTGCAAAATTAATGACAAGCAGATGAAGCTGCCTAGTTGAGGGGTACTTAATTTAATATGTAAGATAGCAATTCCGACCACTACGACCGCATGAGCTAAAAACAGTGGCACAAAAATAAGGAGTAGCTGAAAGTTTTGAAAGGTAGCACGTGAAATTTTACTTGGAATGGCTTGCAAATACCATGCATAGGAATTTATAGTGGACTCTTTGGAAGACTTGGTTTTTTGGTGATTGGATGCATGAGAAGTATTCCCTCTCAGTACAAGTGAAGGCTAGCAAAAGACTGGGAAGCGACAATCGAGAGAGCAATAACTGTCATAATCATGCTTGCGACAAAACAAAATTAATATAGGCATAAAAATGATACAAGAACTCTCAGGCAAAGTAAATCATCGAGGCTTAATTGACTTTTTGTTCAGTCATATGCATGCTTGAGCATGTGCCAAGTCGATTCAAATGAAACTTTCAGAGGAGGATACCACAATAACATACCATATTATGAATAAAACAATGCATGCAAGCGTCTACATAACATGCTACAAACTATTAGTAAATTGAAACTAATCATATGAGAGCAAGAACTACAAAGCATCCATTAGATAACATATACCTTACATGAACCAACTAAGCATGTCCACATAGATGAGTATATGTACAAAAATGAAAACAAATAGAGTTCATACCAGCCTCTTACCACATCTCGGATTGTCATATGTCGTCATTATTGCTCTTCACTTGTGTGCTTTGAATAATATAAAGTGAATACCAAGCTCCAATGGAGTAATGGGAGACTGAACTCTGCAACAAAGTTTACAAAACCGAAGAAGAACAACAAATATTTTTGGGTTTTCGATTTTTGAAACAAGAACAGAAGGAAATAGCAAACAAAGCAAAATATTTTTGGATTTTTCAAATACCAAACCGAAAATAGCAAGTAAAGCAAACCAAAGCTAGCAAACTAAAAAGGCAAACAAAGAGAAACAATGGAAATACTTTTGGTCTTTTGTGTTTTGGAAAGTAGAAACAAGAACGAGAACAATAAAGAAAACGAAACATGGATATACATAGGACCGACAATAATATGATATGTAGATGAGTGAATCATCGGTGTACCTCCCCCCAAGCTTGGGCTTTTGGCCTAAGTGGAGATCAATTTCAGCTCTGGTAGTTGCTCCAAGCTGGTGGGTCATCATGGGTGTAATCGTACCTAGGCTCTCGTGAAGATGAAGCTGATGGCACATAATTATAATAAGGCTGCTCATATGGGAAATTCGCAATGTTGGAGGGCTGACCCGACTCCTCGGCGCCCTCCTCATCGTGCACAGGCGGTGGGTGCTCCTCTACGTACGCGTCAAGCTCATCCTCCATAAGCGACCATCCATTCCTGCGATCAAGGTTAAACAAAAGAGGTGCAGGCAAACGGACCGATCGATCAGTCTTCACTACCTTCTAGGTAGACTTCTTGAAAAAGGTTAGCTCAAAAGTTAAATTAATCAAGCTAGCAGGAGGAGAAACAAACTTATGATGAATCATAGAATTAAGATCAAGCTTCTCCTCGGGGAACTGCAGATCTAGAAAATGAGGCACTACACCATGCAAAGCTAACAGGCGTGAAGCTATAAGTCCTCCACAGATTCCCCCTTTCTCATGGTTAACATCAAGACGGAAAGCTATTAAGACACCCAAATGGCATGTCCTGTCATGTCTCAAAGCAGCAGCAATAAAAGCTAGATCACAGAGAGATAATTTACTTGCAGCTTTCCTAGCAAGAACACATTTGGTAATAAAGAAGGCAAAATATCGAATGGATGGGAAATGAATATTTCGAATTTTACCACCCTCTCCTCTGAAGCTCCTTCCTTGACAAATCTCCTCATATAGTTCCAACAATGGCCTAGGCTGTCCCCTTATCTTCTCAAGCGATCCCCACTGTGGTACTCTAATAACTGTACAGAAAACATCAAGAGGCAAGTCCACAGATTTGTTATAGATTTTATAATGAACCATGGGGTTAGAAGTGGACCAACTAAATCTAAAATCCTGCACCACAAACATTGTTAGTTTAACATATTGGGGAGGTTCACCATCAATAAAATGCTCCAATCCTGCATTAGAGATTAAAGTTTGGAAGTCCTGCAGGATTCCAACAGCATTCATAAATTTTGAGCATGGATAGTGTGAGGGAAAGACCCTCTCTTCACGGTGAACTCTCATGACTTCTTGCACTTCTAGTTCATGTTGAGAGAGTTGATATGCATTCTCCTCCATTTCTGAAATTTTTAACAGACCTCATAAAAAGTGATTTTGAGACAAGCAAATGTAGGAAGCTACTATAGTGAGTTACTAGAGAGCTAACATGCATCAAAATAACATTTCTAAGCAATAGAACAAGCATGCATACTCATTTATCCTGCCACCTACAATGCTAAAATACTCAAGAAATACTTCACCAAAAGAAATTCTACTTGGACAAGCAGGAGGATTCACATACCGGAGAACAATTGCTCCAAATCTCAGCAGAAATGATGGGCTGAGCAAGGAGATTGAAAAAACGCGATGAAGAACAGCAAGAACTCGAGTTTGATCTGGGTGTGTCATTGTTTTCGGGAGAGAGAACGAGCTGGGGAAGAAGAGATAAGTGAGAAGCCAGGTGGGGCCCCCTCACAGCACGTGGGCACGGCCAAGGCTGGGCTGCGCCCCCTATGTGTGTGGTGGCGTGGCAGCCCCTCCCGGTGTCTCCCAGGTGCCTCTCTGTCCCATTTTCGACATAAAAATTTATAAAGATTTTTCTGGAATTTTTCGAGAAACTTTATTTTTGTGGATTTTTCAGAAATTGGCATATCAATAAAAACTCAGAAAAACGAAGATGAAACGATTTCAAGCAAATCAAAACCAAGTATGCAGCAGCTCTGAGATACTCTTAATCATGTAACTAAACTAAAGGAATAAAAATGAACAAGTAAATATAAGTGAGGTAAAGTAAATGCGGTGAAAACGAAGTTTTGTTCATATAAAATCACTTTGTTAACAAGGTTGATCAAGTCTTGTTACCAAACTAACTTTATATGAGGCCAAACTTTGCATTTCACTAAATGCTTATGTTACCTCAAATTTGATAGGCATAGTCCCAATCATAACAATTTTATATTCTTCCTTGGGCTTTTGCTCTGAACAAATAATTTGACCAACTCTGATGGTCTCAACATTCTTGACGGAATTGAGAGCATTCTTTCTATCAATCTTCTTGGGAAAATAAACCATGTACTCTTTGTCATTGACATTAAAAGTTACTTTTCCTTGATTGCAATTAATAACAGCACCTGCGGTGTTTAGAAAAGGTCTTCCAAGAATAATAGACATATTATCATCTTCAGGCATTTCCAACACAACAAAGTCAGTTAAAATCAAACAACTGTTAGCAACTTGAACATGAATATTTTCACATATACCAATAGGAATAGTAGTAGACTTATCAGCCATCTACAAAGATATATCAGTTGATACTAATTTTTCTAGATCAAGTCTCTTATAAAGAGAAAAAGGCATGACACTAACTCTAGCTCTCAAATCACATAAAGCAGTTCTAACATAGTTATTTTTAATGGAGCAAGGAATAGTCGGTATACCTGGATCTCCAAGCTTCTCCGATACTTTACCATCAAAAGAATAATTAGCAAGTAAAGTGGAAATTTCCTCATTAGGAATCTTCCTTTTATTAGTAACAATATCTTTCATATACTTTGCATAAGGAGGCATTCTAATAGCATTAGTCAAAGGAATTTGCAAAAATAAAGGTTTCATCCATTCACAAAACATGTTGTAGTGTTCTTCTTCCTCGGATTTGTGTTTCTTACTAGGAAAAGGCATTGGTTTCCGTACCCAAGGTTCTCTCTCATTACCATGCTTGTTGGCAATGAAGTCTTCTTTGGTGTACTTTGCATTCTTATCAATCTTTTCTGGTTCCTCTTCAAGTTCTTCTTTATCGGAAGCATCACCTGGTTCAGTTTCAGCATCAGAAATAGAAACACTGTTAGGATCCTTACCTGCATCAGAGGATTCTGCAGTTGTTTTATGCTTTTTCTTCTTCTTCTTGGAAGGAATATCATCTCTTGAAGTGCGTTGAGAATCTTGCTCGATCCTCTTAGGATGTCCTTCTGGATATAAGGGGTCTTGGCTAGTAGCACCTCCTCTTGTGCAAATTTCACACGCTTGTTTTTCTCTTGAAGCATTAACTAGCAAATGTTTTTGCACCTTGGTAAGCTGATCAATTTGTGTTTGAACCATTTGAAAATGTTTAACAAGTATCTTCACATCATTGGAGGTTCTCTCCACAATATCCTGCAACTTGTTAATAGCTCTAGAATTTTCCAACAAATGATTCTGCACCATTCTATTAAAATTATCTTGCTTAACAACAAAATTATCAATCTCATCTAAGCATTGATCAAGAGGTTTAGAGTAAGGAATATCTCTATCATCAAAGCGTTGGAGAGAGTGTACCTCAATAATAGATGAGTGAGGGATTGGCTTACATAATTCTTCTATAGGAGGTAAATTCTTCACATCTTCGGATTTAATACCTTTCTCCTTAAGAGATTTCTTAGCTTCCTTCATAACTTCATCATTTAATTCAATCATCCCTCTCTTCTTCGGCGTAGGCTCTGGGACTGGTGTTGGTGCTGGTGTTGGCTCAACTAAAGTCCAATCATCATGATTCCGATTTATTTTAGCCATTAATTCTTCAGCTTCAGCCGGAGTTCTTTCCCTGAAAACACAACCAGCACAACTATCCAAATATGACTTAGATTCATTAGTTAGTCCATTATAAAATATATCAAGGAGTTCATTTTTAGGCAATGGCTCTTTAGGCAAAGCTCTAATTAAAGAACAAAACCTTGTCCAAGATTCAGGCAGTATCTCTCTTTTTCCCTGTTTAAAATCAAAGATTTTCTACACAGCAGCATGTTGAGCACTAGCAGGAAAATATTTCTGAAAGAAAGCATTAACCAAAGCAATAGTACTATGAATGGATCCAGGAGACAAGCTATTAAACCAAGTTTTAGCTGCATCTTTCAACGAGAAAGGAAAAATCTTAGCAACAAAGTAAGTGCAAAGCTTAATATCATCAGAAAACAAATTACTCAAAGTAGAAAGCTCATTCATGTGCTCCATAGCACTCTCATCTTTAGTACCACAAAAAGGAATTTTCTCAACAATAGATATGTAAGATAAATCTAAAGATAAATCATAATCCTTATCTCTAATATCTATGGGAGAAGCAGCAAACTTAGGATCAGGAGACAATTTATATCTAACAGCACATCTCGCTAAAAGTTCCTTAACAGCTTTAGCATCACGAGTAGCACGAGCTTTAGCAATAAAATCATCATCAAGCTCAATATAAGCATCATCAAAATCATCACTAGGACATTCCCTAGACTCAGGTGAACTAATAGGTGTAACAGTGGTGTTTCCCAACTTAGCTCTAGCAATTGTAGCATCTAAAAAGGAACCTAGCGAACCACTCTCATCAAGCACAGTAGAAGCATCATCTAAATTATCAGTGGCATTTTCAAACTCAGCAGAAGTAGTAGCAGCAGCGTGTGCGTGTGGTGGTGTAAGCAACTTACTCATAACAGATGGCGAATCAAGAGCATCAGAAGTGTTCAAAGTCGTACCTCTTCGTGTAGTGGATGGCAATATAGGAACTTTTCCATCACGAGGTTTACCCATGATGAAAGGATTGCAGCGAACAATATGAATACCAAGTGAACTTACAAATAAAGCTATGGTCCCTGGCAACGGCACCAGAAAATAGTCTTGATGACCCACAAGTATAGGGGATCGCAACAGTCTTCGAGGGAAGTAAAGCCCAAATTTATTGATTCGACACAAGGGGAGCCAAAGAATATATGTAAGCCTTAACAGATGAGTTGTCAATTCAGCTGCACCTGGAAATAGTCTTGCTCGCAGTGGTTTATCAGTAGCAACAGTTTTATAGTAGTGATAGTAGCGAAACAGTAACAACAGCAGTAAAGTAGCAGCGGTAATAATAGCAATAGCAAACAGTAGTAACAAATACTGTAGGCACAGGGATGGATGTACGGGCATTGCATGGATAAGATAATTCATGAAATCAATGAGACATGGGCAATTGCAGATAAATAATGATAAAGCATCCTAGTACTAACAATCATAGGCATGTGTTTCGTATATAGTCGTACGTGCTCACAAGGAGAAACTTGCACGACATCTTTTGTCCTACCAGCCTGTTGCAGCAGGGCCTCAAGAGAAACTACTGGTAATTAAGGTACTCCTTTTAATAAAGTACCGGAGCAAAGCATTAACACTCGGTGAACACATGTGATCCTCATATCGTAGCCATCCCCTCCGGTTATCCCAATTTCTATCACTTTGGGGCCTCGGGTTCCAGACAACAATATGTGTATACAACTTGCAGGTATGACCATAAACAACAATTATCATAATGAAACAATAACATGTTCAGATCTGAAATCATGGCACTCGGGCCCAAAGTGACAAGCATTAAGCATAACAAGTTGCAACAAAGTCATAAGCACTAATAGAAGATACTAGGCACCATGCCCTAACAATCTCATATCAAATTACGTGAACAATCTCATCCAATCCCTACCATCCCCTCTCCTACAGCGGGGGAATTACTCACACATGGATGGGGGAGTCATGGATGGTCGATGGAGGGACGTCGGTGATGATGGTGATGAAGATCTCCTCCAAATCCCTGTCCCGGCAGGGTGCCAGAACGGAGTTTCTGGTTCCGAATAGGGGTTTCTGTTGGCGGCGGCGCAGCAGAAGTCTATCTGGGAAAAACGTCGTCTCCTCGATATTTTCAGGTCAGGGGGTATATGTAGGCGGAAGGAGAGGTCGAGGAGACGGCCGAGCCGCCCTCACAACAGGTGGGCGCGGCCAGGGCTGGGCCACGCCCCCTGTGTGTGTGGAGGCCTCATGCCTCCCCTCCGTCTCGTCTTCTGGCTCCGTGGGTCTTCTGGTGAAATAGGATTTTTGCCAATTTTTCCCGAATTTTTACTAAAAGTTGGATTTCTGCACAAAAACGAGACACCAGAGCAATTCTGCTGAAAACAGTGTTAGTCTGTGTTAGTTGTATTCAAAACACACAAATTAGAGAAGAAACAATAGCAAAAGTGTTCGGGAAAGTAGATAAGTTTTGGACGTATCAATATGCGCCATTGATATGGGGGTTATCAGTGGCGCATATTGTATATGCGCACGCATAGCCCTGACAGAGGTCAGGCCAGTGGGGCCCAGGTGGGGCCCACATATTATCAATGGCGCATATTTTCTGATATGCACCACTAAAAGGGAAAATATCCATGGCGCATTTCTTATATGCGCCACAGATAAGACATGATATTTTGTCGACGACCCTTCTGGTGGGTCCCACATGGATTTTAGTGGCGCATTCTGCCCAACATGCGCCATTAGTAGTGAAATTATCAGTGGAGCATATTCCCAAATGCGCCACTAGTAAATACTAGTGGAGCATATTGAATAATGTGCTCCACTGATAAAACATCTATCTATAAGCCTTTTCCTACTAGTGAGTTATAGATACGTTTGAGACGTATCAGTGACAGAAACCTCTAAGGTTGTAGATGTGTTGTTGCCACTAGGGAGAAAACAACATTCTTGTGTTCAAAGACATTTGCATTGTTTACATTACGCACTTTGCTTAAGGCGATAATCTGTTGCTTGTAACTTAATACCCAATGATTGCTCGGACGACATCCAAAGGGTGGATTATTAGTCATAGATGCAGTTGGATTACGGTCTATGTATTTTGTCGTAATGCCCAGAGTGAATCTCATAATGATCCTCATGACATACGTACGTTATCTTTATTCTATTAATTGCCCAACTGTAATTTGTTTACCCAGCATGTTGTTATTTATCTTATGGAGAGAGACCACTAGTGAACTGTAGACCCCGGTCCAATTTCCTTTACATTGCTATTACCGTTTACCTTTTACTCGTATTATTTACTTTCTTGCATACTATTACCTTTTATCACTCGATACGCTTAATCCTTTGTTTACAGCAAACCGGTGAAATTGACAACCTCATCGTAAGTTGGGCAAAGTACTTGGTTGTGTTGTGTGCAGGTTCCACGTTGCTGCTGGTGCAAAGAAAAGCTCTGGACGAGGCGTCATATAAATTGTCCAGAGCTGTCGTGAAGCTAGCGTGCATCAACCTTCTAAAGTTTGGCTTTCTCCTACTGGTTCGATATGCCTTGGTTTCACAACTGAGGGAAAACTTGCTGCTGTGCTCATCATACCTTCCTCTTGGGTTCCCAACGGGGTGTAATCTACACGCCATCACCGCCACGCCATGACACAGCGCAAGATCAAAGCTACTTCAACAGCTTGGGCTCCACAAACCGCTCACCGGCGCCAGCGTCGTCTTCGACAAGCAATAGAATGGGTTGGAGACCATTGTTCCAAATAGCACGATCAACATTTGCCCCACCATGAAGTTGGCAGAGGAAACTCAAAAACCTAGATACCCTAGGACTAAGACACACGCACATAAACAAGAATCGGGGCTCCCCCCTCTCGCGTCACTAGGACGGCAATCTATCTCCACTAAACTTAAATTTTTCTATGTCCCGAACTTGTTTATTCTCGTCTTGTTCGAAGGATCACGCTCATGAATCTTGCGAATGAGGCGCGGATTGTCCTTGAAGATGGAAGCGGCGCATCTTCTCGGCGCCATCCTATGTCACACCATGGTGCGTGATACAACGCTCATACAACTTCCAGGCCGACTCCTCCGTGGCCAGGTCCTGTTGGAAAACTGCACCCTAGCACTAAATTCCAGCGCTTTGGACAGCAGCAGGGCTATGGCTAGGGGTGGGCAGAAAAACTGATGACCGGAAACTGAACACGAAAAGACCGAGACAGAACCTAAAAAGACTGAGACCGAAAAGGTCGATTAACATATCGGGTGGCAAATTCTATAGACCAAATTTAGTTTAATAAATTCAGTCTTTATTTCCTAGTAACCGAATAGACCTAACTGACAGAAATTTATATAATATTACACCAATCTCTAGAATCGTGTGACAGTGTGTGAATTATTGTATTGTTGAATGGTGATGAAACATATATAGCATGGTTATATTTGTTGTTTCAATTGTTGAAAATTTATTCCCACCAATTACTAACAATATTATTCTAAAAAAATCTCCTACATATAGCTCAACTACTAATATATTTTTTACTAAATAATACCGAAGCTTTTTGTTGGAAACATCAACGATGTTGTTCGGTCATCACCTAACCCAAATTTATCAGGTAGTAAAATAAGCAAGTATATTTTGATCTTTATTTCTGAAAGACCAAATTTAGAAATAGACCGAATTGTCAGTCATGACCGAATGCAAAACGTGTTCATTTCGCTTTGAACCATCTCACATGGAAGAACGTGTCCCTGATTATGGTTGGTGATCCTCGAACTGGATATACGTCAACGTTAACAAACACAACTTATCTATCTATTATATACTAAAAGCATAATACGGGGTTATAAAATAGAGAAGCTACATTGATCCACATCATCCTAATTATTTTGATAGTTAGATAAAAAATTTACGGCTAGGATTAAAAAGTTAAAAAGTTATGTAAAAATTGGCACGTTGCAAAATATACCTACCTATTGGTGTGTATGTACCAAGCTATCACGTGTTTATATATCTATTAGGATCTTTTTCAAATACGGAGGTGGCTGATGGTTAAGTAGAGCTTTTCAAAATAAAAACGGTGGATAACTAATCGAATCGTATTCAGTCGGGACAGGGTAATCAAGAGTACGCGTCCCATGGCCAAGTGAATTAGGACGATCTGGACTACAGTACACGTAGTACATGTAAGGACTACTATTTGAAGGAAAACAAAAATGTGAATACAACAGTACTAACATTTCAAGGAAAATAAAAATAATATTTCCTATCATAAAATAAGTGACTCAGTTCATCTAAATACAGATGTATCTAGACGCATTAATGTATAGGTACATCCATATCTAGAAAAATTGAGTCACTTATTTTGAGATGGTATAGTACTACTACTTAGAGTATATAATCTAAAAATAGGTAAAATGCATAATAAATTGTTTGGCATGTCTTATTCTCATAAGATATTTTCTAGAATTTCCACATGGCAGGTACGCAATAAATTATCACGAAAAAATTTCTTTGGTATTCCAAAACTAATAGAAAAATTATGCCAAGAAAATAACTTAATGCGAGAGACATTAAGCGAACTGAGTTGGTCTTTTGAATTTAATTAGTTAGATCTTGATGGCATGATCATATGTTAAGCTTTGGGGCAGTTGGTATCAAATGAAAGAGATAGCTTGAGTGCATACGCCTGTGAGTGAAGCTAATTAGACATGAGGCGTACGAAGATGCCTATGCCATTTATTTCAAGTTATGCGCAAAGACACAATCTTAGTCTTAGGACCCACAACCAATATTTACTCAAAAGTAATTGAGTTGTAATGGGTCGCAACTAATAAATCTATAGAACTACTTCTTAGAGTTAGATGTCCTGGAAAACATACATATTCTTAGGAAAACTTTACATGGATATTATTTGATTGATATTAGATATCATAGTAGAAGTGTATGTGCTATGAGATAAAGGAGCAAAGTTCTAGGGCACTAAGACCACGAGATAAATTGACAACTGAATAATAAAGCTAGATCTATGACATTCATGCCATGTAATTATGTTCTATGATAAAAACATGTTAGTGACCGTTTATAATTATTGAAGTGGATATGGGGTTAATAGAGAGATTTAAATTATATAGTTATAATATTTCATACATTTCAACATAGTTGACGTTCTAGAAAAATCATAGCAAAACTTCTCTAATGTTGACTGTATATATTATTTAGCAATATATGCGGAAGAAAACAATTAATAGGACTATAACTGCGTTCAAAAATGCTTTGTAGTTATATTTGTTGCTGGCTAACATACAAAACCGTAGTCCATGTCTAAAATTCACAAGATTTCATAGAGATGTAAGTAATGAGAGGAATAAAAATTAGTGTTGTGGTGTGTGATATTGGACTAATAAACATGGTTGTGTTATAGCAGTATTATTTCTTACCACATATCTTAACACACCAAAAATAATACTTGTGGTATTATATTTACCATCGTATTTTTGGTTGTGTTATAGCCGTATTATTTCTTATCACATAATGTGACATATCCATGAAAACGCAGTTTGATTTATTAGACCCCTTTCAACAATCGAAAGAGATGCCCTCGCATTTGCGAGGGCCACTGTGCTAGTTGGTACAAACAGCAATGCAATGTGCATCATTCATGGAACATCAACTTTACAAACGGCTTGGTGAAAAAGCCTGGCACCTTATAATATACACACACAAAAAACTACCGATATTTCACCACCAGACCTAGCCAGTGCGAGGTACTGCAGTATACATATTGTGAACAAGAAATGAAGATTACACGCTATGGCAACACACACACGATCGTGCTCGATGCAGGGGCCTAGCTACGGCCCAAAAGAATATGGTACTTTTCCGGTGAGGAACCACTCCGCCAACCCTTCCTGCCCCCGTCATCTTCAACCACAACTTCAGTCTTGGCAGCAAGATGCTTGTGGCGATGTTAGATCCTCAGATGAAACAACTGTAATGTACGTCAAGATGCTACTACTGTTCCACGTTTGTGGTTTCATAGCAATCCAGCTAGCATGGCATCATCCCGCCAAGCGCGGCATCCTTGGCAAGTGCTCGGACCAGCAAACCGGAGTTGGATCATATTGCACACCCGTGTCACCGTCGCCGTGATTATCAACCATCTAATTTAACCATCGCCGACGAGATAGCTAGTGCCGAGCCAGAAGGGGCGTCATCACCGTTGTGGTATGAACTGGATCGCTCCTCTACCATCCTCGCCCAAATCAAACCACCCGGAGGCAACTGTAGAGATGGGCTGCTACTTCAGAGATGAATGAGATCACTAGTGGAAAAACGGGCTTCCATTAGTCCCATTTGTCTCGGACCAAATTCGATCCGCGGCTAAAGGGTCCATCAGTCCTGGTTCATTTGAAAATATGGGCCAGAGGGCATTAGTCCCGGTTCAAAAGGGATCTTCAGTCCCGGTTTCATCTAACAGCCGGGACTAATGCCCCATGGGCCTTTAGTCTCGGCTCGTGGAACAAACCGGGACTAAAGGTCATCCTTTAGTCCCGGTTCGTTCCACGAGCCAGGACCAATGACCCGTTTAAACGAACCGTCCACTTCGCGCCAGTTATCGATCGACGACGCTTCGGATATCGATCGACATTACGAGCGACGATCGGGAACCGGCGCCGGCGACCTTGAAACTCGCCTGCATTCACATCAACGCCGGTGTGCTCCTCATCTTCCCTCTTTCACTATATAAAGCACTCATATTTGATCATCTTCTTCCCCCAAAACATCTCCCTAGCCTCTTCTTCCCCAAAACCTCTCCCACACATCACCACATACCGCCGGCGCCCGCGAGCTCTCTCTCCCTCGATGACAATGGAGGAGCAACTTTGGCCCCGGTCTCGGATCTACTACGTGGTCATCGAAGAGATGAACTTCACCATCACGGAGACTCTCCGTGCTTCGAGGGTGGAGAAGTGGATCCGCATGGTCAAGCGCCGGTTCCTCGACGACGCACCGGTCAAGTGCGTGGGCTTGGACTGTGAGTTCACCACTCACGCGCGCCCTCAACGTGTCGCCGTCCTTCAACTCTCGGTGGAGTCCGAGATATTGGTCTTTCAAATTTGCAAGGCCAATGGCGTGCCGCAACTACTCAAGGACTTCTTGAAGGACACCACCATCAAGTTTTGTGGTGCGGCTATCGACAACGATCTGCGCAAGCTAAGGCCATACGGAATTGTTATTCCGTCCGCGTATGATCTTCAACAAGTTGTCCCAAACCCCACTAGCAAGCCAACGCCGAGTCTCTATGATTTGGCCAATGCTACTATTGGGACACATCTTGAGAAGAAGAAGAGGGACAACAAGAAGAAGAAGGACAAGAAGAAGAAGGAGAAGAAGTACAAGAAGAAGGGAGAAGAAGAAGAAGAAGAAGAAGAAGATGATGATGATGATGATGATGATGATGAAGAAGATGAACTAATTTTTGGTTGGGAAAAAGTTCCATTGAGCTTCAACCAACTAAAATATGCCGCTTTAGACGCTCGCCTAGGCTTTGAGATAGCTAGGAGATTCTGGAAGCTAAAGGGCTACAATAGCCATGTTGATCGTCTTAACCTTAATAATTAGGTGGATGATTATGTATGGAAAAATGTTGGATGAGCTTGCTTGGAAAATGAACTTCATTTGAGCCATGTTGGATGAGTATGTTTGGAAAAATGTACTCCCTTTGTTTTGGTTAACAAAGTCTATTAATTTTCGAATTTGTGATTTTTCAAGTATTTTGGCTTTTTTGAATATTTTAATCATCTAAAAATTAATAATTAAATTATATATAAATATTATTTGAAATTCATTGGTGCTTATTATTCGTAATCATTGTTTCTTATTTTGTGAATTTATTTGGAATTTAAAAAAGTAATATTATATATTACCAAAGTGTATAGGTTAATAGAATTGGTAGCATACAACTATCAAGAAGTCACGAGCGCAGTCTTGGAAGCTAGTAGGGAAGGAATGGAGAAGAAGTGAGGACCATAAGTACTTGTAATTGATTTGAGATATAGAGTGAGAGCTATAAGTATCTAATTTGATATGAGATATGAGAATAGAGATGATTAGATAATAGAGAAATAGATAAATAAAGAAATAAAGATAATACAGAAATTCTGAAACAGAAAATACAATTTTATTCCGAATGGACCTTTAGTCCCGGTCCCTGTTACGAACCGGGACCAAAGGTCCTCCAGCCGCTGCACATGCCCCGGGCCACGTGGAGGACCATTGGTCCCGGCTCGTAAGCAACCGGGACTAAAGGCTGAAGCCTTTAGTCCTGCATGGTTAGTCCCGGTTGCGGAAACCGGGATTAATGGGCTTTACAAACCGGGATTGAAGGCCTTTTTTCCACCAGTGGATCCTGATGGTTCTGCATCGCAGCAGGTAAAAGCTGATCGGGAGGAGCACGCAACTTAAGAGAGCCTCCGCAACGGAGACGGGAAAACGCTATAGTGGGCGGTGCCACAGGTGAGCTTTCGGTTGAACACCACTGGCGCGACGTGGGCTGAGCCGGCGATCAGCGCGCGCGGCGGGGTGCTCCAGGTCCCACTCCTAACGGTGAACGCTCCTCTGCCTGCCTGATGTTGGAATTTTGGTCCTTTATGGCCCAGCCTATAAATAGTAAATCAAATAATTTCTAAATCCTAGAGGCCCATGTGGCCCATTCATGCATGACAAGGGGTGGGACAAATGTTTAGTCCCACCTTGCTAGTTTAGAAGGAGTTGGACCAACATATAAGGTGAGCTCTTCCCCTTGTGGTAAGAGTGTGTGAGAAGAAGGTTCTCTCACACGCGCTCCTCCTCCGCCCGCCTCGCCACGCCTCGTCATGACGCGACACGCGCCGCGGTTTGCTGATTTATCCAACAATCCAAAAACCTTATGCTTTTCATAGGCAATTTTCCCCTGTTGGCTATGCCGCGTCTCTGAAGCCCCCGGTCTTCGAGAGCGTCAACTACAAGAGATGGCGTGCAAGAACTGTCATATGGCTCACAACCATGAGATTGCATCTAAGGGCAAGCCTCAGAGAGAGCTTACTCCTATTGAGGAGAAAGCTTTTGAGGAAGCCGACAACCTCATGAGAGGTGTTGTTATCAGCGTTCTTGGAGAGAACATTGTTGACTCGTACTTGTCCCTCACTACGGGAAAGGACATGTGGGATGCACTCGAGGCCAAGTTTAGGGTCTCGGACGCAGGCAATGAATTGTATGTCATGGAGCAATTCTTTGACTACAAGATGACTGATGAGCGCGGCATTGTTGAGCAGGCTCATGAGATACAGTCCATTGCTAAAGAACTCGAGCAGTTCACGTGTGTGTTACCGAACAAGTTCATTGCTGGAGGCATCATTGCCAAGCTTCCTCCCTCGTGGAGGAATTTTTCTACTTCCTTGAAGCACAAGAGACAAGAGTTTTCTGTCATTGATCTTATTGGGTCTCTTGATGTGGAAGAGAAGGCGAGAGCAAAAGACACACGTCCTCGAGGTGCCGAGGGAGGTTCTAGTGCCAATGTGGTACAGAACAAAAACTTCCAATCTCACAAGTCCAAGAACAAGAACAAATCTGATGGCAAAGGAAAGTTTGATGGAAAGAACAAACCATCACAGTCTACCAACTTCAAGAAGAAGACCGATAAGAGGAAAGGAGCATGCCATGTATGTGGCGAACCTGGACACTGGGCACCTAGTTGCCCAAACCGCTTTGACAAGCGTCATGGGAAAAGCGGCAAGACCGCAAATGTTGTCATTGGCGATGCTGAGATGAAGGACTCTGGGTATGGTATACTTCCTACTATCCTTTCAGTTTGTCAGTCTCCTATTTGGTGGATTGACACCGGCGCTAATGTACACGTTTGTTCGGATATCTCTATGTTTTCCTCTTATCAGGTCACGGGGACTTCCACCCGTGTTGATGGGAAACGGCTCTCATGCTACTGTTCGTGGTGTTGGTACGGTCGATCTGAAGTTCACTTCGGGAAAGACCGTGCGGCTGAAGAACGTGCATCATGTTCCCTCAATCAATAAGAATCTTGTTAGCGGATCTCTTCTATGTCGGGATGGCTACAAGATAGTTTTTGAGTCTAATAAATTTGTAATATCCAAGTTTGGAAACTTTGTTGGTAAAGGCTATGAGTGTGGGGGCTTGTTCCGCCTATCTTTGTCAGACGTTTGTAATAAAGTTATTAACCATGTTTGCAACAATAGTTTATCAAATGTTTGGCATTCACAACTTTGTCATGTTAATTTTGGTTGTATGACGCGGCTAGCTAAAATGAATTTAATCCCTGAATTCACTACTGTGAAAGGCTCCAAGTGCCAAGTGTGTGTGCTAGCTAAGCAACCTCGCAAGTCTCATATGACTGCGAAGGCAAGAGATTTGGCACCACTAGAGCTTATACATTTAGATCTTTGTGAGATGAATGGTGTGTTGACAAAAGGTGGAAAGAGATATTTCATGACTCTGATTGATGACTCCACTAGATACTGCTATGTGTATCTTCTGAAATCGAAAGATGAGGCTCTGAACTTCTTTAAAATCTATAAAGCTGAAGCAGAAATCCAACTTGATTGAAAGATCAAACATCTTAGGTCTGATCGTGGTGAAGAGTATTTTTCCAATGAGTTTGATTCTTTTTGTGTGGAACATGGTATAATCCATGAGAGGACGCTTCCTTACTCACCTCAGTCAAACGGGGTGGCCGAAAGAAAGAACCGCACTCTAACTGATTTAGTTAATGCCATGTTTGATATGTCGGGTCTTTCTCAGGCATGGTGGGGGGAAGCTATATTGACATCTTGTCATGTCCTAAACCGAGTTCCCACAAAGAACAAAGAAATTACTCCATTCGAGGAATGGGAGAAGAAAAGGTTAAAACTCTCTTACTTACGGACTTGGGGTTGTTTGGCCAAACTCAATGTGCCAATTCCCAAGAAGCGCAAGCTTGGACCAAAGACTGTTGATTGTGTTTTCCTAGGTTATGCTTTCCATAGCATTGGGTACAGATTCCTGATAGTAAAATCAGAGGTACCTGATAAGCTTGTTGGTACGATCATGGAGTCAAATGATGCGACTTTCTTTGAGGATATATTTCCTATGAAAGATATACCTTTCTCATCGAATCAGGAGATGCCTAGTTCATCTAGACGGGAATTAGTTAAAATTCCTGAACCCACCATTCCGATAGAACACTTTGAAAATCCTGTGGAGAATGACGATGAAACTCCTAAAAGGAGCAAAAGACAGAGGACTGCAAAGTCCTTTGGTGATGATTTTATCGTGTATCTTGTGGATGACACTCCTAGTTCCATTTCAGAGGCCTATGCATCTTCAGATGCTAACTACTGGAAGGAAGCTGTCTGCAGTGAGATAGATTCCATCTTGGCTAATGGAACTTGGGAGATGGTCGATCGTCCTTACGGGTGTAAACCTGTAGGGTGTAAATGGGTGTTCAAGAAGAAGCTTAGACCTGATGGTACCATTGAAAAGTACAAGGCATGCCTTGTTGCTAAGGGTTATACCCAGAAAGAAGGCAAAGACTTTTTCGATACTTACTCACCTGTGGCTAGATTGACCACCATTTGAGTACTGCTTTCCTTGGCTGCCTCACATGATCTTCTTGTTTATCAAATGGACGTTAAGACGACTTTCCTAAATGGAGAGTTAGATGAGGAAATCTACATGGATCAGCCGGATGGATTTGTGGTAGATGGTCAAGAAGGAAAGGTGTGCAAGTTGCTGAAGTCTTTGTATGGTCTTAAGCAAGCACCTAAGCAGTGGCATGAAAAGTTTGAGAGAACTTTAACTGTTGTAGGCTTTGTTGTAAACGAGGCTGATAAATGTGTGTACTATCGCCATGGTGGGGGCGAGGGAGTCATCCTATGTCTGTATGTTGATGATATCCTGATATTTGGGACCAATCTTGAAGTCATCAAGGAGGTCAAAGACTTTCTATCTCATTGCTTTGAGATGAAAGATCTAGGAGTGACTGATGTGATCTTGAACATCAAGCTACTGAAAGATGATGATGGTGGGATAACACTACTTCAATCTCACTATGTGGAAAAGATCCTGAGTCGTTTTGGGTATAGCGACTGCAAATCTTCTCCTACACCATATGATCCTAGCATGTTGGTTCGAAAGAATCAGGGAGATCCTAAGGATGCTAAGGATCAGCTGAGATACTCTCAGATTATTGGCTCGCTTATGTATTTAGCCAACGCCATGAGGCCTGATATCTCCTTTGTTGTAAGCAAGTTGAGACGATTTGTGTCAAATCCTGGAGATGTTCATTGGCAGGCCCTTGAAAGGGTTTTGCGCTATTTGAAAGGCACTGCGAGTTATGGAATTCACTACTCTGGGTACCCAAGGGTACTTGAAGGGTATAGTGACTCAAATTGGATTTCTGATGCTGATGAGACACAGGCCACGAGTGGTTATGTGTTTACACTTGGTGGTGGCACTGTTTCTTGGAAGTCTTGAAGCAGACCATCTTAACGAGGTCAACTATGGAAGCAGAACTCACAGCATTAGACACAGCCACTGTTGAAGCAGAATGGCTTCGTGAGCTCTTGATGGACTTGCCTGTGGTTGAAAAACCAATACCCACAATTCCTATGAACTGTGATAATCAAACTGTGATCATCAAAGTAAATAGTTCTAAGGATAACATGAAGTCATCAAGGCATGTGAAGAGAAGATTAAAATATGTCAAAAAAATGAGAAACTCCGGAGTTATTGCGTTGAATTACATCCACACATCTAAGAATTTGGCAGACCCCTTCACAAAGGGTCTATCACGAAATGTGATAGATTATGCATCGAAGGAGATGGGTATGAGACCCACATTATGAGTTGTCCACAGTGGTAACCCACTCTATGTGATCGGAGATCCCGTGAATTAGAATTGGGAGACAAGCTGTTGGTTAATTGAGAGGAGAGTATTCCTACTTTGTATAATACCACTCCGAGAAGATGCAGTACTCTCCTAATCTGCAAGGCATGCTGATTTTATCTTAATGTGTTCTAAGTGGCTTACTTAAGCAGAGATGTTGTCCTGCAGAACATCTTTTGAAGAACACACCTATGTGAGTCTGACTGTTAAACGTCGCAGTCTATGAGAGTTGGGTTCTCTTTAACAAACTCATGAAAGGCCTCGGAGTATGACGTATAAGCTCCAAACCGCGGAGAAGTCCCACGGCAGCCTAGTATCAGTCAAAGCTTTGTGTGAAACTAGATTCGTAGAAAACTTGCAATTCAAGGCCTAGTCCACTGTTCAAGTAGCAGTCTAGTGTAGCATAGAGATCTAGGTGGAAGTTCAACTTAACAGTCTCCACTGCAGCACTGGTATATAAACAATGTTTTGGAACCTAAGGCAACTTTATGTGCCTCTAGGATCTGGTGGGGGATTGTTGGAATTTTGGCCCTTTATGGCCCAGCCTATAAATAGTAAATCCAATAATTCCTAAATCCTAGAGGCCCATGTGTCCCATTCATGCATGTCAAGGGGTGGGACAAATGTTTAGTCCCACCTTGCTAGTTTAGAAGGAGTTGGACCAACATATAAGGTGAGCTCTTCCCCTTGTGGTAAGAGTGTGTGAGAAGAAGGCTCTCTCATGCGCGCTCCTCCTCCTCCGCCGCCCGCCTCGCCTCGTCACGACGCGCGCGCGCGCGTGCGCGTCGCGGTTTGCGGAATGTGCCTCGGTGCCGAGCCTTTCTTTTTGTCACGCATGACTGGACTACAGAACTGAACGGTCACGTGGAAGCTGAAACGATTCGCCGGAGTGGAAAATGAATACAAGACCGTTCGGTTCTTCTTCTGGCTGTTCGTTTCGCCTCCCACGCTGCCTGTTCGCCTCCCTCTATGGCTATAAAAGAGAGGTCGCTCCTCTCTGCGAATACACAGCACACAGCCACCACTGCTTCCAAAACTTTGCGCTGCCTCACGGTCTTCCCCATCCCGCCTTGCGGCGTGCACCGCGAGCCGGAACAGTAGGCCTCCGGAACCCCGTGTCTTGCGATCCTGTACGGGAGAGAGGCGATAAGGTTTTTGGGGAGCGCTCTGCGCGTCTACTGGCGAGTTCTTCATCACGGACGCCCACGAGGATGACGTCTTCCCCAACGAGGACGACGTCTTCCCCAACGAGGACTTCTTTCCCGACATCGACAACCTCTTCGGCGACATGTCTCTCACCGACGACAACACCAACAGCGGTTCTGCATCCGCACCGGCTCCAACACCGTATGTCTTCCTGATCTTCGCTTGTTTGCTTCAGTTTCTTGGACTAGCAATCGATTTAGATATGCTAGATATGCTTTGTTCATACCGTTCACTTGTAAACATGGTTTGTTTGATTTCCATGCTTTCTGCCATATTTTGTTCACTGTTTTTATGGATTAAATCCTTTGGTAAATTGCTGATTTATCCAACACCTGACTTGGGTGCACTCACCGGAATCGTTCCGCCGTGTCCGCAGCTTGTATCTAGGCCCAACGTCGCAGTCTATGAGAGTTGGGTTCTCTTTAACAAACTCATGAAAGGCCTCGGAGTATGACGTATAAGCTCCAAACCGCGGAGAAGTCCCACGGCAGCCTAATATCAGTCAAAGCTTTGTGTGAAACTAGATTCGTAGAAAACTTGCAGTTCAAGGCCTAGTCCACTGTTCAAGTAGCAGTCTAGTGTAGCATAGAGATCTAGGTGGAAGTTCAACTTAACAGTCTCCACTGCAGCACTGGTATATAAACAATGTTTTGGAACCTAAGGCAACTTTATGTGCCTCTAGGATCTGGTGGGGGATTGTTGGAATTTTGGCCCTTTATGGCCCAGCCTATAAATAGTAAATCCAATAATTCCTAAATCCTAGAGGCCCATGTGTCCCATTCATGCATGTCAAGGGGTGGGACAAATGTTTAGTCCCACCTTGCTAGTTTAGAAGGAGTTGGACCAACATATAAGGTGAGCTCTTCCCCTTGTGGTAAGAGTGTGTGAGAAGAAGGCTCTCTCACGCGCGCTCCTCCTCCTCCGCCGCCCGCCTCGCCTCGTCACGACGCGCGCGCGCGCGTGCGCGTCGCGGTTTGCGGAATGTGCCTCGGTGCCGAGCCTTTCTTTTTGTCACGCATGACTGGACTACAGAACTGAACGGTCACGTGGAAGCTGAAACGATTCGCCGGAGTGGAAAATGAATACAAGACCGTTCGGTTCTTCTTCTGGCTGTTCGTTTCGCCTCCCACGCTGCCTGTTCGCCTCCCTCTATGGCTATAAAAGAGAGGTCGCTCCTCTCTGCGAATACACAGCACACAGCCACCACTGCTTCCAAAACTTTGCGCTGCCTCACGGTCTTCCCCATCCCGCCTTGCGGCGTGCACCGCGAGCCGGAACAGTAGGCCTCCGGAACCCCGTGTCTTGCGATCCTGTACGGGAGAGAGGCGATAAGGTTTTTGGGGAGCGCTCTGCGCGTCTACTGGCGAGTTCTTCATCACGGACGCCCACGAGGACGACGTCTTCCCCAACGAGGACGACGTCTTCCCCAACGAGGACTTCTTCCCCGACATCGACAACCTCTTCGGCGACATGTCTCTCACCGACGACAACACCAACAGCGGTTCTGCATCCGCACCGGCTCCAACACCGTATGTCTTCCTGATCTTCGCTTGTTTGCTTCAGTTTCTTGGACTAGCAATCGATTTAGATATGCTAGATATGCTTTGTTCATACCGTTCACTTGTAAACATGGTTTGTTTGATTTCCATGCTTTCTGCCATATTTTGTTCACTGTTTTTATGGATTAAATCCTTTGGTAAATTGCTGATTTATCCAACACCTGACTTGGGTGCACTCACCAGAATCGTTCCGCCGTGTCCGCAGCTTGTATCTAGGCCCAACGAAAGCGGCGTAGAAACCAGAAGGGATGATCGACCGTACTTCTTGCTTTGCATGCACCTCCGAAACTAAGGAAGGATCAAAGTCGTAACTATATTAACAGTATGCTCTTTCCGTTCTGCTTTTTTTTTTTGCTTGTTGAATGTTGATTAAGCGGGCTGGGCCGACAGCTAGCGCCCATCTGATTCCCCTTGCATTGGGGTCGGTTGGGTTTGGGCGACGGGCGTTTGGCTTACATTGTCAATACGATACCCAGAGGGGACGGGGCGGCAGCCAACCCTAATCCTTCCCTCCCCATCACATCCCCACCCAGAGGGGGCGGCAGCCAACCCTAGGCGAGCTTACCCAGAGGAAGGTGACATACCCTACTCTGGATTCAGCGGGTGGCGAGTCTTGGACGCGGAAGGAAGCCGAAGAGGAGGTGGGAAAGAGATCTGAGATGGCGGAGATGAGGTCTGAGGTGCCGAGGCATGCGGAGGAGAGACAGAAGATGGAGGGGCAGCGGCGCGGCAATAAGAAATTTGCAAGTAAGAAGGCTGCCCTACTACTAGCATGGACGGATTCAGCGGATGGCCAGTCCGTGCGGAAGGAAGCCAAGAAGGAGTCGGGAAAGCAGTACGATTGGATGAAGCAACCAGGAGAGAGCGAGCCCAGCTATGAGATGCGACTCAGACTTATGAAGAAGGAAGACTCGAAGAAGCCCAAGGTGGTGGAGGCCAAGGATGCAGAAGCATCCAAGGTGGTGGACTCCAATTCAATGACCATCCAAGATGATCATGTGGACACAGGCAAATCAGCATTGGCCAAGGAGACTGCAGACCGGGAGATGAGGTCTTACACTTTTTACCAGAAAAGCTGGGAAGTTAATTGTTGCATGGACTGTCAATGGGTATGTGATAGTTGCAAGGGCGTCTGTGTTCACTTCGATCAATTAAGTACGTGACCCCTCCTCTTACTTGGTGGTTTTATTTATTTCCTCAGAACCTGCTGCTGCTGCTGCTTATGCGTAGGGATCTATTGCATGTTAATTTTCTTGCTTGGGTGCGTGCAGCCTTGCTGGGTTCAATGCAGTATGCACACTGCACACCCACACCCACAACCGGAATGTTCGATTGCAGCCACCCATATACCTTGCAGGTATTCTCCATGAAACTGAAACTCACAGACGACAATGCTGGTGGTTTTGAGTTTCCATTGTCTGTGTACGGCTTGGTTGGCGTCCGAGACAGCTTGGATTTCAGAAGAAACATGCTCTTCTGTTGCGATAGGATCAAGGCGCAAGAACTGACACAGAATGTACGTAGTATCTTGCATAAAATCGATCTCCTCTTTTAGCTCTTGATTGATTGCATGTTAATGGCGATTGCTTTCTTGCTGCAGGATCCTTTTCTGCTCTTGACTGGTCCGTCCCGTGCGATCGTGCGCACGGATGACGATGTTGTCTTTGAGATCTCTCTGAAAGTCAAAGGTGCAACAGACTCTCAAGACAAACCGTTGATTACATGTGTGGGATGTTCTGCCGGACGAAGCACTTCCTTCGACAACATCATGTGTACGCTAGAGGTGTGCTTGCGGACAGTTAAATATGCGGTCCAGGCTACTGTCATGGGTGTCCAGATTGTCACGAAGAAAGAGTTGTGGCCTTCAAATTTTGCATATGGCGGCCTTGTTGCTTGCACCCCACTACCAATGACGACTGATATTGATTATGGCAACCAGAAGATTGTGTTGGCTGAGTCGAAAGGTAGGAACCTTCCGCAAGGTGGTTTTGGGTATGTACATCTGCGCAGCCAAGTTGTTTCCGTAGAAGTTGAAGGATTGTTGGAAGTTGTCATACAAGTCTACAAAAAATCTGGTGCTGTTGCTGCAGAAAGTTGCGTCCATTTCAGGGCCCAAAATTGCCAGGTGAGCTATCAGCCATGTATTGTTGGTAAATTTCAGGTAAACGTGACTGTTGCTTGGTCCATGGTTCCTATGGACATGTACGATGTGGTGTACTGAAACTGAAGCTTTGCAGCAGCTAGGAGATTTCAATCAGTGTGATGTGTTGGACTTTGGTTGTATTTCTGCTCGTATTTTACTTCCGCCGACTATATCGACGACTATAACTTATGTATGTCATCTAATGTGTTTGTGTATCGACTCTATGTGCTCTTCTCGCCTGTGTAAAAACACGTTATATGCAGCAGCTAGAACTTTGTATTTCTGCTAGTATTATTACTTCATAAGTGGTAATACTTTGACTTGCCTTCTTTGGTAATTTTAAGTGGATAGTTCGATTTTGGAGATGGATTTTCATTGACTATTAGTTACTATCAGTACTTGGTATCAGTTAGATCTGAAGATGGTTTTTCATTGACTATTAGTTATTATCAGTACTCAATATCAATTAGATCCGTAGTTGTTCTACTGTAACGTGGATATCATGTGAACACGTTTCTTTCCTTCATGTGTACAGTTAGATGGTGGTTCTACTGAAACTTATTTTTATCAACTTTTTTTAGGTAATTATTTTTTGTCAACTTCGTTTGATTGGACTTCGGTTAATAAGAATTGTAGAGCTTCTGTTGTGATGTGTATATGCTGCTTTCATCAAACAGTTATCCTGCCCGGGCCAAAAGTCATTTGCTACAAAGACAGTTGTTCAAGGCTTCTATTGGATCATTTGTTTTATTAATAAGATGACTTATGGGTGGAGAATGAGGAAACGTGGTTTGTTGATTGCGGATAATTCAAATTTTGGTTCTTACATTGTGCTGATTTCAATCAGGTCTTTTGACATTTTTGTTCTTTTATGATCCCAGATGTTCCCCATGGTGACATCTGCGGTTTAAGCACCACAGGTACTTGCAAATGCCAACAATTATTATAGATATAAAGAGAGGCAAGTGCTAGGTTCGTCAGCTAGAGTGGCTTGATCCTGGATCGTATTTAGTTGAAAACGAACGGGCTGTGGTAAAGCCATGGACTCCTGGAGAGATGCAGTTTTTTGTGCAGATGCTTACTTCATTTGGTATATATTAGTTCTTATGAAAATCTCCAATTTCTGTCAGCACAAGACCTTAATCATTGTGTCGTTCCATTAGAAACACCACTACTATTATTCTACGGGAAGTTAATAAACTTCGGGATCGTCTAACGGTCATCTAGCTGAATTTGCAATTGGTTATAAGTTAGATTTTGCAATTAGTAGTACTCCCTCCGGTTTTATATACAAGGCAACAAACTCACATTTTTTAGGTACCAAGGAAACACCACAAACTAATAAACAGTCAATTTCATTATGCGAAAATTACTATCGTGCTTCGTGCTAATTAAATATGTTGCATGTGGTGTGTTCTTTTCTATGGTTGTACTATGCAAGGTTTGTATTAATCGACACCATCTTACGAGGTAGAAACCTAATCAATTTTACCTTGATTAGTGTTTGTGGCCTTATTTATTGGCAAATTGTATTTTTGGTAGTGGCCTTGTTTATAAAAACGGAGGGAGTAGTCATTTCCCCATTCTTCTCTCCCCACTTCAATGTTCATTTTGATCAGTTCAACAAAGAAAATTTATTAATTCTTTGAGTCTGTTTTTTCCTGACTTTTTTCAATTGCCATTGGCCCAACTCCTGAAACTTTCAGCCTTCTTTCGCGCCCTGAAAAATCAAATCATGGGCTAATTAAGACCCATATGAGTACACCTGGGTATTTTTCGTGCACCTAAAGAAACTAGAGATAAAAGACACCACTAAAGAAAGAGAAAACTGAGAGAAAATGAAGACCGAAGAAAATGAAGACTAAAGAAACTGAATCTAACCAACACTTGATAAAAATGAAGTTAATTGACACCTAACAAAACTGAACCCAAAACGACTAACGCTAACTGAACCTAGAACGGTGTCGACTAAAATTGAGACTAAATGTTTAAGGAACCAATAACTGAATTTAACTAATATAATGAAGGACTGCTTTTTGCGAGTTCTCATAGACAGGTACACTTCTGAGAGATTCAAATCTGCACAATCCACAGCACAATATAAGGGGTCACAAACCGAAATTTCCTCAGACGAATCAGAACAGAAAAATCATAATGACACTATATATATAACTATACCTTCGTGGGATGAACTTTGGCATGTCCTCCTTATAAATAAGTTGATACGAATCTATCTGACTATCTCCTCTTGTGTGGGAACATATTCAACAGAAGGATTATACGACTCTTCATGGTGTAAATGAGAGAAATTAATGGCATCATACATATTGAATAGAACATTAACTACGATACAGAAATGTCCATTCCAACACTATCAAATAATTTTAATAGAACCGGAGGTCATCAGGTCAAAACAATTGCCGAAAAGATTCTTAAGTAAGCATGAAGGGCATGTCATGTACCTAGCAAATTAGGTTTAGGAGCAGGAATGTAGCTCAAGCCCTGCCTCTTATTTCTGTTGTATCAGTGTCATCTCCCCCACAAGAGATAATAGTCTGGCTCATCCTTTGGCTTATCAACCTTGATCCATCCTTTACGAATGGCTCTATCAGGTTGAACATCCTGCCAAAAAGAACAATGCAGTAAAAATAAAGTAAATGGCAACACCAACTAATTATTACTTATAAATGGCACGCAAGAAATTCGATAGCATTTGCATGTGATTCCAAAGTAGCTTCAGAAAGAAACTGAACATAAGTCGTATGATTACTGACTCCACTTGACCAGTACGAAAGTAACCATCTCTTCAATCCTTACACAAAAGAAAGCATGCAATTGAATCCAAAGCAGTTTCAGAGAGTACCTAAAAAATTAGTTGTATGGCTATTGAGTATGTTAGGTAGTGCAGTACATCTCTTCAATCCTTGAATAAGACATGTACTAATAGAGAGGCTAGTACCATATACCATTACATACAAAAGAAGGCACATAACTTTCAGTACACATACGGGTGAGAAGAACAATGAGATGAAGGCAATTTGCCAAGATCGTGCTCATAACAACTCAAGTGGCTCAAACAGCCTACAAGGGACCGGTGTAGCCATTCCTCCTGAAAAGAATGTGGTCACAGCATTCGTGTCGGCGGATTAAGACCCTCTTCCCCACCACACAACCTACTCAGCAGTTGATCATCCAATTGGATATCCTCCAAGTTTATTTCCTGATATTCAAACTTAAAACATCATACCTTGAAACACTAGCTACCTTAGGGATGATACTAAAGCCATGACCCTACAGCTTCAATTGCATACGCACCAACTTCAGTCTTGCTTTAAGGGCAGTAGCTATTGCAATCTTGTACAGATCATCATCTATTAGACTTACTACTGCAGAGCACTCAAGAATATATAGCCATACAAGATAAATCAGCTCTGGTAAGTCAGCCCACGACCTAATTATCCTGGAATGCCCAGGAGGCAAAAGTCCAAGGATCACCACCCAACTTTTGATAATGTTGAACCTTGGCAGCTCATTGAGACAAACAAAAAGTGTGTCAAAATTATTTGAGCCTTCCGCAGTTTCATCCTGATGAATGTCAACCCTGAATGTTCCCAAGAAAGCAAAGATACCGCAACCGGTATTCTGATCAACCCTAACGAATAGCTCACTGCCAAAGAGAAAATAAAAGTAGCAAACTAGTGAATCCAAACAAAAAGGATGTACTAATAAAAGACGACTAGATTCAAGCACGGTATTCAATGAATTCATATGACAACAAACATATAATCAAAGAATGAATCATATTTCACTAAGTATGTGGTGTAGGTAGCAAACAATTAATCCAACAATGCAGCATATTTCACTAAGTATGTGGTGCAAGTACTCACTTCCTGCTGTATTTCAAGTTGTAATTGATCCGAACTTGGTTTCCGAAGCGAGCTGGCAGAGGATCTGAATCTTGAAAAAGGCACCACAGAACTAATTCCGGGTTAGGATCAGTATTCTTCACTGGAATGCCACGGAGTAGTTTGAAAATTCCTCAATGAGAAAGCGACATCTTGCATTCTCAGATTCCAGCTGCACAATGATATGACGCCGGCTCTCAGGCTGAAAAAGAGGGTATACATAAGATAAAATTTGATAGATTTTCCAATTATGTGATTATAAGTAGGTAGAGACTGAATGACATATGCGATTATAAGTAGGTAGAACTCACAGAGTCCTCCATGGCTGGAGTGACAAAGACCATGTCTAGAGTTCCGTCAGGGAGGACAACTTCAGCCTTGTAGCGATAGGTGTTTTCATCGTAGGCCTTTCTATCCGCACAATATGACTGAAGGGACTAGGTAGAGAAAGAAGCAGGTGTACTAAATACATGCACATCTGCAAGGGTTAACTGTGGTGGCAGCCTAAATCTTGTGTTGTCTTGAACTCTTGATCAACAATCAGTTGGGCTTGCTGTTTTGCATATGCTAGGGTATTAAGGCGATGTAGTTCATCTTGGTTTATATGATACACAGAGCTGGAAAGATAAAAATGCAGAGTCATGTTAGACGGATTTGTTTGTAGTGAAGATCTAAAATAACATCAGGTCAACAAGAGGTGCCAAAATGCAGAGTCAAGGTTTAGTTTTTCTTGATTAACATCATAATAGCAGCATTGATTTCTGAACATATAAAATTAACATCTTTGTTTGTAGTGAAGATCTAAAATAACATTAGGTCAATAGGAGGTGCCAAATTGCAGAGTCAAGGTTAAGTTTGTCTTGATTAACATCATAATAGCAGCATGAACATGTAAAAACAAAATCTTACGGGGACCGCCTCCACCTCCTCTGCCCACGGCTCCAAGCTGTGGAGGTTGGGCGGCGCCTCTGCCTCCACCTCCTCTGCCCACGCCTCCAAGCGGGGAGGTTGGGCGGTGACGAGGGTTAACTCGGCAAATGTCCTAGATGAAGGACTTGGGATCGGGGGAAGAGGACATCGGATAAACTCGAAGTTAAAGGTTCAGACAAACTAAAAAACTTGATGCGTGTTTGAGAATAAGCTAGTAAACAATTGGCTCAATCTCAATATGTCCCTGGCCGGCCTCTCCTGGCCCCTATATAGGTGGCCAGGTCTCAAGGATCTGATCGGTTTCAATACAAATTACAGTGTCGTTTACAATATGATCTCGTATTTCGACTACAACTATGCATGGGCCTAGTTTCTATTGGGCTATTACCCGAACATGTCTCAGGGGTACTAAGATAAAGGGCCTTGGTAGCTATACACTTGTCAGTAGCCCCCGAGATTCTATCAGAATCATAGATTCGGGTTGAATCTCAAATCTTTGTATCTTTGACTTACAATCTTCGTCTTGACCAATCTTTGACTTGATCCATCTTCATCTTCTTTTCTTTCTCGATTTCATTGAATATTTAATATTCTTAAATTTTCATGGGAATTTTGGTTAACAAGCCTGGTGCTTCTGACGGATCAGGAAACCAGTTAATTGTCTGGGCAAAAACTTACTACCTACTTCAAACTCAAGTCCCCAGGCTCGAATTCGGTACTTGGCGTAACCCAGCCGTTTGCCGCATTTAGGACCTACAAAGGCGTGGATTCTAGTATTTCTTAGGGTACCTAGTGTGTCCACCGGGGGTTTTCTTCGCATTATGGATACATATATTTACTAGCATAGCGCATTCATGTGCGTATACTAGGCCATGCAGGACAGATCCTGAGTTCTTACCTTTATGATCTTTGCGACCACGACATTCAAGTATTTTATCGCGACGACACGACTTGAAAATCAAAATTTTATCGTGAGCCATGTTTGGCTGTTTCAATGCCCAAAATCTTCGTGTTGCCTTCTTCAACTAGTCGCAAATCCCTCCCGATGGGAGTGAATTATCGAATTTATTATCTGGTGTTTATCACTGATGAAGAAGTCGATAGTTTACTCCTTTTGTGAAGCCTATATTTTCACCTTCATTGGGTGTACGACCAGCGCTCCCGATGGGAGTAGCTGATACGTCCAAAACGTATCTACTTTCCTGAACACTTTTGCTGTTGTTTCTCCTCTAATTTATGTGTTTTGAATACAACTAACACGGACTAACGTTGTTTTCAGCAGAATTGCTCTGGTATCTCGTTTTTGTGCAGAAATCCAACTTTCAGTAAAAATCCGGGAAAATATTGCAAAAATCCTATTTCACTAGAAGACCCACGGAGCTAGAAGACGAGACGGAGAGGGGCTGGGAGGCCGCCACACAACCAGGGGCGCGGCCTAGGCCTGACCGCACCCACCTGTTGTGAGTCCGCCTCGGCCATCGCCTCGACCCCTCCTTCCGCCTACATATACCCTCTAACCTGAAAGGAGCGGGGGTTCGGCGTTTTTCCCAGATAGAGTTCCGCTGCGCTGCCACCATCAGAAACCGCGATTCGGAACCAGAAACTCTGTTCTGGCACCCTGCCAGAACGGGGATTTGGAGGAGATCTTCATCACCATTATCACCGACGTCTCTCCAGCAACCATCCATGACTCTCCCATCCATGTGTGAGTAATTCCCCGCTGTAGGTGAAGGGGATGGTAGGGATTGGATGAGATTGTTCATGTAATTTGCTATGAGATTGTTAGGGCATGTGCCTAGTATCTACTATTAGTGCTTATGACATTGTTGCAACTTGTTATGCTTAATGCTTGTCACTTTGGGCTCGAGTGCCATGATTTCATATCTGAACTTGTTATTGTTTTATGATGATATTTGTTGTTTATGATCCTACCTGCAAGTTGTATACACATATTGTTGTCCGGAACCCGAGGCCCCAAAGTGACAGAAATTGGGATAACCGGAGGGGATGGCTATGATGTGAGGATCACATGTGTTCATCGAGTGTTAATACTTTGCTCCGGTACTTTATTAAAAGGAGTACCTTAATTACCAGTAGTTTCCCTTGAGGCCCTGCTGCAACAGGCTGGTAGGACAGAAGATGTCGTGCAAGTTTCTCATTGCGAGCACGTACGACTATATACGAAACACATGCCTATGATTATTTAGTACTAGGATGCTTTATCTTTATTTATCTGCAATTGCCCATATCTCACTGATTTCATGAATTATCTTATCCATGCAATGCCCGTACATCCATCCCTATGCCTACAGTATTTTATCCTACTGTTTACTATTGCTACTATTACCGCTTTTATTATTGCTGTTACTGTTTCACTACTATCACCACTATAAAACTGTTGCTACTGATAAACCGCTGCGAGCAAGTCTATTTCCAGGTGCAGCTGAATTGACAACTCATCTGTTAAGGCTTATAAATATCCTTTGGCTCCCCTTGTGTCAAATCAATAAATTTGGGTTTTAATTCCCTTGAAGACTGTTGCGATCCCCTATACTTGTGGGTCATCAAGACTATTTTCTGGCGCCGTTGTCGGGGAGCATAGCTTTATTTGTAAGTTCACTTGGGATTCATATTGTTCGCTGCAATCCTTCCATCATGGGTAAACCTCGTGATGGAAAAGTTCCTATATTGCCATCCACTACAAGAAGAGGTACGACTTTGAACACCTCTGTTGCTCTTGATTCACCATCTGTTATGAGTAAGTTGCTTACACCACCACACGCACATGCTACTGCTACTTCTTCTGCTGAGTTTGAAAATGCCACTGATAATTTAGATGATGCTTCTACTGTGCTTGATGAGAGTGGTTCGCTAGGTTCCTTTTTAGATGCTACAATTGCTAGAGCTAAGATGGGAAACACTGTTGTTACACCGGTTAGTTCACCTGAATCTAGGGAATGTCCTAGTGATGATTTTTATGACGCTTATATTGAGCTTGATGATGATTTTATTGCCGAAGCTCGGGCTACTCGTGATACTAATGTTGTTAAGGAACTTCTAGCAAGACGTGCTGTTAGATATAAGTTATCTCCTGACGCTAAGTTTGCTGCTTCTCCCATAAATATTAGAGATAAGGATTATGATTTCTCTTTAGATTTATCTTACATATCTATTGTTGAGAAAGAACCTTTTTGTGGTACTGAAAATGAAAGTGCTATGGAGCACATGAATGAGCTTTCTACTTTGAGTAATTTGTTTTCCGATGATATTAAGCTTCGCACTTACTTTGTTGCTAAGATTTTTCCTTTCTTGTTGAAAGATGCAGCTAAAACTTGGTTTAATAACTTGTCTCCTGGATCTATTCATAGTCCTATTGCTTTGGTTAATGCTTTCTTTCAGAAATATTTTCCTGGTAGTGCTCAACATGCTGTTGTGCAGAAAATCTTTGACTTTGAACGGGGAAAAGGAGAGATATTGCCCGAATCTTGGACAAGGTTTTGTTCTTTAATTAGAGCATTGCCTAAAGAGCCATTGCCTAAAAATGAACTCCTTGATATATTTTATAATGGACTAACTGATGAATCTAATACATATCTGGATATTTGTGCTGGTTGTGTTTTCAGGGAAAGAACTCCGGCTGAAGCTGAAGAACTAATGGCTAAAATAAGCCGGAATCATGATGATTGGACTCTAGTTGAACCAACACCAACGCCACGCCAGCTACAGAACTGACACTGAAGAAGAGAGGAATGATTGAATTAAATGATGAAGTTATGAGGGAAGCCAAGAAATCTCTTAAGGAGAAAGGTATTAAGTCCGAAGATGTGAAGAATTTACCTCCTATAGAAGATATGTAAGCCAATCCCTCACTCATCTACTATTGAGGTACACTCTCTCCACGCTTTGATGATAGAGATATTCCTTACTCTAAACCTCCTGATCAATGCTTAGATGAATTAGATAATTTTATTGTTAAGCAAGATAATTTTAATAGAAGGGTGCAGAATCATTTGTTGGAAAATTCTAGAGCTATTAACAAGTTGCAGGATATTGTGGAGAGAACCTCCAATGATGTGAAGATACTTGTTAAACACTTTCAAATGGTTCAGACTCAAATTGATCAGCTTACCAAGGTGTAAAAAGACTTGCTAGTTAATGCTGCAAGAGAAAAACAAGTGTGTGAAATACGCACAAGAGGAGGTGCTACTACTCAAGACCCCTTATATCCTGAAGGACATCCTAAGAGGATCGAGCAAGATTCTCAACGCACTTCAAGTGATGATATTCCTTCCAAGAAGAAGAAGAAGCATAAAACAACTGCAGAATCTTCCGGGACAGGTAAAGATCCTAATAGTGTTTCTATTTCTGATGCTGAAACTGAACCAGGTGATGCTTCTGATAAAGAAGAAGTTGAAGAGGAACCAGAAAAGCTTGCTAAGAATGCAAAGTATACCAAAGAAGACTTCATTGCCAACAAGCATGGTAATGAGAGAGAACCTTGGGTGCAGAAACCAATGCCTTTTTCCTGGTAAGAAACATAAATCCAAGGAAGAAGAACACTACAACAGGTTTTGTGAATGGATGAAACCTTTATTTTTGCAAATTCCTTTGACTGAAGCTATTAAAATGCCTCCTTATTCAAAGTATATGAAAGATTTTGTTGATGGGTTTGTAGCATAGAAAACAAAAAAATTCCTACGCATGAATACAAAACTAGCTAAGAACATCTACGAGATGGTAGCAACAAAGACTAACCCTCGAAGACCGGTAGAGGGGATTACGTTCCCGCACAAACATTGCCGATGGAGACTCGACGAAGACGCACATAGTCGATGTAGTCGTTCACTTGACGTAGTCGACGTAGTGGTTCACTTGACGATCTCGAGATCGTGTACATGGCGCCACAACCGGCGGCGCCTCTGTACTCGGTCACACGTATGGCTTGTCGTCGTCTCCTCCATGCCCTCGGTCCAGCGGGGCAGCAGAAGAAGGGATCCGCCGGACACTCCAACACACACTTCTCCAAGTGTGTGAACCTCAAACTAACAATCCGGCAGAGCTTCGCTAAGCTAAGACAACGGTGGAGCAGCAACTATGGGAGGAAGGGAGGGATCAAGAAGTGTGAGAAGAGGGAGAAGAAGGCTCCTTTTATAGGAGAGGAGGTGGAAGCCCCCTCTTCATGGTGGTAACCCCCATTTTAATTTTGCATGACATTCATGCTAATTAAAACTCACACTAACTGAATTAATAAAACATTTTTATTTCTTTAATATTTGTTAATTCAATCAATTAACAAACATTAACAAAAAAAACCCTTGAGTTATTTCGATATGCCAAAACAGTTTCGGCACTTTTCTGAAACAACCCTCATGCTGTCCTATAATTTGATCGGAGTATCGTATCCACTCAAAAACGACGATGAACCTTAAGTGTGTCACCCTACGGTTCCTGAATAACATGGACATGATCAAGACTCCTCTCCGATCAATAATCATCAGCGGGATCTGGAAATCCATGATGACTCTCACTTACTCGACGATGATCTAGTGATCGTGTGAACCATTCATGAACATAGTCAATTCCTTTTGTCTCGCGATATTATTACTTGTCCGAGATCCGATCATTTGGTATCAACCATACCTAGTTCGATCTCGTTCCCGACAAGTCTCTTTACTCGTTCCGTAATAATGCATTCCCGTGACCTAGTCACATGCTTGCAAGCGGTGTCAATGCAATATCATCGAGAGGGCCCGGAGAATATCTTTCCGTCATCCGGATGGACAAATCCCACTCTTGATCCATGAGCCTCAACTAATACTTTCAGAGTACCCAAATCAACCTTTATAATCACCCTGTTATGGTGTGACGTTTGATATCATCAAAGTACCCTTCCAGTATCAGTGATTAACATGATCTCATGGTCTAAGGATTAGAACTACTTCGTATGAGTTTGATATAGCAATGAAACTTGATGACTTGATCGTATTGCTATTCGTACTTTGGGTGTGAGTGTTCATCACATCATTCTTCTAATGATATGACCCCGTTATTAACAACATCCAATGTTCATGATCAGGAAACCTTGATCATCAGTTAATCAATGAGCTAGTATAAAAGAGAGGCTTTACTAGGAACCTTTTGGTTTATTAATCACACATGTATTAATGTTTCCGATTAATACAATTCTAGCATGAGAAATAAACATTTATCATAAACATGGAATATGATAATAACCACTTTATTATTGCCTCTCGGGCATATTCCCTTCAATTGTTACTAACAAAAGGAAGATTCCTAACGAGAAAATTTCCGCTTTACTTGCTAATTATTCTTTTGATGGTAAAGTGTCAAAGAAGCTTGGAGATCCAGGTATACCAACTATTCCTTGCTCCATTAAAAATAACTATGTTAGAACTGCTTTATGTGATTTGGGAGCCGGAGTTACTGTCATGCCTTTTTCTCTTTATAAGAGACTTGATCTAGAAAAATTGGTATCAACTGATATATCATTGCAAATGGCTGATAAGTCTACTACTATTCCTATTGGTATATGTGAAAATGTTCCTGTTCAAGTTGCCAACAGTTGTTTGATATTAACTGACTTTGTTGTGTTGGAAATGCCTGAAGATGATAATATGTCTATTATTCTTGGGAGACCTTTTCTAAACACCGCAGGTGCTGTTATTAATTGTAATCAAGGAAAAGTAACTTTTAATGTCAATAATAAAGAGTACACGGTCTATTTTCCCAAGAAGATTGATAGAAACAATGCTCTAAATTCAATCAAGAATGTTGAGACCATCAGAGTTGGTCAGATTATTTGTTCAGAGCGAAAGCCCAATGAAGAATATAAAATTGTTATGATTGGGACTATGCCTATCAAGGTCGAGGTAACATAAGCATATAGTGAAATGCAAAGTTTTGCCTCATATAAATTAGTTTGGTAACAAGACTTGATCAACCTTGTTAACAAAGTGATTTTATATGAATGAGACTTCGTTTTCACCGCATTTTTACTTTACCTCACTCATATTTACGTTTACCATTTTTGTTCCCTTTGTTAGTTACATGATTAGAATATCTTAGAGCTGCTGCATACTTGGTTTCGATTTGCTTGCAATCATTCCATCTTCGTTTTCCCGAGTTTTTAATTTGTGGTCAATTTCTGAAAAATCCTCGAAAATAAAGTTTCTTGAAAAATTCCAAAAAAAATCTTTTTAAATTTTTATGTCAAAAATGGGGCAGAGAGGCACCTGGGAGACCTCAGGGGGACCCACCACGCCACCTCACCACCAGGGGGCGCGGCCCAAGCCTGGCCGCGCCCACCTATGGTGAGGGGGCCCCTGGCCTCTCACTTATCTCTTCATCCCCTTCTCTTTCTCTCTCCCAAAAAATCACGACACCCCAGCTCAAACCCGTGTTCTTGCTGCTCTTCATCTCGATTTTTTGATCTCCTTGCTCAGCCCATCATTGTTGCTGAGATTTGGAGCATTTGTTCTCCGGTATGTGACTCCTTCGATTGTCCAAGTAGAATTTTGTTTAGTGGAGTATTTCTTGAGTATTTTAGTTCTATAGGTGACAAGGGTATAGCTAATAGAGCCCGTTAGTTGAGTACCCCTGAGGCCCGTTTAGCTAGGCCCAATTGTAATGATAGTCGAGATACGAGTTCTTACCGTATGTCGATATTGTAATCTGTATCGGATCCCACCCGATCCTCGAGACCTGGCCATCTATATATAGGGGCCAGGAGGGGACGGTGTGGGACAGATTGAAAGCAAGCCAGGTTGAACACCCAAGTTTACTTTCGATACACACTTATTTCGACTAACCTTACCTTTGAGTTCATCCGACGCCCTATCTCCCCGATCCTAAGTCCTTCATATAGGACATTTGTCGAGTTAACCCTCGTCAATTGGTGCCGACCGTGGGGACTCTGGGCGTTGGAATCATGAATTCGATGGCTTTTTCGCTTTTAGCCAACAGCAGTGCAGGAGTCGACGAAAGTCAAGAGATGGAGCTGACGATCGGAAGTCTAAGCATCTTAATCAGGCCCTCGGGTTCGACTCGCCTTTCGGATCCGACGAAACTAGATCCGTCGGCGAGTGAGCCCGAGACAGTAGCAATGATGGAATCATCTGAAGGCTCTTCCAGCGAGGTAAACTCGTCGGTCAGCTTAGGAGAAGTACAAGAGAAAAAATTCGCAGAAGGCGACGAAACAATGGAAAATTTTGGCTTAGAGGTCCAACTCAAAGATCTCATGATTTGCCACAACGATACCTCAGACAAGTCAACAGATACGTGGAAGACAGGGTTAGAGCTTTATGAAGACGATGACTCGATCTTCTCAAGCTTTAGCAGCAAAATCGGCAAGCAATGCCAAGTGCTCGCCATCCTAGGAGACAACTCAGAAGAATTTGACGAAAACAACAACCCAGTGCTAAACCCAGCAAATGTCGATAGAGGAGCAAATCATCTAGCAGAAGGGCAAACAGCGGACTCCCTCGCAAATAGGGAAAAATTCGACTATCAGTCGACGAATGGAATGCAATAAGGATAGCCGTAGAGCACGGCACACCGATACCATCAAACTCTAGCAAGAATATGCTCTTGGGGTATCACTATGCCCTAAGGCAGTAGGCAAAGCAACTAGCAAAGGAAAAAATAGAGATACAGAAAAGAAAAGACTCAGCCATTGCAGCCAGCAACGCTGCTCGCAGAGCACAGAGCGACGCATCACACACCAACGCAAGGAGGAATCATCGACATGGTTCAAGGTACAAAAACCTCGAGTATTCAGAAAGGCGAAGCATCTCTAAAAATCTCGACTCGTCCTTCCTATCGGTCGACGAGCAAGGAAATATCATACCAAAAACTCCTGAAGCAGCACTAGTGGCAGCTCAAGCATATCTATTTACAACTCGACCAAGTCCAGGAGACCCAAGGGAACATATGCACAGAGCAGCGCTGAATGGACTGAAGATGGTGGGCAACAAGTTATCAGCAAAAGAAGAGGAGGCGTACCACAATAAGGAAGCACACAAGCCAAGATCACCTCGCCGTCACAATAGTCCTCGGCGCAGAAGCGGTAGTCGACGATCTCGATCGCCATCACCAAAACAGCACGGGAGCGCAAATCATGGAGGAACTCGAAGATCTCGATCTCCAAACAGGAAGTACGGCTATGAAGATGACAAAAAAGAGATGGGAGCATCGTGCTTTACTCGCAGAGTTCGCACCACACCAGTACCCAAGGGGTTCAAACTACCTCATGACCAACAAAAATATGACGGATCACAGGAGCCACAGTCATGGCTCTCGGACTACCTGCAAGCAGTACAAATATTAGGAGGAACCAAAGAAACAGCTATGCAAAGTTTGAACTACACCTCACCGGCGCAGCAAGGTCATGGTTGAGCAAATTAGAAAAGGAAACTATTGGTAGTTGGGAAGATCTCACGAAACAATTTACACGTAACTTCAAGTTGACATACAAGCGGCCGGCATCCATAGAAGAAGTCAAAGCATGCGTGCAACAACGCGGGGAAACGCTGAGGGCGTATATCCAAAGATGGAGTCTGATCAAAAATTCAGCAGTTGAAGTTTCAGACGAAAGAGCAATAGACGCGTTCATAGCTGGGTTAAGACGAGGAGACCTAGTTGAAGAGATGGGCAGAATCAAGCCGAAAACAGTGTCAGACCTAATGGATGTAGCAAACAGATTCATAGATGGAGAGGACGCATGCAACAACAAGCGGACGCGATCGCCAGAAGATGATAGAAGAAATAGATATGGAGGACAAAGAAGAAGATCCCGCAACTACGACAACTACGGCTCCCACAGCCAAGTAGCCGCAGGATATAAGGACAACAGCTATCAAGGGAGTGACCGCAGAAGTTCAGGATATCGAAGCTATGGAAAAGAGGACTACAGAAAATTCCAGACGAGAGAATCCAGAGAGTACAACCCGTCGCCAGAAGACATGCTAAACGGGCCTTGTCACATACATTCAGCATTCGTCGATGGAAAGCGAGTATCCAGGCATGCAATGAAAGATTGCACAACATTCTTGAAACTACAGGAAGCGGCACTGAGCAAACAAACCGAAGCAAAGCGACAAGGATACGAAGGAAACAGCAATAACGCTCCCACAAGTTAACAAGGGAACAACGGAGCTACTCAAGGACAAGACCAGCCAAACCAGGGACGCGACGATGACGGAGGATACGTTCCATCCAATGGGAACATCACAGCAATGATACAACCCGTGCCCAAGTCGAACAAAGAAGAAAAAAGCATAACCCGACAAATTAATCTAGCAATCACGTCACCTCCATCTACAACGGAATATCTACATTGGTCAGAGCAACCAATCGAGTTCACCAGAGAAGATCACCCCATAACAGTACCTCGGCCAGGAAATGCGCCCCTGGTACTCAAAGCTCAAATCGGCACGTACGATGTCGACAGAATATTCATGGACGCGGGAAGTGGAATAAACTTGATATATGCAAAAACACTAAGAGCAATGCATATATCACTAGAGTTCCTGAAGCCAACAGACTACTCCTTCCATGGGATTGTACCAGGAAGCGCCAACTATCCGTTAGGTCGGATAGCACTCAACGTTTGCTTCGGCAATAGACAAAACTACAGAAGAGAAAAGCTAGACTTCAAAGTCATGGACTGGCCATCTCAGTATCACGCGATCCTCGGACGACCTGCGTTTTCGCGATTCATGGCAGTTCCTCACTACACGGACCTAGTACTCAAGATGCCAGGACCAAAGGGAATCATCACAGTAAAAGGAAGCTTCGAGGTATCAGACCTATGCGACAAGGAGTTCCACAAGATGGCGCAAAACTTTGGTATGATAGCCAATTATGCAGAGAAGGCAAAAAATGCGACTACAGAAGGCGATAAGCTACCCGAAGGACGTACTACGGAGCGAGAGGTGAAGAAACCACGAGTAGAAGCATCAAAAGACAAAGCTGCAGAAGAAGAAGAGAAGGCCACAGAGGCATAAGTATCAAGAACAAAGTAGAGTAGTAAAATCAGGCTATAAAAGCCACGAGTTATCCCGGGGCAATGCCCTCTAGATCCAGAACACAGGTCACAGGCCGGATCTCTTGGGTCACCCCATGTATCTTACATTACAAGTATAATAAAGACAAGTTCCTCATATCTGAGCTTACATGTCCAAAACGCGGCAAACGCCAAAAAAAAAATACGACGCTTTGAGTATTAAAATTTCCTCGGGTTACAACTCAAGGGAAAAGCTCTCGCGAATACAATAAGTACATACATCGAATTCATGGCGCAACTTGTTCTGAGTCATCAATATCAAAGGGATTCAAATAATGATACTCCCGGAAGAACCTGGCGTCCTCTTGCAATAACCTTGAGATAATCCTCTTCGCCGGCTCCAGCGTTGCATCCATATGAATTCTAACTGTAGTCCTCCCTGGAGGCAAACTCTGGGACATGCGCTCAAAATTAAAATGTGGTTTCCACTTTCACATCCATCCGAGAGCGAAGTTGGCACCAGCAACCAAGTTTGCCTTTATAAGGAGGTGGACTCGCTAGCTCGTCCGGAAAGTCTCGAGTAGCTGTCTAAAATCGCTCGGTATTGGATTACGCGGCAGCATGACAGAATACATGGTTGTCAGGGATTTGCGACAACCATCAACAGCTTCACCAATGTGCTGCACACGATCCTGAAGAAGCACGATGGCATGACAATGACGGGGATTCGACCACAAGCTCTCAGTACCTTGAGCATGTTTTTGAAGCGCAGTAATCCGCTCAGAAACTCGACGTGATTCATCAACAAGGTCAAGGCAGGTACCTGCGGTTCAAGGAAAAGTTAGTACGAAGAAGATTAGATCAAAAATAAGGAGGCTACCAGAAGACTTACAAAGAAGCATCTCGCAAACAGATTCGATGATGCCAAGCCGAAAGGACTCGCATTCCTCGAAATGAGTAATTTTTGCGACCAGGCCGGACACCTTATCCTCCAAAATGGATATCTGTTTCAACAAGCCGCAAGCTCTGCTGGCCTTATCCGTAGCCATCTGCGCTTGACGTTTCATTAGAGACAAACGACTTTCAAGATCCGAAATCCTTGAGGAATATTCTGCGCAATGGCAGCAACGGTGAAGAGGCGACGAAATTTTAGAGTCAAAAGCATCGGCAGAAGATGGAGCCTGATCACGACTTGAAGGTTCACCAGCACGCATAGACTGGAAGTCAAAAAGAAAGGAAAAGAGAAGCATTTCAGAAGCCAACATAACATATCATAAAAAGGAGAATATTTACATGAACACAAACCCCCTGACTACAGTTCTCGGGTTACACACAACTAAAAGTTTTCATACATCAAAAGCAGAAATTGAAAATTACAACTAAAGGCTGAGTCTACGCCACCTCAGCGTCCTGCTCCATGGCAGAGGAAGGTGCGGCAGAGGCAGCGCCAGCAGTCGAAGGAAGCGCGGGTTCAGCCGTTGCTAGAGTCGAAGAAGCTGGAGTAGAAGAAGTTGCGGAAGCCGCCGAAGGAGATATTATCGACACGATGGCGGGCGCAAACTTCTTCGCCTTCTCGAAGAAGGCTTTTAGCTCTGAGCGGGTGCGGCCATGAGGAAAGCTAACCTTTTCCCAATCGAAATCTGAACCATGTGCATAGGAAAAGGCAATGGTTCCCTCAGCACCTCGCTTCAAAGAAAGCCCCTTCATCTGGAGGATGGGGTCATCGGTAGTGTTGAAGGCTTGGGCGAGTTTCTTCAAATCATCGTCTGGAAGCTCCACCTTTTGCTTGGGCCACAACCCGACAAACATCCACGTAAGAACGGGTTTGACTAACTCGAAGACTTCCTGGACAGATATCCAGTTTGCTTCTAGAAAGCTAACCGCGGTCAGGAGAGGATCATCGCCGGGTTGTGGTGTCGACAATGAAACCTTGATATATTCTGCAGCACCAAGGGAACAGGAAAGTAGCAAAAGAGGATAGTATCAGATAAAGTGCAAGGAAGCAAGCAAAATAACAGCAGAAGAAAGAAAAGGGTATAGCATGCACCTCCAGCTGCATCAGACATCGTGTTTAGCCGCTCGGCCACGGCTTATTCCCGGTGGAGATGCTCCTTGTTGGCATCGGCCAAAGCCTTCTCCGCTTTCTTTGCCTTAGCCAGTGCTGACTTATGTAACTTCTCAGCACTTGTCTTGGCAGCGGTCGTGACGTCAAAAGCTCTCCGTGAAGCACTGAGCTCAGCTTCTAGCAATGCAATGCGAGCATTGGCTGATGCTAAAGCATCTGGAGTCCAGTAAAAGAGGAAAGGAGAAGTTAAACAAAAAGCTAAGAGAATCATACAAGACATGCAAACACAGGACAAAGAAGTCACCTTTGGAAGCTTTAGCAACTTTTAGGTACTCAGCACATTCGGTGCCTAAGTCGACGAATTTCTTCATCAAAGCCTAACAAAGGAAGAACACGTAAGTACATGGAACACGAAAGAAAGATAAGTGAAGTATAAATCACTCACATCGTCAGGAGAGTCTGTGGACTCATGTGCTATAAGGGAAACGTCAGCCTCTTTGGATTTCCTCGACCGCTTGGTGCTTTGGGTCACAGGAACCTTCTTGACAGAAGCCCTGGTGGCCTTCGGCGACTTCACGGCCGGCTCAGTTTCTTGCGCAGAAGGCTCCTCAGCAGCTACATCCTCAGTAGAAGGAGCGGTTGGAGCATCCCTTTTCGGCTCCTCATCATCACTGAAAGCAAAAGGAAAACAGGTTTTTTATAACCCGAGAGGAAGAAAGCAAGTGCAGCGAAACCATAGAACTCGAAGAAAACTTACGATGCCATCAAGTCGAAAAGCTCAACATCTTCTTCTCGAGTAGGGGCTTCACCAGCCGCAGTTCTCGGAGCAGAGGTACTCGATGAGGCAAGATCTTCACGTTTCCTCTTCTTGTCAATACAAGTTTCCTCAGAAAGCGCAAGAGGAGGCGACGTCGTAGAGCTGGTATCCTCTGCCGATCCTTCGACATCATCTCTGTCCTGATTTTCTTCAGCCTCGAGGGCTTTAGAAACAGCAGAGGCCAGATCAGCTGGAAGAGTCCCTTCCTCTGGAAGGGGAGGGCGTGACACAAGGAATTGATGATCCTGCCAGTGAACAAATTAGAAAAAGTCATCGATAGAAGCATAAACACAGCTGGAAGCCGATGAATTCGATAACAAGTATACAATACAAGAAATACATACCTCGGGCAGGGGATGCACAGAGTCGAAGTAACTAGCGGCGAAGTCTGCAACTACATGGTCCTTGGTAAGCTTGGTGAGATTCCTGACTCGCTTGTCGACTTCCTGCTTCTCTATTAGGTCTCCAGAGATGTGAGAAGGATCCACCAGTCCAGAATAACTCCAAAGCTTGGAAAGACGGTGCTGCAGGGGTTGAACTCGACGTTGCACAAAGAACGCCATGAGTTGGATACTCGACAAGGCGCCTCCTTTATCTCCTTTAAGGGCTTGGATGCGAGCCAGCAGCGGAGCAATCTCCTCCATTTCAGCATCTGTGGGAGGCGAATCCCAAGATGCCAATTTCCTCAACTCTTTGGAGGCATCAAAGGGGGCTAGGCCGTACTCATCTTCCGAGGAGGCCTTGCGGTCTTTTATGTAAAACCATTTGGTCCTCCAACCTTGGACTGATGCAGACATACAAAAATCAAAATACTGAGCCTCGGTGCGCACAGAGACGACAGCTCCGCCCAGTTCGGGTTTTTTGGATAGAGCAACGCTGGGGCGGAGCCGAAAGATAGATCGCCAAAGAAGAAAGTGGGGCTCAATCCCCAGGAATGACTCGCAAAGAGTCACGAAGCAAGCGATATGGAGGATGGAGTTCGGTGTGAGCTGATGGAGCTGCACACCATAAACAAAGAGAAGCCCACGAAGAAACTCGTGGGCGGGAAGAGACAGTCCGCGGAATAGGAAGGAAAGGAACATCACCCGATAACCGCTCGGGGGCTGAGGGATCTGCTCGGTGCTTGGGAACTTGATGGAGTCGCTGCTAGAGATGAAGCCGTCCGTCCTTGCCTTCTCCACCTCCTTCTGCACGATGGCAGAGGGCACCCAGCTAGTCACGGAGTTTGTTGCCTTTCCCTTGGCCATGATGTTCTTCGCCGCGAGGTGCTTCACGCGCATCTACAAATCCGCACCTGGGGGCTATGCACGAGAGGAACGGGATGCAAAGATCAGCAATGGCGGCGGCGGAGAGAAAGAGCTGGTAAACAGTATAAATCCCCCCTCTCCCCTTTTATACCTTCTCGGTGAAGGAATGTGGGCTGAGACGTGGCGAAAGGAGCGGAAGCGGCAGCCCACTAACGGGCAGGAAAATACAAAATTACCGCGCTACCCACGAATCGGTTCGCGCTCAATTAAAGTGATGTATAGCTAAATTTGGCTACTGACGTCACAAAGAAGACGAAAAATCAAAGATCAATTCGACAGATGCATATACTCGACAAGTATCGAATATGGCGACTTCCGAATAAAGGATGACACCAAACAAGACACAGGGTTGGCGCCGACAATACAAGTATCAATTGAGGAGACTATACCCGAAAGCATTCGACTATAGCCTCGGGGGCTACTACCATCGGGAGCGCTCAGCGCGCCCCCAACAAAATTATCATTAAACTATTTCGAGTTGAAGTATGAAGATGGAGCACACTATATTTGAGCCTATACTCAAAAAAATAATTCTTCGACTATAGCCTCGGGGGCTACTCCCATCGGGAGCGCTGAACGCGCACCCGACGATATTTATTCATAACTACTGGAGCAGCAAAGGTGAAGGAAGATTCGATGAAAGGTCATTAGTCCCATCGGGAGCAAGTTTTTTATTAAGTTTTGGTTATATAACCCGAATATTTTCAGTCAAATAAGATTGCGACATGTGATTCTCGAGTTGCGTTATCGCAACGAAACTCGAATGCCGTGATTTATCACGAAGGTAAGACCCCGGGATCTGTCCTGTGTGGCCTGGTATACGCACATGGATGCGCTCTACTGGTATGAATCCGTGTCTACGACGCGAAGAAAATCCTGGTGGACGCACTGGGTACCCTGAGAATCACTGAGATTCATTCTTTGTAAGTCCTAAATGCGGCAAAAGAGTGGGTTTGACCGGTTTTCCGAATTCAAGTCCAAGGGGATTGAGTTTGAAGTAGGTGGCAAGTATATGTTCCGGCAGTTAACTGACCTCTTGAACCGTCAGAGTTGTCAGGCTTGTTCATCAAAACCCCTTGCGAGATATTATCAATAAAATAAGTCGAAAGACCAAGTCAAAGATTTGAAGATATGAAGAAGTCAAAGAGTTGATCAAGTCGAAGATTTAAAGATTAGAGATTCAACCCGAATCTGCAATTCTGGTAGAATCTCAGGGGCTATTGACAAGGGTATAGCTAATAGAGCCCGTTAGTTGAGTACCCCTGAGGCCCATTTAGCTAGGCCCAATTGTAATGATAGTCGAGATACGAGTTCTTACCGTATGTCGATATTGTAATCTGTATCGGATCCCACCCGATCCTCGAGACCTGGCCATCTATATATAGGGGCCAGGAGGGGACGGTGTGGGACAGATTGAAAGCAAGCCAGGTTGAACACCTAAGTTTACTTTTGATACACACTTATTTCGACTAACCTTACCTTCGAGTTCATCCGACGCCCTATCTCCCCGATCCTAAGTCCTTCATATAGGACATTTGTTGAGTTAACCCTCGTCAATAGGTGACTGGTGAAATGAGTTTGCATGCTTGTTCTATTGCTTAGAAATGTTATTTTGATGCATGTTAGCCTTCTAGTAACTCCCTATAGTAGTTTCCTACAATTGTTTGTCTCAAAATCATTTTTTATGAGGTTTGTCAAAAATTTCAGAAAAGGGAGATGGACAACTACACCTATGGAGAAGTCTTTGAAAGAGAAGCACCAATGTCATCAAGGCCTTCAAGATCTACTGCTCAATATAGGATATCCTACAATGAAGATCTTATGTCACCGAACATTGAGGGGGATGATGGAGATGCGCATCCATCCACCTTCCCTTGTGCTAACTTTTTGCGTGATGCAGGGATTCTTGAGGATTTCTTACTCCTTGTCAACAGGGTTGGATTGACTACATACATGACGGATGAGAGTAATCAATATGCTTTGCTCACAAAGATTTTCGTTGAAAGTTTTAAATTCGCTAACTCTCATTTCAAGCCTTCCATTGCATTTAAGATTTATGATAAGTCTATCACCATGTCTTTGGAGAAGTTTTATGATATTCTAGGTATTCCCATGTTTGGGACAGCCAAGAAGATGCTGCAACAACTTGCGGATTTGTTGGAGCTCTACCGAGGAGTAACTAATGATGATGACCGCATAGCACAGCGTGGCAAGATAAGAAACATTCAACTCCCAGCTATTAGATATTTTACTTACTATCTTGCCACTAGTGTTCTTGGTAGAGGAAACACTAGCAATATCTCTAACTATCATTTAGCTTTTTTTGCTACTGCGCTTGATGTTAGCAAGAAGTATAACCTCAGTGCTCTTATTGCTCGTCGCCTAGCCGCTAGGGACCTATTTACGGAGGCATTATTGCTGCGTGCATTGTTGCTGCTCTAAGACTTTCTATTGCTCCTAATGATATATTGTTGGCTCCACAGAGGCTCGATCTTGCTGCCATGAAGCTCCATCACTTTGTTACTGCTAACTCATGTGCAGGGAAATTAGTTTATAGAATGTTATTCACTGATGGAGAGGAAAGGGAAATTCCTTTGCCGCAGTCTAGTTTGTTCACTATTCATAGGAGGTAGTGGTCGTGCTCGAAGGAGGAGTTGGACGAGCAGCTTAGGTTGCTCGGCTTCCACGTTCAGCACGGCGCAGTGGACCAGGAGGAAGAGGAGGCGTCGGCCGATCACTACGCCGCATACCACACCGGGGCGTCCTCGAGCTCGTACCAGGACGAAGGTGCTTCTTCGTCACACTTTGGAGGCGCCACTTCATGGCCGAGTTAGCCGAGTTGGGATTGATCTCCACTTAGGCCAAAAGCCTAAGCTTGGGGAAGGTACGCCGACGGTTCACTCATCTACATATCATATTTTTTCAGTACTTTGTATATCCATATTTCACTTTCTTTATTATTCTTATTCTTATTTCTACTTCCCAAAACACAAAAAGACCAAAAATATTTCTATTGTTTCTCTTTGTTTGCCTTTTAAGTTTCTAGCTTTGGTTTGCTTTACTTGCTATTTTCGGTTTGATACTTGAAAAATCCAAAAAAAATTGCCTTGTTTGTTGTTTCCTTCCGTTCTTGTCTCAAAAATCGAAAACCCAAAAATATTTGTTGTTCTTCTTTGGTTTTGTAAGTTTGCTGCAGAGTTCAGTCTCCCGTGACTCCATTGGAGCTTGGTATTCACTTTATATTATTCAAGCCACACAAGTGAAAAGGCAATAATGACGACATATGTAAGAGGCTGGTATGAACTCTATTTGTTTTCATTTTCGTACATATACTCATCTATGTGGACATGCTTAGTCGGTTCATGTAAGGTATATGTTATTTAATGGATGCTTTGTAGTTCTTGCTCTCATATGATTAGTTCCAATCTACTAATAGTTTGTAGCATGTCATGTAGATGCTTGCTTGCATTGTTTTATTCATAATTTGGTATGTTATTGTGGTATCCACCTCTAAAAGTTTCATTTGAATCGATTTGGCACATGCTCAAGCATGCACATGACTGAACAAAAAGTCAATTAAGCCTCTATGATTTACTTTGCCTCAGAGTTCTTGTATCATTTTTATGCCTATATTAATTTTGTTTTATCGCAAGCATGATTATGACAGTTATTGCTCTCTTGATAGTCGCTTCTCAGTCTTTTGCTAGCCTTCACTTGTACTGAGAGGGAATACTTCTCGTGCATCCAATTACCAAAAACCAAGTCTACCAAAGAGTCCACTATAAATTCCTATACATGGTATTTCAAAGCCATTCCAAGTAAATTTTCATGTGCTACCTTTCAAAACTTTCAACTACTTCTCATTTTGTGCCACTATTTTTAGCTCATGAGGACGTAGTGGTCGGAATTGCTAACTTACATATTAAATTGAGTACCCCTCGACTAGGCAGCTTCATCTGCTCGTCATTAATTTTGCAAGGGAGTTGGTCAGACCATTGTAATCTAAATCTAAAAAGAAAAGAAAAAGAGCACTCCTCCATGGTATGTGAAAGTTGGTGGACACCCGATGGAATCGGTTATCCATGGTTTGAGAAAGGAAAAAAAGGTGGGGAGGAGTGCCAAAGCTTTATAAAAAGAGCACCAATGTGCCAAATTTTCAAAGAACTCGGAACCGCTCTCACTTGTTTATTATGGAAGATAGCAAGTCCCCATTGCCAGTCGTTGACATGAAACAACCACCTCTCAAAATAAATTTTCTATCTTTGTTTTACAAATAAAAAGCTCTAGCACATTTTAAATCACTGCTTCCCTCTGCGAAGGGTCTTTATTTTACTTTTATGTTGAGTCTTCATCTTCTAACTTTAAAGCACCTTCTTGAGAGCATAGTTGTTATTCTTAGTGTAATGTGCTTGTCCCAGAACACGGTTAATTGTGGTATAACTTTGATGCTTGTATCTTTGATATTTTTACTTCTAGTCTTCCCTTGGACTTCAGAGGTGCCTCAGCATTTATGTTTTGCTCCACAAATAAAGGCAAGCGGGATACCACTCTTTCATATCATTTATGAACACTACAATCTTGTAGCTTCTTATGTTCATGTTGCTTTATTAGTGCATTGGCACTCTTTCATAGCTTGCTTGACTATAAGGTAACATTAGTTGCATATTTCTTATTATGAATTGCCTGAGTATTTGATCATATAGTGAGAATATATACATCATATGAAGCAAATGTGTTCGTGAAAGTTTCTTTTATCACACTCAGTTGTTAACTGAATTGCTTGAGGACAAGCAATAAGCTAAGCTTGGGGGGAGTTGATACGTCCAAAATGTATCTACTTTCCCGAACACTTTTGCTATTGTTTCTCCTCTAATTTGTGTGTTTTGAATGCAACTAACACGGACTAACGCTGTTTTCAGCCGAATTGCTCTGGTGTCTCGTTTTTGTGCAGAAATCAGACTTTCAGTAAAAATCTGGGAAAATATTGCAAAAATCCTATTTCACCAGAAGACCCACGGAACCAGAAGACGAGACGGAGAGGGGCTGGGAGGCCGCCACACAACCAGGGGGCGCGGCCCAGGCCTAACCGCGCCCACCTGTTGTGAGGCCGCCTCGGTCATCGCCTCGACCCCTCCTTCCGCCTACATATACCCTTTGACCTGAAAGGAGCGGGGGTTCGGCGTTTTTTCCAGATAGAGTTCCGCTGCGCCGCCACCATCAGAAACCGCGATTCGGAACCAGAAACTCCGTTCTGGCACCCTGCCGGGACGGGGATTTGGAGGAGATCTTCATCACCATCATCACCGACGTCTCTCCATCAACCATCCATGACTCCCCCATCCATGTGTGAGTAATTCCCTGCTGTAGGTGAAGGGGATGGTAGGGATTGGATGAGATTGTTCATGTAATTTGCTGTGAGATTGTTAGGGGATGTGCCTAGTATCTACTATTAGTGCTTATGACATTGTTGCAACTTGTTATGCTTAATGCTTGTCACTTTGGGCCTGAGTGCCATGATTTCAGATCTGAACTTGTTATTGTTTTGTGATGATACTTGTTATTTATGATCTTACCTGCAAGTTGTATACACATATTGTTGTCCGAAACCCGAGGTCCCAAAGTGACAGAAATTGGGATAACCGGAGGGGATGGCTATGATGTGAGGATCACATGTGTTCACCGAGTGTTAATGCTTTGCTCCGGTACTTTATTAAAAGGAGTACCTTAATTACCAGTAGTTTCCCTTGAGGCCCTGCTGCAACAGGCTGGTAGGACAGAAGATGTCGTGCAAGTTTCTCATTGCGAGTACGTACGACTATATATGGAACACATGCCTATGATTGTTTAGTACTAGGATGCTTTATCTTTATTTATCTGCAATTGCCCATGTCTCACTGATTTCATGAATTATCTTATCCATGCAACGCCCGTACATCCATCCCTATGCCTACAGTATTTTATCCTAATATTTACTATTACTACTATTACCGCTTTTATTATTGTTGTTACTGTTTCACTACTATCACCACTATAAAACTGTTGCTACTGATAAACCGCTGCGAGCAAGTCTATTTCCAGGTGCAGCTGAATTGACAACTCATCTGTTAAGGCTTATAAATATCCTTTGGCTCCCCTTGTGTCGAATCAATAAATTTGGGTTTTACTTCCCTCGAAGACTATTGTGATTCCCTATACTTGTGGGTCATCAGTAGCCCCCGAGGCTATAGTCAAATTTTGATTCGAGTATAGGCTCAAAGTTATTCTTCTTCTGTTTTTCAATATGACCTGCACAAAACAGTTCTTATATCATGTCTTTCAAGAATTTATGTTTCATCGGGTGCACGACCAGCGCTCCCGATGGGAGTAGCCCTCAAGGCTATGGTTGGGTACTTGTAGTCGATCATAGACTCAAAAAATTCGTCTTCTTGCATCTCTTCAATTTGTCTTGTATAGATAGAACTTTATATACCAAGAGTATGACGTTATTGACATGATGACTCGCTGCAATAATTTGACCAAAGGTTGACCGTTGCACATGGGTAGCGTGGTAATTTCCTGAAATTTCCGCCCGTTAGTGGGCTTGCCCCTTTCGCTTTTCACGACACGTCGCAGCCCATGTTCCTTCCGGCGTAAGCTATTTAGGAGAAACCCTTTTTACTTTTATTGTTTACCATTTCTCTGCTCCTTCGCAGCCACCGCTTCTTCTTTCTTGCGCTCGTTCTCTCTCGCAACTCTCAGCGCCGCGCCATTGCATGCCCATCAAGCGCGTCGCTCATCTCAAAAGAATGGCGAAGAAGGGCGTGAAGAAGCAAGCTGTGGGCTGGACTGCTTCTGCTTTCTCGGAAGTGGATCTGGCAAACATGAAGAAGGAAGGGTTTCTGGCGAAATCCGCCGAGGTCATCTTCCCCAGCACCGAGGTTATCCCTGCACCGCCGCCGGGATTCCAGGTGATGTTTCTAGATTTTCTCCTTCGTGGTTTCTCTCTCCCTGCCCACGAATTTCTTCGTGGAGTCTTGTTTGTGTACGGCGTGCAGCTACATCAGCTCACACCCAATTCCTTGTTGCACATTGCCTGATTCATTACTCTTTGTGAGGCATTTTTGGACATCAATCCCCACTGGGGTCTATGGAAACATCTCTTCGTCTGCGCCCTAATGCGACCAAAGATGAAATTCATGATCTCGGTGGCGCCATTATGTCTGTGCGATCTGAATCGTAATATCTTGCTTTTGAGATGGCTGAATCGGTTCAGGGTTGGAGGCAAAAATGGTTCTATATTAAATACCAAAAAACTTCAGATGCCAACGAATATGGACTTGCTCCCTTTGACGCTGACAAAGGCAGCTTACTTCCTGGGATGCTTTGCCATCAGGGGATGAAGCCGAGGAAATTAAATCGTTGCTAGCTTGAATCCAGGAGCTGAAGAATGTAGTGGAAAAGAAACTTAACAGGACGCAACTCATAGTTTTCTTTCTTCAACGATGAATTCAGCCACTACAAGCCAGAGTTTCCAAACTATGAACATATTCTGGTTTATCAGACCTCTCTCGGAGTGTCCAAAAAGGATCCAGAGATGAAGTTCTCATTTTCTGCAATGCGTTTAGTTACAGATGCATGATCGATCGGTGCATGCATTTAACGCACGCTACCAACCCATCTGAGAAACGTTACAATCTAGGATTTTCTTTCCCAGACGAATTAGCAAAATCGATACTTGCCCATAGAACCATTTGCTGAGAGCAACGCTGCCTTGGATTAGATTAAGGATGGCAATGGGTAAGGCATGGGCAGGGTAGAGCAATACCATACCCATACTCGTATGGTCGATAGGTATAAAATTCTACCCATACCCATACCCATACACATGGGTATGAAACTGTACCCGTGCCCATACCCGGTGGGTACCCGTACCCGTTGGGTACCCAGTGGGTAGATCAATACTAAGCAAGTTACTTAGTATTTACTTTTATAGTTAGTACATTGCGGAAAAACACAAGATTTCAATCTCCTTAATTTATGGAGACATGTGGATTATGACCAATGCTTAATTAGTGGACTAATTTGACCTCTCATCGGCGCCAGCGTCGCCTTGGACGAGCATGGGTTTGAGACCATTGTTCCAAATAGCACCATTAACATCCACCCCACCATAAAGTTGACAGAGGAAACTCAAAAATCTAGATATCCTAGGACTAAGACACACCCACATAAACAAGAACCGGGACTCTCCTCCCCCTCGCCACCAGGACGGCGATCTATCTCCACTACTAATAAAAGAATAAACTTAAGCTTTTCTATGTCCCGGAACTTGTTATTCTATCTTGTTCGAAGGATCGCGCGCCCGTGAATCTCACTAACAAGGCACATTGTCCTTGAAGAAATGGAAGCGGCGCATCTTCTCGGCGCCATCCCATGTCACACCGTGGTGCGTGATCCAGCGCTCGTACAACTTACAGGCAGACTCCTCCATGGCCAGGTCCCTGTCGGAAAACTGCACCCTAGCACTGGTTCCGGCGCTTTGGACAGCAGCAGGGCCACGGCTAGCGCTGCAATGGCTGCAACCCCTCGCCAAGGTAATGGTTTTCACCTTTTCTATTCAAATGGAAGCTAGTATTCCGCTATTCCGCTGTTCCGAGATTGAATCTGATCTCCACGTCTGTCCGTAAACCTGATCCAGTGAAAAACGGACAGCCTGTAGCTTAACTTTTCATTTCCAGCCTACCCTATCTTTCCAATTCCTTTTTTTCATTCGGAGTGCATTTTCCCATTTTTTACCATCAGTCCATTTTTCTACTCCATCCGCTTTGAACCCTCTCACATGGCAAAACGTGTCCCCGATTATGGTTGGTGATCCTCGAACTGGATATATGTCACCGTTGACAAACATAACTTATTGGTACAAACAGCAATGCAATGTGCATCATTCATGGAACATCAACTTTACAGACGGCTTAGTGAAAAAAGCCTAGCACCTTATAATATACACACAAAAAAACTACCGGTATTTCACCACCAGACCTAGGCAGTGCGAGGTACTGCAGTATACATATTGTGAACAAGAAATGAAGATTACACGCTATGACACACACGATCGTGCTCGATGCAGGGGCCTAGCTACGGCCCAAAAGAATATGGTGCTTTTCCAGTGAGGAACCACTCCGCCAGCCCTTCCTGCCCCCGTATCTTCAACCACAACTTCAGTCTTGGCAGCAAGATGCTTGTGGCGATGTTAGATCCTCAGATGAAACAACTGTAATGTACGTCAAGATGCTACTACTGTTCCAAACGTTTGGTTTCATAGCAATCCAGCTAGCATGGCACCAGGATCGTTATATGTAGCGGGTGCTGCTGGGGGCAAGTGTGGTTGTTGTTGCAGAGCAGGCGGGGAAGCCACTCGAGCCCTCGGGAGGTCAATCAAATGTTCCTTGATATATTCTTTCAACCTGTTTGGCAAAATCCTGGGATCAGCATTTGTTTTTCTAGTAGCCATAGTCATAAAGTATTGTGCAGGTAAAAAGAAGCAAGCTATACTCGAATGTCAAATATTGATCTCCTGATGCGACTGTTAGCCGGAGTTGAGTTCTGTCTTGGGGATCTGTTTCAACTCTGACCTGCAAAATGGTAAAAAAGGGTAGTAGACATCTGGTTAGAAACCTGCAATTCTCAACTAAAGGAAACCATAGATTTATGGCAACTTATGTGCAAAAATTACATGTAACAGACGATGACACAGCAAGTACCAAAATGGAAACTGATAAAAACATGTATGTATCCTAAAAGGGCAGCAGCAGAGACCATTTTGTGCACAAATGCCTAGTCACGATGTGGCCTCTGGCAAAAGAATTTCTTCCTAGCTACAGCTCAATGTATCAGTAATACTCAGGTGTAGTTGATAGGATGATTTCTAGATTCAGTTAACCGGTGAAAACACTGATCAAGAGTTAACTGAATTATCCATTACCAGCTACAAAGGATAATGCAGCATAGGCTGCACAGTAGCAAATAGATGCACCTTCACCAGTAGCATGGAAGGATAGGAAAACTACAAAGCCACCGATGTGAACAATAGCACAGAGATGCACCGCGTCACAAGCAGCATAAGAGGCTAGGAAAACCAGAGCCATGATAACCAGTTCGCCCTATCCTGGGATTAGAGATGCCGGTGGACAGTCCGGCGGACCAGGCGGACAGCCGCCAGATTACTGCATGTAAGTTACAACACGAATTTGTTAAGCATGTAATTAAGTGGTTAAAAAACGGATTGGTCCGCCTGGATCTCTAAGAAGACGTCCACCTACATCCCTACCTGGGATCAGATAGGCAGCATTGTAAATTCTAATGGCTGCTATTTGGCAGGAGGGTACAGCAAACAGTATTTGGTTGAGTTGGGAAAATATGGTCTAGATGATGGCATGATGCCAGGATAGCTCAAGAAACAATTATAAGAAAAAGTAGTTGTATCGACAACAGCATAATTTCTTCACAGAAGGATTCCCAAACCAAGAATTCAATGGATAGACCACCAAGATACTTACCAGACAAAGCATGGTATGGGTTGCTTCCGAAAAGAACGTACCACAGGCCACCATGTTGTTCGGATTGGCATCCTAAAATGAAGAAGTTCAATAATCTGAAATAAAATAGCTACAAAATAAAGAGACAAATCGCATGACATACAAGTCCAGGAGTAACTGCCAGGTGAAGGCTGAGGAAAAGATTTGCCATTTCAGGAAGAGGCAATGGTTTTACACCTCTAACCTGTTTGTTCACATGAAAAGATGTTCGTTAGAAAGACTGATCCAATAGTAATGGTGATGATCAGATTTTTGTTTCTTTGCTGCAGAGAACAACTAATACTTAGCAGTTCACTACTCCATTCCAAAATATAGTGCATACAAAATTTTGACCAAGTTTACAGAAAAATATCAAGATCTACAAAGTTTGACTTAGGAAAGAATCTTTATGCACTATATTTTGGAATAGGGAAGTAATCCATAACACAAAAGAAAACTTACCACTTCTTGAAGCTTTAGTGACTGAACAGTCCATGCTTTCCACTGGGGGAAAAATTCTTCCGGGGTAAGGGTTATTGGTTGCAAGAATTTATGCAATACAACAGGGAGTCGAAGTTTAGCGTTCACCTGGATAAGCAAAGCAGCGATACTATTGTTACCTTGGGAGAAAAAAAATGAATACATGGACTCATACAAAAACATGATGGCATAAAATAATTACCGGTACAGTTCCATGATTATATGAGAAATCAAGAACAGCAACATCTCTACTCACGCGGAGATTTGTAAACTCAACTGGAATTTGCACCTAAAGAACATGAAAAATGGAAATAAGAAACAAGATAGTAAACATGGAAAATGTGAAAGCATTACACTGCAGCGGTTTGGTACCTGTGCTCTGGGAGGAATTGTATCAGGAACTGAGGAGAGTTCCACTTTAAAATGGCTAGGAGGCAAAATCAGAGCTCGCATTGACACAAGAGGCGAAGTATTCTTATTTCCCAGGAATAGAATAAGACGGCCATGATGGGCACGCCACTCTGCCTTCAAACCAATCTAGAAGTAGGGCCCAGTATAGAAAACCCACAAAGAAGGTTAAGGCAACAGAGATAAGAAACATTAAAAGGGAAGGGGAAAAAGTTAACATCTGCAAACCTGGATATTAGGATCCTCATAAAGAACTCCACTATCTTTCGCGCACAATACATGAAACTTCTCCTCAACATTGACAATTGGCTGTATAAATCAAAGTTGGTCAACAGAAGACAACATCAATCCCATATAAAAATGAATGACAGCATGGCATATTGTGCTGATGACACCACTTGATAGTGGGGCGTATAGCTATCAGTAGTTCCAGATAAAGGAACAAATAATGTTATAAGAAAGTACAGTAGTACCTGAACAGCGCTGGACTGGTCATCAAGGGTAGCCAGTGCCAAGTCACCTATCGGAGTTTGATTAGCCTCCAATACTTGAACAGGATTTTGTTCTACGGCAGCAGGAGGGCCCTCTATTGCAAGAGGACCCAAAAGGTCTGCAAGGAGGTCTGCTTGAGAAGGCGAATGAGATGTAGGAGGCTCAACTTTACTCTCAGGGACAGTCTCAGTGATGATCTCGACTTTCCTCTCAACTTCGACAGGACCACCATTTTCTTTGGGGGCTTCTGACGCAGTTTCTTCATAACTGGCACTGTTTTCCTGAATATCATAAATATTCACTTAAATCACACTCGTGAATTATGTCGGATGTATTTAACAACTAAGAAGGTCATACCTCGGCAATATTTTGACTCGGTATCTTCACAAGAGTGAGATGATTAGCAGCTGGTGCTGATCCATTTACAGGGGGGTGGTCAGCTAAAACAAGAGCGCTGGATGTTTGCTGCTGACTTCGTAGTTTTATGGCACTCTGCTCTGCTGTGTCAACTTCAGCATCTTCAGCCTTTTTCAACAGAGCAGACTAGATTTGGCAACCAAACATACAGTTAAATATCTAAGATGAATCTTTCCTGATTTAATAAAATGAATCAAACAAAAGAGTATAACCAACAGATGTGAGTACACATTACACAAGTAACAGGTTACATAGTTACCTCACGTTCAGGAAATTTTGGCATTTCAGCCAACACATCAGCCAAAGCAGCACCTTTTTTGCTTAGTTCGAAATATTCAACTGCTCTCTGCTGTATTTCAACATCGATATAACTCTCATGCCTGAAATATAAGGTAAGCGTAAGAAAACCTTGCAAAAACAAAAGGTGGCAGATCAGCAAACCAGAAAGAATAAACTGATACTTTTTAAATATTGCCAGGATTTGTTGCTGCAGTCCAGCATCAGGAGGTTGAGTGTGCATAAGTATCTTGGCATAAGACGAGAGAATAATGGCAATAGTACTTGTCCTGATGAAAAGTCATGGGATTAAGATTTACAAGAGGGTAGAAAAAGAAACTGAAGTTAATCAAAAAGATGCTTTAAAACTTACGATACTGTTGGAAGCCTATCATTTATAATGGTAAATAATTCCTTAGGGCTACAACCAGGTCTTCGAGCCAAAAGGTGGCCATACTCTCCAAGAAGGTAAGCACTGACCTGTATTGGTATGAGAGAAGGACGATATGAAGTAAAACATGATAAAAATGGGGAAAACAGTTTGGTAAGCAGATTGGATTCCTTTATGAGAGACAAATAACGCACAACAAAAGGTCCAAGTTCAATCGAGGCAAAAACACAGATTTGTAGGGGGGTGCTCTTACAAATTAAAACTATCAAGCAGCCCTGAAAAAGTTGAACTTCACGGTATAAGCACAACAAGTTCAGGTGATGAAAAATACCTTGACCATTGTCTCATGCAAAGCAGGCTTATCAAGGTATTCCCTCGCCTTAGCTGCAGCATATGGCTGACAAGATTACAAGTCGAACATCAGGTCTATCAAACAATACCGAGAAGATTCAGCGAAAGTGCAACCATAAATATGCAAGAACCTGCAGATCCTCATTGTTGGTGACAAACTGTACCACTCGATACCATATATCGTCACTTACAAAATCTCCAGCTTTGTCTATCAACTGAAGTATAACATCAACATACCTACAGAACCGAAAGTTAGATACAGCCAACACTTCTCAAGGAGCTGAAGCTACAAATATAAGAAAACAGCATAAACTAGTGTGTCCTTCTCTAGAGTTATTACCCCACACAAAGTGCAGCAGTTCAGTACAGAAATATCAGGTTTGTAACTGAAAAACAGTAAAACAACAGGCTACACCCATTTTAGGTGAACAGCTACTTGGTTGGATCTGAAGGCTACTAGCTGTGCATGGAAAATGCCACATGTATCCAAGACATTTCAGCTTTTCAAGTTGAATAACAACAAGTGAAATAAGAACTGATCCGGTCATAAAAATTCTTTACCAAGAAAGATCTGGAGCAAACTTCTCTGCAAGAATGGCTGCTTTCAGAGCCAACTCTTCACGCATTGCAAATTCAGCTGTGTTAAGATACTGAGAAAAAAAGGAGATAAAAATTAGTGGAAGGAATACCATAGCAAGGGTTAACAAGCCAACAATGTCTTTAGATTATTTTTCATTTGCAGGGCAATTAACACTCCGTTAGCTACCTGCAATAACTCCTCGACAATTTCCTTTGCATTTGTAACATCACACATGCCATATAGCAAATCAAGAGCCCGCCTTCTAATGCTGCACGATAGATAACAAATACATCTAAAGTACAGAACGCATGAAAAGCAGAAGTAGAACATTTAAAAACGAACTGCTAATGATATGACCAAAATATGAAAATCCATATTTCATTCTTTATTAGTGAACATACTAGCTTGAGCCTTTCAGTGCTACCCTCTTAAACCACAAGTGGTTGTCAACAGTTATGTAAGTCATGCATGGAGAGTTCCTCACATAAAAACATGTACAGGTCTTCAAGAAATGCTTGTGACATCCCCCTCCATGTATTGGACCTGCTATGATACAAGTGCTTCATCCGAACTGTTATACCTATGTGGCCCGTGTACATAGCTGTGATTCCTATGTTAGCTACTCGCCATGCTGGATCTAAATACATAAGCATTGTTCTATTTTTAACACTGTGAGGGATGGACAGAAGACTAGAAGGCTGGAGGAAACAAGGGGCTTGAAATGAAGCCAAAAAAGCGTGGATCAAATCAATCAGTATTTTAGAACAAAACATCTTATAGTACTTGTATATTTTTAAAGAATATTTTTGGTGAGTCAAATTCTAGGTCCATATCATGAATGTACCTCTTAGGAAGGATGTGAACCAAAGTGTCTGAATAACAATTATCATTACAAGGTGGGTACTTAGCTACGTCTAGTGTGAAAAAAAATATGGTTCAATTAATTGCAGATGAATTAGCTAATTATTAGAATTTAAACGGTTTGGTTGTCAAAAAGGAGAAAAGTTAAGTGGTAGGATACTTTCCTACTGTTTCCCAACAAAAAAAGGTATGAAGTTCCAAAATATCACCGCCCCAAAGTAAAAAGTGGCTTTTAACTCCTTTGTAAAAATTCTTTTTTGCAGGGTTGACCAGTTTATAATATCTATGCAATTAAATATGTTGGGAAGACCTAAGATACCTGATATCTGGATCCTTCAAAGATGTAATGATTTGAGCCTGGTGCCTTTTAATTATATCCTGTACATCTGTTACTAGCAGCATCCTACTCATGTTCTCCTGTGAAGATGAATGGATTATTGTTACGTTATGATAAACTACTGCAACACTGGGGGTACACACTGCATAAAATCAAGTGAAACCACTGTTGCAGAAAACCACTTACCAGACCAAGATACCTAATATTTGGCTCACGTACAGCAATAAACTTGCCGAGAAGAGCCACACATTGGGACATCATCTCCTTTTCAGCATCAAGATGCATAACCTGTAATTATGAGAAGTATTGCATGGTGATTTTTTAAGACACAAGAGCCTATGGGAGATACAAAAATATGAACAAGAAAAAATGATGTAGGGCAGGAAAAAATAAGACAAATTGCTAAAAAAATGAATAGAAGCCTTCCAAACAGACAGTACAAACCCACCAGAGCAAGAGCTTCAAAGAGGACAGCATGTGAGGCATTGTTTTTGTTGACGTTTTTAACAACATCAGTGCCCATCAAAATTCGCTGTAAAACCTATAGAATGAGAAGAACCGTTATAACTCGTAAACTATTTGTATATATATGTGGAGTAGAGTAGTGTAATACTTACCTCAAACAAAGCTCGCCTTGCACTAGGATCTTCAATGGTGGGAAAATATTGAAGAGCTCGCATTGCCTTGACCTGAAATGACAATACAAATAATTATAAACAAATGTTGCGGACACATATTGCATCTAATATGCACAACAGGTATGCATATTTCTTTGAACAGCCCAGCATAGATAGTAGATGATGCATGTGACATGATTCAATTTTAAAACTGAATTAAGAAGAATAGTAGACAACAAATACAAATGCTATTAATCAGTTATGCAATTAAGTATTAAATCGGGCATTAAGTATTTGCAAGACCAGCTGACAAAAATCACGAGCATACAATCAAAGTTAGAACAAAAAGATTTTAGTAGATTGTGATCAAATAGATTCAACAATCTCAACACAAATTTATGCAAGCCTAACTTTAACCAAGCAGGATGACCCAAGGAAAGAAAAGCACCTGAAGCCAAGGAGATGGAATTCCATAGTAGGTGTATTCTTGTGGAATATCTTGGTTTCTCGCCATCCTCTCCAATATTCGTACACACTTTGGAAGGCAATTCCAATATGCTTCAGCATTATTCGATACTAGTGAAACAAAAAGGCTCATGACAGATGTCAGCACACCTAGATCACGCTCATCTAGAAGTTGTGCCATCCGATCAGACCTGATATATGAAATGTAATTAGCTAAGAAATTGTGGAGTGGGTAGTAAAACATCCTGGTTTCTTATGTTCTGGTATGTTAGTACCAGCCATCAATATTCACAACATCTGGATTCTTCCTATAAAGTCTCAGAAGGCATAGAGCAGCCTTCTTTCTGACTACAGGCCGGCAGCTACTTGAAATCTGATGAGTTAGATGATTCATTAGTCCAATCACTCAAATGAAAAGATAGCAAAAGATGAGCAAAATATTGTTCACTTACAAGAAGTTTCTGGACATCAGGGGCCAATGACTCAGAAAATTCTTTCCCACCAATGTTACCTACCTGAAACAGATTTAGTTAAAGAACACTTATAGAATAACCGATAGCAGGAGTAATTCTTTTTCTATTTTATAACACCTACGAGTTTATAAAATACCTACTATGATGTACATAATAAAAACCATTAAATAAGAAAGCCCAAAATAAAGTAAATTTCTTGACATAATTCTGGAGAATTTTGTCTATGTGTTTCAGGTTTTGGATGATTAAATTCCTCAGAGATCATTTGGCGCACAGGGTAAACTTCGATCCCAACCCAATCCCAGGGATGAAAAGGCACATGCTAAAATCCCCCAAGGAACTTTGCAGGTCAATTTTGGTTTATCGCCTAGGCAGGGAAATATCGGCCGACCCCTGCCAACCCCCTGGGGTAAAAATAATACTAGTCGCGAGTCATGGTATGAGTTCCCTGTCTCTCTCCCTCCGTCTCTGCTTGTGGACCAGCTGCCAGTCTGTTTCTCCTCGTCGCCTACTCCGCCCATGGCACCTTCTCATCCCGGCGGACCCAAGCCCTTCTACTCGGCTCCAACTCTCTCTATACTCCAGGAGGGAGGATTCTCTCAAGCCCACCAGTACAGCCAATTAGCACAATCTTGGATGAGATGTCTTCTGAAAGATCAACGACGCCTACTAGCTCCCGCGAGAGCTGGTAGCTCTGGCAACTGTATCCGGCGTCACAACGTCAAGGCGAACAGCATGCGTCGTCGCAGGTTCAGGTGCAAGGAGCTGGTGCGCGGCGCATTCATCTGATATGCAATCAAGTTCCAGATCTGACATGTGATCCTCTCACGGCAACAAGAAGCAAGTATGCTGGCGCTAGTGCCTGGTGTTCTGCACTTCATCTTCCTAATACTGCTTTGGAGTCCATGCTCTCATCCATCTCTCCCGCAAATAGTTGTTGCAGCAGCCAGCGGCGAGTGTGTGAGCAGTTCACGGAAAAAGAAGCTATTATCCGCCAACTCCTCCCAAATGGTGATACGAATTTTCCTCGGGGTTTCGCTTTTGTCAGGAATATTACACCTAGGGCTACTCTTCCCTAGAAAAATTCCGCTAGCAGCAAAACAAAGCCTTAGGGGCAGTTTGTGCCTCTTGACTTCCTATGATCTATTCCTGTATCGAGTCATATTCCCTAGGTAAAATGAGTGATGTATGCAATAGTTAAAAAAAATGCTTATTACTAATACTAGACTATATCTTCGTAAAAGGAGTTAGGTCGGATTTGTTGAAAATAGAATGTCTACGGAGTTCAAATAAATTGAAGATACAGAGTAAAAGAGTAAAATAGGAGACATACCATCGTCAATGCTAAGCACTGATAGGTCTCATTTCGTCCTATTATGTCATTGCGTACTGTATTTATGACCATCCTTAGAAAATCGTTGTTCTCATTGAGTAAGCAAGATGTCACAATATATCCAACCTGAAGCACAATCAAAGGATAACAATTAGGATTAAATAATATTATAAAGGACTGATAATTGAGTATTTCAAAGATGTGGCCTTTTTTTCACCTGTTTCTCGGGATACTTTGGTGCGGATATCAAAGAAACAGTTTCCATATGCCCAAAGTCAACATCATAACCCAGCATATGGATATAAAGCATTTTCCAAACATACTTTTTCTTCTCATATGGCGACAATCCCTGCAAGATGGCAGATCACTTTCAGTAAGACTATTTATTCTGTGATGTGTTAACTGTTGGAATGCATATGTAACGGTATTGCAACAAGGGAAGTGGATTGCATACTCGTATAAGCTAGCCCAACATACAGCACTGAAAAGTAAATCAAAACGTTTAGCTCACAGCATCACAACCCGGTAGCGTGCTTTGTAGCCTATTCGTGCGCATTGTCTCTAAGGGCACCAACCTTCCACTGTCAGTTTAGGATTGTAATTACACAGTAAACTGTTAGCAGGTGGTCACTACTCGAAGTCCTCAGAACAAAGCAGTTCATCACAGCTGTTTTTTCAACTAACATCTGGACGTCGCATTTGCAGCCTCCTCGGGCCAAGCACAAGTCAACAGCGTACGACGAAGCTACCACCCATCAGACATGTCGAGACTAGGACGAGTCAGCCCAATTCGCAGCCTGAACTGCGTCAGTCTCGAGCTCAATGCCGAATTACCCCCTTCCAATTCCGCGAATGCGCCGCCCAGCCTAGACTAGATTACGATGGGGGAGCTTGGCCTACCTTCTCGTTCTTGAAGCGCGTGCGAATGTTGCCGAGCTCCTTGTCGACGCGGAGGCGCTCCTGCTCCTTGTTGTGGCAGTTGCGCACGTCGCTGATGAAGACCGAGAGCCCGCGCATCCCCGAGAGCGCCATCCCCCGCCGCCGCCGCCCGCGACGCTTCTAGCGGGGAAGGAACCCCCAGATCTGCGTGCCGCCGCGCGAGATCTGGCCGCCGCGCGAGGAGCAAAACCCTGCCCTGGCCGCGGGGCGCCGGAGCGGATCGGCGCGCGGAGGAGGAGGCGACCGGCCGCCGGGGATCGGTGGCGTCGGCGTGTTTGATCTGTCTGTCTCGGCGCTGGCTGGCTGGATTGGGGCGCTTTTTCGCTGGTTTCTGGAAGGTTTCCGTCCCCAGTGCTGCAGTCTACACGAGAGAAAAAAACAAAGGATTGGTTGGCCGGGTTGGAATGGGGATTTTAAAATTCGTTGGAGGATGACTTGTACACCGATTTGGAGTTGACCATTGAGGGCCTTTTAATCCAGAGGATTTTCTTAGATCCATATTACTTGTCGCAAGTCTATATAGTGCATTCATATTTGCAACAGGAAATATGAGTTGGAGGGAGTAGAACACAATATTAGGAGTCTAGGAATTTTTAGAGATACTACTTCCTCTATTCTAAATTAGTTGTTGTTGATTTAGTGAAAAAAATACTAAGTTAGTGACAACTAATATGGAACCATAGGGAGGAGTAACAAATATGTTTTTGAATAACAGAGAAGGACCCGAAGGATCCACAGCTCCATTAATCGGTGGGCTTATAGTTTACATCAAAGACCTTAGAAGAAGAGGAGAATACAAACCAAGCCCTCAAATTTTACATAGAGGATCTGAAGGAAAGACTGAGGAAGAAGATGTGCTCGACATAACGGCCGTCACCGGGGAGTTTTCTCTTGCTGAAGAAGTATTATAGGGTTGTGTTGCATCAACTCTATGCTTGAACGTGATCCTCATATTATGCTTATCAGTAACTCTCTATTTGTTTTCATGCTCTTAATTTGTTGTTTAAAGCTTTGTCACCACCACCATGTTTATGACATATCAAGTGAAATGATGATCCCGATCCACTTTTGGCAATAAGAAAATCTTCTACACTAGTTTACTTGCTATTTTATTTTTGGCTATTATTAAATTCAAAAACACAAAAATATTTTTTCTTGTTTCTATTACTTATTTAGTTAAGTTTTGTATTGCTTGCACGTCATGAGTCTTTGACAAACACTCCGATGAGTTGGGACTCAAAGTTATTGTTTTCTGTTGCACATTACTTAAAAGTATAAGGAAAAGTTCCAACTTTTTCCGACAGAGATCTATGCAAACCCTCGAGTCACCCTTCTATGAAAAACTATGGTTGTTGCATCACTCGGAGCTTGGATTCCAAACTAAGTGGTTATCTTCTATATCTAAATAGCAGCCCCCCACTAATCTGATTTTCCTAGCTTCCTAGGCTTCCACGTCACCCCCTTTGCGTCACCCTGTTGTTGTCACGTTGAGCGTCACTCCTTGCTTTCCCGCACAAATATTTTGGGCTAAACGTTTCATCGATGTATGGCCTCCCGCATAAAACCCCTTTATCTTCACTGGCACTAACTCCTAGCATTAATAACGTAGAAACTGATCCATTGAACTGAGCAGGCAACGCCTCCAAATAAAAGCCTACCGGTGCTACCATTGGCATCAAGCACGGTTGCCTGCGGATCATCACCTCTGGTACCTGTCTCAATGCCGGTATGTTCCCTATCTTGATTCTCTCACTTTTAATCACCCCTCTCTATTTATCAATCCCCCTCGCTCCGGCTCGATAGCTGTTCGATGTTTTGCCCCTCAAACTAATTTGCTTGCATGGTGCTCCCTCAAGCCACTCTGATCATTTTGGATTTATTGGATTATGTGTTCTGGTTGTTGAAGCTAGCAGTTCCTCCTTGCATTGGTACACAATCTTTCATATCTTCTCTTAATTTGTATTGTATGAGCACATGCATCTTCTATTTTCGTAATCTTTTCTGGTCGCATGTATTTGCTACCATTGGAATTTGTTCTCCTGAAATAATCATCTTGAGCATTGCCAGGTGAAAAGGGGACATTGCTTCTGCTCTTTTCTGTTACATTTTTAGAAAATCATAGGCTGAGCTGCCGAGCGCCTGATGGAGACTATTTATGGGCCCAAATTCAGCTACTCTGTATGCAACTAGGGCTATGTTCATCCTTTTTGATTTAACTGTTATATTCTATGTATTTGATAGGATTTCTAATGAATTTCAGTTAAATCAGTTTTTGCCTCGATTAGAAAGGATTCAGCGTCATTTGCTTGTCACCTCTCCGCGGATGGTTTTTATTCAGCAAAGAGTGCATATGAAACTCAGTTTCTGGGGGAAAATCATTTTCCTGATCTTGCCAAAGTCTGGAGAATTAGAGTTGAACCTAAAGTTTGATTCTAGGATTTCTAATGAAGTTCAGTTAGATCAGTTTCTGTCTTTATGGGAAAAGATTCAGTTTGTCCTTTTGCTTAACACTTAAAATCTGTCTCCTGGAACCTCCCCGTGGATGGTGTTTATTCAGCAAAGAGGGCATATGAATCTCAGTTTTGGGGAAAAGTTATTCTCCTGATCGGCCAAAGTCTGGAGCATTAGACTTGAACCTAAAGTGTGGTCTTCATGTGGCTGATGTCTCTAAATCGTTTGATGGACTTCTGACATGCTGCTTCTGTGATGAGGTGTTAGAATATGATGTGCAACTGTTCATGGGGTGCCCTTTTAGGAAATTGGTTTGGCAGCTCTTTGGGGACTCATATCCTCAGATTGTTCCTATTTTACTCAACTCAAAATTATATTGCCAGCTGGTGGCGGCAATGTCTAAAATGGTGCAAGAAGCATCTTAAAAATCAACAGCTTTTCGGCCATCGTGTATATTGTTTTGCATATATGAAAGGCCACAAACAGATGTGTCTTCAAATATGAGAAGTTTGCATCGGTCAGGATTGCCCATCTGGCGCAAGATGATCTGCTGGTCAGGCTTTAGGGGAATAATTCCTGTGTTATTTTTGTTTTCATTTTCTCTTTGTTCTCCCATGCTGCTTAAGCCTTTGTATAGTTTCCCTCATGTGTGTAAAACATCCCCGTAAATACAATATTCGGTGTGTATTTCAATGCAGCTTATCTTCATTTGGTTTAGCTGGCATAAAGATAATTCTATATGGATCATAAAAAAGTTAATTCATAGTCTCTTTTCATGTCTTTCCTTTTGTCTTAGCACTACGAGATTATGTCACGTTGGTGGTGTATGGAACAAGAACATATTTCTTGAAGTAGTAGCTTTCTAAGTTACTTAGACGAAGAATCAAATGTTTGTATGCCCCAATCAGTTGCTTATTTTCATGAATTATTTTAGGGATAAAACAATACTCCATTTAGACATTGCAATACCCGTGTTTTACATCATTGTTACGATGTTCCATATTCTTTGTATGCTCATTCTTTGTATGCTCATTCTTTGTATGCTCATTCTTTGTACTTGCTAACATGCAATTTTGTATCATGTGCTCCCAGTTAGTTCCTCCGAAAATAGTATTTTACACTTACATTAATCTTTTAAGTTATTATGTGAATTTGAACAGTAGTACAAAACAGATGAAAGACCTATTAGTACGACATTTGTTTTGATGTGCAATTGACTATATAAAAAGCAACTGGCGCTTTGACTTCTTTATACAACATCCTCTTCCAGTATATCATTTTTCTCTTGCACTATTTGTACCAGAAATCATGATATATATAATCATCATTATAGGTTTTGTACAAAACATGCCATACATGTAGTTTATTTTACTATAGTAGCATAACAATTATACTAATATAACTATATTCATAAACCTATCCCGCCGCAACGCGCGGGGTATCATCTAGTTTAATAAGTGGAATTACTGTCATTGCTTGTGCCGATATGGTAGTGATGGGCTAATAACCCACAAGTGTAGGGGGTAAATTGTAGTACCTTTCAATAAAGAAAAGGTTGTCGAAACCACGAGGAGCTAAAGGAATTGATTCACAGGTTGGCACAAAAACAATAATAATTGTAAAGTGTTTTGGTGTTTTTGAGTGTAAGTCTCTCCCATTAGATCAGATCTTTAAGTCATTGGTTGGCCTCCATCTTTGTTCTTCCTCTCTAACTCCTCCATAGCATTTGTTGCCTTGGTGAGATTTGAGAGAGAAGGATTTGAGCACCTTCCTTGGTGTTCTTGCTTTGCATCTTTGTATAGTGTTGAGCTCTCTATTACAATTTGTTCGAGTGAGATACCATGAGCTTGTTACTCTTTGAGGGTGACCTCCTAGTTGGCTTGGTGGTTGGTGCCATGGTGACCTCTTCATGGAAGATTGTGAAGAGGCCCGGGCTTTTCCCTTCATGGTAGTTGTGAAGTGATTGTGGGGCTTGCCATCTTCGAAGTGGAGGAAAAGCTAACCATAAGAATGGGTCCCTAGCTTCATGGGGGACTCGGAGGAGAAGGTGAGCCTTCGTGGTGTTTGGGGGCCTTCGTGATTACCCGTATCTCTCCAACAATGATTAGCTTACTTTATATAAGTGAACATCAGGATACATCTTCGTCTCTGCGTGCCTCGGTTATCTCTGTACCCAAGTTTATTTTCTTGTGATAGCCTGCGTGCTTAATGTACTTATATCTTGTTTATCACTTGTGAAATATATCTGATTCAATCTTGCTTATATATAGTTGTTGTTGGTGCACTTAGTTGAGCATAGCATATTTAGGTTTTGCTCTTGAAGAAAATAAACGTTAGTTTAATTCCGCATTCCTTCAAGCCAAATCCGTAATAGTTTTTAAAACGCCTATTCACACCCCCTCCCCTTCTAGGCGACATCTCATCCTTTCAATTGGTATCAGAGCAAGGTATCTCCTTGTTTAGGCTTCACCACCTTGAGAGTAAAGATGTCGGCTAGTTATTTAGTGCACAATGACACAATTATTTTTTATGGCACAAATTATAACTTATGGAGAAATCGCATGCTTTGTAATCTCCGGACTTTGTGTCCAAATATTGAGAAATTTCTTGATGTAGGTTCTTCTCCTCTGATGGATCCTCAAATCTATGTTTGGAGGATGAGAAAAAGTTACATCTTGAAGCTCAAGTATCTAATGAAATATTATTGTCTGTGAGCTCCATAGTTTATGTTTGCTTGATGGGTTCAAAGTGCAAGATGTCTCATGATATATGGACCAAGCTAGAAGAGTCATTTGGTAGGTCCATTTCTCTTGAGGTTGAAAGTGAACCCAAGGAGCTCTCTTCACCTTCACATCATGAAGAGCTCCAAGTTGATTCCACATCTGGTCGTAATGATTATTCAATTTCTTCCACCTCACCAACATGTGACTTGTCACAAGGTAATCATATGGTGAGTGAAGAAATCATACATGATGTTGGTAGTCTTGTTCTTTGCACCATGATTATATTCTATAAATCCTAAGGGTGTAGAGAGTTTGGATCTAAACACTTATTGCAAGAAGTTCTTTACTCATTCTTGTGTTAAAGGTCCTTGCATATCTCCTAGAATTTGCTTGATTAAATTTTATGATGATATGCTCGTTTCTAGTTGTGACCATGCTCAAAATGATTATATTTACTCTAGTTGTTGTATGACTAACCATGTAGAGGAAATTAAAGAAAAATTAGGTCATATAATAAAAGAAGGAATCAATAGAAGAACCAAGAAGGTTGCTATCAAGAGAAGGCAATGCTATGAATGTCACGAGTATGGACATCTCGCAAGAGCTTGTCCTACACTCGACAATGAAGAACCCGCCTCTTTTGATGGTCCCTCATCATCTCCCCAAGTCCACAGGTGCCTTATGGCAAGCGGGTCAAAGGTAACTCCTACTTTGAATCCTGACACATCTCCTTGTTATGATGATGATGGTGACGATAATAAAGCTTTCTTGCATGAGATGGGAATTGTGTATGCCTATATTCATGGTAATGATAATTCTCGTGCTAAGTCGAACACTTAATGGAAACTTTGTTTGAACACAAGGAGACCATTAAGGAATTGAACTCCCTCATTAATGAGGGGAAACAGAGATTCAATCTCCTTAAGCAAGAGCTATCCGAATAGAAGCATACTAATTCTTCTCTATCTCAACCTATTAAATCTTGTGAGCTTGCAAATGCTAAATCTATTAATGATGCTTGTGCTACTAACTCTACTTCTTGTGAGGAATTTATATTAAAGGAGAATGTTGATCTAAGGGATCAACTCGAGTTGCTAGCAAGCAATTATAAGAAATTGGAGGAAAGCCATGAAAAGCTCTCGGGCTCTCATGGGGATCTCCTAATCTCTTATAATGGGCTAAAGTTAGCTCATGGGGCAAGTATCACTAAGGTAATATCGTGTGAGACTTATTTCGACATTAGCACTACTTCTACTCAAAATGCTATATTGTCATGTAGCGCATCCCGCTTGATCTTGATGTTGATGCTTCATGCTTCCTTCAAGCTAAAATGCATCAATCATTGTTGTTTCGTGAAGACATATAATTTGCTCCCCCATAACCCATTATGGGATAGCTTCATTAATGCATATCTTCACAACTCCATTATCACCAAATGTATGATGCATGCAAAATACAAGCATAAATTTTGTATTTTATTGATGCATATTCCTACATATTACATTGTTACTAGTTGTTATAATCATGTTTTATAATGTTTTATGGGGATTTTCCATTGATCTCCCTTATTTTGGTTATAACTCTGTAGAACAAAAAAAAAACCTATTTTTTGTATTTTTACGTTTTAGGAACCTTCCCGGACTCAAATTGACCTGGGATTTTTCGGGCATTAATATTTTACCATGAGAAGCACCAGGAGGAGAAGAAGTCAACGAGACGAGGCCTAGAGGCCAAACGAGCACAGGTGGCATGGGCCCATGCCAAGCCACGCCACCCTAGCCCGTTTGGGCCTCGAGCCTCCAACACCGTCAATCTTCGTCCCTAGATGCTCATCTTGACCTAAAACCGCCTATATAAAGACCCCCCCCCCCTCGACGGTCCTGAGATGAGGTAGCAGAGAAACACAAAATAGAGAAACTAAGGTTGTTCCAGCGAAGATTGAAATGCTACCAGAGTCGCCCTCGGACGCTTCTCCACCCTCTCTTATGTCAACACCATCATCACCGCCATGAAGAGGGAGTAGTACACCTCTGGTTTGTGGCAGTAGTTTGTCTTACTTCTCTCTTATGCTTCAATGTTTAGACATCATATGAGCTGCCCAACATGATTATGATGCATATTATGTGATTTCTATGTGGTGGATCTTTATTTTTATTGGATGATTGATGAGATGTGATATGTTATTATGTTCTTGATGTATGCGTAGATGCATATTGTTACCCCATTTTTCATTACTTGTTCTGGTTCAACATGTATGCGAGAGCGCGAGAGGGGGATGGTTTGTATTAGATGGAGTTGTTCTGATTCAACATGTATGCGAGAGCGCGAGAGGGGGATGGTGTGTATTAGATGGAGTAACTAGGTAGTAGTGATTGAATAGAGACAGTGTTCATGATCTCCTCAATATAGTTTGATTTCCTCCAAATTTTTGTCTTTGATGCTGTGCATGTGTTTTCACTCTTTTTGGGCCATGCACACCTTGAGGAGGAACTCTCACTGTATTGGCCTTCTAAGCCTTTCTGCCCATTTTGGCAATGGATGCCAATGGGGGAGAAGTTTCGAGAGTTTGAAGGGAGTTGGGCTTCAAGCTTTGGTTTTGTTCTTAAGAATTTGTCTTGCATGCTTTGCATGGTTGAGTATATATAGTGGAAACTCCACCAACAACATTGGCTGGCAATATATGCAATGAAATTCAAGTTCATTCACACATGCATAGATTGTGGGGGAGTTTGCTCTATATATGATGGTTCTACTAGCATCACTTACTTTTTTAGTAATTGATGTTAGTGTAACCATCTTAGTTCTTTAAATTCATTATATAAACCCTCTCAAAAAGATTGTCATCAATTACCAAAATGGGGGAGATTGAAAGAGCATGTGCCCCTGACATGTTCATTTTGCATCACTATTTTATATCATAATTTATGTTATTCATTGATATATTTCATATTTAGAGATGATACTTATGTTATTTATTCTATTTTGCATGTTTGATGATTATTGGAGAATTAACTGCCGGAGTCGGAATTCTGCTAGAAAAAGGACTGTCAAGATACCATATTTCTGAAGATCAGCAATTCCCGGGAAATACCCAGAAGTTCCTATTTTGCCAGATGATGGAGGTAGCCAGAAGGAGAGGCTGAGGTGGGCCACTAGGGGCCCACACCACCCCCAGGCGCGGGCTAGGCCTGGCCGCGCGGCCATGTGGTGTGGTGGCTCTAGCCCAACTCTGCCAGTGCCCCTTCGCGTATATCATCGCCCCGAAAACCTAAGACTGGGGGAGCCATCGAAGAAATATTCCACCGCCTTTGCGGGGCAGAAAACTCAGAGAGAGAAAAGGCTCTCCAGCAGGCAGAAATCTGTTAGGGAAATTCCTTCCCGGAGGAGGGAAATCATCGCCATCATCACCGTCATCGAGCTGGGCTTCATCGGGATCATCATCATCACTAGCACCATCATCACCACACCGTCCCGCTGTAACATCTTGGGTTGAATCTTGTCTAGTTCATAGGGGAAACTTTCCCGGTGTTAATTACTACTTGTAGTTGATGCTATTGAGTGAAACCATTGGATTAAGGTTTATGTTCAGATTGTTATTCATCATTATTTGACCTCTGATCATGATCCATATGATGTCTTGTAGAGTAGTTTGTTTAGTTCTTGAGGACATGGGAGAAGTCAAGATGTTAGTAGTGGAATTATGTTGAGTAATATTTAATGATTTGATATTTATGTTGTGGTGCTATTCTGCTAGTGGTGTCATGTGAACATCGACTACATGATACTTCACCTTTAAGGGCCTAGTGGAATGCATTGTGTATTTGTCTACTAATTGTGGGGTTGCTGGAGTGACAGAAACCTAAACCCCCATTAGGAAACCAGTGCATCAGGGAGTGTAGGATCTTAGAGTTTAATGTTGTGGTTAGATTTATCTTAATTACTTTCTTGTAGTTGCGGATGCTTGCAAGGGGTATAATCACAAGTATGTATTAGTCCAAGTTGGGGTAGTGCATTAGCATAGGTTCACCCCCATAACACCTATCAAATCAATAAAGATTAATCAACTATATGAAGCGAAAGCACTTGACAAAATTCTCGTGTGTCCTCAGGAACGTTTGGTCATCATAAGTAACATAACCGGCTTGTCCTTTGCTCTAGAAAGGATTGGGCCACTCGCTGCAATTATTATTGTTGTCTTTTATTTACTCGTACTTTATTTATCTGCATTATCAAAAAAACCCTAAAAACCCGTTTGCTAGTATTTACAGTGATTCCTTGATCAAAACTGCTTGTCAACACCTTCTGCTCCTCGTTGGGTTCGACACTCTTATTTATTGAAAGTACTACGATACACCCCCTGTACTTGTGGGTATCAAGACTATTTTCTGGCGCCGTTGCCAGGGAGTGAAGTGCTATTGAAGAGTGGAATTGGTAAAGGAAAACTTTTACTATGAGTGCTATTTTTATTTCTGTCTGCTATTTTATTTTATTATGGAGAAGTCTCCATTTGATTCCCTATTTGGGAGTACTAGTGCCACTGTTACGTTAGTAGATGAACCACCGCCTGCTCAATTGGATCCTTTTAAAATACCTATGAAAAATGTTGAACGTGTTATGAATAACTGCTATTTAGGAGATGGACCTATCCATCCTGGTGATCATTTGCTCTTTATACATGAATTATGCGAGTTGTTCAAGTGTGCAGGTATTTCAACGGACCAAGTTAAGAGGAAGCTATTCTTTTTATCACTGAAGGGTAGAGCTGCGGAATGGTATAAGCTGCTGAAGAATGGCTGATCTATTGGCTGGGAGGAAATTGTACCTCTCTTCTATTCTAAATTCTATCCTCCTAGTGAGATTCATAAAGATCGAAATAAAATATATAATTTTTGGCCTCATGATGGAGAGAGTATTGCCCAAGCGTGGGGGAGATTGAAGTCACTAATGCTCAAATGTCCCATTCATGAGCTCCCCGGTAATATTGTTATTAATAACTTCTATGCAAGGCTTTCTCTTCATGATAAGGATTTATTGGATGCTTCTTGTTCTGGATCATTTACACATATGAAAGAAGAAGCTAAATGGGATCTTCTCGACAGTATTCAGGAAAATACTGAAGGATGGGAGAATGACAAAGGAAGAAAGTCAGGTATAAATTATGATTATGAATGCATTAAATCTTTTATGGAAATTGATGACTTTCATAATATTAGTGCTATTTATGGTCTTGATTCTCAAATACTTGCAAACTGTTTTAAGGCCTTTTCCTCTTATGTTGATATTCCAAAAAAAGGAATGGAACAAGTACCATGCACCTTATAAAGATACTGTTAATTGTGTTCCTGCTAGAAATATTGAAGTTTGTATTGTTGATCGTGTTTTGCCTGAACCTTATATTGAGAAAATACCTTTCCCTGCTAAGGTAAAGGAGCATTCTATGATAACTAATGTGATTAACAAAAGTACAAAGAAAGTTATAGAACCTGATGAACAAATAACTATTACACCTGCAGTAGCAATAGTAAAGGACCTTGTCACTGAAAATGTAGAAGATGGACACATTATCTTCTATGAAGATGCTTCTAATATTGTTTCACGTCGTAGTAGATCTAGGAAAACTAGTGTTCATGTGCTTTCTGTCAGGATAGGTGATCATTGCTATTATGGTTTATGTGATATTGGTGCAAGTTCAAGTGATGTTCCTTATGAGCTTTGTAGAGAAATCATGCATGAAATTGGTTCTTGTGAACTTGAAGAAATTGATATGGTTATCCATCTTGCTAATAGAGAAACTATCTCTCCAATTGGTATTGTTAGAGATGTGGAAGTTCTATGCGGTAAGACTAAATATCCTGCTGATTTTCTAGTACTTGGTTTAGCTGCTAGTAAACTTGTCCTATCATTTTTGGTAGACCTTTCTTGAAAACTTGTGGTGCTATTATAGATTGTAAGAAGGAGAAAAAATTAACAAAATTTAATGGAGAATCTTATGAGTTTAATTTTTCTAAGTTTGCCAAAGCTCCTTATGAAATTGAATTGCCTAATGGAGATTTTAGAGTTGAACAACTTGCCTCTATTGCTCTTGCTCCTAACGATGCTTTGCAGCAATATATGAAGGACCACAAAAGTGAGATCTTTATGGAAGAAAGAAATGAGATTGACGAGATTCTTCTTTGTCAACCAGAGATGCTTAAACATAATTTACCTGTGGAAGACTTGGGTACCACTTTACCACCCAAATAGGATCCTGTTTTTGATTTAAAACCTTTACCTGATGATCTTAAATATTCTTATATTTATGATAAAAAAACATATCCTATTATTATAGGGATTTCTATTTTCGTGCCCCTGGTTCGTTAGTTGTACTCAGTTTTCCCCAGCTCGTTAGTTTTTCCTCAGTTTTCCCCAAGCCGTTGTCTGAAACCATCACCAGTGCTGTAACGGCCGGTTGCCCGACGGTTGAACACCTTTGACCGTTAACTGTTGACTAGTGGGGCCACGTAGAGCCCGCAAAGACACGTCAGAGCATCCATCTTTGTTTGACCGAAACTGCCGTATCCCTGACCAAAACGCGGACGAGTGGGGCTTCGGTATATCGAATGACAAGTGGGGCCATGACGCTGATACAAGGGGCAATACACGGGTAGGATTAGATTTTTAAACGGAGCTCTACAGCGATGGCACGGAGGAGGTGGCCTGCGGGGTGCCGAAATGAGATCGACGTCCATAAAGAACTGCATGAGGCGAGACCAGACGCATTAGATAGATATGAACTAGACGCGTTTAACCATGCAAAGAAGAGAAGAAATGGTCGAGGACATCGACGACGACCTCAACACTTTGACTGACGGTGTCGGACACGAACGCGAGCAATGTAGAGAAAACTAGTGTCTCTCCTTTCTGGCGTGTATAGATAGGTGCTAGGGGAGTGTGGTGGCGAAGGGAAAGACCTCACGGTGGTCTGTGGCGTCCAGCATAGCGGGGCGGCGTGGCCGTGCCCACAGTGGCGTGCATGTTCGGCATTGGCATCAGCATGTACGTTCGTCATTGGCCTCGGCGGTATCTCTGGTGTGTCAGTGATCGAATGAGGAGACGGGATTGAGGGTGCATCCCGACGGTGACCTAGCAGTGGCGGCGAGCATGCATACCCGTTCTGACCATGCCGATATCGGCATCGGCATCGTTTGGAGGCTGTGGTGCTCGAATCATAGTGGAAATTGCGATTCCCTATTATTTTTACATGCATAATATATAGAAAAATAGCTAGATCTATAAATCGATGCATATGAAGCTACATATATATTCTTGGTCATAATCCCCTTAGATGCATGGCTTCACGTCGTCGTCGCTTTCATCGTCAGTATCTTCGTCGTCCGTGTAGTAGTACTTCCTGCACGTTGTTCCGTCGAACACCTTCACTGTGAGCACATAATCGCCTTCATATTTGAAGTGTAGGAAGCAGCCGAAATCCACACCGTGCGCGATAGCGAAATTCTCCCAGCCCTTGTCGAGGTACATCCGGCCTTGTCCGTCAAATAGGACCTCCACGGTCCAGAGACGAGGACCGCAGTCAGCTGCTCGCAGATACACCTTTGCGGGCTCCTGGCCGTCAAGATAGTCCGCAAACTTTTGTGGGAGTGCCTGCAAAGAGATCGAGCGCCGATCGTTTGAAATTAAAGGTTTTTTAGAATATGCACATAATTAATCACATGCATCATATATGTGGGAACGCGTACGTACCTTCTTGGCCAAAGGGTCTTCATAGATGGTGATGAAGAACTCCTCTATGATCAATGGCAGTGTTGACGGTGGTGGTGGCAATGATGATGATCCACCACCCCGGCCGCCCCTTCCCCTTCCCCTTCCGGTCGGCGTCCGAGACGTGGAAGCCATGGCAATGGATCAAGTGTATGTGAACGAAGAAGAGAGAGGCAGAAACGAAGAAGAGAGAGGCAGAACCTATTGACATGAGGGATGGCCGTTGTGGGGGTTTATAAGGGAGAGATGACCTTTGTGGGGTTTACACCATAAATTAAGGTAGAGATGACCGTTGTGGGGTTTACACAATAAATTAAGGAGGAGATGACCGTTGTGGGGGTGGTTTATATCTCAACAAAAAAGTAATGCCTAAAAGAAATGGAAATTCGTGAAAGTTCATCATTTTACCGTGAAAAGTAAAGCCTACAAGAAATGGAAATTCGTGATAGTTTATCATTTCAGCGTGAAAAGTAATGCCTACAAGAAATGGAAATTCGTGATAGTTTATCATTTTACCGTGAAAAGTAATGCGTAAAAGAAATGGAAATTCGTAATAGTTTATCATTTTACCGTGAAAAGTAATGCCTACAAGAAATTCATGATTACCCAACTTGTTGAATCCGGTGGCAAACTCGTCATTTAGCATACATAGAGGGGTAGTAGTTTGCCACCGACAGATAGAGAGAGGGTGGCACGATCCTGCCCGTTGGATCATAGGATCGACGGTAGGTGGGCACGATCCGTGTGACAACAGCTCGACCAATCAGGCCAAGTTTGGGCTTCTGTGAGAAGGGAGAGGGTAAAACTGAGTAGTATCAAGGATACAAGGGCAAGTAAATAGTAAACTGACTAAGGAATTCAAATAAGAGATTTAGAAAAAGAAAAACACATGTTTTGTACAATGAAACCCAGGTTGGCCTACCTCAAAGTATTAGCAATTCAAATATACATGAGTGTAAAAATTATGGCCTCATTCAGACAAACTATGTTTTGGGTATAGATGTTTTGAGAAGGGGTTTGAGTGGAAAGCCATGAGCCTTAATAGCTACTAGTGATTTCAGAAGTGGTCATTTGTGTGAAAACTTGATTTATATATGATTGTTATGATTTCCTACGTGGCAGGTCGCGTAACAAGACTCCATGAGTAGGAGGCACTATGATTTTATTTTTTTGAATTTTTTTGCGCATGAAATGACTCAATTAGATGGCTTAATCCCATATGTTGACTCTCTGTTGACCAGCCACTTGAGGGTAAAACTGAGTATATTGCACTAGGCAGTATTAGTACTCGAGGGGAAAACTGAGTACAGATATTTTTCCAGTGTAAGATTCGAGGGTAGAACTGAGTACACGTAACGGTGCTGACGTGCAGTCCCACGGACGCGTGTCACGGTGAGCAGCGGTTAGCCGTGCGGTGCGCGTGTTGAGACCAAAACGTCAACTGCTGAGACGAACCGTCACTTTGCTAGTACAGAGCCCCTCTCCCTCCCTCTACACACAGTCTCATCATAACTCACGCACGCAACCACGCCTCTCACGTCCCATCACCTTCTCCAAAAAAACCCCAGCCGCCATACGCGCGCTCCCCTGCCGGCGATGGAGAAGAAGAATGCACCGGCGGCCGTCGCCCCCGAGCCCATCGCCTCCGAGCTCGTCGCATCCGAGCCCGTCGCCGCCGAGCCCGTCGCATCCGAGGGCGGCGCATCCAAGCGCGGCGCCTCCGTGAACTGGGCCTCTCTTAAGGGTGACGGACCACTGATACGTCCAATTTGCATCACTATTTTATATCATAATTTACTGTTATTCATTGATATATTTCATATTTAGACATGATACTTATGTTATTTCCTTTGTTTTCACATGTTTGATGATCATCGGAGGAGTTGCTGCCGGAGTCAGGATTCTGCTGGAAAAGGGACCATCAAGAGACCATATTTTGAAGATCAGGAATATTCCAGAAAATACCCAGAAATTATATTTTCCCAGAAGACCTACTAAGCCAGAAGGAGGAGTCGAGAGGAGCCAGGGGGGCCCCACACGCCAGGGCGGCGCGGCCAGCCCCCTGGCCGCGCGGGCCCCACGTGAGGCCACCCTGGCCCACCTCTGGTCTCGCCCCTTTGCGTACATCATCGTCCCCGAAAACCTAAGTCAGGGGGGAGGCTCAGAGTTAGACACAGCCGCCTCTGCGGGGCGGAGAACACCAGAGAGAGAAAAGCTCTCCGGCAGGGAGAAATCTGCCGGGGAAATTCCTTCCCGGAGAGGGGAGATCGTCGCCATCGTCATCATCATCGCATCGGACTTCATCGGGATCATCATCATCATCATATCCATCACCAGCACCTTCATCTCCATCATCACCTCGCCATCCCGCTGTAACATCTTGAGTTGGATCTTGTTATATTCATAGGGGAAACTTTCCCGGTGTTGATTACTCTTGTAGTTGATGCTATTGAGTGGAACCGTTGAGTTAAGGTTTATGTTCAGATCATTATTTACCATTATTTCACCTCTGATCATGATCCATATGATGTCTTGTGAGTAGTTTGTTTAGTTCTTGAGGACATGGGAGAAGTCAAGATGTTAGTAGTGAATTATTGTTGAGAAATATTTAATGGTTTGATATTGTTGTGGTGCTATTTCACTAGTGGTGTCATGTGAACGTCGACTACATGATACTTCACCATTTATGGGCCTAGTGAGATGCATTGTGTATTTGGCTACCGATTGTGGGGTTGCTGGAGTGACAGAAACCTAAACCTCCGTTGGGAAACCATTGCACCAGGGAGCGTAGGATCATAGAGTTTAAGGCTGTGGTTAGATTTATCTTAATTACTTTCTTGTATTTGCGGATGCTTGCAAGGGGTATAATCACAAGTGTGTATTTATCCTAGTAAGGGTAGTGCGCTAGCACAGGTTCACCCCCATAACACTTACCAAACCAATAAATACTATTGGCTCTATGAAGCGAAAGCTCTTGACAGAAACCTCCTGTGTGTCCTCGAGAACGTTTGGTTATTATAAGAACACAACCGGCTTGTCCTTTGCTGAGGAAAGGATTGGGCCACTTGCTGCAATTGTTACTACTATCTTTTATTTACTCGCACTTTATTTACTCGAATTACCAAATACTCCTGAAAACCTGTTTGCTAGTATTTACAGTGATTCCTTGATCAAAACTGCTCATCAACACCTTCTGCTCCTCGTTGGGTTCGACACTCTTATTTATCGAAAGTACTACGATACACCCCCTATACTTGTGGGTCATCAAGACTATTTTCTGGCGCCGTTGCCGGGGAGTGTAGTGCTATTGAAGAGTGGAATTGGTAAAGGTAACCGTCGCTGTGAGTATTGTTTTTATTTTTTCTTTTATTTTTGTTTTACTCTGCTATGTAGAACTCTTCATTTGGTTTCCTATTTGGAAACACATCTACTACTACTACTGTTGCACATGCGGATGAACCACCACCGCCACCGCCTGCTGAAATTGATCCTTTTAAAATACCTATGAAAATTGTTGGGCGTATTATGGATAACTGCTATTCAGGAGATGGAACTGTCCATCTGGGTGATCACTTATTATTTATACATGAATTATGCGAGTTTTTCAGGTGTGCAGGTATTTCACCAAGCCAGGTCAAGAAGAAATTATTCTCTATATCATTGAAAGGCAGAGCTGAAGAGTGGTATCGACTACTCCAAGATGGTCCATCTATGGCATGGGAGGATATTGTGCCTCTCTTTTATTCCAAGTTTTATCCTCCAAGTGAAATTCATAAAGACCGTAACAAGATATATAATTTTTGGCCTCATGATGGAGAGAGTATTGCCCAAGCGTGGGGGAGATTGAAGTTACTAATGCTCAAATGCCCCATTCATGAGCTTCCCAATAATATTGTTATTAATAATTTCTATGCGCGGCTTACTCTTCCTGATAAGGATTATTTGGATGCCTCTTGTTTTGGATCATTCACTCATATGAAAGAAGATGCTAAGTGGAAACTTCTTGACCGTATACAAGAGAATGCTGAAGGTTGGGAAAACGACAAAGGTAGGAAGTCAGGTATAAACTATGATTATGAATGCATTAAATCTTTTATGGGAACCGATGACTTTCATAGTGTTAGCGCTGCTTATGGTCTTGATTCACAAATTCTTGCTAATTGTCTTAAGGCTTTTGCCTCTTATATTGATGTTCCAAAGAAAGATTGGAACAAATATCATGCGCCTTATAAAGACTCTATTAGTCATATACCTGCTGCAGCTACAGAAGTTTGTACGGTTGATAGCATCATTCCTGGACCTTATTTTGAGAAGACACCTTTCCCTGCTAAGGTAAAGAAGTACTCTACTTTGGTAAGTGTGTCTAATAAAAGTACTAAGAAAGCTGCAGAGCCTGATGAGCAAATTACTATTAAGTCTCCTGTTGCTATATTGAAAGATCTTGTTACTAAAGATGTAGGAGATGAATATATTCTTTTTTGTGAAGATGCTTCTAACATTCTCTCGCATCCTAAAAAGCACAGGAAAGCAAGTATTCCTGTTATTTCTGTCAGGATTGGAGATCATTGCTATTATGGCTTATGTGATATTGGTGCTAGTGCAAGTGCTATTCCTTTGGAGCTTTATAAAGAAATTATGCACGAGATTGGCGCTTGTGAACTTGAAGATATTGATGTGGTTGTTCAGCTTGCTAACCGAGAGACTGTTTGGCCTCTTGGTATTGTTCGAGATGTGGAAGTTCTATGCGGTAAGACTAAATACCCTACTGATTTTCTAGTACTTGGTAAGGAAGCTAGTACAACTTGCCCTATTATTTTTGGTAGACTGTTTTTGAATACTTGTGGCGCCGTGATAGATTGTAAGAAGGAGAATTTTTTTACTAAGTTTAATGGAGAGTCTTATGAGTTTAATTTTTCCAAGTTTGCTAAGACTTCTTATGAGAATGAAACGCCTAATGAAAAATTTCGAGTTGAGCAGCTTGCTTCTATTACTCTTGCTCCTAATAATGCCTTGCAGCAATTCATGGAAGATCACGAAAGCGATGTTTTTAGCAAGGAAAGAGAAGAGATTGACGATATTCTTCTTCGTCAACCACCATTACTCAAGCATAATCTGCCTGTGGAGGATCTTGGTACCACTTTGCCGCCTAAGGAAGATCCTGTTTTTGAATTAAAGCCTTTGCCTGATAATCTCAAATATGCTTATATAGATGATAAGAAAATATATCATGTTATTATTAGCTCTAAACTTTCAGGAAAGGAAGAAGAAAGATTATTGGAGATATTGAAGAAACACCGAGGAGCTATGGGATATACTCTTGATGATTTAAAAGGGATTTCTCCTACTTTATGTCAGCATGCCATTAATATGGAGAAAGACGCGAAGCCAGTCGTGGAGCATCAATGCCGCCTAATTCCCAAGATGAAGTATGTGGTAAGAAATGAGGTATTAAAGCTCCTTGATGCTGGTATTATTTATCCTATTCCTGATAGTAGATGGGTTAGTCCTGTTCATTGTGTTCCTAAGAAAGGAGGTATGACTGTTGTGCCTAATGAGAATAACGAGCTTATTCCTCAAAGGGTAGTTGTTGGATATAGAATGTGCATTGATTATAGAAAGGTAAACAAAGTTACTAAGAAAGATCATTACCCTTTACCGTTTATAGATCAAATGCTAGAAAGGTTGTCTAAGAAGACTCATTTTTGTTTCCTTGATGGTTATTCTGGTTTTTCTCAAATTGCTGTTAAGAAGGATGATCAAGAGAAAACCACTTTTACTTGTCCTTATGGAACTTATGCTTATATACGTATGCCTTTTGATTTATGCAATGCTCCTGCTACTTTTCAAAGATGCATGTCTGCTATTTTTCATGGCTTTTGTGAAGAAATTGTGGAGGTCTTCATGGACGATTTTTCCGTCTATGGAACTTCTTTTGATAATTGTTTGCACAACCTTGATAAAGTTTTGCAGAGATGTGAAGAAACTAACCTTGTTCTTAATTGGGAGAAATGCCACTTTATGGTAAATGAAGGAATTGTCCTTGGACATAAAATTTCTGAAAGAGGTATTGAAGTTGACAGAGCAAAAGTGGAGGCAATCGAGAAAATGCCCTGTCCCAGAGATGTTAAAGGTATTCATAGTATTCTTGGCCATGCTGGTTTCTATAGGAGGTTTATTAAAGATTTCTCTAAGATTTCAAAGCCTCTTACTAATCTTCTTCAAAAAGATGTACCATTTATCTTTGATGATGATTGTAAGGAAGCCTTTGAAACTCTCAAGAAGGCTTTAACTACTGCTCCTATTGTTCAACCACCTGATTGGAATTTACCTTTTGAAATTATGTGTGATACTAGTGATTTTGCTGTTGGTGCTGTTCTTGGACAGCGCATAGATAATAAGTTGAATGTTATTCATTATGCTAGTAAGACTCTTGATGCTGCTCAGAAGAATTATGCTACTACTGAGAAAGAGTTTCTTGCTGTTGTTTTTGCATGTGATAAGTTTAGATCTTACATAGTTGATTCTAAAGTTACTATTCATACTGATCACGCTGCTATTAGATATCTTATGACTAAGAAGGATGCTAAGCCCAGGCTTATTAGATGGGTGTTGCTTTTACAAGAGTTTGATTTGCATATCGTAGATAGGAAAGGTGCTGAAAATCCTGTGGCTGACAATTTGTCTAGATTGGAAAACATTTCTTTTGATCCTGTTCTTGTTAATGATAGTTTTCCAAATGAACAGTTGGCTGCAATAAATGTAACTTCGCGAGACCTTCCCTGGTATGCTGATTATGCTAACTTTATTGTTTCCAAGTATTTGCCTCCAACCTTTACAGCTCAGCAAAGAAGAAAATTCTTCTATGATTTGAGGCATTACTTTTGGGATGACCCACATTTATATAAAGAAGGAGTCGATGGTATTATGAGAAGATGCGTACCGGAATATGAGCAACAAGAGATATTAAGAAAATGCCATAGCAGTGCTTATGGAGGGCATCATGCTGGAGATAGAACCGCACAGAAGGTTGTACAATCAGGTTTTTATTGGCCGACCCTCTTTAAAGATTCCAGAAGGTATGTTTTATCTTGCGATGAATGTCAAAGAGTTGGAAATATTTCTAGACGAAATGAAATGCCTATGAATTACACTCTAGTTATTGAACCGTTTGATTGTTGGGGATTTGACTTTATGGGTCCTTTTCCTCCTTCAAAAGGCTATACCCATATACTTGTTGCTGTTGATTATGTTACTAAATGGGTAGAAGCCATACCTACAAAGAGTGCCGATGGTGAGACTTCGTTAAAAATGCTTAAGGATGTTATTTTTCCTAGGTTCGGAGTGCCTAGATATCTTATGACTGACGGAGGTTCTCATTTTATTCACGGTAGTTTTAGAAAAACTCTTGCTAAGTATGATGTTAATCATAGAATTGCCTCTGCTTATCATCCCCAAACTAGTGGGCAGGTAGAGCTTTCAAATAGAGAGATCAAGTCTATCTTGCAGAAGACTGTTAGTAGATCTAGGAAAAACTGGGCTAGTAAGTTAAATGACGCTTTATGGGCTTATAGAACTGCTTATAAGAACCCCATGGGTATGTCTCCTTATAAGATGGTTTACGGAAAAGCGTGTCACTTGCCCTTAGAATTAGAACACAAAGCTTTTTGGGCAGTGAGAGAGCTTAATAGAGATTTTAAACTAGCCGGTAAGAAAAGGTTGTTAGATTTGAGTTCTCTAGATAAGTGGAGAAACGAAGCGTATGAGAATGCCAGACTTTTCAAAGAGAAAGTCAAGCAATGGCATGATAAGAGAATTCTTAAGAGAGAGTTCCATGTTGGTGAGAAAGTTCTTTTGTATCGGTCTCGTCTCAGATTTTTTGCAGGAAAATTACTTTCTAAATGGGAAGGACCTTATGTTATTGTGGAAGTGTACCGCTCAGGTGCTATAAAAATTGCTTCATTGAAAGATGATTCTACACAAGTGGTGAATGGGCAAAGACTCAAGCATTATATTTCTGGAGATTCTTATAATGAAGATGTTGATGTTATTGAAACGGTTTCTCTGGAAGATTACATCCAAGACAAACTGCAGGAACTTGCAGAGTTCGTTTTCGAATAGGTAACAGTTTTAGTCAGAAAAGTTTCGCGAAAAGTTCTTCCTTTAATACTTTTGCTGTTTTTACTAAATATGAAAAATCACGAGACGAAAACGGGGAGGAAAAGAAGTCCGTGTGTGCCTCACACACGGGTGGCGCGGGCCCACCCCTGGCCGCGCCACCCCTATGTGAGAACACACCGGAACTCGTTTCTGTCCCGGTTTCCTCCTGTGGTTTCGTTTCGATGTATAATTTTCGCCTATTTAACCCCCCGGAGTCCCCGAGGTCTGTATATCGTTTTCTCGTCGTGTTTTGTTTCGAGCTGTTTCTGTCAGGCGTTGATCTTAAGCTTGGGGAAGTCATGGCCTCTTCAAGCGGGGACAAGGAGAAGACACCTCCGGAAGATGGCATCAAAGACTTCCGGCTAAAAGAAGAGGTTGAAAGCGAAGATGAGGAGGAAGATCAAGGTCCAAGGCCAAGCACCGTGATTGCCAGCATAGGGGTGGTGACAGATCATGACAAGTTCAAGAAGAGCGCTCGCATAAGGACCGGAGGAGGTGTGCCACATCACACCTTAGCTCCACGGACATCTCCGCCAAGCCAAAATCCCTTCCATACTCTAATTCATGAACATCAGTTCCAAAAGGTGCCCAAATCACGATTACCCTCTGGCTGGGATATAGATCGTTCTAACAATGCAGGGACAGGAAGCTCCAAGAGTGAAGAAGGATGGGGAAATAATTCCAAGAGCTGGGATTCTCTTGCTGACAGGTTCATGAACCGTATTGAGTACAATTCTGAGATGATTCGTAACCTCGAGTACAAAATTGATGATCTGAAGGATTTGATTGAGAAGCTTATTAGAGATTATCCACCACCACTACCAAAGGAGTAATTCGTCATCGGTTTAGGCATCCCCTTGGCTTGTTCCAAGCTTGGGGGAGTGCCTCGGTATCACATCATTACCTCTCGCTCATTTACTTTTCAAGTAGAGTCATATCATGAATAGAGAAGTTATCATATAGAATAGTTTGCAGTTGGAAGTATCCTCCTTAGTCAGTTATCTATGTATCCCTTTGTGTGAGTTGCGGTAATGCAATATTAATGAGAAGTTCTATCGTTTACTTTTCGCACACTTTATGTTAGTTTGCAATTTCTCTTGTATGACTAGTCTTGTTGATTGGTATTGGTATCACATTGGGAGCATGAGTAGATTTAGTTGGTTTTGGGCAAACCTAGCTTGGTCAGTAGCAATGTTACCTTGAGGTTTGAGTGGAAAAGAATAAAGAAGTGCTTGTAGTCACATCACTTCAGTTTTCCTTATGTTTGGCTTATAAGCATTGTTATTCTTAAAGTTAAAATCATTGTACCTTCAAGGGAGTTTGCATGATTGTTCTTATTATATGTATGTTTGTTTGTTTCATGCAACTCTTATGCTTGCTACCCAGCCTTGCTAGCCAAAAACCTGTACTGAGTATGAGCTCTACTCGTGCATCCAATTCCCAAAAGCCAAGTCACTTCCAAAGAGTCCACTATAAATTCCTATGCATGGTATTTTAAGCCATTCCAAGTAAATTTTCATGTGCTACCTTTCTAAAACTTTCAAACACTTCTCATTTTGTGCCACTGTTTTTAGCTCATGAGGACGTAGTGGATGGGTTTGTTATCTTCCATACTAAATTAAGTACCCCTCGACTAGGCAGCTTCATCTGCTCGTCATTAATTTTGCAAGGGAGCTGGTCAGACCATTATAATTTCAAAAGAAAGAAAAAGGCACTCCTCCAATGGAATGTGAAAGTTGGTCGGCACCCGATGGAATCGGTTAGCCATGGTTTGAGAAAGGAAAAAGGTGGGGAGGAGTACGAAGCTATAAAAGAGCACCAGAGTGCCAACTAATTAAACATCTCGGAACCGCTCTCACTTGTTTAGTATGGAAGATATCAAGAACTCCGTTGCTAGTCGTTGACAAAAGCAACCACCTCTCAAAACGGTTTTTACCTCTGTTTTTACAAATGAAAAGCTCTAGCACATGTTTAATCCCTGCTTCCCTCTGCGAAGGGCCTATCTTTTACTTTTATGTTGAGTCAACCTATTTCCCTCTGTCTCAAGCAAGCATTTGAGTTGTTATGCTTCACTCATCCATATGTTGATCCGTTTAATCATGTTTATTATCTTCCTTGTTTTGTATAATGCTTTTGTCTGAAGGAATATATCTTTGAAAGCTTTCTATGAATGCAAAAGTTTATTTTGTTGAGCATATAGTCTTTGCTATATTAGCTCTGTTTTAAAAGGCTCCGTCTAAAAAGAAAGAACAGCTTGTTCATTGTTCTTTGACCAAGAGCTAAGGTTTGCCATTGCCAATTATATTTACTTTGTGCATCTTTACATGTGATTCCCTTTTACCTATTGCAAGTCTACATCTTATAAAGGGAAGTTGCTGTCTATTATAATTTGTGCTTTTGGTGAATGTGATGCTTCTTGTCCGTATTTTGATTATCGACACTTCACTCCATAAACCTGTGGTCATGTTTACCGAGCTTGGTTTTCGCTTGGGGACAAGCGAGGTCTAAGCTTGGGGGGGTTGATACGTCCAATTTGCATCACTATTTTATATCATAATTTACTGTTATTCATTGATATATTTCATATTTAGACATGATACTTATGTTATTTCCTTTGTTTTCACATGTTTGATGATCATCGGAGGAGTTGCTGCCGGAGTCAGGATTCTGCTGGAAAAGGGACCATCAAGAGACCATATTTTGAAGATCAGGAATATTTCAGAAAAATACCCAGAAATTATATTTTCCCAGAAGACCTACTAAGCCAGAAGGAGGAGTCGAGAGGAGCCAGGGGGGCCCACACGCCAGGGCGGCGCGGCCAGCCCCCTGGCCGCGCGGGCCCCACGTGAGGCCACCCTGGCCCACCTCTGGTCTCGCCCCTTTGCGTACATCATCGTCCCCGAAAACCTAAGTCAGGGGGGAGGCTCAGAGTTAGACACAGCCGCCTCTGCGGGGCGGAGAACACCAGAAAGAGAAAAGCTCTCCGGCAGGGAGAAATCTACCGGGGAAATTCCTTCCCGAAGAGGGGAGATCGTCGCCATCGTCATCATCATCGCACCGGACTTCATCGGGATCATCATCATCATCATCTCCATCACCAGCACCTTCATCTCCATCATCACCTCGCCATCCCGCTGTAACATCTTGAGTTGGATCTTGTTATATTCATAGGGGAAACTTTCCCGGTGTTGATTACTCTTGTAGTTGATGCTATTGAGTGGAACCGTTGAGTTAAGGTTTATGTTCAGATCATTATTTACCATTATTTCACCTCTGATCATGATCCATATGATGTCTTGTGAGTAGTTCGTTTAGTTCTTGAGGACATGGGAGAAGTCAAGATGTTAGTAGTGAATTATTGTTGAGAAATATTTAATGGTTTGATATTGTTGTGGTGCTATTTCACTAGTGGTGTCATGTGAACGTCGACTACATGATACTTCACCATTTATGGGCCTAGTGAGATGCATTGTGTATTTGGCTACCGATTGTGGGGTTGCTGGAGTGACAGAAACCTAAACCTCCGTTGGGAAACCATTGCACCAGGGAGCGTAGGATCATAGAGTTTAAGGCTGTGGTTAGATTTATCTTAATTACTTTCTTGTATTTGCGGATGCTTGCAAGGGGTATAATCACAAGTGTGTATTTATCCTAGTAAGGGTAGTGCGCTAGCACAGGTTCACCCCCATAACACTTACCAAACCAATAAATACTATTGACTCTATGAAGCGAAAGCTCTTGACAGAAACCTCCCGTGTGTCCTCGAGAACGTTTGGTTATTATAAGAACACAACCGGCTTGTCCTTTGCTGAGGAAAGGATTGGGCCACTTGCTGCAATTGTTACTACTGTCTTTTATTTACTCGCACTTTATTTACTCGAATTACCAAATACTCCTAAAAACCTGTTTGCTAGTATTTACAGTGATTCCTTGATCAAAACTGCTCATCAACACCTTTTGCTCCTCGTTGGGTTCGACACTCTTATTTATCGAAAGTACTACGATACACCCCCTATACTTGTGGGTCGTCAACCATTTCACAAGATCGGCGACTGCTTACTGGCGAACGAGGAGTACGTGGACACCTACGCTGCTTTGAGGCAAGTTTGTACAAATTGGTGCTCAGATCTACCTGAGCCCGACGTGCACCTGCACGAATGGATCGTGGTAGAACACGCCCTTCCACGCGCCGCTGAGTTCTCCTTTCTCAACCTCCGCACATCCCGCTACGTCACCATCGATCTAACGGAAGTTCATGCAAGGTTCAAATTCCTCCATATCTATAGAGTTAATCTATTTTTATTTTCAATCGTAAACATCTTAGTGTTGAATGTTATCTTCATCAACTCCCTTTTAGATACTACTTCGTCGGCTTTTACCGTGGCGTCATCGTGCTTGCCCAGAGGAACCAGCCGCACAAGATACGGCTTCTGAACCCACTCACAAAGATATTGAACGCTACGTTTGAGGCGCAGATGCCATCTATGATTGTGGAGTCAGTCGCTGTAATGAAGTCCCCGACTATGGTCTTCATTTGCATAGGTTACCCCAATGAAATTGCTTGGGTCGATGAGCGCTCTCCTACTAAGGATATAGATGTAGAAGATTGGGGAGAAGGAAGATTTTCGATCGAGGACGATTCTCTGCGTTGCCTTACCCCGTTCAATGGTGAATTGTATGCAATAGCTGTGAACAATTTTGATTTCGGAACATTAGTGTGCACCAACAATGTCCAGTTGGAGAAGCGCGCGAGCACTATCAACATGGAGACACTATTTTCATTTCCAGAACTTGGAAATGACAAGTTCTACCTTGTGGAGTCTGATGGTGATCTGCTGCTTGTGTTGTTCGGCGGCAGCCCTGGCAACAGGCATTTAGAGGAAGGTCAACCATTGGTGTACCGTGTGGACACTGAGAGCCGCTCTCTCCATGCCATCAACATTGGCAGTCGTGCCTTCTTCGTCAGTTATAAACGGTGTATCTCCGTCGACACCAGAGTGCACCCGACAGTTCGACCTTGCTGCATCTACTACGAGGGCGGTTACATCAGACAGTACTTTGATGATAGAAAGGCCTGGGATGAGTGGCCACGACATGTGGATAGATTAGATTCCGACGGTATGAAAATAGAACAAAGGCCATACCGTTTGGAGGATCTATTGGCTGCACACTGCAGACGGAAGGAGTTCAGTCAATATTTTTTTCGTCTCATGGAATATAGCGACTCCGAAATATATGATGAAGAATGAAGAACCTTCATGTTGGGCATACATTGCGTCTTATTTTATTTTCAGCTTAGTTTGTCGTGAACATTAACATCGTTATTGGCTTCTTTTGGCTGCTGTATGCATTCTATGTATTATACTATACTAGCTTCTAGATTAGCTTCTAGATTTGTTACCATATTGGGCAAAAAACGAGGGCCAAAAGGCAGCAATCATTGAAGAAAGACAGAAATAGAAGCTTCTCTAGATTTGATACTAATTTGGTGAAAAGAGAGATAACTGTTTACAGAGAGAGAGAGGGGAAAAAGGCGCTCTGAAAAGGCGCTCTGAAAAGTCAATGCCAATTTGGCCCGAGAGAGACAGAACCGAGCTCTCACGTACAACCAAACGCGGTCTCGTCCTGTCCCACGCGGTCCCTTTCTACCAGCCCCACGCGATGCGGCCCCACACGACGCGGCCCCACACGCCAGCACGGAAACGGTCAACTTAACGGTAATCCTCCGTCCGAGCTCCTTCTGAGGGTTTCAGACAACGGCTTGGGGAAAACTGAGGAAAAACTAACGAGCTGGGGGAAACTGAGTACAACTAACGACCTGAGGGCACGAAAATAGAAATCCCATTATTATAAGTTCTAAACTTTCAGGGAAGGAAGAAGAAAGGTTATTGGAAGTATTGAGGAAACATCGAGGAGCTATTGGATATACTCTTGATGATTTAAAAGGGATTTCCCCTACTATATGTCAGCATGCTATTAATATGGAGCCTGATGCAAAGCCAGTTGTTGAACATCAACGCTGTTTAATTCCTAAGATGAAGGAAGTGGTAAGAAATAAGGCATTGAAACTCCTTGATGCTGGTATTATTTATCCTATTGCTGATAGTAGATGGGTTAGTCCTGTGCATTGTGTCCCTAAAAAAGGAGGAATTACTGTTGTGCCTAACGAAAGTAATGAGCTTATTCCTCAAAGAGTAGTAGTCGATTATAGGATGTGCATCGATTTTAGAAAGGTTAACAAAGTTACTAAGAAAGATCATTATCCTTTACCTTTTATAGATCAAATGTTAGAAATATTATCTAAGAAAACTCATTTTTGTTTTCTTGATGGTTATTCTGGGTTTTCTCAAATTGCTGTTAAAAGTAAGATCAAGAGAAAACCACTTTTACTTGTCCTTATGAAACTTATGCTTATAGACGTATGCCTTTTGGTTTGTGTAATGCTCCTGCTACATTTCAAAGATGCATGTCTGCTATCTTTCATGTTTTTTGTGAAGAAATTGTGGAAGTATTCATGGACGATTTCTCTGTCCATGGAGCTTCTTTTGATAACTGTTTGCACAATCTTGATAAAGTTTTGCAGAGATGTGAGGAAACTAATCTTGTTCTTAATTGGGAGAAATGCCACTTTATGGTTAATGAAGGATTTGTTCTTGGACATAAAATTTCTAAAAGTGGTATTGAAGTTGACAGAGCCAAAGTTGAAGCAATTGAGAAAATGCCCTATCCTAGGGATGTCAAAGGTAATCGTAGTATTCTTGGTCATGCTGGTTTCTATAGAAGGTTTATTAAAGATTTCTCTAAAATTTCAAAGCCTCTTACTAATCTTCTCCAAAAAGATGTACCTTTTATTTTTGATAATGATTGTAAGGAAGCTTTCAGAATTTTAAAAAGGCTTTAACTAATGCTCCTATTGTCCAACCACATGATTGGAATTTACCCTTTGAAATTCTGTGTGATGCTAGTGATTTTGCTGTAGGTGCTCTTCTTGGACATCCAATTGATACGTCTCAAACGTATCTATAATTTTTGATGCTCCATCTTGTTTATACACCATTTGCTTTGTGTTTTGTTACACTTCATGGCATTTTTATGCATTTTTTGGAACTAACCTATTAACAAGATGCCACAGTGCCAGTTCCCTATTTTCTGCTGTTTTTGTGTTTCAGAAAAGTTACACAGAAAATATTCTCAGAATTAGACGAAACAAAAGCCGAACCTCCTATTTTTATCGAAGCTTCACGAAGACCAAAGATGAGACGGAGGAGGGCCAGGGGCCAGGCTCACCATAGGGTGGCGCGGCCCAGCCCTTGGTCGCGCCACCATATGGTGAGGCCAGGTGGTCCACCTTCTGACGCTGCCCTTTCGCCTATAAGTTCCCCTCGACGGGAAAAACCTAGGGGACGAATCGCTTTTCCACGAAACATAATGCAAGCCGCCATCATCGCCATCGCGAGATCGGGAGGATCCAGGAGCTCTTCCCAGCACCCTGCCGAAGAGGGGAATCCTTGTCGGAGGCCTTCTACACCACCATGGTCGCCTCCGGAGTGATGTGTGAGTAGTCTACCTTGGACTACGGGTCCATAGCAGTAGCTAGATGGTTGTCTCCTCCACCATGTGCTTCATGTTCAGATCTTGTGAGCTGCCCTACATGATCAGGATCATCTTTATGTAATCATACATGTTGTGTTTGTTGGGATCCGATGAGTATTGGTACTATGTCAAGTTAATGTGCTGAATTATATATCTTTATGTTATCTCTATGTTGTTTATGATCTTGCATGCTTTTCGTTGCTAGTAGCTATCTTGGCCGAGTAGATGCTAGTGACTCCAAGAGGGAGTATTTATGCTCGATAGTTGGGTTCATGCCTCTAGTAATCTGGGGGAGTGACAGAAACCTCTAAGGTTGTAGATGTGCTGTTGCCACTAGGGAGAAAACAACATTCTTGTGTCCAAGGACATTTGCTTTTTTACATTATGCACTTTTCTTAATGCAATTATCTGTTGTTCGCAAGTTAATACTCAAGGGGTTCTCGGATGACTCCCCGCGAGTGGATTTTTAGTCATAGATGCAGTTAGATGGCGGTCTATGTATTTTGTCATAATGCCCAGAGTGAATCGCATAGTGATCCTCATGACATATGTACGTTATCTTTATTCTATCAATTGCCCAACTGTAATTTGTTTACCCAGCATACTATTACTATTTTCCACTCGATACGCTCAATCCTTTGTTTATAGCAAACCGGTGAGATTGACAACCTCATCGTAAGTTGGGAGCAAAGTTCTTGGTTGTGTTGTGTGCAGGTTTCACGTTGCTGCTAGGTGAAGATGCACCATCAATATTCCTGGCGCCATTGTCTGGAGTGTCACGAAGCTAGCAAGCATCACCTTCTGAAGTTTGGCTTTCTCCTACTGGTTCGATAAACCTTGGTTTCACAACTGAGGGAAGACTTGCTGCTGTGCTCATCATACCTTCCTCTTGGGGTTCCCAAGGAGCTGTACTTACAAGCCATCAATGAGTTTTCTGGCGCCGTTGTCAGGGAGGAAGAAGACTTCTGCAAGGGTAGTCTCTCACGCACAATCTTTTACTTTGTTTTTGTTTTGCTTTATTATTATTTTCTTGCATCATTTTATCAAAAATAGAAAAAAATAGTTCCTTTATAGTTGCTTTTACTTGCTTGCTTTTTGTTTTGCTAGAATGGGTACTCCTGAGAACACCAAGTTGTGTGATTTTACTAGCACCAAAAACAATGATTTTATCTGCACTCCTATTGCGCCACCTGCTCCTGAGGCAAATTTTTATGAGATCAAACCTGCTTTGTTGAATCTTGTTATGAAAGAGCAATTTTTTGGTGCCAGTTCTGATGATGCTGCAGCACATCTCAACAATTTTGTTGAGCTATGTGAGATACAAAAGTATAAGGATGTAGATGGTAATATTATTAAGCTTAAGTTGTTTCCTTTCTCTTTAAGAGAAAGAGCTAAGGATTGGTTGCTATCTTTGCCTAGAAATAGTATTGATTCTTGGGATAAGTGTAAGGATGCTTTTATTGGAAAATACTATCCTCCTGCTAAGATTATAGATTTGCGTTGTGATATTATGAAGTTTAGATAGTTTGATAATGAACATGTTGCTCAGGCTTGGGAAAGAATGAAATCTATAATAACGAATTGTCCCACTCATGGACTGACTACTTGGATGATTGTCCAAACTTTTTATGCAGGACTGAATTTTTCTTCAAGAAATCTATTGGATTCAGCTGCTGGAGGTACTTTTATGCCCCTTACCTTGGGCGCTGCAACAAAGCTTCTTGACAACATGATGGTAAATTATTCTAAGTGGCACACCAAGAGAGCTCCATAAGGTAAGAAGGTAAATTCTGTTGAGGAAACCTCTTCCTTGAGTGATAAGATTGATGCTATTATGCTTATGCTTTCTAATGATAGAGCTCAAGTTGATTCTAATAATGTTCCTTTGACCTCTTTGGTTGCTCAAGAAGAGCATGTTGATGTAAACTTCATTAGAAATAATAATTTCAACAATAGTGCTTATAGGAACAATTTTGCTAGAAACAATTATAGGCCGTATCCTTCTACCAATGGTAATGGTTATGGTAACTCTTATGGTAATTCCTCCAACAACACTAGGGGCGCGCCCTCTGAGCTGGAAGTCATGCTCAAGGACTTCATCGGTAAGCAAACTACTTTTAACAAGTCTATTGAGGAAAAGTTGGGTAAAATTTATATTCTAGCTTCTAAAGTTGATAGCCTTGCTCTTGATGTTGAACTTCTGAAACTAAAAGTGTTTAATGATGTGAAAAAAGCAATACTTTTGCCACTACTAATGCCATCCAAGTTAGAATTGATGAAAATGTTAGGATGTTAGCAGAATTGCATGCCAGGTGGGAAAGAGAAGATGAGATGGCTAGAAAGATGAAGGTATGTACTATTACTACCTCTAATGGTGTTGTTCCAAATACTAGCAATCCTCTTACTTTGATTGGTATAGAGAAAACTCCTACTCCTTGTGCGAAAAAAACCCAAAACTGCAAAAACTTTTTCTCAAAAGAGTGCTGAAATTTTTCGGAGTGCAGGAGATGATAGCTCTATTTCTTTTAAAGATTTCGATGTTGATAGCTGCAATATGTCTGAAGTTATTTTGTTCTTACAAAAGCTTGCTTTGAGTCCTAATGCTAGTTCTTTGAATGTTGCTTTTACAAATCATATTACAAATGCTCTCATGAAAATTAGGGAGGAAAAGTTGAAACAAAAGGCTTCTATTCCCAGAAGTTAGAAGATGATTGGGAGCCCATCATTGATATGCATGTTAATGGTTTTGATTGCCATGATTTATGTGATCTAGGTGCTAGTATTTCTATTATGCCTAGATAGATTTATGACATGCTTGGTTTACCACCGCTTAAAAAGTGTTATTTTGATGTTCCTCTTGCTGATGTTGCTAAGAAGAAACCTTTGGGAAGGATTAATGATGTTCTTATTATGGTTAACAATATCCCTTTTCCCATTGACTTTCTTATTATGTATGTTGAATTCAATGCTTCATGTCCTATTATTGTGGGAAGACCTTTTCTTTGAACTGTAGGTGCCATCATTGATATGAAGGAAGGCACCATCAAATATCAATTCCCAGTCAAGAAAGGTATGGAACACTTCCCTAGAAGAAGTAAGAAATTAATTTTTGACTCAATTCTTGGAGCAAATTATGAACTTGATGGTTCATCATTTGATATTACTTGATTTGCACTTTCTGTGCCTAGCTCAAAGGCGTTAAAGAAAAGCACTCTTGGGAGATAACCCATTGTTTTCTTTTTAGTAATTTTTCTTTTATTTGAGTCTTGGAAGTTATTACTACTGTAATAACCTCTCCTTATCCTTTTTATTTCTTTGTTGTGCCAAGAAGAACCTCTAATTTGAGGGAGGTAAGATTTGGGGAAGTTGCTGTCCTGAAACAGATTTCTGCGCTGCACCATAAAAATTTGTGAAAATTCTCAGAATATCTTTTTGATCTGAGATTTATTTTGCATATGCCCCAGGTTATATCCAAACTTTCATTAGTTTTGCACTTTTCGATTTGAGCAACAGAAGGTCCTTGAAAAAATCGACCTTTGTCAACTGTTCTGTTTTGACAGATTTCTGCCACTATTTGTGTTTGCCTCTCGATCGCTTTCTTTTTGAGTTCTTTTGATCATGGGACTTTTGGGGAAGTTGCTACAGTAATATATGCTTTATATGTGGTGTTTTTTAGTTGAAACCTGAACCAAAAGGGTTGATCTACTATTATGTTTAAGCTAATGTTGCTAATAGAATTGTGTAAAGTTTTGTATGAAGGAAGTTTTCAAGTGTAGGGATTGGAGAATGATGAGATGAGATGAAGTATGGACAAAAGCTCAAGCTTGGGGATGCCCATGTCACCCCAAGAAATATCCAAGAGGTACAAGCGTCAAAGCTTGGGGATGCCCCCGAGGCACCCCTTCTTCATCGGCAAAAATCAGGTCACCTTTCAACACACTATATTTTTATTGCTTCATGCACTATGCTTTTTTCTTGGAGCATCTTTACTTTCGCTTTCATTTTTCTTTTCTTTTGTTTGCTGCAATAAATGGTTGGACCCCAACAAATTTCTTTTGGAGGAGATGTACTTGTTTTTCATTGCCAAGAACACTCTAATTTTCACTCTTATCGTTCAACGAGTGTTCTCTTTTTCTAGAACTGCGTTTAGCTTTCGTTTTTCGCCTTGATTTTTGTTCAGAGCTTGTTTTATCTTTGCATCAAGGTGTATTTAGACCACTATTCTATGTTGGTATTCATCAAAAGAGTTGTTTCAAAAAGGTTTGAATGGTGTTGGAAAAGAGAAAAAGTTTCATGCAAAAAAGTGGTACAAAAAGGAGCTTGTTTAGACTGCGGCTTAGACTTTTTCATGCCATGCTTGATGTCGTTTTGATAGTATGATTAGTGATTTTTGTTGTAGCGTGACTTGTCTCAAATGACTGAGATTGCTTAATGAGCCTTTGAAAAAAATCATGTGTTGTTTTTATTATATGGAAGCATTTATTTGGTTTTCTCCTTGATGCTTTATTTGGGTTGACTTAGCACATGCTTACAACATGTTTGACTCTAACAAGTCGCCATAAGCCTCTATGATCATTTGGTTTTTGACTTGTGATGCCATTTTATGCTTCTTTTAATGATGTTTTGTCGCTATGCATGATTATGGCCGTTATTGCTCTCTTAGTTGGTCGCTCCCAGTCTTTTGCTAGCCCTTGTTTTATACTGAGTATGAGCTCTACTCGTGCATCCAACTACCAAAAACCAAGTTATTCCAATGTGTCCACTATAAATTCCTATGCATGGTATTTGCAAGCCATTCCAAGTAAATTTTCATGTGCTACCTTTCAAAAAACCTTCAAAATACTTCTCGTTTTGTGACACTGTTTTCAGCTCATGGGGACATAGTGGTCAGATTTGCTATCCATATTGTTTTATTCCAAAAAGAAAAAAAAAGAGGAAAAAAGAAAAGAAAAAAAGGCACTCCTCCATGGTATATGAATGTTGGTGGGCACCCGATGGAATCGGTTAGCCATGGTTTGTGAAAGGAAAAACGTGGGGAGGAGTGCCAAGCTTTATAAAAGAGCACCAAAGTACCAATCTCTCTCTCAAAAACTTGCTTCATTTTGTATGGAAGATAGTAAGAACCCCATTGCAGTCGTTGACAAAGACAACCACCTCTCAAAACCCAATTTTTATCTCTCTGTTTTACAAATGAAAAGCTCTAGCACATATTCAGTCACTGCTTCCCGCTGCGAAGGGCCTTACTTTTACTTTTATGTTGAGTCTCCACCTTCTACCTTTATGCATCGTCTAAGATAGCATAGTTGCAATTCTGAGTTTAATGTGCATAGTCCCAAAGTTTATCATTGATTGATTTATGATTACAGTTTCACTTGTTCTTAAATTATTTGTATCTAGTCGCCCTCTTAAACTTGAAGGTGTCCTATGCATTTATGTTTTGCTATTCTATGAAGGACAAGCTGAAAACCATTGATATGTTTTTCCATATGATTTGAACACACGTTTGACTTTCATTGTTTTATTGTTCATGATCTTTTGTTTGTGTTTCTTTTCATGTTATAACATGGTTGCTAAGTTCTTATTGTCAAGATTATGTCTTTTATGCCCATGTTTTAAGTTCTTTGATCACAGCACTCAATGCTTTACATATATGATCAAGATTGTGATGGTGCATGTCACCTAAAAATTATTCTTTTGTTATCACTTACCTACTCGAGGACGAGCAGGAGTTAAGCTTGGGGATGCTTGATACGTCTCAAACGTATCTATAATTTTTGATAATCCATGCTTGTTTATACACCATTTGCTTTGTGTTTTGTTACACTTCATGCCATTTTTATGCATTTTCTGGAACTAACCTATTAACAAGATGCCACAGTGCCAGTTCCCTATTTTCTGCTGTTTTTGTGTTTCAGAAAAGTTACACAGGAAATATTCTCGGAATTGGACGAAACAAAAGCCGAACCTCTTATTTTTACCGAAGCTTCACGAAGACCGAAGATGAGACGGAGAGGGGCCAGGCTCACCATAGGGTGGCCCAGCCCCTGGCCGCGCCACCATATGGTGAGGCCAGGTGGTCCACCTTCTAACGCCGCCCTTTCGCCTATAAGTTCCCCTCGACGGGAAAAACCTAGGGGACGAATCGCTTTTCCACAAAACATACTGCAAGCCGCCGCCTTCGCCATCGCGAGATCGGGAGGATCTAAGGGGAATCCCTGTCGGAGGCCTTCTACACCACCATGGTCGCCTCCGGAGTGATGTGTGAGTAGTCTACCTTGGACTACGGGTCCATAGCAGTAGCTAGATGGTTGTCTCCTCCACCATGTGCTTCATGTTTAGATCTTGTGAGCTGCCCTACATGATCAGGATCATCTTTATGTAATCATACATGTTGTGTTTGTTGGGATCCGATGAGTATTGGTACTATGTCAAGTTGATGTGCTGAATTATATATCTTTATGTTATCTCTATGTTGTTTATGATCTTGCATGCTTTCCGTTGCTAGTAGCTATCTTCGCCGAGTAGATGCTAGTGACTCCAATAGGGAGTATTTATGCTCGATAGTTGGGTTCATGCCTCTAGTAATCTGGGGGAGAGACAGAAACCTCTAAGGTTGTAGATGTGTTGTTGCCACTAGGGAGAAAACAACATTTTTGTGTCCAAGGACATTTGCTTTGTTTACATTACACACTTTGCTTAATGCAATTATCTGTTGTTCGCAACTTAATACTCAAGGGGTTCTCGGATGACTCCCCACGAGTGGATTTTTAGTCATAGATGCAGTTGGATGGCGGTCTATATATTTTGTCATAATGCCCAGAGTGAATCTCATAGTGATACTCATGACATATGTACGTTATCTTTATTCTATCAATTGCCCAACTGTAATTTGTTTACCCAGCATGTGTTATTTATCTTATAGAGAGACACCACTAGTGAACTGTTGACCCCGATCCAATTTCCTTTACATTGCTATAAGGTTTTACTTTTACTCGCATTGTTTACTTTCTTGCATACTATTATCCTATTACCACTCGATACGCTCAATCCTTTGTTTACAGCAAACCCGGTGAGATTGACAACCTCATCGTAAGTTGGGAGCAAAGTTCTTGGTTGTGTTGTGTGCAGGTTTCACGTTGCTGCTAGGTGAAGACGCACCAGCAATATTCCTGGTGCCATTGTCTGGAGTGTTACGAAGCTAGCAAGCATCACCTTCTGAAATTTGGCTTTGTCCTACTGGTTTGATAAACCTTGGTTTCACAACTGAGGAAAGACTTGCTGCTATGCTCATTATACCTTCCTCTTGGGAGTCCCAACGAGTTGTACTTACAAGCCATCACGAATAGATAAGAAGTTGAATGTTATTCATTATGCTAGTAAGACTCTTGATGCTGCTCAAAAGAATTATGCTACTACTGAAAAAGAATTCCTAGCTGTAGTCTTTGCTTGTGATAAATTTAGACCTTATATTGTTGATTCAAAAGTTACTATTCATACTGATCATGCTGCTATTAGGTACCTTATGGAAAAGAAAGATGCTAAGCCTAGGCTTATTAGATGGGTGCTGCTTTTACAAGAGTTTGATTTGCAAATTATAGATAGGAAAGGTGTTGAAAATCATGTTGCTAATAATTTGTCTAGATTGGAAAACATTTCTTATGATCCTATTCCTGTTAATGATAGTTTTCCAAATGAACAGTTGGCTGCAATAAAAGTAACCTCGTGAGAGAGTCCTTGGTATGCTGATTATGCTAACTTTATTATTTCAAGTATTTGCCTCCAACCTTTACAGCTCAGCAAAGAAGGAAATTCTTTTATGACTTGAGGCATTATTTTTGGGATGACCCACATTTACATAAAGAAGGAGTGGATGGTATTATGCGAAGATGTGTTCCAGGATATGAACAACGATATGAACAACGAGAGATATTGAGGAAATGTCATGGTAGTGCTTATGGAGGACATCATGTTGGAGATAGAACTGCACAAAAGGTTCTAGAATCAGGTTTCTATTGGCCTACTCTTTTTAAAGATGCAAGAAAGTTTATTTTATCTTGTGATGAATGTCAAAGAGTTGGTAATATTTTTAGACGCAATGAAATGCCTATAAATTATTCTCTTGTTATTGAACCATTTGACTGCTGGGGATTTGACTTTATGGGTCCTTTTCCTCCTTCACAAGGTTATACTCATATACTTGTTGTTGTTGATTATGTTACTAAGTGGGTAGAAGCTATACCTACAAAGAGTGCTGATGGTGAGACCTCGTTAAAAATGCTTAAGGATGTTATTTTTCCTAGGTTTGGTGTGCCTAGATATCTTATGACTGATAGAGGTTCTCATTTTATTCATGGTGTTTTAGGAAGACCCTTGCTAGATATGGTGTTAATCATAGAATTGCTTCAGCTTATCATCCCCAAACAAGTGGGCAAGTAGAATTATCAAATAGAGAAATTAAGTCTATCTTGCAAAAGACTGTTAATAAATCTAGAAAAAATTGGGCTAGTAAGTTAAATGATGCTTTATGGGCTTATAGAACAGCTTATAATAATCCTATGGGTATATCTCCTTACAAAATGGTTTATGGAAAAGCTTGTCACTTGCCTTTAGAATTAGAACACAAAGCTTATTGGGCAGTGAAAGAACTTAATAGAGATTTTAAACTTGTTGGTAAGAAAAGGTTGCTTGACTTGAGTTCTTTAAATAAATGGAGAAGTGAAGCTTATGAAAATGCTAGACTCTTTAAATAGAAAGTTAAAAAATGGCATGATAGGAGAATTCTTAAGAGAGAGTTCCATGTTGGTGAGAAAGTTCTATTGTATAGGTCTTGTCTCAGATTTTTTGCAGGAAAATTACTCTCAAAATGGGAAGGACCCTTTTGTTATTGAAGAGGTGTATCATTCAGGTGCAATAAAAATTGCTTCACTAAAATATAACACTACACAAGTGGTGAATGGGCAAAGACTCAAACATTATATTTCTGGAGATTCTTATAATGAAGATATCGATATTATTCAAGTGGTGACTCTGGAAGAATATATTAAAGAACAAATCCAGGAAACTGCAGGGTCCATTTTTGAATAGGTAACAATTTTAGTAAGAAAAAAGTTTGCATTAAACTTTCCTGCTTACATTTTTGTTGTTTTTATTAAATATGGAAAATTATGAGACAAAACCGGGTAGGAAACGGTGCCCGAGGGCACCACACCAACCCATGGCGCGGGCCCCCTGGCCGCACCACCATGTGGTGTGGCCGCCTCGAAGCTCGTCTCCGACCCGGTTTCATCCTTTGCCTTCCTTTTATTGTTAAACTTTCTGCTATATAATCCCCCGAGGTCTGTATATCGTTTTCTCATCGTGTTTTCGTTTTGATCTGTTTCTGTCAGGGGCTGTTCTCAGTTTTAGAGGCACCCTGGTCTCCGCCAACAACGACAAGGGCAAGAAGCCTTCGGAAGATGATCACCAAAACCCCAAGCTGAAGGAGGACGTCGAGATTGAAGCTGAAGAAGAAATAGAAGAAGACCAGTGTCTGTGCCTTCGCGCCACCGTTGCAAGCATTGGAGTGGTGGCAAACCCTCGCAAGTTCAAGATAGGTGTGCGGATGAGCACTGGAGGGAAGGTTCCACGTCGCTTCTTAGCTCCAAGGACACCTTCTTTAGGCAAAAACAACCCCTTCCATACTCTAATACATGAGCATCAATTCCAAAGGGTGCCTAAGGCAAAGTTACCCTCTAGTTGGAATATAGATCATTCTAACAGTGTAGGGAAAGGAGGCTTTAAGTGTGAAAAGAGTGGGGAAATAATTCCAAGAGCTGGGATTCACAGTCTGACAAGTTCATGAACCGTATTGAGCACAATACGGAGTTGATTCATATTCTCATCCACAAGATTGATGAGTTGAAGGAGTTGGTTGATAAGCTTATTAAGGATTCACCACCACCACCGAAGGAGTAATTTGTCATTGGTATTGGCATCCCCTTGGCTTGTTCCAAGCTCGGGGGAGTGCCGCGGTATCACATCATTATCTTTTACCTTTTTACTTTTCAGTAGAGTCATATCATGAGTAGAGAAGTTATCATATATGATGGTTTGCAGTGTGGAAGTATCTCTCCTTTAGTTGGTTATCTATGTATCCCTTGGTGTGAGTTACCGTTATGGAATATTAATGAGAAGTCTTATTATTTACTTTCTGCACACTTTATTTTAGTTTGCAATTTCTGTTATATGATTAATCTTGTTGTTAGTTGGTAAATTTAGTTGGTTTTGGCAAACTTAGCATTGGTCAGTAGAAACAATACTTTGAGGCTTGAGTAGAAAAGAGAGAAATACATGTAGATACATTATTCCATTATCTTTCTTTCTTGATTGGCTCATAAGCTTAGTATTCTCAAGTTAAGATCGTTTGTACTTCCAAGGAAGATTGCATGATTGTTTTCTATCACGTGTATGTTTGTTTGTTTCACTCAACTCTTATGCTTGCTACCCAGCCTTGGTAGCCAAAAACCTGTACTAAGAGGGAATGCTTCTCGTGCGTCCAAACCTTGAACCAAAACCCATGCCATTTGTGTCCACCATATCTACCTATTAGCATCATTGCTATTCCAAGTAAATTCCTCAAGTTTTATCTACCTTCCGAATTAAAATGCTTGTTATGAGAAAATTAGTTAGTAAAGCTCTCACGAACTTGATGGCACATTTTATTTTCTTGCGCTTAATAATCTTGAACCATTGTGACTATCTTATGAAATTATATGCTTGCAAATTATGAGTTGGGAGTCAGCACAACCATGCTTTCATGGGGCACGCTTTCAACATTGCACTTATTCCTATTTAGTTGATATCATGTTCTTTTGTCTATGGATGCCTCACGGTGTGAAATAAAATGGAAACTTGGAAGCTCATGGAGTTTGCATATGTGTTAGAGAAACGCCAGGGCCGCCAACCCAAGCCATGCATCATTCATGGTGGAAATTTATAGCATACCATAGTGAGCATTCTATGAAGCATTCTTCAATAAAAAACTATGCCCATAGTAAATAAAAGGATTGTTGAGATGCTCATTGTCTGTTTGTCTTATCATTTTGGTATGAGAAAACTCCTATATCATCGGGCAGGAGGTACCCCGTGTGGCGTTCTCAATGATACATGTATGCTTACAATGACAAGAATTTATTTGGGACCTAAGTTGAGTAGCATGAGGTTTAGGTACTCGTATTCAAGGGGCATGAGGCATTCAACTTGTGATTTGTCAAGCATATAACTCATACTTGCCCTCACATTAACCTTAACCATTCAAGATGCTTATGATAGGGGTAATGAGAGCTCAAAGCTAATGAGTACCATACTTTTTGGAAGCTATATAAAACTTATTAATCCCCGCTTCCCTCAGCGAAGGGCCTATCTTTTTTACTTTTATGTTGAGTCAGTAAACCTATTCCTCATTATCTCAAGCAAGCATTTGAGTTGTTGTGATCCAACCATCTATATGTTGATTTATTCAATCATGCCTTTTATCTTTCTTTGTTTAGCACAATGCTTTTATCTGAATGGATATATCTTTAAAAGTTATCAATGACCGTAAAGAGATTGTTATGATTGAGCATGTGATTTCTGCAATATAAGCTCTAATATAAAGACTCTGCTCGAAAGATAAGTACAATATGTTAATTGTTCTCTGACCAAGAACAAAAGTTTGCCATCACCAATTATGATTTTCTTTGTGCACCTTTATTGTGACTCCCTTTGTTCATTGCAAATTAAATTATATAAGAGGAAGTTGCTATCTATTATGACTTGTGTATTGATAAATGTGATGCTTCTTGTCCGTATTTTGTTTATCGACACTTCACTCCATAAACCTGTGGTCGTGTTTACTGAGTTCAGTTTTCGCTTGGGGACAAGCAAGGTCTAAGCTTGGGGGGAGTTGATACGTCCATTTTGCATCACTATTTTATATCATAATTTACTGTTATTCATTGATATTTCATTGATATATTTCATATTTAGAGATGATACTTATGTTATTTCTTCTATTTTGCATGCTTGATAATTATTGGAGAATTAATTGCCAGAGTCAGAATTCTACTGGAAAAGGACTGTCAAGATAACATAATTCTGAAGATCAGCAATTCCCGAAAAATACCCAGAAGTTCCTATTTTTCCAGATGACGGAGGTAGCCAGAAGGAGAGGCTGAGGTGGACCACCAGGGGCGCACACCACCCCCAGGCGCGGGCCAGGCCTGGCCGCGCGACCACGTGGTGTGGTGGCCCTGGCCCACCTCTGCCAGTGCCCCTTCGCGTATATCATAGACCCGAAAACCTAAGACTGAGGGAGCCATCAAAGAAATATTCTGCCGCCTCTACGGGGGGGGGGGGACTCAGAGAGAGAAAAGGCTCCCCGGGAGGCAGTAATCTGCCGGGGAAATTCCTTCCCGGAGGGGGGAAATCATCGCCATCGTCACCGTCATTGAGCTGAGCTTCATCGGGATCATCATCACCAGCACCAGCACCATCATCACCATGCCGTCCCGTTGTAACATCTTGGGTTGAATCTTGTCTAGTTCATAGGGGAAACTTTCCCGATGTTAATTACTACTTGTAGTTGATGCTATTGAGTGAAACCATTGGATTAAGGTTTATGTTAAGATTGTTATTCATCATTATTTCACCTCTGATCATGATCCATAAGATGTCTTGTGAGTAGTTCGTTTAGTTCTTGAGAACATGGGAGAAGTCAAGATGTTAGTAGTGGAATTATGCTGAGTAATATTTAATGGTTTGATATTTATATTGTGGTGCTATTCTGCTAGTGGTGTCATGTGAACCTCGACTACAATTGACTTATTTTCCCCATATTTAGTGTTTTCCTGAAAAAGTTATCCTAAAAAAAGATTGGGTTTGTATGATATCTAAAAGATTCCTAAAACTTAAAACTACATAGAACAAGGTTTCTTATTATGCATAGTTAAATACCAAAATAGTGGGGACATTGTGAAAAATCCCTAAAATCATTTAAAACATGTTTAGGACCTTAGACAACAAGCAAATATATATATATATATGACCCAGTCAACTACAAAGTTCATGGATGTATTTTACACGTATCATGGTGTAGGAAATCCAGTCATCAAACGATGACCTAGATAGAAGGCATGCTCAGTTTTTACCGAGTAAACGTCAATGCTAAGGAGATAGCTTAGATGAAGAAGAATGTGGATCCCAATGACATGATGACGACTAAGAGGCATGATACATTGGAATTGTATCCATGAACCTCGTAGTTTATTATGTTATAGTCCATCATATTTGCATCATATTAGGAGTTATTACGAGGTTGGTAGTATGTTTGAAATTTTGAATTGCACGGTGTGTGTGTAGTTACAAGACAAACCCTTTTGAAGTTTTGTCCTTTGGCCCATTGTTTCTGAACAAAAGGATAATATGGGAATTTCACATCACTTGAGTATTAGAAGGGCAAGCCAAAGCAATTTTTGTGGGTCTTCTGGCACAAATTCAGGTAATGTGTTGTGGTATTGTGCTGTCGGTTGGCCTTGTTTTGGCGTGTGTGTGTACATAGAGTATTCAAGAAAGTTCAGCCATTTGATTAATTTGATTGGGGATTGATAAGTGGCTGATATTTACCTTGTGAAATAAATCAATGACTAAAAATTTATTTCACATCATTGTGGTGTCCATTCAAGTTTCAATATATAGATATGAACAATCTCGGATTACTATATATAGTTGAAAAAACAGTATTGTTTCCCATAGTTCAGGCCCTGTGGAATATTGCTTGGATCTAGTTGTTAGATCAACTCTTTTTGGATCCGAAAGAGCGATAACAAATTATTGTATGGCTGAGAATCAACAAAACTATTTATTATATAGAAGAAAATTGAATTGCAAGTTCAACAACAAAATCACGTCGTTGTACAGTCGAGCCTAAGACAACTTGTGGAGATTATTGAAATTCACCTGATCTTACATGCACAATATTTTAGCACATCACAGTACATAGCGTCCATTATACTGAAATGAAGTGCCTTGTTGTCTTAGTATGATTTTCCTGGTGTTTCCGAAATAATGGACAACAACAATAAATATCTTCGCAGTAGCTACCTTTGGGGTCAAAATTCCTCGTTTGACAATACACCTTGCACATCTGATCTGAGTATGTTCGTTTTGGTGAGCATGCTTCAAATGGTCTACCTACATCATCCATCATACTGTTGGTACCTAACCACAATGAAGTATAGCATCCCCGTTAGTATTACCATATGTAGTATAAATTGGATGAGTTACTCAAGATCGTGTGAATAGCCAATACCTATGTATATATTATATAAAACTAGGTTGTGATCATACCTTTGTTTCCTCCGTTTGCATCACACAACAATAAAGTGGTAGACATCATCAGAAGTACCAAGCATAGAACCCTTGTGTTGTTCTTGATAGGTTCCATGAGGTGGGGCTTCCTATTTCCCCTTCCTCCTATGTAGCTCTATATTCTTCCAGTTTGATATTTCACAAGCTATGTGACCTTATGGTGATATGTATATAGAGGCACATCTAAATCTTGGAGGATCTTTTTTATATGAAAATATCAATCAATACCATATATGGTATATGGTACGTATAAATGTAGATATTGCCATTAAAGAATATTGCTATGATGAATTGAAGCATATCTTTCAGATTTGCTTGGTATTAATTGCACCGGGCATAATGGATTTGCTAATTATTAATTGGACCTGGTCAACATATCTTGAGAGGATACACAATAATTATATCTCTTAGTTTTTACCGCGTTGACACATTTTTTCACTACCACATCGAGTTTCTGTCCAGAAATAGGGATTTGAAACTTTGTTTTATCAGATCTTTTTCTAGTGAGGGCATCTCCAGCAGGCCGATGCATCATCTGAATTAGTCCGACCGGACCAGCGCGTCGCTTGCGCCCTCCCCGGCGGGGTGACGCAACTAGACCAACACGTCTGACCCGACCCATCCTTGGTCTAAATTTGGGCCAAGTTTGCGTCTCCCGCGTATATCGTGGGCCCGTATGGTAGAGACCGAGATAGGGCTAGAAGGCATGACGCCTGCACTGACCACGAAGCGGCAGCACACAAAGGCATCAATGCCGGTGCAGGCATTGGCCCTTAACTCACATGATGACGCCCGAGCTTCTGCGTTGGCATTGATGGCGAAGGCTCTAGGCCCTGCGCGGGTGGTGGCCACCTAGGGCTTTATAAGCTAGAGTGCGCCGCCATCGGTGGTGCACACACCACCTTCCCCCGACAGCCCTCGCCATGAAAATGATGTCTTGGCTCAAGAAGATGAACCACGACGCCGAGGCGTCCTCGAGCCGCTCGCGCGCCACAACTGCATGCCTCCTTCCCTGCCACCGGCATCGCTCCTACGCCAACTTCCTCCTACGCCCCGGTGATACATGCATTTTATATCATCATTTTATTAGTTCATATTGTCATATTGAAATGTTATTTTCATTGTTATATTATTGTTTTTTGCATGTTTTAGATGATTTATGAGACTTTCTTACAAAGTCCCTATTAGTGGCATTTAATTTCTAGGAGCCAGAAAACTCCGTTTTTCCATGTTTTGATGTTTTAGGACCTTCTGGATACCAAATGAACTGGGGAAAACTGCACAACCATTATTTTTCTAGGAGAAAGATCGTGGGAGAAAGAACCAGAAGAGAGGAGCCACGAGGGCCGAATGGGCATGGCCCACGCGGCCAAGGAATCTGGCCACGTGAGGCCTACCCGTTCGCCAAAAGGGGGGTCGCCCTATTTTTCCCGAGATTTATCGAGGTCGCGGAGGCGGCGAAGCCTCTGCCCCTCTGGAGCCCTCGAGAAGGGGGAAATCACCGCCATCTTCACCACCTCTCCTCCTTGGCATAGGGGGAGGCCTCTCCATCACCATCATCACCAAGATCAGGACCATCTCCATCATCATCACCGTGATCCAGTTCGCCCCCTCGTAATTTGAGAGTTATCACTCTCTAGATACTATTTAAGTGTGGCTATTCATGCTTGTGAGTGGACACTTGTCTTTATTTTGTGGAGAGATAATTATTTCATATTGTGTTGTACCCTTTATGCCACTGATTATGATCATGTTCTCATGTTGTGAGTAGTTCCCCATGTTCCTGAGGGCATAGGATGAATTGACTATGATTTTTATATAACATGTGCTGGTATTTGGTCTAGTGTTTATCTTTATATTGTTCTATGATGGTGGTGTGTGAACGTCGACTGCACACTACTTCACCTTTATGGGCTCATAGGACATCACCATAGTGTAGTGGAGTGGGATAGTACTTTGGGGGTACAGACACCTTAGTCAAAGACATGAAATTGTATTGTGAGGGATTAATATCAGGGACCTTGGAGTTTAAAGCTATGGTGGGACTTTTGTCTTAATAATTCTTGTGTGCTCATTTGCATGGCGATGAGATCCATCATAAGGGGTTTCGTTCATTTATGTGACTGCATCTATTTATGGCTCCGTCTGAAAAGATGAAAACTAGACAAGATATACACCGTGTTGTTTTAGAAATCTTAATGCCAAGTAAATCCATGCCGCTCTCTGGAACATTTTCCTTCTATAAGACACACACCACTCACTTGAGCTTGTCCTCTTGTTGCATAGAGGATTGGGCTTTCTCTTTCTAAGAGCTTTTACTTATTGCATTTTACTTTCAACAGTTATTTACTTGCAACTTTATACCCAAAAATCCCCAAAAACATTTATCACTTTTATTGTTTTGTTTACCAAGCATTCTAACCAATACCCTCAGCTCCTCATGGGTTCGACAAACTTTTCTATTCGAAAGGTACTACAATTGATCTCCTGCACTTGGGAGTCATCAAGATACTTTTCTGGCGCCGTTGCCGGGGAGCGTTGTGCTATTGGTGAGAAGTCTGGTAAGGAAACTTGAAAATTTATTATTATTTACTGCTTTATTTTGTTATTACTATGGCTCTACAGGGACGCTTTCCTCTGGGTCTGGCTTTATATGAAAGTGCTTATATTTCTATGATCAAAGTGGTGGAAGCTTCAGTGCCTAAAGTGGGATATAAAATTCCCACTGGGCATGTTAGGAGAGTTATGGAACATCATTTTAATGGAGATGGAAACAAATTTGCGATGGAACATGTGGGAATGATATATGCTCCTTATTTAGAATTCCTGGCATTTTTGAAGATGAGTTAAGGAGGAAATTATTATATTTATCTTTATCTGGGAATGCTCGTGAATGGTACAAGACATTGGATAAAGAAGTCACCGTCAAATGGGGTAGCTTGATGACAGTTTTCTTTCTTAAAATTTTCACTCCTAAAGAAGCTTATGAGAATCATTGTTATATATTTAACTTTTGGCCTCATGTGGGAGAGAGTATTACCCAAGCTTGGGGGAGATTAAAGGAACTCATTTGCAAGAATCCTTGTCATGATCTTTCAAGGAAAGTTATATTGATAAATTTCTATGTCAGGCTGCCCAAGCAACAAAAATAATTTCTGGATAACTCATCTGGAGGGAATTTTACTAATAATTATGAAGAAGAAGCATGGAACTTATTGGAGACTATTTCTAGGAATACTAGTAATTGGGATCTCGACAAAGGTAACAAACTGCATTTAGAATATGAATATTCTTGTGTAGAAAATTTCTATACTTCTACTATGTTTGAGCATCTCAGTGACAAATTTGGTCTTGATCATTATGTATTAGTTGAAATAGCTAAATCTTTTGCTGGTCATATTGGTGTTCCCAAAAGTGGATTTGAAGTTTATGTTGAACCTGTTAAGCATTCTATTGTTGTTCCTAAAGTTATTAAATAGGTAGATCAAGTATCATCTGTTAAGATTAAAGAGTACATTGAAACACCACCTTATCCTAATAAAGTCAAGGAGAATTTACTTATTGCAGTTGCTAACAAAAGTAAGAAAAGATGCTTTGAGTCTTATGAACAAGTGGATGTGGATCGATAGATTTCAGTTATTAAATAATTAAATGAAGAAGATCCTGTCGATGTGTATTTATGCGAGGATGCTACAAAGATAATAAAAGGGGAGTCTGCTAGAGTTGGTAAACCCATTATACCCTATGCTATTGGGACTTCTTGTTATCATGGATTATGTGATATTGGATCGAGTATAAGTGTCATACCATATTCCCTCTATCTGGAAATCAAGCCTGATATTGATCCCATCATCATAGAAGAGGCAGGTATGACCATCCAACTAGCTAATAAAGATTATATTAACCCTCTTGGAATTGTTAAAGATGTTGAAGTACTAGTAGGGAAAACTAAGTACCCAGCAGATTTTGTGGTACTTGGTTGTGCGCAAGATTCGGTTTGTCCTATCATTTTTGGTAGACCTTTCTTACATACTGTTGGAGCTGAAATTAATTTACCTCATGAAAAAGTGTTTATTAAATGTGCTGGAGAAAAACTTGAGTTTAACTTTTCTATTTTTTTTGATAAGCATGTTATGAAGGAACCATTTGCCAAAGATATAATTGAGACTCTTGCTTGTGTAGCTGTCGCTTCATCAGACGTGGTGGAACGATATATACTCAACCAAGATGAACCATTTAGTGAAGAGAAAAAAAGATGCTTTAGAACAAATTCTGTCACAACAACCACCTCAATTGCAATTGCATATTCCACTAGATAATTTAGGGGAGTTACCACCGCCTAAAAGAGATCATAGTTTTGGACTAAAACCTTTACCGCAAGAGTTGAAATATGCATACTTGGATGAAAAGAATATATATCCTGTTATTATTAGTGCTAACCTTTCAGCTGAGGAAGAGGAGAAATTATTTGAAGTGTTGAAAGCTCACCGAGCATCCATTGGATATTCTCTTGATGATGTTAAAGGTATAAGCCCCGCTTTATGCATGCATAAAATTAATTTAGAAGAAGATGCAAAGCTTGTCATGGATTTTCAACGCCGTCTTCATCCAAAAATGAAAGAAGTGGTAAGGAAAGAGGTAATTAAACTCTTGGAAGCTGGAATCATTTATCCTATCGCTGATAGTAAGTGGGTTAGTCCTGTTCATTGCGTTCCTAAGAAAGGTGGGATGACAGTGGTTCCAAATGATGAAGATGAACTTGTTGCTCAACACACTATTGTTGGGTATAGAATGTGTATTGATTTCAGAAAACTAAATAAGGCCACTCGTAAAGATCATTACCCATTACCATTTATTTATCAAATGCTAGAAAGGTTGTCTAAACATTCTCATTTCTGCTACTTAGATGGTTACTCGGGTTTCTCATAGATTCCTGTGCATAAAGATGACCAAGAAAAGACAACTTTTACTTGCCCATTTGGTACTTTTGCTTATAGGAGAATGCCATTTGGTTTATGCAATGCCCCTGCTGCTTTTCAAAGATGCATGAATGCCATATTTGCTAATTATATTGAAAAGATAATGGAAGTCTTCATGGATGATTTTTCTGTGTATGGTACTTCTTTCGATAATTGCTTGTTCAACCTTAAAAAAGTTTTGCAGTGGTGTGAGGACCAACACTTAGTTCTGAACTGGGAGAAGTGCCATTTTATGGTCACAAAGGGTATTGTTCTTGGACACTGTGTTTCTGGAAGAGGAATATAAGTGGACCTCGCGAAGGTAGATGCTATTGAGAAGTTATCGTACCCGAAGGATATCAAAGGTATAAGAAGTTTTCTTAGGCATGCAGGGTTTTATCGTAGATTTATTAAAGACTTCTCTAAAATATCAAAGCCTTTGACCAATATTTTGCATAAAGATGTTCCTTTTTCTTTTACCGAAGATTGTGTTGAATCATTTAATGTTTTAAAGAATGCTTTAATAAGTGCTCCCATTATTCAGCTCCCTGATTGGAATTTGCCTTTTGAAATTATGTGTGATGCAAGTGATTATGTAGTTGGGGCTGTTTTGGGCCAACATATTGATAAAAGCTGAATGTTATTTACTATGCTAGTATAAAACACTAGATGGGGCTCAAAGAAACTATGCTACTACTGAAAAAGAATTCTTAGCAGTGATATTTTCCTGTGATAAGTTTAGACCTTACATTGTTGATTCTAAAGTCATAGTGCATTCTGATCACTCTGCTATTAAATATCTTATGAATAAGAAAGATGCTAAGCCTAGATTGATAAGGTGGGTGCTTCTGTTGCAAGAATTCGATTTGCATATTGTTGATAGGAAAGGTGAGGATAATCCTGATCATTTATCTAGAATGGAAAAATATTCCTAACGATCCTATTCCTATTAATGATAGTTTTGCTAATGAACAACTTGCAAATGTTAATGTTTCTAGTGCTAATGTTGCATCTCCTTGGTTTGCTAATTATGCTAATTTTTGTTGGGAAAGTTATACCACCACACTTTACTTATCAACAAAGGAAGAAATTCTTGTATGATCTTAGACATTATTTTTGGGATGACCCATCTATTATATTATTAAAACAACTAACAACCAATGGTGTAGATTAGCTAGAAATAATCAAAGCAAAACAACGGCCAAGATTTACTTCCTCAGGAGCCGGTTATTTCAATCTAGGCATATACAGTATCCTTCTCCCATACGTCAAGAAAAATCTGGCAAACGACATACATGAGTAGGAGTCCATGTCTATGTCGGCAGTGACTTTCCAAAACAGCTAACTGCTCTTCATAATCCAATCGACGGAAACGGCGATCAAGATCAAAGTTATTGCCGGGGAAATTTATGACACAGATAATAAGCCGAGCAAAGTCTCCGCAACATAGCGCTATGAGCAACTTGAGATGCATCTCTTCTTCGACATCCGCCCCAGGCCAGCAGCACGACGGCTCGAAGATTCTTACCCATGCCAAGTCACCAGGCATATACAAAGTTAGCACGGCAAAAGAAATCTCCAGCAGGTGTAAATCGCAATCGGCACCGTGAGTAGCGCCGTCAGTCAATATGGCGGCGAATTAAGGTACAATTTCATCTCTTGGCATACTACTGAAAGAAAAAGCATTGTGCGAAGTACGATCGAAATCTCTAGGAGCCGAAAATTAAATCTCTAGATTGGATTTGCATCAGCCTTATTTTAATATCCTAACCTTTTCACATGCAGAGCAAAGTATCTGAGTTGTTTAGATTCACGGAGCATCCACGGACCCCCCTGAGACTTGATTTATTGCAATTCATAAAGGGGAAGCTTACAAGCTAGACGCGATCCTTTTCCTGTCTGATTTGCAAGGTACGAGTATGCATTGCAGCAGCGAAGCATATCAGCACACGGACATGCCATGGCGTTGCATACCTGCTCTAAGGGCCATTCTTCCTAACCTGAAGAAAGGTGAGCATGGCGGCCTCGCACCACCACAGCCGGTAATAACTAGCTAATTAAGATATCTGCATTTAAGCCTAGATGGTGCCTCCGGTACCCGCATTGCAGCAATGACATGCCATCCAAATCATCGATCTTTCACCGTGCCGGTTGGATTGGAATACGGCATCAAGCCATGTATGACGATGAGATAGAAGACACCAAATAAGATTAATCGATGTTCACCTGACTGTTTGCTTGCAACCACCAGTCCACCACCATCCGTGTTAATTAGCCTGCGGCAGTGCGGCTCCATGCATGATGCAAGGATTGATTTGAAGCAAGGTGGTAAAATTTGTCCAACAATGCAAAAGAGCCAGATGGAACAATCTGCTTAAATAATGAGTTATTGTCCGACGTATTTAAGTAAGGACAAATTCTTACACAATGGTGTCACGGTGGGTCAGTCATGGAGAACCCAACAAGATATGTCCAAGGTATTGTATTGCTTCTGATATTTGCTGTAAGTGCCATGATCTTTCAGTTTCAGTTCAAATTGGTACTGGCATATTGTGTTTCCCTATTCGTTGGAATAATTGGAAACAATACATATTGTGTATTCTTATGGAACCAAATAAAAGAAGTAATATTCAATATTTATTTATACCGGGTTTCTACATGTTCTATTTTTAATCACCGTACTGATGATGCTGTTAGTTTTCAAACAATCCTATTTTAGCTTTATACATGAACTGCACAAAAAAATCCCTTTACTTGCAGATGGGTCAGTTGAATCTGGCCACTATTACCTTTTTTCTGCCATGCATGTTCGAGACAAATTAAGCTTACACACCTAAAACATTAATTCCATTAATGTATTTCATTTGTTCTTCACTTTTTGTAACTGGCCACTATTACCATTTTTTTTGGACATGCATGCTCGAGACAAGCTAAGCATACAGCCTCAGTTCACCTAAAACAGTACTTCTATTCATGCATTTCATATGTTCTTCACTTTTTGAATATTGGGTTTGTGGGCAGTTGTTCATGGCATTTTACACTGCTTTTCATTAAATAAATATTGTGGTACATAATGGAGTGGGTAGAATATTTTTCTTAAGTATACATACTCATTTAGAACCTTCAGAATTCCTCTGTTTTAACATTCAGGGATGCACAAATTTAATATGATTAAGTAATTCAAATGTGTAGAGAACAATTTCAAATTTATGATACCAGAGTAAGTGCACACGATTAATAGTGAAAAGATATGCTAGGATTTGAGGTCAACATATTATTATACAACATGATTGTATAATCATAAGAAAAAGATATGTATGGACAAAAACTGAAACGTACATGGGTATGTGCATATAAACTCGGGCATTTGTAAAATATATATAGAAGGCATGTTAACAAAAGGAGTTTCGTGGAAACGGAAAGAAACAAAGATAATTCGTTACTATGTTTGCATTACTATTTATAAAAATGTTAGTAGACGTGGAAAAATTACTCACAGATTATGTGGTAAAATTGGTTGCTACGAGGGAAAAGTACAGGTTGAATACAATACACGCTTGAATGTCAGAGTCCTATGCTGCGTAGTTGAGAACTTGAAGGACTAAACAATGAATTACAGGGCTTTTGTATATATGTTTAAAAAAATTATCACAAAATGGAAACGTGCCAACCATAGAGAAGCTATACGATTTGAGCACAATACGTAATTCAAATACATTTTCACCTCTTATTTCTCTTCGACTGTCCAAAAAAATGGTATCAATAGGAAAAAAACCATTAAATATAACGGTTCAAATAGTCTCATTGCTAGCCGCGCGATTGCGCGGGCCCTCCAGCTAGTTTCTTTATAAGAAGAGTGTGGATGGTATCATTAGACGTTGTGTACCTGAGTATGAACAACAAGCTATTATTAGAGATTGTCATGATATTGCGTATGGAGGTCATCATGCAGGAGATCGCACAACTGCAAAGGTATTACAATCTTGTTTTTATTGGCCTACTTTATTTAAGGATTGTATTTAATATGTTAAATCATGTGATAAATGTCAAAGAGTAGGAAATATTGGTAGGAGAAATGAAATGCCTATGAATTACACATTACCACTTGAACCATTCGATGTTTGGAGTTCCGATTTCATGGGACCTTTCCCAACATCGAGAACAAAGCCCACTCACATTTTGGTTGCAGTGGACTATGTGACTAAGTGTGTGGAAGAATTCCAACCAAGAGTGCGGATAATGCTACATCAATAAAGATGCTCAAGTACATCATCTTTACTATTGGTTCTCAGTTGGTGAAGGCACTTTGCCTCTACATCATTTGATTGCCCAAAATACCCCTAACAAAAAAATCTACATATAATCACGGACAGGCGCTAATTAGAGTATCAAATCATGGTATCAAATCGTAATTAATACAAAAATCAATGATAATCAATACTCCCCCATTTCAGTTTTTAATCAAAGAAAAATGTGCATGGTGCCTATTAGCCATACCAAATTATGGATCACTTAATGCCGCATCTCTGCAATTACACCCACCAATCAAGGAATTAAACAACCTATTGGACTAGCATCTGGTCGTTCGGCCATAACGTCGCCACCGCCGCCGCAACCCGTGATCCTCCCTATCCGCTCGCTGTTGCCGCAAGTATCCGGCCCTCTCTCGACGCCGGCCGAGCTTTTCATGACGCTCGGGATCTGTGGCCTAGAACTGCATAGGGGCACGACGGTAGTGCAGTCGCGTCATGGAGAGGGTGAGCGCGGTGAGGAACACGCACACGGTCAGTGTGATTCATGGTTTTCGTCCGCGAGCTTGTTGGAGTGTCGACCGGCCAGCGGACACCTCGAGTGCGGGGATGTGCTTCGCCGCAGAGATCACCGCGTGGTGTGATGCCGACCACCTCTGCATGTACCGCAGTTCGCATGATGCTTCCTTCCTAGACCTTGCATTCACGTTGCTTCCTTCCCAGACCATTGAGTCCATGTTGCTTCCTTCCCAGACCATGGATTCCACATTGTTTCCTTCTTAGACCATGGACACTAGATGGATGTGCTTCATAACTTCTTATGTTGCTTATTTCCAGATTCTACATTGCTTCCTTCCCAGGCAATGGACACTACGGGGACGTACGTCGCTTCCTTCCTAAACCGTGGATTCTACTAGCGTCACATGTGCTTCCTACTACCAATTTAATTGCTCCTAGAGCAAAATTCCAAATTCCAACACCACGGATGAAGTAATGGCCCGCTTCTTACATAAAATAATTGTGCTTCACAAAAACGTTATATTGAACTAAACCATATATGTCGGTTTTTCCCTTTTATGGGGAAGAAGCAACTATGGGAAAGAAAGGCATGAGACAAAGTTAGCATTATATCCGGGGCGTGAGTAGTACGGGAGGAGTTACTGGGAGCAGTTATTACAAACGAACCATGCAATTGATTCTTGGATTTATGGAAAAGCCACGAGACCATTGTTGCAAATCGCACTGTCAATCTACTTCACATATTACGGATAAACGCTGGTCCGATGGGAAGCAAAAATCGAAAGCCGATTCCTAGCACATCAGTATTATTTTATACACAGGTATTCTCACATGTAACATATAATTAAAAAACCGTGGCAACGCATGGGCATTTAGCTAGTCTTTCCCAGGTTTGGTGTACCTAGGTTTTTAATTACTGATGGTGGATCTCATTTCTTGCATGGTGTTCTTAGAAAAACATTGGCAAAGTATGACGTTAATCATAGAGTCACATCTTATCATCCTCAAACTAGTGGACAAGTTGAACTTAGTAATAGGGAAATCAAACTCATTTTGAAAAAACAGTGAATAAGTTTAGGTCTGATTGGCCACTCAAAATTAATGATGCTTTGTGGGCTTATAGAACTGCTTTTAAAAATCATATGGGAATGTCTCCTTATAAAATAGTTTATGGAAAAGCTTGTCACTTGCCTGTTGAATTAGAACATAAAGCTAGATGGGCTGTTAAACAACTAAACTTCGACTTTAAGACCGAGGGAGAGAAAAGAATTCTTAACTTGAACCTACTAGATGAATGGAGGAATGAAGCCTATGAGAATGCTATAATGTTTAAAGAGAAAGTTAAAATTTGGCACGATAGGAAAATTGAGAGTGGATTCGGTGCTCACCTGGGTACCTACACACCCCCTTTCAAATTTTTATTCAAGACATATTAACCCATTTTTAGTTTGTTTTCCTAGTAGAGCACGGGATTCTGGTGTACAAAAGTGGTTTCAGAATTTTGATTTGATTTTTTTTTCATCAAAGTCAACTCAAAAATAGATTTTTTTGTTGACTTTTTGTTTTTCAGGTTGACTTTGACCAAAAAAATTCATACAAAAAATTTGAAACCACTTTTACACAGCAGTATTTCGTGTTCTACTAGAGTACCAAGCTAAAATAGGTTAATACATTTTGAATCAAAAGTTGAAGGAGGGGTGTGTAGGTACCCACGTGCATACCGTTTTGTTTTTGTAGGAAAATTAAAAGAAAGGAATTCAAGGTAGGTGATCAAGTTTTATTGTACAACTCTCGTTTCAAGTTTTCTGTAGGGAAATTAGCTTCAAAATAGCAAGGACCCTTGGTAATACAAGAGGTGTACCGGTCAGGAGCCATCCGGCTTCACGGGGACATGAAAGGTAAACCTCATGTGGTTAATAGACAACACCTTAAGCAATATATTGCAGGGAAAAGCTTCATCGGTAAGTTGGAAGTTCTAAATCTACAAACACTGGAGGCCGTGATTGTGAAAAATAGCGCAGTCACAGTCACCCCAAATCAATAAAAGGTAACTTTCATATTTGAAACTCTCTCGGAATTCTGTCAAATTCTGCGGGAGGCATTTTTTATGGAAATTGAAGAGTTACAAAAGAAACCGGGAAGAAACAGAGTTCCGAGGAGGGAACGAGCAGGGCCCATGCGGCCAGATTCCCTGGCCGGGTGGGGTGTGCTCGTTCGCCCCCTGGACTTTCGTTTCGCTTTGTTTTCGACTCCAACTCTTTGTCTTGACCTAAAAACCGTCAATATATACCCCTTCCTGTTGATCTAATCTCGCACCGAGAGCTTTCGAGCATTCTTGTTTTCGATATTTTCTTCTTATCAGGGTTTTTAGCAATGTCTTCATGAGACTCGTTCCAATGCTCCTCCATGGACGACGATGATGATCAGATTGATGGTATCAGTCCAACGTCTATCTGGAGAAGGAATAGGAGGAGGAAGGACTTCTCCGATGATGAAGACTACAAGTCTAGCAAGGAAGAAGACTACAAGTCCAACAAGGAAGAAGACTATGAGCCCGATGAGGAATAGGAGTACAAGCCCGAGAAGGAGGAAGATCACAAGCCCATCATCAACATCGGATCTCCATCGGCAATACCACATGCTCCCATCCTTGTCTCTACGGTCCATGTGAATGTATCCCTCAGAAACAAGAGGAAGGGTGCATTCATAAGTACCGGGGGAAGGTTCCCAGGCATGCTCTTGCTAATCGGTATCCAGCTGCTAACCTTTGTGACAGGGATCCTCCTGGTGATTGGGATCACAAGATCCCAAAAACGCGAGTGCAAAGTCCTAAGTGGAAACCCAGTGGACAAACTCGAGAGGAAGGACTCATGAAAGAACTAAGCGGAGCTGCAAGCAAATTTGAGCAAGCTTACAACTTCATGATGAGAGTCATTGGAGATCTTGAAGATTATCATGAGGAAAAGAAGTGGAAGAAGGAAGAGAAATAAGCCAGTGGCAACCGTTCAAGTTTGGGGGAGTTCCACCTAGTCTCTTCATCTTTATTAGTTTATCATATTTCATCTAGCCATGGTGTGCTTTACTTTATCGTTTAGTATCGAGTTATCTTAAGTTTTTGCGAGCTCATAGAGCATTATCATGTATCCCCTATCTTGTGGTTTATCAATAAATATTAAAGTATGGTGTCATCCATGGTTCTCTTATTTAGAGATTTATGGGTAACACTCATGCAGATGAGCAAGGCATGATTAGAGGTTTCAGTCACATCTTGCTTTGAATTTGATTAACTTGAGTATGTTGGACAATTGTAGAACCTAACTCATTAAAAGTTCAAGTAAAAAGAATTAGTCAATATGACATGAAGAAGGAAATTTAGTTTAAGATAGAGATTTAGTCTTGTGAAATAAAAAGTCGGGAAGGATTAATGAAAAGAGTATGATGCATTCTTCTTAAAACTATAGTAGCTTATGAGCAAACTTGAGTCATGAATTTTTCAATACTTATGCTCTTGAAAAGTGAATGATATGGAAGGCACCCGAGGATTTGGTTAGCCATGGAAAGTGTAAGAAAAAGGCTGGGTTGAGCATAAGACTTGATTGAAATATTCACGAGTAGGGTTTGTACGGGTTACTAAGGAGCAAGAGTGCAAACAACTTCATATATATCTTTTTATTTCCCTTCTTTTAACTAGTATTCAGCGAGAGTTGATCTTGTCATTAAACTACAACAAAAAATCTGTTGTTATAATGCTTGCTTTCAAAAGTGCGTGTGAAAAGAGTATGATTCAATTGTCCAACATACAATGGTTATTTTTGTTCAAAGATAAAGGGGTGATTGCTAGAGCTTCTATCTATGTTTCCCTCGTATGTATGAGTTTTAGTTCATTAATCCTTCTTTACAACTGAACATGATGATGATATAATGCCTGTATTTATTTATCAACCATAAGCTCACTAATGCATGTGATGATCTATTCGCTTACTTACTCGAGGATGAGTAAGGCTTTAAGCTTGGGGGAGTTGATACATGTATTTTATATCATCATTTTATTAGTTCATATTGTCATATTGAAATGTTATTTGCATTGTTATATTATTGTTTTTGCATTATTAGATGATTTATGGGACTTTCTTACAAAGTACTTATTTGTGGCATTTAATTTCTGGGAGCTAGAAAACTCCCTTTTTCCCATGTTTTTGATGTTTCAGGACCTTCTGGATACCAAATGAACCGGGGAAAAAATGCACAACCATTATTTTTTTAGGAGAAAGATCGTGGGAGAAAGAACCAGAAGTGAGGAGCCAGAAGGGCCGAATGGGCATGGCCCACGCGGCCAAGGAATCTGGCCGCGTGAGGCCTACCCATTCGCACCTCGGGCCCCGTTTTGACCTCCCCTTTTAACCACGCCTTCTTCTCGCCAAAAGGGGGGTCGCCTTATTTTTCCCGAGATTTACCAAGGCCGCGGCAGCGGTGAAGCCTCTGCCCCCTTCTAGAGGGGTCAGATCCTGCCGCTCCGGAGCCCCGGAGAAGGGGGAAATCACCGCCATCTTCACCACCTCTCCTCCTTGGCATAGGGGTCGGCCTCTCCATCACCATCATCACCAAGATCAGGACCATCTCCATCATCATCACTGTGATCCACTTCGACCCCCTCATAGTTTGAGAGTTATCAATCTCTAGATACTCTTTAAGTGTGGCTATTCATGCTTGTGAGTGGGCACTTGTCTTTATTTTGTGGAGAGATAATTATTTCAGATTGTGTTGTACCCTTTATGCCACTAATTATGATCATGTTCTCACATTGTGAGTAGTTCCCCATGTTCCTGAGGGCATAGGATGAATTGGCTATGATTTTTATATAACATGTGCTGATATTTGGTCTAGTGTTTATCTTTTATGTTGTTCTATGATGGTGGTGTACGAACATCGACTGCACACTACTTCACCTTTATGGACTCATAGACAACACCGTAGTGGAGTGGAGTGGGATAGTACTTTGGGGTACATACACCTTAGTCAAAGACATGAAATTGTATTGTGGGGGATTAATATCGGGGACCTTGGAGTTTAAAGCTATGGTGGGACTTTTGTCTTAATAATTCTTGTGTGCTCATTTTCATGGCCATGAGATCCATCATAAGGGGTTTAGTTCATTTATGTGACTGCACCTATTTACGGTTCCATCCGAAAAAGATGGAAACTAGACAAGATATACACCATGTTGTTTCAGAAATCTTAATGCGAAGTAAATCCATGCCGCCCTCGGGAACATTTTCCTTCTATAAGACACACACCACTCACTTGAGCTTCTCCTCTTGTTGCATAAGGATTGGGCTTTCTCTTTCTAAGAGCTTTTACTTATTGCATTTTACTTTCAGCAATTATTTACTTGCAACTTTATACCCAAAATCCCCAAAAACATTTATCACATTTATTGTTTTGTTTACCAAGCATTCTAACCAATACCCTCAGCTCCTCGTGGGTTCGACAACCATTTCTATTCAAAAGGTACTACAATTTATCTCCTGCACTTGGGAGTCATCAACCGTCCAGAGGATTACTTGATGCGTCCAGCGTGCGTCATCGCACATCCCAGGCGGAGCATAACCGCTGGTACGTGCCGCTCGAGGAGTGCAAGCAGCTCTAGGAGGCGAACGAGGGCATCAACCACCCTGATGTCTCCCTCCCCCATGGCTGGCACCTGAACCGTGTCAGGGTGCCGGTCCCGCCAGTGCCCCAGGAGGGGCCCGATCTGGATGCAAAGATACGCCGCCGCATCCAAAACCTCCTTGAGCCGCTACGCTGCGAGCACAACTACTAGAACCCCTAGTTTTTGTATGATTTCCTCGCTTGGGAGCACACCGCCCTCCCGCCGGTCCACCTTCGAATGAGAGTACCAGCCATGGGAGGCCTATGCTTTCGAGGACTTGCCCCTGATGACAAAGATAACCACTACGGCGTGGCCATGGAGGCCGACATGGTCAAGTAGGAGGCCAACGAGGTCATGGAGGACGTCGTCCCGCCAGGTGCCAATGACCTATCCTCGGAGTACCAGGCAGTCCTTGCTGCCAGCTACAACAAGGACACCCTCCTATAGCAGGTCTTGGAGGGTCCAAGGCCGACGATGAACGAGCATACCCAACCTCCAGGAGGCCCTTGCGCTCACTCGGATGGTGTCGGAGCACTTGGCCTCTCTGCCACATCCACCACCACTACCAGTGCACGCGCCACCCCTGGCGGCATATGAGGGACAGGAGGTGGCGCCTCCGCCCAGTGCTCCGCCCTGTCGGCGGCGTCATGACCACCCACACGAAGTGGCCATCAACTCACCGCAGCCCCAGCCAAAGGTAGTCGTCGACCTCGTCTCCGACAACGAGGAGTAGCTGGCAGCGGCACGACCGCTAGCCAAAGGGAATGACATCGTAGTTATATTTTTTAATTTATAATTGTAAATTTCCTTTAAATGAATGCAAGTTTCGTACAAATCCGCGACAATTTTCATTCAGTTTATTTCGAAAAAACAAAAAAGGCATCAGACAAGATGGGTCGCACCGCTGCATGTCCTGGCTAGGCAGGTCGGACCGCGAGGCATATTCTGTCCGGGCCTCAACACATTCAAAACAGATTACGTCGGCCAAATGGGCCGGCCCGCTTTAGAGATGCGTGATACCTAGATATTGCTATCCGGACTATCCGGATGGACGTGCAGCAAATCTTGCTAGACGGCTGGACCGTCGTCCTCCGAAAGCCCAATCTCGATTGGGACTCCCCTTAAGCTTAAACCGCCAAAAACCTTACTCTGCTCCTCCCATTCCTCCATGGTCACCGGGAACCACCACCTGCAGCTTGGCTCCTACCTCAGCGATGTCTCCGGGCTCTCCTTCCTTCCCTCCTCCCCGCGCCCACTCCTCCTCGCCGGTATCCCCCTTCACCTTCCCCGCTCACATCTCCCTTGCTCTCTCTCGCTCACACACGCCCTGCTTTCATACATGGACCAGATCGAGCTGCTAGTCTACGATGTGGACTCCGCCACGGTGAAACCCATCTACCACGAAACCAATTTTCATGGCTAAAGACTCGCATCTACCATGGTCATCGAAAAACCATGGCAGAAAGATCCGTAACGATTGATAGGCCACGGTAGGCAAATCGTGGTTAAAGAGTCATTAACCATGAAAAACGACCCTTTAACCACGATTTATGACTGTGGTAGATGAACACTTTTCTTCTAGTGACACGGGCTAGTCATAGTTTGAGACAAGGATTAGGAATACTTGTTTGTTTATCTCTCTAAACATGCATGCTGGCTTTTCTTCAAAGCTCATATTCGAGATCCACAACAGTTATAACATGAAGAATAAACTTAATAAAAATAAAGTTAATTTAATAATAACTCTTATTGTTATTGCATCTAGGGCACCAACTCCTTTAGCCATGTGGGCCCCCTCCCGGTCGACTTCGAAGGCTCCTTGTTGACTTCTTTTTCCCATATTTAGTGTTTTCCCAAAAAAGTAATCCTAAAAAAGATTGGGTTTGTATGATGTCTAAAAGATTCCTAAAACTCAAAACTACATAGAACAAGGTTTCGTATTTTGCATAGTTAAATACCAAAATAGTGGGGACAGTGTGAAAAATCCCTGAAATCAATTAAAAACATGTCCAGGACCTTAGATAACAAGAAAATATAAATAAATATGACTTAATCAACTGTAAACTTTATTGATTTATTTTACATGTATCATGGTGTAGGAAATCGAGTCATCAAACGATGACCTAGCTAAAAGGCATGCTAAGTTTTACCGAGTCGAACATCAATGCTAAGGAGCTAGCTTATATGAAGAAGAAGGTGGATCCCAATGACATGATGATGACTAAGAGGTCGTAATACATTGGAAATGTATTCATGAACCTTGTAGTTTATTACGTTATAGTCCATCATATGTGCATCATATTAGGAATTATTACGATGTTGATAGTATGTTTGAAACTTTGAATTACATGGTGTGGGTGGAGTTACAAGACAAACCCTTTTGAGGTTTTGTCATTTGGCCCATTGTTTCCGAACAGAAGGATAATATGGGAATTTCACATCACTTGAATATTGGACGCGCGGGCCAAAGAAATTTTTGTGGGTGTTTTGGCACAAATTCATGTCATGTGTTGTGGCATTATGCAACCATGAAGACGCAAGGAAGTTTCTGGCTGGCCTTGTTTTGGCGCGTGTGTGCGTAGAGTATCCTATAAAGTTCAGTTGTTTGATTAATTTGATCAGGGATTGATAAGTGGTTGATATTTACCTTCTGAAATAAGTAAATGGCTAAAAATTTATTGCACGTCATGGTGGTGTCCATTCAAGTTTCAATATATAGAGATGAACATTCTCGTATTACTATATATAGATGAAACGAAACTAGTATCGATTCCCATTGTTTAGAGACCTTGTGGAATCTTGCATGGATCTAGTTGTCAATAAAACTATTATATGGCTAAGAATCAATATAACTATTTATATATAGAAGAAAGTTGAACTGCAAGTTCATAGACAAAATCACGTCGTTTCATAGTCGAGCCTAAGACAACTTGTGGAGTTTATTGAAATTCACATGATCTTATGGGCACAATATTCTAACACATAACAATACATAGCATCCATTATACTAACATGAAGTGCCTTGTTGTCTTAGTATGTTTTCCCCGGTGTTTCCAAAATAATGGACAACAACAATAAATATCTTCGCAATAGCTACCTACAGGGTCAAAATTCTTCGATTGACAATACACCTTGCACATCTGATCTGAGTATGGTCGTTTTGGTGAGCATGCTTGAAAAGGTCTACATACATCGTCCATATTGTTGGTACCTAACCACAATGACGTATATCATCCCCATTAGTATTACCATATGTAGTATGAATTGGATGAGTTACTCGAGATTGTGTGAATAACCAAGGCCTATGTATATATATAAAACTAGGTTATGATCGTACCTTTGTTTCTTCCGTTTGCATCACACAACAATAAAGTGGTAGACATCATCAGAAGAAATACCAAGCATAGAACCCTTGTGTTGTTCTTGATAGGTTCCATGAGGCTGGGCTTCCTATTTCCTCTTCCTCCTATGTAGCTCTATATTCTTTTAGTTTGATATTACACAAGCTATATGACCTTATGGTGATATTTATATAGAGGCACAGTTAAATCTTGGAGGATCTTTTTATACGAAAATATCAATCAATACCATATATAAATCTCCTATTAAAATTGTGTATCATACATAGAATATTATTGTTGCTGGTAGGTATTTGGTATGTATAAATGTAGTTATTGTCATTAAAGAATATCGCTATGATGAATTGAAGCATATCTTTGGGATTTGCTTGCTATTAATTGCACTGGCCATAATAGATTTGCTAATTATTAATTGGACCTGGTCAACATATCTTGAGAGGATACACAATAATTATATCTCTTAGTTTTTACCCTATTGATACGGCTTTTCACTACCACATCTAGTTTGTGTCCAGAAATAGGGTTTGAAACTTTGTTTACTGGATTTTTGTGGGTTCCTATACAGAATGTTAACATTACTTCACTAGTAAATGTGCACATGCACGTATGTGTAATCATATCAATTTATTTGCTATATTTAAAAAATTATTTACCATCATTTGTTGTGTCGGCCTTCTCAAATTGTTTTCCTCTTGATAGTTGTGAATATTTTCCTATGCTTGAAACATAAGATACAGTATAGAACAAATGACTTTAGCGTTAAGTCAATAAACTTATCGCAGATTTATCGAGCTGCCTACAATGACTATAGTTGGGCATTTGTTGTTGGTAGCTCAGGAATTCTATGGTAGCTGAAGACTCTGATTTACACAAACCAACATGAATCTGCATTAAACAAAGCATGGGAACAAACGAATAGTATATTAGGTGCCTCCATATCTGAATAAGTAAACATGTGTAGGGCTACATAAACATTAACACAGAAAAATAAAGCAAGAAAAAAGGTAAACTTGGGACCACGTTGGAAAAAACAGCAATGTATTTCATACCTGCATTTTAAGACGGGCGCCGTTGGCATAAAGCTAAAAAGTACATAAGAGAATATTTTACACGCTTGCGATAGAATACCCATTGATCTTACAACCATAAGTGCACATGCATAATCAGGAAAGAAGGGCCAAAGAATCAACAGTACGAAAAGGAGTTTTGGTGATAATTCACCAAGATAACAATGCAGCATATTCAAGGGCATCTATTTTGCAGTTCACAATTGTAGTGGACCCTCCCCAAACACACATGATATTGGAGATAATTAAATCAATGTGGTTCAAAATGTCCAACAATTGGAAGAAATAAAACAACATAAATCATCCAGCATTTTGAATTACCTGGCAACTATATACCAATTAGAGGCCCAGTCTTCTACCCTCGCCTATAACAAACAGCTAAAACCGTGTTACTAATTGAAAATATACCCTTTCATATCAAACATGACCCAGATTATTGTTCATCCATTTTTTCTACAGTTCAAACACTTTATTGTATCTTTGAGATAGTCATTGTTTTGTTGAAATTAGTGTAGCAACATCACACAAACACGAAAAGGTGGCATGCTATCTAAAATCAAATTGTAATGCTCCGTTGCTTAATGCATAACGCATTTGATGTGTATAGGTTTATTACCAGGTAGAATAATGGATTTTGTATAATCTCCTCCAGATTCGAGAGTGGTCTGACTTCACAAGTTCAAAGAGACTAATAATCTTTCTTGTAGTGAGCCGAAAGTTAAATCGGCTCTTTAGAAGCAATGTGTACATGGTGCGAGAGGTACATATCAAGACTATGTACCTTCCGTGTGCAGCGATGCAAGACCGCCACCATGGAGGAGCAGTACGCCATCGACAAGAAGTTCTAGATGAACAAGTGAGTGCTCAAAGGGCTTTGGAATAGATTCTCATAAATTGCCTTTCTTCTGGCATGCCAAATCGCCCACAGCGTGACTGTCAAGCGAACTAATTGATCATGGGGCATAGTATTAAGAGTAAATTCCAGTTTTTACCTCATAGTTTGACAATTTTGACGCTAATTACTCCATTTAGTATATTTTCATCCTAATTACCCCATTTAGTAAAATTTGTGTCAATCTTTACCCCCTCAAAAAATTCTTGGACTTACAATCTATAAATTATGCGTCTACCGAGACCATTCTAGAGCCATCCAATTCTAGAGTTGTTGTCGTTAAAATCTGTTAAGAAATTGCTTGGAAATAGAATTAAAATGGAAGTCAGCAGCATGCTACAGCAACCCACATCAGATGAGCAAGCTCGAGCGGGCGAATGGAGGAAGTGAATGGTGATGGGATGAGCAGAATGGATACCATCGTGAACTAAAAAGAAATATAAACATTTACGGAACCTGTCGTAGTATAACTGGTTAAGAGCAAGTAGAGAGGAAAATTACACGGTAGAAGACAATGGAGACTAGAGAGCCAATTGATGAATTAGATGAGGCTTGTGTCCCAACACCCTTATTCGCCTTTAATCTAATCTAATCTAAACTAATAATACGGCTTGAGGTCGTGATGGTCACAAAACCGTGGTAGGTAAAAAAACCGCCTCAAATTTTCGTCCGTCAGAAAAACCAACGCGCGATGCCCTCGATCGCTAAAAAACCGTCGTAACGAAGCCTTCTCCCCCGCGGTCCCGCCTCACCCCCGTAAGCACCGTCATGGAGATTGGCAGCGCCATGGGCTAAAGTCGCTCGCCCCTCCCCGTATGCGCCTTCCTGAAGCTGGGCAGCGCCATGGGGAAGTAGATACTGCAGTGGCGTTCATCTCGTATTTCCTATCTTGAGGGGCGGAGGCAGGCCGGAATAGGAGCTGCGCACACAAGAACAAGAGGAGTCCTCTCACGATCTGCAGTCCGCTGATTTCGCCCAGATCCTATGTCAATCCGAGCAGCTCCGGCGGCCGCCGGCGTTGCTCCAGGTCCCCGCCCACTCTCTCCATCAACACACGTTCAAGCAGGTCAGTGCTGAAATCCCATCGAGCCCCACTCTGATCCCCTTTTTTATACGGGCGGTTTACTTCAATCTTGGATCTTTTAGTTGAGATGTGCTGGAGATATGCTACACGTAAGTGGTAATTGCTAGATCTGATCTATTGCTTATCAAATCGTATCGTATTTGTCTCCTGTAAGAAACGTTGCATGTAGACTGAACTTTTTTCTAAACTTAGCTATACTAAACTTGATTGACACATAATTATTTCTGTGTCCTTTGTTGCTGATTCAAAGCAAAGCACGTATATGCAATTTTGTTTCTCCATTTTGGTGATTTTTAGTATAAGTTGAGTCGTCCCTCATATCGCCTAGGTAGTATGATGCGCTACAGCTCTTGCCTGGTAGTATGATGCATACATCTCTTGCGGAGAAACCTGCTTCCAAAACTATGCAACACATACACAGATTGATGGAATCAGCACGTCAATGGCAGCTGCTTCAGTCTGTCACACATGTTTAAAAGAAAAAATCTACAGGTTCAGTGGAGTATACTGATGTAGTACTTGCCGTAGAAGAAGAAGCTGGCACGCCACATCTCTATCGATCGAATTTTTGCTGCAGGGTTTCCAAATTTAGGATGGTAGTTTTAATTTTGACCGGTGAATGTGCAGTTGATACCTCGCCTTGCTCGTGTGTATGCACTAGGCTGTGCGATTAATTAGTAATCTTGTTCCCAGTAAAAATGAGCCACATAAGATAGTGCTACAAAATATTTTAATTTACTTAAACTGTACATCTACTTTAATACATATTACTTATCCAGAAATTTCCTTACTTATCGCTAAAACAAGTAAATAGACACACTAAAATATAGATACATGCAGTAGTACGGATACGGAGGGAGTACTAAATTTGATGTAAATATTTTGTACTCTATATTTTAATTTAATTGTTCAACTTTATCTAAATAGACGTTTTAGTGTAGATAAAACTAAGTCAATTAATTTAAAATAGGATTATTTTTTCCGTGGCAGCGCACGGGTATCTCTATCAATAAAATTGCAATGTGATCGTACGTTGGTAGGTACGTCATCGGTGATTTTTCATTTAAGCCCTAAGGAAACAAAAAACTAAGCCGCAGTCCACACCACATGACCGTCGTACATTGCGATTTTACATTTTTAACCCTCTTAGCAAGTCAACCCTGTCCTCTATGGTGGAGAGTGCGATCGACTCGGGGACGGGAGCCGGCGGTGACCGGCGCAAGGGTGAGCGAGAGAGAGGACCGAGAGGAGAGAGAGACGGAGGCATGGGCGCCAAAGGTGACCAGAACCGGTGGGGGAGCCGAGCCGGTGAGGTGGCCTGGTCTACCGGTGAGAGGAGAGCAGGCATGAGAAAGAAAGAGAGAAGCCCGACGGGGGAATCGGGATCGGGTGCAACTTGCGAGGTGAGAGAGGAGAGGCGTTACCTGCATACCCTCGGATCTACAATCCTGCATGCTGATGGCCTGTTTAGAGCTGAATCACACATGAAGCGCTCACATTGCTTGTCCTTGCTCGATTAGGTGAAGCTAGGACAATCAATTTCCATGGTTTATAAATTTCATGTGAGTGAACTGACATGCTACAATAACATTGTAAGAGTATTCAGTTAGTTCATCAGGCATTTTACATAGCCTTAGTCTGTATTCAGAACATTTGCAGTATACTTCTTTGCCTTGCATATCTCCTTGAGCTTTGAAGAATTTGATATGGTGGACAAAGTACTACATTCTTCTAGACTGATTGAAAACAGTAACTGATATTTTTCATTGTTCATATCTTAGTTAAAACAGTAACCCTCATTGCAATATTTCAGTATCTCTGAGTCTGGCAGCCTGACGTGAGGTTAGTGCAGCCGAAACTTTCAATTTCAGTCCCAATAGTTGCATCTATTTTTCCTATGTTAACAAATGATGCTTAGCTCAGATTCTGAATTTTCCTTTAAGCCACAAATGAAATGTGATGTGAATTAGGGGCGGGCTGCTGGCGTGAAGCTGTCAACAAATCTTAGAGTTTTGTTTTTGGTGTAAATGGAAACTACTAACGGATCTCCTATTCTCTTGATTTCTAGCAGAATGCGCAAGTATACTACTCCATGGAATACAATACAGCTAACTTGGCAGCACTGACAAACAGTCCGGAATCCTAGATATGACCACGCAATAAGTAAAAAGAAATTAAGCGGAAAGTCTTTTTGACACTGATCTCCAGTGATTCCTTTATTTTGGATAAACTTAGAGATAATTTTTCTAAGTTTTAAAAAATTATGAAAATAAAGCTAGACATAATCAATGATGTAACCTGCAAGCATATAAAATTTTATTACGTCCTCATTTTTTGGGCTACATAAAAATAACAAAATCTGATAAAAATTGTAGTTTTGAAATATACAAACTTACATATATAATTTTTTCATTATCGTGTAGCCCAAAATATAAATTAAACTTAATTATTGCACATTTGTGGGATAAATAGTTGAATATGATCAATTTTTTTTAAAAAATTTCATACTAAGAAATATGATATTCATTTTTTTGAAAGAGGAATCACTGTTGTCCATTTGCACCAAATCTTCATCAACTTAAGATTTCAAAGTCGCATATAGTTGAATTGTTGTTTGTATTTGGTCCGCTGGAACGCGCGGGCACTTTTCTATCTAAACTAATAATACGGCTTGAGGACGTGATGGTTAGAAAACCATGGTAGGTAAAAAAATCGCTTTATCCGTCGGTCATATTTCGTACGTCAAGAAAACCAATAACTAGCGATCCTGCGCTATGAAAACTGGCTACCAAGGATCCACACGGAAGCTGTCCTACTTAAGAACCTGATCAGGAGAGGACTCCGCAATGGACACGCTTCGTTCAGAGCAGAATCACGCTATGAAGGAATAGACCTCGATGGATCCAAACACGGTCCCGATCGATTCAATGCCTATATATAACCCGGTGATGCACCGTCAAGAATCCGAGCACACGATCCCTACCTTCTGTCACGATATCGTTGGCCCGCAAACTGAGGATACGACGGAACAATTCCGGTGCGCGAGGGGACACGGCGGAATGATTCCAGTGAGGGCACGAAAACGGTGAAGGTGAAGTCCATGGAAGCATGGGCACCATCATGCCCGTAGTGGCGGAAGTGGCCGTCGGTGACGATTGAAGGAATCTAGCGAGGTCCCGCCTAGCCGACGAGATTGGTTCTGGAGGGCGCTAGATCAGAGAGGGGAGATCCTGCCCTTGTGTGGACGACGCCGACAAGGTAGGGTTGCGGCAGCCTCACTCCGTCAGTCCGTGCTCACCAAAGGATGTCGCAAACTGAGGATTCATTAGCCTTCCCTGCATCAGATGCGCGCTCCCAGACCCCGCACTCTCTCCTGCAAGATTCCCGATGCTGGCGACCTACCCTCGGCCCTGAGTTCACCGACGAGCTTCCAGATCGAAACCACAAGTTAATGGATACTTTATTTTTTCTGATCCAAAGGATTTCATGTGTACCGTTATGAATTTTTTTCCTGGATTCGTTCAATGGACATACCCTTAGTATCAGGTGATTTCCTTTTCTTACTGCTGGACTGCTCATTGGTTCCTTCCTGCATCATCAATGTTCTCTCGGTTCCCTATAGAAGTTGATTGTAGGGCTTCTAATGATGATGTTTTGTCCAACCTGCTCAGTGGAATGCCCATCTCAGCGGCCCTTTTCTGTTATACCAGGGGTGCCCCATACCTTTTTCACAACATTACAATATAAGCATGTGTGGAACTAAACTTTCTGTCAGGTTCTATGAATTCCTGGAATATATAGTCCTTTGGTTCAGTAAAGAAGTCAAGTATGATGCTGGATAAATGGAAGATGTTATGGTCTGTGGTGCCTCAACAGCATTACAAGATACATGGGTGAAACTGAACTCTCTCGGATTCTCTAGAATTAAGAGTTTTTTATTCAATCAATATATCATTTATGGTGCTCCAAAATAAGCAAGCACATTATTTGCTTAGCTACTAGGTTTCTATTGCTGCACAGAAACTTACTGAATTGGTACAGACTTCTACATGAGAAGCCCTCAAGCATGTTCACATATGGCTTCCACCGCCTGTCTGCCTGGTCCAACGTGGATGTGGTCCTCTTCTCTTCCAAGACGAGCTCAGCAGCGGGTATGGTGCTCCGGTAACATATGGGATGGTGTCTGATAATTTGTTGTCAGCCCTTTGAGGGAGTTATCTTGCCAGAATTTGCTGAAGCATTTGCAATGCAGTAAGGTGTTGCTTAAGGATGAGAGCCACAAAAATGTGCTCCAATCTGATTGCTTGTCTCTTGTTCTGAAACCTGAAACGAACAGGGCCAAGTCTCGGAAGGGCACAATTGTAGCAGATATTAAGTGTTTATTTGAATGTTTTATTATTTTTTTTTTTAAAAAAACTGTGTGTTAGTTCATGTCAGCCGTAGCGCAAATGATACAACTCAAATGTTGACTCGATCAAGTGAGCTTTCAGCTCGTTCAGCCTTGCCATTGTGTCTTGTTGTGTCAACTGAATTCTTGATATAAATAAAGAACTGCTTTTTCTAAAAAAAGGTTTCTCACGCATTTAATTTGATTTTAGTTTGTACTAGCTAATATGACAAACTGTTGCAGAAAGGTTGTATGAACCTTGAGGATTGTAGTTCCTTGTGTGCATCAATCACATGAATTAAGTTCGCTAGAAGTAAGATAAGACTCACAATTGATGTCTTTATTTAACTTACCTTCAGTTTTCACAGGAATACTTTGGTAAAAGTAAGATAAAATTATGATACGGCAAACCGAGGGTAGGGTCGTGCAGATCAACTTTGGTGCAAACTTTGGTGTGCGCCAAGCTTTTTCGTGCAAAGGTAAGGTGGTACTAAGGCTATAGGACCGGTAGGCTTGGTATGTTTCCTCTGTCTTTGCTACTCCATCTGGAGTCCCGATCCATCAGCAACAGCCCATACGGCCGAACCTGAAGTTCCTTCTCTGTTCCTCGTCGTGCCTCGCGTGAGTTGCCGAGCAGGATGTCCCTTGGTCTGCCGGCAGGAAGGGGGGCCTCTGCCCAACCACTTTGCCCCACGTCCGTCTCCGAGCAGAGCAGGAGGTAACCTTGATACGTTAAAACAACCGGTCGAAGCCTTCGTACGCCGTGGCCGAGCTTCCAATTTTCCCTGCACTAGGTCAGCCGCCACCCGCTGGCCAGGAGGACCTCCGCCTGGCGTCTATTCCCTGCGTCTGCCTTCGAGCAGGAGGTCCTTCACGCCGCACCTCTTCCCCGGGTCTGTCGTCGAACAGGAGATCCTTGGCGCCGCCTCTGTGCCCCGCATCTGCCGCAGCACGAACTCGACTCGCTTGGAGTTACGCCTTCGTCAGCCCAAGCGAGCCCATCGGCAAGCACAAGAAGCTGCGAGCTCGTCCGCTAACAAGAGCAGCCATAGTGGCAAAAAAATTCTTTTGCATCAAAAGGTTCTGGACAATGAGAACTGAACTGGTTTTGCCACTGAATATGTGCGGTTTAAATTTTGATGGTCGGAGTCCATGTACATGTTTCAGTCAGTTAGCTGATTCAACATGTTCAGTTTCCTAATCCTACATGATTCTAAAGATTCTGACTTCAGTAGCAAAGTGAATGTATAAATGACCACATGCCTCACTTCCCCATGACGTTGATGCCGGCGACAAACCTTGAAGATCAATGAGGAAACAACACTCGAAGGGGCAAAGCCTATGGATTTGACCTAATGTTGTAAGAGAGGCTCGATAATTTATATAAGAATGTGTGTACAGTATATGCTTTCAATGTATGAGGGCTGCATCTAATTATGAACCGTAGGCCACTTCAATATCTTAAAATGCACCTAAAAACCACTAATATAATTCAACGCAATATTTATTGATAATTTTGAAATGCACTGAAAGCCACTGAGTATTTAGTGATATTACCATGTTATTTTTAAAATCAAAACACCAAGTGGCGTTAGGAATTAAACAGCTACGGCTGTATAATTTGTACTTTTGGCTATCCATATTGCAAATAATGAAGATTGAAATGTCGGTATGATTGAATGAGTAATAATACAAAAACTGGGGTGAAAAGCCATATAGCTGAAACAAAAGATATTTGATAGGAATCTGTGGAAGTGCGGCACCTATGTCGATGAGCGGGACTGCGAAGTGGGACTAATGGTAGGGGCGTTCCTCTAGGACGCTGTGCATGCCCCCTACCATGACATGCTAGCCACCGGCATGCGGCCTGGTTGATTTTGTCTTCCCCGTCCCCATCAAGTGCTCCCGCTGCCTAGATGCCATCGACAAGAGCCGTGCATCGACGGTTAGCAGGCTTGTTGTCTCCGGCTCCGACGTGTTGACGCGAAACTAAATACAAGCGTTAATTTATATAATATATGGTGTGTCTTGAGACTCCCATAGGTAGTTTTGTTAATTTTAGGGTTTAACACATTTGTCTTCATAAGTGTAAATTATAAATGGGAATTAGCTGCTACATCTCAGTATTATTGATTGATCATTGGCAACTAGAGTTAAGTTAGTATACCTAACATGCTAATGACATAATTTCATTATTGTGATAATGATATCTAAACTTCTGTTATGAGTGAGCATTTGAATAAGGCCCGTAGCAACGCACGGGCATTCAACTAGTCTAAACTAATAATATGGCTTGAGGACGCGATGGTTCAAAAACCGTGGTAGGTCAAAAAACCGGCGGTCTTTTTTGGTACGTCAAAAAAACCATCGTCCGATCTGTCCCTCTCGCGTTGCTCGTTTGTTTCGTACGTCATAAAAATCGCTTCGTCCGTTACAAAAACCATGTCGAAGTGGCCGAGCATCTGGTTTTTTCTGCCAAGAGCCATCGCATCGATCTGCCGTACAGCGAACAGAATTCTCATCGGTTGTGGAAACTCGATCGTGTCCCACTCGAATACTTCAAGGGAGACTCGATCAGTCAAACTGATACATAAACAGACAGGCGACGATGCACTAGACATCGAGTTTGCAGGACACGAGGAAGAAACAAACCAGGACTGCTGGCAGCATCGAACTCTGCCGATCGCCATGGTCGTGGTCGTTATCAGCATAAACTGGATCGTTAGCGTCTCCGTGGAGACGTGGGAGAGACATGGCCCCCGTGACTGTTGGCCGCTACCACGACCGCGCCGGACCAAGACCAGAGCGCAGCAAACAACCGTCGAAACGAAGGAGGCACTCGGGGAGACGGGGAGGCCCTCCGGCGGCCGGCGCGGCACGATCATGGCATGCCGCAGCATCCAATTGTGGCAATGAATCAACGCGTGAAGCAAGCCCATCACTCTCCTTCTCAATCAGCCTTGCGGCGGATCCTCCCAACGGCGGCCATCGGCTTCGACCTCCGACACGTCTAAACCTCAGCTTCTCATGTAAAAAGTTAACCTATGCTGTGTTGGTGGCATCGGAAAGCTCCTGGATGGAGGTATTGGGCGACGATGTGGCAAGATGGGAGAGCAGAAGGTGCTGAAAAAATACTGCTTTCTCGGTGTGGATATCCCGCGCCGGCAACCATGGGCATGATGCTCTGGACGAGCACCCATCGGGAGACAACGATGGGCTAGAGTTATACACGCGCAATAGCAGCAGCAGCAACACGCTACCCGGCCCCTCCCGCGTAACGCCGCCACAACGTCGTGTCTCACCCCGGTGCACAATGTCGTGCAGCTGGGCGTGCTGGTCGATGGTCGTCCACGGAGACGAGACGCGCCAGCTCCACGCGGACCACGCCCCACACCCGAAGTTCCTCTACCTCTGAAACAGGCAGCCGGGCTCGTCCTGTTACTTAGGGTGTGTTTGGTAGCCCGGCTCTACCGAGAATAGCTATTCGCCTTCATACAAGCTCACTCTAGCCAAGCTGGATCGAGATTTTTGCCGTGTTTGGTAGCCCGTCTTAGTTGAGATATTCTCAGTGAGGCAGTTGTTTGGTAGCTTGTACATGCTGAGAGATGCTGAGTAGGTCCAAAATTTATATAAAGACCCTTCAATATAAAAATGAAAAGCAATCAGGTCCTTATATACAAAACAAAAGCAATCGAGTCCCTAAAAAAAGCAATCAAGTCCCTGGAAAATGCAATCGGGTCCTGCAAGATGAACTCCGGCGAGTTGGCCTCCGGCGAGACGAGCTCCGGCGAGTTGACCTCCGGGGCGAGACGGCCTCCGGCCAGACGAGGTCGCGCGGCCGCCCAGGTCACTGCGCTGGCCCTGGTCGTGGCTGTCCAGGTCGCTGCGCTGGTCGTGCTCGTGCTTGTCCAGGTCGCTGCGGCTGTCCAGGTCGCAGTCGAGGTCCTGGCGGCGGCTGGACCTAGCGCGGCTGGCCCTGGCGGCGGCTGGCCCTGGCGGCGGCTGGCCCTGGCGGCCGTGGCGCGAGGTGGCGGCCGTGGCACGAGGCGGCGTCGGCTAGCCTGTGCAGGTGGTCGGCGCGGGCGGCGGCTGGCCCTGGCGCGAGGCGGCGGCTGGCCCTGGCTTGAGGCGGCGGCTGGCCCTGGCGCGAAGCGGCGGGCGGCGTCGGAGGGAGGAAGCCGGCGTCGGGATGCGGCGGCGGAGCTCGGGATCCGGCGTGGTGCCCAAGAGAGATAAAAGTGGAAGAGAATTGATTTGGGGCAAATGAGGGTTGGGGGTTGAGACCCCTGCGGGCGTGGGGTGGGGGCGCGGGGGCGCGGGGCAGAATTCGGCTGAGTCCGGCCCTGCCGAGTTGTGAAGCTCGAATCGAGCTTCTCAACCGGGCAGGGCTCAGAGGCATTATTCGGGTGATATGGGCAGTGCCCACTTCGGCTGGGCCGGTCTACCAAACAGCCAAATCATCAGAAATCTTGGTTGAGCAGAGAATGGCTGGGTTCGGCCGACCTACCAAACACACCCTTAGATACTCAATGTTGCATAGGTGGTTGCAAGGAACGGGTAACAACTGCCAACAGAACCAGAAGCCAAGATGCAAATGTGCAATTGAACATGAACCTTTATGTGGTGTGAACAAGATGAACAACATGACAGATTTGCAGTGGGAATCATAATCGAATCATACATGTGGGGTTACCAGTACCGTTTTTTCTATAAAACCATGGAAGAGCAAGATGTATACATTTTGCATCGTAAGTTCGTAACTGAAGATGGTGCATGTCAAGAGCAGGTAAAACTATGCGTTTCACTCGCTAAAGATGAGTGCGATAGCTTTATTTCTTGGATGTGTAGGGAGCTTCAACCTGGTACATAGCTCAGTACCTTCTACTTGATGCAACAACAGATAATTATGCACAGTGATACAGGTGTTAAAATCAGCACCATGCATCATACCTTATCTACGGTTTTCCTAAAGTATTTAGTTATATTTTATTACAGTTATACTATATCAATGATTGTCAGTAGACTAAATACTAAATACTAAATACTTTAGGAAAACCAGTTACACCATGCATCATACCTTGCAAACCATCAAAACAATTTTTCTTGCGAGGAGCTAAAATACACATAATCATTCTCAATTTATCCCATAATATGCATATGTAGTCTAGGTATCTGGAAAATATTTGAGAAGTTTAGGGGTGTTTCATAGGATCAGCTGCTGCAGTTTCAGTTTCAACTGGGAAAACAAAAGAACATGCATTTAGTTTGAGTTTTAGGTAAGCAGATAATGTATGCATCATTATCAGCTACGTGTCTATTTTGGGGTAACTTTCGTAATGATGTGAAGATTACTGTTAAGTTATGGTGAAATTACCTTGATCTCATCATGGAACATGGTCTCTATAGTGCAGTTATAATAGCTTCAGGTAATATTTATCACACAAATTTATTCCAATTCATGCTGGCCTCCTACAGTAATAGTCACTACTAAAAGAATATATGGTGCATGCCACTGGTAGTTTTAATTTGAAATATTTTATTTCGAATGATATATATTTAACTAAAATCCTCTCAACTTTGCTATGATACACATCTATTTAAGGGCAATCATATCAAGTGCATTGTGCACTATGAAGTTGTATTGACTTTGCAGGATCAGCCAGCTATTTATCTATGCGTTGGATTGTCAATTATGCAGCTAGAGTTAACTTGAACTTAGTGGTTGCTGCTGATTTCAAAATGGCATGCTATTTCCCTTGGGTTTCTACCATGTCGACAAAACTTGGGTTATGTGAATACTACATTACAACTATAACTGATTCATTTGGATGGATAAGTAGGGTATGTGCCTTATTGGTTTTACTTCTATTCTTGTTTTAGACAGTTGTCTAATGAGTCATGAACTTTGGTCTTAGCTTGAAGTAAAACTGTAGAATTATCCATCATTCTATGCTCCAATCTTCAGTTCATATAGCCGTGATGGTATGCCAATTTAATATTAATTATCACATGGGTATAAGGTACTAGGATATTTGCGCGGTCAATACAAAAAATCTTAAGACTATCACATGACAACTTTATTTATTAAAAAACATTGTGCCTTCACATATAATGTGCATGTTGTATTCGCCAACATAATACATTGCTGCCATTTTAGTTTTGTTTTCTATTTAAGCCCGGAGTAGAAATATTTTGTTCTTCTTGTTACACTCAAATAGAGGTATATGCATTAAAGTGAATACAAATGCCTACCATAGCAATGCACAGAGATGGGCCCATGGGGGAACTGAGGCAAATTTATTTGGTAACGGGGAGTAGTGACAATCAAGGAGCTGACTCTGATTAAATCGGCTAATAGGAACAGACGACAACATGATCGAGCGATATGACCAAAGGCAAAACTTGCGATTGACATGATCGAGACAAAGTGTAATATGCCGACTCTTTGGTCTGATAGAAGCGAGACAAGCTAAGTGGAATCTCAGTAGAAGTGCAAATGATGTTTAATTAAGCCTTTTTCAAATTATATTTAATCAAAGACATCTTTATTGTTTTGCAATATCATGTGTATATTTGTTTCTATACCTGGAAATTATGTGTATTATATAACATGGATGCAAGAAAATACCTAAATAGCCCGTAGCAACGCACGGGCATCCAACTAGTGTACATCAGCTGGCCTAAACCCGCAGCTATCGCCGCCTTAGCGGCCACCGCCAGGATCGCCACAGTACATGAAAGGTAGTGTCTTGAGCGATGTCATATTGAGCAGAAGCAGATTGGTCCGACGCTAGCCACTTTGTGGCTGGCAATGGCCTGCATTTGGTCGACGTTGGTAATGTGGCCAATTAAAAACTAGGAAAGAACTAAAATAAATAAAATGTAGTTCATCGATATAAAAAGTTTACAACAACATAGTTTGACATGAAGATTCAAATATTATTCAAATTACATGATGTTAATAAGCGGATTAACCCTGTTGGTTTCCCGCAACATTCCAAATATGCTCAATTAAATTAGTTTGAAGGTGATTATGGATGTGGCGATCATGCAATTTTTCTGTGACATGCATGAACTGCTCCCAAGATGCTACCCCTACCGCTGGCTCAACCAACTCACCCTGAAAATCCCAGCCTTGGTCATAGATGCTGTCATCTCGCTCGTTCTCAACGATCATTTTGTGCATGATCACACAAGCAGTCATCACATTCCACATCCTCTCTGGGCTCCAAGTTCTAGCGGGGTACCGAACAATAGCCCATCTTTACTGTAGCACACTAAACGCTTGCTCTACATCCTTCCTAGCAGCCTCTTGCTCTTTAGCAAATCTTTTGCATTTCTCATCTGCAGGGTTGTGCACTGTCTTCACAAAGGTGGCACAAGAGGGATAGATACCATCAGCTAGATAATAACCCTTATCATAAGGGTTGCCATTGATCTCATAGGAAATCTGAGGAGAGTGCATTCGGTAAGCCTAGCAAATACCGGAGAGCGATGCAGCACATTGATATCATTGTTTGATCCTGCCATGTCAAAGAAGGAGTGACAAATCCAAAGATCATGTGAGGCAACAACCTCCAATATAACGGTGCACCCCTCCTTATGCCCTTTGAACTGCCCTTGCCAACCAAAAGGATAGTTCTTCCATTGCCAATGCATGCAGTCAATGCTGCCAAGCATCCCAGAAAACCCCTACTCTCGTTGATGGATAAGAGGCGGGCAGTGTCATCCATGTTTGGCTCCCTCAGGTAATATTCGCCAAACACCACAATAACATCCTCGCAAAACCGATACATGGCTTCATGACATGTGGACTTGCTCATGCGCATGTAATCATCAATGAGATCACCTGGCACTCCGTATGCAAGCTGCCGAACGTCCACGGAACATTTCTGGTAAGAGGTGAAGACAATCTTATCGGTGCAATCGTACTTGGCCTCGAAGTAGTCACCGTAGTCTCTGACGCCATTAAGAATGACCATAGACAGTTTTCTAGACATCTTATACCAACGACGAAATGCCTTCGCTTTATAGAGCGCATGATCGGGTCGAAGTAGTCCTTGCACAAGCACACATGCCCAGCTTCTCGATCGCGATCGACGTTGCTCTCCCGCTTCTTGGATGAGCCACCTCTGCTAGGCGGCATCAAGAAGTGCTCGTTCACCATGCCGGCAGTGGCCATCAAAAGATCGGTCTCGCCGTCCGACTCCTCATCGGACGATGACATGAGCACATTGCCAAAGTATGCCTTGTATGCGGCCTACGACTGCAGCTGCCCATCTACAAGGACATCGGAAACCGTGGTCAATGTCCACGCCAATGCCAACTATGTCGGAAGCTGAGAAGACCGACGAACATACCTTAAATGAGGCCTGGGCGAATGGTCAAACAAGTTGTGGGTAGCGGGCAGCGATATGCCCCGAGCGCCTCGCCTGTACGCCGTTGCTCACGGCCGGTGCCGGCGGTGCTGCAGGTTGACGCGGCTTGTCAGCGGCGAGATGTGGCGGCAACTTCGGCAACCCCGCCTACAACGACGACCTGGCTGGAGTGGCGGCGGAGAAGGGGGGTGAGGGTTTGGAGAAGGGTTTGGCTGGTGGGATTGGCCAACAATTTCTATGCCGCTGGCGGGCAGGCCCGAGGTGGCCTAGAGAGGACGCGTGTGCTGTTCGGGCTGACGCAAACTCGGTCCAAATTTACGTCAAGAATGAGTCGAGCTAGACGCGTCAGTCTAAATGCGTCGCACCGCTGAAATAAATGCTGGCGACGCACCGATTCGATCGGACGGGTTCAAACGCACACGCTAAAGATGCCCTAACCTAGCACGAATAGTTGACTCACCAGATTTAAGAGCCAAAGCTCTTTTCACGACGGACGCGCAGCGAATCCAGCTGGACGCCTGGACCGAAAGCCCAACTCTATTGGGCCTTAGCTTAAGCTTAAACCGCCAAAAAACCCTACCCCTGCAGCCCTGCTCCTCCCACTCCTCCATGGCCGCCGGCAACCACCACCTGCAGCTCGGCTCCTACCTCGGCGACGTCTCCGCGCTCTCCTTCCTCCCCTCCTCCCCGCGCCCGCTCCTCCTCGCCGGTATCCCCCCTTCACCTCCCCCGCTCACATCTCCCTTGCTCTGTCTCGCTCACACACGCACGCCGCGCTTTAACATACAGGGACCGGCTCGGAGCTGCTCGTCTACGATGTGGACGCCGCCAGCCTCGTCGCCTCCTTCCAGGTCTTCCACGGCGTACGGGTCCACGGCATCCAGCCCCGCGGCTCCACCCCCAATCGCTCCAACGCCGACGGGCTCACCGTCGCCGTGTTCGGCGAGAGGAGGGTGGAGCTCCTCAGGCTCCGTGTCCACGCGGACGATGACGGCGGGGTGGCCGGCGTGCAGCTCGAGCTGGAGCAGAGGCTCCCGGGGTTTGATCACTGGGTGCTCGACGCTTGCTTTCTCGAGGTAGGTACCTATACACGCTCATTAGTCCAGCTGCCTGGTTCTTGCTTCATGGTTGGTCACCAATGGCGGCCAGGCTCTCGTCTGTGATGTCCAGGTCGACGGGCTGCTTGCGGTCGGCTTGAGTGACAATTCGGTGGCGTTGTGGGATCTGACACAGCATGTGTTTGTTACCCGAGTGAACTCTCCAGGTTTGATGAGCATCATCCCTTCTCCAAAATTCCAGATTCTGTCTGTCCTCTGCGGTGAAATTTGTACTGATACTTGGTTCTGGTCTGCTTTGTGGATGCAGAGAAGTGCCTTCTGTATTCAATGAGAATGTGGGGGGACTCGGTTAATTCCCTCCTCGTGGCATCTGGAACCATTTTAAACGAGGCAAGCCTTCCAGGCTCTTAAAGTCTCTTTTACGACAACAATTTTAGGCAGAGTATTGCTTTAATTGTTGTAACCAAATGTATCCGCTTCGCAGATTCTTATCTGGAAATTAGTACCCCGAACCGTGAGATCTTCCTTATTATGCACGGACGAGGTGGGAGCTCCTGGTGTAGAGAACTGTGAAAACATACATCTTAGTAATAAGCAGTACATGGCAGTTCATATCGGAAGGCTCAAGGAACATGAAGGTTCAATATTTCGAATCGCTTGGTCCCCTGATGGATCGAAGTTCATGTCTGTCTCTGATGATCGTAGGTCTGTCCTTCACTTCCTCTGCACTGTCTCTGTCAGATTTTCTTTGCTGAAGTATCTAGCTTCTGGAACTTCATTGCTTCAAATGCACGTCCTTTCTAATACTGGTCTCATCATGTGCTTGGCTTCATTGTTATGGCAGTGCTCGCATGTGGATGTTAAGTCGCCAGCCACAGAATTTTACACATCAAGCAGACCAAATTTATAATGTGGACATAATACCGAAACTGACACTTTTTGGACACAGTGCTAGAATTTGGGATTGTTACATATCTGATTCTGTAAGTTTCTTGCATTTTTCTTTTTGTCTTTTCAATGCTTTTGCTTTATTCAGAAATATGATATTGACATATTTTACGTTGAGGCTCTTTTCCATGAGAGAAGTGTAGTTTTATCAGCTAGCCATTATTGTAGACTAAATATATCTTACTGTTTTCAACTGTACTTGCCTGTTAGATAGTTATAACTGTTGGGGAGGATTGCACTTGCTGCATTTGGGGCATGGATGGAAAGCTAATCAAAATGTTCAAAGAACACATGTAAGTTGGGCAGATCCACTTACTGTAAGTCAAGCAGATTAAATATGTGAGAGTTTTACTACCTTGATCTGCAAGAGGTGCTTCAAACTTGTAGAACTTAATTTGATGTGTTGCCTCTACTGTTATAGTGGCCGAGGATTATGGCGATGTTTATATGATCCAAGCTCGCTAGTTCTGATCACTGCTGGATTTGATTCAGCAATCAAAGTGCACCACCTATGTAACTCCTCTTTTCATGACATAGTGGAAAAAAACGCAATTCCAGATGGCCTGGACCCCGAGATATTTGAAATATCTTCTCCTATAGGATCAGGACAGTATGGTCCCCTGGATAGGTATGTTGTGCGTCTGTGGTGTATCATAATCTCCAAGTTATCTTGTGTGATAATCTACAAGTTATCTCTATTGATGGTGTGACCGTGTAAATGATTATTCATTTTGTTTATAACAGCAAAAGCGAATATGTCCGGTGCCTGCACTTTGTGCAAGAAAATGTTCTCTATGTTGCCACAAACAATGGATATCTGCATCATGCTGAGCTCTCTGATACAAATGATGTAAGATGGACCAAGGTTATTCAGGTCACTGAGAAAGCACCAATTATATGCATGGATGTCATGACAGTGCACTCAGATTCTTTTGATAAGGAGGATATTGTTGCCCTTGGAGATGGTCGCGGGAATGTTACTATTGTCCGTTTAACAAGCGGCAATCTTGAACCTAAAGTAGAGATATCTTTTACCTGGTCAGCTGAAAAGGATAGGCAACTACTAGGACTATATTGGTGCAAGCCACTTGAATGTAGGTTCGTGGATTATTTCCTACTTAACATATTGATTAGAAGGTAATTATTGTTCTCAATGATTTCTCTTTTTTCCCCCTCAGTCATATATTCACGGCTGATCCTAGAGGCGTTCTTAAGTTATGGAACATAAGGAATGCCCTTTCCTCACATGCACATGCTATCACTGCAAGTCAAGAGGTTTCACTTGTAGCAGAGTTTGAATCTCCCTTTGGGGCTCGAATTATGTGTTTAGATGTATCACTTCAGGATGAGGTAACTTTTATAAGCTTGCTGCATTTTTTACTGAATGCAAAACCATAACCGTGGCAATATAAAATGGTTATCGAACATCAGATGTTTAATAACTATGACTAGGAGCACTGATCATTGGGATGGAATGCCAGTATTTTGATGTTTTAGGCTATTTAGCAATCAGAAGAAGAGAATGTTACAGTCACGCTGCAAAGAATAAAATCTGTTACCTGATAAATAGAAAAACTAGCTGTGCATGTGTTACATGGAACTTTACTCCTTATTTTTCATGCAGATCCTTATAGCAGGTGATAAGAAGGGTAATATTGTTGCCTTTCCTTTTCATAAAACAGTGGCCACACATGATAGCAGTGGGGCACACCAGAAGATACCTTTGTGTGACCGTTTTAAAGGAGGTCATGGCATTTCTAGTGTCACAAGTGTTCATATAACCACCTCAACTTCTGATCATATTGAAATCCACACTGTATGTCCAGATTGTTTTTGTTGTTCCTTTTATTGAAGTCATGAGCTTGGCCTGACATATGCCCCTCTCCGCTGAAACATTTTGTAGACTGGGGGAGACGGCTGTATTTGCTTCTTCAAGTATGGGAGAGATGTGAAAAGCGTTGAATTTATTGGAATGAGACAACTGAAAGAATTAGGCACCATTCAATCCATCTACGCTAATCATTCCTCTGATAACCAACTGGTTGGTACATATGCAATAGGTTTCACCTCTGCAGATTTTGTCATTTGGGACCTTCAAAATGATGCAAAGGTAACTCATACAGAATAAACTGGTCAGTTGGAAGTTTGATTCTGGAAATGGTTGGGCTAATCTATTAATTTTGGGAAAAATATATTCTGCAGATGGTTCAAATATCCTGCGGAGGATGGCGGCGCCCTTATTCTTATTATCTTGGGACAGTCCCTGAGCATCAAAACTGTTTTGCCTTTGTAAAGGTTTGTTGCCCTTGCTTTAAGAGTATTTTATGGAGTGTATTCGCAACTTGTGCTATTCCAGAATTTACAGACCTCATGAGAATTGGCTCCTGGCAGGACCATAGTATTCATGTTCGCAGACACTGGGCACCAGTTCAAGACAAGAAATTGCTTCCTCAAGTTCTTCATACACAGTTCCATGGAAGAGAAGTGCATTCTCTATGCTTCATAGACCCAGCAACCTATTCACATCCTGAGAAGAGCACCGATTTGTGGATTGCGACGGGGTGTGAAGATGGAACCGTGCGACTTACAGGGTAAATGATTTGTAATTGATACACAACACACCAAGTTTGATAGAAAACAGACCTCTTTGTATTCACCATGCTTTGCAATATCTACAAAATATGCCTGTTCATTTCAGGTTCTTGTATGAACGAGATGTTATATTTGTTCTTGATGTTTATGACAGGTACTCGACTAGTAATGCTGGAAGATGGTGTTCATCCAAGATGCTGGGGGAGCATGTTGGTGGGTCAGCTGTGAGAGATACATGCTTCATTGCAAAGACTTACACATTAATAGATAAATCGTGCAACTCTAGTGGAAGTTCTGGCAACATTTTGATTGAAAACGAGGACACCACTTTCTTATTGATATCTGTTGGTTCAAAGCAAGTTCTGACAACTTGGATTCTGCAACCTAGAATTGCGGAGGACAGACAGGGTTGTTCAGGTGGTCTAGATTTAGACACCAAGCAAAGCTTGGAATGCTCAGATGATGGTGATTCATCTCTTACATTTCAGTGGCTATCTACCCACATGCCACCAAAGCTTACCACCAATAGGCTGAAAGCTGGCCATGTAAAACAAAACTTCGAGGAAGGAAATTCCTCTGCGCAACCCAACCTGGCTATTATGGATCAGATGGAAAATGATTGGCGTTACCTTTCTGTTACAGCGTTTCTTTTGAAACATTCGATTGCCAAGTAAGAGTTGACACTTGACAGCGTGCTCCCCTGAATTACTGACAAGTATAGTGTCTAGCTCTCTAGGGTACTTTCTGGTTGAGCTTTTGCGCGAAATGAGGGTAATCTAAGCTTTTCGTTTTGTGTCAGGTTGACAATATGTTTTGCTATTGTGGCTTGCTCTGATGCAACAGTTGCTCTCCGTGCTCTTCTTTTGCCTTCTCGGTTATGGTAAGCAGCATGAAACTTCTGAACTGAACTTCCCTATCTGTACTACTACTACTCTTGGTGATTTCAGTTAGCTGTTCCTTTTCTTCGTGTGCAGGTTTGATGTTGCCTTATTGGTTCCACAGGCTTCGCCAGTTCTTGTGCTACGACACATTGTCGTCGCAGATGATGCTCGTAATGAAGATAGATACATTATTGTGAGCGGATCTACAGATGGTAGCATTACTTTGTGGGACCTTACAGACACCATTCACAGCTTTATGAGACTCGTATCTGAGACTCGACCACACATGACCATTGATTGTCAAAAGCGGCCCAAGACAGGAAGAGGGAGTCAAGGTGGTCGTCGTCGGTGGCGATCACTGGCAGACAGTCCTTTGCAAAAAAGAAACGAACAGGCAGTACTCCCTAGTGAGGACAATCGGAATACCTCATGTGCTGCTGCATCTGGAAGCTCACATGAAACTTCCGTAGCGGATGAAAACAAGGTCATGAATGCTGAGAACACGATTCCAAGTACCCAGCCATGTGATATACCTGAAGTGCAGCCAATGCAGACATTCTCTGGTGTTCACCAGTCAGGCGTTAACTGCCTCCACGTTTCAGAGATGGAGCGAGCATGCTCTACAACCGGAATTTCGTCTTACTGCATCATTAGCGGTGGTGATGATCAGGCGGTCCAGTATTTCGTTTTTACATTAGGATCCCTGCAGCAGGGCTGCTCAACAAACACGTCAAGCCTAAACTTGCCTGCCAACGGCGCACTTAAAATACTTTGCCAACACGCAGTTCTGTCGGCACACAGTTCAGCAGTGAAAGGTTTGTTTGTTACTGTTAATATCACTGCTTAGTTCAATATTCAGTCTCACTGTTCCCCAGCTTTTTTTGACAAGGGTTCTCATGTTTGCCATTTAGGTATCTGGACGGACGGTATCTGGGCGTTCTCTACTGGCCTTGACCAGAGAATTAGGTGTTGGAAGGTGGATCATTCTGGGAAATTCTCAGAGTATTCCCATGTCATCATCAGCGTGCCTGAGCCAGAAACTCTAGATGTTTTCCATGACCGGTGAGGCTTCACAGTGTGTGCGTGTGCTTCTGTAGGGATGTGTGCGTGTTGTTCTCTGTTCCGTATTTTCTACCTTCTGACGGTGTTTTTTTTTATCTTGGTCAGTGCAAGGCGGAAATACCATATCGCGGTGGCAGGAAGAGGGATGCAGATGGTCGAGTTCTCACCGCCGGAAGACGAGTCGATGGATAGAGAGCATGGTAGTAGCCTGGGATGAGTTGTGGAATTTTAGCAGGAGCGTAACCTGGTTTTTATGGATGTCATGTAACTCTGTTTTTCTCTTGCTGTTTTGCGCAATTAAGATATAGTCGCCAATGGGGAATTCTATTATAAAACCTTGAGCGCCGTATTCAGGTTGCTGCAATTGCTTGCATGAAACGGAGAAAATCCTGATTAGCATTCTCTTTGTCTAAACATGATGCAAAATCTTCCATTAATTCATTGTCAAACCAGAGCCAATCTGTACCTATGTATAGAGTGGTGTGTGCAATCCAGCGTTGCCCAACCTTACGACCACCAGCCTGGCACTGGCAGTGGCAGTTCCGGCTCAATGGTCACTCCCCTACAAATAGCGCATGGATGTCGCAGCATCCGCGAATATATCCACAATGACGACCAGCTCCTTCCGCCTCCTGCTCACCGTAGAGCTGCTGCTCCTCTCCATCTTCGCCGCCGCCATCATCACTGGAGCTTCTGGTGCCCAGACGACCGCACAGGGGAAGCCGCAACGCACTAGGACTATGGTCGTCTCGTAGGCGCCGTCCGGCCCAAGTCCGGAGTGCCTGCGACCGATCACTCCTCCTTTCTGCCGCGAGAATTCGGCTATAACCAGGAGAAGTTTCCCTCGTAAGCCATCCACACTGTCTCTCTTTCTTTCTCTGTCCCAAGTGCCACCGCTGTTTTGCAGAGCAGTGACCGGCCTGTTTGTTCACTGTGCTGTCGTAGGTGCCCCTGCTCCTCCGGGATTCGAAGCCGAGACGGCGGCGGCGGCCGATGCCATTGCTCCTGCCCCTGCTGCTGGGTCGTTGTGCTTTGCAGTTCGTAACAAACGTCTGTGCGTGCCTACTGAATGATCGGATAATCTCTTCTTCCGTGGGCCGTGGCGGTGACAAATATAATTGATGCAAGAAGAAGCAAAAGACTCGGATGAGAAGCACTGGCAATAATCAATATATTTTCTTGTCGGAGTGACAATAGCTCGGTGGGGCTATTCTTAATGTTGGCAACGTATAGAGATCAATGTTTTTCTCTCGCAACAATGCTAAAGAATGCAAACATGGCACGACAACATATAACAAGCTAAATCCAAGCTAAGGTAACCAGCATCATGTATCCAACATCGAAGCCGGGCTAAGGAAAGAATGCACTACAAGAAATCTGGTGATTCATGGCATACACATTTCGCCACATATCATAGGAAGCCGACATATAAAAGAGTGTTTGTGACATAAACACAACTGGTCGTCGATTACAGGTTGTTCCAGGTAGTTCATTAGCTGAGTAACCGACCCACTCTACTTCTTGGCTGGCAACTTCTTCAGTTTAGGCTTTCAGCTCACGTCATCTACATAACACTTGTCGCTGGACCTAAAATTGATCAATGAAGGCAAGCGCGTGGAGTATAGGTGGGTGGACGTGCTTTTGGAGAGGTTCCAAAGCAAGAGCAAAGGGCAAGCCTCCGAATACGTCCTGAATGAGAAGATGCAACATTATCTGCTGCCGATGTACAAGAATCAACCTTAATTAAGGTCAATGTTTGACCACTTCTGCTGTGAGGATGCACAACGGTGCACTACCAATGGTGAGAGTTCATGTGTGTTTGCGGAGTTTGTATTTGTTGGATACAAGGTGTGACCTCTGTTCTTAGGTCTAGGTGCTCTTGTATCTAGTACAGATGATGTGCTATGAGTTGTCGTGTGTGGTTTTGCCGATCCCTAAATTAACTGTGCAATCTATGGTTTTTACTTCCGATTTTCCTTATTTACTGGATCATTTTCCTTCTTCTGTTCTTGCATTTCACCATCCAAAATCAATGAAGCATTCCTCGAAGCCATAGATGGTCGTGCCAGTGGATCAGATTACTTGTGCCTACACAATCCTCCTTCCAAAGAAACCTGGAGCAAGGAGTTTGATAATCTCTCCTTTATTGTGCGATGCGAAGGTTATGCAAGAGATCAGCCAGACCCTAAACATGGACAGCCGAACCTATTAGCTAGGAGGAGCTCAGCCTTACCCAACCTACGATCCATTACTAACTAGCCTGTGGCCGTGGCAGTCTAGCGAGATACGAGCTTTCGATCATTCGCTGTTCAAATCGAAACCGATCACATGCACGGTCTGTTCGCCTGGTTCGTCCTCTCTTGATTGAGAGCGGCGCATGGCCGGCTGGGCTGCTCACAACTTTCTCCACCCTACAAATAGAGGCCAGCTGTGGGCTCGAAGCCAGACCATCTCACCACCCACAGGTTAGCCATGAAGACCACCGTCCGCTCATCCACCGCCGGCGTCCTGCTCGCCGTGGCGCTGCTCCTATGCGTCACCGCCGCCCTCGTTTCCGGCGAGGGAGGCAAGCCTCGGCAGCCGACCAACAAGTACATCTCCTACGATGCCAGGCCGAACGACGACTGCGTCAAGATGGTTCCTGCGCCCGCTTACTGCTGCGGGAGATCCGCTATGTTGGGCAGGTGCCCGATAGGTAAGTGACCGCCTAGAGCATGCCGCACCGCCTCATTCCTTCCTTCTTTCCAAGACTCCATAGCTCGATCTAGCCTAACGTGATCTGTAACATGAATTGCAGGCTGGCGTCGGGCTCCTCCCAGAGTTGGCACCCGGACGGCGGCGGCAGATCATGCCCCTTGATTCGTTACTGGCCGGGGCCAGGGACGCTAGTTCTTGTTGAAGAATAAATAAAGGTACACTAGTGGGGACAGCACCTTCGGTCCCGGCCCGTAATGGCCTTTAGTCCCGGTTTGCCAACCGGGACCCCAGCCGCGGGACTAAAGGCTAACCCTTTAGTCCCGGCCTGGTTACCAGCCGAGACCGGAGGCTGTCCACGTGGGCGTCTCCGAGGGATCCAGGGCCAGGACCTTTAGTCCCGGTTTGTAACACAGACCGGGACTAAAGGCATCTACAGATTTTGCTTTTTTACTTTAGGGTTTTTAGGGTTTAGGGGTTCTAGGGTTTTAGGTGTTCGGGGGATTAACGTGATGCCTCGTTTGGTGCGTGTTCGGGAATTAGTTTATGCATATATATAAGATTAACTTATCTTACAAGCGAGCATATATATACAATTATATGGAGATCAGAATTATCGGGACTAGAGCCCGTCTATTCGATTACATGGACCAACATCAGTAATGGCCCCTAGCTACACTAAATCGTCCTTTGTCGTCTATAGCTTCTATTCTCAGAAAGGTCGCCAGCTCCTCTGCAACAGCAATCGCGCGTTGCTCTGGTAGGTACTTCTCCCGCATGGCCGTGTACTATATAAGAAGAGGAGATGAATATGAATATCAATCATGATAACAAAGAATGACGAGTAAAAATAGAGGTGTGAATGTTTATTGCTTACATCGTATCTGTAATCCTTGTGCTCAGAGGTAAACGTGCGAATGGTCTCGCAAACATAGTATCCACATAGATGCGTCCCCCGTGGCTGCTGGTCGCACTTTACGAGAATAGAATATATATAATCAAAATAATAATCTAGCATTACAAAAGTATTGAAAATAGAAGTATATCATACTACTACTTACCCGAGCCGCTCTAAAGGTCAGCTTCTCATGCCGGATACCGGGAGTCACGCACTTGAACCGCTTCCAAACCCTGCCCGACAAGGAAAATGATTTGCTAAGTTTTTCATTAATTGATATATCAGAAAATCATCGAAAGAGACCGATAGAGCGCAAGAATGATTGAAATTACCCTTGGAGCATGTCCTGCAGGCTTTGGAACTGTTCCAAGGGTCTCGATAATGGGTCGAAGGCATCAACTCTTCCCTTATCAATTTGAATGTCCAACAGAATCCAGTGGTAGCTGCACATGTATATATATATGTGTCAGTAACTTATCAATTACACTCATAAGTGAATGGACACAACAGAGTAAGACCCTCACTTGAAGTTGTATGGAAACAGTATGTGGTCACAGTAATTTTGATCTGTTAGAAACCTTAGAAGGTTTTCCTCCGTCTCCTTGGGGTTATCAGTTAGCGTCTTTATATGTATTTTATCTGGGTCAATAAACCCAATATTTAGGATGTTCCTACTTTTACATTCCAGAATCTTCATTCTGCATAATAGAGTACAAGTCAGAACGGAACAAGTTATATGTAGAAAATGAATTGAAATAACTGAACAAGTTATATGTAGACAATGAATTGAAATAATTGAACAAGTTATATGTAGACAACGAATTGAAAAACTTACAGACAATAGCAACTCATAAGCGATTTGTCGAGGGCGTCGGCATTGTACATCTGGAAGAGTTCATCAAAGTCGATATGGATGTCTTCGGGACGGCCGTAGTACTCCCGTGGGACAAGCGCCACGATCATCGTTCTCCCTTTCTTTGATTCACTTAAGTACCATGTATGCAAGTAACGCATATTTGTTGGGAGATCATCAAACTTATCTTTGCTGACCAAAGGCGCTCCCATGACAAACTGTGGCTTAGGGGCTACCACAGCCTTGGGTACCACGTCGTCTTGGGAAGCCAGAATGACTTCAACCGGGATACCCCATTCATCCGCCCACTTCTTTGCTAATCCCAAATCTTGCCCCTGCACCAGAGAGGGAACATTCTCGGGTAACACCCTGAGGGGTGGGATCGACTGTTTGGCCTGTTGTCCAAGCTGAGGAACGTCTGATCTTATTTTGCTTGTAGTTGAACTTGATTTGCTCCCACTTGCACTTGCACTTGCACGTGACTTGCTCTTTTGCCCTTCCTTCTGCAATGTGCGTGTATAGTCGTCAGGCTTATGGTGTAAGTCATACTGTGATGGAAGGGTCATGAAGTATTTTGCATATGCTATTTGCTTCTCGGTGTATTCCGGGCGGGGCTCGGGTTCCTTCTTTTTCATCTGCGCCTCATAATGTTCCTTTGCTATCCTGGCGTTTTCCTCGTCGGTACGATCATAAGGTCTGATAGGAAGATTAGCATGAGGTACCTTTGGGAGGGGCGACAGTTTGCGCTTTGGGGAGCTCCGTCGCTTAGAACTCATGGACGGAGCGTTCTTGCTGGCACGCTTCCGCTTAGTATCCTTAGCGGGCGGCGGCAGAGACGGCCGACCCAAGTCCGGCGGCGGTGATCGAGATGGACTCGTGTTGTGGTGGCCGTCGTCATGTGGAGGGCTTGGAGGTGATGGAGGTGTAGGTGACCTGCGACGACTCGGAGGCGGTGTTGTCCTTGGGGCCGAGCCTGGAAGCTTGATGTAGTTCTTGTCCCATAGGATGACTCCACCCAGTACTTCTCCGAGTGTCCTCTCATCTTCGGGTCCAGCCATGTCGAGCTCCATATCATGAAACCCCGCCATGATTTCATCCACCCCGACTTTAGCAAAGCCAGCTGGAATCTCACGGCCATGCCAGCGTGCATCAGGGCCAGAAGGTAAAGCTTGTCCGACGGCCACCTTCATGGATATGTTCTTGAATTTCTGATGGAGTTCACATGATGTTGACTCCTTGATTCCATCCACGGGGTAGCCGGGACCGCCCTCTATCATTCTTCGTGCATCGTCGGGCGGGGCCTCAGATTCAGCCACGCTGCTTTTCCGCTTAGATGGGGCGCCGGTAATATCGAGTGCAGGATCTTCCTGGCGCGCTACTCCTCTAAGCTCGTCAATCTGCTTCTGTTGCTCGTTAAGCCTGGCAAGCAACTGGTTGAACTTGTCATTCTCCTCATCGTGCTGTCGCTTCTTTGCTCTCGCTCGGCTTCTGTAAGTGTCTTGGTCTCTGGCAAACCCAAGCCACCACGGGTAAGAAGGACCGAAGCCTCGCGTTCGTCCTCCATGTTCGTCATTGCCGAGGACCAGTGTGAGCAAATCTTTCTCTCTATCTGCAGTGAACTGTCTTTTTCCCTCTTTAATTTCTTTCACTATCTTTTTCCAATTCTCCCTGGGTATCCTAAGACCGTCACTGCAGATGAGGTCCCCTGTTTCTTCGTCGTACGAACCACCATGCGCAAGGAACCAATTCCTTGCTCTCAATTCCCACTCATCACGGATGGGTTCAGGTACGATGCCTTTAGCTAGCAGATCTTGCTCTTTCTTATCCCACTTTGGGATGGCAGTCTCATAGCCCCCTGGCCCCAGCGTGTGGTGATATTTCTTCTTGTCGGCATTTTTCTTGTTCTTTTCTGATAATGCCTTGGCATCTTCTGACTGCTTGTACTCCTGAAATGCCTTCCAGTGATTCGCCTGCTTGGCTAGATACCCCTCGAATACTGGCACTTTTTTTGTCTTCAGATAGTCTTGCCATAGCTTCTTCTTCCAGCTACGGAACAGTTCGGCCATCTTCTTTAGAGTCCACTGCTTGACTTTGGCCCTCAGTTTATTTGCGGCGTCTTGATTCTCACATTCTGGCAGGTTGAAATGTGACATGATATCATTCCAAAGATTATCTTTGTACCTTTCAGCGACATAGTCACTATCGGCTGCCCCTTTGCGCTTGTTCCACTCCCGAACGCTGATCGGGACGTGATCCCTAACGAGAACTCCGCATTGCTTCTTGAATGTGTCAGCAGCATTCTTAGGAAGCTTTGGTTCGCCCGTAGGCAATATCACCTCAAAGGTGTAATGCGTCCGTGCATCCAACTTTTTAGTCGGGCCTCGTTTCGTAGCTTTGCTCGATGTGGAGGCCTAAGAGGGAGAAACATTCGTCAAATTAATGTATATGTATACAATATAGAGCTATCTCCAATATTTTTCACATATTACAAGTGATTGCCGAACTTCATATGAATACCTCGCCCGACTTTGTTATTTCTCCACCGGCTTCTCCACCGGCTTCTCCATCAGTGGAGCTATCCCCTTCTCCGTTATTGGAGCTATCTCCTGCCCCGTCGGCTTCATCTTCGTGTCGGTTGACCTCCATTCCATCTCCGGAGGGGTTCAGAAACGACGACGGAGATTCAGCTGGTTCAACGTCGGGGGCGTCTTTGATTATATCTTCGAGAAGTTCTTCCTCTTCGAGGTTCCTGCTATGTGGATCCATAGTTTCTGCAAAAAACAGACATTTATATTTCAATTATCAACGCTATATGGAATAATAACTAACAAAATAATCTTACTTATTATCTAACTACTAACCCTAACTAATAACAAAACAAATATTTGCTAACAATTATTACTACTTAACAAATATTTGCTAATAATTATTACTACTTAACAAATCTTACTTATATCTAATAATTATTTTGCTAACAATTATTACTACTTAACAAATATTTGCTAACAATTATTACTACTTAACAAATATTTGCTAACAACTATTACTACTTAACAAATATTTGCTAATAATTATTACTACTTAACAAATATTTTGCTAACAATTATTACTACTTAACAAATATTTTGCTAACAATTATTACTACTTAACAAATATTTGCTAACAACTATTACTACTTAACAAATATTTGCTAACAATTATTACTACTTAACAAATATTTGCTAACAATTATTTTGCTAACCTATTTACTAACAATTATTTTGCTAAGCATTTCTATTCTATCTAACAATTTCTATTTCTATTATTCTATCTAACAATTTCTATCTAACATAAAGTTTTAACATAAAATTTCTATTTCTATTTCTATTATTTTTCTATTTCTATTCTATCTAACCCTAACACAATTAAATTTCTATTTCTATTTCTATTATTTTTCTATTTCTATTCTATCTAACCCTAACACAATTAAATTTCTATTTCTATTTCTATTATTTTTCTATTTCTATTCTATCTAACCCTAACACAATTTCTATTTCTATTTCTATTTCTATTATTTTTCGATTTCTATTCTATCTAACCCTAACACAATTTCTATTTCTATTCTATGTAACCGTAACACAATTATTTTTCTATTTCTATTTCTATTATTTTTCTATTTATATTCTATCTAACCCTAACCAAAAAAAAAGGGAGGGACGGTGGTTGGCGGTCTCACCGCGAGCGTCGGCTGGGGAAGGTCGGGGCCGGACGGCGCGGCGCGGCGGGAGGGCGGTGGCGCGGCGCGGCGCTCGCTGGCGGCGGGCGGCGCGGGAGAGGGCGGCGGCGCACGGGAGAGGGCGGCGCGGGAGAGGGCGGTGGCGCACGGGAGAGGGCGGCGGACGGCGGGGGGAGGGCGGCGCGGCGCGGCGGGTCTCGGCGGCGGCGTCAAAAATCCGGCCGACCGCAACGTTCCTCTCGGGAAGCTCCTCGCGCTCGGCGTCGTCGATGGTTTTCGCGCTAAGTGTGCAGTGGGGAAGAAGAGAAGTGGGGCGCAGGCTTTATACCCTCCCTTTAGTCCCGGCTGGGGGCTCAAACCGGGACTAAAGGGGGTCTTTAGTCCCGGTTTGAACCCCCAGCCGGGACTAAAGGGTGGTGGGGCCGGTAACCGCCCGAGCCCCCCGAGCCCCCCCTTTAGTCCCGGTTGGTGGATCCAACCGGGACTAAATGTGCAATAAATGCGCGCCAATGCTGAATTTTTTTCAGTTTTTCATTTCAAATATGAATTTGTAATTTTGAATTGAATAACTTATGTATATTTTAGAATCTGATAAAACTTTCAATATGAAAAGTGTTTGAAATTGATTAACTAATTCAAAACCATTTTCTATTTTCAAAATTAATTATTTTAACTATCCAAACTATTAACTATTTTGCCATTTTTAATTAAAACTATATTGATTAATATTCTTTTTGTATAATTTAGAATTTGACAAAACTTTCAATATGAAAAGTGTTTGAAATTGATTAACTAATTCAAAACCATTTTCTATTTTCAAAATTAATTATTTTAACTATCCAAACTATTAACTATTTTGCCATTTTTAATTAAAACTATATTGATTAATATTCTTTTTGTATAATTTAGAATCTGACAAAACTATTAATATGAAAAGTGTTTGAAATTGATTAACTAATTCAAAACCATTTTCTATTTTCAAAATTAATTATTTTAACTATCCAAACTATTAACTATTTTGCCATTTTTAATTAAAACTATATTGATTAATATTCTTTTTGTATAATTTAGAATTTGACAAAACTTTCAATATGAAAAGTGTTTGAAATTGATTAACTAATTCAAAACCATTTTCTATTTTCAAAATTAATTATTTTAACTATCCAAACTATTAACTATTTTGCCATTTTTAATTAAAACTATATTGATTAATATTCTTTTTGTATAATTTAGAATTTGACAAAACTTTCAATATGAAAAGTGTTTGAAATTGATTAACTAATTCAAAACCATTTTCTATTTTCAAAATTAATTATTTTAACTATCCAAACTATTAACTATTTTGCCATTTTTAATTAAAACTATATTGATTAATATTCTTTTTGTATAATTTAGAATTTGACAAAACTTTCAATATGAAAAGTGTTTGAAATTGATTAACTAATTCAAAACCATTTTCTATTTTCAAAATTAATTATTTTAACTATCCAAACTATTAACTATTTTGCCATTTTTAATTAAAACTATATTGATTAATATTCTTTTTGTATATTTTAGAATTTGACAAAACTATTAAAGTGAGCCGGCTTTTTTTCTAAAGAGCGGTGATGACCGATCCATACCATTCTTCACATCCAGCCATCCATGTAACCGTGTCTGTCGTAGCCATGGAGAATCTTCATCATGCATTACATAAAAGGTTTAATACATTATTACATTATTGCACCAACATTCCTATCTATTATTTCTGTTTTCTTCTGGGTCGTAGCCATGGAGAATCTTCATCATTCAGTAGGATGCTTGGGTCAGTTTTCACTTTGAAGGGCGGAGTTTCATGAAACTTATTATAATCTACTGACATGTCTGTCTTGTCATCTACTTCCATGATGTTTCTTTTCCCTGAAAGAACTATGTGGCGCTTTGGCTCATCGGACGATGTCTTCTTTTGCTGATTTCTTTTTCTCGTTTTTGTAGACATGTCCTTCACATAGAAAACCTGAGCGACATCGTTGGCTAGGACGAATGGTTCGTCCATGTACGCAAGATTGTTGAGATCCACTATTGTCATGCCGTACTTTTGGTCTACAACTACCCCGCCTCCTGTCAGCTTCACCCATTTGCACCGAAACAAAGGGATCTTAAAAGTAGGTCCATAGTCAAGTTCCCATATCTCCTCTATGTACCCGTAATATGTTTCCAAACAGTGCCCATTCTCGTCTGTTGCATCAAAGCGGACACCACTGTTTTGGTTGGTGCTCTTTTATCTTGGGCAACCGTGTAAAATGTATTCCCATTTATCTCATACCCTTGGAAAGTACATATAGTAGAAGATGGTGGCCTGGCCAAACAGTACAACTGATCTCCAACGGTGTCATCATTCATGAGATGTGTCTGCAACCAACTGCCGAAAGTCTTCTCGTGTTCCCCTTTAATCCAAGAGTCAGTCTTCCCCGGGTTTTCGGAGCGTAGAATATTCTTGTGTCTCACGATATACGGAGCCACCACGGTGGAATTGTGTAGAACTGTGTAGTGTGCTTGAGAGAAAGAATGCCCGTCCATACATACTTTTGCTTTCCTTCCTAGTGTGCCTTTTCCTGTCAGCCTACCCTCATACCGAGATTCAGGAACACCAATCGGCTTAAGGTCAGGAAGAAAGTCCACACAAAACTCAATGACCTCCTCTGTTCCATAGCCCTTGGAGATGCTTCCTTCTGGCCTAGCACGGTTACGAACATATTTTTTTAAGACTCCCATGAACCTCTCGAAGGGGAACATATTGTGTAGAAATACAGGACCGAGAATTCTAATCTCTTCGACTAGGTGAACTAGGAGGTGTGCCATTATATTGAAGAAGGATGGCGGGAACAACAACTCAAAGCTGACCAGACATTGTACCACATCAATCTGTAATCCTGATAGACTTTCTCGATCGATTACCTTCTGAGAAATTGCATTGAGGAATGCACATACCTTCACAATTGCCAGGCGAACATTTTCCGGTAGAATTCCCCTCAATGCAACCGGAAGCAATTGCGTCATAAGCACGTGGCAGTCATGAGACTTTAGGTTTTGGAATTTTTTGTCTTTCATATTTACGATTCCCTTTATATTCGACGAGAAGCCAGTCGGGACCTTGATACTGAAAAGGACTTCAAAGAAGATTTCCTTCTCTTCCTTAGTAAGAGCGTAGCTGGCACGCCCTTGAAACTGCCCTGGATGCATGCCATCTCTTCCTTTATGACGTTCCTGGTCCTCCCGTGCTTCCGGTGTATCTTTTGACTTCCCATACAAGCCCAGGAAGCCTAGAATATTCACGCAGAGATTCTTCGTCAGGTGCATCACGTCGATTGCGGAGCGGACCTCATGGACTTCCCAATAGGGTAGCTCCCAAAATATAGATTTCTTCTTCCACATGGGTACGCGCTTATCAGGGCCGTTAGGAATAGGTTGGCTGCCAGGACCCTTTCCAAAGATTACTTTTAAATCGTTGACCATATCAAATACTTCAGCACCAGTACGGATGACAGGCTTCCCCCGGGGTTCTGCCTTGCCATTGAAATGCTTGCCTTTTTTCTTTAAGGGATGCTTGGGCGGAAGAAAACGACGATTGAACGGGTACACATTCTTCCTACATTTGTCCAGATATATACTTTCTGTCTGATCTAAACAGTGCGTGCATGCATTGTATCCCTTGTTTGACTGTCCTGAAATGTTACTAAGAGCAGGCCAATCATTGATGGTTACGAAAAGCAAGGCTCGAAGGTCAAATTCCTCTTGTTTGTGCTCGTCCCACACACGTACACCTGGTTCGGCCCACAGCTGTAAAAGTTCGTCAACTAATGGCCTTAGGTACACATCAATGTCGTTGCCGGGTTGCTTTGGACCTTGGATAAGCACTGGCATCATAATGAACTTCCGCTTCATGCACAACCAAGGAGGAAGGTTGTAGATAAATAGAGTAACGGGCCAGGTGCTGTGACTGCAACTCTGCTCCCCAAAAGGATTCATGCCATCTGTACTCAGACCAAACCATAAGTTCCTTGCGTCACCTGCAAATCTCGGGAACTCTCTCTCAATTTTTCTCCACTGCCGACCATCGGCGGGGTGCCTCAACTTATCGTCTTTCATACGATCTTCCATGTGCCATCGCAACAACTTCGCATGATCTTTATTTCTGAACAGACGTTTCAACCGTGGTATTATAGGAGCATACCACATCACCTTGGCAGGAACCCTCTTCCTGGGTGGCTCGCCCTCAATCTCACCAGGGTCATCTTTTCTGATCTTATACCGCAATGCAGTGCATACCGGGCATTTATCCATATTCTCATACTTCTCACCGCGGTAGAGGATGCAGTCATTAGGGCATGCATGTATCTTCTGCACGTCTAATCCTAGAGGGCAGACAAGCTTCTTTGCTTCGTACGTGCTGGCGGGCAATTCGTTCTTTCTTGGAAGCATCTTCTTCATCAGTACCAGCAACTTTTCGAATGACGAGTCAGTCACACCGGTCTCTACCTTCCACTTTAGCAATTCCAGTGTGCTACCCAGCTTCTTCTGGCCATCTTCACAAGTTGGGTACAACAATTTGTTGTGGTCCTGTAACATCTGCTCGAACTGCAACCTCTCTTTTTCTGTGTCGCAGCCTCGCCGTGCTTCAGAAATGACCCGGCCAAGATCATCAGCGGGCTCATCTGGTTCCCGTTCTGCACCCTGATCTTCTTCTTCATTGTCTTCCATTGCGGTATCAGCATACTCAGGGAACATAGATCGGTAGTTGCCATCATCGTTCTCTTCTTCTTCATCGTCGTCTTCCATCATAACCCCTCTTTCTCCGTGCTTGGTCCAAACATTATAGCCCGACATAAAACCGGACCGAAGCAGGTGGCTCTGAATGACTCTTGAGGAAGTGTAGTCCTTCTCATTCCGACATTCAACACATGGACAAAACATATAGCCACCACCATGCTTGTTCGCATCGGCCGCATCTCGAAAAGAATGCACGCCTTCTCTGTAAGCGGCTGTGCGTCGATCACCGTACATCCATGGATGGCTCATCTGCGTCATGCAACAGTATATCAAACATAATCACGATCCTAAAAATTAGTACCGCACGGTCTAAACGAGAAAATATAGTTGCTAACCTTTTAGAATAAGTGGAAATAAAGAGGAAGAGACTTAAGCGTGGCTCGGGCACCTCATATCGTAGTTGTGTTCGGTGAACTGAAGCGGCATCGCTCTAACACACATTTCATCAAACACCTCTAGTGCATCCATGCAAAAAGGAGAGCTAGCACACACCCACTTAGATCCATCCAAGAAAAATGCAAGGAAGAGTGGAAAGAGGGGCTGCAGCCATATATATATATAGGCAGAGGACTTTAGTCCCGGTTTGAGACACAAACCGGGACTAAAGGGTGCGCACAGGGGACCTCTCAGCGCGTAGCCCTTTAGTCCCGGTTTGTGTCTCAAACCGGGACTAAAGGGTCGTTACGGGCCGGGACCAAAGCCTCCCGGGCGGCTGGCGAATTTCGGGCGACGTGGCCGGGCCTTTAGTCCCGGCCCAGATGGAGGCCGGGACTAAAGGGTCCTGGCCAAAGGCCCTTTTTCCACTAGTGGTAGAACAAAGATGCCAAATCGAGGATCACATGCCGGCCATGATGCTGCTCGATCGGCTGTTGCTGTTGCTGCTCGATCTGTCCTAGTATAAGAGAAATGCATGTTTATTTGTGTGCTCAAGGTACTTGGGACGTACGTGAAGGCATGCGTTTAATTAGTTGGTCGCACTGACTCCCCCCCTCCCGTCTTGCATGGCTAGGAGGCACGCAGGCATGCATGCGCGCCGAGCGTTGGTCGTGGTGCTTGCGTTGCGTACCAATCAGCATCTTCTTTTCTTTTCTTTTCATTTTTTCTTTTCTTTTCTTTTCTTCAAGACAACATGTCCCACAATTTCCGGTGGTGCTCGCTCGTTGACGCGAGTTCGCCAACACGATGCTTCTCTTCCCCTGCTTGCCCGCCAGTTGTCATATCTCATATATATAGCCAAAGTTTTGAGTAGCTTCGCTATAGCATATCTAGAGCACCACCGCTAAATCTATGCACTTTTAACGCTAAAAGGATATCCTGCTAATAGCTTGCTAAATAACGCTAAAATGTGCCAAAAATTTGCCAATTATATCATCTCTAGGTCGTGCCAACATACCTAGGCCTCTCCTCGCCGTCCTATCCCGCATGCATCTCTCTTATAGTGCCTCATACACTTTTATTGGACTTTTCATCACATATATACACCTCTCTCTGTCGTCAAGTGAACTTCCATGCGCCTCTCTCCGCCGTCCTAACTCGCATACATCTCTCTCGACATTCATTCATTTCATCGTACACCTCTATTGGACAGTCGATCACGCGTACACCTCTCCCAACCATCTAGGCTCGCATACACATCCACCGATCATGCAAACCCACATACACCTCTCTCAGTCGTCCAGTCTCACATACGCCAATCTCAGTCATCTAAAGCAACAAACACATTTATCCACCGTCCGAGCCTACATACAACTCTCTCGGCCGTCCCGTGAGCCACAAATACCTACCTTGGCCTTCCTAACCTACATACACCTCCCTTGGACATTGATCCGACCCACAGGTGAGATGACCATAATTCGTCCAAAATAAAAATCGAATTGACCCTGATGTACCACTATGCCGGGTGAGGCTATTCCTAATGTTGGCCGTCGTATAAAGATCAAAGCTAAAGAGTGCAAAGATGACACGACAACATCACAAGCTAAATCAAAGAGACCTTAAGTAGAACTGCATATTTCAAAATGCAACATTTGAAATTTCCAATAATATAATTTTAAATGTATACTTTATATTAAGTTGATTAAATTAAAAATCTAAGAATATGCGAAGGACTAATAAGCCGATATAGTAGTATTTTTTGCGTGACAATTTTAAAGGACCAAAATCTACGTACACGCTGCGGCGCCCCCACACCCGGTGGCCCACTGAACTTGCCAGGGTAATCACACCCGCTTTAACCTAACGTGATTAGCGGGCCGAGCTCATTTAGAGCTTCTTGACTACTTTCTCGCCGTCGAGCCGCAGCCGACGACGGCACGGCTGGCCGCAGGGGAGAAGGCTAGGCGAGCAGTGGGCGCCACGAAGCCGCCGAGGCCGCAGCTGGCCGCGGCAGAGACGGCGGAGCTAGCAAGAAACCTTAGGGTGGGAGGGTGGGGGTTTGCCGGCATTGACTTAGGGTTAGGGTTTGTTAGCATAATCTTGCCTCTAATCTAGTTTAGAAGTGTTTCTTAGTTTGGTAAGTGTCTACGTGCATAGCTTAAACTAGTCCGGTGTGGATTAGCTGGCTAGTTGTACTAGTTCTACTCGGTTTGGTGTTGCCATGTTGGTCTGAACGTGGAGTAGTACAAACTAGCTAGGTAAGCTCTAATTAGGACCGGTTTAGCCAAGTTAGGACAGAGTCCAATAGGTTTACGAGTTGAGTCGTGGCCTCTGGCCGGGTATTTATATACCAGCAGGCCGTGTAAAGTTTGTAACACGGTGGGAGAAAACAAGAAATAAAGAAAAAAATTAAAGCGTGCGTAAAAAGTAGTCTCTGCGTGTGTTCGTTTAGCTTCATGTGATTGATCTGTGGGCAAATTCCAACAATTGGTATCAGAGCGAGGTCAAGGATTTGAAGCTACGCTTGCCCCGGGGAGGAGACCCTACTAGCGCCTCGGGGCGGGCGACCGTTGGTCGGTGGAGCGACCGGTTGGAGACGGTGAACATGCCGTCGTCGGCGAGGCGGCAGCCGATTGCCGTTTGGTGAAGCAACACGGAGGGGCGGAAGGGCGTTGTCGTCATGAAGGCGGTGGACGAGGGTGATCGTTGATGGGAGAGGTGGTGCCGAGGTGCGGTGCCGGGAGTCTCATGAAGATCATCGTCCGGGAGAGTATGTCTCAAGGAGTCATGGGCGTGCAAGTTAGCACACGTCGAGTCGGCGTCGAGTCCGTGAGTCGTCGTTGTGTCCAAGTGCTCGTCTCTGTGAGGATCTGTTGCAGTTGAAGCGTGTCACGTCGTGTTGCTATCCGGTGCTAGGTGCGACCGAGGGTCTCGACGTGAGGATGGCGAAGCTCAAGCGTATAGTGGGACAAGGACCAGTGAATGGGGGTCTCTTAAATGAGGACCTGTCTTTACATGGGACGATGTGGTGATCATCGTTGGCATGTATGCGTTAGGGGTGACCGATGGTGACAAGGGTATAGATAATAGAGCCCGTTAGTTGAGTACCCCTGAGGCCCGTAAGCTAGGCCCAATTGTAATAATAGTCGAAATACGAGTTCATGTCGTATGTCGATATTGTAATCTGTATCGGATCCCACCCGATCCTTGAGACCTGGCCACCTATATAAAGGGGCCAGGAGGGAACGGTGTGGGACAGATTGAAAGCAAGCTAGGTTCTACACCCACGTTTACTTTCATAGCCACCTTGTTTGACTGAGTTTACCTTCGAGTTCATCCGACGCCCTGTCTTCCCGATCCTAAGTCCTTCATCTAGGACATTTGTCGAGTTTAACCCTCGTCAATTGGCGCCGACCGTGGGGACTCTGGGCGTTGGAATCATGAATTCGACGGCTTTTTCGCTTTTAACCAATAGCAATCCAGAAGTCGACGAAAATTTAGAGATGGAATTGACGTTCGGAAGTTTAAGCTTCTACATCGGACTGATGCTTCAGGTGAATGTGGCAATAGACAGGCCTTGTGCGTGGTGAATGACCAGCCCGTTGGGAACCCCAAGAGGAAGGTATGATGAGTGCAGCAGCAAGTTTTCCCTCAGTTAAGAAACCAAGGTTTATCGAATAGGAGAAGGGAGACGGTGACGACTGAAGGTGATGCGGACTGGCTTAGTAACTTCCAACAAGGGCGCCGTTAACGATACTTGTTGACTCGTCTTCGGCCAGCAGCAGCGCGGAACCTGCACACACACAGACAAATACTTTGTTCCCAACTTGCGATGAGGTTGTCAATCTCACCGGTTTGCTTGAAACAAAGGTTATGAGTGTATCGAGTGGAAAACAGTAGTAATATATGCGAGTAAAGTAAACAATGCGGGAAAAGTAAACAGGTGATTGCAATATGATTAAAATAGGACCGGGGTCCACAGTTCACTAGTGGTGTCTCTCCATAGATAAATAACATGCTGGGTAAACAAATTACAGTTGGGCAATTGATAGAATAAAGATAACGTGATATGTCAAGAAGATCACTATGAGATTCACTCTGGGCATTACAACAAAATACATAGACCGCCATCCAACTGCATCTATGACTAATAATCCACCCCCGGGGATATCATCCGAACACCCTAGAAGTATTAAGTTGCGAACAACAGATAATTGCATTAAGCAAAGTGTGTAATGTAAACAAAGCATATGCCCTTGAGCATATGAATGTTGTTTTCTCCCTAGTAGCAACAGCACATCTACCACCTTAGAGGTTTCTGTCACTCCCCCAGGTGAAATAGAGGCATGAACCCACTATCGAGCATAAATACCCCCTCTTGGAGTCACTAGCAACTACTCGGCCAAGATAGCTACTAACAACGGAGAGCATGCAAGATCATAAACAACATAGAGATAACAAAAGATATAATTCAGTACAGCAACTTAATCATAAACACCAATATTCATCGGATCCCAACAAACCAACATCATAGTATTACATAACGGTGATCTCAATCATGTAGGGCAGCTCATGAGATCTAAACATGAAGCACATGGTGGAGAAGACAACCAACTAGCTACTGCTATGGACCCATAGTCCAAGGTAGACTACTCACTCATCGCTCCGGAGGCAAGCATGGCGATGAAGAAGACCTCCGGTGGCGATTCCCCTCTCCAGCAGGGTGCCGGGAAGAGCTTCTGGACCCTCCCGATCTTCGGGTCGACGGCGGCGGCGGATCGCGATGTATTCTGGAAAACTGATCGGGCCCTTAGGTTTTTCTCGTCAGGGGGTATATGTAGGCGAAGGGGGGCTGTCAGAGGTGGAGCCACGCGGCCTCACAAGGGGGTGGCGCGGCCAGGGGCCAGGCCGCGCCGCCCCTGTGTGTGGGGGCCACGTGGCCCCCCTCCGTCAGGTCTTCGGATGTTTGGGAGCTCCCCGGTGAAATATGACTTCAGGAACTTGTTTCGTCCAATTCCGAGAATATTTCCTGTGTATCACTTCTGAAACACAAAAACAGCAGAAAACAGGAAACTGGCACTGTGGCACTTCGTTAATAGGTTAGTTCCGGAAAATGTATAAAAATGCCACTAAGTGTAACGAAACAATAGGCAAATGGTGTAAAACAAAGCATGGAGCATCAAAAATTATAGATACGTTTGAGACGTATCAAGCATCCCCAAGCTTAACTCCTGCTCGTCCTCGAGTAGGTAAGTGATAACAAAAGAATAATTTTTGAGGTGACATGCACCTACACAATCTTGATCATATATGTAAGCATTGGTGAGCTGGGATCAATAGAACTTAAAACATGGGCATGAAAGATATAATCATGACAATAAGAACTTAGCAACCATGTTGTAAACATGCAAATGAACACAAACAAAAGATCATGATAATGAAACAATGAAAGTCAAACGTGTGTTCGAATCATAAGGAAAAACATACAAATGGTTTTCAGCTTGTCCTTCAAAGAGAGCAAAACATAAATGCATAAGACACCTCAAAGTTTAAGAGGGCGACTAGATACAAATAATTTAAGAACAAGTGAAACCAACAATATGAGTCAATCAATGAACTTTGGGACAATGCATATCACACTAAGAATGACAACTATGCTCTCTTAATGGTGCATAAAGAAAGAAGGTGGTGACTCAACATAAAAGTAAAAGAAAGGCCCTTCGCAGAGGGAAGCAGTGATTGCAAGTTTTATAACCTTCAAAAATTATGGTACTTACCGGCTTTGAGCTCTCATTGCCCCCATCATAAGCATCTTGAATGGTTAAAGTTAATGCGAGAACAATTATGATGCATATGCTTGACAAATCATAAGTTGAAACCTCGTGTCCCGTGAATACAAGTACCCAAACCATGCTAGTTTACTTAGAGTCCCAAGCAAGGCTCTTGTCATTGTAAGTATATGCATATCATTGAGAACCGCCAATGGGGTACCTCCGTGCCCGATGACATGGAACAAGCCCACACCAAAATGACAGGACAAGCAGACAATGAACACCTCGACATCTCTTTTATTTGCTATATTGTTTAGCTTTTTATTGTGAGATGCGTCGTCGAATGTTCACCATGGGTATGCTGCAAATTTCCACCATGAATTATGCATGGCTTAGATTGGCGGCCCGGCGTTTCCCTAACACATATAAAAACTCCATGATCCTCACAAGATTCCCAATTCATTTCACACAGCGGGCATCCATAAACAAAAGATCACGATATCAACTCAAATAGGAGTGCAATGTTGAAAGCTTGCCCCATGACGGCATGGTTGGGCTAGAATCCAACTTACAACTTGCAAGCATAACAACTCAACATAAAAGACCACAATGTCAAATTTTTAGAACAGGAAAAAGTAAAGTGTGCCTTCCGGTTCGTGAGAGCTTTACTGACCGAATTTCGCATAACACTGGTAAGAGTTTAATTAGAAGAGAATATAAAAGCAAGTCAAATTTACTTGGAATAGCAAATTGCTAGTAGGTATGTATGGTGGACACAATGGAAAACTTGGCTTTTAGGAGTTGGATGCACGAGTAGAGCTCATACTCAGTACAAGGTGAGGGCTAGCAAAAGACTGGGAGCGACCAACTAAGAGAGCAATAATGGCCATAATCATGCAAAGCGACAAAGCGACATTAAAAGAAGCATACGATGGCATCAAAAGTCAAAAACTAAATGATCATGAAGGCTAATGGCGACTTTGGAAGAGTCTAACATGTGTGAGCATGCGCCAAGTCAACCCAAATAAAGCATCAAGGAGAAAACCAAAATAATGCTTCCATACAATAAAAACAACGCATGATTTTTTTCAAAGGCTCATTAAGCAATCTCAGTTATTTGAGACAAGTCATGCTACAGCAAAACCACTAAGCATACTATCAAAAAGACATCAAGCATGACATGAAAAAGCCTAAGCCGCAGTCTACACAAGCTCCTTCTTGTACCACTATTTTGCACAAAGCTTTTTCTCTTTTCCAACACCATTTGAAATTTTTAAACACACCTCTTTTGATGAAAACCAATGAAGATCAGAGGCAAAAATACACCTTGATGAAAAGATATGACAAGATCTGAACGCATATCAAGGCAAAAACGAAAACCAAAAGCAGTAGCGGAAAAACTAGAATGCTCGATTAATAAGAGTGAAAACTAGAGCATTCTTTGCAAATGAAAACGAGTACATCTCCTCCAAAGGAAATTTGTTGGGGTCCAACCATTTATTGCAGCAAACAAACAAACTAAACAAACTAAGAAAACTAAAACAACTGACGCTCCAAGAAAAACACATAGTGCATGAAGCAATAAAAATATAGTGTTTTGAAAGGTGACCTGATTTTTGCCGATGAAGAAGGGGTGCCTCGGGGGCATCCCCAAGCTTTGACGCTTGTACTTTTTGGATATTTCTTGGGGTGATGCATGGGCATCCCCAAGCTTGAGCTTTTGTCCATTCTTCAACTCATCTCATCATTCTCCAATCCCTACACTTGAAAACTTCCTTCATACAAAACTAAACACAATTCTATTAGCAACATTAGTGCAAGCATAAAATATATTCAACCTCTTTTAGCTTCAGGTTTCAACCCAAAACCACCACATATAAAGTATATACTACTGTAGCAACTTCCACAAGAGTTCCATGATCAAAAAGAACTCAAAAGAAAGCGATAAAGTGGCAAAAACAAATATTGGCAGAAATCTGTCAAAACTGGACAGCTGATAATGGACGAATTTTTGGGGGATTTTCCGTTGCTCAAATCAAAAAGTGTTCAACTAAGAAAAGTTTGGATATAACCTGGGGCATATGCACAAGAAATCGCAGGTCCAAAAGATATACAGAGAATTTTCACGAATTTTTACGGTGCAGCACCGAAAACAGTTTCAGGACAGCAATAACCCGAAATCTTTACCTCACTCAAATTAGAGGCTTCTCTTGGCACAAAAACGAAATAAACAAGATAAGGAGCGGTCATTACAGTAGTAATGACTTCCAAGACTCAAATAAAAGAGAAAGTACTGAAAAGTAAACAATGGGTTATCTCCCAAGAGTGCTTTTCTTTAACGCCTTTGAGCTAGGCGCAGAAAATTGCGAATCAAGTAATATCAAGTGATGAAGCATCAAGCTCATAATTTGCTCTAAGAATAGAGTCAAAAAGTAATTTCTTTCTTTTCCTAGGGAAGTGTTCCATACCTTTCTTTAGTGGGAATTGATACTTGATAGTGCCTTCCCTCATATCAATGATAGCACCTACAGTTCGAAGAAAAGGTCTTCCCAAAATAATAGGACATGAAGCATGGCATTCAACGTCCATAACAAGAAAATCAACGGGAACAAGGTTATTGTTAACCACAATAAGAACATCATTAATCCTTCCCAAAGGTTTCTTCTTAGCAACATCAGCAATAGGAACATCAAAATAACACTTTTCAAGTGGTGGTAAACCAAGCATGTCATAAATCTTTCTAGGCATGATGGAAATACTAGCACCTAGATCACATAAAGCATGGCAATCATAACCATTAACATGCATATCAATGATGGGTTCCCAACCATCTTCTAACTTCTTGGGAACAGAGGCTTTTTGCTTCAACTTTTCATCCCTAATCTTTATGAGAGCATTGGTAATATGCTTAGTAAAAGCAATATTTAAAGAACTAGCATTGGGAGTCAAAGCAAGCTTTTGCAAGAACAAAATAACTTCAGATATATTGCAGCCATCAACATCAAAATCATTAAAAGAAATAGAGCTATCATCTCCCACACTCCGAAAAATTTCAGCACTCTTTTGAGAAAAAGTTTTGGCAGTTTTAGGCTTTTTAACACAAGGAGTGGGAGTTTTCTCTACTCCAATCAAAGTAAGAGGATTGCTATTAGTAGGAGCAACATCATTAGAGGTAGTAATAGTACATACCTTCATCTCTCTAGCCATCTCATCTTCTCTTTCCCACCTGGCATGCAATTCCGCTAACAATCTAATATTTTCATCAATTCTAACTTGGGTAGTATTAGCGGCAGCAACAATATTGCTCACATTCACATCATTAGGAAACACTTTTAGTTTCAGAAGTTCAACATCATGAGCAAGGCTATCAACTTTAGAAGCAAGAATATCAATTTTGCCTAACTTTTCCTCAACAGACTTGTTAAAAGCAGTTTGTTTACCGATGAAGTCCTTGAGCATTACCTCAAGCTCGGAGGGCGCGGCCCTAGTGTTGTTGTAGGAATTACCATAAGAGTTACCATAACCATTACCATTGGTAGAAGGATATGGCCTATAATTGTTACTAGCAAAATTGTTCCTATAAGCATTGTTATTAAAATTGTTATTTCTAATGAAATTCACATCAACTTGCTCTTCTTGAGCAACCAGAGAGGCCAAAGGAACATTATTAGGATCAACATGGGTCCTATCATTAGCAAGCATAGCCATAATTGTATCAATCTTATCACTCAAGGAAGAGGTTTCCTCAACAGAATTTACCTTCTTACCTTGTGGAGCTCTCTCGGTGTGCCATTCGGAATAATTTACCATCATGTTGTCGAGTAGCTTTGATGCGGCGCCCAATGTAAGGGACATAAAAGTGCCTCCAGCAGCTGAATCAAGTAGGTTCCTTGAAGAAAAATTCAGTCCTGCATAAAAAGTTTGGATAATCATCCAAGTAGTCAGTCCATGAGTGGGGCAATTCTTTACCATAGATTTCATTCTTTCCCAAGCTTGAGCAACATGTTCATTATCAAACTGAGTAAACTTCATAATATTGCTACGCAAAGCTATAATCTTAGCAGGAGGATAGTATCTACCAATAAAAGCATCCTTACACTTAGCCCATGAATCAATACTATTCTTAGTCAAAGACAGCAACCAATCTTTAGCCTTTCCTCTCAAAGAAAAAGGAAACAACTTGAGTTTAATAATATCACTATCAACATCCTTATATTTCTGCATCTCACATAGCTCAACAAAATTGTTGAGATGAGCTGCAGCATCTTCAGTACTAGCACCAGAAAATTGCTCTTTCATAACAAGGTTCAATAAAGCAGGCTTGATCTCATAAAAAGTGGTAGCAGGAACAGTTGGTGCAATAGGAGTGCAGATAAAATCACTATTGTTCGTGCTAGCAAAGTCACACAACTTGGTGTTTTCAGGAGTACCCATTTCAGCAAAACGAAAGTAAACAAGTAAAAGCAACTACCAAGGATTCTAATTTTTTTGGGTTTTTGATATAAAAAGCAGTGCAGGTAAAATAAATAAAGTAAAGCAAAACAAATAACAAAGTAAAGTATGTGTGTGCGAAGAACTCCCCTCGCAGAAGTCTTCTCTTCCTTCCCCGGCAACGGCGCCAGAAAAGAGGCTGATGCTTCAGGTGAATGTGGCAACAGACAGCCCTTGTGCGTGGTGAATGACCAGCCCGTTGGGAACCCCAAGAGGAAGGTATGATGAGTGCAGCAGCAAGTTTTCCCTCAGTTAAGAAACCAAGGTTTATCGAACAGGAGAAGGGAGACGGTGACGACTGAAGGTGATGCGGACTGGCTTAGTAACTTCCAACAAGGGCGTCGTTAACGATACTTGTTGACTCGTCTTCGGCCAGCAGCAGCGCGGAACCTGCACACACACAGACAAATACTTTGTTCCCAACTTGTGATGAGGTTGTCAATCTCACCGGTTTGCTTGAAACAAAGGTTATGAGTGTATCGAGTGGAAAACAGTAGTAATATATGCGAGTAAAGTAAACAATGCGGGAAAAGTAAACAGGTGATTGCAATATGATTAAAATAGGACCGGGGTCCACAGTTCACTAGTGGTGTCTCTCCATAGATAAATAACATGCTGGGTAAACAAATTACAGTTGGGCAATTGATAGAATAAAGATAACGTGATATGTCAAGAAGATCACTATGAGATTCACTCTGGGCATTACAACAAAATACATAGACCGCCATCCAACTGCATCTATGACTAATAATCCACCCCCGGGGATATCATCCGAACACCCTAGAAGTATTAAGTTGCGAACAACAGATAATTGCATTAAGCAAAGTGTGTAATGTAAACAAAGCATATGCCCTTGAGCATATGAATGTTGTTTTCTCCCTAGTAGCAACAGCACATCTACCACCTTAGAGGTTTCTGTCACTCCCCCAGGTGAAATAGAGGCATGAACCCACTATCGAGCATAAATACCCCCTCTTGGAGTCACTAGCAACTACTCGGCCAAGATAGCTACTAACAACGGAGAGCATGCAAGATCATAAACAACATAGAGATAACAAAAGATATAATTCAGTACAGCAACTTAATCATAAACACCAATATTCATCGGATCCCAACAAACCAACATCATAGTATTACATAACGGTGATCTCAATCATGTAGGGCAGCTCATGAGATCTAAACATGAAGCACATGGTGGAGAAGACAACCAACTAGCTACTGCTATGGACCCATAGTCCAAGGTAGACTACTCACTCATCGCTCCGGAGGCAAGCATGGCGATGAAGAAGACCTCCGGTGGCGATTCCCCTCTCCGGCAGGGTGCCGGGAAGATCTTCTGGACCCTCCCGATCTTCGGGTCGACGGTGGCGGCGGATCGCGATGTATTCTGGAAAACTGATCGGGCCCTTAGGTTTTTCTCGTCAGGGGGTATATGTAGGCGAAGGGGGGCTGTCAGAGGTGGAGCCACGCGGCCTCACAAGGGGGTGGCGCGGCCAGGGGCCAGGCCGCGCCGCCCCTGTGTGTGGGGGCCACGTGGCCCCCCTCCGTCAGGTCTTCGGATATTTGGGAGCTCCCCGGTGAAATATGACTTCAGGAACTTGTTTCGTCCAATTCCGAGAATATTTCCTGTGTATCACTTCTGAAACACAAAAACAGCAGAAAACAGGAAACTGGCACTGTGGCATTTCGTTAATAGGTTAGTTCCGGAAAATGTATAAAAATGCCACTAAGTGTAACGAAACAATAGGCAAATGGTGTAAAACAAAGCATGGAGCATCAAAAATTATAGATACGTTTGAGACGTATCACGGACCTTCGGGTTCAACTCGCCTTTCGGATCCGACGAAATCAGTTCCGTCGGCGGGTAAAGCAGAGAGGATGACAACATCTGGATTATCTGTAGGCTCTTCTAGCGAGGCAAACTCGCCAGTCAGCTTAGCAGCAACAGAAAATTTGTAGGGAAAATTAGAGGAACCCGACGAAATCGGGCAAGAGACCACTGTAGAAGAAGCAGTGGACAAATCAAGGGATATCGCCAGCAGAAGCAGCGGCGTCTCCAGGAGCGTACACCAATTATGCGTTATCATCACTGAAGCAGCAGAAGAAGAAAACAATCACACTGGCAACAAGGAGGTCAACATGCAAGTCGACAAAATAAGGAGCAATGGCAAGAGAGAGAAGGAGAAAGTGCATGTCTCGGCTGGAGAGTGGAGAATGATCATGACAGCTATCGACCACGGGACTGATGTACCCGCAGATTCAAGAAGAGAAGTTTTAATGGGGTACTAATACGCGCTACACCAGCGCAGGAAAAAGCTAAGGCAGGAAAGAGATATGATTATGAGAAGCCCAGGTCACAACAGCACGCCAAGTGAAAGATATTGGAGCGAATATACCAACTCATCGGAACCCAGCATGGAGAGGCACAAAGACCCGAAGCACAATAGAAGGACAACAACACGTGTAGTAGAAGAAAGCTATACGAGAAGCCCAAGCGCGAACCAACCAGAAGAGGAGGAAGAATTCGTGCAAGAAATACCAGAAGCAGCATTGATAGCAGCACAAGCATACCTACTAACCACGCAACCAAAACCTGGTGACCCACGGGAACAAATGCATCAAGCCGCGATACGGAGCCTCGGGTTAGTAGAAGAAAAGCTAAAGGGAAATATTTCAGAGAAAAAGTCGACTCACCGCAGTGAAAGGAAAAAAGAGGAGGCCAAGCACAAATCTCCGCAGGACGAAACTAGCGAGTCCTCAGAAGATGAGAAATGCCAAAAGAGGAAGGAGGATGCAAGGAACATAATAGCACAAGTAAGGATAAATAACTCACGTTACGCGTGGAGGGAAGAAAACTACGAAGACGACAAAAAAGAGATGGGCGCGCTATGCTTTACCCGCAGGTGATACGTCTCAAACGTATCTATAATTTTTGATGCTCCATGCTTGTTTTTACACCATTTACCTATTGTTTCTTTACACTTAGTGGCATTTTTATGCATTTTCCGGAACTAACCTATTAACAAGTGCCACAGTGCCAGTTTCCTGTTTTCTGTTGTTTTTGTGTTTCAGAAGTGATACACAGGAAATATTCTCGGAATTGGACGAAACAAGTTCCTGAAGTCTTATTTTACCCGGAAGCTTCCAGAGATCCAAAGGAGAGTAGGAGGCGAGGGACCAGGGGCCCACACGCATAGGTGGCGCGGCCAGCCCCTGGCCCGCGCCACCCCCGTGTGTGGCCGCCTGGCCCCTCCTCTGACATCGCCCCTTCGCCTATAAAGACCCCCCGACGAGAAAAACCTAAGGCCCGATCAGATTTCCAGAATACATCGCGATCCGCCGCCGCCGTCGACCCGAAGATCGGGAGAGTCCAGAAGCTCTTCCCGGCACCCTGCCGGAGAGGGGAATCGCCACCGGAGGTCTTCTTCATCGCCATGCTTGCCTCCGGAGCGATGAGTGAGTAGTCTACCTTAGACTATGGGTCCATAGCAGTAGCTAGATGGTTGTCTTCTCCACTATGTGCTTCATGTTTAGATCTCATGAGCTGCCATACATGATTGAGATCACCGTTATGTAATTCTACATGTTTGGTTTGTTGGGATCCGATGAATATTGGTGTTTATGATTAAGTTGCTGTACTGAATTATATCTTTTGTTATCTCTATGTTGTTTATGATCTTGCATGCTCTCCGTTGTTAGTAGCTATCTTGGCCGAGTAGTTGCTAGTGACTCCAAGAGGGGGTATTTATGCTCGATAGTGGGTTCATGTCTCTATTTCACCTGGGGGAGTGACAGAAACCTCTAAGGTGGTAGATGTGCTGTTGCTACTAGGGAGAAAACAACATTCATATGCTCAAGGGCATATGCTTTGTTTACATTACACACTTTGCTTAATGCAATTATCTGTTGTTCGCAACTTAATACTTCTAGGGTGTTTGGATTGATATCCCAGGGAGTGGATTATTAGTCATAGATGCAGTTGGATGGCGGTCTATGTATTTTGTTGTAATGCCCAGAGTAAATCTCATAGTGATCTTCTTGACATATCACGTTATCTCTATTCTATCAATTGCCCAACTGTAATTTGTTTACCCAGCATGTGTTATTTTATCTATGGAGAGACACCACTAGTGAACTGTGGACCCCGGTCCTATTTCCATCATATTGCTATCACCTGTTTACTTTACTCGTACTGTTTACTTTACTCGCATACTATATTGTTTTCCACTCGATACACTCATAACCTTTGTTTCAAGCAAACCGGTGAGATTGACAACCTCATCGCAAGTTGGGAACAAAGTATTTGTTTGTGTGTGTGCAGGTTCCACAACACCTTCAGTCGTCATTGTCTCTCCTCTCCTGTTCGATAAACCTTGGTTTCTTAAACTGAGGGAAAACTTGCTGCTGCACTCATCATACCTTCCTCTTGGGGTTCCCAACGGGCTGGTTATTCACCACGCACAAGGACAATCTGTAGCCACATTCACTTGGAGCATCAGCAGGGTTCGCAAACGCGAGTACCCAAAGGATTTAAGTTACCACATGATCAGGAAAAATATGATGGGTCACAGGAACCAACGCTATGGTTGTCAGACTATCTACAAGCAGTACAAATACTAGGGGGAACAAGAGCAACGGCAATGCAAAGTTTGCAGTTACACCTCACCGGCGCAGCGCGGTCCTGGTTAAATACACTACCCAACGATTCCATCGGAAGTTGGGGAGAGCTAGAAAGCCAATTCGCAAGGAATTTTCGCTCAACATACAAGTGACCAGCATCATTGGAAGAAGTCAAATCCTGCATACAGGGAAGAGACGAAACTCTGCGCTCTTACATACAACGCTGGAGTGTAATTAAAAACTCCGCAGAGGACGTCTCTGATGAAAGAGCAATAGATGCCTTTTCAGCCGGACTTCGTCGCTCAGACCTCGTGGTAGAGATAGGAAGAGTAAAGCCGAGAACAGCTTCAGAACTAACAGAGATAGTTAACAGATTTGCCGATGGAGAAGACGCGTATAACAACAAAAGGGGACGTTCATCGGAAGTCGACAAATCCAGCAGGCAAAGGCGACGGTACCGCAACAACGACAACCATGGAAGGAGAAATCAGATAGCCGCGGGATACGACGAAAGGAACGAGGAAGGCTACGAAAACAGAGAGTTTCAGGCAAGAGACAGTAGGGGAAAGGAGAAACCAAGGTACTCGGGCCCCTCAGCAGAAGATATGCTATATGGTCCTTGTCGCATCCATTACGCGCACTTGGACGGGAAAAGAGTCTCCAACCACCATAAAGGATTGCAGAACCTTCCTAAGGTTACAAAACATCATGGATTCAAATAAAGGAACACGACAGGGAAGAAAAATAACAAGCCAAGGATATCAAATGCAGCGACTCGCAAAGCAACTGGAGTCGAAGATATATATATCAGCAATGATTCAACCAGTGCCAAAGTCGAAGAAAGAGAGGAAGAGCATAGCAAGACAAGTCAACCTGGCAATATCATCGCCACCAGCTACTACAGAGTATCTAAAGTGGTCCGATCAACCAGTTAAATTCAGCAGAGCAGACCACTCAAGGAAAGTACCCAGGCCAGGGCATGCACCAATGGTACTAAAAGCACAAATAGGGGGATACGACATTGGGAGAGTATTCATGGATGCAGGAAGCGGCATAAATCTGATATACGCGAGAACCCTGAGGGCAATGTGCATTTCACTAGAAAGTTTAAAGCCGATGAATTGCTCTTTCCACGGAATAGTACCAGGAAGTGCAAACTACCCTTTTGGGAAAATAGAACTTGACGTCTGCTTCGGAAATAGCAACAACTATCGCAGAGAAAAGCTGGAATTCGAAGTTATGGATTGGCCTTCACAGTATCATGCAATCCTGGGGCGCCCAGCATTTGCAAAATTTATGGCAGTACCTCATTACGCGTATCTTACACTCAAGATCCCAGGACCCAAAGGAACAATCACGGTGCAGGGCAGCTTTGAAGTATCCAACACCTGTGACAAAGAATTTTAACAGACTAGCACAAACCTTTGGCATGACAGCAGAATATGTGAGACTAAAAGGCGAAACCGACCACAACGTACTGCCCGATGTCGGGCGATCCCTGCCAGATTAGGCTTTCGATGCAACTCAAGACTCGAAGAAAATCCAGGTCCACCCTACGGACCCAAGCAAAACTACCTCTATAGCAGTAAACTTGGATCCCACATAGGAAAGCGCGCTCGTTGAGTTCCTCCGTGAGCGCTGGGAAATCTTCGCCTGGTGTCCTTCAGACATGCCAGGAGTTCCCAGGGAACTCGTCGAGCACGCACTAAACATTGATCCCAAAGCAAAACCAGTCAAGCAACCATTGAGAAGATTCGATAAACCCAAAAGGAAGGCAATAGCATCGGAACTGCATAGGCTAGAAAACGCAGGGTTCATCCGGGAAATCAAATCGTCGACTTGGGTATCTAATCCAGTTATAGTCCCCAAGAAAAACACGGATGTGCAAAGAGTGTGTGTCGACTATACGTCTCTCAACAAGCACTGCCCAAAGGATCCCTTCCCTCTACCTCGCATTGATCAGATAATTGATTCAACAGCAGGGTGCGAAAGGCTTTCCTTCCTGGACGCATATTTTGGCTACAACCAGATCAAGTTGAAGAAAGAAGACGAGGAAAAAACAGCTTTCATAACACCTTATGGCGTAATCTGCTACCATGTCATGCCTTTCGGCCTAAAAAACGCAGGAGCAACCTACTAGAGGATGATGCAAAACTGCCTCGGAAATCAAATAGGACGAAACATTCAAGTCTACATTGACGACGTGGTTATTACTACGAAAAAAGGAGAGTCACTAATCAGTGATTTAGCAAAAACCTTCGACAACCTAAACAGGTACAAGCTGAAGCTCAACCCGACAAAGTGCTCTTTTGGGGTATCTGCAGGGCAACTCCTCGGGTTCCTGGTATCCGCAAGAGGGATAAAGGCAAATCCAGAGAAGATCCAGGCAATACTAACGATGGAAAAACCAACAAAACTGCACGACGTACAAAAGCTCGCAGGACGCATCGCGGCTCTAAGTCGATTTGTGGCACGGCTAGGGGAAAAAGCACTTCCCTTCTATGCACTGATGAAAAAATCAGACGATAAATTCGAGTGGACCGAAGAAGCAGACATAGCTTTCACACAATTGAAAAAAGTGCTTTCCACACCGCCGGTGTTGGTCGCACCAAAGGAGAAGGAGCCATTGTTACTCTATATTGCAGCAACACATCAAGTGGTAAGTACAGTATTAGTAGTCGAAAGAAGTGAAGAAGGAAAAACCCATGGAGTTCAGCGGCCAGTATATTTTGTTAGCGAGGTGTTATCTCCAACAAAGAAAAGGTACCCGCACTATCAGAAACTTGCATACAACGTATTCACATCAGCAAGAAAACTACGGCAATATTTCACGGTACATCCGATCATAGTGGTCAACGAAGCGCCACTATCCAATATATTGAATAACCCTTCAGCAACGGGACGTGTCTCCTTATAGGGAATTGAGTTGTCACCCCTGGACATCACGTATGAAAAGCGGAAGGCGATCAAATCACAAGTGTTACCAGACTTCACAGCAGAGTGGCTAGAATTGCAAAACACAGGACCACCAGACCTATCGAGTGTATGGACAATGTACTTCGACGGATCAAAAAGGGTCAAAGGCGCAGGAGCAGGAGTAGTCCTGATATCACCACAAGGCGACAAGTTGAAATATGTGCTAAGGATGAGTTTTCCCCAAGCCTCCGATAATGAAGCCGAATATGAGGCACTACTCCATGGGATGAAAATGGCCAAGGCATATGGAGCAACTCGACTGAAAATATTTGGAGACTCGAACTTCGTCGTCCAACAAGTGATGAACAAGTGCGATGCCATCAACAACAATATGGCAGCATACAGGAACCTATATTATTATCTCGAGGGAACATTTGACGGATGCGAAGTTTCGCATATCAGTAGAGCAAGCAACGAGGAAGCCGATAATTTAGCAAATATCGGGTCCCAGTGTTTACCCGTACCACAAGGAGTTTTTTGGGAGGAAATCGTAGAAAGATCAATAAAAGGAACCAAAGTTTCGACTACAGGAGAGCAAGCCCAGCATCAAGCAACACGCTCGGGGGCTAGTAGCAGCGGGGCAGCTGAACCCGAAGAAGTCATGATGATCGAGGAAACCTGGATGCAACCATACTTGGCATACATGGTAAACAGAACACTACCCAAAGACACAGTACAAGCTAAAAGGATAATACGACGATCCAAGGCTTTCGTCGTACTGCAAGGAAAACTATACAAGAGAAGCATAACGGGCGTCTTACAACGATGCGTCACCCCTCAAGAAGGGCAAGAAATTTTAAGAGATATCCACGCAGGAGTATGCGGACATCACGCTAGCAGCAGATCTATCGCAGCTAAAGCTTTTCGTGTAGGATTTTATTGGCTAACAGCCATTGAAGACGCAAAAGATATAGTAAGGAAATGCGAAGCTTGTCAATGATTCACATCTCGACCGCACACGCCAGCAGCAGAGTTGCAACCAATACCGTTATCTTGGCCCTTCGCACAATGGGGTCTCGACATGGTTGGAAAACTACACAAATCCTGGCCAGGAGGGCATGTCTACATGCTGGTAGCAGTGGACAAATTCACAAAGTGGGTAGAAGCAGCCCCGGTGACAACTCAAGATTCCACAGCTGCGATTAACTTCATCAAGTCCATAGTTTTTTGCTTCAGAGTACCATACAACATAATCACAGATAATGGGACAAACTTCACATCGAAAGAGTTCAAGAGTTACTGTGAAGGTCTGGGAATTAAATTGAAATTTGCATCCGTGGCGCATCCAAAGTCAAATGGGCAAGTCAAGAAAGCCAATGGCTTAATATGCAATGGGATAAAGAAAAGGCTGTTAGCGCCACTCGAAAAAGCCAAGCACGCTTGGGTGGACGAGCTACCCTCCGTACTCTGGAGTCTAAGAACTACACCTAACGCAGCTACTCAAGAAACCCCTTTTTTCCTGGTCCATGGCGCGGAAGCCGTGCTTCCAGTTGAAATAACTCATGAAGCTCCAAGAATCGCGGCATATGATGAGGCAACTTCTACAGAAGCACTTCAGAATGATGTTGATGCACTTGACGAAGCAAGAGATGTAGCACTCGCTAGATCTACTCAATATTAGTAAAATCTACGGAACTACCATAGTAGTCGAGTTCGTCCACGATCTTTCGTGGTGGGAGATCTAGTACTACGATAAAAGCAAGATAGCCATGGAAAACTAGAGTCCCCATGGGTGGGACCTTACATTGTGACAGAAGTAATACCAGGAGGAGCTTATCGACTACAAGACAAGAAAACGGGGAAGGACGAGAGTAACCCGTGGAATGCAGAGCAACTACGACGGTTCTACGCATAGGTGAAATAAGGCGACCAAGGAGTTTTTCGAGTTATGACCCCCTAAACCCAGAACATGAGGCCATAGGTCGGGTTCATTGGGACAAATCGATAATACGTGTAAATATTTTACTTTACACTCGGGGGCTAAGACCCTCGAGTTGTACGAAATAATATTAACAAGTTTTGTGACTATCTACGACATACTACAAGGTTGATTGCAACCCGATATTTCAACGGCACCACAAACGGTTTAAAGGAACCCGATAAAATATTAAAGCGCATACCTCGGAATCATGATTCGTTCCCATGGTAAAACACATAAATCTGATACGATTATTCATTACAGATAAGCATGACGAAGAAACAACTGGATTACATAAAGGAGAAAAACTGGTAAAACTACACTTCGGCTTCATACTCCTTCTGGCACTGGGTGCCGTCGTAGATTCTCACGTCGAACTTCGACGTGCCAACATGAAAATCAAAGGTCATGAAGAACCCCTGATGAAGGTCATGATCCTCCGCAAATCGCGACCAGCCACCCTTGAAGAATTGTTCACCGGCGCCGTCGTACCATACCTCCACTTCATATGGGGTTCCTCCACCAGAGTGTTCGCGGAGAACTGCTTCACGCAGTTCCCGCCCATCCATGAATTTCGTGAATTTCAGGGGCAGGCGTTGAATTTCGCGGCACTGCGCGTTGCAGAAGAAAGAGTAGATCCTGGGCGACGAAGAAGAAGCATCAAGGGACGAATCACCTGGACCTGGTGCGGCAGAGGGCACCTTGGGCTTGTTCTTGCTCCCAGCCGGACGGTCGGGGCGTCGCTTCACCAGAACAGAAGAAGATGCCCCCATGGCTGCATCAGTAGTCTTATTTTTACTACCACGCGGGCGGTCGCGACCCCGCTTCTCCACCGGGGCGTCGATGTTCAACCGAGATTCACTCGCATCGGCCATGGGGGACAAGCGTCAGAGATGAAAAACCCTAGATGTGATGAGAAGATGATGCGGCGAAGGAAGATGGAGGAATTAGGGTTTTTACCCTGGTCAAAGTGTGCTTTATTTATAAGCACGTGCTAATGGGCCCCTGAAGTGGCAAGGCCAAAAGTAAATTTCCGGATTTTTTACACTGCAAATAGCACAGAGGAGTTAAAATATCAAGAAAACAAGTACATATAAAAAGAGAGAGAAGAAGCACAAAGGGATCAGAGGATACGCAAAATCCTGTCAAGACGACTAGGCTTCCCTTGTCTTCGATTCGGGGGCTTGCAATAGACACAGAAGGAAATTCCATTCAAAAGTGAGCAGAATCAGCAAATGATACGAGAAGAAGTGCATGGAGCAAATTTATCTATTCTCTTGAGCCTATACCCGACAATTTCGGCTATAGCCTCGGGGGCTACTCCCATCGGGAGCGCTGTCGCGCACCCGATAGAAACAAGTCGACAAAAGAAAAATAGCAAGTAACTTTGGCTACATCGCCAACAAAACATTGATTACTCCCATTGGGAGGTATTCACAAAAAATTTAAAAAGGATAAATTGAAAAGTTGCGTATATTGACTCAGTCAAACAAGGCTGCGAAATATAATTCTCGAGTTGCGTCATCGCGAGAAAACTTGAATGCCGTGGTTGAAATATATCACGAAGGTAAGACCCCAGGATCCGTCCTGTGTGGCCTGGTATACGCACATGGATGCGCTCTGCTGGTATGTATCCGTGTCTACGACGTGAAGAAAAATCCTGGTGGACGCACTGGGTACCCTGAGAACCACTGGGATTCATTCTTTGTAAGTCCTAAATGCGGCAAAAGAATGGGTTGGACCGATTTCCCGAATTCAAGTCCAAGGGGATTGAATTTGAAGTAGGTGACAAGTATCTGTTCCGGCAGTTAACTGACCTCTAGATTAGTCAGAGTTGTCAGGCTTGTTCATCAAAACCCCTTGCAAAATATTATAATGAGAATAAGTCGATAAGACCAAGTTGAAGATTTAAAGATACGAAGAAGTCGAAGAATTGTTCAAGTCGAAGATTTAGAGATTAGAGATTCAACCCGAATCTGCAATTCTGGTAGAATCTCGGGGGCTACTGACAAGGGTATAGATAATAGAGCCCGTTAGTTGAGTACCCCTGAGGCCCGTAAGCTAGACCAAATTATAATAATAGTCGAAATACGAGTTCATGTCATATATCGATATTGTAATCTGTATCGGATTCCACCCGATCCTTGAGACCTGGCCACCTATATAAAGGGGCCAGGAGGGGACGGTGTGGGACAGATTGAAAGCAAGCCAGGTTCTACACCCACGTTTACTTTCATAGCCACCTTGTTTGACTGAGTTTACCTTCGAGTTCATCCGACGTCCCTGTCTTCCCGATCCTAAGTCCTTCATCTAGGACATTTGTCGAGTTTAACTCTCGTCAGATGGTGTCGCCTGGCAGCGTGACTGAGAGTCTGGATCATACGTTGAGTTGAGTCGACAAGTCGTGAGTATGCAAGGAGTCAAGACCAGAAGGAGTACAAGGAAACATCAAGTCAAGATTAGAGAGAGATTGTTAGCATAATCTTGCCTCTAATCTTGTTTAGAAGTGTTTCTTAGTTTGGTAAGTGTCTACGTGCATAGCTTAGACTAGTCCGGTATGGATTGGCTGGCTAGTTGTACTAGTTCTACTCGGTTTGGTGTTGCCATGTTGGTCTGAACGTGGAGTAGTACAAACTAGCTAGGTAAGCTCTAATTAGGACCAGTTTAGTCAAGTTAGGACATAGTCCAATAGGTTTACGAGTTGAGTCGTGGCCTCTGACCGGGTATTTATATACCAGCAGGCTGTGCAAAGTTTGTAACACGGTGGGAGAAAACAAGAAATAAAGAAAAAAAATTAGAGCGTGCGATACGCACGCTTGGCGATAAAAAATAGTCTCTGCGTGTGTTTGTTTAGCTTCATGTGATTGATCCGTGGACAAATTCCAATATGGTTCAGGCAGGCTCCGAAGAAGAAGGGTTGCAGGGATGGCTCACCGACAATGGAAACGGGAGGGTGGGGGAGGTTAGAGGGAGGCCGGGGCGGCAATTGATCGGCGGTGTAATGCGGTCTGAGGAGGGTAGGGCTGCGAGGTACCGCGGGAGCGTTGCCGGCCGCGGGTGGCGACGGCAGGCGGCCTGGCCGGCGGTGGAGGCGGGGGTGTTAAGGAAAAAGATGAAGTGCGGTGGTGGGCGGGGATCCGAAGGAAGAAGAGTAGCAGAAGATAGGGGAGAGGCAGAGGTTGAAGACGCCTGCGTCAGTCCGTAACTGACGTAAAACGCGTCAAATAGGACGCCCCTCACTGCTTTGGGCCCCGCAACTTGGTTTTGCTGGCTGGCGCCCGTGGTTTTTACCTCTCTTTGTTGGAGAGGGTTTTCCACGTTAAAATCTTGTGTCTCTGTGCTGTGATTTATTTTCCGTTTTTCGTTATTGCCTATCGCTTTTGTAACATTAAGGAAAAAGATGAAATGCGGTGGTGGGCGGGGATCCGGAGGAAGAAGAGTAGCAGAAGATTAGAGGAGAGGCAGAGGTTGAAGACGCCTGCGTCAGTTCGTAACTGACGCAAAACGCGTCAAATAGGACGCCCCTCACTGCTTTGGGCCCCGCAACTTCTCTAGATTTGAATTGATTTGGAAAAATCGGAAGTTGCCATCGGGCTATCAGTTCCGAGATCGAAGGCTGAGATTGCTTCGCGGGACGTAATCCTCACAATTCGGGCGTTTTAATTCTTTTCGTTCTTGTCCGTGCAGGTACACGGGTTGACTAGTGATAGCTAACTGGAGTCAACTACGGATACTAATAGCAATCCGAATAGGATTGACCGACCGGGTTAAGGTTTTGTGTACCCATACGATAAATAACTCAACGCACTCATCACAAGGCCAGGCAAACTCCACCTACAATCGCGTACGAATACTCAGGCTCCAGTTTGTGCGCGTACGTCCTCACGCAGAGTCGGCCGGCGACCGATGGCCGCCGGATCGTCGACGCCGTTGGAACCACACCCCGTGATGGCTCTGTTGGCCAGGCATAACGGCGGCGAGGACTCGACCTCCACCCTCGCGGCCAGCACGACGAGCGTCTCCCACGTGCTCAGCATCCAGGGATACTCGATGATGAGCAAGGTCCTCCCCAACGGTAAAGGTGTGGCGTCTTGTCGATTCCGCGTCGGAGGCAGTGATACCTGCAGCACTAGCTGGTGGCGCATCCAAATTTTCCCCAACGGCAACGGCCCGGAGAGCGCGGGCTTCGTGTCCCTCTACGCAGCTCTTGATCGCGCCGACGACACAACTGCCAAGGCCGCCATTGTCGGGTTCGACGTGCTCGACATGGCCAACGGAGAACCTGTGCCGCGCTACGCCAGAACCGGCAACATAAACTATTTTACTCACTCGGGTGCTTACTGTGGCTATGGCGACTTCATCAGGAGGGACGAGCTCGAGAAGGGCTTCCTCAGGGACGACGGCTCTTTCTCCGTCAGGTGCACCGTCACGGTCGTGGATTTCCTGGCAGCCAGCACCGTGCCGCCGCCAGATTGGCCACTGCACTTCCGCGACCTTCTGCAGAGCGGGCAGGGCGCGGACGTGAGGTTCCTCGTCGACGGGGAGACTTTCGCGGCGCACCGGTGCGTACTTGCGGCGCGGTCGCCAGTATTCAAGGCGGAGCTTTATGGTGTAATGGCGGAGAGCGCCGCGGAGCACTGCATACGGATCGAAGGCATGACGGCCGAGGTGTTCAAGAACTTGCTGCACTTCGTGTATACCGACTCGCTGCCGCGATCGAAGGAGGAGGATGCGCAGGAAGATGATGTTGTGGTCGCGATGGCGCAGCATCTCATGGTGGCCGCGGACAGGTACGGAATGGAGAGGCTCAAGCTAGTCTGTGTGGACACTCTCTGCAGGAAAATCGGCGTAAGTACGGCGGCGACTACATTAGCCTTGGCTGGGCAGCATGGCTGCCAGAGGCTCAAAGAAGCGTGCTTTGAGTACCTCCTCAAGTCTCCCACGACATTACACGAGGTAATGGCGACCAAAGACTTGGACCACCTCTCCAAAAGCTGCCCCTGTCTTTTGAAGGAGTTGACGTCGAAGCATGTTGCCTGCTATTCTGAACTTGACAAGAGAGCTCAGAAGAGAAAAGCGAACAAAGCCACCGTCTCGTCGCCTAAAAGAAGAAATAAGAAAATATCTCAAGATGACGTTTTGTACATACATGTCGGTTAGATGGAGCAACGACGGCGACAATTGTGCATTGTTCTCTTTCTAAAGACGAAGCGGTTGGAGAACCACTCTCCCAGACTAGGTGTTGTCATGGAATTGGTTGTTTCGTAACGAGTCATTTTTTTTCTTTTTGGCGGGTTTCTTTCTTATCCTTTTTCTTCCCTCTTTAGCTGTGTGCATCTTTGATGTATCGACTGATTTGTTAACAGATGTTGGATGTAATTGGTTTCTTTTTCATATAAATATATTTTGTTTATTAAAAAACATGCCGATCTATATTAGTAGTAGTACTACAAATCATAGCTACATCATTTTCCACAAGCAAAATGCTAAGCTGTTCATCGATCCAATTTTAGAAATCTCTACAAAAAATAAGACCTTACTAAAAATAAGATCCAATTCATCGCAAGATCATGTTGCGACCAATTTCATGGAAACACCTTAACTGTATGATAAGTCCCAAAGATTTATCCTAAACGCTAAAAAGTGCTCGAGGCCAGATGACACGTTCGAGCCTCCGGTTTCTGACCGCACGATCGTCCTCCAACGCGCACGGTCGTAGGGAGAGTCGGACTTGGTTTCCGACAGAAACCCACCTGGGCCATTCCCACATGCGAATCCACTTCTCTTCCCCATTCCCCTCCGGCGGTGGAGGCGTCGACGGCCGCGCCTCGCGCCGCAGCCGCCGTACTTTCGCACCCCCGTCGGCCCCTCCGCTTCCTCAGGCCGACCCGCCTGCTCTCCTCCCGTGCACCCCCGTCGTCTGGCCGCCCCCACCCATGGGGCACCCTCCGCCCCGTCGGCCCCTTGCGCTCCAACGGCGAGGAATCGGGTGATGCCGGTGATGCCGCGTCCTGCGGGAGGAGACGCAACGAGAAGAAGCAGGAGGCAACGCCCCGCCGTGTAGTGGGCCATGGAGCTCGCGAAGTTCTCCGCGCCGTCCAGGTCTGGTTAGGGTAGATTTTGGTGATGTAATTGTTTTTTTCTGCTGTTGTTTGAGGAAATTCAGAGCTTCGTGTCGTGGTTCGAACGGTTCCTCTGATTGTTTGGAGACCCTTTTGTTTCTCTGGGTTCGTAATTTCTTTTTAGCGCCGACTGTAGGCTCACGCTCAGCAGGGCCGTTTTGCTGATGCACATGAGGACATGACACAAGATGAGAGATACCTACACGCTAAAAAAATGAGTTAAGTTTCTGATACTCCCCTCCCCAATTAGTTTGCATTGCAAAGGATTTTCTTATCAAAGAGTCGCTCAATATGATGCTAAAAGTAACGAAACTTCTGAAACACATCAGATTCTTATTCAAGAGATATATCCAAGTGAACTTGCTATAATCATCAATAAAACTCACATAGTATTTAAACCGACCAAAGGATTCTGAGGCTAGACCCCATACATCGGAAAACACAAGTTCAAGAGGAGAAGTAGACACACTAGTTGACGTTGGATATGGTAATTGATGGCTCTTGAGAATCTGACACGTATCACAAATCGACTCTTTATTGGACTCACTAAACGGAATACTATTATAACGAAGAAATTGATGAACCACACGGATGATGGATGACCTAGACGCATGTGCCACAGTGATGAAGAAGACTTGGCTTTACCATGAGCATGATGACCAATAGATGACATAGACGAAGACGGTAAGGGATAAAGTCCATCGACACATCTACCTTGAAGTAAAACCTCCCTCGTGTCCTGATCCTTAACAAAGAAAGAATTAGGCCAATATTCAACAAAGGCATGATTATCACGGGCTAGGCGACTAGTAGAGAGAAGACTTTTTGTGGGCTGAGGAACATGCAGAATATTTTTAAGATGCAAATCATGAGTAGGGTATGAATTACAGAAAGACCAATATGATGTATATCCATACCTAGGCTACTAGCTACGTGAATTTGTTCATTGCCATTGTAGCGATGTCTCACATGCAACTTCTCCAGTTATCCACCAGAATCTGTGTACCAGTTGGTGTCAACTCCATAGGATCCATAGGCGGTGCCAGCAGATTTTTCTGGACCCCTATAATTTTTCTGAAAGTGTTTCCACATGTTTAATGCAATGTGACTGATGAGGGTTAACTCGACAAATGTCCTAAATGAAGGACTTAGGATCGGGGAGATAGGGCGTCAGATGAACTCGAAGGTAAAGTTAGTCGGAACAGGTGTATATAGAAAGTGAATTTGGGTGTTGAACCTTGCTCGCTTTCAATCTGGCCTACACCGTCCCCTCCTGGCCCCTATATATAGGTGGTCAGGTCTCGAGAATCGGGTAGGGTCCGATACAGATTATAATATCGACATACGGTAAGAACTTGTATCTCGACTATTATTACAATTGGGCCTAGCTTAACGGACCTCAGGGGTACTCAACTAGTGGGCTCTATTAGCTATACCCTTGTCAGTAGCCCCTGAGATTCTACCAGAATTGCAGATTCGGGTTGAATCTCTAATCTTTAAATCTTCGACTTGATCAGTTCTTTGATTTCTTCATATCTTCAAATCTTCAACTTGGTCTTTCGACTTATTTTCATGATAATATCTCGCAAGGGGTTTTGATGAACAAGCCTGACAACTCTGACGGATCAAGAGGTCAGTTAACTGCCGGAATAGATACTTGCCACCTACTTCAAATTCAATCCCCTTGGACTTGAATTCGGGAGACCGGTCAAACCCACTCCTTTGCCGCATTTAGGACTTACAAAGAATGAATCCCAGTAGTTCTCAGGGTACCCAGTGCGTCCACCAGGATTTTCTTCGCGTCGTAGACACGGATACATACCAGCAGAGCGCATCCATGTGCGTATACCAGGCCACACAGGACGGATCCCGGGGTCTTACCTTCGTGATAAATCACGGCATTCGAGTTTCGTTGCGATAACGTAACTCGAGAATCGCATGTCGCAGTCTTGTTTGACTGATAAAATATCCAAAGAATTTCGAATTATATTAACTTATCACGAGTAGCTCCCGATGGGAGTAGTCGCTCTATATTTCGTCGACTATGTAGTCGAAGTTTCATGATTGTCGAAATGTTAAGCGGCTCGTACCGTATCCATCAATTCCTTAACCGTAGCTTCTTCATCTTTATTGCTGCTTCTTTTATTTTCTATCGGGTGCGCGCTCAGCGCTTCCGATGGGAGTAGCCCCCGAGGCTATGGTTGGATACTTGTAGTCAATCATAGGCTCAAATTGACTTCCTTTATTCCTTCTTCTTCTTCTTGTTATAAGCCCCCGAGTCCAAGGCAAGGTTTCCCATACTTTCTTTGATATATTCTCTTTTATTATCGTCTGCTATGTGCAGAATTTAACTTCTTTGTAAATACTTTATGGGCCTTAGTTTCACGGAGGCCCGTGAGTATGTGCTTATAAATAAAGCACACTTGGCGAGGGTAAAAAACCCTAAACAGATTCCTCCTCCGCCGCATCATCTTCTTCTTCATCTAGGGTTTCTTTCTTCTAACTTGTCTCCATGGCTGATGCAGATGGGTCCCGTCTGAACCTCGGCTCCCCGACGGCGCCGCGGGGTCACAGCCGCCCTCGTGGCAGCAAGAATAAGACAGCACCAGATCCTGTAGGATCTTCATCGTCCGTTCCGGTGAAGCGGCGTCCCGGCCGCCCGGTCGGGAGTAAGAATAAACCAAAGGTGCCTTGCACCATCCCAGGTCCAAGCGCACCTCCTGGTAACGCCTCTCCTCCTCAGCCGAAGATATACTCGTTTTTCTGTATTGCCGGCGCGCAGTGCCGTGAAATTCAACGGCTGCCGCTAAAGTTCACCAAGTTCATGGATGGGCGGGAGTTGCGTGAAGCAATTCTTCGTGAACATTCTGGGGGAGGAACTCCCTACGAGGTGGAAGTCTGGTATGACGGTGCTGGCGATCAATACTTCAAGGGCGGCTGGTCCTAGTTTGTGGATGATCACGACATCCAGCGAGGTTTCTTCATGTCTTTCGACTATCATATTGGTACGTCAAAGTTTGATGTGAAGATCTTCGACTGTACTCAATGCCAGAAGGAGTACGAGGCTGAAGTACACTTCCACTAGAATCTCCTTATGTAATCTTCTTTTCGAGTTGCCTTGTCGCCGTGCTAGTTGTAATGAATAATCGTACTCGGTTTTTATGCTTGTATTTGTTAGACCATGGGAACAAATCGTCGTTCCAAGGTATGCTATATAAATTATCGGGTTCCTTTGAACCAATCATATCGTTTGAAGAAATATCGGGTTGTCTCACAACCTAGTAGTATGTCTCTAAAGATCTCCATATTGTATTGAGCTTTCTTTCATACGACCCGAGGGTTGAAGCCCCCGAGTGGAAAATGAACATATGGTACTAGATTTCTTCTATGCGTAAAAACGCCGTAGCTGTTCCGCATTCCACGGGTTGCTCTCGTCTTTCCCCGTTTTCTTATCTTGTAGTCGATAAGCTCCTCCTGGTATTACTTTTGTGACGATGTAAGGTCCCACCTAAGGGGACTCTAACTTGCCATGGCTATCCTGCTTGAGTCGTAAAACTAAATCTCCCACCACAAAGGATCGCGGACGAACTCGACTACTGTGGTAGTTCCGCAAGCTCTGTTGATACTGCATGGCTCTTTCTAGTGCTTTATCTCTTGCTTCATCTAGTGCATCAACATCGTTTTGTAGCGCTTCTGTTGAGGTTACTTTGTCATACGCCGTCACTCTTGGAGCTTCGTGTGTAATCTCGACTGGAAGCACAGCTTCTGCGCCGTGGACCAGGAAAAAGGGAGTTTCCTGAGTAGCTGCATTAGGCGTAGTTCTTAGACTCCAAAGAACGGAGGGCAATTCTTCTACCCAAGCGCTCTTGGCTTTCTCGAGAGGTGCTAAGAGCCTCTTTTTTATTCCGTTGCATATTAGGCCATTGGCTTTTTCGGCTTGCCCGTTTGTCTTCGGGTGTGCTACGGATGCAAACTTGAGTTTGATTCCCAAACCTTCACAATAATTCTTGAATTCCTTCGAAGTGAAGTTTGTCCCGTTATCTGTGATGATGCTGTATGGTACTCCGAAGCGAAAAACTATTGACTTGATGAAATTGATCGCTGCCGTCGAATCTTGAGTTGTTACCGGGGCCGCTTCTACCCACTTGGTAAATTTGTCGACTGCCACTAACATGTAGACATGCCCTCCTGGCCAAGATTTGTGCAACTTCCCTACCATGTCGAGGCCCCATTGCGCAAAAGGCCAAGACAATGGTATCGGCTGTAACTCTGCTGCTGGCGCGTGTGGCCGAGATGCGAATCTTTGACACGCTTCACACTTTCGAACTATATCTTTCGCGTCTTTGATGGTTGTTAGCCAATAGAATCCTGCTCGAAATGCTTTCGCCGCTATTGCCCTGCTGCTGGCGTGATGGCCACATACTTCGGCGTGTATATCTTTTAGTATTACTTGTCCTTCTTGAGGCGTTACGCAACGCTGTAGAACTCTAGTTATGCTCTTTTTGTATAATTTTCCCTGCAACACGACAAATGCTTTTGATCGTCGAGTTATTCTTTTGGCTTCCACTGCATCTTCTGGTAACTTCTTATTTATCATGTACGCGAGATATGGCTGCATCCAAGCTTCTTCTATCATCATGACTTCCTCGGGTTCTGGTGTATTCTCGTCATTTTTCGCATCAGCCCCCGAGCCTACTGCAGTAGTCGAACTTTTGACGCTTTTTATCGACCTTTCCACTATTTCTTCCCAGAAGACTCCAGATGGTACGGGCAGGCACTGTGACCCGATATTTGCTAGAGTGTCGGCTTCTTCGTTGTTGTTTCTGCTGACGTGCGAGACTTCGCACCCATCAAATGTTCCTTCGAGATAGTGATATAAGTTCTTGTAGGCCATCATGTTGTCATTGATTGTGTCACATCTGTTCATAACTTGTTGGACGACGAGGTTTGAATCTCCGAATATTTTTAAGCGAGTTGCCCCACACGCCTTGGCCATCTTCATTCCGTGCAGTAAAGCCTCGTATTCTGCTTCATTATTAGAGGCCTGCGGAAAACTCATCCTTAAAACATACTTCAGTTTGTCGCCGTGTGGTGATATCAAGACTACTCCTGCGCCAGCGCCTTGGATTCTTTTAGAACCGTCGAAGTACATTGTCCAGACACTCGATAAATCTGGCGGTCCCGTGCTCTGCAACTCCAACCACTCTGCCGTGAAATCTGGCAAGATTTGCGACTTGATCGCCTTTCTTTTTTCATACGTGATGTCCATGGGAGATAATTCGATTACCCATAAAGAGACACATCCTGTTGTTGAAGGATTGTTCAATATGTTCGATAGTGGTGCTTCGTTCACCACTATGATTGGGTGCACTACAAAGTATTGTCGCAATATTCGTGCTGTTGTAAAGACACTATATGTGAGTTTTTGATAGTGCGGATACCTCTATTTTGTCGGAGAAAGTACTTCACTGATGAAATATACCGGTCTCTGGACACCGTGGCCTTTTCCCTCTTCACTTCTTTCGACTACCAATACTGTACTCACCACCTGATGGGTTGCGGCAATGTAGAGTAATAGTGGCTCTTTTTCTTTTGGTGCGACCAACACTGGTGGCGTGGAAAGCACTTTTTTCAGCTGCGCAAAAGCTGCATCTGCTTCTTCTGTCCATTCAAATTTATCATCTGACTTCTTCATAAGTGCATAGAAAGGGAGTGCTTTCTCTCCCAATCGAGCAACGAAACGACTTAGTGCCGCGACGTGTCCTGCGAGTTTCTGTACGTCGTGTAGTTTCGTGGGTTTCCCCATTGTTAGAATTGCTTGGATCTTCTCTGGGTTCGCCTCTATTCCTCGTGCTGACACCAGGAACCCTAAAAGTTGTCCTGCCGATACGCCGAAGGAACACTTTGTCGGGTTAAGCTTAAGCTTGTACCTGCTCAGGTTGTCGAAGGTTTCTGCCAAGTTGCTGATTAGGGATTCCTCCTTTCTTGTGGTAATAACTACATCGTCAATATAAACTTGGATGTTGCGTCCTATTTGGCTCCCAAGGCAGTTTTGCATCATCCGTTGATAAGTTGCTCCTGTATTTTTTAGGCCGAAAGGCATCACTTGATAGCAAAACACCCCATATGGTGTAATGAAAGCTGTCTTTTCTTCGTCTTCTTTCTTCAACTTGATCTGGTTGTAACCAGAATATGCGTCCAGAAAGGAAAGCCTTGCACATCCCGCTGTTGAATCAATTATCTGATCAATGCGGGGTAGAGGGAAGGGATCCTTTGGACAGTGCTTATTGAGAGATGTGTAGTCAACACACACTCTTTGTACGTCTGTGTTTTTCTTGGGTACGATGACTGGGTTGGATACCCAACTCGAAGTTTTTATTTCTCTGATAAATCCGGCATTTTCTAGCCTGTGCAATTCTGATGCTATCGCCTTCCTTTTGGGTTCATCGAATCATCGCAATGGTTGCTTGACTGGCTTTGCTTTAGGATCTATATTTAATGCGTGCTCGACGAGTTCCCTGGGAACCCCTGGCATGTCTGAGGGACACCAGGCGAAGATTTCCAAACGCTCACGGAGGAACTCGACAAGCGCGCTTTCCTATGCGGGATCCAGGTTCACCGCAATCGATGTTGTCTTGTTCGGGTCCGTAGGGTGGACCTGGATTTTCTTTGAGTCCTGAGTTGTGTCGAAAGCCTGATCTGGCAGGGATCGTCCAACGTCGGGTAGCACATTATGATTGGTTTCTCCTTTCAGTCTTTTATATTCTGCTGTCATGCCAAAAGTTTGCGCCATTCTATTGAATTCTTTGTCGCAAGTGTTGGCTACTTCGAAGCTCCCTTGTACTGTAATCGTTCCTTCGGGTCCTGGAATTTTTAGCGTTAGATACGCGTAGTGAGGTACTGCCATGAACTTTGCAAATGCTGGGTGCCCTAGAATTGCGTGGTACTGTGAGGTCCAGTCCATAACTTCAAATTCCAACTTCTCCCTGTGATAGTTGCTGCTACTGCCGAAGCAGACGTCGAGTTCTATTTTCCCCAGAGGGTAATTTGTGGCTCCTGGTACTATTCCATGGAAAGAACAATCTGTTGGCTTCAGGCTTGTTAACGAGATACACATTGCCTTCAGAGTTCTAGCATATATTAGATTTATGCCACTTCCTGCATCCATGAATACTCTCCCAATGTCGTACCCTCCTATTTGCGCTTTTAGTACCATTGGCGAGTGGCCCGGCCTGGGAACTTTCCTTGGGTGGTTTGCCCTGCTGAACCTAATTGGTTGATCTGACCACCGCAAGTACTCCATAGTGGCTGGTGGCGATGATATTGCTAGGTTCACTTGCCTGGATATGCTCTTTCGCTCTTTCTTTGATTTGGGCACCGGTTGAATCATTGCCGATATGTAAACTTTCGACTCTAGGTGCTTTGCTAACCTTTGTACTTGATATCCTTGACTTGAGTATTTTTCTCCTTGCCATCCCCCTTGGCTTGAACCCATGGCGCTTTGTAACCTCAGGAAAGTTCTATAATCTTTCATCTGGTGGTTTGAGACTCTCTTTTCATCAAGGTACGCGTAGTGGATTCGGCAAGGTCCATATAGCATGTCTTCGGCCGAAAGGCCGGAGTATCTTGGTTTTTCTACTCCTTTCGCTTGAAACTTCCTATTTTCATAACCTTCCTCTTCCTTTGCTTCGTACCCTACGGCTACTTGATTTCGCCTTCCTTGGTTATCCCTGTTGCGGTGTCTTCTCCTCTGTCTACTTGTTCTGTCGACTTCTGGTGAACATCCTCTTTTGTTGTTATATGCATCCTCTCCATCAGCAAATCTGTTGGCTTCTTCCATTAACTCGGCTACTGTTGTTGGCCTTGCTCTTCCACTCTCTTCCACGAGGTCTGAGCGATGAAGGCCAGCCGAGAAAGCATCTATTGCTCTTTCATCGGAGACGTCCTCTGCTGAATTTTTTATTACACTCCATCATTGTATATAAGAACGTAGCGTTTCGCCTTTCCTTTGCACGCACGCTTTGACTTCCTCCAATGATGCTGGGCGCTTGTATGTCGAGCGGAAATCTCTTGCGAACTGTCTTTCGAGTTCTCCCCAGCTTCCGATGGATTCATTGGGTAGGGTATTCAACCAGGACCGTGCTGCGCCGGTGAGGTGTAATTGCAAACTTTGCATTGTTGTCGCTTTTGTTCCCCCTAATATCTGTACTGCCTGCAGGTAATCCGATAACCATAGGGTAGGTTCTTGCGACCCATCATATTTTTGCTGGTCGTGCGGTAACTTGAATCCTTTGGATACCCGCATTTCGCGAACCCTGCGGGTAAAGCACAACGCGCCTATCTCTTTTTCGTCGTCCTCATAATTTTTTCCCTCCAGGCGTGGCGCGATTTATCTACTCGAGCCTGCGCTATTATATTTCTTGCGTCCTCCTTCCTCTTTTGTCACCTCTCTTCTTCTGATGATTCGCTAGACTCGTTTCGTGTGATTTTGTGCTTGAACTTCTCCTTTCGCCTTTCCTTGTAGCTTGTCGACTTTGCCTCTGGACCTTTTCCCATAATTTTGTCTTCCACTACCCCAAGGCTTCGTATTGCGGCTTGGTGCATGTCTTCCCGTGGATCTCCGAGTTCTGGCCGCGTGGTTAGTAGATATGCCTGTGCTGCTATCAACGCTGCTTCCGGTGTTTCTTGTACAAAGTCTTCTTCCTCCACCTCTAGCTGTGGGGTCATGCTTCTTGAGTACCTTTCCTCTCTACTCTGCGTCGTTGTCCCTCTGTTGTGTTTTGGGTCTCCGCGCCTTTCCCTGCTGTACTCTGAATCATCACTATAATCATCCCAATACTCCTCCCTTGACATACTGTCATTATCTCGACTTCTCACAAACATGTCTCTTTCCTCTCTCAGTTTCTTCTTGTGCTGGTGTAATGCGTACTGATATCCCATCAGAACTTCTCTTCTTGAGCCTTCGGGTACTTCTGTGCCATGATTGACAGCTGACATGATAATCCTCCACTCTCCGGCTGAGACATGAATTTTCTCCTTCTCCTTTTTGTTGTGCTCCCTTATCTTGTCGACTTGCCTGTCGACCCCTTCGTTTCCCTCGTTATTGTTTTCTTCTTCTGCTTCAGTGATAATGACGCATAACTGGTGTACTCTTTTAGAGACGCCACTACTTCCAGCGGCGAAGTCCCTTGTACTATTATGCGTTTTAAACGCTCTTACTTCTGTGTCGAGTTTTTCTTGAATTTTGTCGCCTTCTGCGATTTGTGCTTCTCCTAAGCTGACCGGTGAGTTTACCTCGCTGGAAGAGCCTTCAGATGATTCCATCATTGCTACTGTCTCGGGCTCACTCGCCGACGGATCTGGCTTCGTCGAGTCCGAGAGGCGGGTCGAACCCGAGGGTCCAATTAAGATGCTTAGACTTCTGATCGTCAACTCCATCTCTTGACTTTCATCGATTCCTGCACTGCTGTTGGCTAAAAGCGAAAAAGCCGTCGAATTCATGATTCCAACGCCCAAAGTCCCCACGGTCGGCGCCAATTGACGAGGGTTAACTCAACAAATGTCCTAAATGAAGGACTTAGGATCGGGGAGATAGGGCGTCGGATGAACTCGAAGGTAAAGTTAGTCGAAACAAGTGTATATCGAAAGTGAATTTGGGTGTTGAACCTTGCTCGCTTTCAATCTGGCCTACACCGTCCCCTCATGGCCCCTATATATAGGTGGTCAGGTCTCGAGGATCGGGTAGGGTCCGATACAGATTACAATATCGACATACGGTAAGAACTCGTATCCCAACTATTATTACAATTAGGCCTAGCTTAACGGGCCTCAGGGGTACTCAACTAGTGGGCTCTATTAGCTATACCCTTGTCAGTGACCGACCTTGACACAGACTTGGCAAGTGTCATTGGTGCAGCCACCATAGTTCTGACGATTTCCCTGGGGGTTTCGGTCGCCTTTGCCACGACCACCACCATATCCGCCACGGCCACCACCATAATTCTGACGATCATAGCTGCCATAGCCATAGCCATTGCACTGGTCATACTCGTACCGACGATCACAATACTGCTCTTGATGGTCTCCATGTCAACGGCCACATCCACGACCGCCACGAGTCACCATGTTCACTGACGAACCATAACTTGATTTTCTGGATTCCATCCAAGCCTCATAGGACATAAATTGTGAATAAACATCACTGAGACTCACATTCTTTTCCGCTTTTATTAAACCGGTGATTGCAGCAACAAAACCATCATATTCTTCATTAAGGCCTGAAAGGATGTGTGAAATTGCATCCAAATTATCCAATGGCTTGCCAGCTGCAGCCATCTCATCAGAGAGGTCCTTGATTTCATCAAGATATGCTTGACCTATTTTATCCTCCTTATGACACTGGTTGAGCCTGGTGTGAAACTGCACAACCCGTGCCTGAGATTGTGAAGCAAACATCTCCATTATAGCCTTCCACACAGCTGTAGATGTGCGGAGTCCCACCATCTGCGTGAGAACCTCCCTGCCCATGTTACGAACCAGAAACCCTAGGTCAGATTGATCTTGCGCAATCCATCTTGAATAGTTGGGATTTGTGATTGTTATCTCCACGCCATCTTTATCATTGACCGTTGTTTCTTTCTCCAACGCCTCAATGGATCCATCAAGGTAGCCATACAGTTGAGCACCATAGATCTCAGGCAAAACTTAAGTCTGCCACAACAAGAAATTCTCCCGGGTCAGCTTCTCCGAGATGGTGATGTTGAGAGAGGAGATACCAGGAAAGGTGGAGGACCGGCGCCTGAGCTTGACATGCCGCCGATTTGTGCCATGGCAAAGAAAACATACAATTTTTGTGCCGCGGTAGCCTGTCACGGTAGAGAAAAAGCAAGTTTTTTGTGTCGCGGCAGGACTACAGAAGAAGCTTCGGCAGTGATCTTGGGAGGGACGACGGTAATCTCCAAGGTGAGTGTGACTGGGCTGCGGCGATGGTGGTTCTAGACGTACGGAAGAATGGGCTCTGGTACCATGTAAAACGTAATATGGGAAGCGATACCTCTAGGGCTCGCGGTGTGATCATTATATATCGAACAAAGGTACAGGAGATCGATCTAGGTCGGTACAGGCATCGACTATGACTCGGAAACGTATAATACATGTAGTCCTAGACAACTCAGATACATGATTTCACAGTTTTGCCATTATTTTCATCTATTTTCCATCAATTTCTGTTGATACGTGCAAATATAGGGAAAAGATGAGTAGTCGTACCAAATGGGTCACGTCGTTGGATGCCTATGTCGGCCGAGGCCGACACGGGCCGCCGGCATGTCCTGACGCACGCCACGGACCAAAGTAAACACTTTTTTTTTCCAAAATGGAGTGGATCATTGAAGATGCCCAAAAAAATTATTAAGGATCGTGCTCATGTTAACCTTGACTATACCTAAGCATGGGTAGCCGGACATGGCCCAAAAATGGCCCGACCTGACCACAATTTTAGGCCTGCTAGGCCGGGCTAAGTCTATAGTTTTAGGTCCAACAGCAGGGCTGGGCCGAACTTGAGCTGCTAGTTTAAGAGTTTTGGTAAAGACACAGTCCGATGTCCAGATGGAAGAAAGTTTGTTCACGCAGCTATATTTTTTGTCATGATAACCGGGTCGGGCTGGACCTAGGCTGCAGAATTAGGAGTCAGGCTTTTTGCTGGCCTAGCTTAAAAAAATGCTCACATATTGACAAGGGTATATATAATAGGGCCCGTCAGTTGAGTACCTCTGAGGCCCGTTAAACTAGGCCCAATTGTAATACTAGTCGAAATACAAGTTCATGTCGTATGTCGATATTTTAATCTGTATCGGATCCCTCCTGATCCTCGAGACCTGGCTATCTATATATAGGGGCCAGGAGAGGACGGTGGGGGACAGATTGAAAGCAAGCCAGGTTTATACCCACATTTACTTTCGATACACACCTTGTTTGACTGACCTTTACCTTCGAGTTCATCCGACGCCCTATCTCCCCGATCGTAAGTCCTTCATCTAGCACATTTGTCGAGTTAACCCTCGTCAATTGGTGCCGACCGTGGGGACTCTGGGCGTTGGAATCATGAATTCGATGGCTTTTTCGATTTTAGCCAACAACAATCCGGAAGTCGACGAAATTCAGATACCCTTCGGAACCGTTGATTTTCAACCTCACCAGTCAAGTTTCACGCAAGTATTCGAGAGCATGGATCAAGATATGGATTTGAAGATCAGATCACTAGGTTCGATTCGCCTTTCAGATCTGGTGAAACCGGGTCCGTCGGCAAGTGGACCCGAGACAGTAGCGATGTCGGAATCATCAGAAGGCTCTCCCAGCGAGGTAAACTCGCCGGTCAGCTTAGCAGAAACAGAAGAAGGAAAAATCGCAGGAGGCGACAAAACCATGGAGAATTTCAACTTGGAAGTCCAACTTGAAGATCTTATGATCTGCTACGATGACACTTCAGACAAATCAACAGATACCTGGAAAACAGGATTAGAGCTTCATGAAGATGACAGTTCGATCTTCTCAAGCTTCAATAGCAAACCCGACAATCGACACCAAGTACTCGCCATTGTAGGAGACAACTCAGAAGAACTCGACGAAAACAACAATCCAGTGCTCAATCCCGCAAACATAAACAGAGGAGCGAATCATTTAGCAGAAGGAGAAACTATAGACTCCCTCGCAACTAGGGAGAAAGTTCGACTATCAGTCAACGAGTGGAGAACAATCAAGACAGCCGTGGAGCACGGCACGTCAATACCAACAAACTCCAGCAAAAATATGCTTTTGGGGTACCACTACGCCCTAAGGCAGCAGGCGAAGCAACTAGCGAAGGAGAGGATTGAAATACAGAAAAGGAAAGACTCAGGCATTGCAGCAAGCGACGCTGCTTGCAGAGCATGTAGCGACGCTTCATACACAAACAACAGAAGGCATCATCAACATGGATCAAGGTTTGAAAACCTCGAGTACTCAGAAAGGCAAAGCATATCCAAAAACCTCGACTCGTCCTTCATATCGGTCGACGAGCAAGGAAACATTATACCAAAAAGTCCTGAAGCAGCATTGGTGGCAGCTCAAGCATACTTACATACAACACGACCAAATCCAGGAGACCCGAGCGAACATATGCACCGAGCAGCACTAAATGGACTGAAGATGGTAGGCAACAAATTATCAGCGAAAGAGGAGGAGGCATATCGCAACAAAGGAACCCACAAGCCAAGATCACCGCGCCATCACAATAGTCCTCGGCACAGGAGTGGCAGTCGACGATCTAGAACACCATCACCAAGGCGACACAAAAGCCCGAAGTACGGAGGAACCCGGAGATCCAGATCTCCAAACAAGATGTACGACTACGAAGACGACGAAAAGGAGATGGGGGCATCATGCTTTACCCACAGGGTTCGCACCACACCAGTACCCAAAGGTTTCAAACTACCTCATGATCAGCAAAAGTACGATGGATCCCAGGAGCCACAGTCATGGCTCTCGGATTATCTGCAAGCAGTAAAAATATTGGGAGGAACTAAGGAAACAGCTATGCAAAGTTTGCAATTACACCTCACCGGCGTGGCAAGGTCATGGTTGAGCAAATTAGAAAAAGAAACAATTGGAAGCTGGGAAGAGCTCACAAAGCAATTCACGAGTAACTTCAAGTCGACATATAAGCGGCCAGCATCCATAGAAGAAGTTAAAGCTTGTGTACATCAACGTGGTGAAACATTAAGGGCGTATATTCAAAGATGGAGCATCATCAAAAATTCGGCAGTCGAAGTTTCAGATGAAAGAGCAATAGACGCATTCATAGTTGGGTTAAGGCGAGGAGACCTAGTCGAAGAGATGGGCAGAATCAAGCCGAAAATAGTATCAGATTTAATGGATATAGCAAACAGATTTGTAGATGGAGAAGATGCGTGCAACAACAAGCGGACACGATCGCCAGAGGATGATAGAGGAGACAGATATGGAGGCCAAAGGAGGAGATCCCGCAATTACGATAACTATGGCCAAGTAGCCGCAGGATACAAGGATAATAGCTACCAAGGGAATGACCGCAAAAGCTCGGGATATCGTAGCTACGGAAAAGAAGACTACAAAAAGTTTCAGACAAGAGAATCTAGAGAGTACAATCCATCACCAGAAGATATGCTAAACGGGCCATGTCACATACACTCCGCATTCTTTGATGGGAAACGAGTATCCAGGCACGCAATGAAAGATTGCACAATGTTATTGAAGCTACAGGAAGCAGCACTAAACAAGCAAGCCGAAGCAAAACGGCAGGGATACGAAGGAAACACAAGCAACGCGCCTGCAAATCAGCAAGGAAACAATGGAGTTCCTCAAAATAAAGACCAGCCAAACCAGGGACGCGATGACGATGGAGGATATGTTCCATCTAAAGGGCACATCACAGTAATGATACAGCCTGTGCCAAAGTCGAACAAAGAGGAAAAGAGCATAACTCTCCAAGTTAACCTAGCAGTAAGTTCACCTCCAGCAACAACAGAATATTTGCACTGGTCGGAGCAACCCATAGAATTCAGCAGAGATGATCACCCAATAACAGTACCTCGGCCAGGAAACGCGCCTTTGGTACTCAAAGCCCAAATTGGGACTTACGATGTCGACAGCGTATTCATGGATGCAGGAAGTGGCATAAATCTTATATATGCAAAGACTTTATGAGCAATGCACATCTCATTGGAGTTCCTGAAACCAACTGATTGTTCCTTCCACGGAATAGTCCCAGGGAGTGCTAACTATCCACTTGGTCGAATAGCACTCAACATTTGCTTCGGAAATTGGCAAAACTACAAAAGAGAGAAACTCGACTTCGAAGTCATGGACTGGCCATCACAATATCACGCGATCCTCGGGCGACCCGCGTTTTCGCGATTCATGGCAGTACCTCACTATACGTACCTGGTACTAGAAATGCCAGGGCCCAAAGGAATCATCACAGTTAAAGGAAGCTTCAAACTCTTAGATCTATGCGACAAGGAGTTCCACAAGATGGCTCAAAACTTTGGCATAATGGCAAACTACGGAGAACCTAAAGACAAGATGAAAAGCTCGACTACAGGAACCGTACAGCAACTCGAAGGGCACCCAGCAAAGCCAGAGGTGAAAAAACCACGGGTACAGCCATTAGAACAAGACAAGCCTACAGGAGAAGAAGAGAAGACTTCGGCGGCATAGGTGACAAAGTACGTCAAGGAATAGAGTAGAAAAATAAGGTTGTAAAAGCCACGAGCTGTTCCAGGGCAATGCCCTCTAGATCCAGAACACAGGTCACTGGCCGGATCTCTTGGGTCACCCTATGTATCTTACATTATAAGCATAAATAAAGACAAATTTCCTCCTATTCGAGTTTACGTGTCTCTAAATAAAAAATTGCGGCAAATGCACCAAAATTCACAATGTTAAATGCTTTGAGAATAATTTCTGACAACAAAGTTAGAAAGCATAAACTCTCGCGTTCTGTACACAAAGTACATGAGCATCATAACATCGGGTTATCAGAATCATCTACCCCCAGGGGGTCTAAGTAATGATGCTCACGAAAAAACGCGGCATCCTCCCGAAGCAATCTAGCTATAATCCTTCTTGCGGGTTGAAGGGTAGCCTCTAGATGAACTCGCAAACTAGCACCACCTGGAGGATAACTTAGTGACATGGAACTATAATTGAGCCTTGGGTGCCACTTACGTACCCACCCAAGAGAAAAATTGGCACCAGCCACCAAGTTGAGCTCTATCAGCCGATGAATTCGCTGACTGGATCTAAAAGTATCGAGTAGCAGCGGAAAGCTTCCAGACAGAGGATTGCGAGGGAGCATGATAGAATACATGGTCGTCAAAGATCTTCGACAACCATCAACTGCTTCTCCAATATGATGAGCACGATCTTGAAGAAGCACAATGGCACGACAGCGTCGGGGATCAGATCACAAACTGTCGATCCCTCTGATGCTTTCTCCAGAGCCGCAATTCGCTCAGAAACCCGATGTGCTTCACTAACAAAGTCCAGACAAGTACCTGAGATAATGAGAAAGTATCAGACAACAATAGTGGAATGAAATATAAAAAAGAGAAGAAAAGAGAAGAAGAAGAGAGAGAAAGGCTGCAAGGAACCCTACATCGCAACATCTCACAGACAGATTCAACAATACCAACAAGAAAGGAGTCGCATTCTTCAAGATGCACAATTTTGGCCGTCAGACCCGACACCTTATCCTCGAGTATGGATATCTGTTTCATAAAGCCGCAAGACTTGCTGGCCTTGTCCATAGCCATCTGTGCTTGGCGCTTCATCAAGGATAAACGGCCTTCAAGGTCCGAAATTCTCAACAAATGTTCAGAACATTGACACAAAGGGTGAGGAGGCGAAGAAACTCTGGAGTCGAACGTATTGGCGGGAGGTGAAGCCCGATCACGACCCGATGACCCACCAGCATGCGCAGGCTGGAAGGCAAAAGAAGAGAAAAGGCAGCATCTCAAAAACTAAAGCAAGCACGACATTTCATAAAGGATGAATATTTACAAAGAGCACAAGTCCTCTGACTAGTTCTCGGGCAAAATGTGACTAAATTTCACTACATCAGAATAAACGAAGATTACAAAAGAAGACTAAGTCTACGCCACCTCAACCTCAGGGTCCGCAGCAGTAGTAGGCGTGGAAGAAGTAGCACCCGCGTTGGGAGGAGGCATGGATCCACTTGTCGCCAGAGTCGAAGAAACCGGCGTAGCAGAGGTTGAAGAAGCCACCGAAGGAGAAATTATCGATACGATGCCTAGCGCGTACTTCTTTGCCTTCTCGAAGAAAACCCATAGCTCTGAAAGAGGTCGACCGCGGGAAGAGCTCACCTTCTCCCAGTTGACCTCCTCGCCATGTGCGTAAGTAAGCGCAATGGCCCCCTCGGCACCTCGCTTCCCGGAGCGGCCCTTCATAAGAAGGATAGGATCGTCGGGGGTGTCAAAGGCTTTGGCAAGTTTCTTCAAATCATTATCTGGCATGTCCGCCTTCTGCTTGGGCCACAACCCGACGAAAATCCGCGTGAGCACGCGGCTAGCCAACTCGAAGATCTCCTGGATAGAAATCCAGTTTGCCTCCAGCAAGTTAACTGCGGCCATGAGAGAATCATCATCTGGCTGCAAAGATGACGAAGACACCCCAGTATGTTCTACACAACCAAGGAAACAAAGACAGAGGAAAAAGCACGCATCAGCAAGCATAAGAGCGGGCAACTCAACAAAGAAGGGAAAGGCATGATATTCACCTCCAGCAAGAGCAGACATTGTATTAAGCCGTTCAATCACGGCCTATTCCCGCTGGATGTGCTCCTTATTAGCGTCAGAAAGGGCCTTCTCCGCTTTCTTTGCCCTAGCCAATGCTGATTTAGTGGACTTCTCAGCAGTGGTTTTGGCAGCAGTGGCGGCATCCCAAGCTTTTCTGGAAGCTTCGAGTTCAGCTTCCAGAGACGAAATGCGAGCATTAACTGCCGCCAAAGCATCTGCAGTTCAAAAAAGGGAAAAGAAAGTTGAATAAAGGAACAAAGAAAGGCACTCGAGAGAAGCAAAGTATAGGAAAGAAGATTACCCTCAGAAGCCCTAGTAGCTTTCAAATACTCGACACATTCAGTGCCCAAAGTGACAAATTTCTTCATCAAGATCTGTCCAGAAAAAACACGTGAGTATGAAGCTCACGCAAGGAACAAAAGCAAAAATAACAGGATCAACACGCACATCATCGGAGGAGCTCGTGGACCGATGGGTCTCAAGGGAAGCACCGGCGTCGGTCGACTTCTTCAAACGCTTCGAACCACGAGTAGAGACGACCTTCTTAACAGGAGCCTTTGGAGCCTTTGGAGACTTCACCACCAGATCAACCTCTTGCAAAGAAGGTTCGTCGGCAGCCATAGTCTCAGCAGAAGGAGCAGTGGCAGCATCCCTCTTCGGGTCCTCATTGTCGCTGTGAAGAAAACAAAAGGCAAGAGACTTCACATAAGTCGAAAGAAAGAAAGCAAGTACAAAATAAAAAGTCGAGTTAGCAAAATACTCATGAGTCCAAGGCGTCGAAAAGTTCTTGCTCGTCCTCTAGAGCAAGGGTCTCCCCGGTCATAGTTTTGTGAGCGAAGGCACTCGAAGAAGCGAGCTCCTCGACACGTTTCCTCTTCTTGTCAACGCCAAGATCTTCAGAAAGCGCAGGAGGAGGCGACGTCGTCGAGCTGGTCCCTTCCAGCGAATCTTCGCCTTCGTCTCTGTCTTGGCTGTCCTCAGCCTCGGGGGCTTCGGAGGCAGCGGAAACAGGCACATCTTGAATGGCCCCTCCCTCTGGGAGAGGAGGGAGAGAAACAAGGGATTGGTGATCCTGAAAGGAAAACAAGCCAAGAGTTACAAGACAAACAATGATAAGATAAAAGAAGGCAAATAAAGATAGCAAACATACCGCAGGCAAGGGATGCTTGGAGTCGAAGTTTTAGCGGCCAAATCCGCAATTTTATGATCTTTAGTGAGAGTAGTAAGAGCTCTCACTCGCTTGTCGAGATCCTTCTTCTCCATAAGATCTTCAGATACTCGAGAAGAATCTCCCAAGCCAGAAAATGTCCACAGTTTGGAAAGACGATGCTGCAGAGGTTGAACTCGACGTTGTAGGAAAAATGCCATAAGTTGAGTACCCGAAAGCGCACCTCCTCTACCGCTCTTCAGCTCTTGGATGCGGTCTAGAAGTGGTTTGATTTCCTCCATCTCAGCTTCCATGGGAGGTGAATCCCACGAGGCCAATTTCTTCACTTCTTTGGAGGCATCAAAAGGGGCAATGCCGTACTGGTCAGAGGAAGAGATCTTCCGGTCTTTGATATAAAACCATTTCTTCCTCCAACCTTGTACTAAGGCAGCCATGGAAAACTCCAGGTACTGAGATTCAGCACAGATAGAAACAACAGCCCCGCCCAGTTTAGGCTTCTTTGATAAAGCGACACTGGGGCAGAGCCGAAAGAGGAATTTCCAGAGAAGAAAATGGGGTTCGATCCACAGAAACGACTCGCAAAGGGTAATAAAACAAGCAATGTGAAGAATTGAGTTTGGTGTGAGCTGGTGAAGCTGCACACCGTACACGAAAAGAAGCCCACAAAGGAACTCGTGGGCAGGGAGAGAAAGACCGCGCAAGAGAAAAGCAAAAAACATCACCCGGAAGCCGCTCGGGGGCTTGGGGATGCGCTCGGTGCTAGGGAAGGTGACCTGATCATCGTCGGAGATGAGGCCATCAGCTTGGGCCTTGTCCAGATCCTTCTGCTTGAAATCAGAAGACACCCAGCTGGTCGTGGAGTTAGCAGTGTTGCTCTTGCCCATATTGTTCTTCTGCGCACGGGTCTTGAAGCGCATCTACAAGCCACGCGAGGGGGCTGTGCGGGAGCTCAGAGGCGCGCAAGGATTGCAACAATGGTGGCGGCGGCGAAAGCAAGGAACTGGTAAACAGTAACAATCTCCACTCTCCCCCTTTTATAGCTTCCTGATGAAGGAACGTGGGCTGAGACGTGGCGTAAGGAGCGGAAACGGCAGCCCACTAACGGGCAGGAAAATTGCAAAATTACCGCGCTGCCCACGCAACGGTCAGCGCCCAGTCAAGTCATTTAAAGAATGCCTCTGTTAATGACGTCACAAGAATTCGAGTAACAGGGACATTAGAACATGACAAGTGATGGACATTGATATGGGAAAATTTAGCAAAAGTATGGTATGATAGATCTACGAATGGATGATGACCAAGGAAGTCAACGAAAAATTAATGTGAAAGCTACAGAGGAGTTAAGGAAGAACATATCACTCTTTGAGTCTATACCCAAAAATATTCGATTATAGCCTCGGGGGCTACTACCATCGGGAGCGCTAAGCGCGCACCCGACGATATTATCATATAAAACTTTGATCTGGTGACTAAAGGTAGGCACAATATATTTGAGCCTATACTCGAAATAAGTTTTTCGACTATAGCCTTGGGGGCTACTACCATCGGGAGCGCTGAGCGCGCACCTGACGATGTTTTTTCATGACTAATGGAGCGAAGGAGTCGAAAGAAGTTTGGGAAGCATCATTACTACCATCGGGAGGGAGTTTTATCAATCAAGGTTGAATAACCCGAATAGTTTTAGAATTGAAACAGTCAAACAAGGCTGCGACATATGATTCTCGAGTTGCGTCATCGCGACAAAACTTGAATGCCGTGGTTGAAATATATCACGAAGGTAAGACCCTAGGATCCGTCTTGTGTGGCCCGGTATACGCACATGGATGCGCTCTGCTGATACTTATCTGTGTCTACGACGCGAAGAAAATCCTGGTGGACGCACTGGGTACCCTGAGAACCACTGGGATTCATTCTTTGCAAGTCCTAAATGCGGCAAAAGAATGGGTTTGACCGATTTCCCGAATTCAAGTCCAAGGGGATTGAATTTGAAGTAGGTGACAAGTATCTGTTCTGGCAGTTAACTGGCCTCTTGATCCGTCAGAGTTATCAGGCTTGTTCATTAAAACCCCTTGCGAGACATTATAATAAAAGATAAGTCAAAAGACCAAGTTGAAGATTGGAAGATCTGAAGAAGTCAAGTGTTGATCAAGTCGAATATTTAAAGATCTGAGATTCAACCTGAATCTGCAATTCTGGTAGAATCTTGGGGGCTACTGACAAGGGTATAGATAATAGGGCCCGTCAGTTGAGTACCCCTGAGGCCCGTTAAGCTAGGCCCAATTGTAATACTAGTCGAAATACAAGTTTATGTCATCACTAGTAGAAAAAAGCCTATTGGTGGCGCACCATTTTGCCATATGCGTGGCGCATATGGGATGCGCCACCACTGCCACGCCACTAATAACAGTTTATTGGTGGCGCATGTCAATATGCGCCACGCATATGTTGAATATTGGTGGCGCATATTGCATATGCGCCATTAGTGTCTTATGCGTGGCGCATATTTCTATATGCGCCACTAATACATAATGCGCCACTAAACACCTATAATATGCGCCACTGATATTTCATACAGGTCCAAAAAAAACTGATATTTTCTGGTATTTATACATAGCAATGCACAAGAATATATATAGGTATACAATATAACTGCAGAATACACAGCATGCAGTATAAAACAAATATATCATCATCACAAACAATTAGATCCATAATAGTGACAAAGTTCCTGAATATTAGAAGTGTTAGAACATATATAGCCCAAGTCCATGCATTACACACATTACACATTACACACACTACACATCTCACCAAAAGACCGAGTAGACTACACCCGCAATGGTGAGCAAGACCGGTTCGTGTCTCCTCCACTTGGAGACCGCGAGCTCTCTTGTCTTGTACCCTTTGTAGCAGTTGCCGCTGAAGTTGGTCACCGGCCTGTGCCTGGCAGTCCTCCCACTCCTCGTAGACTCCTGGAACCCGACCACTGTACACCACGTACCACTTCGCCATCTCTCTATAGACATGTAGTATATATGTTATGCAACGAAAGGAATGACAAAGTGCAAAAACATGCTTGCATGATCACAAATACTATGGCAAGGATTCATAAGCCTAGAATAAAACATAGCATGGATGACGATCGATCATATATAAGCAAGTCCAACATTGAAAAAAATGTTCGAATAGATCACACCGGCGACGACGATGAGCAAGATCGAGACCATGATCAAGAACTTCATTCGATTCTTCTTCCACACGTGTCTCCTCCACTTGGAGACCGCGAGCTCTCTTGTCTTGTACCCTTTGTAGCAGTTGCCGCTGAAGTTGGTCACATGTGCCTGGCAGTCCTCCCACTCCTCGTAGACTCCTAGAACCCGACCACTGTACACCACGTACCACTTTGCCATCTCTGTATAGACATGAAGTATATATGTTATGCAACGAAAGGAATGATAAAGTTAAAAAACATGTTTGCATATGATCACAAATACTATGGCAAGGATTCATAAGCCTAGAATAAAACATAGCATGGATGACGATCGATCATATATATAAGCCTAGAATGGAGTATATATGTTATATATGCAACGAAAGGAATGACAAAGTTCAAAAACATGCTTGCATGATCACAAATACTATGGCAAGGATTCATAAGCCTAGAATAAATCATAGCATGGATGACGATCGATCATATATAAGCCTAGAATGGAGTATATATGTTATGCAACGAAAGGAATGACAAAGCTCAAAAACATGCTTGCATGATCACAAATACTATGGCAAGGATTCATAAGCCTAGAATAAAACATAGCATGGATGACGATCGATCATATATAAGCCTAGAATGGAGTATATATGTTATGCAATGAAAGGAATGACAAAGTTCAAAAGCATGCTTGCATGATCACAAATACTATGGCAAGGATTCATAAGCCTAGAATAAAACATAGCAGTTCATATGATCATATATAAGCAGTTCATAATACGAAAAAAAAGTTCTAGCGCCTAGAGGGGCCCGCCTCGTCGTCGTTGGCCCCCTTCTTCGTCGCCGCTAGGCCCGATCGAGCATCTCGTGCGGCGGCGGGGGCGGGGAGGAAGTCATCCTCCACAATCTTGTGGAGGCGACCAGAGTCCTCCGCGAGCAGCGCCAAGAGGCGCCGCCGCTCCAACTCCATGAAGCCGCGCGCTCCCTCCTCCGTCGTGTGGCAGTCGCGGGACTCCTTGAGCCCCGACTCAAGAAGTAGGCCGTCCAACTCGTCGTCGCGCGCCGCCTCCTTGTTCTCCATCCGCAGAGAATGCCACGAGGCATGGATGGCCGCCTGTTCTTCATTCTCGGGGTCCGAGATGGCCCACTCCATGTCGTCGATCTCCGCCTGGACTTCCGCCTCCAGGCGGTCGTTCTCCTCTTCGTCCTCCGGGTAGTCCACCTCGGGGACTTCTTCCTCCTCGCCGTCGGACGCTGGAGGTGGCGGCGTTGGAGGCGGCGTCGGAGGGGGAGGGGGTGGTGGTGGGCGTCGGCTCATCATAGCGTAGGTGGTGATCTTGCGGCGCACCATGGCGGAACCTACAAAAGCATATACAAGTTAATTATGCATCTCTAATCAGCAGCAGCAGCAAAGTACAGCAGCAAAGTTCACACAGCTAAACCATAAACAGCAGCAGCAGCAGCAAAGTACAGCAGCAGCAGTAGCAAAATACTATTCATCATGTAGTTTGAAATGTTTGAGAAGATGTCCAAAGTCTACCAGCAATCCAGCATCGCTTTCAGGTTTCATCTTTTACACCATGTGAAGTGTCACTCCAACATATATACTTTATTTTTAAGCATGCAAATATATATATCAGTCAAATATTTCTCCCTTGCTACTGCTGAAATATGTATGCCACATTGCTGATCAGAGAAACAAAGATGCACACATGTTTTCTTATCCTACATCGTACAAGTTGAAACATATCCTTCTTCATTGCAAGTATTAATAATATATGACGTACTACTAGTTTGGATACGAGTGAGACATGTGGTGCAATTTAGAAACCAGGCCATCCAGCACCCTCTGTTTCATATTAGTTGTCCATGATTTGGCACAGAGGGAGTATATCTGTATCAACTGCACCCTCATTTCTTGCTGCAGATACCAATATGTATACACGAGTAGAGAAAACATTAATACTTGGATATTCTATGTACCCACTCTTTGTGACCGTTGGGATGTAATACTTGGATTTTTTAATGAAAGGATGTGTGCATTATTTTGACGCAGGGTACAGAGAGTAATCCCCTTTTCAGAAATTAGGGAAACCATGGGAACCATCGACAACTGCATAGTAAACCATAGATATTTTCAACTTCATAGAAAAATCACATATCAGATTGTATACACAAATAGAGAAACCATAGAATCACAGAAATAAGAAGAAACGACACATTTTTCTCTCTCTGAAATTTCTATAAAACAACACATTATGTAGAAATCTCGAAGGATTTTAAGACACGTCTTTCTTTTTGTCCAAAACCTAATCACCTGAAATTTTCTACTCTATTTTTTCCTCGTTGGAAATATGTGTGTTCACGCCATTGCCATCAACACGTAAATACATACGTGATTTAAAGATGCAGCGGCCTAATCTTCTACTCCCTCTGAGCAGACTAATTTTCAGAGTTAAAAAGAAAATTGAATGAGCCAGAGCAGAGGGGGATGGGGGCTCACCTCGATGGCGGGCAGTCCTGATCTCCTCCTCCTCCTGTGGCGGCGGGGATCCTCCTCCTGCTCCTGGTGGTCTCCTTCTCCTCCTGGTCCAGAGGGTCTCCTTCTCTCCTCCTGGTGCGACGGCAGGCTTCGAGCGGTGGCAGGCTTTGAGCGGCGCAGCGGCCGGAGCGAGAGGGCTGGAGCGACGCAGCGGCCGGAGCGAGAGGGCTGGAGCGGCCGGAGCGAGAGGGCTGGAGCGGCCGGAGCGAGAGGGCTGGAGCGACGCAGCGGCCGGAGCGAGAGGGCTGGAGCGGCGCAGCGGCCGGAGCGAGAGGGCTGGAGCGACGCAGCGGGCGCGACAGCGGTCAGAGTGGCAGCGGGCGCGGGTTAGGGCAGAGGCGGGCGCATCTTAGCGGCGGCGGCTAGGGTTAGGGCGCGCGCGGGAAATGGGGGGAAGAAGAGAGAACACAGCCGGCGAAGCGTTATTATGTGCAATATGCGCCACGCATATTTGACACTTAGTCAAATAGCGCGAGCACATGCCATATGACAAGAATCGTTCAGTGGCTCAGTGGTAGCGTTCTCTGCAGCAGCCAGCGGAGGGGATCCAGGGTTCGAACCCTGGAGGTTGCCCTCACACCTTTTTAAAAAAAATTGTTTTTTCACAATTTCTAACAAATACAAGGTACTTCAAAATAATAGTTTGTAATAGTAAAAAAACACAAACATTGTCATGTCACATCTTTTTCTCACTTTATTTGCGAGTATCATAATAGTTAGTTTATTCAAAAAACCACGAATATATATCGTCGTGTCACACTACACATCGATATCCATACAAAATGTCATGATCTCGATTCCGCGCTAGCTAGCTAGAGCTAGCGTCTCTTTGCAATCTTCTTGCCCTTCTTCCTCGCGGTTGAATACTTTAGGCCGGGAATGTTGAGGTTTCTTCTCGTGAATGGACAACCTTTAGTAGGTAGGGTGGTCTTCCTTCTTCCCGCGGCAGTCGGCTTGTCGAAGTACTTGTCGAATTCCTCTTCGATCTTTGGATCGCCATTCTTTTCTAAGTCTTGGTCGTTGGCGGGTCCTTCCATTCCGATGATGCTCCTCTTGCCCCTTCTCACGACAACACGGCTTGGCTTTGACGGGTCGGTGATGAAGAAGCATTGGTCAACTTGGCTCGCGAGTACCCATGGCTCATTTTTTGCGGAGGCGTTCTTTGCGGAGGCATCGGGTATAACCGTGGTGGTGAAATACCGGCCCTCTTTCTGGACGCTCTTGGCCCATCTGACACGGAACATCGGCACCTTCTCTTCGGCGTAGTCGAGCTCCCAGATCTCCTCGATCCTTCCAAAGAATCTTTCCTTGACGGTGGCTTCATCATCGGCATAGGATAGCATCGTTACTCCTGAGTTCTGATATTCGCTACTCCTGTCCCTTTCCTCGGTGTAGAATCTGTATCCGTTGATGTCGTAGGCCTGATATGTCCTCATGTTGTGCCCGGGGCCCTGTGATAATGCAAAAATTAGTTTTTCATCCTCCGTAGAAGGCGTCGACTGCAGGCCGTGAAGCTTTTCCTTGAACCAAGCCGTGAAGCTGGAGTTGTGCTCTCTTGTTACGTCTCCCTTCTTCCTCGGCCGACCTAGGTCAATGAACTTCTGCTCTACAAAGCTTTTGTGCTCCTCCACCCAAGGGTCAACCAATTCGATGTGCTGTAGCGTGACGAGGTGTGCCCGGACAAAGTCGGGGCGTCGACCCTTCGCGCCGACATGCAAGGCGCGAAAACCCTCGCGGTGACCATATCCGGCAAGCCTACCGAGGTGCGTCCTTTTGGGCAGACCAACAGGGTCGTCCGTGTCGTCCTCCTCGGTGCGTAGATAATTCTGGCAAAACGAGACACACTCGTAGGTCAGAAAGCCCTTGGCGATGCTTCCATCTGGACGGGACCTATTGCGAACGAATCCTTTGATAACACCATTCAGCCTTTCGAACGGCATCATGTTGTGCAGGAATGTCGGACCGAGATGAATGATGTCATCCATGAGATGGACGAGCAGATGCACCATGATATCAAAGAACGCGGGCGGGAAGTAAATCTCAAGCTCGCACAGTATCACGACGATCTCTTCTTGCAGCGCGTCGAGCTGCTTCAAGCCGATAGATTTCCTCGAGATGACGTCGAAGAAGTTGCAGAGGCCAAACAACGTCTCACGGACGTGCTCGTCCATTATCCCTCGGATCGCAACGGGAAGTATCTGTGTCATCAACACGTGACAGTCGTGAGACTTCATCCCGCTGAACCTCTTCTTTGCTTCATCCAGATATCTGCATATGTTCCCGGAGTAACCGTGAGAAACTTTAACTCCTAGGAGGCACTTAAAAAACTGCTCGAGCTCCTTCTCACTTAGAGTGAAGCAGGCAGCGGGAAACACCACATCCCTCCTCTTAGCCCTCTTGCGGGGACCCTGAGTATCTTCGTCCATCGTCTCATCATCATCATCATTGTTATCGGGCGGACCATGAAGTTCTTTCTTGATGCCAAGGAATTCCAGGTCGTGTCTTGCCTTCGGCCCGTCCTTGGTCCTATCCGGCATGTTGACGATAGTGGCCAGCAGACTCTCACATACGTTCTTCGTGATGTGCATGACATCAAGGCTATGGGGCGTGTGGAGGTATTTCCAGTACGGCAGGTCCCAGAAAACAGACATCGCTTTCCACACACCATGCAGCGGCTTTGTCCTCGGACGCTTCTTTCCTGGCAAAGGGCACTCTTCCCAGTTTTCCAGCATGTCGTCGATTACTTCACCGCTCCTCGGACGTGGGGCTTTTTCAAGCTCTTCTTTACCGTTGAACAGGTCTCCGTGCTTTCTCCACGGGTGATCCATTCGAAGCCACATCCGAGTCCGTTGGAACATGGTCTTCGAGGAACCTGGATCCCTTGGTAGCTGGAGATGCGGGGTCTTATCCATGCACCTGACACATGCGTTGTGTCTGTGGTTCACCTGGCCAGAGACGTAACTGTAACCTGGATAGTCCTGCACCGTTGTGAACAACGTGACTCTCAAAGGGAAATAATCTTCTGAGTATGCATCCCACGTACGAGGAGGTGTCTCCCACAGCGTGGCTAGCTCTTCTTTCAACAGCCCGAGATACAAATGCATGTCGACACCTAGCTGTTTTGGCCCCTGAATCAGAATACACATGTGTACATATCTCTGCTTGGTGCACAACCATGGAGGGAGGTTGTACGGCCATACAAACACGGGCCAGGTACTGTGTGTGCTACTCTGGTGGCCAAACGGATTGAGTCCATCGGTGCTCATACCAAGCCTGATGTTCCTTGGATCGGCCCCGAACTCATGGAAGTCGATGTCAAGTGCGTTCCACTGGCTAGCGTCCGAAGGGTGTGTCAGGATCTTGCCCTTATGCGGATCATCTTCGGTCTTCTTCCTATCCGCGTGCCATCGCATGAGCTTTGCTTCCTTAGGGTCTACGAAATACCGCTGCAGACGGGGAATGATAGGAAAGTACCATACCACTTTCTGAGGTACTTTCTTGTTCCCAATCTTGAATCGTCCTTGGCCGCACACCGGACATGTGGTTCTCTCCGCGTACTCATCCCGATAAAGTGCGCAATCATTGATGCAGGCGTGGTACTTAACGTATGGCATGTCCAGAGGGCACACGATTTTCTTGGCCTCCTCGATATTAGTTGGACACGTGTTTCCTTTGGGAAGACGTTTTTGCCAGAATCTCATGTTTTTATTGAAGCTTACGTCGGTCCATTTGCTTTCCGCCTTCATCTCCAGAGCCTTGAGCGTGACGCTCAAGCGTGTATCCATGGGTCGGCACCCAGGAAACAACGGAGTTTTTCCGTCAATCTCCATCTGCTCCAGCTTGGCTTTCTCTCTGGCGGCAGCTTTCGCATTGCTCGTCTCCTTGAGGAACAGTTCCTGAACATGTGGGTCCTGCAAGGCTGAGGTTAGTCGTGACTGTGTGCCTATCGACGCCGCGTCTTCTCCATCATCATCAGGTCCGTCGCCGCCATCTCCTTCAGTGATGATCATCATCATGTCCGCCGCCGCCATCTCCTTCGTGATGATCATCATCATGTCCGCCGCCGCCATCTCCTTCATGATGATCATCTTGTACGCCCTCATCTTCAGAAATACCATTGTTGACGTCCTCGTCATCTTCAGAATCATAGCCGGGCATGAAACCACGCGTGAGCAGGTGACTCTCCAGGTCTGCGGAATCAGGGTCGAGTAAGCTCCCAAGTTTGCATGTTCGACACGGACATCTTATGTGGGTCCTCTTGTTCATCCTCATGTCGGCCACCGCGCGTTCCTTGTATCTAGCCACTTGACCTTCGCTTATGTGTCTGACCATGGTTGCCTGCGCGGTATAGAGAAAAGAGAGTACCTTAGAATCACACATCATCATGTGCTCACACACACACATACACACATGCATGCATACATGGTCGCCGGAAAAATTCGGCATGACCTCTCCTAAAAATAGGACGTATGGGTAGTGCAAAAATTTGCCGAAACGGAAGTTAATCAACATTTCGGCAAACAACCATGCACCACGCCGTAGCAAGCAACATGCTCTTGCTTCTTCGTCACCTGTAAACATTCATGCACCACACACAAGCATGCATGCGTGTACAACGCACGCGAGACGTCCACCGGCCACATAAAACATCCATATGCATGTCCTCCAACAACTCACCTAGTTGGCTTAGTAGATCTACAACTTAGAAAGGCTTCCCCTCTCAAAACTATGGAGCAAAGTAGGTTTAAACACCAAGAATAGAGGCAAGAATGGAGAAATTGAGGTGGTGGGGAGGAGGAGGACGACCTAGATCTAGTTTGATGTTGGATGGAGAAGAATGAAATGGTAGTGGTGGGGCTGCCAACTTATAGATCTGGCCGACCGTATCAGTGGCGCATATTGAACAATATGCGCCACTGATAAGTCTGCCACCTTTTCAGAGGTATGGGCCCCATATGCGCCACGCATAACACTGGCAGGGGTCAGGCCAGTGGGGTCCAGGTGGGTCCCACAGACTTATCAGTGGCGCATTATGCATAATATGCGCCACTAAAGGGTAAAATATGCGTGGCGCATATTGTAAATGCGCCATTGATAATCCAAGATATTTTGTCGATCACCCTTCTGGTGGGTCCCACAGACGTATTGGTGGCGCATTTCTAGAAGAATGCGCCACTAGTAACAAAATTATCAGTGGAGCATATTTGATAATGCGCCACTAGTAAATACTAGTGGAGCATATTGATTAATGTGCTCCACTAGTAAAACATCTATCTATAAGCCTTTTCCCACTAGTGCGTATGTCGATATTGTAATCTGTATCGGATCCCTCCCGATCCTCGAGACCTGGCTATCTATATATAGGGGCCAGGAGAGGACGGTGGGGGACAGATTGAAAGCAAGCCAGGTTTATACCCACGTTTACTTTCGATACACACCTTGTTTGACTGACCTTTACCTTCGAGTTCATCCGACGGCCCATCTTCCCGATCCTAAGTCCTTCATCTAGGACATTTGTCGAGTTAACCCTCGTCACATATAGTTTTGACACGCGGATGGACGTGATCAAGCGGCGCAGACATGTGGACTCGTTGTACGATAAAACAAGGTCACATGAAAAAAAATAGCAAACATATAATTTTGAAAAGGTTTCTCCAGATCTAATATGACGAGTAATATGAAACCGCGTGAGTATTGATCATCCAAACTTCCCTGCTGTGATAATATAAGAGATTTTAAGAAATACAAGACAAAAGCTTTGCCTTTTGATTTTTTTTGAAACAATTAATACCACGTATATTCATTGAAACAAATAGTACATGGTAGAGATACATAAACTGTCTTCATCGATTACAAAATAACGCCTAAAAGAAACAAACAAATCTTCGAGGTCTTCATATTCTTTCTTCTTCCATGACACAATCTTGTATATTTCTGAAGGCAGCCGAAAAAAACCAAGCCACAGACCTGTAAATACTAACGAAGGTTCTCCCATAATTTTAATTTGAGCCGCAGTGCCAAGGTTGCGTGCACGCACGCAACCATTAAAGTAGTCAATCACCATCGGCAAAAGTACCAACACCAGTATGCCAGGGAAAAGTAACCGAACATCCTGGTCGACGTCGCTGGGGAGCCGAAAGTACAAATAACCATTGTCGACGACGTAGCAGCCGGGACAAATATTGCGAGGACAAACCTCCTCGCGGCAACCATGAGAATAGATCCAAAATTGATCTGGAGAAGCAAGATCTGAAGGCCCATACCTAGAAAACTTTAATCTTTCAACATCACCATTGACGCCGGGAAGGAGATCTCATCGTTGAACGAAGGTGTGAAGATCACTTATTATAGACGATGCCATCTCCATTGACGCGGAGACGAAAACGTAGACGGCTACCGAAACCCTAACCTAATATATTGGAAACACTACGTTTACTGAAAACTCCACGCATAAATCGGGTTCCCCACTCCTCCTGACACCGGCGAGGCCGGCCGGATGAGGGGGAACCAATCTATGGAGGAGGCTGAAGTGGAGGCGGCTAGGGTTTGTGTGACGGCGGCGACTGTATTCTTGTTAGCTAGCTTTGCCTTTTGATTAATTAAGAAAAAGAGAGTTGCTTAGTTAATTAATGGAAAATCGGGCTAAAACCAATATAATAGAAGCAAAACCCACACAACACCACTCAACTAAGACAAGACGACCTCCTAGCAAAGCCAGAGATAAGACGCCGTAAATTTTATGGGAGAAGCAAACACGGGACGCTCCAATAAAGATAAAGAAGTTAACCCTCCAGAAGAGCTGCGCCACACGGCGCCGACAACCAGCATCGGGACAACCTCGTCGTCCACACGACACAGGGTCTTGAAGCACTCCACACTAAGAGCCTTCGGGCCGCCGCCCCGACATCCAACAGCTCTACCACATCCGACAGACCACCAACACTACCACATCCGACAGACCACCAACACTACCTTTCGGGACCGCCGTCCCAACGTACCACCGCTCGAAATCGAGCCACAACGCCGCACGACACAGCCGCCCGCAGCCCAAGCTACACAAGGCAAACTGCTCGTAGACCACGGCTGCCGCACCAGCATCCGGGGCTGCCCCCCCCGGCCTAAAAGTCAAACTGCCTCCTCCTCTCAGACAGCATCGACCGAGCCGACAACCTCGCCGCACTAGCGACACAAGACAGTCACCCAAGCCATGCAAGCAACTGCTCCGCCTCATGAAGCATCTGCCCACCATGTATCCCGAGACCGCCGCCTCGACGTACACAGCAATGCTTATAGAAAATATTCTACTTTCCCAAATTACTAATATTTGTTGCTAATATAAATATATGTAGATACTAAAATATATTCCGATACATCTATACAAACAATACAAACAGAAGTTAGGGAGTATACAATATACACATATATAGTGTATCTGTGATGCGGCCGTATTCTGATCGACTTCTTATTTTCGAAAATCCAGAGCTAGACACGGTCAATCTCAACCGTGAGCGACGTCGTCTCGGTCCCTCCGACGGAAAAAAGCCATGCCGAGAGCTCCGCGCCTCGCCGTCGCCGCCGTCGTCCCCTTCCTCTTCTTCCTCCTCCTCTTGCCGGCAGACGCCGTGCCCTTCGTCGTCCTGCACGGTTAGTCCGCTTCACTTCGCTTTCCATCCATGGCATGGCAGCGTGCTCCCATCCCTTCCCCGTCCTAGGAAAGCAGATGATTGATTGGTTCCGTGGAGCAGGGATTGGGGACCAGTGCGCAAACCGCGGCGTCGCCAAGTTCACCAAGCTTCTCGCCGACTGGTCCGCCGCCGACGGCTACTGCCTGTACTACACCTCCGTCTCCTCTCCCCTCTCCTACACTTTTGACTTTCAATACTGCTCGTGTTAACTGAAAACGCGACTGATTTACCAGAGAAGTTGGTAGCGGGACATGGGACTCCTGGGTGATGCCTCTTCAACAACAGGTTGTCAGGATGTTATTTTATTTGGTAAATGAAAATCAGAAATCTTGTTTGCTCACACATTTGATATTTCCCCTCTTTATATGTCAACAGGCCGATATCATTTGCAACAAGGTGATTCCGCTGACTGAACTTCTGCTGCTCATGTATGTATGCTGCGTACATAATCTTATCCTCGTCGGGAATGTGTTTTCCAGGTGAAGGAGATGGAAGAGCTACGCGGGGGCTATAACATAGTGGGTCTGTCTCAGGTATGCTCATGCGATATTCTCTTGTTTTGTTTCTCTTAAGGTCTTTGGCATCTTTCATTTTAACACAACCTAACAAGAATATATTGTTTGTGTCACTCTTCTACTAAACCCTGGCTAATTCGTCATATCCTATCATCCATAGGGGAACTTGATTGGTCGAGCAGTAGTCGAATATTGTGATGACGGACCGCCTGTGAGTATTGCCATATACGCGACAGCGTGAAGTGAAATTCACAGTAGAGTGCTACTCAATTCTCCATGCACAAGTTACAGATTTGAATGCATCTAACAGGTCAAGAACTTCATCTCGCTTGCCGGTCCTCATGCTGGTACCGCCTCCGTGCCACTCTGTGGTGTAAGTTGATCTATTGCATCCAAGTGATATAGATTCCTTTTCACCTAGCCTGAGTACTATAGCTGGCAATCTCCTAACATTGTCTATCTCTTCTGTTGCACTGATCCCTTTCCGTTCGCAGTCTGGTATCTTCTGCGTTATTGTTGATGCCCTTGTTAAATTGGAGATCTACTCTGACTACGCACAGGTTTTTATATGTTCTCCCAAACTTCCAATTTATTCTGCTGTAAAAGTCCAGACTATGATTAATTTAGACAGATTATTGATGGAATAACTCGAGCTGTCGTGGATCAATGCAGGCACATCTTGCCCCCAGTGGTTACCTCAAAATCCCTACTGTGAGTATTATATTTCTTTCTTGGCATCCTGATTAATAGGAATTCATTTTATTGATGGACCTGCACCTTTTGAACTTTAAAATTGCTTGATATGCTTCTCCGTTAGTATTGGGCAACATATAGGACTGCCTGCAGAAGTGATTAACATAAGGCTGCTTTGGTAATCATGTTATTCTAAACATGTTAGTTTAATGTTCTATTTTGGTCTGTCACTATCTGCAGAATTCAAAGTAGGTAAACATGATGTTATTTTAACTTAGAACGCAATCCCGCACGGCAGATTAGGGGCACGCCCAAATCCAAAAATGCCATGTGGTGCCATTTCCAGCTGGCAACTTCCAGGAATTGCCAGTGCCGATCTAAACAACGGACAGCTGGCGATCCGCTGCGCTGAGGAGATGGATCTGTCACGTTCGCGCGTTACATTTTTCGTTGAACTTTCACTTCTGTTTCACAATTCTGAGAATGCAAGATCATAGGGAAACATTGACTGATGTTTTAATGACAAATGCTGGAAGTAAACCGGAGCAGTATTTGATGATAGTATTCTGAGCCACTGAGAATGTACTTTGTTTTTCAGGATATGGAAGATTACTTGAAGGGATGCCGGTTTCTTCCCAAACTAAACAATGAGATACCAGGTGAAAGAAACGCTACCTACAAGGAAAGGTTCAGCAGCTTAGAGAATTTAGTACTGATCATGGTAAGGTTGACGGTCTAAAATGGCAAAACTTTGATCCACGTTTATAAAGATTAAATGGTATTAACTCTGTTCCATAATGTAAGAAGTTTTGGTAGGCTATTTTAGCCTAGGAAAGAAGGTAGTAGAAAAGTTGGCATGAAAATTTAGATGTACTTCACCAGTTCCAGTGTTGAAAAACAGAGGGAATCGAATTTTTTCAAGTCTCATGCAGTGGCTTGGTGACTTCTTTACACGCATGCAACAATGATTGTTGAGCAGAATACTTCTGTCAAATGTTCTGAGCATGGACCAAATACACCACTTTTTTCTTATATTTACCGAAACAATAACTAAAAACAACAATACTATGAACATATACATCTAGGTTCTGTTTTGAAGGTTTAGAATGGAAACTAACAACTGAAGTATTTTTTTGTTGCTGCAATATGCTTATGCAGTTTGAGAATGATGTTGTCCTCATACCTCGGGAAACATCATGGTTTGGTTATTATCCTGATGGAGCATTTGATCCGGTCCTACCTCCTCAGAAGGTAGAATTTTTGTCTTGCACCTCATTGATCCAGGGATGTGATTTAGCGATGCAAACTGACTGGCAACATTCCGGGTCTGCAGACAAAGCTGTATGAGGAAGACTGGATAGGTTTGAAGACCCTGGACGAAGCTGGGCGAGTCAAGTTCGTGTCCGTGCCAGGAGGCCATCTGGGCATCTCCGACAGTGACATGAGGAAACACATTGTGCCTTACTTGAAGGACGGAACATCCGCTTCTGCTTCGCTTGCCACTACCTGGTATGCCATCGGGGAAGCGCTTGGGCTGACAGAGAATGATGCCGGTGTCCTCCTTCAGTCCTCGGCATGACAGATCAATCTGTCATCTTGTCAGGGATGTCATGCTGGATGGTGAGTTTGTGCCACGTCATTCTTTGTTCAAGCTTTGCTTGTACCTTCGCCTTGTAAATGAGCGCAGAAAGATAGAAGCTGTAAAAATAGATCGCACGTTACATATCAAAAGTTCTTATTGTGTTGGCGCAGCTTCTTCGCTGGCAACCGGTTTTTTTACCGTAACTACGGCAGGCCAAAGCAAGCCTGAACACTTTCATATCAACACATGCGGCTAGTACATTATTTCAGTTACAACCATTTTTAGAGGACGGTGGGAGGGAGAAATAAGAGAATGTTCAGGGGGGTCGAAGGGATTACACCAAGAGTTAAGAAGATCAGCAGCAGCCTGATCAGTACATCTATTGGCCCATAAGCGGACATCCTGTAAACAGCGCCGCACAGTTGCCAGGATGTGTTCGTCTAGGTCATCGGTGACCAAGGAGTTCCTGCGTTTCATAGGTACTTCCCAAAGTTCAGCAACAGAGGAGATCTCATCGCAGGATGGAGGAGGCACTGAGCTGATGGCGGAAATGTCTCTCTTGTGGGAAGGCGGTGCCGACGGACCAGCCAGTTGAAGATCATGCATTTTAAAGGAGTGGCATTTCCCTAAACCTTCCCCACCTGGTCGTCGATTTGAAGCTGCCTGAAAGAGTTAGCATGGAAACTTTTGCTCGAGGCTTTTATTAGTGTAACGATAAAGGCGTTCATCATTGCCGTCAGGGCAAAGGGAAATAACCTGAATTTCGAGTTATAGTGGCCAGCTCAACGGTAGCTGCAGAGGAAGATAGCTGGGGAGCGAGGGAAGCAGGCAGACCAACGGAAAATCGAGTAGATGGAGACATTGGGTTTTGTAGTATGGGAGAAAATGGCATGTAATTGATTGTAGACAGGCTGCGTCCGGAGCCAGCGGCCTAGCCGAAGAACCCCGTCTTTGATAGTCACGTAAGAGTGAGAACAAAAGGTCTATACGATTCTAGGACTTCACAACTTAAATTGAGCAGAACGATCCTATGATTCTACTAAGTAGAATCTAAGATTTTACGATTCTGAAAATTATGATTCTACGATTTACGATCCTGCCATATAGGTTCAGATCCGATGCAGGATCACGATTCTAACAACCTCTTGACAATTCCTTTAAAAGTTGGAGTATCGAGGAAATGGCTATCGCCAAAGATCACGTCGACTAGACCAGCTGTAGAAGCGGCAGAACCAAATGGTCCAAGGAGCATCAGCCGACGAGTGAAGTTTAGAAAGGAATTTAGAGAAAAGGGTAGCGTCTTGTGAAGCAAGAGAGATGACGCCGAGACCTCCCACCCGTTAGGCTGGCACACATCGGGTCATCGATCCAGGTCACTTTAGAGTGACCCCAAGAACATTTTCTTCCCCAGTCCATCAGATAGCCCTCCGGCGCTTGTCTATTAGCTTCGATGACGCCGGCGGGAAGGAGCCCAGCACTCATAGCATGAGCTAAGATTGCAGTGAGAGCCAAGTTAACCAGGATGAGACGTCCTCCAGTAGGGAGAGAGCGGCATTTCCAACCGGAAAAAGGTTGTGTGACATTTGGAAATGGTGGGAGCAAAGTCAAAGACGCGAAGTTTGTGGGTGAAGAGGGGGAGACCCAAATAGGTTCAGGGAATAGAGCAACCGAAAATGGCAGCCATGTCATTGGCAATGGCAGAATCAGTCACTGTTATAGTAGTAAATGGTGCATGGAATCCGAAACGGCAAACACCACATCCATTTGCCAGTACCATGATCCATAATAATTATCTTCATAATAATTATCTTACTAGACACCCCAATGTCCAGCTTTCTTTTACTTGCTTTAACACGCGACGCAAGCAACAAGACACTAACCAAATTCCCTGAGGAAGTACCAAAATTTGCTAGACGATATCCCATCGTCTATGTTCATGCCGATCGCGCAGCTCTCCGCTTTCTCTGATGCCAATGTTGGGCACAACAAGCAACTACAAAATAAGTCCACTGCTATTCTCTCCCAGTAAAATGTTTTCCTTCTATGTTGAAGGCCCTGCTTGGTGGAGCTCCAAATTCCGAAGGACAATCCGTGCGAAGATTTTTGCTTCGATGGGAGCTGTTGCTGCTGCGGCTGCCCACCGCAGGACCCGGGATGCCCCAGCCTTCTGAAGTAGGTCCACATGGTGCACAGCATGCCGACCGCCTGGGATAGTGAACTGTATCGTTGGGAGACTAGTCAGGAGAACATACAGCAGTATCAAAGCAAGACCGGAAGAAACGTATCAGAAAATGAAGCATCTGAAGGCACAACAGAACAAGCATGAAGGGAGCTGGTTTGAATAAGCCATTCATCATTTGCTTCAAATCAGATCAACTAAAATCAGGAAATTGCCTGAATAAAAATCGAATGCTGGAGGGAGGAGGGAAACACAATGGCCCGATGCCAACAGGTAGACACAAGCATGACTAAACATATTATGGATGCATGCTCACCAAAAACTTCGAAATACTAGCTGATGACGCAGAGAAAGTTGTCATTTTTGTAAATACTGTTAGGCGTACCATTTATGCATGAGTAAGCAAAGTTGCTACACCAACAAAAAATCTTATGGCACTCAAGTAAACTAGCTGTTGACGTGGATAAAACAGAACCAACCTGAAGCAGAGCAAAAGCTGCACAAGCTCGGAGAACTGATGAAGGATTACGAAGCGTGTCGATAAATCTAGCAATCTCAGCTCCGCTGAAGTTAAAACAAAATTAGTACCCTGTCATATGTCTAAACCATGCCACAAGCTCCAAACTAACATTCATGATAGAAAAATAAATACATCGAAACAGCTCATCCGGATTATAACATTATGACTCATCGAACGATATTCCCTGTTGAGTATAGCCCAACATATTATCACATGACAAACAGATCCAAAAATATGACTTGGGAACCAAAACGAGCGAGCGTGAGGCGGTGAGCTCCCAAGCAGCACTCTACCCCACCTCCCCTGCGCCGAGAGCCACTCTGACTCCTGCGGCCAGCAATCTTCCGCCACCCTTCACTCCAGGGGAGGCGGCCACCCTATGCTCCTCCCCTTCCCTCCCTCGGTCACCAATCCTCCTCCACGAACATAGCCCTTCCCAGCCATGAAGACCGAGGCGGTGAGGACTCCCCACGCTCATACAACGAGGTGGTGAGTGACCACCAGTGGCACCAAAATCAAGTGGTGTGGTGCGTCCTTAGGTGGGAGGCAAGCGCCAGGTGATCTCAACGGAAGGCACACGCAGAAAATGGATGTCGTCCGATAGCTATTAGAGAGATATTTGTATATTGTAGTTTTCCTAATAGTTAGAGGGTTTCCTGCATATTTGATACATGTACTATATATTGTGGCATTGGCCCCTCTAGAATACAAGTTGCTATTTCTCTAACATGGTATCAGACCCCTAGGTCTCTTTTTCTTTGCACGCGCAACTCGTGCTGTTTTTGCGTGCCCTGCCGTTGCTCTTCCAGCCGCCATTGCCCTACATTTTTTCCTATTGCTTGCGGATTGATTCCTTCCTCATTGATTCATGGTCGTATTGTCGTTTGCCCATGATTTGATTTTGATCGAGCAGAATTCACCGTGATGCTTTAGCTCGGTCTTGATAAATTGATCCGCTATCGCCCAACTTCCTCTGCGCCGCCGCCGGCCCATTCCCGGCCGCATCACCGCCCATCTTCCAGGCCGCGCCACCCCCTGCCTCCGGCTGCGCCCATCTTTAATTTCAAGAGGCTTAAACTTCATAAGTCTAGTCAAATCAGCCTTAGTAGAGAAAACAACTCTATAAGCATCATCCCCCATGATCACCAGGAACAATCCATTGCAGCTCTTTCTGTAACTGATGCATGGTCCTAATACCTCCGGTGACACTGTCGTTCTTAAGCCGAATAACTTTTGTCTGAGGTAATTCAAAGAAAGTTAAACCCTCACGACATAGACCATAAACAATAGTTGTGGGTTTTGGCATATTAAGCAAAAGAGAATTTTTAGCTACGTGCTTAGCAGAGTCACAATAGATACAAAACACAGCCGAACAGTCTATGGCCATGTGCCCAGTTTGTCTACAACGAAAGCACAGGGTACCACTTTGTTTCTTCGACTTCGCTGCCTCTCTTGAGCATCAGCCATCTCCTTCCCTTGATTCACATTCTGAGGGGGAGCAACAGGTTGCAGCGGATTCGACACAACAGTTCCACCTTGCACAGATGCTGTTACACCAGGAGTTTCTTGATGTACCTCTGGCTGGCGATAATCCACACGACCACCTCGCCCAACATACTGAAGCAGCACAAGGTTGTGGAGGAACAACTCCACCTTGCTGCTACAATGTGGACAACACAAATATCGAAGGAACCACGTCAACGTGATGTTCTATATATCGCTCTAGGGGTGCTGCGCTAGTTATCACTCTAGGGGCGGGGTTGTCAAGAGCTTAGTCCAAAACTCTCAACACAAGATCTAATCCAAGATCTTAGACAAGAACACAAAGTTCCTCTTTATTGATAGGTAGTGGGTACATAGTCTGCTTCCATAGTTAGAGGTGATGACCTCTATTTATAGGCTGCATAAGCCTTTACTACTTAGCTCTACCTATAGCTAGAAGGTTCTAAAGAATACTACTCAAACCTAGGAGAGAAATACAATAGATACAACTTATAGTAGAACACTTTGAAAACTAGTACTACACACATGTGGCTAAAGGACCATAATACTTAGAGGACAACACAAGTGTGTAGAAGCTAGTACTGGATTTTACTTCTATTTTATTTCTCCCCTGGTTGTTTAGAACTTGACCTCGAGTTAGCTTTGTAGAGTGCTTGTTTAGGGTGATAAAGAGCTAAGTCCTCCACATTGAATGTGTTAGATATTTTCATCTCAGTCGGAAGATCTATCACATAGACATTATCATTTATCTTCCTTAGAATAGAGAAGGGTCCATATTTTCGCTGTCTAAGCTTCCCTTTTATGTCCAAAGGCAGTCTTTCTTTTCGGAGGTATATCATCACCTTATCACCAACTTGGAATGATTGCAACCTCCGTTTGCATTTGTACTTCTGATTTTGTGCCTCCAACACACTACCAATTTCTTAAAATAGTTATGTGTAGTTGTCAGCAAAGAACAATGCTGCTTTTGATTTTCCCCTTAATGGTAGCTTCACCAAATCTACCACATGTGTTGGAACTTTAGTGTAGACAATAGAGAAAGGGCTCCTTCCTGGTGATCTATGCTTGGAGTTGTTGTAGGAGAATTCGGCAAGAGATAAAGCTAAATCCCATTGCCCCTTTCTATCTCCACAAATGCAATGGATCAGATTACCTAAAGATCTGTGAATTCACCACCTCAGTACTAGAAATTTTTAATTCGGTTTTGAATTGCTTTCACAAAGTTAGCCAAAATGCAGCAAGAAACCTGCTATCTTGGTCTGAGACAATGGACCTTGGAACCCCGTGAAGTCTAAACATTTCTCGAAAGAACAGATTTGCTACATGATGAGCATCTGTTGTCTTGCGGCATGGAATGAAATGAGTCATCTTAAAGAATCTATCTACAACCACCAATACCACATCATTCCCACTTTTTGTTGGCAAACCCAAGACAAAGTCCATAGAGGTGTCCTCCCAGGGAGCATTAGGAACAGGCAAAGGCATGTACAACCTAGTGTTCTGGACCTGACCTTTGCAGGTTTGGCATACAGGACACCGTTGAACAAATTTTCCAGCATCTCTCTTTAGCTTCGGCCAAAAGTAGCGATCCTCCAGGTTGGCTATAGTTTTGTCACATCCAACATGGCCACTAAAATCACTTGAATGGAGTTCTCTAATCAACTTGTCACGTAGAGAACTCCTTGGGATGCACAGCACAGCCGATTATTCATATAGAGATAGCCATCCTGCACCAAAAAGTCATCACCTAATGGCTGGCCTCTCATGTGCTTTATCCAAACATGGCCAAAGTCTTCGTCCTCTCCATACAAATCCTTTGATCCATGCCTAGAAGTTCAGCCTCAAAGGAAGTCAAGAGGCATGCACGCCGACTTAGAGCATCGGCCACTTTATTGGTTGCTCCAGATTTATGTACAAAATGAGATAGTTAAATCTCTCTAAATATGTTGCCCACCTTGCTAACATGCGATCCACATGCTTTTGATTCCTAAAATGCTTCAAGGATTGATGATTCGTGTAAACAATGAACTCCTTAGGCAACAAATAGACTTTCCAAGTCTTCAAAGCTCTGAAAACAGCATGCAATTCTTGCTGATAGGTACTCCACTTTTGTCTTGCTTCACTTAGCTTCTCACTAAAGAATGCAATGGGTTTTCGTTCTTGAGATAGAACAGCCCCAATGCCTACTCCACTTGCAACGCACTCCAGCTCAAAAGTCTTAGCAAAATCAAGTAGTACCAAGACAGGAGCTTGTGAGAGCTTTGTCTTTATCTCCTTGAAACTAGCTTTAGCAGATTCATTCCATTGAAACTTTCCTTTCTCTGTAATCGGTGCCATGATGGTACTGAAATTTTTCACAAGCCGCCTATAGAAAGTTGCAAGGCCATGGAAACTTCTCACCTCTGAAATAGTCTTTGGAGTTGGCCATTCTCTGATTGCTTCAACTTTGGAGTCATCAACATGAATGCCCTCACTTGTTATGACAAACCCCAAGAAAATAAGTTTTGTTTGAAGGAATACACACTTCTTCAAATTGACATACAGTTTGTTTTTCTTTAGTACCCATAGCACCTTACGAATGTGGTCCAAGTGTTCATCTTCATCCTTGCTATATATCAAGATGTCATCAAAATACACCACAACAAAGTGGGATAAGAAGGGTCGAAGTACCTGGTTCATCAAGTGTATAAATATACTTGGTCATTTGAGAGTCCAAATGGCATGACCATCCACTCAAACAACCCTTCCTTTGTCTTAAACGCTGTTTTCCATTCGTCCCCGGGTCTAATGCGAATTTGATGATATCCGCTCTTCAAATCAAGCTTTGTGAACACCCTTGCACCACTTAGTTGATCTAACATATCATCCAAACGGGAATAGGGAACCTATACCTTATGGTGATTTTGTTGATAGCTCTACTATCCATACACACATGGTTTTAAAGGCGTCCAGGCGTCCCAAGGCGCTGGGGGGGCGCATCAACGCCTAGGCGCTCAAGGCGCATTGCAAGGCGACGCCTTTGAGGCTGCCTTGCTGGAAAAAATGCAGCTAGCCCCACTAGTACCCACTAATAGTTGTCTTTGTCTACCAGCTAGGATCCAACTTGCTCAGTACTATAATAGAGCCATAGCATGTCATGTGAGCACCCAGCAGACAGCACCAAGCATAAATAGCACCAAGCAGCAAGCAGCCAAGAGCAGCAAGCAGCCAAGAGCAGCAGGCAGCCACGAGCAGCAAGCAGCCGAGCAGAGAGAAAGAGATGATGGGAAAGAGAGGGGACCATATCTTGCTGCTCTGCTGGGAGAGGGCTGCAGCTGCTGCACCAGAGGAGGAGCCCTGGCCGGACAGGAGGAAGCTGGCGGAGGAACCAGATCTGGCGGAGGAGAGCCTGAGAGGAGAGAGCTCCTCTCTCTCTCAATCAGTCAATTGGAGTGACTGGCTGGCTCCTCTCTCTCTTCTCTCTCTATTCCCCTCACTCCCCGTGCCTAATTTCTGCAATTCCCGCCTCAATTTGGGATTCCCGCTCCGCTGCTCTCTTTTCCCGCTCGAGCTGGCCAGAGCGTCCTAACTCATCGAGAGCGTCGACCTGGACGCCTACCCGACGCCCTGGACGCCTAGGCGCAAAAACTGGACGCCTTTGACAGTAGCCCAAGGCGGACACGACGCCTTGCTGTTTCCGGGCGCCTCGACGCTAAGGCGACGCTAAGGCGACGCCTAGGCGACGCCTTTAAAACCATGCATACACATGCGCCATGATCCATCTTTCTTTGGTGTGATCAAAGCTGGCATAGCACATGGACTAATACTTTCACGAATGTGCCCCTTTTGTAACAATTCTTTCACCTTTTCCTTGAGTATATCATGGGGCTCATCAGATAGTGTGGAAGATTAGGAAGACTTGCTCCTAGAATCAAGTCAATTCGATGTTGAATTCCTCTCATTGGTGGTAGGCCTTGTGGCTCTCCAAGTATGTCATGAAACTCAACTAGTATGCCATGCATCTTTGCTGGAATTTCAACCTCCGGTTGCGCTTAACAATAAGTGCAACACACAATTTTGCCTCCTTCAAATCTTCCATAAACTCATTAGAGGTGTGAGAAACGGTTAACATGTTTTTTCCTTCCTCCTTAAGAGTTATTGTGATCTGATTGGTTTGGTAGAATGATGATCTTTCGCTTGTTCCAAGTGAAAGAGTAAGAATTTTCCTTCCCTTTATGTGTCGTATCCACATCAAATTGCCAAGGTCTCCCAAGAAGAACATGGCTACATCCGTATCAACATCACATAGCAAATTTGAGCGATAGTACTTGCCCAAAGAGAGTGGCAGGTTGCATTGTTTTGTGATCCTCATATTCACCCCTTTCTTGATCCATCCAATAGTGTAGGGACTCGGGTGATCATGAGTCTCAAGTTTCAAATGGTTCACCGAATTTTGGGAGATAAGATTCTCGCAGCTACAACTATCAATCACTAATTTGCATACCTTGTCGTTCACTATACATTTGCTCTCAAATATTTTCTTCCGTCAGGTCCATGGTTTTTAAGGCGTCGCCTAAGCGACGCTTAAGCGTCAGAGCGCCCCGGAAGGGCAAGGCGTCCTGCTCGCCTTAGACTCATGTCATGATTCAGACCTCTGAGGCGTTCAGGTCGTCACTAGGCGGGGAAGGCGTTGCTCTGGTCCTCTTTTGGACGACATGGAAACATAACAGTGCCAGAGTGGGGAAAAGAAAGAGATGACAGTGGGGAAAAGAGAGAGATGACAGATAGGAACAGACCAGTCACAGGAATGATTGATTGGAGAGAGAGAAGCTCTCTCCTCTCAGGCTAGTAGGAGCTGTTTCTGCCCGTGCTTGTCCTCTTTCTGCCCGTGTCTGCTGCTTTAGTATTGTGGCTCTAATATAATAGCAGTAGGCTAGTAGCAGCTGCTGCTAGCATTTGGATGCTAGCTGCTGGAGCTGATTAGAATAGTGTTGCTGGTCCTGGTTGTATTTGTAGATTAGCTGCATGCTGAATGGAATAGTGTTGTTGGTCCTTGAATGCTATATGAGCTCAACAACTAGCAAAGTAAGGCGTCGCCTCGCTTCGCGCTTTGACGCCTAGGCGTTGAGGCGCCCCCCAAACGCCTTAAACCGCCTTAACGCCTTAAAAACTATGGTCAAGTCGTGGTGTTGAGCACAAGAGACACTGAATCACACATACCACCTCCTCATCCTCTTCTTCACAAACATCTTGGCTTTCTACATCTTCAGATTCATATTCTTCATCATCTTCGCCATCACGGATTGTTATGTTGACAAATTTCCTCAATGGGCAGTTGCCAGATACATGTCCATCTTCACTGCATGTATAACATTTTATCACTGACTTCGCCCTGCTCTTGCTTCCAGCTTGCTTTGGGGCAGGTTGTTTTGCCTTGGTTTGAGGTTTCTCTTCAACTCTAGGGGAGTGACTCCTAGATGGGGCCAGATATATTTAAAGTTACTGTTTAAAACTTCAAATATTACGACATTATGGATGCAACCTAAGAATGTCGTAATAAAATTTGCCATGGTGTTTCAGTAAGAAAATCATTGCATTGATCCTTTTGCAAGTTTAAACATAACTCACATCGAACTATCAAATCAGATAATTATAGTGAAGGGAGATTCCACAGTTAAGCAATCAACAATAGTATATTGACAAAACTGTATATATTTTAGTTGAAAAATTGAAGGCCAAGTTTGACGTCTAGTTGATAACTTGATATTATTCAATGAAAAACAAAGTCAAACCTGCATCTAAGATTTCCAGCTTCTGGTATACAAAGTACTTCAGCAATTTGAGATAGGGCTGCTGCGCCTGAAGATGAAGCAGCCATAGAAAACATTTGCGGTTCTGAAAATGTCAGAACGAATGCTTCTATATGCTTCATTGCCAACCTTCTTGCCCTCTCAAAATTTACAATTTTGGAACAACCTTGTGAGGATGTCCCAACCAGTGCTACCTCATCCATTCTGCCAGTCAACAATTCAAGATCAGACCATATAAAGTGCATGCTTTTATTTTCCCTCTTTATGCAATATCTCAAAATCCTATGTTGAGATAAAGAATATACTACTACCTCTGATCCATATTACTTGTCACTAATATTGATGTATGCAGTTAAATTTAGTGTGTAGATACATCCATTTTAGCAACAAGTAATATGGGTCGGAGGGAGTATATAGTAGCCATACTACTGAAACTGTAGCAACATATCTACAAGCACATCTCGAGAGTGTGTAAGGGTATTTTACCCTTAACCTTTATTTTGGTTAATGATGACACAGGAGCTAGTCTCGGACTAATGTTATCTTCTAAGTGTCCCACACAGGTTTTTAGTTTGAGTTGTTGATGAGTGATGAAAGGAGACACCCCATTTGACTTCAAAGTGAAGTGGCGGTGCTCTTGGTGCCTTTCGTTCTTTTTACTTGAGTTTATAGGAAGCACCACACTATTAAGAGGGGTGGTCTCGATGAACTTGGTGGGGATGTTTTTCCAAGCCATATACACACCTACCAATTCTTCACACGAGAAAAAGGGAAGAGAGATTCGTCGCCTCGGAGAAAATCCGTTTGAGCAGTTTCCAGGAGACCGGTCTAGATCCCGGTCCGACCAGTGCAGAGACCAGACGAGCTCGGTTTCAACCGGCCCAGGGACCGGTCACAGGCCAACGAGCCACTGCCCTGTTTTTGGGCTGACTCGGTCTGAGTCCGGTTCCAGGCCCGGTTCAAACCGGAGCACGCTGGTCTAGAGCTCGGTCCGACCGAGCCGTGGACCGGGTCACTCTGGTCTGAATCCTGGTCCAACTGGGTTTCAGACCGAGCTCTCCGTTTTCTGTCCAAACGGTCATTTTTCCGATGCGGGGTGTAAAAGCCACCCCTTCTTCTCCCAAGGGGAAAGTGGACCAGCTCCAAAGCATAATATTTTTCTCTCTCTCCAACCATTATTGAGCACTTTAAAGCTAGTGGATCTCTCATTCCACCCAATCAAATCCAAATCCCTTTGGTAGAAAGCAAGAGGAGGTCCCGATCTACGATTCCACCAAGCCATACATCATTCCCCCTTGTGTTCATCAAGTATTGCTTGTTACTCTTGGGTTTGTGGGAAACCCTAGGCGGCTAGGGTCGCCCAGAGACATACGACTTCTGATTCGCCCCATGGAAAGTTTGTGAGGGTTTGGAGACCACCTTTAAGGTCTACCACGAGTGACTGAGCTCCTACTTCGTGGAGGAGGCTCAAGGAGAAGAAGGTGAGCCTTCGTGGCGGTTGAGTATCCTTCGTGGTAATTTACACCTCTACAACGGTGATTAGCTCCCCCAAGGGAGTGAACATCAGGATACATCTTCTCCGCGTGCCTCAGTTATTTCTATCCGAGCTATTTACTTGTGCATTTACTTTGTGATAGCCTTCATGCTTGAAGTACCTTGTATCGCATCATATAGGTTGCTCATCTAGTTGTTAGGCTCACTCTTATATTCCGCATAGCCTATAAACTAGAAACTGTAGCAACATACTACAAGCAGATCCCGAGAGTGGAAACCATATTGTATCAATTAATACTAGAAAAATAGCTTACTAGCATCACAAAGAGGAATAGATTGGAATATACTGTCCGGTGAGGGAGGGACACATGTCAATGACGCATTGGGTGGTCTTTTCTAACTTAGTGACATTTGCAATGAGCTTTATACTGGCATGTAGCATCTAGGATCATTTTTTTTTCAGAGATAAAACAGAAGCTGCAATCAATCCATACAAGAAAATACAAGGCAGCTTCCAGTAGATTCTTGCATATAATTCATGAATATTGACATATGGGTAAGGAAAATAACCAAACCATGATATGTTTTGTCATCAGTTGTACAGCTTAAGCAACATGAGGGAGAAGAAATGACTCATAAACAACATACCTTCCATCAAACATATAAGCAAGGGTTAGTGCAGCCATGAACCGAGCCATTTTTGAATGCGATGACGAGCATACGTGCACTAGGACAGGTACCCCGCCATTTTCAACTATGCGGAGAGAATTGCAAGAATAGAAAGCAAGATTCCACAGTGCACCAGCTGCTGTCTCATGAACATCCTGCAGAACAAGCAAATAACACAACGTAAGAAAATTAAGCTTTTCTGGTTTGCATGCCTAGCTTAGGAAGGAGGTATTATATTTCAAAAGATGCAAATCTAGATGACAAAGTTCCTTTAGAAACACATAAGCAGCAGAGATTAGTCAATCTTAACAACTAAGGGCTTCAAGATTCATAAATGCATGACGGTGGCAAAAACATAATCTTGACCTCACTTTTACACCGGAAAGGCCCCTGGCCTCTGCACCGATTGGTGCACACAGCCATATCTTGACTTCACTTACAATATTGATCAAGAAATCAGCTACACAAAGTTCGGATGAAGAAAACTTGGTCAAACTTGATCACAAGCTTCAAACATAACAACTGGACAAAGATAACGTGTGCACTGATGCATACAAGTATAGCGCACTGATGCAATATGTAAAGTGCATAATACATCTGGTGCATAGACGAGAGCATGTGGTTTTTATTAAGGCATGTCAGTGTTCCTATTATCTTTATAAACCACACTGGGTGCACTGAAGATAAGGAGCACTTACTTCAACCTCTGACTGTGCCAATGCAATTAGTGGTACAACACCTCCTTCCCTTCCAATAGAAATGCTGAGAGCACAACAGAGAAGTTAGCAGTGCTGATGTCATCAGGATTAATAATTAAATTACACCTAAGAAAATCTTCATAACTGTATGTAATATTAAGCACTCCAATCTGGCACATCAAACAAAAAAACAAAAGGAAGAGTTCAAGTAAACAATGAAGCTTATGCTGAAAACAATTATTGACTATAGTCTGCAAAATTATTCCCAGGGAAGAAACAATAAGACATCGACCTTAATATTTTAGCACCTTATTCTATTTACCGTACAAAGAAATTAAGATATAACAAAATATACACACAGTGTATAAGTTGGATACATGGTCTGTTTTATTGCATTCTTATTTTCACAACATGATTAATGTAGTTCATAGCAGGAACATATGTCATTTTATGGCAAGCATACATACAAGTGCATATTTTTACACTCATTACTGCTGTTCATAATCAAACTAATATTTGGCCACCTGATCATACTGATATTCTTAAGGATAATTTTCCAACAAATACATTGCCAGCAAATATGAACTGGATCCAAATATAACTTTAAGATGTATCATGTGTCTTTTGTTGCAACGAAAGACTTGAACTCAAGAGGTCAAGACAAAACACAGAGATATCACGAAGTACAAAAGAAAAATATGATATAAGGAATCCTGTAACCAAGATAATGCCATCAACTCAGTTAAGCAGTTACCTGTTTGCTTGTGAAACAGATAGTCCCCACAAGGCACCTGCAGCTCTTTCCTGAAGACCGTGAGAAGCATTTAAACATTCTTGACAGAGTGAGACCTACACGATTGAGTTATGTAAGGAAGGAAATGTTTCCTATTAGAAAGCATATAAAAGGTGCTCGGCCGGGCGAGGTTTGCTGTCCTTGCAAGTCGAGGAGATACGGAAATAAATTGCTTCATGCTTTTCTCTTACATATTTTCTCAATTCTTTGGAAAGTCCAAACTAGCAACATGCTTTTTCACTTAAAACGGTTCCTTGATTCTTCAAAATTTTGCTCAGGTGGAAAGCACATTGAGAATTTCCTTAAGTTGGTTCCCTCTTTGTAAGAGACATCACATATATGTATAGGCAACAGAGTAACTAAGTCGCAGTAGATGTGGCAAAGATAAAGACATACCAGAGCTTCAACACCACCAGCAGCAGCTATAGATTCACGATTTCTATCATCAAACGACAAGTTCCACAAAGCACCAGCAGCTTCTTGTCTATTTACATGCATGAAAAATTGTCCAAATGTAACTTCAGATTTGTGAAAAGAGTCAAGAAAGCTGTAACATATAGATCAAAAGCTTGGCAGGTCAATGTCACGTGACTAAAGCCAAACTACACCTCACGCCTTCATTTGGAGAGCGTGTTAGCTGCACCAAAGCTTCAAGAGCACCTGCTTCCTGACCAACGACAACATTATTGTTGTTGTTGTCTCCATGTGCAGCTAAATTAGCTAAAGCTCGTGCAGCCTGCGTGCAAAATGACACTCGTGTTATCTAAGAGATAACCCAACACTTGAATTAAATCAGGAGACAGGAGCTGAAATTTGCACAGAACATGCAGTGGCGTTCCTCTGGCCTTAGCAAACATAAATCAAATAATGATTGTATTGTCCACACAGCACACATACCAAATTTAGTCAGAGAAGGCCAAAACAAGTTTGCAAGACGTTTATCCCTTTTTGCAAACACCAATTATAGAGGCCAACAACGAGATGAAAAGAGCAAGTATGCAGGTGCAATCCATGATGATGTCACATCGCCATTAAATCATCCACTCATTGCAACACTCCTTACATCTCTCGCCAGTGCAGATAAGACCTAAATAATCAAAGGTGCAGACTCAAATGTGTCTAACCGACTGAGCATTTATGTTACAATGTCGGCCAAAGCTTATTTGACTGAATACAAGGGGGCTAGGATACATTTAAACTATTTGACAAAATTGGAGGATGCAGAAGCCTTAAGAGCACAAGGTGCATGTTACCTGTTCTAAGACGCCTTCGACTTTGCATGAGCGAGCAAGTGTAACCAAGGCATGGACGCCACCGGCTGTTGCAACCTCCAAGCTACACTTGTCATCGGCAGCCAGATTGGCAAGTGCACCAGCAGCACGCTCCTGTAATTTTTTTTTTAAAGCAGACCTATTACCAAAATGGATCAGCGCTTTCCAGTGAAAACATGTACGGTAATTTAAAGACAGTCCTTACAAGAACTCCAGTTCCTGCAGGCCATCGAAATATAAGATCAACCAGAATTTTTATCCCACCAGCCACTTCGATAGCCACCTGATAAGGTATTAAAATGAGTCACCATACCATACAAGAAATGTTGAGGGTAAAGCAGTCAGAAACAGCACCAAGCGCTCACAACCTTGTGTTCTTCTCCCACTGAGAGATTCCATAGTCCCCCAGCAGCTTCTTCAGCAATCAGACGGTTGGCCGACTTTGCCATGTTAGTGAGTATGGTAATACCACCCTGATCTGCAACTGCTTTTGCAACCTTTGGATTCACGGATAAGTTGGCGATTGCCTACACAAACACATGAAGAATGCATAAGAAATGATTGACACCGCTAACTGTTGCTTGAATATGATGATTAGATGATTGCAGTTGCAGAAAACCTTTGCAGCTTCAGACTGCAGAATCTCCCTGGAGCACCTTGCGAGATCCAGCAGCATTGGTATGCCCCCTTCACGCATCACAGCCTCAGACCTTGCAGGGTCCACATTGGCGTTCTGGTCATCAACAACAGCAAACCCTGCGAGCGTGGTAGCTGCCCGCTCCTGCACATCCTCCTGCGAGCTCTTGAGCAGGGTGAGCAGCAGCGCGGCGCCCTGGTCCAGCCAAAACTGGTTCATGCCATGTGGGTTGGTCTCCGCGATCCGCAGGAAGGACTGCGACAGGACCCATTCAAGCCATGTCATGATCTCAGGCACCCCGCCACTCCAATGGCAGTCATCGTCGAACAGCTTGGTGGCCTTGACAACAGTGGTGTGTGGAAACAGCGCGACGGCAGCAATGGATTTGGAGATGGTGCTATTGATGGTGAGCACGAGCTTGCCCTTGGAGTTGGCGAAGGCGGTGGGACTGCGCGCCTCTTCCTCCTCGAGGGAGGGGCAGTTGAGGGCGCATATGAGGGTGAGGGTCGTAGAGTGCGAGACGAGGCGGGAGACAGCGCCGGGGGAGACGTCGGTGCGGGAGACGTCGAGTGCGGAGAGGGAGGGGAGCTGCGCCCAGGCTTCCGAGGCCGTGGCCCACTTGACGCTGCTGCATCCGGCGACGGAGAGGAAGCGGAGGGAGACGAGGCCCGCGAGGGCGGTCTCGCCGAGGACGAGGCAGTCGAGGAAGGCGAGGTCGTGGAGCAGCGGGCAGTGGCGCGCGAGGGCGGTGAGTGCGCCGGCGCCGACCTCGCGTAGGCCGGAGAGACGGAGGCAACGGAGGCGCGGGCAGCAGAGGGCCACGTGGCGGAGGGCGTCGCCGGAGACGCGGTCGAGGGGGTCGGGGGTGCCCACGTGGAGCTCCTCGAGGCGAGCGTGGCGCGCGGCGAGGACGGCGAGCGCGGCGTCGCTGAGGTCGCGGCAGGCGGAGAGGCGGAGGGAGCGGAGGTTGGTGGCGCGGAGGAAGGGCGCGGCGTCGGCGGCGGCGCATCCGGCGAGGCGGAGGCGGCGGAGGTGGGGGGAGCAGCGCGGCGCGAGGGAGGCCGCGGCGGCGGGGTCGAGGCGGCGGAGGTCGAGCGCGGCCCAGAGGGACGGGGAGGCCGCGAGGGACCGCCAGGCACGGCAGGTGGCGGCGAGGGCGGCGCGGTCCCGGTAGCTGAGGCGCATGAAGATGTGCAGCGTCGCGTCGTCGGGGAGCGCGGGCCAGTCGAGCGGCTGCTGCTGATGGGGCGAGGCCGCGGCGTCCTTGGTGGTGCGGCGGCGCAGGCGGCGCGTCATGGCCGGCGAGATGGATGGAGGAGGTTGGCTTGAACGAGGGGAGGGTGGCAGGGGAGTCAGCTGGCTCGATCTACTCCGCTTGCTTGGACGCCACTGTACCCACTACCCAAGCCTCTCTCCCAGTCCCCGACGACGACGGAAGGTAGGAGAAGGGGGGATAGGGGGGAATGGGATCCTCTAACTTAGCCGAACCTGACTTTGGGTCACTGACAGGTGGGGTCCACCATATGCGGGACCCACTCATCAGTGACACAAAGTCAGGAAAAGTCAGGGTACATAAAGTTAGAGGATCCGGCTAGGGGAGGGGCTGGCAGACAAGGCAAGAGATACGGTCTGAATACATAAACACAAGAACAAAATACAAACGAACGTGCAGACTGCATAGTAGAGGATTGAAAGGAAAAAATACGAATGAAAGGTTTGATTACCAAAGCAATCATCACAAGAGTAACAAAAAGTATTTATGTACTTCCTACCTAAAAGAAAAAACACTTTCCATCAGGCGACCGATCTGGGAGATGATCGGTTGTTCCTGCCTTGCTCGCTCACGCTCATGCTTCGCACGGTCTTTAAGCTGTGCCACCAGCCTCCCTCCTACCCGTCGGCCTCCCTCCTATCGCCAGTCCCTCTCCTCCTCATAGCAGCCTTCAACCTCATCAATAACTATGGCCACAAAAGTTTCAAATCAGATGGCGTTTCGAGCCTAAAAAGGATGAGAAATCAGTGAAATGAAACCGGGGTCATCTTCTCGAGCGCCGATGGGGTCCGAGGAGTCGGATTCATGGTCTACGACGCCGAATCGGCGAGATCTGGTCCGCCATGGACAAGTTTTTCCATGCTTTTTATTCGATGTTGTATATGATAGTTATTTTTGTAACAAATATGTAGGATTTTGTAGCGAAAGCATATACAAGATGTTCCAATGTTTTTACCTAGATCTGGTCTGCTATGGACAACCTTTTAAAAAATGTAACAAACTCGTACTATTTTTTGTTTGAACAGCATACCCAAGATGTTGCAAAGGTTTGCTATAAGTTTCGTGTTCTCATTTTTTTTTGGTGATGTTATGAAATATTGCAAATATGTATTTGTTTTATTGTAATTGTTTGTGTTTTTTGTGTAAATAGTTGGTAATTTTTATTGTCAATCATTTTGGTAGGAAATAATATTTTTACACTTTTTCATTGTCACGAATGCATGATTCTTGTTGTAATAAGGGCGCATTTTTTTGTTCAAGTAGTTGCTTATTGTAAATCAATCTAGAGAAAAAAATAGTAGTATTTTCAACTAATTTTGTAACATTTTACTCTTTCAGAATATCGGGACATGTTTGTTGTAATAGAATATATTTTTTATACATGCGGTTACAGTATTTTATTGTACTCCCTCCGATCCATAATACTCTTCGCTAATATGGATGTATCTACCACTAAAATGTGTCTAAATACATCTATGTTAGCGAAGAGTATTATGAGTCGGAGGGAGTAATACTGGTTGACACAAATCTACCCGTCAGGTGGATAGGGTTAGAACCAGGGGTTGGTTTTTATAAAAAGCAAGGGGCTAAAATATAAGTTTAACACAAATCTACCCCTACAAAAGGACCGTTGGTTGTTTTAATAAAAATCGAGAGTCTAAATGCAAAACTGTATAGTATTGGCCAAAAATCGACCGATCGACGCTTATTGCTTCCCTATCTAAAGATGAGCATTCCTTCTTCAAAAACGCTGGTGTGGTGATGTTGGAGTGGCTGACGAAACTTAGGTATTTCGTCTAATACCTGCAAAGCAACATATATGGTCTGCATACAGCTAGGAACGCAAGAATAAAATATGAATAAATATGCAAACTAGAGGATTGAAAATCGAGAAATATGAATAATGTTTGATTAGTACAAATAGAAAACATGTAATCCGAATCAGTCCTCTCTCCCCCTCTACACCAGGTGTGGTGTTTATGCCGGCCCATTTATCTTCTTTTTTCATTTTTCCTTTTCTCTTTTCTGTTTTTCCCTTTTTATTTTTTCTGCTCTTTGTGTTATTCAAGATTTTTTTAAGAAACTGTAAAAGTTTCAAAAACTTGTATGTTTTCCATTTTTTGAAGTCTAAACATTTTTGCAAATCCGAATAGTTTTTAAAATAGGAACATTTTTCAAATGAACATTTTTCACAATTTGAACATTTTTTCAAATTTGGAATAATTTCATATTAGAACAATTTTTAATTTTGAACAATATTAAACTTTGAATTTTTTTCAAATTCTGAAGAATTTTTTAATCTGCACATTTTTCAAGTTTGGACATTTTCAAAACTTGAACTTTTTTATATCTGAAAATTTTCCAAATATGAACATTTTTTAAATCATAAACAAGTGAAAAGAATAAGAAAAAATAAAATAAAAAATAAAAAGAAGAAAAAAAGAAAATTGAAAAAAAAACAAGGAACATAAAACTAAAAAAGAAAACAAAAAAAACTACCTGGACTGGCCCACACCATATAGGAATCACCATCTAGAGGTGTCGAATGGGCCATAAGAAATTGGCATAAATGGATATCCTTTGTGGCCCATATGACCGTCGCAACTCGGCATATCTCGGAAATCCTAAGGGTGTGTTCGGTTCTAGAACTATGTGGAATGGAATGGAATGGAATGGTCCCAGTGCACAGAACAGTTCCATGACAGTGTTCGGCTGGGACAAAAGGATATAATGGAATGGTTCCATCTTTTGTTCGGTTGGGACCAAAACGTGGAATGGAACGACTAAAACCAGTTTAGTTCATCTCTTTCATACATATGGTGAGGATACCTCCCACATGTAACACCACATAAAGTCCATGTACAATGCAATAAATTTGATCTAGCAATCAACAAAAAAATACAATTTTGACTCTAATTTGCAGTGGAGAGTGGCACATGACACCTTGATATCAAATGGACAAAAAAATATAATTTTGAGTATAATTTGCAATGGAGAGTGGCACATAACACACTGATATCAAATGGACCAAAAAATTACAATTTTGAGACTAATTTTGAGTCTAATTTGCACTGGACACATAACACAATTTCGATTCAAATCAACGAAAATTTACATCCAATTTCATCGCCTAGCTGACCCGTGGCCACCGCATGCGTGCTTCCCCGCCATGGCCGCTTGCCCCGCTGCCGCTTGGCCTGCAGCCCACCACCGCCTGGCCCGCAGCCAGCTGCTGCCTCACATGTAGCCAGCCGCTGCCCCGTACTAAAAGGAGAGAGAAACACCGGACTCTGGCAGTCGGAGTTGGGAGGGAGCGCCTACCAGAGTGGAGACGCGAGGGAGCGAGCCGGAGAGGGAGCGGCCAAGGCGGCGCCGCCACCAATCACAGGGAGGAGGAGATACGAGGTGAGCGGCTCAGTGAGAATAACGAGGAGTTTTTTGGGTGTTTAGGGTGATCGTTAGAGTCTCGTTCCACCAGATTCCACCGATTCGGTCGAATGAGTTGGTTTTGCATCTGAGAGGTATATTCCTTTTCGTGAAACTAGTTGGTTCCGTTCTATTCTACAACTGAACACCGGAATTGATTCTAGGTGCAGAACGGTTCCATCCCATTCTACTAAATTCCAGAACCGAACACACCCTAACCCTCGCCCGTTGCGAGAGCGAAGCCTTCCTGCATGCGTCGCCTTACCCGCTGGGCCGACCCATGTGAGATTTTTTTGTTTCTCTTCCTTTTCTTTTTTTCTATGTTTCTTCACTATTTTTTGAAATATAAACAATTTTATTTTTAAATTTATTTTTTGGTTTCAAATTTTTTTTAGTTTTGAATTTTGTTCAAACATGAAATTTGTTTGGTTTTAAATTTTGTTCAATTTTGAACTTTTGTTTAGATTTGAATTTTTTTCAAATTCGAAATTTGTTCATATTTTATATTTATTCTGATTCAATTTTTGTGCAAATTCGAAATTTGTTAAAATTCGATATTTGTTCAGATTCGTAATTTATTCACAATATAAATTTGTTCTGATTCAATTTTTGTGCAAATTTGAAATTGTTTCAATTTGAAATTTGTTCAAATTCTTAATTTGTTCCAATTTATAATTTGTTCAATATTTTAATTTGTTCGAATTTGAATTTTGTTAAAATTTAAATTTTGTGCACAACTGCACATCCAAAATTTATTCAAACAGAAAAAAGAAATGGAAAAAGAAATGTTACTTATTGGGCCGAACTGGCTCGGACCAGTCCGGGAAGGCTCGCAGGCGGGAGCGAATCGCTCTCGCAACGGGCGGGACATAGCTGTTAGGAATAAAAATAGCATCTTAATTAGGCTAACAATGCAGTTAGTATTTCCATTAAGATAACTGCCTAGCAGTTAGAATTATAGCGTTGTCCAAACGTTGTGTATATGGAACCGTCGGCTATACCCTTTCCGAAGAGACGCAAACGTTGCAACCGACATTGTAAAGCAACTGTTGGGGACCTATATATACCCCACAGTCATAATCAATAGAATCACTTTTCCCCTTCAATCTCTGTGTACTTCTTCACGTCATCAGCACTGATCGCTCTCAACAGCGACTAGGCCGCTCGCAGAAGAACATAGAGAAGGTGAGAAAAGAATGGCTTTCCGACCGCTGCCGGAACTAGCTTTCTCTTTTGCACGATTTGTTGCTAGGGAGCATCGCCGCTTCCATCTTCGTCGCCGGACATTTGGCTATGCCGCTGCACGTCGCCGGAATTTCGGCCGGAACTTTGGCCGCCGCCTTCAGCGTTGCCATAACCGGAACGGTGGCCTCCGCCATCGCAGGACACTGCTTGGTGCCCCTCGTCGTCGCTACGGCCCTGGTGGTGGTCTCCGCCGCCGCCACAACCAGTACCTCCATGGTCACCACTTGGCGCAGCACCGCCACTTCCCTGGAGAACCAGGACCAAGTACGAGGGCAGTTGTGCCCCGGGAAGAGATTCCGGCTGCGTCGGAGGTTGGTGCTGCGCCGGAGGTTGTCGCCGCAGTACCAGACGTCGTTGCGGCATCGGAGTTCGCCGCCGTGCCGGAAGTTGTTGCAGAACAGGTTGTCGACGCCGAATTTGAGGACGGGGCCTCTGCCTCCAACATCACCGCGGATATCGACGACATGCCGCCCCCTCCGCCGGCTGATGTCTACGCACTTCTATTCTTGTAGACACTTGTTGGGCATCCAAGTGCAGAGGTTTGTAGAACAGCAGCAAGTTTCCCTTAAGTGGATCACCCAAGGTTTATCGAACTCAGGGAGGAAGAGGTCAAAGCTATCCCTCTCAAGCAACCCTGCAATTATGATACAGAAAGTCTCGTGTGTCCCCAACACACCCAATACACTTGTCAGATGTATAGGTGCACTAGTTCGACGAAGAGATAGTGAAATACAAGTAGTAGTGATGATTATAAGTAGCAAATGTGATTTGAAATAAATATCGCTGCGAGCAAACATGTAACAAAACAGCAAGTAAACGGTGTGCAATGCTTGGAAACAAGGCCTAGGGATCATACTTTCACTAGTGGACACACTCCCAACAATATAACATGAATGAACAAATAAATAACTTCTCTCCACTATGGTACTCTGAATTACTCTCCTATTGAATAACACTAATCATTGTGTAGTGGCTACAGAAGCACCCCTTAAAGTTCATCAAGTACTTGACAAACACCACTCATAGAGATATCCAAATCAAAGCACAACTCAAGATAGATATTATTGCAACTTAAACCAAGTACTAATACGGTGCACACACTGTCAACATTACACCATGAAAGGAGGAATAGATCACTTCAATACTATCATAGTAATAATTACTCTCATAATCCACAAGAGATCACAATCATAGCCTAAACCAAGTACCACCATGATGCACGCACTGTCACCGTTACACCATGGCAGGAGGAATAGATTACTTTAATAACACCACTAGAGTACACATAATATCTGAATAATAACATCTACTTGTTCAACATGATACAAAGCTCACGATCACATAAAGATCACATCATGGGAGAGAGAGGTGAACCACATAGCTACCGGTAGAGCCCTCAGCCCCGGGGATGAACTACTCCCTCCTCATCATAGGAGACAGCAAGGTTGATGGAGATGGCGGTGAGGTCGATGGAGACGGCGGAGACGGCGATGGAGACCGATGGAGATGGCTCCGGGGGCACTTCCCCGTCCCGGCAGGGTGCCGGAACAGAGACTTCTGTCCCCCGAAATTCGTCGGTGGCGGCGGCGGAACTGCGGAACTGTTCTGGAAATTTCGCTGACTCCTCTAGGGTTTTCCGTCCCGAGGCTTTATATAGGCGAAGGGGCGTCATCAGAGGGGGAGCCAGGCGCCCTCACACGGGGCTCGCGCGGCCAGGGGCATGGCCGCGCCACCCCTGTGTGTGGGGCCCTGGTGGCCCTACTCCTTCTCTCCTTCGGATCTCTGGAAGCTTCCGGGTAAAATAAGACTTCAGGAACTTGTTTCGTCCAATTCCGAGAATATTTCCTGTGTATCACTTCTGAAACACAAAAACAGCAGAAAACAGGGAACTGGCACTGTGGCAACTCGTTAATAGGTTAGTTCCGAAAAATGCATAAAAGTGCCACGAAGTGTAACGAAACAGTAGGCAAATGGTGTAAAAACAAGCATGGAGCATCAAAAATTATCAGCATCCCCAAGCTTAACTCCTGCTCGTCCTCGAGTAGGTAAGTGATAACAAAAGAAATAATTTTTGAGGTGACATGCACCTACACAATCTTGATCATATATGTAAGCATTTGTGAGCTGGGATCAAAAGAACTTAAAACATGGGCATGAAGATATAATCTTGACAATAGGAACTTAGCAACCATGTTATAATCATGAAAATGAACACAAACAAAAGATCATGAATAATGAAACAATGAAAGTCAAACGTGTGTTCAAATCATAAGGAAAAACATACAAATGGTTTTCAGCTTGTCCTTCATGGAGAGCAAAACATAAATGCATAGGACACCTTCAAGTTTAAGAGGGCGACTAGATACAAATAATTTGAGAACAAGTGAAACCAACAATATGAATCAATCAATGAAAACTTTGGGACAATGCACATTATACTCAGAATGACAACTATGCTCTCTTAATGGTGCATAAAGGTAGAAGGTGGTGACTCAACATAAAAGTAAAAGAAAGGCCCTTCGCGGAGGGAAGCAGTGATTAAACATGTGCTAGAGCTTTTCATATGTAAAACAGAGAGATAAAAATTGGTTTTGAGAGGTGGTTGTCTTTGTCAACGACTAGCAATGGGGTTCTTACTATCTTCCATACAAAAATGAAGCAAGTTTTTGAGAGAGAGATTGGCACTTTTGTGCTCTTTTATAAAGCTTGGCACTCCTCCCCACCTTTTTTCCTTTCTCAAACCATGGCTAACCGATTCCATCGGGTGCCCACCAACATTCACATTCCATGGAGGAGTGCCTTTTTTCTTTCTTTCTTTTTTCTTTTTTGGAATAAGCAATATGGAAGATAGCAAATCCGACCACTACGTCCCCATGAGCTGAAAACAGTGTCACAAAACGAGAAGTATTTTGAAGGTTTTTGAAAGGTATCACATGAAAATTTACTTGGAATGGCTTAAAAATACCATGCATAGGAATTTATAGTGGACACAATGGCAAACTTGGTTTTTAGGAGTTGGATGCACGAGTAGATCTCATACTCAGTACAAAATGAGGGCTAGCAAAAGACTGAGAGCGACCAACTAAGAGAGCAATAATGGCCATAATCATGCAAAGCGACAAAGCAACATTAAAAGAAGCATAAGATGGCATCAAAAGTCAAAAACTAAATGATCATAGAGGCTATTGGCGACTTTGGATGAGTCTAACATGTGTGAGCATGCGCCAAGTCAACCCAAATAAAGCATCAAGGAGAAAACCAAAATAATGCTTCCAAACGATAAAAACAACGCATGATTTTTTTCAAAGGCTCATTAAGCAATCTCAGTCATTTGAGACAAGTCATGCTACAGCAAAACCACTAAGCATACTATCAAAAAGACATCAAGCATGACATGAAAAAGCCTAAGCCGCAGTCTACACAAGCTCCTTCTTGTACCACTCTTTTTTGCATAAAGCTTTTTCTCTTTTCCAACACCATTTGAAATTTTTTAAGACACCTCTTTTGATGAAAACCAATAAAGATCAGAGGCAAAAATACACCTTGATGAAAAGATATGATAAGGTCTGAACGCATATCAAGGCGAAAATGAAAACCAAAAGCAGTAGCAGAAAAAGAGAACACTCGTTGAAACGATAGGAGTGAAAACTAGAGTGTTCTTGGCAAATGAAAAGCGAGTTTATCTCCTCCAAAAGAAACATGATGTGATCTAACCATTTATTGCAGCAAACAAAACAAACTAACTAAGAAAACTAAAATAACTGACGCTCCAAGAAAAACGCATAGTGCATGAAGCAATAAAAATATAGTGTTTTGAAAGGTGACCTGATTTCTGCCGATGAAGAAGGGGTGCCTCGGGGGCATCCCCAAGCTTTGACGCTTGTACTTCTTGGATATTTCTTGGGGTGATGCATGGGAATCCCCAAGCTTGAGCTTTTGTCCATTCTTCAACTCATCTCATCACTCTCCGATCCCTACACTTGAAAACTTCCTTCATACAAAACTAAACACAAATCTATTAGCAACATTAGTGTAGCATAACATATAATCAACCTCTTTTTGCTTCAGGTTTCAACTCAAAACCACCACATATATAGCAAATACTACTGTAGCAACTTCTCTAAAAGTTCCGTGATAAAAAGAACTCAAAAGAAAGCGATAAAGCGGCAAACACAAATATTGGCAGAAATCTGTCAAAACAGAAGAGCTGATAAAGGTCGAATTGTTGAGGGGTTTTATGTTGCTCAAATCAAAAAGTGTTCAACTAATGAAAGTTTGGATATAACCTGGGGCATATTCACAAGAAATCGCAGGTCCAAAAGATATACAGAGAATTTTCACGAATTTTTACGGTGCAGCACCGAAAACTGTTTCAGGACAGCAACATCCCCAAATCTTACCTCACTCGAATTAGAGGCTTCTCTTGGCACAAAAACGAAATAAAAAGGATAAGGAGAGGTCATTACAGTAGTAATAACTTCCAAAACTCAAATAAAAGAAAAAGTACTGAAAATAAATAATGGGTTATCTCCCAAGAGTGCTTTTCTTTAACGCCTTTGAGCTAGGCGCAGTAATTTGCAAAATGCTCATGTGGGCGCCATATAAGAGCTTGAGGCAAAGGCGCCATATAGGAACTTAAAGCAATAGAGAGCATCAAAAAGTAAATGTGAAAGACATTTATATCTGAACCACTTCCTATGCATAGGAATCTTGTAAGAAAATAAATCAACGAGGCACATAGTAGCAAGCATGGATAGATAAAATAAGTGCCACTTCAAGATTTGCAACATAAAGAGGGGAAATTTAATATTGTTGAGATCCATCAAACTATGTTTCCCTCTCTCATAATAACTTTCAGTAGCATCATGAATAGAACTAACAATATAACTATCACATAAAACATCCCTATTATGAGCCACATGCATAAAAGAATTAATACTCACCACAGGAACAATAGTAGTAGGAGCAGATTCAACAGAATAATCATTCTCATCACCATAATCATCAAAAATAGGAGGCATATTGTAATCATAACTATTTTTATCCTCAATAGTAGGTGAACTGAAAATATTATACCCATCATCATAACCATCATAAACTAGAGGTTTAGTATCATCATAAGCAAGAGAACAGCTATTTCGCAAAGCATATTCTTCAAACATATCATCATAAGAAGGAACATCACATATGGGAGATAAAATATCATCAGAGCAAATTTTCTCCACTAAAGCTGGGGAACTAAAAATATCATGCTTAACAAAACCAGCTTCCCCAAGCTTAGACTTTTCTATAGTATTAGCAACAACGGTGTTCAAAGCATTCATACTAACAACACTATTAGCATGCAAATTAAGCTCCAAAGATTTTTAAATTTTCTCTTCAAACACTTCATATCTAAACTCAGGAAAAAGACTAAAGAACTCATTGTTTTCCATTAAGCCTAACTAGTGAAAATAAAAAAAAGAAACAAAAAGATGTAATTGCAGAATCTAAAGAAAATAACTTCGAGCACTCACACAAGAGGATGCGAGTACCTTTTACCTTACCTCCCCGGCAACGGCGCCAGAAAAGAGCTTGATGTCTACGCACTTCTATTCTTGTAGACACTTGTTGGGCCTCCAAGTGCAGAGGTTTGTAGAACATCAACAAGTTTCCCTTAAGTGGATCACCCAAGGTTTATCGAACTCAGGGAGGAAGAGGTCAAAGCTATCCCTCTCAAGCAATCCTGCAATTACGATACAGAAAGTCTCTTGTGTCCCCAACACACCCAATACACTTGTCAGATGTATAGGTGCACTAGTTCGGCGAAGAGATAGTGAAATACAAGTAGTAGTGATGATTATAAGTAGCAAATGTGATTTGAAATAAATATCGCTGCGAGCAAACATGTAACAAAATAGCAAGTAAACGGTGTGCAATGCTTGGAAACAGGGCCTAGGGATCATACTTTCACTAGTGGACACACTCCCAACAATATAACATGAATGAACAAATAAATAACTTCTCTCCACTATGGTACTCTGAATTACTCTCCTATTGAATAACACTAATCATTGTGTAGTGGCTACAGAAGCACCCCTTAAAGTTCATCAAGTACTTGACAAACACCACTCATAGAGATATCCAAATCAAAGCACAACTCAAGATAGATATTATTGCAACTTAAACCAAGTACTAACACGGTGCACACACTGTCAACATTACACCATGAAAGGAGGAATAGATCACTTCAATACTATCATAGTAATAATTACTCTCATAATCCACAAGAGATCACAATCATAGCCTAAACCAAGTACCACCATGATGCACGCACTGTCACCGTTACACCATGGCAGGAGGAATAGATTACTTTAATAACACCACTAGAGTACACATAATATCTGAATAATAACATCTACTTGTTCAACATGATACAAAGCTCACGATCACATAAAGATCACATCATGGGAGAGAGAGGTGAACCACATAGCTACCGGTAGAGCCCTCAGCCCCGGGGATGAACTACTCCCTCCTCATCATAGGAGACAGCAAGGTTGATGGAGATGGCGGTGAGGTCGATAGAGATGGCGGAGATGGCGATGGAGATGGCTCCGGGGGCACTTCCCCGTCCCGGCAGGGTGCCAGAACAGAGACTTCTGTCCCCCGAAATTCGTCGGTGGCGGCGGTGGAACTGCGGAACTGTTCTGGAAATTTCGCCGACTCCTCTAGGGTTTTCCGTCCTGAGGCTTTATATAGGCAAAGGGGCGTCGTCAGAGGGGGAGCCAGGCGCCCTCACACGGGGCTCGCGCGGCTAGGGGCCTGGCCGCGCCACCCCTGTGTGTGGGGCCCTGGTGGCCCCACTCCTTCTCTCCTTCGGATCTCTGGAAGCTTCCGGGTAAAATAAGACTTCAGGAACTTGTTTCGTCCAATTCCGAGAATATTTCCTGTGTATCACTTCTGAAACACAAAAACAGCAGAAAACAGGGAACTGGCACTGTGGCAACTCGTTAATAGGTTAGTTCCGGAAAATGCATAAAAGTGCCACGAAGTGTAACTGACGAGGGTATGCCCTTCAGGTACCCGCGGATTAGTATACCGGGCCCGGCCCATTAAGGAAGTGGACAAGCAAAAGGACTCGAAGATGACTTGGAGTAGAAGAAGGAAGACTCTAATCCGTATTCGACTAGAACTCTTGTAAAACCTTAGCCCGGTTGCATATATAAAGCCAGGCAAGGGCGCCCCTAGAGAGATATCTTAGACAATCTCATAGACATCGAATATCATAGACAAGCAATATTAGATATACAAGATAGATTAGACATAGACTAGATACAATATTCCGCCTTCGGCGGCACCATGTAAACACCATTGTGATTATATACTAGATTGCTAGCAGGATGTAGCGATCCTCCACCGCGGGGACGTGAACCTGGGTACATCGTGTGCCAATCTCGATCCCGGAATCTCTAGTCGTTGCTCTTCCCCCAATCCTAAGTCCTTCATCTAGGACATTTGTCGAGTTAACCCTCGTCAATTGGCGCCGACCGTGGAGATCGCGGCGACTGGATTTTGTTATCTGGGCGGGATCCTTCAACTCTTCCATCGGCGATATCAGCAAATTTTTTCTATATCATCAAGATCAACAAAATTTTACGGCTGCCGACAACAGAAGCAGTCAGATTGATTCAACAGGATTTATCATCAACATCAGCTATCGTGTGCATCGTCAAGATCTTCACCGCTTCGTCGACAAGATCATCAATTTTTTCGGCTGTCGACAGCAGCAGGGAGATTGCTTCAACAAAATTCGTCATCAACAACAGCGTCACATCGACTCCATTATCTCCGCCAACCGTGATAATCTGGTTCACCAGCGTGGGATCATAGCGCGACAAGATGGAAATTACGAGAAGATCGATCGGAGATGTTCGGCTGGAGCAACTATTCCGTGGTCCTGACCACCGCGGTATCCGCGTCCGGTCTTGATCCGGATCATCAATAGATTGATTCCCGATCCGGTTCCAACTCTGCTATGTCGGGCCACATAGAGAAAAGTAGCAATACCAATCTAGGCATGTACTAGTTGATACCAGATCGGATCAAAGTTCTAAGAAACAAAACCGTCTGGTCTGCAAGTGCCAGTGCACGTGGAGTGCAAAATCAATCAAAGGCGTGAGGTGGTTATTCAGCAATGCAAGGAAAGGAAGCTATACGTGAAGGCAGTTAAAAGAAAAGAAGTTACACAATCTACGTTCACGTGTATGGATTTGTCGACAAGTTGCATCTGCGGAGATTCAAGAACTAGTAAATTCAATCGGCGAATCACATCTCCGCGCAAGAAAAGAAAAAGAAAGTCATCCATCGAGTTACCGGCGTCTACGTACATACTTTGCAAATAAAGACCGCAAGGCAGTCAAAGATTTTACCGGCGAATTACAAGAGCAGCTCGGACAAACTCGAAGAAAAATATTTCGACTACAACGGCGTGTCGCCTGACTGCTCGGATAATTCAGAGAAAAATACTTCGACTACTTCGTCTTCAACATTGTCGACTGCGGCGTCAATTGCGGCTTGTCACGCTTGGGGGCTCGTCGCCGCGCACTCGCGCAAACTATCGGCAACGCTCGGGGGCTCGACATCAACTCGCCCCGGAGTGCGGAAGCTCATACTCAAGACCTACGATTTCGTCGACATCAGCAACGCGACGATCCCAACAGCGCTCGGGGGCTCGACAACAACTTCGCCTCCGATCGTGGTTGTGATTCTACGACAGCAACTCGACTACATCTACGTCTACTTCGACTACGCCGCGCCAATGACGGCGCACCCGATAAAAGCTAAGTTCTCCTCTACCAAGAGTTGATTATCATTTACTTTTGCCACACCCGACACTCGGGGGCTCCGCCATGAACAATCATCTTGCATATCATTGACTTCAAAAAAATTGTGAAAACCCTAGTAGCTAGCTGGCGTTCCTTGTCGAATACTTGTCAATTTAGTTTACAGTCGCATGAAGCTCGACTAACGGTTGGCAAGGCCAAAATCTTGGGCGTCAGGTTAACGAAAAGGCTTAGCAAGTATCTTGAAATTCAAATGCGGCACACGCATCGATTTACGTCTGACCTGAGTAGCTGATCGAGCCGTGACGTGCATCAGGGTAACGAAAGGGTCTTACGTACGAGCAATAAAATTGCACAAAAAAACATTGAGTTTTTATTTTACATACTCCATCATCGTTGCAATATGCAAACGCAATATTTCTTCGAGAGACAAATTATTTCACAATTATTCATATTTTCTGCAGGAGTCGGCAAAATCATCAAGTCCTTCAACAGGAGCCGAACATCTTCGAGTAGTACAACTTGAGTCTATGCCCGGCTACAAGTACCCGAACATAGACTCGGGGGCTACTCCCATCAGGAGCGCTGCCCGCGCACCTGATAGAAAGACAATTTTGAGAAAGAATTCAACAAAAGGAGATGAAGAAGAAGAAAATTGGAGCCTATGATCGACTACAAGTATCCGACCATAGCCTCGGGGGCTACTCCCATCGGGAGCGCTGGTCGCGCACCCGATGAAGAATCACTTTGAGGAGAATGAGGAAGAAAATTTCGAGTCCATCTACTCGACATTTACTCCCATCGGGAGAGTGGATTCAAGAACCCGACAATTTTGGCCATTGCATTTGAAGTCGAAGTTATATGAAGTAGAAGAATTGAAGAAGTCGAAGATTGAAGAAGTTAAAAGATTGAAGAAGTCAAAGATTGAAGAAGTCGAAGATTGAAGAAGTCAGAGAATAGAAGAAGTCGAAGATTGAAGTTTTGAGACTCAACCCGAGTCTCAACTCGAATTGAGTCTCGGGGGCTACTGACGAGGGTATGCCCTTCAGGTACCCGCGGATTAGTATACCGGGCCCGGCCCATTAAGGAAGTGGACAAGCAAAAGGACTCGAAGATGACTTGGAGTAGAAGAAGGAAGACTCTAATCCGTATTCGACTAGAACTCTTGTAAAACCTTAGCCCGGTTGCATATATAAAGCCAGGCAAGGGCGCCCCTAGAGAGATATCTTAGACAATCTCATAGACATCGAATATCATAGACAAGCAATATTAGATATACAAGATAGATTAGACATAGACTAGATACAATATTCCGCCTTCGGCGGCACCATGTAAACACCATTGTGATTATATACTAGATTGCTAGCAGGATGTAGCGATCCTCCACCGCGGGGACGTGAACCTGGGTACATCGTGTGCCAATCTCGATCCCGGAATCTCTAGTTGTTGCTCTTCCCCCAATCCTAAGTCCTTCATCTAGGACATTTGTCGAGTTAACCCTCGTCAGTAACGAAACAGTAGGCAAATGGTGTAAAAACGTATCACCGGCCTTCGTAGTCCCGCCCATGGAGTGGCTGCTGGGCGGGCCGAGCGCCGGATGGCTCATCGACGACCCCGAGCGTGACTTCAGCGACGAGGAATTTGAGGTGCTGCCTCCACTTCTGTACTACCAGCGCCATGGGCTCGGCCCCTGCCTCCCGTCTCCAACGCCCTCCAGCGAGGACCTGGCGCACTTCGCCCCGCCGGGCTATGACCCCTTGCCGGAGATGGAGGAGGAGAACAGCGTTGCAGTCGTTGCTCACATCGTCCCCGGGCTCCCCGACCTCAACCTCCCCGCACCGAATGAGAAGGAGAAGGAGAAGGCCGAGGACACAACGCCGTCGGCCGCCCCTCCGACGCCCTCGCCGGAGGCACGCCTGCTCCTGCGCCGCATCGCAGCAGCCATGGCGGCTCGCCCTGCCGGCATGCGCACTAGGACTTGGTCCCCGGTGAAGCTCGGCCTCACCAACCGTGAGGGAGTCCTCCGCCTCGATGAACCCCCCACTGGCACTAGCCGGCGCTGATTCGCCAGCCGTGGACGCCGGCCGTGGACACCGGCCGTGGACGCTGGCGAGAAGCACGGTGTCGTCTCTGGAGAAATTGGGGACACAGCGAACCTTATCCTCTCCCGTGTTCCTCTTTACTTAATTACTAGTACTAGCCCTGGTAGCGTCCTAGTCGGTCATGGACCAAAGAGCCTAACAGGCCACGCCATGGTCCTTGTGTCCTCATCAGTAAAAGATAAAATACTGATGTAGTACTATTTGCATTGTATACTTGCACTAGTAGCACTGTAGCAGTATATAGTAAACCTCTGTTTGTACTGTGATGTAAATATGTTCTAAGACCTTAGGTCTGATATAATTTACAATTATATAATGTGGCATGTTACTAATATATTTGCCTTTAACATATTATAACATGCTATTTGGTACAATAATTTTATCCTGCGCTTGAAATTAAATTTTCTTGCCAAAATTTCTCATTAGTAAAATATGAGATAAAAGGCCAAAATAAATATGTGACTATCTCGGATATTATTTGTGAATCACAAGGTAATGGCATCTACTGCACAAAATACAGATTATCCATTACTGTGAGGTGTACTTAGTTGTCATTACGACGATAAGATTACCTACAAAGTACTCTTCCAAATAATTTAATTCAATATAACACAAGGTAATAGGATAAGGCGTCTACTGACAAATGTCAGACTATGCTTCCTACTACTGAGAGATGTACTCCATAAAAGTGGAGATTATCTACAATGTGTTAACTTGAAATTCGAAGATCTACACATATATGGCTTAGAGCATCCGCTTTCAAATTGTTCCTCTAGAACATATTTGTTATTTACTAAAATAAATTTTACTATCAAGTAAAATTAATTGAATGCATGTTCATACATGCAGGAAAAATGGGTGACATCAATAAAAAAGATTTCCAAGAACTGCAAGTTGATGGAAGTAACTATCTATCATGGGCTATCGATATGAAAATAAACTTAACTAGTCGTAGCCTTGGTCCCACAATTACCACACCCCCTGAAAATGCTCCAGAAATACCCCTAGTGGTAAAGTATGCGGCATTACATTTCATAAGGCACCACCTTCATCCTGATTTAAAAAATGAATATATGATGGAGGAGGATCCACTAGCTTTATGGAACTCTCTCAAGGAGAGATACGACCAACAAAGAGCGGTTATGTTGCCGGAAGCCGAGAGAGAATGGTCTCTCATAAGGTTTCAGGACTTCAAGTCTGTTGCGGCATATAATTCTGCCATGCATAAAGTTAACTCCAAACTGAGATTTTGCGACAAGCAAGTCTCAGATGCGGACTTAATAGAGAAAACTCTATGCACCTTCCACCCCTCGATGAGGATATTGCAACAACAATATCGTCAACAAAAATACACAAAGTATTCTGAGCTTATATACACATTACTTCAGGCTGAGAAGCATGATGAGCTTCTCATGAAGAATCATAATTCCCGCCCAATGGGCGCAACGCCAATTCCTGAAGCACATGCTAACGCTCATTTTACTAATAAATCTGGAGGTCGTAAAAGGAACTTCCAAAAATTCAAGGGAAAGTGGAAGAAGAACAATGGTCAAAAGACTAATGGTCAATTTAAGGGAAAAGGTCATTTCAAGAAAAATGATCAAAATGACAACTCTCAAGTTTGTCAAAGGTGTGGATGTGCGAATCATCGTACAAACAAATGTCGTATTCCCAAACACCTCGTGGATCTAAACATGAAGTATGGAAGAAAAGGGAAGCAAGTTCATGGAAACAAGGCTGAAGCTCACTTCAATGCCATATTAGAAGACAACCCTCAAGCTGGTCCTTCTCAAAGTGCTATTGAAGAATTTAAGCCAAAGGACAACATCATCCTCGATGAAGACATGCTTGTGGACTACACCCAAGATGTTTTTGGAGACATGAATTGATCTCCTAAAGCATTGATGTCACTTAGCTACTTACAAAAAACTATGAGATGTTATATATTGTATAACAATAAGAAAAATAAAGTCTTTCAGACTTTGTATATTGTATTATGTGAATCAGACATAATATTCTAATGTATTTATATCTGAAATTTGTAATATAAATACTATGTATGTAATTTGATGAATATTAGAATAAAATAATCTTATTCTAAATTATTCTCTTTCTATTTTTTTTAGAAATCTTACGGGAAACAATCCGATGGAAGAAGAATTGTGTTTAGTGGATAGTGCTACCACTAATACAATTCTAAGGGAAACAAAATACTTCCAAACTCTTACTAAGAGAAAGGAAGATGTTATGACTATAACCGGGAGCAATAAAGCAATAATTGGTTCAGGAAGAGCCACATTCACACCCCCTATGGGTACTACTATAGTAATTCAGAACGCACTCTTGTATCCTGAATCTACACGTACCCTTATAAGTTTCAAAGATATCCGATCAAATCATTTCCATCTTAAAACCGTAAAGATGGATAAGAAAGAATATTTGCTTTTAACAAAAGGCGACGGATATGAGGAACAAACTCTTGAAAAATTCCCTTTATTTTCTTCCGGATTATACTTTACATACATCAAATCCATACCTTATGTTGCGTACAAAATAATTTTTCAAAATCTTGATAAATTCAAGACTTGGCATGATCGCCTTGGTCATCTTGGAATAGGTATGATGAGAAAAATTATAAGCAATTCTGTTGGTCATAATTTACCAATTAAAAGGTTTCCTAAGTCATCAGACTTTGTATGCACCGCATGTGCTACTGGGAAATTAATTATTAAGCCATCCTACCTCAAAGTTAAAAATGAGTCACTTAATTTTCTTGATAGAATTCAAGGAGATATATGTGGTCCAATACAACCTCTATCTAGACCATTTAGGTACTTTATGGTGCTAATTGATGCATCTACTAGATGGTCACATGTGTGTTTATTATCAACACGTAACCATGCCTTTGCCAAATTAATTGCTCAAATAATTAAATTAAGAGCAAATCATCCTGAACACGGGATTAAAACAATAAGAATGGATAATGCAGCTAAATTTAGTTCACGCACATTTAATGATTATTGTATGGCATTAGGTATTCATCTAGAACATTCTGTACCTTATGTTCATACTCAAAATGGGTTGGCTGAATCTTTAATCAAAAGAGTAAAATTAATTGCTAGACCATTATTGCAGAATTGCAATTTACCTACCTCTTGTTGGGGACATGCGGTTTTACACGCCGCAGATCTGATACAAGTCAGACCAACTGCATATCATGAAACTTCCCCGTTTCAAATAGTACGAGGCAATCAGTCAAATATTTCCCACCTGCGAAAATTTGGTTGCGCTGTATACGTACCGATATCACCACCGCAGCATACCTCCATGGGCCCCCATAGAAAACTAGGAATCTATGTGGGATACAACTCTCCGTCAATTATAAAATATTTAGAACCCCTAACAGGGGACCTGTTTACAGCCCGGTACGCTGATTTAATTTTTGATGAGGATCATTTCCCGGCATTAGGGGGAGAAACATACCACAAAGAATGCCATGAAATAGATTGGAATGTAACAGGCATCCAATCCTTAGATCCACGTACTAAAGAATCTGAATCTGAAGTTCAGAGAATAATAGATTTGCAACACTTTGCAAACAACTTGCCAGATGCATTTACTGATCACAAAGGTGTCACTAAATCATATATCCGTGCAGTTAATGCACCAGAACGAGTAGAGGTACCAAATAAAACTACTCAACTCCCAATTGCAAATAAAAGGGGGAGAAATCTGGTCTCAAGGGAAAAGGCTTCTCTAAAGCCACCACGGAAACAAAGAAAATCTATGACGGTAAATGCAAATCAACCTGAAGTTGATAGACACCAAGATGATGTTCAACATCAAGAACCTAGCATAACTGTGCACACGAATTCTAATGCTGGGACATCGAAACAACCGGACTCCATTGTTATGGGAAATCACACGGAGCCTGAAGAAGTTAATGAAATTTCCACAAACTATATCGATTCGGGAGAATCATATAATAGAAAGACTACACTTGTTGACACATATTTCTCCTCTAAAATTGCTAAAACCCTTCAACTGAATCCAGAGCCAAAATCTATGAAAGAGTGCCTGAAGCGCTCAGATTGGCCTAAATGGAAGGAGGCAATTGAGGCAGAACTGCGCTCGCTTAACAAAAGAGAGGTATTCTCTCAAGTAATACATACTCCTCATAAAGTTTCCCTTGTGGGAGCTAAATGGGTTTTTGTTCGAAAAAGGAACGAAAACAATGAGGTGGTGAGATATAAAGCGAGGCTAGTAGCACAAGGATTTACGCAGAGACCCGGTATCGACTATGACGATACATATTCTCCTGTAATGAGTGGAATTACGTTTCGATACTTAATATCATTGGTAGTACAAATGAATTTATCAATGCAGTTAATGGATGTAGTGACCGCTTATCTATATGGGTCACTCGATGCGGATATTTATATGAAAGTCCCTGATGGACTTAAAATTCCGAATCCAAACATAAATCGCAACATGTATTGTGTAAAATTACAAAAGTCACTCTATGGCTTAAAGCAGTCGGATAAAATGTGGTATAACCGGCTTAGTGAGTTCCTTCTCCATAAAGGATACTCGAATAATGATGATTGCCCATGTGTATTCATAAAAAAAATCCTCAAAAGGATTTTGCATCATATTAGTATATGTTGATGATCTCAACATTATTGGTAACGCAACAGATATAACTGTAGCACACAATCATTTAATGACGGAGTTTGAGATGAAGGATTTGGGAAAAACTAAATTTTGCTTAGGTCTACAACTTGAGCACCTTCCCCCAGGAATACTCATTTATCAGCCCGCATATATTCAAAAAGTTTTGGAAAAATTCAATATAGATAAACCATATCCATCCAAAACACGAATGGTCGTCAGATCCCTTGATATGGAAAAAGATCCTTTCAGACCTAGGGATGATAACGAAGATGTTTTGGGACCTGAGTTCCCATACCTTAGTGCCATAGGAGCACTAATATACCTTGCTAATTGTACTAGACCAGATATTGCCTTTGTAGTAAATTTACTGGCCAGACATAGTGCAGCTCCAACAAAACGCCATTGGGCTGGAGTAAAGAATATCTTCAGATATTTACAAGGTACTAAAGATCTTGGTTTATTCTATCAGAAAAATCAAGACATGACTTTGACTGGCTATACTGATGCTGGCTATCTTTCTGATCCCCATAATGCTAGATCACAAACAGGATTTGTGTTTTTATACGGTGGAACTGCTATTTCATGGAAGTCTACAAAACAGACTTTAGTAGCAACTTCCACTAACCACTCTGAAATAATTGTATTATATGAAGCCTCACGAGAGTGTGTATGGCTTCACAGAGTGATTAATCATATACAAACATCATGCAGTATCGGTTCTTTAGAATCACCAACTATTATCTATGAGGATAATGCCGCATGTGTTACTCAAATGCATATGGGATATATTAAAAGTAATATCACAAAACATATTGCTCCAAAACTGTTTTTTCCTAATGAATTACAGAAAATGGAGAAATTGATATTATGCAAACAAAATCTTGTGACAATCTTGCAGATTTGTTCACTAAGTCTTTACCAACAGCTGCATTTAAAAAATGCATTCATGGTATTGGTATGAGACGACTTCGAAATTTGCAAAGTTCAGGGGGAGAAATCTCCTAGAACTGAACTTAGTATTTACCATCCGATAACAATATATTGTACTCTCTTCTTATGAGTTCTCCAATGAATTTCTCATATAGGTTTTAATGGTACAATTATTATACCAACGGTATATCGGATTCCTATATTTCTCCTTATATTTTTCCATAGGATTTTGGAGGACATATATTGTACAAGATCAAGTTTTCAAGATTAAGGACTATCAAGACTTTCCAGCACTCAAGACTTTTGGAAAACTTCAAGATGTTGAAGATTTCAAAACATCGTTTGTCCAAGGGGGAGTGTTCGAAATAAAAATAGAATCTTAATTAGGCTAACAATGCAGTTAGTATTTCCATTAAGATAACTGCCTAGCAGTTAGAATTATAACGTTGTGCAAACGTTGTATATATAGAACCGTCGCTACACCCTTTCCGAAGAGACGCAAACGTTGTAACCGACATTGTAAAGTAATTGTTGGGGACCTATATATACCCCACAGTCATCTTTACTATTAAAGCGAAAAGCGGTGTCCGGTGTCACACTTTCAGTTTCCAACTTTACCCCCAGACAAAACACCATATTACCCACCAATACCACTAATAAGTCAAAAAAACGATTCATCGTTCTTTATGTGAAAGATACTACGTTTTGCGGAGGAGGAGCTGCAGGCGTGCGCTAGGCAGACGGCGTCGACCAGCCAGAAGTGGTCGCGGGAGAGAGCTCGGGGACAGAGGGCCTGAGGTCGCCGCCGCACAGGAGGCGCCGTGGAGACGCGCGGGCGAGGCGGTGTGGCACAGAGCTGGTGGCCGAGGTGCAGCTGCCGTCGGGGTTGGAATTGGATCCTGCGGTGGCCGGCGACACGAAGAGAACCGGAGGGTCGGATTGAAGTCAGCCGCTCGCTGGACGCGGCTTGCCTGCTCCGCGTCGCTGCTCCCATCGGTGCGCCCCCACGTAAATAGAAAGATTCAACGGCTTCCATCTACTGCGTCCCCGTGCGGGTTTTCATACCGTAGAAAAATCACGAATACTGGATATTGTTTCCGTCCGCTACGTGCAGAATATTGAAACTGATCGATGGAAATAATTTCCTTCGAGCTGGAGTTCGTTCGCCGCGGCCATGGCCGTGTATCGTCAGCGTCGGCCATGCTTCCAGTCAATTATACGCTAGAACGATGAAGCCACTCCGGCGGCTAACTCCTCGCAATGCAGTGCACAGTCTGCCGGCAGGGTTGTTGTTGATGTCGCCGACGGCGACATCCTTTCTGACTGCACGCAGTGCAGCTCGACTGTTGGCGTGCCCTTTAACAGTACTACCGTCACCGATGACGACAACGCCCTTCCCGACTCTGCGTAGAGCAGATGGGCCATTGGTGCTGGGTGCTGCGTTTTGCCGGCACTGATGCCATCCTCGACGTCCTTCCAGACTCCATGGAGTGAAGATGTCCTTGTCGACTCCGCTCAGTGCAACTAGCCGTTATCGCGCCTCTTGGAACTGCTCACTGCTACTGTTATCATCGCTGCCGACAACATCCTTTTCGACTCTGCTCACAGCAGTTGGGCTGTCGCTGAACCGTCTGCCTGCGCTGCTGCCATCGTCACTGCTGATGACACTGTCCTTCCCTACGCCGCTGCAATGATCTCCGTGTTCCAGTCTATCAGTAAGATCTGCCCCGGCTCCGGATGCTGCTATCCACTCGAGGTCTGCCGTCTGCGTTTTACAGGGAATCGGAGAAGGAGAGGATTATACGGGTATAGGTACGGCAACGTCATGTTTATAAGAGTTATTTGAGTTCTTTTTTGCTGGAAAAAGGACACGGGTAGAGAAAAATGGCAGCAACCGTTCGATGATTGAGGCACGGCCGGGGCGCACGGATGGGAGCAGCAACACGGAGCAAACAAGCCCGTTCCATCGTTACTATCCTGACCGAGATGTTGTAGAAAATGCCTAGCGAAAGAATTATGTACTAAGTATATGTACTAATTGATTTGTTGAATATGTAGTGATTTTGATGTATCATGCGGCAAGGTAGTACAGGAGGAGTAGCAACACATGGATCTCAGAGTAAATATTCCGTATATCAAAGGTGTTTTTGTACTGGACATAATTTTTTTTAATGGGGAGAGTTCGGTATATTAGAGGTGTTTTTGTAGTGAATAGAAAAAATACTCTGTTTTCTTGAACAAGGAGAGTTCGGTATATTACAAGTGTTTTATTTGTAAATAAAATATACCTTTTTTTTGAACGAGGAGAGGCCCTGAAGTGCCTAGATAACATTAATATTCAATGGGATGGTATAAGTTAAAAAAAAGGGACACCTAGAAAAAACAGAAATAACACATAGATCCCTAACTTTTACAAGAAATACCGGCATAAGAAAAACTAGAAAGCACCACTTGACACCGAGTTGACGTTGAGCGTCATCTTGAGTTCATCACAAAGGGCCTCCTCATGGAGGCTAAAGAAGCGTCGGGAATCATCACCGACAACAAATGCCACAAGTTGACCGTTAGGGTTGGCTGGCAATCAGAGGCCGAGAGTGCACCAAAAGATTTGGTATCACAACTCCATAGCACAACACCTCCATCAACGAAGCCAGCAGTCCACTAACTCCTCCAACACCACCTTTGTGAGTAGGTGAGAGAGACATGTTCTAACCGTTGCTCGAGTTGAGGTGCTGACGTGGAGACCTTCGAACCATCGTAGCAAGGAAATCTTCCACTAGCACTATGGTGCCGCTACAGTAGAACTATGGTGTTTGCGGATCCACAGTACCTAGAACTCGCTTCAAGTCTTCCTCCATCCATTAGATAAGGTGCTATCAACGGTATCCTTGTCGAGCGCGCCTTGCCATCTTGCTAGAGCTAAACAACATAGACCTTGCCAAAGTTATCACGATACTGTGGGTCATCGAAATATATGTTGTTAGGATGCCAACACGCAGTTCGTGCCTCTGAAAATGCATCTATGGGGGCTGCCACACGCATCCACCGATGACATGCTATTCTGAGGTATGCCAAAAGGAAGAAGTGTGATGAGGCATGAACTTGATGTACACCAAGATGAGGCATCGACTATGTCTCCCTTCCTGGCTTCGGTAGTGCCCATCTTCACCAACATTATTTTTTATTCTTCGTTCACCATGATGACATGCCACCCGCGTCACCGCCGCCAACTCACATTTGGTTTAGTCTTGGAGACCGTTGACGAAAAAATCACAACATCATCCCCATGGGCGTTGAGATGACACCATTGACTATGTTGATGGCCATGAACTTGGCACCCGGTCATAATGAGGCATTGATCACACCGACCGAGTTGGCATTATTGCATGACAGGTTATTCGAAGTCCTATATCAACAACTTAATCCTACAAGTGGAACTTCTTAATGAGCTTACCACTGCTCACGCACATAGCATCACCCCCACACATGGAGGTAATGCAAAGTGAAGACGAGGGAGTGAGAGAGATAGGGAAAAAGAAAGAGATCATAGAGAAAGGGTCCGTAGCAACGCGCGGGCATTTAGCTGGTAATCAATAGAATCACTTTTCCCCTTCAATCACTGTGTACTTCTTCGATAGCACCTCCCGCATATCCCCTCCTTCTCCTCCTCCTCGCAAGAAAAAAAATTCCGTGCATTCGTAACCGCCGCACCGTACGAAGCTCCTCTTCCTCCGCTCCGGTGGCCTCGCCGGCCGAAGCGAACAACCACCGCGCTCGACGACACCGGGTAAGCCCCGCTCCATCCTCAACCAAATGCTCACGCAACCTCCCGCAGCAGATCGACTAGACCTAGGCTACTGTGCGCGCCCGCGAGAGGGATAGGGAGAGGGAGAAGGAGAGAGACCCTAACCTAGACGAGGGAGCGGGGTCGGCGCCCCGCCGCGTTGCAAATACAGGGGTAGCGACCGAGCATCCACTACGGACCAGAACACTCGTACATCGATTACTACTGTCTTCCTCCATTGCGCGGCTGCCGATTGATTCCATTCCCCTCTTGTTGTTGATGAACCAGGCATGTGACGATGGCCGCCCCAGACGAATCAGGGATCGCAGCTCCCACAGTGGGACTGGCTCTCAGCGGCTCCAAATCCAGCACCTACGTCCTCCAGTGGGCTCTCGCCAAGTTCGCCCCTGCCGCCGCCTTCAGGCTCATCCATGTCCTTACCCCGCTCCTGGTTGTGCCCACACCACGTATGCTATGTTACACTACACGCCCTTTGATTCCTGCCTCTTTGATCAGAGTTTTCCCTGCTTGCTTACTACGTGTTTGTGGAAATGCCTCTGTGTGGCTTGGCTTTCCTCCAGTGGGCAACTGCCCGATCGACAAAGTATGCACCGAGAAAGCCGACACCTACGCCAAGGAGGTAGAGCTGAAGGCACAGGAAATGCTCGCCCGCTGCAAGAACTTGTGTGATCAAAGCAAGGTGCCTGGTTTCAGTCCATTTCCATTAATTTCCTACTGTAGGCCCTGGACTGAACGAATGTCTGCTGGTGAATTTATCTACCCACTCACCTGGCCCAGGTTGAAGCTCAAGTACTGCTTGTTCATGGCACTGATGTCGCGGAGACCGTTTCCAATCTCGTTGCTCAGTACCAGATGCAGATCCTCGTCGTCGGCAACCATGCCAGCAGGAGCGTCTTCACTAGGTACCCTCCTGATAGCTGTAAAATACTGATTCACGACCATGAGTTACTTAATGTGCGCTCTTCCGTTTGACCATCGGATGGCATGTCTTGTACAGGAAGTTCAGCGGAAGTAGGACGTCCTCCAAGATCTGCAAGAGTGTCCCCAGCTTTTGCACAGCGTATGTTGTCTCAAAGGATGGACTGTCTTCGGTTTATGCTCCTGGGTCATCAGAAATTTGCTCGCCCTCTGGCTCCGGGGTATCAAAAGGAAACTGCAGTAGCACTAGCAGTGAAGTATTTTCAGATGGAACATCCTCGGTATCAGGTAAGGCATGCCCAGTTGTCAAGCTGACATCAAATACCTTCTCACCTGTTGCTCTCTTTTTGTGCAACACATTCCTTCACATTTCTCATTACTGCTGAAAATGTGAAACTGCGGCATGCTTGACATAAGCCTATTATTGTTTCTAGTACCTGGCTTAAAAGTTAAATTTTAAATGCAGAGACGAGCTGGAGTTTCTTATTTCCCCTTCTCATCATCTGAATGTTTACTTGTTTCCTTGTCTCATCAGATATGAACGACAACGGTTCAGGACGGGGTCTGTCTGGTTTCCCAAGCCTGCCACGCTCCAACTTGGTATCAGAGAACCTCGAAAGTAGTTCATCTGCTGAACGACATCGCTCATTTACGCTGTATGATCATCTCACTGGAGATGCATCAGCATATAATGACAAAGACAGAAGAATTACTGGTGCTGAAGCTTCTGTCTCAAGTAAATTGCAGGGTTCGGACAAGGTACCAAAGAAAGAAAGTTCACTGCAGGGATTAATGCTTTCAGACAACAAGGTTAGTGGTGCAGTTCTTGGTTATTGACAGAATCTTGATCATACGCATGTCTTCAACAAGAACTATGTATATTTGGAGGTCTAATGCAAAGCTTCTGATTTGATACTTTTCTTCGTAATCTAGTTACTCCCTCCTTCCCATATTACTTTTCGCTAATATGGATGTATCTATCACTAAAATGTGTCTAGATACATCTATATTAGCGAAGAGTAATATGGGTCAGAGGGAGTAATATATTAAAACTTTCCCATATTTTTTTCTTGCTAAATTGACTACAGTACTTTGCTTGGTAAGTAACTGTAAAGTTTACTTGTGCCTAGTGGTTCTTGCATTACTATAGATGCATTCCTTGATTAAGAAAATTGACTATCGCTCTGGAAAATAAGGTCAATGGAATATGGTATGGTTTGGGGATTGCATACTAACTCTGCTGAGACCTGATAGCCTCTTCCACTGCAGGATGATGTTAATACAGAGCTCGAAAAGCTGAGGCTTGAACTGAGACATAAACAGGGGGCATACAAACTCGTTCAGGATGAGTCTGTCGATTTATCTCATCAGGCAAGTCAGTGGTATTGCTGCTGTCGAAAAGGATGAATTTACGAGTGCAGCACAATTGTTTAAATCATCTTACATCTGATCTTTACTGATGTCAGGTGGATGAATTATCTGCAAGGCGCATGGAAGGGGAAGCTCAATTAAGAGAGATACAGTCCAGAGTGGATAAGGTCAACAAGGAGATACTGGAAGAGTTAGCACATAGATGTGACTCAGAGGAGGTAACCACCCGTGTTAAGGATCTTGTAAGAGCAGAGGTTATGCAGAAAAATAGGCTGCTGACACAGGCATCCAAAGACGCTGATCAGAAATCGAGATTGGAGCAGCTCTTGGTACTTCAAGGCAACTCATACTCGACGTTCACTTGGGAGGAGATTGATAACGCCACATCATCATTCTCAGAGTCGCGCAAGATTGGAACTGGATCTAATGGAACAGTATACAAGGGCTATCTCAATCACTTAGATGTAGCAATAAAGGTCCTCCATTCTACTGACAGCACCAGTGTCAAGCATTTCAACCAAGAGGTATAGCCTTATTCTTGTGCAGTTTATTAAGCAACACTGTATCCTAATTGACATTTCATAACATAGTGAAACTTTGTCAAATCTTGTGAATGAATAATTTCATTTTGGGGGAAAAATGACTCAGATATATACTGTAATGTTCCCATGTTCTTTTTTGCCGAATGTTTCCTATTATGGTCTCTGTGTAGTTCATTTAATTTGCTGTAGAGTTTGTTCATATCTGGTGTCTCTACTATTAAACCAGAATTTGTATCTCAATGAAATTAGATGTTCAAATGCTTAAGCAGGTGCCTATTTCTGCAGCTCGAGGTTCTGAGCAGGATACGCCACCCACACTTGTTGATGCTCCTTGGAGCCTGTCCGGACAGGGGTTGTTTGGTGTACGAGTACATGGAGAACGGCAGCCTCGCGGAACGTCTGCAGCGCTTAAACGGCACACCTCCAGTTCCATGGTTTCACCGCTTCCGCATTGCCTGGGAAATCGTGTCAGCCCTTCTGTTCCTCCACAGCACAAAGCCCAACCCTATCATCCACCGTGACCTGAAGCCTGAAAACGTGCTCCTCGACGGCAACCTAGTCAGCAAGATTGGCGATGTTGGCCTGTCAACACTAGTCCCACTGAAGGAGTCTTTGTCAAGCCGTACGGTGTACAAGAAGACTGGTCTGGCAGGCACACTGTTCTACCTAGACCCAGAGTACCAGAGAACTGGGCAGGTGTCTGTGAAGTCTGACACATACTCTTTTGGCATGGTGATCCTTCAGCTCCTGACGGCAAGGCCACCAATTGGATTGCCTGAGCTAGTCGAGCGAGCAGTGGAAGATGGCGAACTTAGGGATATCCTGGATGAGAGCGCAGGGAACTGGCCCCTGAAAGAAGCGCATGATCTAGCTCAGCTGGGCCTTAGCTGTCTAGAAATGCGGAGTAAGAACCGGCCTGACCTCAGGGGCATGGTGGCGGTAGAGCTGGAACGGCTGAAGCATATCGCGGCTTCTGCGTCGGTGCCGGCACATGCCATTCCAGGCTTAACTGGGCTACCCACCCATTTCATGTGCCCAATACTCAAGGTAAGGTACACTGAACGAATAATGGTCAATGTGCCAGAGATCATTTGATAAAAATAACATGCCTGAGTTTGTGTAACATTTCGTGCAGAGGGTAATGCAGGACCCGTGCATCGCCACAGACGGGTACTCATACGAGCGCAACGCGATCGAGATGTGGCTGTGCGAGAACGACGTGTCGCCGATGACGAAAGCGCGGCTGCCTGATAAGACTCTGGTGCCTAACCGGTCTCTTTTGTGTGCGATCGCAAGCTGGAGGTCCAAGGGGGGAGACGTTTAATCGAAGCTAATGTAAATAGTTAGTCTAACCGCATGTATCATCAGGGTTGAGGGAGAAGGCTAACCCATGGTATAGAGAGAGTAGAGCTGTTCTTCTCTGTTTGTCTTACCTGCTTTAGGCGTGTCAGCTTCTGCATAAAGTGAACGAGCAATTTTGCAACTATAAGTACCATCCTGTGTAAGTAGGAATAGTACTAATCTCCAGGAGAAGAGAGGGTACAACGATGATTGAAAGCGCGATGATGCCTAGCTTTTTTTCTGGGTCCGTTTTGAGTTTTGCATTTGTGCAGTACCAGGTATTTACCCCATTAGATGTTTGAGGCACATATGCCTCAATGCCTGCTTATCTCTACTACTTATAAAAGAGCAAACTTGACAGGAAAATTAGATCCTAGCCGCTCAGCCGACTCAATCAAACGGACCAAAACCCTCCGTTCTCCCCCTCCCCTCCCCGCTCTTCGCGCATTGCTTTGCGATCGTCCGCTCGCGTGGCCCCACCGGGAAAAGCACAACGCCATTCAGATCAAACCAGAACGCTCCGTCCCCCACCGCCCGCTTTTCACGCATTTCTTTCGGAGACGCCGTCGCTCGCGCCTAGGCCCCGACATGGACACCACCACCTCCACGCCAGCGACCTCATGGTGGATGTGCAGTCCCGTTGCGGCAACACGGCCGGGAAGAAGTACCTATCGCCACTGAGCTTGGCGAGTATTTCTTCAGGGAAGTTGATGTCGGCGCTGCTTGAGGCCCCATCTACGAGCTCCCCGATGTGGAATTCCAGGTGACCTTCGATCACCACCCGCACCGCACGCGCAGGGCCGCCTCGCCTCAAATCTCCATTAATTTCAGGATTTCCCAAATCCTCCGCCGCCGGTGACTAACCACACGTGTGAAGGAAGACGCCTGCCTCTTCGACCAACGGCCACCGCACAGGAGGAAGGCTACTCCTGTAGTGGCTCGCTGGGAGGGTGATGTGGTCAATGGTACTTCAGCTTCTCCCAGTCTACCCTCGCCGCTTCCCCAAAATCCGTCCTACAGGCCTGCCGTCCTCTTCTCCATCTTCTCCTTCCCAGAGATCCCATCCACGCCTTCCAAGGTACGTAGATCCTTGGGATGATTTCTGCATCAGAAGTTCTAATAAGTTTTAAGCAAACAACGTGTAAAAGAGAATCTCTTAACCCTGAGCTTTTTGTTAACATTTCTTAGGAGGGGTTTGATAGTTCTCTATTCTTATTGTGCAAAAGAGAATCCTCAATTTATGAATTTTTTATTTGTGCTTATTGGAACCTTAACTCAATGCAATCGATGGTTCACAGAATTCAGGTAGCGTAATGGCAGAATCCATAACGGAATTCAGTCATTCAGTCAAACTCTGGTTTAAGAAAAATTTAGTCAGCTGAAGTTTCCTTATGTAGTATCTGTTGCGAGACATAATAAAGTATCTGCTGCGAGATATGTCGACGGGGATCGTCTGACGTGCCTGATCCCTGCCATTGAGTTGCTGACAGGCGGGTCCTACCAGGCGTGGGGCCCACATGTCAGTGGCGGAAAGTCAGGGCACTGCAGGGATTAGAACGTCAGACGATCCGTGTCCGAGATATGTTGGCATTACGTGAGTTACTCTGAAATAATAATGTATTGAAATCTATTTGAAACTCCACTTCATTTCTACCATCAGATATGCAGGCGCTCTTGAAGCCGAATTTGGTCTGGATTTTGCAAGTGTTTTCTGCCTGCATGATCTTGTCTAATCTTGAGCTTTTGACTAGCAGGATGGATGAGGTAGCATTGGTTTGGTCATCCCCACAGGGTAGCTCGAAAATCGTAAATTTTGAGGGAAGAAGACGGTTGGCATTGAAGCATATAGAAGCCTTTGTGCTGAGTGTGCATAGGCTAGACGCAGACGAAAACCTCCACCGAGCTCTCCAATGATGTCTTGCTACGGAAAATATATGCAAAAAATGATCGCAAAAATGTGTCTCTGATCAGTCTATCCATATGCGCTACTGAATCATCCACAAGGTTGGTAAGGATTAACAGTATGCACATTCCAGTTTTGTTGCCCAAATTTTGATGGGCCTGTTGCATGAAGGAGCTCATGCTCAATCAAAGGTCATATTGCTGTCATTTTCAAGGGTATATCATTATGCTAAGTTGCTTCTTTTATATATATGAATTTGGATGATATGTCAGGGAGTGAAAACTCACACACAAATCTGTTAGATGATATGTCAGTGAGTCAGTGTTTTCTTCAGGTTAGTTGACATGCTCCTAAAAAACACATATGATTCTACAATTTGTGTTATTCTCACTTGTCAATCTAAGCCATACAATGTAATTAACAAGATTGTGTGGCCCCTAAATATTCCTAGGGTATGATGTTTGTAATTGTTCATGATATATACAGGCTCATCTTGCATGAAGTTGATCTAGAGTTCACATATTTGCTACTTCAGTTATATGATATGTTTCTTTTGTTTTGCAGTACACTCTTGTAAAAGATCCGGTGATACTACCCTCAAAGTAGGTCTCAATAGAGAGTATAGGTGTCGCATTCGTGAATGACATGATTCTCTCCCTATAATATCTATACATTGTCACCATCACTGATGTAAAGTTATGCATCGAAGAGTTTGTCAGGTTTCAGCAGTCAAAAACGGATGGCTGCCGACTCCGACTTTGAAGCCGAACATGCCTACTAGCATACCATTGCAGCATACACAATTGAATCGTTTTTACATAGAAAGTTTGATACTATAGTGGCTAAGATAAATAAAGTATATTTCCACTCCGTGTGAAGTACACATTCCGTTACTCCAACTCACAATTTGATGGTTCATGGTGGTTTGTAAACTAGGACTATGTTGTTGTGAAATTTTAAACATGGTCCAGTTTCTGGGCTCAATAATCTTGATGTACTGACTATTGATGTTGAATGCATTCTAATCATGCATTTCATAAAATGCCAATTCAGTTGTGATATTCTTAGCGTGAACCTGCAAGAAACCAAATTTCCTATAATCAAATTGTAGGGTGTTGTTAACAATTTAACATGGGAGGATTATGAGAATTGGGGATTGTACAATGAGTTGGATCTTGAGTTGTGTCTTTTAAATACCAGTGAAATTATTGAATTGTGATATGATGATAAATGTTGTTTCCGATTAGAGTTGAGAGGTGAATTTGATTGGGAGAAAGAAATGAAAAATAGGAATACATGATTGTTCAATAGAAATACATTAATGAATGGAGACGTGCGTGCACGTGCATACTTACTAGTCTTGGTAGTTGCGCAACTATACCATCTCATATTTGCTATTGAGTTCAGTTTTGCATGATTCTTTCTTCCCAGTATTTGTTGCGATCACCATGCTCATTAAGATCGTGGTGTGTACATATACATATGAAGTCCTTTCCTGAAGAAATATTTTCTTTGGCGGCGTGTTTGGTTCGGGGGAGTTACAAGTAGGGAATGGGAATTTGAGGGAGGTGGGACTAGAAATCCATTGATTGGTTCACGGCAATGGGAGTTGAGGAGGGTTTGGGAAGGGGAGTTAACGACCTCAATTCCCTCCGATCTCTTCCCTGCTAGGAGCAGGTAATTCGACTTGGGATGAGGAATTGAAAGAAGAAAAAAAAATACGCCATGGTCTCGTCGACAAGGACGCGGCCAACTGTGGTGGACGACTCGTCATCGTCATGCACCGTGAGGACCTGACGGTAGAGGAGGGAAGCATGATAGGAGCTTCATGGTGCTTGTGCACGCCAAGGGTCAGCATCGTTGTAACCACAGCCGTGCGCCCAGACGCTCCCAAGGCAGGACGAACATCCTCTAGAGCCTAGACGAGGCCGCCGATACGGGAAGTGTAGACGACACTATGGCAAGCATCGGCAATGCACATGATCGCCAGAGAGACGGACGTCCAGCAAGTTCACCTTCATGGAGAATGATGCAGTGGTGCATGACCCATTACAGCAGTGCATCCGCAAGTTGCCATTGATTGTCTGGATTTTTGTCAAGGAGGCTGCTCTTTGTTGTGCGCGTCTAGACTTCTATGTCCGACTGTAAGAAAGTCGTGATGCCTCGATGAGCGGACGAGAGCATCATGTAGCTTCGCACGATGATCTGATGAAGGTGACCCGCGCGCGCCTATTCCGCGTAGAGGCGAAGGAAATTAGAACCAGCTAAAACGCATGCAGGGAAAATACTTCATGTTAAATTCCAAGCAGTAATTCCCAGGTCATGTCAAACATGGGATTAGGAATAATAATCAACCTCGCAACCTAATCCCCCAAGGAACTCCCGCTTCAAACTCCCATTCCCTATCCCCCAAAGTCGCCAAACACGCCCTGGCAGTTGGTCTGATGTAAGCCGGACAAAATCAAATTCAGTATGCTCTGATTCTTAGTGACAGTTAGCCTGATTTTTAGAAACTGAGGCCAGAAATGAGCGGTTAAGGGCAAAAGAACCGCTGAAATTATTTTCAGGTAGCCCGATTTCCAAATTTAAACTGTGTTGCTTACAGGCGGGACCCACCAACTGTTCTCAAATAGTTACGGATTGTAAGACCTCGTGTATTTTTCCTTCCTTTTACTGTAACTAATTTCCTTATTTTTTTTAACTTGGCACGAATTATGGGACGGTCGCTGCGATTGAAAACTGAAAAGGAACAAAGTCCGAGAAAAAATTGAACGTATACATGGCCATCCATGGTCGATCGGTTCCAGACGCGCACTGATAGGCGCATGTGCCTCTGCACAAATACAAATGAATCAACGATGGATCAACGATGGATGGAGCGGGCAACTTGTCTTAGAGCAACTACAATAGCGTCCGATCAGCTGACTATAAAGAATTAAAATAATAGCTTTTGAACGTGTTTTTAGGCACTTTGTTAAAATGTCGAATGGACCATATATTCATAAAGTTATATACTTTTATAGCTATAACTATTATATAAGTTGGCTATAAAATTGACAACATTTATTTATAATCAGCCGTTGACTCCACTATTATTCTTGCTTTTAATATAAACACTGCTCCCATGCATGCTTGTCGTATGATATCCCAGATCGATGGCATGTGGGTAGAGGAGCTAGTTCTTTCTACTGCTAAACACACTAGGCTGGGATGCTTGGTTTCAAATCCCAGATGGCGAAACTGATCGAGCCCACTTCGACTTAGTACTATTCTACCAACTTTCTCAGCCCATCCAAGAAAAATCGAACTTAAACCCCATGTTTTGTCCCATTCAAATTTCAATGGTGGACACATCACACATAGCAGCAAGACAGATGCATTAACATTGGACAAGATCCGGACCCTTTCTTTATAGTACCTGCATATAACTGATTCGATCTGACCTCTTTAATAGACATGGCGTGTGTCCACTTGAGTCTGAGACATGTCAGGAGAGAAATGAGAGGCGAAGTGCAACTTCTCCCTCCCATTTTTCTACGACCCAAATGTCCAAATCAAAATTTTCTTTCAAAGTTCTACGTTCAACAACTCTCTATTCCATTGAACAAGGTGTAAATAGAAATTTCAAACTTCCGCTGCAGGCATGAGGTGTGATTTTAGTTACTTCCCAAAAACTAACCCCTCCTTGCCATGTACTGTAGTACATTGAGGTGCTCGCATTGGCTGTACATGTCGCATGCGCCATGCGGGGAGAGGGAAAAGGAGCGCATGGCATGCGGGAAAAATCAATGGTTACGACAGGAAATTTATGAAAAAACATGATTTTATATTGATTTAATAGGGAAGAGTTAGGTAAGATTTATCTCACTGGAAACTCTCTTTTTTTGCGAGGAAAACCTTTTTGCGAGGAAGTCCACTGATCTACTTGGTAATCATCTGTGGTAGTATAATGAATCCAAAAAACAATAGAATCTATAAAAAGGTCTTTGGATCACCTAGCGAGGACTAAAGACATTAGCGTGAGCCAAAGGCGCGCCGCCATCCTCGACCCTTCATCGTCGGACCGGGTAAAGCTTGTTGTAGTAATAGATCTTATTGTAGTAGACAAACAAAAAATTGTTGTGCTAAAAACCCAAATAACCAGGATACTAGAGCAATAACCATCATCAAAGATAAGACACTGAACATTCCCCTTAATCCGCGAGCTATACATTTTACGCCTGTTCACTCACAGGAACGGAGTTCCTCTGTTCCTTTTTATTACACGTTTGGCAAGGGCTGAGTTATCATGACCTTTTAAAAGGAACAAAGGTTGTACTATACCAAACGTTAATTTAAACTACTGGAGAGGACGCCAACTATAGCCGCCGGCACATATAGAGGACGTGGCGTGTTCAAGCTATACTCGCAGTTAGCACGTACTTGTCTTCCCTGTTTATATCTGTGAATTAAGATGTTGAGAGGTGGGCCTGATTCAAGTCAGGCTATGCACCACTACGATACAAAATAGTACTCACCTCAAAAAGTATCTATAATTTAATATAAATTTTGTAGTAAGTTATATTAAATTATCAACAATTTCCCATTTCAAGGGAGCAGAAAACAATTTGTCTAGTCCTCCACAAGTACATACGTACATAGTTTGACAAAACATAAGCATTATATATATTGTAAATACATATGATGTAAAATTATCTGACCACGTTTTGTTTCTCTATTGTGTCGGTCAAATATATTAGCCAAGAGTATATCTCGGTCACCATTCATATTCACCGGGATAAGAAGTCGGACAACGCTCTTGTGCTGCTCCCGAGGGCGGCACCGGGGCTAACCCTAGCCGCAACAAAAAATCCTCTCCTCGGTGTAGATCCTCGCCGTAGGCCTCGTCAGATCACAGCAATGACGTTCAAGCGCGGCTGGGGCGGCGTGAGCATTTCTGGTCGAGCGCGGCGGCCGGGGCGGAGTCCTCTAGTCGATGCGGCGACGACGTTGTCTTTCTTCCTCAATGATGCACTTCGGTGCGATCTTGTGGAAGGGGTGGTGTTGTGGATCTTGATCCACCATCCTTGATCTGCCGGCCTAGCTTCGGTGGGTCTGCCGGCCGGTAGTGTGGGGGCTGCCGGCCTAGCTTCGAATAAAGGGGGTTTGGTCCTAAGATCCCTCTCATGCCATGACAAAGATTTGCTTGATGCCTTTCTTCATTGATCTGGTCGAAGTGTCGTGTTTCGGAAGGCTCCGCTGGCGAACTCCAATGAACGACATTCCTAGAGATTGCTGAATCAGATGGAATTCGATCACGCGCAATCAAGTTTTTTCTGGCCGTTTGGTTTTAAAGGAAGTGATGCGAAGCTTTGCCATCGTGGGACATGTCTTTAGTCCCATGGTAAAGTCAGTCGCAGAAAATGGCATGGTAGCCGAGATTTGAGGACTACTAATAGTGGTTTGAGTCACGGTGGTCATGAGGTTTTGACTTGATGATTTATGACTTGGAGGATGACCATGTTGGGGGCGCGTACTCAGGCAATGGAGCGGACGACGGCCGTCGATCGGTTTAAAAAGCGCGGGTTCATGCACTATGGGACGCTGGGATTGAAAATGGAACGAAGTTGGAAAACGTATTGAATGTACGTATACATGGCCATGCTTGCTGCACGTCAGCGAGTCACTCCATGGACTCGATCTACACGAACACGAACGGTTAGCGCATGTGCCACTACAGATCAATTAACGATGAACGGAGTGGGCAACCATGCTTCTAGTATACCCAGATGCCAAGACACACCCTGGCTTCGGCCTTCAGAGTTCAGACCAACTTATTTTTACTGCCACACGAAAGGCTGGGAATGGTTTCAAACGCAAACCAAACTGATCGATCCAAAAATTCAAAAAAAACTGATCGATCCACTGGTAGCCTACAGCCCAAACTATCCTACGTTCATATAACTGATTCGAATGCAGGGCGAGAAAGACAAAGAGCTGTTGCTGGAAGGTGCGTCTCGTCTTCAGAGAGGAGCAATGACTGCTCATGAGATGGCTAGGCAAAGGATTCCAAGAGCTAGGATCCAGGAGGATGTTGATGAAGATGAGGAGGTTTCCATCTGAAAGCAAAGCAAAAAGTCCCTTGAGGAGTGCCTAGGAAAAGTTGGAAGGCGTGGTTGAAAGTGTTTCGAATCCAGCTTACTGCAGTTCCCAGTCTGTCTAGTTTTGAACTTTGCACTGTCTTCTGTGCTGTAAGTGTTCGTAAGGTGGTCGTTAAGAAACTTTGTTTTAGGTTACCTTAGCTGCAGTGTCACCTGTTGCTGGTCTGTAACCTGGAGTATATCCCCGTTGTCGTACTTTTTTATTTTTGTTTTTGGTTCCTGTAAGACCTTTGTTCTGTTATCCTTTGATAATGGAACCCGGCTCCATAGGTGGGGACGTATGGAAAAAAAAATATAACTGATTCGAATCCACATGGGTGATGTGCAAAACCACATGAATATGACCACATCTCCAACCTGTAGAATCTGCGGACATGAAGATTTGTGGAGAGTGGAGACATATGTACAGTTTTCCCTCTTCTGTCAATGAAAAAGCAGGTCTCCTGGTTTAGGGTGTAATAAAAAAAGAAGATTCGTGGAGTCATTCATTCATTGAATGCAATATGTCTCGTGGTATTTGGGCTCTAACAGAAGTGGATATCACGAGCACATATCTCTTTCAACCGAACCTTCGCCGACACATTTTTTTCTCTATGTCTGAGACGATGAAGCAGGAGGAGTGGAGGACTGGCCACAATACTTACACAAGTGGAAAACAGGGCATCAGTCCCGGTTCGTTTGGGCCTTCAGTCCCGGTTGCGCAACCAGGACTAACCAACCGGGACTGATGCCCAATCTTTAGTCCCGGTTGCTATACGAACCGGGACTAAAGAGAGACCACGTGGCAAGGGCCGGGCGCTTGTGGGCGTAGGAACCGGGACTAAAGTGTCCACACGTGGCAGCGTCTGCTGCTTCTTTATTTTTCTAGATTTCAATTGTTATTTAGGGGTTTAGGGTTTAGGGTATATTTGTATTTTGCTCCATTCAATTGTTTGATTCATTTCAAACAAGTTTTCTTATATACTTATTCATACAGCATTACAACATAATATATAAGCCGATACATATATAATATATTTGGTTCACCAAGCATATACATACAAGTATATATACAACTTATTCACACACATAAGATCACGACTTGTGTTTAATTATACACATTGTCTAATCGAAACTGACATGAAATAATCCAGCCGGGACTAATGAGTCTGGCAACGGTCGGATTCGACCCCAGAGCCTTTAGTCCCGGTTCGTAATACAAACCGGGACTAAAGGTTTAAAACGAACCGGGATTAATGAGTTCTGCGTTCCAGCGGCGGAAAAAGCGGTGGGGCCTGGGGCATCAGTCCCGGTTCAAACAGAAACCGGGACTAATGCCCTGAAATATTAGGCCGGTTTTCTACTAGTGTTATAACTCTAAGGGCGATCTGGCTCATGCGACAGAAAGCAATCCACGAAGGACGTGTTCCAAAGCCCCATGCATGGCGATAGAGTGCAGTTTGTTAATCGACTTTTGCAAGACCTAGCTGTGAGCGAGGAGAAGAAATCAAAGATTGTTGGCAGGTGTACGAGAGCCCAGCCGAGGTCGTTGGATCCCACCACCAGACGGACAGGTAAAAATGAGCGTAGATGCGGTGGCCAAAATCTCGCCGGAAGAGGCTATGGGTTTCATCTGCAGGTCTCAACAGGGTGCATAACTTGGTGCATCAGCAATGGTGTTTTACGGAGTCACCCTTCCATAGGTGCTTTGAAGCAATGGCGTGCCAGGAAGCCCCGCACTTGAAGGCGATGGCGTTGCAGCTGCAAGCGACCTTCTCCGTGAAGGTAGAGAATGTAACAAAAAATCTCATGCGCTGGTGAGGTCGTTTGCTTCATCCTTACTAGCGGGCATCATATGTTTGGTTCCTTGCCCCACCCGAGGCTTTAAATTTGCCCGTAAACGTTATTACTATATGAATAAAGGGCAGGAACATGTCTCAAAAATAAAACTGATTCGAATCCTTTTTTTATACTGTACCATGCATATAAATGTTCGATCTGACCTCTTCAATACACATGTCAGGATTATTAGCTGATTTTAAGAAAAATGACTTTGTGTCACTGACATGTGACGGAGTGGGTCTAACATGCTCCATGCTACCACTTACTTGAAGAGAACCCATGTATCAGACCAACTTATTTTACTGCCACACACAAGGGAGTAAATTACACAAAACTACCATATTTGGGGCACACTTCACGGGTCAGTACCACTTTCTTAATTTTTTGCTAAAATCGACCAGTTTTGGGGCGTGACATTACAATTTGGACTGATATCCATCTAACCACGTTTTGATAGCAGAGCTGACCAATAGGGTCCACTTGTAAGGGGTGAGGTGGCTGCACACGTGGAGGAAACAATGAGAGGGCAGTAGGACCCACTTGTCAGCCCATTAAAAAATTAAAAAAAAATTGGGAATAAGATTTGAGAAGACTATTTTTTTCTCACCGAACAAAGTACAGTAAACTTTTTTATTAATTGTTTTATTCCAAAATTAGTTTAGGGTTACATTGTTTTGTTCCTAAAAATTGTACAGTAAATTATATTGTTTTGTTCCTAAATTTTTTTCTCACCGAGCTGGCATCCCGCGGCTTCAACGTGCGGTGCAGCGAGGAGGGCCTGGACGTGGCGGCCTTGAAAAATTTTGTTTGCACAAAAAATTCGCCCAAATAAATGAGATCTTATTTGAATTTGCCTAAATTTGAACTGAAATGAATGGATATAAGCAGCTATACTATAATATTTAAAATTAACTTGCTATGCCCAAGTTGTTTGTCCACGCCATCGTGTGTTTGAATCAGGTTCGACTCCTGGCGATGCTATATTTTACGTTCTTTTCTTTATTACTTTTGCAGAAAATTGAAAATGAACCAAAAATTAGTAGATCTGGTGGTTAAACTTGTGATTGCCACGCGTAACGCACGCATCGCACGCATGCATGAACGCCAGGCGAAACGCACGCATCACACTTTGTTCAGTGAGAAAAAAATAGTCTTTCCAAATTTTATCTCTATATATTTTTTTCATTTTTTAAATATTTTTTATGGGTTGACAGGTGGGTCCCACTGCCATCTCATTATCTCCTCCACGTGTGCAGCCACCTCATCCCTTACAAGTGGACCCATCAGTGTCAGCTCTGACGTCAAAACGTGGTTAGATAGGTATTAGTCCAATTTGTAACGTCACGCTCCAAAACTGGTAGATTTTAGCAAAAAATTAAGAAAGTGGTACTGACCTGTAAAGTATGTCCAAATGTGGTAGTTTTATGTAATTTACTCCACACAAGGCTGGGAGTGGTTTCAATTTGATCAAGTCCACTAGTATAGCTACAGCCCAAACTATCCTGCATGCAAGAATATACAATTTTGTACGTCCCAGTCAATGGCAGCAAGGAAGATGCATTACTCGGTACTTGTGTTACTACCACGTCCTTGGAGCGTGTCCAAGCCGTGGCGGTAGCAAATCACATGAAGATCCGAATCCTTTTGTTTATAGCATGCATATAACTGATTCGATCTTGCCTCTTGGTGGCAATGACTTGTCCAAGGGACGGAAAATGATAGGTGGACAAAATCCTATTTCTTTCGACTAATTCTATTAATTCTCAACAACTATGTATTATTCAGCAACTGAATTAATTCAAACTGTACCACTGGAGAGGACGCGACATGCATGGACTATAGCCGCCCTCCCCGGCAAGGACTAGGTGACATCAATGAAGTAATAATGAACTGCACCTGTTTCGATCTAGGACGCAGCAGCTGGCGTGTATCTTAATCGATGGAGCTATGTGCGGTCTGATTGAAGTCACGCGTGCACCACGCGATACAAAACTATTGTAAGCTGCTAGCTTGCCTATATATTTGTCGTCGAAGCTCCAGTTGCCTCCACAGCCAAAGTGCCACAAGCACAGACGAGATGGAGACCAAGGTGGAGGTGGTGGAGTCGACGCTGGTGGTGCCCAGCGAGGAGACGCCGCGGCTGGGGCTGTGGCTCTCCAACTTTGACGTCACCGCCGCAAAGACGCACACAGCCCTGGTCTACTACTACCCGGCTCCCACCACCGCCGGCGAGGGCTTCTTCTCGCCGGAACGGCTAAGGGCGGCGCTGGCCAAGGCGCTGGTTCCGTTCTACCCGCTTGCCGGGAGGCTTGGCACGGACGAGGACGGGCGGCTGCAGATCGACTGCCATGGTGAAGGTGCGCTTTTCCTCGTCGCAAGGGCGGACTGCACCGGGGAGGACCTCTTCGGCAACTACGTGCCCTCGCCGAAAATCAGGCGCATGTTCGTCCCCATTGCCGACCCGTCCAGCCTTATGTCCATGTTTCAGGTACGTCTACATTTTCTTGTGCCTTAATTATGATCGCATGGACGATGTGAAGCTTATTGTCGCGCGCGCTGTGTGCTGCAGGTGACGTTCCTCAAGTGCGGCGGCGTGGTGCTGGGCACGGCAGTCCACCACGTGCTCATGGACGGCATTGGCGCCTTCCACTTCATCCAGACGTGGTCCAGCTTGGCGCGTGGCCTGGCCATGTCCGAAGCATGCCCTTCACCGCCCTACCACGACCGCACCCTCCTCCGCGGGCGCTCGCCGCCGCACGCCGACTTCGACCACCAGGCCTACTCCTCGGCGTACCTCAATGGCGTCCCGCGCTCTGGTGTCACCCTCGTCTACTCCGTCTCCCCGAAGCTCATAGCGGACCTCAAGTCCCAGTGCGCGCCCGGCGTGTCCACCTACCGCGCCATCACCGGCCACCTCTGGCGCTGCATGTGCGTCGCGCGCGGCCTCGCGCCGGGCTCCGACACCCACCTCCGCGTGACGGTCAACGTCCGCCACCGCCTCGAGCCGCCCCTCCCACGCCACTTCTCCGGGAACGCCATCCTGCGTAACCTCGCCACCGTCAAGGTGGACGATGTTCTGAACAAGCCATTGGGATTCGTGGCCGACAAGATCAGGGATGCCGTGGAGGACGTTGACGACGTGTATGTGCGGTCGATCATCGACTACCTAGGGATAGAGTCCGAGAATGGAAGCTTGCAGGCGGCGCCATGGCAGCTCCTGCCGGAGTCAGACTTGTGGGTCACGGGCTGGCTGGGGATGCCCATGTACGAGGCTGACTTCGGTTGGGGCGTGCCGCGGTTGGTTGCGCCCGCACAAATGTTTGGCACCGGCATGGCGTACGTGACGCAGAGCGCCGACAGTGACGGCGGCATCGTTGTGTTCTTAGCGCTGGAGCCACAATATGTGAAGTGCTTTGAAGAAGTCTTCTACAACATGTAATATCTAGCTGGCCACATGGCTAAGACCTATGTACTATTCAACATCGAGAACTTTTTTGGGAAAAGAAGGGTATTTTTTCAATAAAGAACGTCTTATTACTTAAAGTTGTTTCCTGCCTCCGCATAAGTAGGATGCACATCGACATTGTATAAAAACACATACATATATTTTGTGGGTTCACAAGCATTGCATTTGAATATCATTAAAAAATTTCTTTTAAGTTTTATGTGACGGAAACAAGGAAGCAACGCCTAATTTGAAGCATACCTTTCTCATGTCTATCATTTTCGATCAAGCCTCCCAAATGATGTCACGGACAGGGACACCGTGCATGTACTATGTACTATGCTGCTGTTTGGCAGCTTTCCTGTTGCACCTCACGAGGCTCCTTCTGTAGTGTCGGCATGTCCTGCCAACGTCTTCAGTTAATTAACTCAATTTTTTAAAACAAGGTCAACTCACTTTTGAAGCACACATCTGGTATTCTGGTGTATGTGTCCAATTTTGAAGCACACATCGATATTGTATAAAAACATGCATGTATTTTGTTGGTTCACAACCATTGCATTTGTGTTCCATTTAAATTTGTCATTTAAGTTTTATGTGCGGGAACTAGGAAGCAACACTTAATTTGAAAGATACCTTCACTAATACAGATCGGGCCTTTATACACGGCCGAATCGGCACATCGCACACGGTTGACCAACCCGTCTCCATCGAGGGGTGTGTGATGACACCCGCAAAGGAAACGGTTTATTTAACCGTGTGTGATAGGTAAAATATCGCCCACGCTTTACGCTCCAAATGCGTTTGCGAATCTGAGGGCATTCACAAACAAGTTTTTAAGATTAGCCGTTGGTATAGTTGTAGATCGCAAATATTTTATTATGATAAATGATATATATTAGCCCACATCGCCCACTTTTCTTTGTTGTTCTTGCCGTCTGCTTAGTTCGTGATTGCATACGGTTTTTGCAATATGCAATGACCATCAATAAAAATGAAGCTTGTATAAATTAACACTGCATACAAATACATAAGCTGCACTCATTCCCTTTATATTATACATTTCATATGCCACATGTGTATATACATGTCAATAAAGATTGAATTTCTACTAAAATATTTAAGTTATCTTGGTTACGTCTTTGCTCCATGATGGAGCCCTCGAATTGATCCACCTTGGTCTTTGTGTTAAAATATGGAGAGGATCTTGGCGTTCATCCATCTTGTCTTCTCATGACCCGTGGGATATTTTGGTAGCACTGCATAAGACACTCTTAACTAAAAAAGTGACTTATGTGATACGTCTCCAACGTATCTATAATTTTTGATGCTCCATGCTTGTTTTTACACTATTTGCCTATTGTTTCGTTACACTTCGTGGCACTTTTATGCATTTTCTGGAACTAACCTATTAACGAGTTGCCACAGTGCCAGTTCCCTGTTTTCTGCTGTTTTTGTGTTTCAGAAGTGATACACAGGAAATATTCTCGGAATTGGACGAAACAAGTTCCTGAAGTCTTATTTTACCCGGAAGCTTCCAGAGATCCGAAGGAGAGTAGGAGGGGGGCCACCAGGGCCCCACACGCAGGGGAGGCGCGGCCAGGCCCGTGGCCGCGTGGGCCCCGCGTGAGGGCGCCTGGCTCCTCCTCTGACATCGCCCCTTCGCCTATAAAGACCCCTCGACGGAAAAAACCTAAGTACCCGATCAGTTTTCCAGAACACATCGCGATCCGCCGCCGCCGTCGACCCGAAGATCGGGAGGGTCCAGAAGCTCTTCCCGGCACCCTGCCGGAGAGGGGAATCGCCACCGGAGGTCTTCTTCATCGCCATGCTTGCCTCCGGAGCGATGAGTGAGTAGTCTACCTTGGACTATGGGTCCATAGCAGTAGCTAGATGGTTGTCTTCTCCACCATGTGCTTCATGTTTAGATCTCATGAGCTGCCCTACATGATTGAGATCACCGTTATGTAATTCTACATGTTTGGTTTGTTGGGATCCGATGAATATTGGTGTTTATGATTAAGTTGCTGTACTGAATTATATCTTTTTGTTATCTCTATGTTGTTTATGATCTTGCATGCTCTCCGTTATTAGTAGCTATCTTGGCCGAGTAGTGGCTAGTGACTCCAAGAGGGGGTATTTATGCTCGATAGTGGGTTCATGCCTCTATTTCACCTAGGGGAGTGACAGAAACCTCTAAGGTGGTAGATGTGTTGTTGCTACTAGGGAGAAAACAACATTCATATGCTCAAGGGCATATGCTTTGTTTACATTACACACTTTGCTTAATGCAATTATCTGTTGTTCGCAACTTAATACTTGTGGAGTTCTCGGATTGATTCACCACAAGTGGATTATTAGTCATAGATGCAGTTGGATGGCGGTCTATGTATTTTATTGTAATGCCCAGAGTAAATCTCATAGTGATCTTCTTGACATATCACGTTTATCTTTATTCTATCAATTGCCCAACTGTAATTTGTTTACCCAGCATGTGTTATTTATCTTATGGAGAGACACCACTAGTGAACTGTGGACCCTGGTCCTATTTCCATCATATTGCTATCACATGTTTACTTTACTCGTACTGTTTACTTTACTCGCATACTATATTGTTTTCCACTCGATACGCTCATAACCTTTGTTTCAAGCAAACCGGTGAGACTGACAACCTCATCGCAAGTTGGGAACAAAGTATTTGTTTGTGTGTGTGCAGGTTCCGCGTTGCTACTGGCCGAAGACGAGTCAACAAGTATCGTTAAATGGCGCCCTTGTTGGAGTGTTATTAAGCCAGTCTGCATCACCTTCAGTCGTCGCTATCTCTCCTCTCCTGATCGATATTAAACCTTGGTTTCTTAACTGAGGGAAGACTAGTTGCTATACTCATCATACCTTCCTCTTGGGGTTCCCAACGGGCTGGTTATTCACCACACACAAGGACAGTCTGCTCCCACGTCAACTTGGCACCATCAGTAATTTACTGGCGCCATCAACCAGTAGCAGCTAATTTTCTGGCGCCGTTGCCGGGGAGGAAGAGAAGACTTCTGCGAGGGGAGTTCTTCGCACACACATCCTTTACTTTGTTTTATTGTTTTGCTTTACTTTATTTATTTTACCTGCATTGCTTTTTATCAAAAACCCAAAAAAATTAGAATCCTTGGTAGTTGTTATTTCTTTACTTTAGTTTATCATGTTGATCCCTAAGTACGTTCTGGAGGACCTCTCAGTAGGTAGTGGTTCGATTATTGGCAAAAGTAACATTGAGGAGTTCTTTAATCACATTAGTATGCATGAGGAAGTTGAGGAAAAGTCTTGGGTTGAGCTTGCTCCTAGCTATGAAGTTGCTTCTGCTCATTTAGTTCACATGTTAGAAGCTAGGTTTGCTAGTCTTAATCCTTTCATACAATACATGTTCCTTAAGCTTCATGAAATTGAGGATCCCGAAAAGAAAGCTTTTATCATGGAAGCTTTGCGCATAGAATTTAGAGATGTTGCAATTGAGGCTAGGAAAGTGTTTAAGAAGTTTAATATGCTTGGCTCGCCTGTAAAGGTTGTTGGTACGCCTGATGATTTTAAAGTATCAATACCTTATGAACTTAAATGAATTCATGATGCTTGGGAAAAGAATTCCAGTTGGATTTGCCCTGAAAATCCTTTCAATGAAAGTAGTGTGCCAAAGCGTGATCATAAAGGATTTTCAAAAACTCAGTTGAACATATTTTCCTTCATTGTTGAAAAGATCTCTGCTGTTGATCTTGATGCTTCATCACTTGATATTACTTGATTCGCAATTTTCTGCGCCTAGCTCAAAGGCGTTAAAGAAAAGCACTCTTGGGAGATAACCCAATGTTTTCTTTTCAGTACTTTTTCTTTTATTTGAGTCTTGGAAGTCATTACTACTGTAATGACCGCTCCTTATCTTGTTTATTTCGTTTTTGTGCCAAGAGAAGCCTTTAATTTGAGCGAGGTAAAGATTTGGGGATGTTGCTGTCCTGAAACTGTTTTCGGTGCTGCACCGTAAAAATTCGTATAAATTATCTGTTTATCTTTTGGACCTGCGATTTCTTGTGCATATGCCCCAGGTTATATCCAAACTTTTGTTAGTTGAACACTTTTTGATTTGATCAACAGAAAACCCCTAAAAAATTCGACCTTTGTCAGCTGTTCAGTTTTGACAGATTTCTGCCAATATTTGTGTTTGCCACTTTATCACTTTCTTTTGAGTCCTTTTGATCATGGAACTTTTGGGGAGGTTGATACAGTAGTATTTGCTATATATGTGGTGGTTTTGAGTTGAAACCTGAAGCAAATAGAGGATTGATTATATGTTATGCCTACACTAATGTTGCTAATAGAATTGTGTTTAGTTTTGTATGAAGGAAGTTTTCAAGTGTAGGGATTGGAGAATGATGAGATGAGTTGAGGAATGGACAAAAGCTCAAGCTTGGGGATGCCCATGCATCACCCCAAGAAATATCCAAGAAGTACAAGCATCAAAGCTTGGGGATGCCCCCGAGGCACCCCTTCTTCATCGGCAAAAATCAGGTCACCTTTCAAAACACTATATTTTTATTGCTTCATGCACTATGTGTTTTTCTTGGAGCGTCAGTTGCTTTAGTTTTCTTAGTTGGTTTAGTTTGTTTGTTTGCTGCAATAAATGGTTGGACCCCAACAAATTTCTTTTGGAGGAGATGTACTCGTTTTCATTTGCAAAGAACGCTCAATTTTTAATAAGAGTGAAAAACGGAGTTGTTCGAGCGTTCTTCTTTTTCTGCTACTACTTTTGGTTTTCGTTTTCGCCTTGATTTGCGTTCAGATCTTGTCATATCTTTTCATCAAGGTGTATTTTTGCCTCTGATCTTTATTGGTTTTCATCAAAAGAGGTGTTTATAAAAATTTCAAATGGTGTTGGAAAAGAGAAAAAGCTTTGTGCAAAATAGTGGTACAAGAAGGAGCTTGTGTAGACTGTGGCTTAGGCTTTTTCATGTCATGCTTGATGTCTTTTTGATAGTATGCTTAGTGGTTTTGCTGTAGCATGACTTGTCTCAAATAACTGAGATTGCTTAATGAGCCTTTGAAAAATTCATGCATTGTTTTTATTGTATGGAAGCATTATTTTGGTTTTCTCCTTGATGCTTTATTTGGGTTGACTCGGCGCATGCTCACACATGTTAGACTCTTACAAAGTCGCCAATAGCCTTCATGATCATTTAGTTTTTGACTTTTGATGCCATCTTATGCTTCTTTTAATGTCGCTTTGTCGCTTTGCATGATTATGGCCATTATTGCTCTCTTAGTTGGTCGCTCCCAGTCTTTTGCTAGCCCTCGCCTTGTACTGAGTATGAGCTCTACTCGTGCATCCAACTCCTAAAAGCCAAAGTTTTCCAAAGTGTCCACCATACATACCTACTAGCAATTTGCTATTCCAAGTAAATTTGACTTTCTTTTATTTTCTCTTCAAATTAAACTCTTACCAGTGTTATGCGAAATTCGGTCAGTAAAGCTCTCACGAACCGGAAAGCACACTTTACTTTTTCCTGTTCTTAAAAATTTGACATTGTGGTCTCTTATGTTGAGTTGTTATGCTTGCAAGTTGTAAGTTGGATTCTAGCCCATCCATGCTGTCATGGGGCAAGCTTTCAACATTGCACTTCTTATTTGAGTTAATATCGTGATCTTTTGTTTATGGATGCCCGCGGTGTGAAATGAATTGGGAATCTTGTAGGGATCATAGAGTTTGTATATGTGTTAGGGAAACGTCGGGCCGCCAATCTAAGCCATGCATAGTTCATGGTGGAAATTTGCAGCATACCCATGGTGAACATACGACGACGCATCTCACAATAAAAAGCTAAATAAAAGGCAAATAAAAGAGATGTCGAGGTGTTCATTGTCTGCTTGTCCTGTCATTTTGGTGTGGGCTTGTTCCATGTCATCGGGCACGGAGGTACCCCATTGGCGGTTCTCAATGATATGCATATACTTACAATGACAAGAGCCTTGCTTGGGACTCTAAGTAAAGTAGCATGAGGTTTGGGTACTCGTATTCACGGGGCACGAGGTTTTCAACTTATGATTTGTCAAGCATATGCATCATAATTGTTCTCGTATTAACTTTAACCATTCAAGATGCTTATGATGGGGGCAATGAGAGCTCAAAGCCGGTAAGTACCATAATTTTTGAAGGTTATAAAACTTGCAATCACTGCTTCCCTCTGCGAAGGGCCTTTCTTCTACTTTTATGTTGAGTCACCACCTTCTTTCTTTATTCACCATTAAGAGAGCATAGTTGTCATTCTTAGTGTGATATGCATTGTCCCAAAGTTCATTGATTGATTCATGATGATTGGTTTCACTTGTTCTTAAATTACTTGTATCTAGTCGCCCTCTTAATCTTGAAGGTGTCCTATGCATTTATGTTTTGCTCTCTTTGAAGGACAAGCTGAAAACCATTTGTATGTTTTTCCTTATGATTTGAATACACGTTTGACTTTCATTGTTTCATTATCATGATCTTTTATTTGTGTTCATTTGCATGTTTACAACATGGTTGCTAAGTTCTTATTGTCATGATTATATCTTCATGCCCATGTTTTAAGTTCTTATGATCCCAGCTCACAAATGCTTACATATATGATCAAGATTGTGTAGGTGCATGTCACCTCAAAAATTATTCTTTGTTATCACTTACCTACTCGAGGACGAGCAGGAGTTAAGCTTGGGGATGCTTGATACGTCTCCAACGTATCTATAATTTTTGATGCTCCATGCTTGTTTTTACACTATTTGCATATTGTTTCGTTACACTTCGTGGCACTTTTATGCATTTTCCGGAACTAACCTATTAACGAGTTGCCACAGTGCCAGTTCCCTGTTTTCTGCTATTTTTGTGTTTCAGAAGTGATACACAGGAAATATTCTCGGAATTGGACGAAACAAGTTCCTGAAGTCTTATTTTACCCGGAAGCTTCCAGAGATCCGAAGGAGAGTAGGAGGGGGGCCACCAGGGCCCCACATGCAGGGGTGGCGCGGCCAGGCCCCTGGCCGCGCGGGCCCCGCGTGAGGGCGCCTGGCTTCTCCTCTGACATCGCCCCTTCGCCTATAAAGACCCCCCGACGGAAAAAACCTAAGTACCCGATCAGTTTTCCAGAACACATCGCGATCCACCGCCGCCGTCAACCCGAAGATCGGGAGGGTCCAGAAGCTCTTCCCGGCACCCTGCCGGAGAGGGGAATCGCCACCGGAGGTCTTCTTCATCGCCATGCTTGCCTCCGGAGCGATGAGTGAGTAGTCTACCTTGGACTATGGGTCCATAGCAGTAGCTAGATGGTTGTCTTCTCCACCATGTGCTTCATGTTTAGATCTCATGAGCTGGCCTACATGATTGAGATCACCGTTATGTAATTCTACATGTTTGGTTTGTTGGGATCCGATGAATATTGGTGTTTATGATTAAGTTGCTGTACTGAATTATATCTTTTGTTATCTCTATGTTGTTTATGATCTTGCATGCTCTCCGTTGTTAGTAGTTATCTTGGCCGAGTAGTGGCTAGTGACTCCAAGAGGGGGTATTTATGCTCGATAGTGGGTTCATGCCTCTATTTCACCTGGGGGAGTGACAGAAACCTCTAAGGTGGTAGATGTGCTGTTGCTACTAGGGAGAAAACAACATTCATATGCTCAAAGGCATATGCTTTGTTTACATTACACACTTTGCTTAATGCAATTATCTGTTGTTCGCAACTTAATACTTGTGGAGTTCTCGAATTGATTCACCACAAGTGGATTATTAGTCATACATGCAGTTGGATAGCGGTCTATGTATTTTGTTGTAATGCCCAGAGTAAATCTCATAGTGATCTTCTTGACATATCACGTTTATCTTTATTCTATCAATTGCCCAACTGTAATTTGTTTACCCAGCATGTGTTATTTATCTTATGGAGAGACACCACTAGTGAACTGTGCACCCCGGTCCTATTTCCATCATATTGCTATCACCTGTTTACTTTACTCGTACTGTTTACTTTGCTCGCATACTATATTGTTTTCCACTCGATACGCTCATAACCTTTGTTTCAAGCAAACCGGTGAGATTGACAACCTCATCGCAAATTGGGAACAAAGTATTTGTTTGTATGTGTGCAGGTTCCGCGTTGCTACTGGCCGAAGACGAGTCAACAAGTATCGTTAAACGGCGCCCTTGTTGGAGTGTTATTAAGCCAGTCTGCATCACCTTCAGTCGTCGCTGTCTCTCCTCTCCTGATCGATATTAAACCTTGGTTTCTTAACTGAGGGAAGACTAGTTGCTATACTCATCATACCTTCCTCTTGGGGTTCCCAACGGGCTGGTTATTCACCACGCACAAGGATAGTCTGCTCCCACGTCAACTTGGCACCATCAGTAATTTCCTGGCGCCATCAACCAGTAGCATTATGCAGTAAACCAAAAAACCACAATAGCGACGGTTGGCACTGCTGGGTTATTGAAATGCATCTAATCTGTTTAAGCAAATAGTGAAGTGAATCAGTTATATGTTGGAAGCAAACTAGATCAGTGAAGTGCCTTAAAAATATATACTGCGCCGGGGAGGACCTCTTCACCAACTACGTGCCCTCGCCGAAAATCAGGCGCATGTTCGTCCCCATCGCCGACCCCTCCAGCCTTATGTCCATGTTCCAGGTACGCACGCCTCCGTTTTCTTGTGCCTTATGACAATCGCATGCATGGACTATATATTGCTGGTTGTGAAACTTATTGTCATCGTGCGGAATCTCTCTTTTCTATCAATGCATCAAAATGCAAAGCATTTTGCGTTTTTCGAAAAAAAATTGTCATCATGCGGTGTGCCCCAGGTGACCTTCCTCAAGTGCGGCGGCGTGGTGCTGGGCACGGCGGTCCACCATGTGCTCATGGATGGCATTGGCGCCTTCCACTTCATCCAGACGTGGTCTGGCCTAGCCCGCGGACTCGCCCTCTCCGAAGCGTGCCCTTCACCGCCATACCATGACCGCACCCTCCTCCGTGGGCGCTCGCCGCTGCACACCGACTTTGACCACCATGCCTACTCCTCGGCGTACCTCAACGGCGCCCCGCGCGCCAGCATCACCCTCCTCTACTCTGTCTCCACGAAGCTCATTGCGGACCTCAAATCCCAGTGCACACCCGGCGTGTCCACCTACCGCGCCGTCACCGGACACCTCTGGCGCTGCATGTCCGTCGCACGCAGCCTCGCGCGGGACTCCGACACCCGCCTCCGCGTGACGGTCAACGTCCGCCACCGCCTCCAGCCACCCCTCCCACGCCACTTCTCTGGGAACGCCATTCTGCGTAACCTCGTGATACGTCTCTAACGTATCTATAATTTTTGATGCTCCATGCTTGTTTTTACACCATTTGCTTAGTGTTTCGTTACACTTCGTGGCATTTTTATGCATTTTCCAGAACTAACCTATTACCGAGATGCCACAGTGCCAGTTCCCTGTTTTCTGTTGTTTTTGTGTTTCAGAAAAGTTACACAGGAAATATTCTTGTAATTGGACGAAACAAAAGCCAAACATCCAGAAATTTACCGAAGCTTCTAGAGAACCGAAGAGGAGACAGAGTGGGGCCACGAGGGGTCCACATGACAGGGCGGCACGGCCTAGGGCTTGGCTGCACCCCCTATGTGTGAGACCACCTTGGTCCATTTCTGACGATGCCCCTTCGCCTATAAAGACCCCCCGACGGGAAAAACCTAAACACACGATCACTTTTCCAGAAACAGATCACGATCCGCCGCCGTCGTCGACCCGAGATCGGGAGGGTCCAGAAGCTCTTCCCGGCACCCTGCCGGAGAGGGGAATCGCCACCGGAAGTCTTCTTCATCGCCATGCTTGCCTCCGGCGCGATGAGTGAGTAGTCTACCTTGGACTATGGGTCCATAACAGTAGCTAAATGGTTGTCTTCTCCACCATGTGCTTCATGTTTAGATCTCGTGAGCTGCCTTACATGATCGAGATCACCGTTATGTAATTCTACATGTTGTGTTTGTTGGGATCCGATGAATATTGGTGTTATGATTGAGTTGATATGCTGAATATTATCTTATGTTATCTCTATGTTGTTTATGATCTTGCATGCTCTCCGTTGTTAGTAGCTATCTTGGCCGAGTAGATACTAGTGACTCCAAGAGGGGGTATTTATGCTCGATAGTTGGGTTCATGCCTCTATTTAATCTAGGGGAGTGACAGAAACCTCTAAGGTTGTAGATGTGATGTTGCCACTAGGGAGAAAACAACATTGATATGTCCAAGGGCATATGCTTTGTTTACATTACACACTTTGCTTAATGCAGTTATCTGTTGTTCGCAACTTAATACTTGTGGAGTTCTCGGATTGATTCGCCACAAGTAGATTATTAGTCATATATGCAGTTGGATGGCGGTCTATGTATCTTGTTGTAATGCCCAGAGTAAATCTCATAGTGATCCTCTCGACATATGCACGTTATCTTTATTCTATCAATTGCCCAACTGTAATTTGTTTACCCAGCATGTGTTATTTTATCTTATGGAGAGACACCACTAGTGAACTGTGGACCCCGGTCCTATTTCCATTATATTGCTATCACCTGTTTACTTTACACGCACTGTTTACTTTACTCGCATACTACTATTGCTTTCCACTCGATATGCTCATTCCTTTGTTTACAGCAAACTGGTGAGATTGACAACCTCATCGTAAGTTGGGAACAAAGTACTTGGTTGTGTTGTGTGCAGGTTCTACATTGCTACTAGTTGAAGACGCGCTAACAAGATATCGTTAACAGCGCCCTTGTTGGAGTGTCACTAAGCTAGCAAGCATCACGAGTTTGACTTTTTCCTACTGGACGATTAAACCTTGGTTTCATAACTGAGGGAAAACTTGCTGCTATATTTATCAAACCTTCTCTTGGAGTTTCCAACTGGCCGGTCATCTACTTCATCAACTACACGCCAACAAGTTCTCTGGCACCATTCATCACCGCGCCATCACCTCGCCACCGTCAAGGTGGACGATATTCTCAACAAGCCGTTGGGATTCATGGCCGACACGATCAGGGATGCCGTGGAGGACGTTGACGACGCGTATGTGCGGTCGATCATCGACTACCTAGGGATAGAGTCCGAGAATGGAAGCCTGCAGGCGGCGCCATGTCAGCTCCTGCTGGAGTCGGACTTGTGGGTCACGGGCTGGCTGGGGATGCCCATGTACAAGGCCGACTTCGGATGGGGCGTGCCGCGGTTGGTTGCGCCTGCGCAAATGTTTGACACATGCATGGCGTACGTGACGCAGCGCGCCGACAGGGACGACGACATCGTGGTGTTCTTAGCGCTGGAGCCCCAGTATATGAAGTGCTTTGAGGAAGTCTTCTAGAACAAGTAATATCCAGCTGGCCCCATGGCTAAGACCTATGTATTATTCAACATCCAGAATCTTTTTTGAAAGGGGGGGGGGGGGGGTTTTCGATAAAGAACAGTTTTATTACTTAAAAGTCTAAGCACTGCATACAGCATAAGTAGGATGCTCATCGACATTGTATAAAAACACATGCATGTATTTTGTGGGTTCACAAGCATTGCATGTGCCTTTCATTTAAATTTGTCATTTGAGTTTTAGTGACGGGAACAAGGAAGCAACATTTAATTTGAAACATACCTTTCTCATGCGTATCATTGTCATCCAGTTGACATCGTTGTCAAGCCTCCCAAACAATGTCACGGACTGGAACATGTCCATGTACTAGTTATATTATGAAAAGTTGTAGCCCAAGTCATAGGCCTTTGGCTGTAAGGGCCTGTTTGGTTGGTGTCCAAATGTTTTTTTAGAAAAGTGGCAGTCCCAGCCTCTGCATCAATCGATGCAAATTTTGGCAGCCTATAGGATTTTGGTTCTTATTTGGTTTGTAGCCAAAATTTTGGTTGCCCACAAAAAGTTGCCTACCTACCTCACATTCCCTTCACAACTCTTGCCAATTTTTTAGCAAACATGGGGCTAAGGAATTGGTAACCAATATTTTGGCTAGCCAATTGTGGGCAAAAATTGGTAGGGCACAAGTATGGCACCAACCAAACAGGCCCTAACATACGTGATGCGGTTTGGCTGCTTTCCCATTGCACCTCACGAGGCTGCTTCTGTAGTGTCGGCATGTTTTTTTTTTCTGAAATCGGAGACTATGCATTAAAGATTTATATATGATTTTTATTTATTTAAATTATTTAACAAAGACTAGCAGAAAGCCTTACATAGATCATATAAATTAAAGCCATCAACAAAAAATGTCAGCACCCCCAAAATTAATACAATGCTAGAAGATTAGACGAGGCCTTGTGCCTCGGCCACCGCCATTGTCGACTGCCCGGTAATACTCAACGATAGCGCCTAATGTGCTCCAGAGGCCACCTCCACCTTTCTTTCTACCAACCCATCTGCAGGGTGTTTGACCAAAGCGAAGCCTCTCACCAGGACGGCACCCCACCCTGCGCGAGTCCATCATGGCACATCCATGCCAAGAGACCCTACTGCACCACGCCATCGAGACTCGGTGTCGTCGACGTGCTAGATATACACCACTCCACCTCTTACCTCCACCATCCAAAAACTATTCCAAAAATGATGCCCTCAAGAGGTAGTGCGATGCCAAAGATTCATCATCGTCTGATCCAGATCCAGATCTAGGTTTCCCCCCGGAGCAGCACGAGTTAGTAGACGTAAGATACAATGATAACGCCTTCAACAAGTTATCGACGCCTCGACGCCACCATCGACCGCTGATGCATGTAAAATGCATCTATGCCCTTTGTAGTTTGTTGTTCTATATTCCATCATAATTGATTCATACTACTTGCTATAATCATGTTTTAGAATGATTTAGGGGATTTTCCTATAAGATCCCTTTTATTTGGATTATAACTTAGCATGGCAGAAAACACCTTTTTTCGTAATTTTCACTTTCACGGACTTTCGTGAACCCTTGGTGTATCTTTGGTTTCAATGAGTTGAGTATTTGAGACTACAATTTTCAGATTGTATATGATGTATGAGTAGATGCATATTACGTAACCTGTTCTTGATACATGTTCTAATAAAAGTTGTATGATAGGACATGAGAGGGGGAACATGTGTATTAGTTAGAGCAACATGTTAGTATGGACTGGGCAGTGGTAGAAAGTTTGAGTCCTACTATGGTTTTTACGTTTGTGTTGTTACCTCTCTACGGATAAAAAGAATATATGTGCTACAACTGCCTAATGATCTATTAGGTGTTTCTCATATCTGACGAGGTAGTATATTTGGTATTGAGCATCATGTTATAGAAGCAAAAGCAATACATTATTTATGTTAATACTAGTTTGAGGAGGGTTTCGTTATTAGTGGAGTATTAGTGTGGTGTGTTGCATCATCTCAACTAGGCTCCTACGCCAAGTGCCGCCAAAATACTTAACGGGTACTCGTCTACTAGGCCCATATTCCGAGAGTTTTCTTGAGGACATATTCTACTATGAGTAAATTGTACGCTAATCCCTGACCTATTCAACGGACAACGGTTCTAAGATTCGTGGGATGACGTCTTGCTTTTGTGGCGAGTAGAAAACATGTCAGTTAACTTTTCAGTGACAGCGATCCAACGAAGCAACACTTAATTTGAAGCAACGGGTAAAAACCGAGAGTGAAAGAAAACGAAAACGGCCAACGAGGTTGCTATGCTGGGCATGGAGGAATACACTGGTTTTCCATATATGTCGTCTATTTTTCTTTGTCGATGTAATTGATTTTTCTACTTGACTATGCATGCATAGAAACAGGCTGTTTGTCGTGAAAAGCAAATTGCGTGGCAAAGCGCATGGCAAAATTGTAGTGAAAATAAAGCCGACAAAGAAACACAAACGGCGAAATAACGAGAATAAACACGCCAAAAAAAATGGATGACAAAGACAGGAGACACATGATTAGTGACAAGTAATACTGGTCGTAACTAATTTTCCGTCCGAAAATTCTTTGCATACGACAGTACGAACATCGGACAGAAATCATCGTACGCCTAGCAGCTCTCTTTTCCGTCGGTGTGGACGCATCTGGAGCTGTGATACTGACTTGAGTTCAGTCCGTGATCAATGTGCGCCCACCTCTCAACATCTTGACTACTCCCTCTCAGGTCACCTTCACCACGCCAGCTGCATCGTCCTCCACAGGTACTGCTTCTGTTCACGCGGGCGGCTACACTTTTTGTCCACAGGTGCAGCTTGAATTGATATTAATTGTTGAACAATCAATACATGCATAGCTGTTGAAAATTAAGCCTGTGGAAGAAAATTCGGCTTAATTTGGGCAAATGAGAAGTTGTACTTGTCTACCTCTCATTTTTTTCTCCCCACATGCCAACTTCCACAAATTAATTTCTAACTAATACTAGCAGGGCTCAAAGTCCACTATCCAGATCCTAATATCTTCCCACGAGGACGGATCGAATAGGTTATATGCATGTGTGAAAGAAAGGATTTGGAACTTCCTCGCTGCGGTGTGTGATCAGTTTTTTTTCTGAAGGCAAATAAAAACTGTGGTGTGTGATCAATTAGCGATGTGTCTTCTCGTACACCACTGATTGGGAGGGTTTAGTTTGGTTTTAAAATTCTGAGATATGCTGATTGGGTTAGTAGAATAGTTGGGTTCGGTGTGGGCTGTACGTATCAGTCTATAGTATAGTATAACCATATGGTGGTGAACAGGTGATTTCTCGACGATTCTTTTTAAGAAAAATTAGGCTTTCCTCACCTGATTAATCAAATTATTGAAGTGTTACATAATGGAGGGGTGCTGTCATAGATCCGATCAACCGCAGCTCGCCCCGCACGATGGGGACTCCTTCAAGGACTAGTGGTACAGTTCACGCTGTCCCAAACCCCGGCCCGCTAGGAAAGAAACCTAGTCCGCTCACGACTTGATGGATTTGGAATCGCGTAAGGCAGTCGTCTTCGTCACCGCACAAACTGATGTCTACCGGATGGCATCTAGGATTCGGCCAGAAGCTCGGGTTTGGACGACATCGGGGCCGGTGTTGGCAGAGCTGCTCTGCTCCCTGCCGGACCTAGTTCTTAGGGACGTCGAGTTGTAATACCGGTGTTGATCCGTTTGGTGTTTATACAAACAGATTTGCTAATTCTCAGCTAACTGAGAACTAGCTTAGGGCACATTAAGATTGGTGTCAGGGGTAGGTTTGTCTGTTGTTTCGGCCTAGTTTTGTTGATCTTTGACCCCTAGGCGTGGAGATGTAGGGGATTGACGATATGTGATATGCCTTTTTACTCGTCCATCCATTTGTGATTATGACTATTATTATTCTTATGCAATGGTGATTATCCATGTTTGTATAATGCTTGTTGCCTAATTAAGGGCCCGGGCAACATGATCCTGAGACATCGTAGATATGAACTTGAATATTGGAGAATCCGCGACCTACCTAGTGACAGGGTAGTCATAAAAGAGGATCTAGTATTTCTCGAGGAACAACATGGAACCACGACACCTAAAGCCATGATCCGGTCTTACGACCTTAATCACAAGGGCATAGCAAGGGCTGCTTAGCATGAACTGTGGACTCATGAGTGTTGGATGAGAACTGGCCATTGATTCCAGCTATTTTTGGGTTACTTGCCTACTTGCATAATTATATGAAGAGTTATAATTCACTTATACCATTATTTCTATTGGCATATTCACTATCGTTATGAACCTAATATCTCTGCGCCTAACCTTTCATCTGCAGGAACTCAGACAACCTTTGATCTTTTACTCAAACCGGTCACCATAAGATAGAAGCTTGCCTATCCAACTACTCAATTTTTTTCTCAAACCGGTCTTCTACTGGTTTCCATTTACTATTCTTGAGTTTACGGAAATGAATTGGAATCCCCAGATACTTGAAAGGGAGAGTACCAGATTCACAACCAAATAACTGTTTATATTGATCTTCCTCCTCCTTAGCTTTCCCAAAACAGAATAACTCATTTTTATGAAAATTGATTTCTAGGCCGAAAAGTTGTTCAAAAATACATAAAATTAGTTTCATATTTAGAGTTTTTTTTTTCTAAATCATGTTCCAAAAAATTATTGTATCATCGGCATATTGCAATATAGATACTCTCCTCCATCTACCAAATGTGGAATCAAACCACTAACCTGACCATCCTCCTTAGCTCGGTTTATTAGCACCGCTAGCATATTGGCTACAATTTTTAATAATATGGGTGATAACGGATCTCCTTGTCTTAGACCTTTTTTTAGTTTGAAAGTAATGCCCAATATCGTCATTTACTTTAATCCCTACACTCCCAGGGCTGATGAATTCTTGAATCCATTTACACCATTTAGGATCGAAACCTTTCATTCTAAGAGCTTGTTGCAAAAAAAAACCCAATTTACTTTATCATATGCTTTTTCAAAGTCTATTTTCAACAAACCCCATCCATTTTCTTCCTGTGAAGTTCATGGATTGTCTCATGTAAAACAACCACACCTCAAGAATGTGACGCCTAGGCATGAAAGCTGTTTGTGTTGGCCGCACTACAGAATGAGCCACTAACTCTATTTGTACCTACTTTGGTGAAAATTTTAAAGCTCATGTTCAATAAACAAATTGGGTGGTATTGCTAAATTTTTATGGCGTCTTCTTTTTTTGGCAACAAGATTATTGTGCCAAAATTTAGATGAAATAGAGGTAGTTCATTCCTCTGAAATGCCAGAAACATAGTCATTAGATCACTTTTAATCACTTCCCAATTTTTTTGATAGAATTCAGCGGGAAACCCATTTGGACCCGGCGCTTTATTCTTTTCCATTTGCATAATTGCTTCATGAACCTCTTTTTTAGTAAAATTTGTGACTAAAATTATATTTTCATCATTTGAGAGTTGAGATATATCTGCAACTTCAGATTCAATCACCTCGAAAGTATTTTGTTCCGAGGCTCCAAACAAGTTCTTATAAAATTCAGAGATGTAGGTTTTTAAGTTGTCTTGTCCAACTATTGTTCCTTCATCTTGTTCTCTCCTTTAGGTTTTAAATATTTTCCTCTCAATGCACAGTTATCTATTAAGTGAAAGGTGACGATGATAAATGCTTATGTTGTATTTCTGCAGGTTTAGATCCCACCATCTGCAGATATATAGAAACAACTAAATGAACAAAATTATGTAAATTCTACATAACCCCTTTTTGTGATATGTGTACTTAAATTGTATTTTTGGCTGTTATTCCTTCTAAGTTTTGTTGATGATGCAGTGATGCACTTCTCTTAGCACATAGGGTGTATTTCACGGTTATTTTTATGTATCCTGCAACGATGTTAGCAATGGCATAATAGTTCACTAGTGGGGACAGGGCCTCTAGTCCCGGCCCGTAAGGGGCTTTAGTCCTGGTTTGCCAACCGGGACTACAGAGGCGGGACTAAAGGCTAAACCTTTAGTCCCGGCCTGTTACAAGCCGGGACTAGAGGGCCTCCACGTGGGCGCCTCAGAGCGCCATCAGGGACAGGCCATTTAGTCCCGGTTTGTAACACGGACCGGGACTAAAGAGCCTCTACAGATTTTGTTTTGTTTTAGGGTTTAGGTGTTCGGGGGAATTATTTTTGTTGTATTTTATTTTATTTCTTTCTTCATTTTAAAAACACTTTTCATATAATTCTACGCATACATGTTACTGTATATATATGTAAGATAACTTATCTTACGATCGAGTATATATATACAATTATATGGAGATCACAATTACCGGGACTAGAGCCCGTCTATTTGATTACATGGATTAGTAATGGCCCCAAGCTACACTAAATCTTCCTTTATCATCTATAGCTTCTGTCCTCAAAAAGGCCGCTAGCTCCTCTGCAACAGCAATCGCACGTTGCTCTGGTAGGTACTTCTCCCGCATGGCCGTGAACTATATAAGAAAAGGAGATCAATATAAATGTCCATCATGATAACAAAGAATGACGGGTAAAAATAGAGGTGTGAATGTGTATTGCTTACGTCGTATCTGTAATCCTTGTGCACAGAGGTAAACGTGCGAATGAAATTGCAAACGTAGTATCCACATAGATGCGTCCCCTGTGGCTGCTGGTCGCACTTTACGAGAATAGGATATAATCAAAATAATAATCTAGCATCATAAATGTATTGAAAATAGAAGTATCTCCTACTACTTACCTAAACCGCTCTAAAGGTCAGCTTCTCATGAGAGATATCGTCAGTCACGCACTTGAACCGCTTCCAAACCCTGCCCGATAAGGAAAAATGATTTGCTAAGTTTTTCATTACTTGATATCTCAGAAAATCATCGAAAGAGACCGATATAACGCAAGAATGATTGAAATTACCCTTGGAGCATGTCATGCAGGCTTTCAAACTGATCCATGTTTCTCGATAATGGGTCGAAGACATCAACTCTTCCCTTATCAATTTGAATGTCCAACAGAATCCAGTGGTAGCTGCACATGTATATATTTATGTCAGTAACTTATCAATTACACTTATAAGTGAATGGACACAATAGAGTAAGACCCTCACTTGAAGTTGTATGGAAACAGTATATGGTCATAGAAATTTTGATCCATTAGAAACCTTAGAAGGTTTTCCTCCGTCTCCTTGGGTTTATCAGTTAGCGTCTTTATATGTATTTTATCTGGGTCAATAAACCCAATATTTATGATGTTCCTACTTTTACAGACCAGGATCTTCATTCGGCATAATAGAGTACAAAAGGATATAGTAAGGATAATTACATGCAATGAATTGAAATAACTGAACAAGTTATATATAGACAACAAATTGAAAAACTTACAGATAATAGCAACTCATGAGAGATTTGTTGAGGGCGTCACAATTGTACATCTGGAAGAGTTCGTCAAAGTCGACATGGATCTCTTCGGGACGGCCGTAGTACTCACGTGGGACATGCGCCACGATCATTATTCTCCCATTCTTTGCTTCATTCATGTACCATGCATGCAAGTAACGCATATTTGTTGGGAGATCTTCCAACCTTTCTTTGCTGACCAAAGGCCCTCCCATGACAAATTTAGGCTTAGGGGATACAACAGCCTTGGGAAACCTCTCGTCTTGGGAAGCCAGAACGTCTTCAACACTCATACCCCATTCAGCCGCCCACTTCTCTGCTATTTCCAAACTTTGCCCCTGCACCTGAGAGAGAACATTCTCGGATAACACCCTGAGGGGTGAGATCGATTGTTTGGCCTGTTGTCCAAGCTGAGGAACGTCTGATCTTTTCTTGCTTGTACTTGTACTTGACTTGCTCCCACTTGCACTTGTACGTGATCTGCTCTTTTTCCCTCGTTCTGCAATGTGCGTAGATAGTCATCGGACTTATGGTGCAAGTCATACTGCGATGGAAGGGTCAGTAAGTATTTTGCATATTCTTTTTGCTTCTCGGTGTATTCCAGGCGGGGCTCGGGTTCCTTCTTTTTCATCTGCGCATCATAATGTTCCTTTGCGATCCTGGCATTTTCCTCGGGGGTACGATCATAACGTCTGATGGGAAGATTCGGATGAGGTACCTTTGGGAGGGGCGACAATTTTTGCTTTGGGGGGCTCCATCGCTTAGAACTCATCGATGGAGCGTTCTTGCTGGCACGCTTCCGCTTAGTTTCCTTAGCGGCCGGCGGCGGAGACGGCCGACCCAAGTCCGGCGGCGGTGATCGAGATGGACTCATGTTGTGGTGGTTGTATGATGCGTGGTAAATGACCAGCCCGTTGGGAACCCCAAGAGGAAGGTGTGATGAGTATAGCAGCTAGTTTTCCCTCAGTTAAGAAACCAAGGTTTTATCGATCAGGAGAAGAGCGGGCAATACGACTGAAGGTGATGTGATACGTCCATTTTGCATCACTATTTTGTATCACAATTTACTGTTATTCATTGATATATTTCATATTTAGAGTTGATACTTATGTTATTTCCTTTGTTTTCACATGTTTGATGATCTTTGGAGGAGTTGCTGCCGGAGTCAGGATTCTGCTGGAAAAAGGACCATCAAGGGACCATATTTTGAAGATCAGGAAAATTCCAGAAAAATACCAAGAAATTATATTTTCCCAGAAGACTCAGAAAGCCAGAAGGAGGAGTCGAGAGGAGCCAGGAGGGGCCCTCACGCCAGGGTGGCGCAGCCTGGCCCCTGGCCGCGCCAGCCCTGTGTGAGGCCGCCCTGGCCCACCTCTGGTCTCGCCCCTTCGCGTACTTTATCTTCCCCGAAAACCTAAGTCAAGGGGGGCTCAGAGTTAGACACCGCCGCCTCTGCGGGGCGGAAAACACCAGAGAGAGAAAAGCTCTCCGGCAGGCAGAAATCTGCCAGGGAAATTCCTTCCCGGAGAGGGGAGATCGTTGCCATCGTCATCACCATCGCACCGGACTTCATCAGGATCATCATCATCTCCATCACGAGCACCTTCATCTCCACCATCACCACGCCATCCCGCTGTAACATCTTGAGTTTGATCTTGCTATATTCATAGGGGAAACTTTCCCGGTGTTGATTACTCTTGTAGTTGATGCTATTGAGTGGAACCATTGAATTAAGGTTTATGTTCAGATTGTTATTTACCATTATTTCACCTCTGATCATGATCCATATGATGTCTTGTGAGTAGTTCGTTTAGTTCTTGAGGACATGGGAGAAGTCAAGATGTTAGTAGTGAATTATTGTTGAGAAATATTTAATGGTTTGATATTGTTGTGGTGCTATTTCACTAGTGGTGTCATGTGAACGTCGACTACATGATACTTCACCATTTATGGGCCTAGTGAGATGCATTGTGTATTTGGCTACCAATTGTGGGGTTGCTGGAGTGACAGAAACCTAAACCTCCGTTGGGAAACTGTTGCACCAGGGAGCGTAGGATCTTAGAGTTTAAGGCTGTGGTTAGATTTATCTTAATTACTTTCTTGTATTTGCGGATGCTTGCAAGGGGTATAATCACAAGTGTGTATTTATCCTAGTAAGGGTAGTGCGCTAGCACAGGTTCACCCCCATAACACCTATCAAACCAATAAAGACTATTGGCTTTATGAAGCGAAAGCTCTTGACAGAAACTCCCGTGTGTCCTCGAGAACGTTTGGTTATTATAAGTTACACAACCGGCTTGTCCTTTGCTGAAGAAAGGATTGGGCCACTTGCTGCAATTGTTACTACTGTTCTTTATTTACTCGCACTTTATTTACTCGTATTACCAAATACCCCTGAAAACCTGTTTGCTAGTATTTACAGTGAATCCTTGATCAAAACCACTCATCAACACCTTCTGCTCCTCGTTGGGTTCGACACTCTTATTTATCGAAAGTACTACGATACACCCCCTATACTTGTGGGTCATCAAGACTATTTTCTGGCGCCGTTGCCGGGGAGCGTAGCGCTATTGAAGAGTGGAATTGGTAAAGGTAACCGTCGCTGTGAGTATTATTTTTATTTTGTCTTTTATTTTTTATATTACTTTGCTATGGAGAACTCTCCATTTGGTTTCCTATTTGGAAACACTTCTGCTACTACTGCTGCACATGTGGATGAACCACCACCGCCACCGCCTGCTGAAATTGATCCTTTTAAAATACCTATGAAAATTGTTGGGCGTATTATGGATAACTGCTATTCAGGTGATGGAACTGTCCATCCGGGTGATCACTTATTATTTATACATGAATTATGCGAGTTGTTCAGATGTGCAGGTATTTCACCAAGCCAGGTCAAGAAGAAATTATTCTCTTTATCATTGAAAGGCAGAGCTGAAGAGTGGTATCGACTACTCCAAGATGGTCCATCTATGGCATGGGAGGATATTGTACCTCTCTTTTATTCCAAGTTTTATCCTCCAAGTGAAATTCATAAAGACCGTAACCGGATATATAATTTTTGGCCTCATGATGGAGAAAGTATTGCCCAAACGTGGGGGAGATTGAAGTTACTAATGCTCAAATGCCCCATTCATGAGCTCCCCAATAATATTGTTATTGATAATTTTTATGCGCGGCTTACTCTTCCTGATAAGGATTACTTGGATGCTTCTTGTTTTGGATCATTTACTCATATGAAAGAAGATGCTAAGTGGAAACTTCTTGACCGTATACAAGAGAATGCTAAAGGTTGGGAAAACGACAAAGGTAGGAAGTCAGGTATAAACTATGATTATGAATGCATTAAATCTTTTATGGGGACCGATGACTTTCATAGTGTTAGCACTGATTATGGTCTTGATTCACAAATACTTGCTAATTGTCTTAAGGCCTTTGCCTCTTATCTTGATGTTCCAAAGAAAGAGTGGAACAAATATCATGCGCCTTATAAAGACTCTATTAGTCATATACCTGCTGCAGCTACTGAAGTTTGTACTGTTGATAGCATTGTGCCTGAGCCTTATTTTGAGAAGACACCTTTCCCTGCTAAGGTAAAGAAGTATTCTACTTTGGTAAGTGTGTCTAATAAAAGTACTAAGAAAGCTGCAAAACCTGATGAGCAAATTACTATTAAGTCTCCTGTAGCTATATTAAAGGATCTTGTTACTAAAGATGTAGGGGATGAATATATTCTTTTTTGTGAAGATGCTTCTAACATTCTCTCACATCCTAAAAAGCATAGGAAAACAAGTGTTCCTGTTATTTCTGTCAGGATTGGAGATCATTGCTATTATGGTTTATGTGATATTGGTGCTAGTGCAAGTGCTATTCCTTTAGAGCTTTACAAAGAAATCATGCACGAGATTGGCGCTTGTGAACTTGAAGATATTGATGTGGTTGTTCAGCTTGCTAACAGAGAGACTATTTGGCCTCTTGGTATTGTTCGAGATGTGGAAGTTCTTTGCAGTAAGACTAAATACCCAACTGATTTTCTAGTACTTGGTAAGGAGGCTAGTAAAACTTGTCCTATTATTTTTGGTAGACCATTTTTGAACACCTGTGGCACCGTGATAGATTGTAAGAAGGAGAAAATCTTTACTAAGTTTAATGGAGAGTCTTATGAGTTTAATTTTTCCAAGTTTGCTAAGACTTCTTTTGAAAATGATACGCCTAATGAAATTTTTCGAGTTGAACAACTTGCTTCTATTGCTCTTGCTCCTAATAATGCCTTGCAGCAATTCATGGAAGATCACAAAAGTGATGTTTTCAGCAAGGAAAGAGAAGAGATTGACGATATTCTTCTTCGTCAACCACCATTAATCAAGCATAATCTACCTGTGGAGGATCTTGGTACCACTTTGCCACCTAAGGAAGATCCCGTGTTCTTAAATATGCTTATATAGATGATAAGAAAATATATCCTATTATTATTAGCTCTAAACTTTCAGGAAAGGAAGAAGAAAGACTATTGGAGATATTGAGGAAACACCGAGGAGCTATGGGATATACTCTTGATGATTTAAAAGGGATTTCTCCCACTTTATGTCAGCATGCCATTAATATGGAGAAAGACGTGAAGCCAGTCATGGAGCATCAACGCCGCCTAATTCCCAAGATGAAGGATGTGGTAAGAAATGAGGTATTAACGCTCCTTGATGCTGGTATTATTTATCCTATTGCTGATAGTAGATGGGTTAGTCCTGTTCATTGTGTTCCTAAGAAAGGAGGTATGACTGTTGTGCCTAATGAGAATAACGAGCTTATTCCTCAAAGGGTAGTAGTTGGTTATTTATGTATCCCTTGCTGTGAGTTGCGGTAATAAAATATTAATGAGAAGTTTTATCGTTTACTTTCGTGCACTTTATGTTAGTTTGCAATCTCTCTTGTATGACTAGTCTTGTTGATTGGTATTGGTATCACTTTGGGAGCATGAGTAAATTTAGTTGGTTTTGGCAAACCTAGCTTGGTCAGTAGCAACTTTACCTTGAGGTTTGAGTAGAAAAGAATAAAGAAGTGCTTGTAGTTACATCACTTCAGTTTTCCTTATGTTTGGCTTATAAGCATTGTTATTCCTGAAGTCAAAATCGTTGTACCTTCAAGGGAATTTGCATGATTGTTCTTATTATATGTATGCTTGTTTGTTACATGCAACTCTTATGCTTGCTACCCAGCCTTGCTAGCCAAAAACCTGTACTGAGAGGAAATACTTCTCGTGCATCCAATTCCCAAAAGCCAAGTCACTTCCAAAGAGTCCACTATAAATTCCTATGCATGGTATTTCAAGCCATTCCAAGTAAATTTTCATGTGCTACCTTTCAAAAACCTTCAAACACTTCTCATTTTTGTGCCACTATTTTTAGCTCATGAGGACGTAGTGGATGGGTTTGTTATCTTCCATACTAAATTGAGTACCCCTCGACTAGGCAGCTTCATCTGCTCGTCATTAATTTTGCAAGGGAGCTGGTCAGACCATTATAATCTCAAAAAGAAAAGAAAAAGAAAAAAAGCACTCCTCCATGGTTTGTGAAAGTTGGTTGGCACCCGATGGAATCGGTTAGCCATGGTTTGAGAAAGGAAAAAGGTGGGGAGGAGTGCAAAGCTATAAAAGAGCACCAATGTGCCAATTAATCAAACATCTCGGAACCGCTCTCACTTGTTTAGTATGGAAGATATCAGGAACTCCGTTGCTAGTCGTTGACAAAAGCAACCACCTCTCAAAATAACTTTTTACCTCTATTTTGCAAATGAAAAGCTCTAGCACATGTTTAATCCCTGCTTCCCTCTGCGAAGGGCCTATCTTTTACTTTTATGTTGAGTCAACCTATTTTCCTCTATCTAAAGCAAGCATTTGAGTTGTTATGTTTCACTCATCCATATGTTGATTCGTTTAATCATGTTTACTATCTTCCTTGTTTTGTATAATGCTTTTGTCTGAAGGAATATATCTTTGAAAGCTTTCTATGAATGCAAAAGTTTATTTTGTTGAGCATATGGTCTTTGCTATATTAGCTCTGTTTTAAAAGGCTCCATTTAAAAGAAAGAATAGCTTGTTCATCATTCTTTGACCAAGAACTAAGGTTTGCCATTGCCAATTATAGTTTACCTTGTGCATCTTTACATATGATTCCCTTTTACCCATTGCAAGTCTATATCTTATAAAGGGAAGTTGCTGTCTATTATAATTTGTGCCTTGGTGAATGTGATGCTTCTTGTCCGTATTTTGATTATCGACACTTCACTCCATAAACCTGTGGTCATGTTTACCGAGTTTAGTTTTCGCTTGGGGACAAGCGAGGTCTAAGCTTGGGGGGGTTGATACGTCCATTTTGCATCACTATTTTGTATCATAATTTACTGTTATTCATTGATATATTTCATATTTAGAGTTGATACTTATGTTATTTCCTTTGTTTTCACATCTTTGATGATCTTTGGAGGAGTTGCTGCCGGAGTCTGGATTCTGCTGGAAAAAGGACCATCAAGGGACCATATTTTGAAGATCAGGAAAATTCCAGAAAAATACCAGGAAATTATATTTTCCCAGAAGACTCAGAAAGCCAGAAGGAGGAGTCGAGAGGATCCAGGAGGGGCCCTCACGCCAGGGTGGCGCGGCCTGGCCCCTGGCCGCGCCAGCCCTGTGTGAGGCCGCCCTGGCCCACCTCTGGTCTCGCCCCTTCGCGTACTTCATCTTCCCCGAAAACCTAAGTCAAGGGGGGGCTCAGAGTTAGACACCGCCGCCTCTGCGGGGCGGAAAACACCAGAGAGAGAAAAGCTCTCCGGCAGGCAGAAATCTGCCGGGGAAATTCCTTCCCGGAGAGGGGAGATCGTCGCCATCGTCATCACCATCGCACCGGACTTCATCGGGATCATCATCATCATCATCTCCATCACCAGCACCTTCATCTCCACCATCACCACGCCATCCCGCTGTAACATCTTGAGTTGGATCTTGCTATATTCATAGGGGAAACTTTCCCGGTGTTGATTACTCTTGTAGTTGATGCTATTGAGTGGAACCGTTGAATTAAGGTTTATGTTCAGATTGTTATTTGCCATTATTTCACCTCTGATCATGATCCATATGATGTCTTGTGAGTAGTTCGTTTAGTTCTTGAGGACATGGGAGAAGTCAAGATGTTAGTAGTGAATTATTGTTGAGAAATATTTAATGGTTTGATATTGTTGTGGTGCTATTTCACCAGTGGTGTCATGTGAACGTCGACTACATGATACTTCACCATTTATGGGCCTAGTGAGATGCATTGTGTATTTGGCTACCAATTGTGGGGTTGCTGGAGTGACAGAAACCTAAACCTCCGTTGGGAAACCGTTGCACCAGGGAGCGTAGGATCTTAGAGTTTAAGGCTGTGGTTAGATTTATCTTAATTACTTTCTTGTATTTGCGGATGCTTGCAAGGGGTATAATCACAAGTGTGTATTTATCCTAGTAAGGGTAGTGCGCTAGCACAGGTTCACCCCCATAACACCTATCAAACCAATAAAGACTATTGGCTTTATGAAGCGAAAGCTCTTGACAGAAACTCCCGTGTATACTCGAGAACGTTTGGTTATTATAAGTTACACAACCGGCCTGTCCTTTGCTGAAGAAAGGATTGGGCCACTTGCTGCAATTGTTACTACTGTTCTTTATTTACTCGCACTTTATTTACTCGTATTACCAAATACCCCTGAAAACCTGTTTGCTAGTATTTACAGTGAATCCTTGATCAAAACCACTCATCAACACCTTCTGCTCCTCGTTGGGTTCGACACTCTTATTTATCGAAAGTACTACCATACACCCCCTATACTTGTGGGTCATCATGATGCTTGCTAGCTTGCGACAGCTTCGGACAATTTATATATGGCGCCTCATCCAAGCTTTGCTTGCTAACTGTAATGCGGAACCTGCACACAACAAAACCAAATACTTTGCTCCCAACTTGCGATGAGGTTGTCAATCTCACCGGTTTGCTTGAAACAAAGGTTATGAGCGTATCGAGTGGAAAACAGTAGAAGTATGCGAGTAAAGCAAACAGTGCGAGTAAAGTAAACAGGTGATAGCAATATGATGGAAATAGGACCGGGGTCCACAGTTCACTAGTGGTGTCTCTCCATAAGATAAATAACACATGCTGGGTAAACAAATTACAGTTGGGCAATTAATAGAATAAAGATAAACGTGATATGTCGAGAAGATCACTATGCGATTTACTCTGGGCATTACAACAAAATACATAGACCGCCATCCAACTGCATCTATGACTAATAATCCACTTGTGGCGAATCAATCCGAGAACTCCACAAGTATTAAGTTGCGAACAACAGATAATTGCATTAAGCAAAGTGTGTAATGTAAACAAAGCATATGCCCTTGAGCATATGAATGTTGTTTTCTCCCTAGTAGCAATAGCACATCTACAACCTTAGAGGTTTCTGTCACCCCCCCAGATTAAATAGAGGCATGAACCCACTATCGAGCATAAATACCCCCTCTTGGAGTCACTAGCAACTACTCGGCCAAGATAGCTACTAACAACGGAGAGCATGCAAGATCATAAACAATATAGAGATAACATAAGATATATTTCAGTATAGCAACTCAATCATAACACCAATATTCATCGGATCCCAACAAACCAAACATGTAGAATTACATAACGGTGATCTCAATCATGCAGGGCAGCTCATGAGATCTAAACATGAAGCACATGGTGGAGAGGACAACCATCTAGCTACTGCTATGGACCCATAGTCCAAGGTAGACTACTCACTCATCGCTCCGGAGGCAAGCATGGCGATGAAGAAGACTCCGGTGGCGATTCCCCTCTCCGGCAGGGTGCCAGGAAGAGCTTCTGGACCCTCCCGATCTTCGGGTCGACGGCGGCGGCGGATCGCGATGTGTTCTGGAAAATTGATTGGGTACTTAGGTTTTTTACGTCGGGGGGTCTTTATAGGCGAAGGGGCATCATCAGAAGTGGACCGAGGCGGTCTCACACCTAGGGGGTGCGGCCAGGGCCTGGGCCGCGCCGCCCTGGTGTGTGGCCACCTCGTGGCCCCACTCCGTCTCCTCTTCGGATCTCTGGAAGCTTCCGGGAAAAATAAGACTTCAGGAACTTGTTTCGTCCAATTCCGAGAATATTTCCTGTGTATCACTTCTGAAACACAAAAACAGCAGAAAACAGGGAACTGGCACTGTGGCGACTTGTTAATAGGTTAGTTCCGGAAAATGCATAAAAGTACTACGAAGTGTAACGAAACAGTAGGCAAATGGTGTAAAAACAAGCATGGAGCATCAAAAATTATAGATACGTTGGAGACGTATCACTGTAGTCATGTGGAGGGCTTCTTGGAGGTGATGGAGGTGTAGGTAACCTGCGACGACTCAGAGCCGATGTTGTCCTTGGGGCCGTGCCTGGAAGCTTGATGTAGTTCTTGTCCCATAAAATGACTCCACCCAGTACTTCTCCGAGTGTCCTCTCATCTTTGGGTTCAGCGATGTCAAGCTCCATATCATGAAACCCCGTCACGATTTCATCCACCCCGACTTTAGCATAGCCAGCTGGAATCTCACGGCCATGCCAGCGTACATCAGGGCCAGAAGGTAAAGCTTGTCTGATGGCCACCTTCATGGATATGTTCTTCATTCTCTGATGGAGTTCACATGATATTGACTCCTTGATTCCATCCACGGGGTAGCCGGGACCGCCCTCTATCATTCGTCATGCATCGTCAGTCGGGGCCTCAGATTCAGCCATGCCGCTTTTCCGCTTAGATGGGCCGGCGGTAATATCGAGTGCAGGATCTTGCTGATGCACTACTCCTCTAAGTTCGTCAATCTGCTGCTGTTGCTCGTTAAGTCTGGCAAGCAACTGGTTGAACTTGTCATTTTTCTTATCCTGCTGTCGCTTCTTTGCTCTCGCTCGGCTTCTGTAGGTCTCTTGGTCTTTGGCAAACCCAAGCCACCACGGGTAAGAAGGACCAAAGCCTCGCGTTCGTCCTCCGTGTTTGTCATTCCCGAGGACCAGTGTGAGCAAGTCTTTCTCTCTATCTGGAGTGAACTGTCTCTTTCCCTCTTTAATTTCTTTCACTATTTTTTTCCAATTTTCCCTGGGTATCCTAAGACCATCACTGCAGATAAGGTCCCCTGTTAGTTCGTCGTACGAACCACCATGCGCAAGGAACCAATTTTTCTTGCTCTCATTTCCCACTCATCACAGATGGGTTCAGGTGTGATCCCTTTAGCAATCATCCCTTGCTCTTTCTTATCCAACTTTAGGATGGCAGTCTCGTAGCCCCCTGGCCCCAGCGTGTGGTGATATTTCTTCTTGTCGGCATTTTTCTTGTTCTTTTCTGATAATGCCTTGGCATCTTCTGACTCCGTGTACTCCTAAAATGCCTTCCAGTTCCAGTGATTTGCCTGCTTCGCTAGATACCCTTCGAATACTGGCACTTTCTTTGTCTTGAGATAGTTTTTCCATAATTGTTTCTTCCACACCCGGAACAGTTCGACCATCTTCTTTAGAGTTCACTACTTGACTTTGGCCCTCAATTCTCTTGCAGCGACTTCATCCTCCCATTCTGGCAGGTTGAAATATGCCATGAGATCATTTCAAAGACTCTCTTTGTACCTTTCGGCGACATACTCACTATCGTCTGCCCCTTTGCGCTTGTTCCACCCCTGAACGCTGATCGGGACGTGATCCCTAATCAGAACTCCACATTGTTTCTTGAATGCGTCGGCAGCCTTCTTAGGAAGCTTGGGTTCGCTCGTAGGCAATATGACCTCAAAGGTGTAATGCGTTCGTGCATCCAACTTTTTGGTCGGGCCTCGTTTCGTAGCTTTGCTCGATGTGGAGGCCTAAGAGGAGAAACATTCGTCAATGTATATGTATACAATATACAACTATCTCCAATATTTTCACATATTACAAGTGATTGCCGAATTTCATATATATATACCTTCCCGAACTTCGTTAATTGTCCACCGGCTTCTCCATCAATGGAGCTATCGCCTTCTCCATCATCGGAGCTATCGCCTTCCCCGTCGGCTCCATCTTCATGTCGGTCGACCTCCATTCCATCTCCGGAGGGCATCGTTGATTATATCCTCGAGAATTTCTTCCTCTGCTAGGTTCCTGCTATGTGGATCCATAGTTTCTGCAAAGTACCGACATTTGTATTTCAATTATGGACGCTATATGGAACAATACTAACATTTGATTATATGGAACAATATCTAACTAACAAATAACTTAATACTAACAAATAACTTAATATTTAACTTCTAACTCTAAACTAAATACTCCTAACAAACAATTAACCTAACAAAATAACCTAACAATTAACCTAACAAATACTAACTACCTAACAATTTACCTAACAAAATAACTTAATCTAAATTTTGCTAAATAACTTAATCTAACTAAATAACTATTCTATTTGCTATTTCAATTCCATTTTTTCTAACTCTATTTCTATTCTATTTTTTCTTACTCTATTTCTATTCTATTTTTTGTAACTCTATTACTAACAATTTTATCTAGATAATCTACACACTCACAAATACACTAACAATTTTATATAGATAATAAAAACACTAACAACTACACGTGAAAAAACCTAAATAAGAAACTCTAACTACTAAATCTAACCCTAAGTAAGAAACTCTAACTACTAGTAAAAAACCTAAGTAAAAAACTATAACTACTAGTAAAAAACCTAAGTAAAAACACTAACAATTCTAACTACTAAAATCTAACCCTAAACCCTAATTAACCTAAAATCTAACCCTAATTAACCTAAAATCTAATCCTAATTAACCTAACCTAGCTAACAGTAAATTGGAGGGGGTGCTTACCTGCGAGGTGGCGGAGGCGGTCGGCGACACGTCGGGCGGCGGAGGCGCGGCGGCGAGAGGCGCGGCGGTGAGGTGGTGGCGACGCGGGCAGGAGGTGGTGGCGATGCGGGCGGTGGCGGCGACGACGTGGGCAGGAGGTGGCGGCGACGTGGGCAGGAGGTGGTGGCGATGCGGGCAGGAGGCGCTGGCGACATGGGCGGCGGCGGAGGATTTTGGCAGCCTGCCGGTGTCCAGTTGAGCTCCTTGCGCGCGCAGAAACACGAAGTCCCGGTCGGTTCCACCGACCGGGGAAGAAGATCTGCTTTTATACCTTGGCACCTTTAGTCCCGGTCCGTGGTTCGGGCCGGGACTAAAGGCCCGAAACAAGGTTTTTTTTGAATTATTTTTATCAAACTATCCACTCTTTTGTAAATAATTATCTGTTTTGTACATTTTTGAATCTTATTAAACTTTTAATATGAAAAGTTCTTGAATTTGAATAAGTAATTCAAATCCATTTTCTGTTTTATTAAATAATTATTCTAACTTATCAAACTATTAACAAAATTGCTATTTTCAATTAAATAATAGATTAACTAATATTTTTTGCATATTTTTGAATCTTATTAAACTTTCAACATGAAAAGTGATTGAATTTGAATAAGTAATTCAAATCCATTTTTTGTTTTATTAAATAATTATTATAACTTATCAAACTATTAACAAAATTGCCATTTTCAATTAAATAATAGATTAACTAATATTTTTTGCATATTTTTGAATCTTATTAAACTTTCAACATGAAAAGTGCTTGAATTTGAATAAGTAATTCAAATCCATTATCTATTTTAATAAATAATTATTCTAACTTATCAAACTATTAACAAAATTGCCATTTTCAATTAAATAATAGATTAACTAATATTTTTTGCATATTTTTGTATCTTATTAAACTTTCAACATGAAAAGTGCTTGAATTTGAATAAATAATTCAAATCCATCCACTGTTTTATAAAATAATTGTTTTAACTTGTCAAACTATTAACAATTTTGCCATTTTTTAAGTCTGATACACACGGAGAGGGAATAATCCTAATTCGCCACATTGAATTGCAATACTACCTTTCCCTTATGAATCAATAATTGCTAATTGAGAGTTAGTTCATTATTAACACACATGCTCCTTAAATAAACGTTTAGTACATTCCATACATGCATTACATAAAATGTTTAATACATTATTACATGATTGCACCAACATTCCTATCTATTATTTCTGTTTTCTTCTGGGTCATAGCCATGGAGAATCTTCATCATTCAGTAGGATGCTTGGGTCAGTTTTCACTTTGAAGGGCGGAATTTCATGAAACTTATTATAATCTACTGACATGTCTGTCTTGTCATCTACTCCCACGATATTTCTTTTCCCTGAAAGAACTATGTGGTGCTTTGGCTCATCGAACGATGTCTTCTTTTGCTGATTTCTTTTTCTCGTTTTTGTAGACATGTCCTTCACATAGAAAATCTGAGCGACATCGTTGGCTATGACGAATGGTTCATCCATATATGCAAGATTGTTGAGATCCACTGTTGTCATACCGTACTTTTGGTCTACAACTACCCCGCCTCCTGTCAGCTTCACCCATTTGCACCGAAACAAATGGATCTTAAAAGTAGGTCCATAGTCAAGTTCCCATATCTCCTCTATGTACCCGTAATATGTGTCCTTCTGCCCATTATCGTCTGTTGCATCAAAGCGGACACCACTGTTTTGGTTGGTGCTCTTTTTATCTTACGCGACCGTGTAAAATGTATTCCCATTTATCTCGTACCCTTGGAAAGTACATATAGTCGAAGATGGTGGCCTGGCCAAACAGTACAGCTGATCTCCAATGGTGTTGTTATTCATGAGATGTGTGTGCAACCAACTGCCGAAAGTCTTCTCGTGTTCCCCTTTAATCCAAGAGTCAGCCTTCCCCGGGTTCTCGGAGCGTAGAATATTCTTGTGTCTCTCGATATACGGAGCCACCACGGTGGAATTGTGTAGAACTGTGTAGTGTGCTTGAGTAAATGAATGCCCGTCCATACATACTTTTGCTTTCCTTCCTAGTGTGCCTTTTCCTGTCAGCCTACCCTCATACCGAGATTCAGGAACACCAATCGGCTTAAGGTCAGGAAGAAAGTCTACACAAAACTCAATGACCTCCTATGTTCCATAGCCCTTGGAGATGCTTCCTTCTGGCCTAGCACGGTTACGAACATATTTCTTTAAGACTCCCATGAATCTCTCGAAGGGAAACATATTGTGTAGAAACACAAGACCGAGAATTCTAATCTCTTCGACTAGGTGAACTAGGAGGTGTGTCATTATATTGAAGAAGGATGGCGGGAACAACAACTCGAAGCTGACCAGACATTGGACCACATCAATCTGTAACCCTGATAGACTTTCTCGATCGATTACCTTCTGAGAAATTGCATTGAGGAATGCACATACCTTCACAATTGCCAGGCGAACATTTTCCGGTAGAATTCCCCTCAATGCAACCGGAAGCAATTGCGTCATAAGCACGTGGCAGTCATGAGACTTTAGGATTTGGAATTTTTTGTCTTTCATATTTATGATTCCCTTTATATTCGACGAGAAGCCAGTTGGGACCTTGATACTGAAAAGGACTTCAAAGAAGATTTCCTTCTCTTCCTTGGTAAGAGGGTAGCTGGCACGCCCTTGAAACTGTCCTGGATGCATGCCGTCTCGTCCTTTATGACATTCCTGGTCCTCCCGTGCTTCCAGTGTATCTTTTGACTTCCCATACAAGCCCAGGAAGCCTAGAATATTCACGCAGAGATTCTTCGTCAGGTGCATCACGTCGATTGCGGAGTGGACCTCATGGACTTCCCAATAGGGTAGCTCCCAAAATATAGATTTCTTCTTCCACATGGGTGCACGCTTATCAGGGCCGTTAGGAACAAGTTGGCTGCCAGGACCCTTTCCAAAGATTACTTTTAAATCTTTGACCATATCAAATACTTCAGCACCAGTACGGGTGACAGGCTTCCCCCGGGTTTTTGCCTTGCCATTGAAATGCTTGCCTTTTTTCTTTAAGGGATGCTTGGGTGGAAGAAAACGACGATTGTACGGGTACATATTCTTCCTATATTTGTCCAGATATATACTTTCTGTCTGATCCAAACAGTGCGTGCATGCATTGTATCCCTTGTTTGACTGTCCTGAAATGTTACTAAGAGCAAGCCAATCATTGATGGTTACGAAAAGCAACGCTCGAAGGTCAAATTCCTCTTGTTTGTGCTCGTCCCACACACGTACACCTGGTTCGGCCCACAGCTATAAAAGTTCATCAACTAATGGCCTTAAGTACACATCAATGTCGTTGCCGGGTTGCTTTGGACCTTGGATAAGCACTGGCATCATAATGAACTTCCGCTTAATGCACAACCAAGGAGGAAGGTTGTAGATACATAGAGTAACGGGCCAGGTGCTATGACTGCAACTCTGCTCCCCAAAAGGATTCATGCCATCTGTACTTAGACCAAACCATAAGTTCCTTGTGTCACCTGCAAATCTCGGGAACTCTCTCTTGATTTTTCTCCACTGCCGACCATCAGCGGGGTGCCTCAACTTGTCGTCTTTCATACGATCTTCCATGTGCCTTGGCAACAACTTTGCATGCTCTTTATTTCTGAACAGACGTTTTAACCGTGGTATTATAGGAGCATACCACATCACCTTGGCAGGAACCCTCTTCCTGGGTGGCTCGCCCTCAAAATCACCAGGGTCATCTTTTCTGATCTTATACCGCAATGCAGTGCATACCGGGCATTTATCCATATTCTCGTACTTCTCACCGCGGTAGAGGAAGCAGTCATTAGGGCATGCATGTATCTTCTACACGTCTAATCCTAGAGGGCAGACAAGCTTCTTTGCTTCGTACGTGCTGGCGGGCAATTTGTTCTTTCTTGGAAGCATCTTCTTCATCAGTACCAGCAACTTTTCAAATGACGAGTTAGTCACACCGGTCTCTGCCTTCCACTTTAGCAATTCCAATGTGCTACCCAGCTTCTTCTGGCCATCTTCACAAGTTGGGTACAACAATTTGTTGTGGTCCGGTAACATCTGATCGAACTACAACCTCTCCTATTCTGTGTTGCAGCCTTGCCGTGCATCAGAAATGACCCGACCAAGATCATCAGCGGGCTCATCTGGTGCCCGTTCTTCACCCTGACCTTCTTCTTCATTGTCTTCCATTGCGGTATCAGCATACTCAGGGAACATAGATCGGTAGTTGTCATCATCGTTCTCTTCTTCATCGTCGTCTTCCATCATAACCCCTCTTTCTCCGTGCTTGGTCCAAACATTATAGCCAGACATAAAACTGGACCGAAGCAGGTGGCTCTGAATGACTCTTGAGGAAGTGTGATCCTTCTCATTCTGACATTCAAGACATGGACAAAACATAAAGCCACCACCATGCTTGTTCGCCTCGGCCGCATCTCAAAAAGAATGCACGCCTTCTCTGTAAGCGGCTGTGCATCGATCACCATACATCCATGGATGACTCATCTGCGTCATACAACAGTATATCAAACGCAATCACGATCCTAAAATTAGTACCGCACGGTCTAAACGAGAAAATATAGTTGCTAACCTTTTAGAACAAGTGGAAATAAAGAGGAAGAGGCTTAAGTGTGGCTTGGGCACCTCATATCGTAGTTGTGTTCGATGAACTTAAGTGGCATCGCTCTAACACACATTTTAACAAACACCTCTAGTGCATAGGAATAAAATACAAATCTAACACAAACCCACACTGTAACGCCCCAAAACCGGCACCTTGCAGATCATAGCGATCAAGCCACAATCTACATGGTGTCGCTTTGGAAACGCACCACCAAGCGCCTCGTGCACGTTGGAGCGTGCACGTGATGCGGGTGGAATCGAGTAGCAACAGTTACACAAGTTCACGATGGAACCCACAAAAGAATATAATATAACCACAAAGACTTCATGAGTCAAAATATCCAAATATACATACAAAGATCCAAATCATACATAAAGCAAATAGTATCCGAGTACGGACAAGAATACAAATGGGCCTAAGAGGCCTGAAGATAAACGATGGCGTCCAAACCCTGCCCAGGCCAAGCCGGAAGGGTAACCTTGCTAACGTCGGCGCTCCCATACCTGTCAAAAATGTCGGGCCAATGGTTGCCGAACAAGGAGGGAGAGAGAGAAAAAGGAAAAAAACGAGGGTGAGTACCGAGGCACGTACTCGCGAGACTGGAATTCAGCTGTGCTCGCCTACAGGCTATATGGTGGACTTAGCGGCAACAAAAGTAGTACTACAGAGACACTACAACTCCCGTCTAAATAGAGAAGGTAAGAGAGCGCATAAAAGAACCAACTAGAAACTAACACCAAACATAACCCAGCCGATACATTGCCCCTTCGCACCCAACGAGGAAGCAATTGCAAAGGCACTCACACGGTTGACAAATTTTATTAGCAGGTTATTGTTGTAGTTGTGCTAACTTACTTCACAAGTTTATTAGTATAGAAATAACAGGTGTAAGTTATTCTATGATCGAGTAGTGCAGCTCCAAGTCGTCCATAACCGCGGACACGGCTTTTCGAAAAGATTTAACCCTGCAGGGGTGCCCAAATGTACCCAAACGTTCGATCAATCCTTCCGGCAAATCTTGCACCCTTAATAAAAACAGGTGCGCCATTAGGATAGTCACGACTCGCACTCTCCTTCACTACAAACAAGTCCAGGAAGCCACCTGACTAAGTTTAACCCGTATCAAGAGTCCGGCCGAATCTCCGAGACGGACTTAGCTGATGCGTGTACGGCTTTAGAAGGGAACAGTGCCCGCAGGATGATCCCAACTTCAGCACTCGATAAACGAACGTACCGCGCCTAGACGGACGTGCAAAACAAGGGGTTACAAGGCACACACGGCTTCCCCAAAAGTAAAATCGGACCAAAAGATACAAGCTACACGCCCGGTAAGAATCAAATGGAAACACCGCGAACTAGTTGTGGCCACTGGACAAGTGTGTAGATTCCGGCAGTGATCGAGGGGAGGCCCGTAAACGTACCCATGTCTGGTTAGAGCGCTCAGTCTCAGAACAGTTCATGCGATCTCGGGGTCCTAGGGGACACAAGTGAGCCGTCGTAAAACTGGCAAAATGACTCACCGATGCCTCTGCTTAATTCAATTTTAAGTATTAACAATAAAGTAAGCCATAATTATCTCCAACAACATATATCCATAAAGTAGAACATGTGATAACTTCCCAACCCAATAAGATAAAACAACTCCAACAACCTAAAGATGCCTACGACTCGCAAGGCCAACTCGGACAACAAGCACGCGGGTAATAGGGTGTATGGAAGGTTCTGTGGCTTTGCTTTGGATAAACAAGTGGATAGGACACGTGACTCGAGCAAAAGCATCATGACACAAGGCTAGAATATAGAGCTAGCGAGAGCAAAAGTGTTAAATGGGTAGAGAGAAAAGGGCTCGCCTGAAAAGATGGTCGAAGAACACCCGGAGAACTTGTCGTTGCTCACATCACCACGAAGCGTCCTATCCGAGAAGAAGCAAACCGCTACAACAAACAACGGATGCAACATTTACTACTATGGAAAAGAACTCGGCATGATCATGTGAATGCATGCATGCATGACAATTATGATGCAATGCAACTTATTCAAATTAAGCGGAATAGGATTCCGACACACATATAGATGGTTCAAGTTGATTTACTACACGACAATTTAAATATTTATTAGCATGGCAAGAACAAGGCATGGGTGAGCTACACAAATTAAATGAAGCGGGAAAATATTATAAGCATCTCCCAAATACTTCATATGTTACTTATTAGGTGTAATGCAAACTACCATATCGCGCCATGATGCAAGATGAAAACAGATATATAGATGTCATATTCAAATTCTACACATTTTTCCGATCAAAATTCATATAAAATACGTTTTATTCCGAGTTATGGATCAAAAGATACGAATTTTGCAAGATGCAAATACTTGCAGGAATTTCAGAAAACGAAACAGAAAAAAAACTAGAAGGCTGTTGGTCCGGACCTGAGCCCGAAAGGCAGCGGAGCGACGGCGTCTTGCAGCGATAGCTTTGAGAGGCAATTCCCTGGCGCTTTTTCTTGGGAGCGAGACAGAGAGAGGATGGGGAGAAGGCTGGGTTCACCGGGGTCAGATTGGGAGGAATAAAAAGGAGGGGAAAGTGGTGTTGGGTGGTTGAAAAGGTGGAGAAGGACTCGCGCGTGAAGCACAGAGATGGAGCATGCTCCGTGCGTGACTACCAGGAAGAACACAGCTAAGGGGAAGGACGGGGGAGAGGTTGTTGGACTCCTGGCGGGATGCTCTCCCTCTCCCTCAAAACACTTTCAATTTTATTTTATTTTTCAGATTAAGACAGGACAGAGAGGTTCAGGAAGAATTTGAAAACAAGTTCAAACCATTTAGGCTTCAATATCTTTATCAGCTTGCAAACAAGTTTTCAAACCAAAAACATATTGTGTTGTTTAATTTGAAATAAGAAAAGAGAGGGAAGGGTTTATTATGAAACTATACAAGAAAAATAGAAATAGGTTTTGTACCAAATAATTTTAAGTTTGAGAAAAATATGCAAGGTGATAGATGCATGAGCATGCATGACGTCACAATGACGAGAAAAAGAAAATAACAAGCAAAACTAATTAGGGGTATTTTTCCGGGTCGTTACAATCGACACCACTAACAAAGGATCTCGCCCCGAGATCCACGCTCATGTAGGGAAGAGTTGGTGAAACTATCGAGTCTTCGTGCTTCATGTTGACATTCCCGGACCTTAACGTGGATCTGTTTTTCTCGACACCACTAACAAGAAAATTCTTGCTCACGTTGACGGCGATGAACTTTTGAAGAACGGACCTAATGGGATAAAGGCAAGAGATCGTCCACCCACGTGGAAACCTAAAACTCGAAGAAGTAGGTAAGAGAGCAGACTCAAAACTCGCAAAGGTAAGAGGAGAGAAGCATCGAAGGTAAGGAATAAAATGCAGACCTACTCAGAACTATCCAACGCATTTTTAGCAAAATAGTTTTGACACTAGACTCAAGAACGTCCGTTGGCAAGGTTAACCTACAGGCAAACTAGACCAGTGGGTATCGACAAAACCTGTGGCTCTGATACCACTTGTAACGCCCCAAAACCGGCACCTTGCAGATCATAGCGATCAAGCCACAATCTATATGGTGTCGCTTTGGAAACGCACCACCAAGCGCCTCGTGCACGTTGGAGCGTGCACGTGATGCGGGTGGAATCGAGTAGCAACAGTTACACAAGTTCACGATGGAACCCACAAAAGAATATAATATAACCACAAAGACTTCATGAGTCAAAATATCCAAATATACATACAAAGATCCAAATCATACATAAAGCAAATAGTATCCGAGTACAGACAAGAATACAAATGGGCCTAAGAGGCCTGAAGATAAACGATGGCGTCCAAACCTTGCCCAGGCCAAGCCGGAAGGGTAACCTTGCTAACGTCGGCGCTCCCATACCTGTCAAAAATGTCGGGCCAATGGTTGCCGAACAAGGAGGGAGAGAGAGAAAAAGGAAAAAAAAACGAGGGTGAGTACCGAGGCACGTACTCGCGAGACTGGAATTCAGCTGTGCTCGCCTACAGGCTATATGGTGGACTTAGCGGCAACAAAAGTAGTACTACAGAGACACTACAACTCCCGTCTAAATAGAGAAGGTAAGAGAGCGCATAAAAGAACCAACTAGAAACTAACACCAAACATAACCCAGCCGATACATTGCCCCTTCGCACCCAACGAGGAAGCAATTGCAAAGGCACTCACACGGTTGACAAATTTTATTAGCAGGTTATTGTTGTAGTTGTGCTAACTTACTTCACAAGTTTATTAGTATAGAAATAACAGGTGTAAGTTATTCTATGATCGAGTAGTGCAGCTCCAAGTCGTCCATAACCGCGGACACGACTTTTCGAAAAGATTTAACCCTGCAGGGGTGCCCAAATGTACCCAAACGTTCGATCAATCCTTTCGGCAAATCTCGCACCCTTAATAAAAACAGGTGCGCCATTAGGATAGTCACGACTCGCACTCTCCTTCACTACAAACAAGTCCAGGAAGCCACCTGACTAAGTTTAACCCGTATCAAGAGTCCGGCCGAATCTCCGAGACGGACTTAGCTGATGCGTGTATGGCTTTAGAAGGGAACAGTGCCCGCAGGATGATCCCAACTTCAGCACTCGATAAACGAACGTACCGCGCCTAGACGGACGTGCAAAACAAGGGGTTACAAGGCACACACGGCTTCCCCAAAAGTAAAATCGGACCAAAAGATACAAGCTACACGCCCGGTAAGAATCAAATGGAAACACCGCGAACTAGTTGTGGCCACTGGACAAGTGTGTAGATTCCGGCAGTGATCGAGGGGAGGCCCGTAAACGTACCCACGTCTGGTTAGAGCGCTCAGTCTCAGAACAGTTCATGCGATCTCGGGGTCCTAGGGGACACAAGTGAGCCGTCGTAAAACTGGCAAAATGACTCACCGATGCCTCTGCTTAATTCAATTTTAAGTATTAACAATAAAGTAAGCCATAATTATCTCCAACAACATATATCCATAAAGTAGAACATGTGATAACTTCCCAACCCAATAAGATAAAACAACTCCAACAACCTAAAGATGCCTACGACTCGCAAGGCCAACTCGGACAACAAGCACGCGGGTAATAGGGTGTATGGAAGGTTCTGTGGCTTTGCTTTGGATAAACAAGTGGATAGGACACGTGACTCGAGCAAAAGCATCGTGACACAAGGCTAGAATATAGAGCTAGCGAGAGCAAAAGTGTTAAATGGGTAGAGAGAAAAGGGCTCGCCTGAAAAGATGGTCGAAGAACACCCGGAGAACTTGTCGTTGCTCACATCACCACGAAGCGTCCTATCCGAGAAGAAGCAAACCGCTACAACAAACAACGGATGCAACATTTACTACTACGGAAAAGAACTCGGCATGATCATGTGAATGCATGCATGCATGACAATTATGATGCAATGCAACTTATTCAAATTAAGCGGAATAGGATTCCGACACACATATAGATGGTTCAAGTTGATTTACTACACGACAATTTAAATATTTATTAGCATGGCAAGAACAAGGCATGGGTGAGCTACACAAATTAAATGAAGCGGGAAAATATTATAAGCATCTCCCAAATACTTCATATGTTACTTATTAGGTGTAATGCAAACTACCATATCGCGCCATGATGCAAGATGAAAACAGATATATAGATGTCATATTCAAATTCTACACATTTTTCTGATCAAAATTCATATAAAATACGTTTTATTCCGAGTTATGGATCAAAAGATACGAATTTTGCAAGATGCAAATACTTGCAGGAATTTCAGAAAACGAAACAGAAAAAAAAAACTAGAAGGCTGTTGGTCCGGACCTGAGCCCGAAAGGCAGCGGAGCGACGGCATCTTGCAGCGATAGCTTTCGGAGGCAATTCCCTGGCGCTTTTTCTTGGGAGCGAGACAGAGAGAGGATGGGGAGAAGACTGGGTTCACCGGGGTCAGATTGGGAGGAATAAAAAGGAGGGGAAAGTGGTGTTGGGTGGTTGAAAAGGTGGAGAAGGACTCGCGCGTGAAGCACAGAGATGGAGCATGCTCCGTGCGTGACTGCCAGGAAGAACACAGCTAAGGGGAAGGACGGGGGAGAGGTTGTTGGACTCCTGGCGGGATGCTCTCCCTCTCCCTCAAAACACTTTCAATTTTATTTTATTTTTCAGATTAAGACAAGACAGAGAGGTTCAGGAAGAATTTGAAAACAAGTTCAAACCATTTAGGCTTCAATATCTTTATCAGCTTGCAAACAAGTTTTCAAACCAAAACATATTGTGTTGTTTAATTTGAAATAAGAAAAGAGAGGGAAGGGTTTATTATGAAACTATACAAGAAAAATAGAAATTGGTTTTGTACCAAATAATTTTAAGTTTGAGAAAAATATGCAAGGTGATAGATGCATGAGCATGCATGACGTCACAATGACGAGAAAAAGAAAATAACAAGCAAAACTAATTAGGGGTATTTTTCGGGTCGTTACACACACTCCTCCATCCAAGAAAAATACAAGGGAGAGGGGTGAGGGGCTGCGGCCATATATATAGGCAGAAGCCTTTAGTCCCGGTTTGAGACACAAACCAGGTGACGAGGGTTAAACTCGACAAATGTCCTAGATGAAGGACTTAGGATCGGGGAGATAGGGCGTCGGATGAACTCGAAGGTGAAGTTAGTCGAAATAGGTGTGTGTCGAAAGTAAACTTGGGTGTTCAACCTGGCTTGCTTTCAATCTGCCCTACATCGTCCCCTCCTGGCCCCTATTTATAGGTGGCTAGGTCTCGAGGATCGGGTAGGGTTTGATACAGATTACAATATCGACATACGGTAAAGACTCGTATTCGACTATCATTACAATTGGGCCTAGCTTAACGGGCCTCAGGGGTACTCAACTAACGGGCTCTATTAACTATACCCTTGTCAGTAGCCCCTGAGATTCTACCAGAATTGTAGATTCAGGTTGAATCTCTAATCTTCAAATCTTCGACTTGATCAATTCTTCGACTTCTTCTTATCTTCAAATCTTCAACTTAGTCTTTTCGACTTATTTTCATGATATTCTTTCGCAAGGGGTTTTGATGAACAAGCCTGACAACTCTGACGGATCAAGAGGTCAGTTAACTGCCGGAATAGATACTTGTCACCTACTTCAAATTCAATCCACTTGGACTTGAATTCGGGATACCGGTCAAATCCATTCTTTTGTCGCATTTAGGACTTATAAAGAATGAATCCCAGTGGTTCTCAGGGTACCCAGTGCGTCCACCAGGATTTTCTTCAGCGTCGTAGACACGGATACATACGAGCAGAGCACATCCATGTGCGTATACCAGGCCACACAGGACGGATCCCGGGGTCTTACCTTCGTGGCAAGTCACGGCATTCGAGTCGTGTTGCGATAACACAACTCAAGAATCTCATATTCGCAGTCAAATTTTGACTGATAAAAGAATTTCGGATTTTAAATTAATCTTCTTCGCTCCCGATGGGAGTAATCTCTCTTCAGTTTGTCGACTACGTAGTCGAAGTTTGTATGCTTATCCTTCCGCATCTCCAATATTGATTATCTCATCTCTATCGGGTGCGCGCTCAGCGCTCCCGATGGGAGTAGCCCCCGAGGCTATGTTTGGCGACTTGTAGTCAAGCATAGGCTCAAAGTTCGGCTCTTCTTTCTTCTGTGAACATCTTACTGTTTGACGAGCCCCCGAGTCCAAGTCGAGGTTTTCATATCGCATAATCTCCTTTTCTTATTCTTCTTCTTTGATATTATCGTCTGCTATGCGCATAATTTAACTCCTGTTGTAAATTATGTTCGCGGGCTTTGCTGTAGCCCGAAGGCCCAATAGTACGTGCTTATAAATAAAGCGCCTGTTGATTAAGGTAAAAAACCCTAATCAGACTCCTCCTCCGCCGCATCATCTTCTTCCTCCATCTAGGGTTTTTCCGAGATTTTTCTGCTGTGCTCATGGCTGATGCTGAAGGTTCTCGTCTGACCCTTGGCTCCCCGGTGGCGGCACGAGGTCGGGGTCGCCCTCGTGGAAGTAAGAACAAGAACACCACGCCGGCCACCGCAGGAACTTCTTCGGACGCTCCGGCTAAGCGTCGTCCCGGCCGCCCACCTGGTAGCAAGAACAAACCCAAAGTGACTAACGTCGCTTCAGGTCCAATCACTCCTCCTCCTGCTGCTCTAGCTGCTCCTGCTGCGCCTCCCGGATCTTTTCCTTCCTTTGCATTGCCATGGCGCAGTGTCGTGAGATTCAGCGCCTGCCGCTGAATTTCATGAAGTTTATGGATGGCCGCGAACTGCGAGAGGCGGTTCTCCGTGAACAGTCTGGCGGTGGCATCCCATATGAGGTGGAGGTGTGGTATGATGGCAACGGCGAGCAGTACTTCAAGGGTGGCTGGTCGCAGTTTGCTGAGGACCACGACATCCACCAAGGCTTCTTCATGGCCTTCGACTTCCATATCGGTACGTCAAAGTTTGACGTGAAGATCTACGATGGCACTCTTTGCCAGAAGGAGTATGAAGCTTGAAGTCTGCTTCCATTAGGACTTGTTGTGCTTTTATGTAATTTCATTTTATCATGTCCTTGCTACCATGCTTATCTGTAATGAATATTCGTACTTGGTGTCGATGTCTTTTGCTAGTACCATGAGAACAAGTCATGTTCTGAGGTATGTTTTCCATATATCGGGCTCTTCGCGAACCAAAAAAGGTAGGAATAATATCGGGTTCTTCTTATGAACCAAGTTCTCTCAATATTCATCGGGTTGTCTAAACAACCTTACAATGAAGAAAAGCCTCCATCTTGCCATAATAATTCTTTTCGTACTACCCAGGGGTTGAAGCCCCCGAGCGGAGAAGTAACAAAAGAATTGTACAATTTTGTCGAGTTCAACCCAAAGACCCCGACCTGTGGCCTCATGTTCTGGGTTCAGAAGGCTAACTCGAATATATTGATACCTCTATATTTAGTCTACGCGTAAAAACGTCGTAGCTGTTCTGCATTCCACGGGTTGCTCTCGTCCTTCCCAGTCTTCTTATCTTGTAGTCGATATGCTCCTCCTGGTATTACTTCGGTGACGATGTAAGGTCCCACCCAAGGGGACTCCAATTTCCCGTGGCTGTCTTGCCTGAGTCTCAAAACGAGGTCTCCTACCACGAAGGATCGTGGACGAACTCGACTACTATGGTAGTTTCGTAAGCTTTGTTGATATTGCGTAGCCCTTTCTAATGATTTGTCTCTTGCTTCATCTAGCGCATCGACGTCGTCTTGCAATGCTTCTGTCGACGTCGCCTCGTCATACGCTGTCACTCTTGGGGCCTCGTGTGTAACTTCGACTGGAAGCACGGCTTCTGCGCCATGGACCAAGAAGAAAGGAGTTTCCTGAGTTGTTGCATTAGGCGTAGTTCTTAGGCTCCAAAGAACGGAGGGCAATTCTTCTACCCAAGCGCTCTTGGCTTTCTCGAGAGGTGCTAAAAGCCTCTTTTTTATTCCACTACATATCAGGCCATTGGCTTTTTCGACTTGCCCGTTCGTCTTCGGGTGCGCCACAGATGCGAATTTGAGCTTGATCCCCAATCCTTCGCAGTAACTTTTGAATTCCTTTGAAGTGAAATTTGTCCCATTGTCTGTGATGATGCTGTATGGTACGCCAAAACGAAAAACTATCGACTTGATGAAGTTGATTGCTGCTGTAGAATCTTGAGTTGTCACCGGGGCCGCTTCCACCCATTTGGTGAATTTATCGACTGCCACTAACATGTAGACATGCCCTCCTGGCCAGGATTTATGTAACTTTCCCACCATATCGAGTCCCCATTGTGCAAAAGGCCAAGATAATGGTATTGTTTGTAACTCTGCTGCTGGTGCATGCGGTCTAGATGCAAACCTTTGACATGCTTCACACTTTCGAACTATATCTTTTGCATCCTCGATAGCTGTTAGCCAGTAGAATCCCGCTCGAAAAGCTTTTGCTGCTATTGCTCTGCTGCTAGCATGATGGCCACATACTCCGCCATGTATGTCTTTCAATATTGCTTGCCCTTCCTGGGGTGTTACACAACGCTGTAAAACACCGGTAATACTTCTCTTGTATAATTTTCCTTCCAACACGACAAACGCTTTCGATCTTCGAGTTATCCTTTTAGCCTCCACTGCATCTTCTGGTAGTTTTTTATTTATCATGTACGCAAGATATGGCTGCATCCATGTTTCTTCTATCATCATGACCTCCTCTGGTTCTGTCGTAGCCCCCGAGCCTGCTGTGGTAGTCGAATTTTTATCGTTTTTTATTGATCTTTCCGCTATTTCTTCCCAAAATACTCCAGACGGCATAGGTAGGCATTGTGATCTGATATTTGCTAAAGTGTCGGCTTCTTCATTGCTGTTCCTGCTGATGTGCGAGACTTCGCATCCATCGAACGTTCCTTCTAGATAGTGGTACAATTTCTTGTAGGCCATCATGTTGTCATTGATTGTGTCACACCTGTTCATAACTTGCTGAACAACAAGGTTGGAATCTCCAAATATTTTCAGGCGAGTTGCTCCACAAGCTTTAGCCATCTTCATTCCATGCAACAGAGCCTCGTACTCCGCTTCACTGTTAGAAGCCTGTGGAAAGCTCATCCTTAAGACGTACTTTAATTTGTCGCCATGAGGTGATATCAACACCACTCCTGCGCCTGCGCCTTGGAATCTTTTAGAACCGTCGAAGTACATTGTCCAAATACTGGATAAATCTGGTGGTCCTGTGCTTTGCAGCTCCAACCACTCTGCTGTAAAATCTGGCAAAACTTGCGACTTAATCGCCTTCCTTTTTTCGTACGTGATGTCCATGGGAGATAACTCGATTCCCCACAAAGAGACACGTCCTGTTGCTGAGGGATTATTCAATATGTTCGACAATGGCGCCTTGTTGACCACTATAATTGGGTGCACCGCAAAGTACTGTCGTAGTTTTCGTGCGGTGGTGAAGACACTATATGCCAATTTCTGATAGTGCGGGTACCTTTGTTTTGTTGGAGACAACACTTCACTGATGAAATATACTGGCCTCTGGATGCCGTGGGCTTTTCCTTCTTCGCTTCTTTCGACTACTAATACCGTACTCACCACCTGATGGGTTGCGGCGATGTACAATAGCAGTGGTTCTTTCTCTTTTGGTGCGACCAGCACTGGTGGCGTGGAAAGCACTTTTTTCAACTGTGCAAACGCTGCGTCTGCTTCTTCTGTCCACTCAAATTTATCGTCTGACTTCTTCATAAGTGCATAAAAAGGAAGCGCCTTCTCCCCTAATCGAGCCACGAAGCGACTTAGTGCCGCGACGCGTCCTGCAAGTTTCTGTACGTCGTGTAGTTTCGTGGGTTTCCCCATTGTCAAAATTGCTTGAATCTTCTCTGGGTTCGCCTCTATTCCTCGTGCTGATACCAGGAATCCTAAAAGTTGTCCTGCCGAGACGCCGAAAGAACACTTTGTCGGGTTAAGCTTAAGCTTGTACCTGCTCAGGTTGTCGAAGGTTTCTGCCAAGTCGCTGATTAGGGATTTCTCCTCTCTTGTGGTGATGACTACATCATCAATGTAGACTTGTATGTTGCGCCCTATTTGACTCCCGAGGCAATTTTGCATCATCCTTTGATAAGTTGCTCCTGCGTTTTTTAAGCTGAACGGCATCACTTGGTAGCAAAACACCCCATATGGTGTGATGAAGGCCGTTTTTTCTTCGTCTTCTCTCTTCAGTTTGATCTGATTGTAGCCAGAGTATGCGTCCAAAAAGGAAAGCCTTGCGCATCCCGCTGTTGAATCGATTATTTGATCGATGCGGGGTAAAGGGAAGGGATCCTTTGGACAATGCTTATTGAGAGATGTGTAGTCGACACATACTCTTTGTACGTCTGTATTCTTCTTGGGTACTATGACTGGGTTCGACACCCAACTCGAAGTTTTTATTTCTCTGATGAATCCGGCATTTTCTAGCCTGTGCAACTCTGATGCTATCGCCTTCCTCTTAGGTTCATCGAATCGTCGTAGTGGCTGCTTAACTGGCTTTGCCTTGGGATCTACGTTCAATGCGTGTTCGACGAGTTCCCTGGGAACCCCTGGCATGTCTGATGGACACCAGGCGAAGATTTCCCAGCGCTCACGGAGGAACTCGACGAGCGCGCTTTCCTATGCGGGATCCAAGTTTACCGCAATTGATGTTGTCTTGTTTGCATCTGTAGGATGGACCTGAATTTTCTTCGAGTCCTGAGACGTGTCGAAAGCCTGATCTGGCAGGGATCGTCCAACGTCGGGTAGTACATTGTGATCTGTTTCTCCCTTTAACCTCTCATACTCTGCTGTCATGCCGAAGGTTTGCGCCATCCTGTTGAATTCCCTGTCGCATGTATTGGATACTTCAAAGTTCCCTTGTACTGTGATTGTTCCATTGGGCCCTGGAATTTTTAACGTAAGATACGCGTAGTGTGGTACTGCCATGAATTTTGCAAATGCTGGGCGCCCCAGGATTGCATGATATTGTGATGGCCAATCCATAACTTCGAACTCCAGTTTCTCTCTTCTATAATTTTCGCTGCTGCCGAAGCAGACATCGAGTTCTATTCTTCCCAAGAGGTAGTTTGCTGCTCCTGGTACTATTCCGTGGAAAGAGCAATCTGTTGGCTTCAGACTCGTCAGCGAGATGCACATCGCCTTTAGTGTTCTAGCATATATTAAGTTTATGCCACTCCCTGCATCCATGAACACTCTTCCGATGTCGTACCCTCCTATTTGTGCTTTTAGAACCATAGGCGAGTGGCCCGGCCTGGGAACTTTCCTTGGGTGGTCTGCTCTACTGAACTTGACTGGTTGCTCTGACCATCGTAGGTACTCTGTGGTAGCTGGTGGTGACGATATTGCTAGGTTTACTTGTCTGGATATGCTCTTTCGCTCTTTCTTTGACTTGGGCACCGGTTGAATCATGGCTGATATGTACACTTTTGACTCTAAGTGCTTTGCTAGCCTTTGCATTTGATATCCTTGACTTCTACGTCTTTCTCCTTGCCTCCCTTCTTGGCTTGAACCCATTGCGCTTTGCAACCTTAGGAATGTTCTGCAGTCCTTCATTTGGTGATTTGAGACCCTTTTCCCATCGAGATACACGTAGTGGATTCGACAAGGTCCGTATAGCATATCCTCGGCCAAAGGACCAGAGTATCTCGATTTTTCGACTCCTTCTACCTGAAACCTCCTACTTTCATACCCTTCCTCTTCTTCTAGTATGTAACCCGCGGCTACCTGATTTCGCCTTCCTTGGTTATCCCTGCTGCGGTGTCGTCTCCTCTGTCGACTTATTCTGTCGACTTCTGGCGAACGTCCTCTTTTGTTGTTATACGCGTCTTCTCCATCAGCGAATTTGTTGGCCTGTTCCATTAGCTCAGCTACTGTCGTAGGTCTTGTTCTTCCTATTTCTTCCACAAGATCTGAGCGACGAAGTCCTTCCGAAAAGGCGTCTATTGCTCGTTCGTCGGAGACGTCCTCTGCTGAGTTTTTGATTATACTCCAGCGTTGTATATAAGAACGTAACGTTTCGCCTTTCTTCTGCACACATGCTTTAACTTCTTCCAGTGATGCTGGGCGCTTGTAGGTGGAGCGAAAATTTCTTGTGAATTGACTTTCGAGTTCCCCCCAACTTCCAATGGATTCATCGGGTAAGGTGTTCAACCAGGACCGTGCGGCGCCGGTGAGATGTAGCTGTAAACTTTGCATTGCAGTCGCCTTTGTTCCTCCTAGTATCTGTACTGCCTGTAGATAATCTGATAGCCATAAGGTAGGTTCTTGTGACCCGTCGTACTTATTCTGGTCGTGTGGTAGTTTGAATCCTTTGGGTACCCGCGTTTTGCGAACCCTGCGGGTAAAGCATAACGCACCCATATCTTTATCATCGTCTTCGTAATTTTCTTCCCTCTAAGCATGTCGCGATTTGTTTACTCGAGCTTGTGCTATTATACTCCTTGCATCCTCCTTCTGCTGCTTTTTCTCTTTTGATAACTCGCTATAGTCGTTGTCTGCGCGATTGTATCTGAACTTCTCCTTGTGATTTATCGACTTCGTCTCTGGGCCTTGTTCCCTGATCTTACCTTCTACTATTCCGAGGCTTCGTATCGCGGCTCGGTGCATATCTTCTCGCGGGTCTCCATGCTCCGGTTTTGTGGCTAGTAAATATGCTTGTGCTGCTGCCAATGCTGCCTCTGGCGTTCTTTGTATCAAGTCATCTTCCTCCTCTTCTAGCTGCGGGGTGGGGCTCCTTGAATACCCTTCTTCTCTACCGCATGCTGTCGCCCCCCTGTTGTGTTTTGGATCTCCGCGCCTCTCTCTGCTATATTCTGAATCTTCACTATGGTCTTCCCAGTATTCCTCCCTTGACATACTGTTGTTGCCTTGAAACACCATATCTCTTTCCTCCCTTAGTTTCTTTTTGTGTTGATATAATGCATACTGATATCCCATTAGAACTTCTCTTCTCGATCCCTCGGGTACTTCTGTACCATGATTAATGGCTGACTTAATCATTCTCCATTCACCAGCTGAGACATGGACTTTCTCTTTTTCCTTTTTGTTGTGATCCTTCACTTTGTCGACTTGCCTGTCGACCTTTTTACTTCCTTCGCTGTTGTTTCCTTCTTCTGCTTCAGTGATAATGACGCATAACTGATGTACTTTGGAGACGCCGTTGCTTCCTACGGCGAAGTCCTTTGCGTTGTTGTGCGTCTGACACGCTTTTTCTTCTGAGTCGAAATTTTCCTGAATTTCGTCGCTTTCTGCGATTGATGCTTTTTCTAAACTGACCGGCGAGTTTACCTCACTGGAAGAGCCTTCTGATGACTCCAATGCTTCCTCTGTTTCGGGCTTGCTTGCCGACGGATCTGGCTTCGTCGAATCCGAGAGGCGGGATGAACCCGATGGCCCGATGAGGATGCTCAAACTTCCAATTGTTAGTTCCACCTCTTGACTTCCGTCGACTTCTGAACTGCTGTTGGCTAAAAGCGAAAAAGCCGTCGAATTCATGATTCCAACGCCCAAGTTCCCCACGGTCGGCGCCAATTGATGAGGGTTAAACTCGACAAATGTCCTAGATGAAGGACTTAGGATCGGGGAGATAGGGCGTCGGATGAACTCGAAGGTGAAGTTAGTCGAAATAGGTGTGTGTCGAAAGTAAACTTGGGTGTTCAACCTGGCTTGCTTTCAATCTGCCCTACATCGTCCCCTCCTGGCCCCTATATATAGGTGGCCAGGTCTCGAGGATCGGGTAGGGTTCGATACAGATTACAATATCGACATACGGTAAAGACTCGTATTCGACTATCATTACAATTGGGCCTAGCTTAACGGGCCTCAGGGGTACTCAACTAACGGGCTCTATTAACTATACCCTTGTCACCAGGACTAAAAGGGGTGCACATGCGGGCCGCTCACCGCTCACCGCATAGCCCTTTAGTCCCGGTTTGTGTCTCAGACCAGGACTAAAAGGTTGTAACGGACCGGGACTAAAGGCTGCCGTGCGGGTGTGCGAATTTGGGGCAACGTAGCTAGGCCTTTAGTCTCAGCCCAGATAACGGCCGGGACTAAAGGGGCCTGACCAAAGGCCCTTTTTCCACTAGTGCTTGCATGCAGAGTTGGCTGTCATTCCTTCTCAGGTTTGATGAATCATGCAGAGTATTTTCCTATTTGGCCTACACATAATATCATATATCTTGATGTCATCATAGTTACAACCTGTCATACCCAGTCAAATGATCATCAAGTTTTTTTGTTTAATTGCTCAACAGTTAACATACACACTGAAGAACGTAGTAGTGGATCTGTTTAAGAATATTTTCACAGTACGTTTCAATGCCATTATCACTTCTACAGTGATATGTATTCTAATAGATTAACATAGGAATCAAATACTCATAATTAAATTGTAGATATGATGCAATGATTTTTCACGATTCAGGTTTGCGTTGTTGAACCTGTCATTAGTCACTAACGTGAAGGATTCTTACTGTCTTACTATATTATAACTCAAAGTGAGCAACTTATTGTGAAGTTAGAGGAAGCGACATGCAGTTTGTGCAAAAGAGGAGTTAATTGAAAAGCTGGAGTCCAGTGGGAAAAAAGTAAGATTTTGCGACAGCATCTCGGAGAAGCAGATGTCGGTTATCCTAGATATTCCCAGCAAGGTTTTTCGAAAGGGATATTCCTAGCAAGAGTGAACCATCGATGAGACTGCTAAACCATAGATTACGAGAATGCTTAACCATAGATGGAGAGAGTGCTGAACTAAAAGGTAGTAACCTGCTTTTTTCCCCTATCTGGCAAAAAAAAAACCCCCTGATTTTTCCCCCTATCTGGCAATTATTTAGAACGTTGAAGATAGAAATGAACCACAGGTACCATACAAGAAATGCATTTTTTCCTTTCTATTTTCTGCGTATTTTCCCCTTTTTTGTATTATTCTTTTCCTGAAGCTACAGGTCAGGTTCTATATTTCTATGGTGCAATAAATCTAAGCTTTAGGTGCCCCGTTATCTTTTACCCTTCTTAGGTGCCACTACCGTGCTCTTGCAGTCTTACTATCTTTGACCAGGTGTACCCTGAAGGATTCCCTGAAAATTGGGCAAAAATTGAGCAAAATTGAGAATCATCCAAGTGAAGCAAGTACAACTGTACTGTTAGTTGCATAGTTTGGACGCTCACCTTGTGTACAAGAAAATTCAGCTGTAATCCCTTGGATGTCTCTACGATCTTTTCACTAAAGCATGGTTGGTTTCAGAATTCAGATATCATTTTCACTTATTCATAGGATAAAGGAACGCTACCTTCTTTTTTAGAAGTTCATTGAATATATCCAGAGTTTTTCTGGTGAGTCTTTTGGTAGAAAAGTTAAGCAGTCACTGTTAGACTTTTTTTTAAACAGGGGAGGGGTCTAGAAGACCCCGGATCATTCATATCATTACTTTAACTTCTTAGGAAGATAAACCATATATGTTTGTTAATCATCTTTGATCATTACTTCCTTAAACACCATAACAAGTGTACATTTCACTGTGTAGTGCTCTATAACCATTTCACAATATGTAGAACAATACAAAAGAAAACTTTGTTTATGTTTGCTTCTAGATAGTGTCATGGCCTCCGATAAATTTCCACTTCCAGCAACAATGCAGTCGCTACAAAATATTTGCCCGAATAGGCAAATAGATATTGTTGAGTGTACATGATTTTTTTGTAAGAATTTCTTTGCTTAACTTTTCAAAATAGAACAATTTTGACCCATCTGCAATTAAAAAATGCATACCACTTCTTTGGGTGATGATGGATGTCAGTTCCAAGTAGAAAAGTCAAATAAGCTCCGTATGCTTTGCAGATTTCTTCATAGGATTTCAATGAAAAAAAAATATATACAAAAAATCCAATAAAATGCGCGGCGTGCCGCCGCGCGAACCTTCCTAGTTTAATTTTTAATTTGCGGTGTTTTTCCCCACTAGAGAAGTGTTAGAGAGATACTTCACATCATCTCTTTTTTAAGATTTTTTTTTGAGAATTATCTCTATTTTAAGACGTGAAGTCATACACATGTGAATCGAAGTGTGGCCTCTAGTTGCATCGTGAATAAAATTTCCAGCCTGCTTACTAACCGGGCCGCTTTCCCCTAAGCCTGTGTTTTGCTGATGCTGATTCCTTCTCATGCTTTCCATCTCATGTTAGTGGGCCTAAGATTTGGTGCTCCTAGAAAACATCTCTACTAATAATATTGCTAGAGGTATGGTCCGTGGCGGTCGTAAAATACGTTTCCGTCCACCTAAAATACGTTTTCATCCCGCCTGGCCCGTTTCAATCCAACCTCGCATGAGTCCGCATCACGTCCGTCGTTGCGCCCAAATATCCTCCCCTACATATCTTTTTTTATCCCACTGACCACATGACCCCACTGATTATCTCCAACCCGTGAAACCAAAATGATTTCGTATAGAACTGATTCATTCCTAATCTAACCGAGGTCCCGTTCTCGTGACCTGCCGCTGAGGCCAACAAGATCCGCGGCCAGATGTTGAACTTGCAGCACGCCTGTATCAATTGTGTTTGCAAGAAATCTGCTCAACTGCTCAAATATCCCTGCATCGCACGCGGCCGGACCATCCCCTGCATCATGCGCAACCCAGCGGCGATCCCAATAGGCTGCTCCTGCTGAGGAGGCAGTGCACAGGCAATGAAGTAGGCTGACGGATAAGAAGAAGACCAAGATGATCCGCTGGTCAGCCCCGACGGCAAGTGCTTCGAGAATCGAGATCAAACACGAGGCGGTGGTGTCGCATCAGGACTTCGACGAGAAAGATTGCGTCGAGAACGGGACGTGTTGCTCCCTAATATTAAATCACTAAGGTCTTCAATCGAGTACTGCAACATGCACGGCAAAGCTTCCGTGCGTGCCGCCCTACTTCCTAGCCAGCGAGCACAAAGAGCACGCTGTTCCTGAAGAGGGTCCGGTCGCCTCGAGCAAGCTAACTGGAAAAGGCAGCTGGAGATTTTAGATCTTGTTATCTGGTAACATGGTTTGGATTTTGTGTGTGTTTTGATTTGCTTTTGAACAGATTCCTATATTTGCCTTTTTCGGTGGATATCTGTATAAAGCATCGTTAGTCTACTTCTGCTTTATGTCAATTAGAAACCTTATTAATGCATGTAGGCAGCAGCATATGAGGTTAGGCGCCGTTCAAAAAAAAAAGGTTAGGCGGATTGTTTAACTGTATTTAGGATATCAGCATTCTTTTCGCTCCATGCAGAATTGTTTTAGCGTGTGAGGCTACAACATAATTATCGTGCAATGCAGACCGGCTACAACATGTAATCATCATGCAACACTGACCTCCTTTGTGTGCTTTTGTTTGTTGAAACTGAACCTGGATTTTCCATGCAATTCAATTCTTAGCAATTTAACAAGATTTATTTGATTTGGTGGTTTTCGTGTAATTTAAGAGGTGATTTTCCGCATGAGGAATTCATACTTTTGCATACAAATGATGTATATAGAAGATATTGGAAATTAAGTGTTTAGTTTTTCCTTTATGACTTTTGTGAGGATTGTTGTATAATAATAGGGAATCTAAGAGAATTGAAATTTGGGTGAAAAACAACATACTTAAAAAATAATGATGCAACCAAAAGTCAATATAAGATGTTTGATTTGATTTATTTTAAACCCGTTGCAACGCTAAGCTGAGATGGCTAGGTGCTCGGCAAGGAGGAGCAGGGGATCACGCCGCCTCTGGTCACCTGGAAGAGTGGAGCTAATCCAGAAAGAGGGGGCTGCCGCCCTGTCTCCCCTGTACTCCAAGCCAGCGCTGTTTTGGAAAGAAGCACAATAGTGCAGGCAGCCATCACCTAGAGGACGAGCTGCGGCCTTAGCTGACAGAACGAGACGCGATTGGGAAAGGAACAGGGCATTCAGGCCAGGGCAGAGTTGGAGGGGAACATGAATGTTCTTGATTGGATGTATGAGGAATTGATCTGAAGTGCGGGCTCGAAGGATTGGGGATACGGTAGGGAAGTTAACAGTGGTTTTGTACTTGAAAAATAGAGTTAAGAACATTGAGCTTGTATCCCAGTCTCCCAGATTAGATAAAACAATGCAATCTATTTGTTCGAATATGGTTGACAAGATAACCATATCAGTATGTAATTCTCAGTCATTTCTGGAACTGGACCGTTGGTTCTTCAACATTTGGTTCTGCTTATAATGAAAAAACTCACACTTGGTTCCTAGATAAGATAAAACCATACCATGCAATATGTTTGCATATGAGTAATTTGAAATTTAAATTAGACATACTATAATTAGAGATTAAGACTTAAGGTAAAATATTCATTAAAATTGATTAATAAGAAAAAGCTGGTGCTGATGCACGAGTTGATTATAAGTTTTATTAATATTACATGTAAATCTTTTGGGTCGTGACAACGCACGGGTATTCAGCTAGTAAATAACACTATATGGAGCAGTCATGTTAAATTCACCGTTATATCAGGGTAATAATTAAAAAGCATAATGCCTAAGCATACCCTTTGATCAATGAAAGATTGATATGGATTACATCTGACTATCTAGAAGAAAACCTGATCGTCTTAAACATAACAAACATAAAGAGAAGTATAGCTGGGCGCCTAAGGTCACTTCTTCAAACTTGAAGCTTCGTGGCTCTGATCTCTTAGACAATGTGCATATCTTTTTGATAAAGAGTATACATTAATATCCAATTGTGCATATGCGTGTGTTTGTTGTACTTTGTGTTAGTACTAAACACAAAAATATATAATTTGAAATGAAGTAAATAAATCTTGTGCTAGGTACTTTTTTTTGAACAGTGCTAGGTACTTTTCACTCCGCGGATAGATAAATAAGATAGTTCCATTTTTTAAAAAAATACACATCAGCATGGAGCGTTATTTTGTCACTTATATGAATTGAAAATAGACATTAATTGTACGTACTCCTACCATTCCATAATCCATAGTATAAGATGTAACAATGGAATGGACGGAAGAGAGCGGACGATGTTAGCCCGAGCTTGCTTGCTCTCTCTTTAAATATGTGGTAGAGTTTGCTTCACCTATTATATGGTAGACTGCGCAAGTAAGTTACAAAATTTGTAACTTGACTGTAACTTACCGGTAGGTGAGATCCAACAACTCGTATTAAATACAGTCGGAGCAATCTCCACCATATCGTAAACTTATATATGATGCCCCTGCGGCGAGCCTTGTGGTAAATCCGAATTTACCGGCCGTCCGATCGTGTCTCACAGCGAATCTCGACCGATCGTGTCTCACAGCGAATCTCGACCGTTTATTTATTTCACCGCGTCCATATAAATATAAATAGCCTGCCCGGTGAAAACCCTACCCGAATCGGCGCCCCGCGCGACTCGCCCCTCCTCCTTCTCTCGCTCACGCCGCCGCCACAGGCTCGCGCGCCTCCTCCTCCTTCCTCCCCGCTTCCCCCAGCGCCTCTCCGGCGAGCCGCCGCCCACGGGGACGACGCGAGGAGGCGGTGGCGGCGGGCGTCTGGCGCAGTGATGCTAGCGGCGCGGCGGCTGGCGCAGGGCACGAGTGGGCGGCGACGCCGGGTGGCCAGGACAGCGACGGACGGCGATGGCAGCGGCCCTGGCGATGGACGAGCATCCATAGCGGTGACAGGGCGGGCGGCCATGGTGGCTCGCGCGAGCTCCACTGCCATCTGCTCGGGAACCCCGACGACAACGACCGCTCCGGTGAGTTGGGGCCGGTCTCGTCCACATACGTGACTAGGCAGCTCTTGCCCCCGACGGCCTCCTGGCAGCCGCGCCGTGACGAGGAACTCGGCGTGGGTCAGCGGGTGGCGGTCCCGAAGAAGACGAGGCGGGGGCCGAGGTCGCAGAGCTCGCAGTGCCGTGGCATCATGTTCTACCAGAGGACCGCCGGTGGGAGTCACACATCTGGTTAGCCTCTCATCTCTGCGTCTCCATGATTAATTAGCTTATCAAAACCATTAATCGCTCTCTGATTCCGGCAGGGGTTGTGGGAAGCAGGTCTACCTAGGTGAGCTCAAACCCCAGCTCGAGCTCTAATTGATTTCCATCTGCTCATAAGTCTCTGCTAACTGAAGTTGTTTGATTTTTTCAGGTGGCTTCACACCACGCACTCGGCTGTGAGGTAATTGGATTGGATTGGATCATGAATTATGCTAAAACGGTCTTGCTCACATCCTGCAGGGCCTACGGTCGTGCGGCAATCCACTTCCGGGGTCTCAATACCGCCTCTCCTTCGTCTTCAGGGAGGGCAAAAGAAGCTCCACCGGGGATACGTGGCGGCTGGCGCAAGGGAGGCCGGTGCGGCGGGTGGCTGGGGACGGCGCCGCGGCCCGCCCGCCTCTCCTTCGTCTTCAGGGAGGGCAAAAGAAGCTCCACCGGGATATGGGGAGGAGGCCTCCAGGAGCTCGGTCGGCAGCGCGACGGCTGGTGGAGCACGCACGGGAGACCGGCGGCTGGAGGAGCACGCAGCATCAGGCCGGCGGCTGGAGGAGCACGCAAGGGAGGCCGGCGGCTGGAGGAACGCAGGTCCATCTCTCTCTCCCCCTCTGTAATTTTTTGTATGCCAGAGACGCACATCTTGCAGAAGACGCACTTTCCAGACATAGTCCTGAGGTTCAGATCTAAAGAGATTGAAAGTTTTATTCCCCTTGGGTTTATATGGTTATATATCTATTGTTGTGCCATACTCATGTTTGGAATTTAGCATTAGGTTCTAAAATACTAAACCGTTGTCTGTGATTGTCTTTATTATTATACTGGCTATGGGTAGCTATTTTTTCCCTGTAGGATGAAATACATGAGAGCAGGCTCCTTTTAGAGTATGCTCGATTTGTAAATAAGAGGTGAAATAAATACATATGTTAATTGGGTTGCTTGCCTAATGAAGCTCACATGTTGACCAGTTATTGCTTTGTATTACTGACATTTGGATGCAGTATGCAAAAAGAAAATTATGAGTGTTGCATATTGCAATACGCTGCTCGATATAAAAATAATATATTTGAAATTACTTTTATAAAAATGGTGTAATGTTTAAAATTTGCATGTTGTTTCAGATTTGGTGCCGGATAAGATATGGGCTGCCTTTAGTTATATGTACACATATTTATTTTTTGTTCCTTTTTTGCCATTCCAATATATGGTATGCAGTCTTTTTAGCTGGTTTCATTTGGCATTGGTCTATCAAGTTTGTATTAGTTAATATATATACGGACTGGTATCTAATTGCGTTATGGTTGGTGGTCTGTAAATCATAGAGTTCAGTGCCTCAGGTTAATCCTGTACTGGTTCAGATTTTGATCATCCCTCTCAGATCTTTCGTTTGATCATCCCTCTTAAAATAAATGATCTTAATGTGTACTACAGTTCTTAATGCCAATATTGTTTCTGACAGTTACCTTGCTGTTCATGTATATTCCCGTTGTTCTTGAAACATAGTGCCATAATAGATGTGTTTCCTGTTAGTTCCTTATTTTGCTAAGCTTAAACATTTTTACATTGGCAAGTCTAGCGATGTAGTATACAGAGTAAAGAGTTCTTCAACGGATTCTTTGTTTTTCAGGAAAATTTTAGGCGAATGGCATACTGCAAATATGTTTGAAAACTACAACACTAATTTTTTACCATTAAAACATAGCTGCTGTTATTTTCTGTAGATAACCTTTACCTGAAGTAGATCAGAGTCCTACCATTTGGCTTTAGCTTGTTCATGATTTTTATCACATAATCTATGTCTAAACTTTGTTATTTATCTTGTTCTTTATTATGATGATGCAGCTGATGTACTTGTCAGGAGATAGCTCGAGAAGTGATGCATACCGCTGCCTGCTAATTGGATTGTTTTGGTGGAGGTACTGGCAACTTCCTAATTGACTATCCGTGATTAGATTTTAGAAGCCTGCTGCTAGCCTGATGCTTTTTGTTATGATACACACATAGTACGGATGGACTTGGATGATGATTCTTTCATGTCAATATGTACGAAGGGCTAGAGTGATAATACTTCATAAGTATATAGTCCAGTGGCAAGAGTATCTTCTGGTTAAAATTTCTATTTTTTATTTCTCATGTTTGGGCCAATGATGTCTGGTTAAAAGTTGGGCGTGTATGCCCGCCTATATGCTCTGTTTGGAAAATTTTATTCGTTTTTGGGTTGTGATATGTAGGCTTTTTTTTGAACAGGATATGTAGGCTTGCTTTCTCGGTACAGAACTAAATGAAGCTTTGCTGTTGAAGACTGTTTTGTTGCCTTTTCCCGCAGAATATTATATTTGTTAGCGTGTGAGCTGATTTATTTGTGATAGCTGAATACCCGTGCGTTGCTACGGTTATTTTTTCGTGTAAAACCTATAGTGTAGTGTATATAATGCATGTAAATATAAAGATCGTGTCAAAAGTAGCACATGTTATTGGCAAAACATTAAAATTACACCTTGTTTTAACGGTATTTTCTAAAATGTACAATTTGACGTGACATGAATATAATATAAGGACCACCTAATTATATTTTATTAACATTATCTAGACCTTGACATTGTCTAGATATTCTCATACGATATATGGGATGTTGTTTATGGCTTAATTTGTTGTATTAGATTTTTCTTCCTCAGCTAAAAACCCTAACTGTAGGGAGGGGGGGTCAAGGAATCTCTCCCCGGTGAGGTCGATGACGCCTCGCACATGGGTAGACAGGTTAATACCATGTCCAAGCAGTGGCCGTGTAGGACAACAAACTGCGGCCGGGACTGCTCTGTTGGCACCCTTATCGCCGACGCAATCGGCGCCCCCATCGCTTCTTCCAATCTTACAACACATCTCTCCTTTATATGGGTGTTGTTTAAGATCAAAATTGGCCATATGTGATTGATAACACACCGAGGTAGAGATGGAGAGCTCGGTGAATTTTTGCCATGGCAAGGTGCAAAAGAATGACGAAGAGGATGTAAAACCATGGGACATTGACTCTTGAGCAATGCCTGCTAAACCCCTCATGCGGACCACTCATGCCCTTGCGTTGCAAATATAAATATATTTGAAAGTTGATATAACTATATTTGAGTTTAATAATCTACCTATGTTTGTCTCTCCTACCCCAGTCCTCAACTCTTGTATTAATCTCCCACGCAATCCCCACACCATGGTTTCTTGTAAAGACATAATTGTTTTTTTCTTCAAACTTGTAAGATTATCTTTTGTAGAGCCAAAGATTAGAGATCAAATCAACTCTCACCAAATTACCATCAAGCATTTTGCGTGTAAGCTGCTAGCGGCGAGACACGCACGATTTGTACAATCATGCTAGCAAGCAGGCTCACTGATCGATCAGGTAGACATGCACGTAATGGCAGCTTGGCTAGAGTACTTTGGTTAGCTACGTACGGGCCGTTGGTCCACTAACTCAACGGTGCTTCATCTATGAGCCTATCGGCATCGACGCCTTCCTTGGCCTCACCCTGTCTCCCCAACCACGACGACCAGCCCCGTGCCAAAAGGCCGCGTGAGGTCGGCCGCAACGGCGACTTGTACTTCGAAGTTGTTGACAGCCTGCTGTGGAGTAACTACGTCTGCTGCTAGGCGTAGGACATAGCGCACTGCAGCGTGCCGGATCGCCGGCCTGCACCTCCACTACATACGTACGCGCCGCCGTGAGAAGATGTGCCAGCTTCCATCACGAGGATCAGGTGGAGGGCTCCGAGCCTGTGCCCCGGGCGGCGACCGACGGCCAGAAGCACCAGCAGGAGCAGCGTTGGAGGGAGGCAATCGACATGGCAGGAGCGACGACCGACGTTGACACGACTGTCGGGTGGCGCTATTCCATGGCCGCTGCCGGCCAAGGAGACAGAGGTTTAAAGCTAATTGGCCATGTCGGCTCCTATCTTGGCTGGTGTAGAGACCAGATTGATCGAGGTGGTCCGTGGTTGACCCGCTCTCGCCGAGGAGGCCGAGTCGCCGCGAGAGAGATGTTGGAATCGATCTGATCGAGCGATTCATGCGCACGCTCGATTTTGCTTCCGTTTTTTTTCTGGCGTTGAGCGGATTCGATCGATCATGCTGCGGTGAGGAGAAAACATCGTTTCGGCGGTGAATAGAAAATGTTGTTGGGAAAGAGGGGTTATTATTCAAGAAGAAAACGTTTCGGCCTAAGGTGGAATAAAAGTGTATTCTTAGTTGGACGAAAGCGTATTTTATGGGCACGGACCAGTCCGATTGCAATATTATTAGTAGAGATTTGTACCTCGGCTGATCTAGGGTGTCAAGTTCGTAGCTCCTATGGCCACTGCAGCCTGCAGGTATTCTCATCCTCCCCAGTCTGTTACCCTCTTTTGTTCGCCATCCTTATAATTTGAGCGAGCAGCAAGGGCATCCTCTCACCAGCTATAATTTGCACATTATATACAATGACACCTTGTTCCTTTTTACATATTTTTCTTTTGTTGGCTGAAACTTGGAAATTCTTTTGCAGGCAAAGCAATAGCTTGTTTTAACTCAGATGTTCCTTGGAACTGAATTGACATATGCCAAAATTTGCTCTCTAAATGGCTTTTGTCCTCTGGTACACATGGAAATATTAGGTGGTATTGTACGGATAATATGTTTGTTGTATGCGGGCAGGATGGCAAGGTGAGGTGAGGTGAATAAATTTTGAAGGTTTTTAGAGAACCTGCTCAATATATATATTATCTTGAAAAGGTTGCTGTAATTTATATTGTCTTCTACTCAAGATTGTGTTCTCTGTAGATGGAGAAAAAACATTTTGAATCAACACAATTGATATGTATTTCCATTTTACCTACTACCACTTTGTGCCATACCCTTTATATAGTTGTGGGTTTTGTTAGCCCATGCCCTAGCCCATACCCTCTTTGGCGTTCAGCAGGAGGAGCACATGCTAGCATCAGAGGGACAATTAGGTGAGCAATTATCAGCCCTTGCCCCTGCCCTTTTTGCATACTTAAGCCAAGACAGTAATCAGACATGTTCAGGAAATATGGGTTATGCTTGTGTAATGCACCGGTTTAGAATGCACATAGCTTGAATAATTGAATATGTCCATACATTATTCTATTAGGAGTTCAATACGTATATGCTATCTCTGTCTATTTGAAATTTCAGCTGCACGGAAGCGATAGCTGTCAGGCCTCTGTGCTAATTGTAAAGATAATAGTTCCATAATTTACTTATTCTTGTTATGCAGTAACTAATGAACCACCTGTTGCTTTTGCTGTTAAGAGATTAAGATGCCCATTCTTTTGAGTTGCTCTGAGGGAGGAACTTTTTGTATCTGGTTTGCCAAATTTAATCCCTAAATCTTCATGTTTCCTTTTGTGCAAATTTTTGGGTGGAAGTAGCATATGCTTATTTGAGCTTGGTGCAGGCACACATTATTTTGATCTGGTATGTCTCTTTGTTGAACACCTTTATTGCTTTCTTCAATCTTCATTGTTATAAAGAAACACATAGAAGAGCCAATAATTGTGGATTTGTTGTGAAATTTGGCACTTGAGGTACTGATAGAAATGTCTACTTTGAATGCATATAATGCTTCAATTTGCCTTTTTAAAAATCCATGAAGTATTCTCTCTGCAATAACATTTCCAATCTGTAATGTTATGTTTCCTCTTTGGCAACATATCCTCATATATTCTATCGGGCTGTAGGTATTTGAGAGGTAATTCAATATACAATGCTGACCCAATGGAACACGATTTTAGTGTTGATCTTTTTTGCAGCAATCTTGTGACTCAGAATAAATGATAGGATATTTGGGAATTTCTGAAATTATTGGGAGATCTTTACAATATTACTTCACTTCAGGTTGATGTCCATGAATACAATATTACTACAAATCTAGGCCTATTTCTTATTATATATTTCCATATCTAATAATGCATGTGACTTTGGGCTTGCAGAGGTATTGAATTGTAATGATCTGACACCTTCCTTAAGTAATCATTTTTTTTTGTCTTTCTCGTGCTTATCCCATTGTATTCTTAGTACAAACTATATGCCCTCAGCCTAGGTGGTATGAACACTTTGATGAGTCTCATTTACAACTGCAGATTACTAGGAAGCCTGCTGTACCCATCAGATTGCATTGCAACCCCGCCTTCATGACCCCTGTCATGTCCTGTAAAGACCATGTTGAGACAATGTGCATAAGATGTTCTTTTTGCTGTTCTTTCCCTTGCTTATGTACTTTGTAATGGAACAATATTCAGCAAGGAGATAGGTCAAATCTCCCTTATTGTTCTTTTATATTTTAAATTTAGATATGTTGCTATTTTGTTTCTTAAGAAGTTTAAATTTGTTAAAATAAGCAAAACCGCAACGTTCTCCTTAACATGGTCTAGGTCATTGATGAATTCAGCTCTTAAGAAATACAAACCTTATTACTATCTACTCATTTTTTGAATTTGTTAATATTGCCATTAAATTATAATCTCATTTGAAATAGGCTTTCAAGTTTGAGCCTTGACGCTATGGCTATGTAAATAGCCATTGCTTTCATTTGGTAAATAACTAAAAAACTTATAATTATGGTTTGCTCATATATAATTGCTAAATTAGTTTGAATTCAACGGGATCGTGCGCTAAGGCGCACCTCTAAATCTAGTATTTATCAGGAGCAAACCAGCTCGAGCTGACTTAGTAGTTTCTGATGGGCGGGATATATTCTTTATAATTAAGTCACCAAATAACTTTTCCTAGTAGTTGACTACTGAGATAGAGTTCTCGTCTTACCTCTAAGCAGATAACTAGAGGGTGTTAACAGCACAGTAATGAAGAGAGCGCTGTATAGCAACAGAGTATGTATGGACCTGAAATTGGACTCCTCTCCTTGTTCTCCCCCTTTGGTGGGGAATGAACCCACCCTAGCTACGACGTAGGCTTAGTGATTTTGGCACTAGATCAACGTCCGACGTGACTAGCCAGCCGTCGATATTGACTCGGCCGCATAACACGACGACGAACAGCTGACGCTAGGGGAATTCTCCGAGTCCGACGTCTTTGTCACGTACGAATTGTCCAATGCCAAGACAGGATTATATATAAAGGGAGTGCCTAGTGCACAGTCGACTGATAATTCCTTAAGTCTCAGTCGATGTGTTGTGTCGTGGATTTCAACTTGTTTGTATCGTCCGCAATTGTGTTTGTGTTCGCTTCCTGTTTTGTCCAGCCCAATATCATCAGTCAAATGTGGGCTTTTGTTTCCTATTAGGCCTCCTATGATCTGTAAATGTGGGCTTCTGTCATTTTTGTTCTGTTAAAAGTGAGCTTCTGTTGGTTTTGGCTAAAAGACACGAAAACACCTGACGAAAATGCAAGGAACGTGACCATTCCTACAAGAAAGAAAAGAGAGGATCAGACCAGTTCCTTTCTTCAAACCACTACGCAGCCGCACATGGTATGCCCATGGCGGAAGATACTGAATGCCGGGGAAAAAGAATATGCACGGATATTTTATGATGTGAAAAGGTTAGAATAAGCATATAGCTACAGGAAACGGTAAAAAAAAAACATTCACCTGGTTCCTTGGGGCCACAAGCCACCTTTCCATGAAGGAGATTGGCGCCCGACTGTCGTCTATCTATGACATGGAATAAGAAGAAAATAAAAAGTTGGTCAGCCATTTAGTTAAGAAAAATATTGTACATTTCATTAAAAATACGAAGTTGCACAACTCGGACACAAGTTGCGCCTTTCTTGGAGAAAGGTGCAACTCGGACACGAGTCGAGTTGCGCCTTTCTAGGATAAATGTACAACTCGGACACGAGTTGTGCCTTCCTTGGAGAAAGGTGCAACTCGAACATGAGTCAAGTTGTGCCTTTCTTGGAGAAAGGTGCAACACGGACACAAGTTGCAACTTTCAAGGAGAAAGGGGCAACTCGAACACGAGTTGATTTGCGCCTTTCAGGATAAAGGGGCAACTCGGACATGAGTTGCGCCTTTCAAGAAGAAAGGGGCAATTTGGACACAAGTTGCGCCTTTCTCAGAGAAAGGTGCAACACGAACACGAGTTAAGCCTTTCTAGGAGAAAGGTGCAACATGGACACGAGTTGCACCTTTCAAGGAGAAAGGTTCAACTCAGACACGAGTCGAGTTGCGCCTTTCTAGGACAAAAGGGAACCTCGGACACGAGTTGCGCCTTTTAAGGAGAAAGGTGCAACTCAGACATGAGTTGCGCCTTCCTTTGAGAAAGGTGCAACATAGACACAAGTTGCGCATTTCTAGGAGAAAGGTGCAACTCGGACACAAGTTGCGCCTTCCTTGGAGAAAGGTGCAACACGGACACAAGTTGTGTGTTTCTAGGAAAAAGGTGCAACTCGAACATGAGTCAAGTTGCGCTTTTCTCGGAGAAAGATGCAACAAGGACACAAGTTGCGCTTTTCTAGGAGAACGGTGCAATATGGACACGAGCTGCACCTTTCAAGGAGAAAGGGAACTCGAACACGAGTCGAATTGCGCCTTTCAAGGAGAAAGGTGCAACTCAGACACGAGTTGCGCCTTTCTCGGATAAAGGTGCAACACGAACATGAGTTAAGCCTTTCTAGGAGAAAGGTGCAACTCGGACACGAGTTGCGCCTTTCTCGGAGAAAGATGCAACACATACACAAGTTTTGCCTTTCTAGGAGAAAGGTGCAATATGGACAACTCGGACACGAGTCGAGTTGCGCCTTTATAGGAGAAAGGGGCAACTCGGACACGATTTCCGCCTTTCAAGGAGAAAGGTGCAACTCGGACACGAGTTGCGCCTTTCTAGAAGAAAGGGGCAACACGGACACGAGTTGCGCCTTTCTAGGAGAAATGTGAAACTCGAACACAAGTTGCGCTTTTCTCAGAGAAAGGTGCAACACGGACACAAGTTGCGCCTTTCTAGGAGAAAGGTGCAACATGGACACGAGTTGCGCCTTTCAAGGAGAAAGGTGCAACTCGAACACGAGTCGAGTTGCGCCTTTCAAAGGAGAAAGGTGCAACTTGGACACGAGTTGCGCCTTTCAAGTAGAAAGGTGCAACTCGGACATGAGGAGAAAGACGCAATTCGGACACTAGTTGCGCTTTTTAAGGAGTAAGGTGCAGCTTGGACACGGGTTGCGCCTTTCAAGGGGAAAGGTGCAACTCGGACATGAGTTGAGTTGCGCCTCTTTTGGAGAAATGTGCAACACGGACACAAGTTGTGCCTTTCTAGGAGAAAGGTGCAACATGGACATGAGTTGCGCCTTTCTAGGAGAAAGGTGCAACTCGGACACCAGTTGCCTTTTGCACAAATGATATAAAAAGTTTAAGCTTGCAGGTAAGCACGAGTTCTAACCTTACTGTAACAAAGTTGCAAGTTTTAAATGTAAGAAAATCTAGAAAAATTGATTTATATTTGCAACACACCTTGAAATCATCTATAGCCATGTTGTCAAGGCCTTCATATCCTTGACTACTACAGTGACTTTGAATTCTTGTCTCTGAACTCAAATCGGGATTGGCTGAGCATTCAGAAAACCTAATGTTCATGTTAAAAAAAAAACAGCTGTTCAACATATGAGATATACTTACAAGTTACTTTCGTATAGAAAAACTATGGAGTGACAAATAATTAACCGAATAATTGTTAATCACAGATGCACCGCCTAAGAAAAATTCTATAGGTATTGAGACAATTTCGGAGGATTTTTTATAAAACTTACAATTGAATTCACCGCATTCAGAACAATTGTTTCATCATCCTGTCCGGTCCATCTTACAAAAACCAAAAAAAAAGGAATGAAGAAAACAAACTACAAAAAGGGTGACTATCTCTACCTCTCCACTGCTATCAGATTTGTGCTATTTCAACAAATAATCAGGATCTTTGTTCCCAGCCATCCTGTAAAAATCTAGCATATTAGTCATTAACAGATGATTCACCATAGCGAAAACTCGCTGATTCATTCTCGTAGCAAAAGTTCTCATTAAACCATGGCAACAGATCAAACAACCAAAAACGACAGAGTCCACCTAAACCTTCCAAACCCAACCATGGAGATCTCATTGGACTGGCAGAAGGTAGACACGCGAGAGAGACATCTTATTTGAGAATGACATCACAAGCTAAATGACCAAAAATCAACAAGCAAAAACATACATACAGTTCACATACACAACCCAATTCAGAACAAATATTATCAACTCACCTTTGTGTACAAAGTGATGTTCAGAACCAATTTGATCGTTACAGAACCAGCATGAAGAGCACTCACAACAGCTACTATGCTTTCCTGTTAGGCATTTGCTCTACCTTCACATTCTAGCCTCTTCTATTGCTTACTGCCTACTAGGCAGCTATATATGAGCTGATTTCTTGCAGCTCTTTCCAAGTTAAGTGCAATCCTTAAAATAGAACCTAAAGGAAAATTGAATAACCAAATACAACAGCGGAATGTCGCACGATACACAGGGAGCCAGCAGCATGTTGAATCCACGGAGGTGCACAAACTGTATGGATCACACAATCAAAGACGAACGAAATAGAAGAACACCTAAAACTGAATCATAAATCAAAGACCAGCACAATCTTTATAGATAAACACAAAACCACAACAGAGATACACAAATAGGGAGCACTGACCACACAGTCTGCGTACCGCACATGCAAATTTGAGGCCTAAAAAATAGATCTCGTCCTATCCCCCACCTAGCTCTCTAAACGCGTGCATGTATTCAGACATTTGAACATTCAGACATCCCCTGATGCTAAGAGTCCGGTCGAATCATCAAGCTGCGCGGGCGGACAAAAACATCCTCACCTACGCTCACACATCAAGCAAACCCTAAAAACAACGCACCCCAAAGAAATCCCCACACGAGCTTTGCAGGAAGAAATAATAACACTGGTTGATTTTGTTCACCCGTTCTACAGATTAGATTGCGTAAGAGTGTGTGAATCTGAGAAAACCTATAGATCTTTCGCCGGCTAGACCACCAGCGGCGACGACGACGACGACCTCACCATCCGCCTCGACCTCCATTTCCACAACTCCTTCCGCCTGGTTCCTCTCTTTCCTCCTCTAAAATGAAACGACGTTTCCAGAAAGAAGAAAAGAAAAGGGACACTGACTAGTGAGACCCATATAACAGAGAAAATCAAAAAGAAAAAACAAGAAACAGGAGACAAACCTCCAGTCAGACAGAAAAGCAGCCCAAAAAAGCCCACTACGGGGTAACCTGCAACCCAGCAAGACGCACGTATAACCAAATCGATCGACTGAGACCTAAGAAAATTATCAGTCGACTGATGTTTAGCAAAACCGATATATAAACTTATATCTGTACCAATAAAACGGCGATGCGACGTAGTCTTTTTGCGTTTTCGTCCCTCATCTTTCAGGAAATCAGCCCGAAATCCATATCTCCTTATCCACCCGACCTCCTCCCTCCGCTCTCTGCTCTCTCGGCGGCGACCGACAGGAGAAACGGTGGCCGCCTGCGCGATGCCCTTGACGATACACCTGCTCACTGCGTTACATGGATCCTGAGCCTGCTCCCCTCCGTCATGGATCTATGGATCTTAGCAGATCTCCCCGACTCAATCAATCCAGCTCTCACCCGTCATCGATCCTGTCCTTCCGCCGCCTTCTGGGCGCAGGTGCGCCGACGAAGGCGAAGCTCTGTCTCGGTTGCGGCTCTGAGCTGCGGTCATGCTACTGTGCTTGTGCTGCTTGTCCTACAGGGTAGGGCCTCTCGCTGGATACCAACATCCAGGCAAACGGGAAGAAGGCCGGACACCACCGCGGCAGCGAAACAGAACTTCTGCTGCACTGGCGCATCCGAGATGGCCGACAGAGAAGGAGCGAGAGCGGCGTGGGGTGACAGGCTGTGAAGCTGCTTGGACTCCTTGATCATGTACGTGCCTATTTGGTACTCCATCGTGCTGATTAGTACTTGAACAGTGCAAACCTGTGAGAAAGTCTATAACGGAGATTGCTGCCAGCAGTCCAGTTGGCAAGTTTTGTAATTTCGGTTCTATCGTTAAGAAATGATTCTGTCCAAATTCAGATTTTATAAAACTGCTTTCAACTGTTAAAACAGACAAGCAATCGTTGTGCCTAGATTCCATATGTTTAAAAACTAATCTACCACAAATTGCCTAAAATGTATTGAAGAATGAAGTTGCAATCTAAATCTCCTTGCGTTTCAGATTGCCCAAATGATCGTCATATCGCATTTTAAATATTAAGTGATCATAATGGAATTTCTTGACTTAGCGCAAAATGACCATTGCACTATGAGTTGAGATTTTGTTCTTAAACATTTGAAGCGAAAGTGAACACTCTTTCAATGGTTCATGCATGGAGTTCTATTTTACATATTCGGTGACATTTTGTATCGAAGCTTTCTTACTACATAGGAGAACACAACTAAAGGGATCTTGGAGTCGTGTGTGTGCAACACGGACACCAGGAGACCAGAGACCTCTTTTAGTGGTTCGGCAATGAGCAACAGTGAACTCAAGGGAGGGGACGCTCGCAAGAACTCCGGTGGTTTACCCAGGTCAAACCGCCCGGAGGCTAAAAGCCTACTTCCTGGTTGTCTTCTAATGTTATTTGATGGAGTACAAGTATAGGGTGATTACACGAGTCCCTCTTCTTCGGCTACGCCAGATGAGGGATTCTCCTTCTCTCGGACAAGGCCTTGGTCCACCTTTTATAGGCTAGCCGACTTTGTATAAAGTGATCAAAAGCGTGCCATAGCCTCTGCGGCCGTTCTTAGGGGCCGAAGGGCTGCCGTCAGCGCTGACGCCCCCGTTCCCGGGGACGCCTTCCTGATTTGGTCTCCAAACCTCCGTCCCCAGAACCCACATCAAGGCCTCTCCATTGGGACAGCGCAGCAGGCGGGTGGCTCCATAGTCAGTGGATCCTAGATACCCTGGTTTTTCTGACTCTGATATTTGGTTCTTCCATAACAACATTATAAGTTTCCGTAGCAACGCACGGGTATAATGCTAGTATGTACATACATTTGCGAAGAAAATCAAAACAAAACATGTACCCGTGCCCCTCCAGCTTAAATAATTCCTAAAAGATGTACGCCCCCCGTGTGGAAACTCCCAGGCGGTTTTGAGTTTTGGCATGCTGCCATGATTCTGACCTTTCAGGGGTTCGGACTTCAGAGGAAGTGGACATCACACTCCGTTTTCACCTCACCCTTTATGAGAACCCGATGGACATCGTCCTCAGGGCTCAGACACCCTTCGCAAGTTCTCGTCGTTTCACGTTCCTCTTCACGGAAAGAACTTCCGTCTCTCTGTCTCCCTCCTCTACTGCTACCCATTGAAATCTTCAGATGGCCCAGGTACGCACGCACGCACGCGAATTTGGTGTTGTTTTCCATCTTTTCTTTACATGTCGATCCATGCATCGCGGCGTCGTCTCTGTCGGTGAGATCGATCTAACCGACGTTGGAAGAGTTCGGCTAGAAGAACGTACTCTCGGCTTGGGGAAACCTTTGGTCACTGGGTTCTTGCGTTGGATTGCAGAAGGTGGTGCTCAGGATCCCCACCATGACCGACGACAAGATCAAGCAGAAAGCCATGGAGGCCGTCGCTGATATCTACGGTAAGTGCAACGGGCGACACACGCCATGAATCCTTCTGTTGCTTGTTACTTTGGCTCTTCGGAACTCGCAAAAGCTCAAAGTTCTGTTTTGGCTAACTCGGTTAGAAACCTAGCTAGATCTTCAGAATATAATAGTTTCATGATAGAGGAGGCAAAGAGTCTGCAAGGGATTTCAGAAACCAAACACAGTCTCATACTTCTCATAGATCAATCATCAGCTGAATTCCCGCGAGTGATTCACGAATAATTATCGCTAGGTGGAACTCGATGGCGACACCTGATCAAACATGGCCGTGTGGCCATAGGCTGCCATTGTGTAGCAGCGTATGAAGATGGCTCACCTCACTCCTAACATCGATTGACAAAGTTGGTACAGAGAAGAGAGAATTACATATAGGTGGATGATTGGCCCGATCACTCGTGTTAGCAATTTCTTTACGCTCTTCAATACGCTGCTGCTGCAAAACTATCTGCGTACTTCTACTGATTGTCCAGATCAAAACCAACCAATGAGGATACTTCCTTATTTCTTTCTACTCGTGGGTACAGGTATCGACTCCATAGCCGCGGACCTCAAGGACAACAAGATGACCATCATAGGAGACATGGACACCGTGGCCATCGCCAAGAAGCTCAAGAAGCTCGGCAAGGTCGACATCGTCTCGGTCGGCCCTGCCAAGGAGGAGAAGAAGCCTGCGCCGGCAGAGAAGAAGGGCGACGAGAAGAAGGATGACAAGAAGGACGAGAAGAAGCCGGCGGAGAAGAAAGATGCCAAGAAGGAGGACAAGAAGTGAAAGCGATAACTAGGTTCACTAGACGCGAAGGAAAAAACCAAACACCGTCACGCAAACGGCAACTAAAAAAGGTCTTTCACATCTTGAGGCTCTAATTTTTTCAATAAAGATCTTCAGGCTGTAATGGAGTGCTAGGTAGCCTCCGCTTTGAAATGAGATCACTTTGCGGTCTGTACACAATAATAGCGCCCTACATAAACCATGTCACATCAGTGTACGCATACATACACGCCTCCAGCAATATTTGATTGGTGACATGCCACCTACTTAGCCAATAGACATTCTTGGCCTGCCTGTTTTTTTTTTCAAGACAACGAAGACCACATGAGACCAAAATATCAACAGTTAATTATATATCACTACAGGAACAAACTGCTACGCCGACGGCCAATACCTAAGCCGACGGCTTTTTATCGGGGCCGTCGGCATAGGCCCTGGCCTCGGGCTTGGCCAAAATTTGGCCGTCGGCTTAGATATGCCGTCGGCGTAGATTATTCAGGGGACCTAACCCGACGGCAAAGCCGTCGGGTCAGGTACTTTCATTTTTTGATCGCCTTTTCTGTTTTGCAAAAAATAAAAGAAAATGGTAAAAAATTCAAAAAAATATCCTTTGAGGTGTAGTTATGTTACATGATCTAGTTGTTAGAAAAATTAAGAAACTTGAATTTTGACATATTTTGCAAAAAAACTTAAATTAGGAAAATTAAAAACCCGATTTTGGTACTCCAAAAATGGAAAATGCACTTTTTGCTTTAACGGTCAAAGTTTAGTGAAGAAATGACATGTTGCGGATGAAAATGATTTTTGCAAAAAATTAGGAGCTCGTCTTATTAAAGCTAAAGGACAAACCCACCCCGGTTCCAGCGAAATCGGCATGAGTTTGTGTAAAATTCAAAAAATAACTCTGAAAGTTTGCGCGTTGAAAAAAGAGCTGATATATGTATCCCAGGTGGTCTATTATTTACGTAGGGTGTTGTAACCAGCTTTCCGTAAGCCGTTTTGGTAGTTGCCTCACAAAAAAACCGATTTTGGCACTCCAAAAATGAAAACCACACTTTTCATGGGATGAAACAAAAATCGGCCTTCGTGGCGTTCCTTGCCATCCCAAGGGCCACACGCATGTCCGATATGGCCTTGTTTCGACAAACTATGTCATGATCAGGACCAAACCTAGCTCATTTGACCTAAAAGACATGCAACCTTGAACTTGGTAGGTTATTTTTGTGAAGGGACTTTCTGGTAAATTGCTTTTATCAAGGTTTGAATTTTTTCCCCACATCTAGGTGATATAAAATGACGCCACGCAAAGGTCTCACATTTTTGCGATTTTTTTTGAATTAGTTATGCCTGATTCTGGACCCGCATGAACATGACAACGCACGAAACTCACGCTCATGACCAGGCGGTGTGGAGTCTCGCTTTAACGGGTAAAGTTTAGTGAAGAAATGACATGTTGCGGATCTGAAAATGATTTTTGCAAAAAATTAGGAGCTCGTCTTATTAGAGCTAAAGGGCAAACTCACCCCGGTTCCAGCGAAATCGGCATGAGTTTGTGTAAAATTCAAAAAATAAATCTGAAAGTTTGCGCGATGAAACAAGAGCTGATATATGTATCTCAGGTGGTCTATTATTTATGTGGGGTGTTGTTCCCAGCTTTTCGTAAGCCGTTTTGGTAGCTGCCTCATAAAAAAACCCGATTTTGGCACTCTGAAAATAGAAAACACACTTTTCGTGGGACGAAATGAAAATCGGCCTTTGTGGCGTTCCTTGCCATCCCAAGGGCCACACACATGTCCGATATGGCCTCGTTTCGATAAACTATGTCATGATCAGGACCAAACCTAGCTTATTTGACCTAAAAGCCATGCAACCTCGAACTTGGTAGGTCATTTTTGTGAAGGGACTTTCTAGTAAATTGCTTTTATCAAGGTTTGAATTTTTTTCCACATCTAGGTGATATAAAATGACGCCACGCAAAGGTTTCGCATTTTTGCGATTTTTTAATTAATTACGTCCGGTTCTAGACCCGTATGAAAACGACTATGCACAAAACTCCCAATCACGGCCAGGCGATGCAGAGTCATGCTTTAAAGGTTAAAGTTTAGTGAAAAAAAATGATGTGTTGTGGATCCAAAAACAATTTTTTAATTTTTTAATTTTTTAATTTTTTTTGAATTTATTGATTTTTTTAGTTTTTTTTTGATGTTTTTGATTTTTTAAATGGTTTTATTTTAATTTTTTGAAAGTTTTAATTTTTTTTCCAAATGTTAACAAACACATATACACATGCCCATACATACCTACACACATATAGACATATAGACATACATACTTACACACAGTTATATAGACACACATGACTTAAGAGGATTAATATGCTACTAATATCAATAAGGACTTAGTAGTGTAGGTGTAGCTTATTCAAATAGAACTTTGGAGTTAAGCGTGCTAGGCTTGTAGCAATCTTAGGATGGGTGACCGAGCGGGAAGTCATTATTCCAGTGTCATTGGAGAGATAACAAAAAATTGAAAAAAAAATCAAAGAAAATGAAAAAGTACAAAAAAATATAAAAAGTTTGATTTTTTTTCAAAAATTTGATTTTTTTTTGAAAAAACCAAAAATGAGCTGACCCGACGGCCTTACCTGACCCGACGGCATTTTTTGGCCATCGGGTTAGCCTACGCCGACGGTAAAAGCTGACCCGACGGCTTTTAGACCTGGCCCGACGTCCGATTATGCCGACGGCACCTGACCCGACGGCATCAGGAAAAAACCGTCGGGTTAGGCTGACCCGACGGCATTTTTAGGCTAACCCGACGGCCTGTGGCCGTCGGCGTAGCTGTTTCTTCCTGTAGTGTATGTAGAGCTCGGGAAATATCTTATACATGCACTTCGGATTAGAATGGTCTTAATTTTTTTAGCATAGCTGCAAACCTGAGCTGGCCCTGTGACAAGGACTTGTTATCTGTCTTTTGATGCATGCAGAACATGCTCTATCAATTTTGTGACAAAAGCAAAACAGTGCGGGCACTACCGGAATCCTCTACATTGTCGTGTGCCTGCGAGCACGGCAAAAGCACCAAAACACACGGCAAATGTTTTGCCGTACGTTTGCGCATGGCGAACACCACATAGCAACATAGGCCACGACAACGAATCTATGACGTGTGCAACGCAGGAAACCCACGAAGAAAGCTTTATCGGAAGGTGAAAACCGACGCACGGTAAAGTAAAGCGGTCAACATCCATAGCAAACCTAGTCCGCTACGCCATGTGGCCTGTGCAAATGGCGCCGAGTGGTCCTATACACCACTTTAAGCCAGTGGCGGCGTCAGGAATCTATAATTCGGTATTCATTTTGCCAATTTGGTATTCATTTTGACAAAATCATCACTGTTTTTTCAAAATCTGACACTGTTTTGCCTTATCTTATCAAAATCTTTGGTATTCACATACATACCAAGGAATACCCCTAGCGCCGCCACTGCTTTAAGCGGCCCATCAAGGCGACACCGCGCATCCGTCCAGCATGCTGCGCTCAGCTGGGCCGCGGCCCATATAGATTTTTCTGTTTCTCATTTTTTTTGTTTTTTCTTTTCCATTGTTTTTTTATTTTTTTTATAATTTCTATTTATGTTTTTTCGAAAATTTGAATAAATTTTACACTTTATAAAAAATTACTCAAAATCTGAAACTTTTCAAATTTGAACAAAATTTGAAATTTAAACCAATTTTGAAATTCAAACAAATTTGAAATATATGAAAAAAATTATGAACATTTTTTGTAAATCATGAACTGTTTTTCAAAAACCATGAACCAATTTTCAAAAAATCTTGAAAAAATAAAAAAAGATTGAACATTTTTCAAAAATCATGAACCAAAATTCAAATTCATGAAAAATTGTTTTTAATGTATAATTGTTTTTCCAAAAAGCATATATTTTTAAAATGTGAATATTTCTTGAAATCAAAAAAAAATTATAAAACATAAAAAGGAAATCTGAAAAAGCCAACCAAAAAGAAAAACATGAAAAAAAAGTAGAAAGGTAAAAGGAAAAAACTAGGAAAAACTAGAAAAATCGCTAAATGGGCCGGTCCGTTGCGGCGCGGACCCGCGCCGCAACCCTCCCGCGCCGCAATGGGCCGTGTATAGGATTTCGCAGGGCGCCAACTCTCTTCAAGTCTCTACACATGATCACCTCAGTTCCATGTCGAAACAAGGGACAGAAAACATCACACGGAGATGCAAGAGACCAGAGCGCGTTTGGATCAACCGCATCAATGCCCTCGTCTGGTTTTGGCTACCGTCCAGCGAGGGAGCGGGCAACCAGCACCGGCGACCTACCCTGCTGTCCTCTACTGATCGGATTTGAATGCAGTGACTGACTGTGGCCATCGACCGCACGATCGATCCGAGTTTTGGTGAGCTAGTACATTAACTCAGCATATTTTGGTATAGTATTGGAGTAATATCATGGCCAAATAAAACCAGCTAGTACATTAACTTAGCATATTTTGGTAGTACTAATGTACCTCGTACACTCCGTCCGTCGACGGCCAGCCGCTGCATGATCACCCATCTCTGCTGCGTCGGCGACCGCACATCAGGATGGGGACCGCATGTACGTGTCGTCGCATGGAGCACCGCGAGCTCGGAGCACGGCCGCGCATGGCCGGTATAAATACCCCAGCAGTTCCCAGTCACTCTCCACACCGCCAGCGCAGCACACAGTACTCCATCAGACACACACAGACCACCTGAGGGCGAGAGGGACGATCAGCTAGGTGCCATGGCGATGATGAGGAAGCCGAGCGTGGCGGTGGCCGCTCTGATGGTTCTGGCGCTGGTGGCCATGGCGCCGGGCGGCGCGCGGGCGGCGTGCGACGCGTCGCAGCTGGCGGTGTGCCTGACGGCGATCACGACCGGGGCGAAGCCGACGCCGGGGTGCTGCGCCAAGCTCCGCGAGCAGCAGGCGTGCTTCTGCCAGTACGCCAAGGACCCCACGTACGGCCACTACATCACCAGCCCCTACGCGCGCAAGACCGTCCAGTCCTGCGGCCTCGCCGTCCCGAGCTGCTAGGCGCGACCAAGGAAGCACACAAGTAGCTAGCTCCGTGAGTCCGTGAGTGAGACTAGCTAGTCTAGCTGAGTGAGCACGTATGCTCGTATTGGAATAAATGATGAATGAATTTATGAATGAATGAATGAATGTATGATTTGCCTGCCGTCGGGTAGATCGCCCCTGCCCTGATCTGGCCGGTTAATTCGTGTTGAATCTTTATTAGTAATTCGTGTTGAATCTTTTTCACTAATTTGTGAGATGAACTACCACTGGTTGGCTGGTTGCTTGTCACTAGCACGTGGAAAAATCGATCGAGTTTCTGTCTCTTACATTTTCTCTGATAAATTCTTCTCTCGATCTCGGCCGACGATGCCGATCCCGTGTGCATCGGCGCTACGAACTCTCTACCTAGGCCACCCTCCTCGACAGTTTCCTCTGTCACTCGCTGTAGGCTCTTGTCAGACTCAAGCGACGAAGAACCGACCAAAAATTGTTCTCAAAACTTTAGGAGCAACCGAAATGTCGGCCGGTAACCTGATTTTACTAGGTACCAATGTTTTTAGAACTTCTTGTGTCGTCCGGACTCCGGACATACACAAGGGACAAGGCGCTCCGTTGTCAAAGTGAGCATGCCGATCAGGAATTGTCATGGCCGGTGCTGCGACCATGCCAACATCAGGTGATCAGGAGGATACGATTGATCCAGGCTGACGGGTGGACCAGTGGTGGGTCCGTGTGGTCAGGAAAGACGTGAGTGAGTTGTTGGCCTGTGTGCGTGTGGGCGCTGTTATAAGCCCGGGTCCATCTGTAAGCAAGGATTATCTCTACTAGCAGAATACCCATGCGATGCTACAGGTTAATTTTTTAAAAATACAATTCAGGTCATCTAGAATTTCATTATTGCAAATAAGTTGTTAAATGTTGAAGACAAACAAATTCATCTCCTCCGTCGACCCCATACCCTCACCATGTCTCTTGATGGCTCTATCCTTAGCGATGCTTGCCATTGTCTCCTAGGACTCTCAAATGAGGAGCATGTTCATGTTAATGTGGGCGTCCTCTTACCATCCCCTAAATCTCCGTGTGTCACCAATTCTCTCCCTACCTTCACCCGTGCTCCCTTGCCATCACCTGAATCTCCTTCGAGTAAATTGGGGACAAGCTCCAGTGACAATCAGATTCGGGATTTTGTGCTGGAGACCATTTTTTTTAATGTGGCAACATATATAAACTGTTTAGGATGAAATTAAGACATATTTTTTTGGACCTCTCTTTGCATTTTTTGCGATACGACATTTATTTGTACAATTTTTTTTTTGTTTCTTGAAAACTATGTATTATTACATATACATCCTTCTTTTAGCCGACTGCTATTCATAGGTACATCCAACACATATATTTTGGCCAGCTATAATTTTTCATGCTGGTTGCACATGGTCGGTAAAAGTTGTGGGCCGTATTACTTGTGCTAGGCCAGCCAGCCGGAAGGAACCGAGCAAGCCCAGTCTAGGTTTTAATTGAAGAGAAGAATTGGCACATAGACAAAAATTGTCATGATACAACGTTTAGATAGAAGGTACATATAGACCCAAGTACAAGAACTTTATTAGTTCGTGAACGGGGATTACAGAAAAAAGAATGATAGCTATTTTTTTTCTCTATAAATAGGATTCCTAGTTTCTCGCTGGGCTTCTTCGAGGCATTTTTTGTTAAGTAATTTATATGAGTCGTTGATCTTTTTTTCATGGGCTCTGTATACATGCATCCGTGTTAACTTATTTTCACGCGTTTGACACTACTGATACAATTGAATCGTCAAATTCTCACATCGTGCCGTGGCAATGCTTGTGTTGTTGTTTAACTAAGAGAAGCTGTTCACATCCTATTGGTAAAACTGAAGAGTTATCACAATATTGAGTAATTGATTGAGTGATATATGAAGTCACATATAATATATTTTTTGTACCAGTTCTACATGGAGAAAGACAATATTGCTATCTAAGGATATGAAAATAAAATAGTATCATGTGGAGTTATTATCCACTTCTTTGACTATCTCTTGCCTCCATCTTATAGCAAATTAATTGTACGTGCAAATCTAGCTTCACAACATTGTGGAGCTACCAGCAATATTATGGTCAGGTAATTTAGAAATGTTAAAATAATCTGGAGCATGAAATTCAAGGACACGCATGAGTGACCGGCAATAAAATCAATCCATGTGGAAGGCATGCTCTGCAATTTCGCCACAGTTTTTGGGTTTGGCCGATCTGTTTCTGAGTTGTGTCATGTCGTGCTAATCTTGCTAGCTAAATTCTGCCCCTGAGCAGCTCAACGTCGTCCTACACCTGTTAATCCCACTGGCGTGAACACACGCGTCACGCATCACCGCTGGCTTGACCACAACGCCGGACGCATCGGCAGCACCGCAGCAGAGGCCACGACGTGGCCGGGCGTGAGCAGTGGGATACCAGCCCCACTCAAAGGAGGCGCAGAGGGGGCTCTGTCCTAGTCGCCGGCGGCGGCGGTAAGAGTGGCCAAGAGCGCCCCGTTGTGCGGCGACCACTGCTGGCCAGGCAGTGACGTCGGACCTCGGACGCATCGGCACTTCGGCAGCGGAGGGCCATGTCGTGGCTGGACGTGAGCAGAGCAATACCGGCCCACTCAAAGGAGGTGTGGCGGTGGCTCTTTCCTGGTCGCCGCCGCCGGCGGTAAGAGCCGGCCTAGTCGCCTAGAGCTCCCCGTTGTGCAGTGTCGCGATGCGGGCGTCCCCGATTTGGATTGGAAGTGCTAGGTGCCACTGGACGGACCAAGTTGGCCGCCCCGAGGGGAAAAAAGAAGAACACAGCGGCTCCTATCACCTCCAATCTGGCTGCCATGGCCAGAATAAGGAGGTCGTCCGCCAGCTGCTCGATCTGGTCGTCGGGCTGCTCGATCTGGCCGCGATAGAGCTGGATAAGCTCGCGAGGCGCTCGATGTGGTGGCGGCGAAGCTCGCTCATGGTCGTTTCCGAGGCAGACCTCCCTGGTCTTCGGCCAACCTTGCCAACCAGCTCGTCGGCTTCCTCTCTTTTTCGGCTGGAAATCTGGTGGGAGGGAGGAGGATTAAGCTCGGGAGGAGGCGCGTCGGTCGCCTGGGATCATGGTTTTTTAACAGACGGACGAACGGTTTTTCTGACGTACCAAAACGATTTTTTTTTACGTACCACGGTTTTTTAACCATCACGTCCTCTAGCCGTATTATTAGTAGAGACTAACAATACCGCTAGAGGTCGTGATGGTCGTTAAACCGTGGTACGTGAAAAAACCGAGTCGTCCGTCAAAAAAATCTTCGTACGTCAAGAAAACCGGTTGTGCATCGTACGTCTCGTCGTCAAACAAATCTTCCTACCTAAAACAAACCAGTTGTCGTACGCGTCCGTAGCATATATACCATGAAGTGGGCCTCAATGGGCCAGGTCTATGCGAGGGGGATAACGTGAAAAAGGATTTCGATCAAAGAAGTAGACACGAAGCGGACGTGGAGAGCTGAACCACGTCCGTTCAAACACGAAGAGGACTTCTTTATGGACTCTAATAGATATGATTGCCTAGATATAGTCTCTCCGTGAGCTTCCCCTGCCGGTAAGATGGTGAGGACGAGGTCGCCAAGGAGCGATGTGCGAGGCGCTGTACTAGAGGAGACGTGTCAACTTGGAGCTGCAGCAGCGGCAACGAATCGACACCAACGAGGGGTCGCAGAGTGATTTGATTTTTTACATCGATCTGATTAGTGCCACCGGAGATCGACGAGATCGAGTCATCGAGACCATAACGAGAACTACGCAACTGGACAAAAAAGCTCGAGCCAGGAGCAGCAGTTGCACGGTGTTGCTGCCGAACTGCAGCCACGACTAGGCCAGATGTGGAGTCCGTGCGTCGTGGTACCGGATGCCCGCAGAGTTGGTCCGAGTTCATCATGTAGAAGCTGGTACCGGATAGCCGGCTTGACCCGACGTCTACTGAGTCGCCCTGGGCACTTCGAAGCTCGGTCAGACCCGACGGTCTAGCGGAGGACCACAGCGAAGATCACCCTCATGAAGGCGACTAGGTATTTGTATTGGTTGAGACGGAATCGTGATGAATGGTGCTCGTTTTCAGAGTTGATGTGCAGTAGTAAGCTGACGATGAGTTCAGATGCATGCCCATACTAGATTAATGGAAAAGAATTCTGCGTCTGAACGAACCAAGATGACTAAGCTTTTACTACTGAAGATTGTGCTTGGTACGTATTTAACTTCCTATTTTTCCCCCAATTTTCACATAAAAGTGGCGAATGTCCCAAGTGCTTTGTTACTTTCTCACACCTGGTGAGGAATAGAATTTTTTATTTCCTATGAAGATTTAATTACACCAAAATTTGAGAGGTGATGAGGTTTTTCAACAAAAAGGTAATTTTTAAAATTCTGATTAATTATTTTGTTAATCATCAACCTTTGTTCGGTGATAGATCATCATGACAACTTCATGGAATTACAATGTTAGGATAGAACATACACCAAGTTTAAACTACATAGGAGTGACACCCGAAGTAATTACAAGTTGGCGTGGTCAAGTACAAAGAATCTTGAGACTATCACATGGCAACCTTATTTATTAAAAAAACATTATGCCTTCACATTCAATATGCATGTTGTATTCACAAACATGATACATTTCCTCCATTTTGATTTTGTTTTTTATTTAAGCCTTCTTTTGTTCTTCTTGTTGTTGAGCAAACACCCGAATAGAGGTTTATGCATTTAAGTAAATACAAATACCTACCATACCAATGCACAAAGATGGGCCCATGGGGGAACTAAGGCAAATTTATTTGGGAACGGTGAGTAGTGTTAATCACGGAGCTGACTTTGATTAAATCAGCTCGGAACAGACGACAACACGAGCGAGCGACATGACCAAAGGCAAAGCGTGTGATTGACATGACTGAGACAAAGTGTAATGTGCCGACTCATTGGTCTGATAGATCCGGATTCAAGCTAAGTGCTAATTGTTCGGTTGTCCCTTTTGTGCATATGATGTCAAATTATAGACTTTGTCAAATTATATTTAATCAAAGACACGTTTTATTATTTTTGCAATATCACGTGTCTATTCTATACCTCAAAATTATATGTATTATATTACATGGGATGCAGAAAAAGTAGCCCGTAGCAACGCACGGGCATCCAACTAGTTGAAGTAAATTCTCCTGTCTTTCTTCTTTCTCCTCTTCCATCTCCATCTAGCATTCCTCCTGATCCTCTTCCAGATCCGGTGATCTCGCCGGCGTTACAGTGGTACCAGAGACTCGTCGGTCCTTACCTCGAGCTAGTGGGTGTGCCAAGTCTTAGCGACGCAGTAATTCGCCTCCTTCTAGTGATTGTTCACCGTGGCGGCGAAGAGGCATGGCGTGTGGGAGCGCGGATTTGTGGACGTCAAGCAAACCATGGAGGATATGGTCACCAAGCTCTCCGACCGCCTGGACTCCATGAACACGGAGTTCAAGGACTCCTTCCGCGAGGTGATGGGAAATCTAAAGGTGCAGGACGATAAGATCGAGTTCCTATGGCAGAAGTCGGAATTGCTCGAGACCTCGATGCAGAGCATTCGGGCGGACACGACGACGAGAAAGGGAGTCTACCACACGACGCTGACATCACCTTCCGAGCTCGTCGACAAGGGCGACGACATCCTTCCTTGCCCACCCCCTACAGTACTACCTCGTCTGAATATCCCTCCATTTGCGACATGCAAGCAGGCAAAGGAGGCAGATGCGGAGGTTCATGGCGGCGGGGAACGACGCGGTTGGGTTCTGAAGATGGATTTTCCCAAGTTTAATGGATCATGGCCTTCAGTGTGGAATGATCAGTGTCTGTCCTTATTCCATCTGTATCAAGTGGCAGAACAACTTTAGGTGACGGCGGCTACGATCAATATGATCGACAACACGGCACTCTGGCTGCAGGCCTACAGAAAATAGCACGCAGTGAGCGGGAGCAATTTGTGCCTGCAATTCTGGCCAAATTTGACACAGATGAGCATGAGAGAATTTTTTATGGCCTGCTGCATATCCGTGAGACTGGGACAATGGATGAATATTGGAGTGCTTTCAGTCAACTGAAGCATTGCTTGGGAGTTCTTGATCCTTCTGCAAGTGAGAAATCATTGGTCATGCAATTCCTTCATGGATTGTGCGATGATGTTCATGCTGGCGTTGAGCTCCATGCCCCTGCGAGGCTGCGATAGTAGCACAAGTAGCAACTCATGCCTGCAAATAGGAAGCAATTCTGGACCATGCTTGTCGACATGTGCCTAGCAATGCGGTTCCACATCGTGTGCAACTTCCGGACTCTTGTTAGGATGGTCAGCCACCTCCTGTTCCGCCAAACTCTAGCGGCAATTGGCGTGCTCGATAGTTGAAAGAGTACCAGCGCACCAATGGATTATGCTATAGTTGTGGAGATAAGTATGCTCCAGGACATGTTTGTGCTTCCCGAACTCCAGTCTCTACTCCCGACGCTGCACAAATTCATGCCATGATTGGGGAAGATGGGGGCAACATTCTCTCTGATGAAACTCTCAATGAACTGTTAGATAAAGAAGTTACTCCATCTTTTGATTGCAATTTGTCCATGCATGCTATGTATGGGGATCGTGCAGCTAACACAATTCGCCTTAGGGCTATGAGTGGGCGTCAAGCATTACTCATGTTGGTAGATAGTGGTTCCACACACAGCTTCATCAGCACTTCCATGGACAAACGCCTGGGGTGTCCAACTGTGAGTATTCCTGTTGTTCAGGTTAAGGTGGCTAGAGGAGGTCTTTTGCAATGCGATAATATGGTTCAAAAATTTCAGTGGCTCATTAACAATCATTCCTTTGAAGCTGAACTCAGAGTGGTAGATTTGGGTGGGTATGATGTTGTACTGGGTGTGGACTAGTTGGCTCCTTTTGGTGACACCACATGCAACTGGCAAGCACGGACTATGACATTTCCACATAAAGGGGAAATTATCCATTTTCAAGGCATCCAGGACACATACCAGACTATTGCAACCGAAGCCTCTGCTGAACAGCTATCTAACTGGTTTTCAGACAATGACATTTGGGCCTCTGTACTGGTAACTGCCACACAAACTACAGAAACACAAGTTGTCCCTCTTCCCATTCAGGTTGTTCTACAACAAGATGGGGATGTTTTTTGTGAACTTACAGAGCTTCCTCCTCATAGGGCCTACGATCATAGCTTACCCTTGACACCTAAATACCTGATGCATAACCTTTCAATTTGCAGCCTTATCGTTATACCCCTCTCCAGAAGGACGAGATCGAGCGTCAGGTTGCTGCCATTCTCAAGGTAGGTACAATCGTTCCTAGCTCAAGCCCATTTACTTCTCCTGTGCTTTTAGTGAAGAAGAAAAAGGATGGCAGTTGGCGTTTTTGTGTCGACTACCGCAGGTTGAATTCCCTTACTGCCAAAAACAAGTTCCCTCTGCCAGTAATAGATGAGCTACTCAATGAATTGGTGGGCACTCTGTATTTCTCCAAACTGGATCTGCGTGCAGGATACCATCAGATATGCATGCATCCAGCAGATGAAATCAAAATGGCATTCAAAACTCATCATGGTCACTTTCATTTCAGAGTGATGCCATCTAGCCTGACGAATGCGCCGACAACCTTTCAATGTCTCATGCACTCTATTTTTGCACCTCAAATTCGCAAATTTGTGTTGGTTTTTGTGGATGATATTCTTGTGTGTAGTCGATCCCTGGAAGATCATGTGCAACACTTGATCACTATCTTTGAGACGTTGCCACGACATCAGCTCTTTGTAAAACACTCTAAGTGTTCCTTTGCTCAACAATCAATGGAGTATTTAGGACACAGTATCTCTGCACAAGGAGTTACAACTGATCCTATGAAGACTGCACCAATGCTTCAGTGGCCACACCCAAGTACAGTCACTGAACTGAGAGGCTTCTTGGGCCTCACGGGTTATTACAGGAAGTTTATCTGCAATTATGGACTAGTGGCTAAACCCTTGACCAATTTACTGAAGAAAAAAAGGCATTTATCTGGAATGATGTAGCCACCATAGCATTTGAGCAGTTGAAGACTGCCATGACTACCACACCAGTTTTGGTTTTACAAGATTTCACTATTCCCTTTGAGGTGGAAACTGATGCTTGTGATGTGGGTGTGGGTGCTCTGCTAATGCAACGTGGTCGTCCAGTGGCCTACATGAGCAAGGCTTTAGGAGAAGCTAACAAGAAATTATCCATCTATGAGAAAGAGGTTCTAGCCATGATGTTAGCTGTGGATAAATGGCATTCTTACCTGTAACATGGCCCTTTTGTGATCAGACCTGACCACAAAATCTTGTGTCATCTCGAAGACCCGCAATTGCACACTGAACTGCAGCGTCGTGCTATGACCAAGCTGGTGGGATTGCATTTCTCCTTCCAGTAGAAAAAGGGTGTGGACAACTCTGCCGCGGATGCCTTATCTCGTATTGGGCCCCTGTTTGCCATCTGTGCCATTTCTGAATGTGCTCCTCATTGGGTGCAGGAGGTTATTCACTCATATGATATGGATGAGGAAACATCCAAGCTTCAGGCTGAGTTAGATGTTGCTCCTGATGCTGCTAGAGAACTGTAGTTGGATAATGGACTCATTAGAAGGCAAGGACAAGTCAGGGTGGGATCTAATGCACGCTTGCGCACCAAGCTGATTCATGCACTTCATGCTGGTGCAATAGGAGGTCACTCAAGTATTCATGCCACATACCAACGAGTCAATAGGTCCTTCTACTGGTCAGGCCTCAGGATGTGGAACTCCTAGTAAAACAATGTGAAACTTGTCAGCAAGCCAATCATGAGTTGCTCCCTCTAGCAGGTAAATTACAACACTTGCCTATACCTAAGGGCCCTTGGCAAGACATTTCGATGGACTTTATTGAAGGTCTTCCTTGTTCTGACTCTTTCAATTGCATACTGATCATTGTCGATCATTTTACCAAGTACTCTCACTTTGTTCCTCTGAAACACCCTTTCACTGCTCAGTCAATAGCCTCTACGTTCTTGGACATAGTTGTCAAGCTGCATGGACCCCCACTCTCTACTGTGTGTGACAAGGACAAAGTATTCACAAGCAACTTTTCACAAGATTTATTCAAGCTGATGCACACTGAAATCAATATGTCCACTGCGTACCATCCACAATCAGATGGTCAGACTGAACGTATCAATCAAACTTAGAGATGTATCTCTATTGTGCAGTGCATGATCATCCCAAGAAATGGGCAGCTTGGCTACCACTCGTTGAGTAATGGTACAACACCTCCCACCATTCTTTCTTGGATTGCTCCCCTTTTCAGGCACTGTATGGGTATGCTCCTAATGAGGTTCTTGCTCCTTTTACTACTACTATCCTTGCTTCAGATGCGGCCCAGTTACTTGCTGATCGACAGCAACATGCTACCAGGTTGCGTCTGAACCTCGAGTAAACACAAGCCAGAATGAAGATGTATGCTGATCGACACTGGACTGAACGGCAATTTGCTGTTGGCGACAAAGTTTGGCTTAGACTGCAACCATATGTGCAAAGTTTAGTGGCCATTCGACTGTTTCCCAAACTGGCTCACAAATTCTATGGGCCCTATGAGATCATTCAGCGTGTCAAAACTGTGGCTTATGAATTACAACTCCCTGCTGGTTGTCAGGTACACCCGGTGTTCCATGTTTCTCAACTTAAGACATTGACTTCTGATTACACCCTAGAGTTTGTGGCCGATGCACCAATGCCACCAGATTTTGAAGCAACGGTTGAACCAGCCACTATATTGGAATGTCGATGGTGAGGAAGGGAGGTGTTGTTGTGGTGCAACACAAGATGCAATGAGCAGGGCTGCCAGCTTCTGTAGCCACCTGGGAAGACTATGAGCTTATGAGGCAGCGCTTTCCAGCTTGGGATTCTTGGGGACAAGCATCATCTTCAGGGGCGGCAACTATCATGGCCGATGCTGCGACCATGTCAACATCAGGTGATCAGGAGGATACGATTGATCTAGGCTGACGGGTGAACCAGTGGTGGGTCCGTGTGGTCAGGCAAGAGGCCAGTTGGCTATGCGTGCGTGTGAGCACTTTTATAAGCCCAGGTCCATCTATAAGCAAGGATTATCGAAGTAAATGAAATCTGAATTCTCCTGTCTTTCTTATTTCTCCTCTTCCATCCCCATATAGCTTTCCTACTGATCCCCTTCCATATCCGGTGATCTCGTCAGCATTACAGGAATCAGATGTGATTTTTTTCGAGAATGAAGGAATCAGATGTGATGATGTTGACTCTCTAAAGAAAGAAAAACATTGTATCTTCGCTTCTTTTTTATCTTACCTTCGCTTCCGTTGGAAGCGCGTGTACCTTTTCTGATTTGGACTTATTGGTCTGCGCGCGATTACATGCGTCTCTTTTTCTCCTCTATTCGGTCCAAGCTGCATCTCCTTTTCTCCTCTATTTGGCCCAATAAACTGTCGTTGCTGTATTTGGGCATTAGTCGAGGCAAAAGAAACACTATGGGCCCGATCCGCTAATCAGTCCATGCGCATCTCCAAAAAAATTGATCCAAAACAAAATCAACTGATAGCCGCTTTAGAAATTAACATCGGCTGCAGTAATATAGACACACTTACACCACATGAGAAGCTAATAATGATTGACCATCAACGTCTCTTGGTAGACGAGTTCGACCTATCATTTCAGCAACAACCCATCGTGGTGGTGGCATGCTTAAAACGTGGTTACCCCAGTAACCAGCTACTATTTATTCGGCTTTCCAAGTTACGTGTTCATGTATGGGTTGAACCGGATGTGCAATAGGACTGCAGGGACAAAAATCTATATGTTTTAGTTCCACGATTATAACCACCAAGCATCAATGTGCAAAACGGTATACATGACAAAGTTGTCTAATATCGGTGAAAACAAGTGGAGCATCATTGCACCACAAGTGCTCAGTGGAAAATCAATCCTTTCTCCAGATGTATGTACTTTATTTGTGCTTCATACATGTATATGTAACAAATATAATAATTTACTGTTTGCTTGTTGATGGATATATGCCCGAGAGAAAAATAATAACGGGTTTATTTGTATATATCATTAGTTCATAATAAGTTTCATACTATGCTATAATTGTATCAATCAAAAACATTGATACATGTGTGTTATTGAACAACCAGAGTCCCTGGTAAACCTCTAATACTAGCTCATTGGTCAACTGATGATTGAGATTTCCCGATCATGTGATATTTATGGGATCATGGCATTTAGGTGAATGTCATGATGGATATACCCAACATTAGTATTGCAACACGATCAGGTCATGATGTTCATATTGCGATATTAAGAAGCGTTGTACCCTAATCCTTTCACCGTAAGAACATATCAAATCACTATCTCTGGAGGCGGCTTTGACTGGATCAACCGTCACTCTGTAACAAGGTGACTAAAAAGGTGTCTCTTAGGTATTCCAATGGGATATTTAGAGGAGAGTGTATCAAGATCGGAATTTGTTTTTTGTGTGATGGAAAGATACTCTAGGCCCACTCGGTGAGAATACATCCGAAGCGGCTGATACGTCCATTTTGCATTACTATTTTGTATCATAATTTACTGTTATTCATTGATATATTTCACATTTAGAGATGATACTAATGTTGTTTCCTCTGTTTTTACATGTTTGATGATCATTAGAGGAATTGCCGCCGGAGTCAGGATTCTGCTGGAAAAAATACCGTCAAGACACCATGTTTCGGAAGATCAGGAAATTCCAGAAAAATATCAGAAAATTATATTTTGCCAGAAGACTGAAGAAGCCAGAAGGAGGAGGCGAGAGGAGCCACAGGGTGGGCTCACCACCAGGGGGCGCGGGACCACCCCTGGCCACGCCGGCCTGTGGTGAGGCCACCCTGGCCCACTTCTGCCATCGCCCCTTCACGTATTTCATCGTCCCTGAAAACCTAAGTCAAAGGAGGGGCTCAGAGATAGACACCACCGCCTCTGCGGGGCGGAAAACACCAGAGAGAGAAAAGCTCTCCGGCAGGCAGGAATCTGCCAGGGAAATTCCTTCCCGGAGAGGGGAGATCGTCACCATCGTCATCGCCATCGCACCGGACTTCATCGGGATCATCATCATCATCTCCATTGCCAGCACCTTCATCTCCACCATCACCACGCCATCCCGCTGTAACATCTTGAGTTGAATCTTGTTAAATTATTAGGGGAAACTTTTCCGTTGTTGATTACTCTTGTGGTTGATGCTATTGAGTGGAACCGTTGAATTAAGGTTTATGTTCAGATTATGATTTACCATTATTTCACCTCTGATCATGATCCATATGATGTCTTGTGAGTAGTTGGTTTAGTTCTTGAGGACATGGGAGAAGTCAAGATGTTAGTAGTGGAATTATGTTAAGTAATATTTAATGGTTTGATATTTATTTGTTGTGGTGCTATTTCACTAGTGGTGTCATGTGAACGTCGACTACAGGATACTTCACCATTTATGGGCCTAGTGAGATGCATTGTGTATTTGGCTACTAATTGTGGGGTTGCTGGAGTGACAGAAACCTAAACCTCCGTTAGGAAACCATTGCACCAGGGAGCGTAGGATCTTAGAGTTTAAGGATGTGGTTAGATTTATCTTAATTACTTTATTGTAGTTGCGGATGCTTGCAAGGGGTATAATCACAAGTGTGTATTTATCCTAGAAAGGGTAGTTCACTAGCACATGTTCACCCCCATAACACTTATCAAAACAATAAAGATTATTTAGCGGCATGAAGCGAAAGCTCTTGACAGAAACTCCCGTGTGTCCTCGAGAACGTTTGGTCATCATAAGTTACACAACCGGCTTGTCCTTTGCTCTAGAAAGGATTGGGCCACTTGCAGCAATTACTATTATTGTCTTTTATTTATTCGCACTTTATTTATTTGCATTACCAAATACCCCTGAAAACCCGTTTGCTAGTATTTACGGTGAATCCTTGATCAAAACCACTTGTCAACACCTTCTGCTCCTCGTTGGGTTCGACACTCTTATTTATCGAAAGTACTACAATACACCCCCTATACTTGTGGGTCATCAAGACTATTTTCTGGCGCCGTTGCTGGGGAGTGAAGCGCTATTGAAGAGTGGAATTGGTAAAGGTAACCATTGTGTGAGTATTGTTTTTATTTCTATCTTTTATTTTTATTTTATTTTGCTATGGAGAGTTCTCCATTTGGGTTCCTATTCGGGAACACTACTACCACTGTTGCAGATGTAGATGAACCACATCCACCACCTGCCCAATTAGATCCCTTTAAAATACCTATGAAAATTGTTGAACGTGTTATGGATAACTGCTATTCAGGAGATGGAACTGTCCATCCGGGTGATCACTTACTCTTTATACATGAATTATGCGAGTTGTTCAAGTGTGCAGGTATTTCACCGAGCCAGGCTAAGAGGAAGCTATTCTCTTTATCACTGAAAGGCAGAGCTGAGTAGTGGTATCGGCTGCTAAAGGATGGTCCATCTATTGCTTGGGAGGAAGTTGTACCTCTCTTTTATTCCAAGTTTTATCCTCCAAGTGAAATTCATAAAGATCGTAATCGAATATATAACTTTTGGCCTCATGATGGAGAGAGTATTGCCCAAGCATGGGGGAGATTGAAGTCACTAATGCTCAAATGCCCCACTCATGAGCTTCCCAGCAACATTGTTATTAATAACTTTTATGCAAGGCTTACTCTTCACGATAAGGATTTACTGGATGCTTCCTGCGCTGGATCATTTACGCGCATGAAAGAAGAAGCTAAGTGGGATCTTCTTGATCGTATTCAAGAAAATGCTGAAGGATGGGAAAACGACAAAGGTAGGAAGTCAGGTATAAATTATGATTATGAATGCATAAAAGCTTTTATGGGAACCGATGACTTTCATAATGTTAGCACTGTTTATGGTCTTGATTCCCAGATACTTGCTAACTGTTTTAAGGCTTTTGCCTCTTATCTTGATGTTCCAAAGAAAGATTGGAACAAGTATCATGTGCCTTATAAAGATTCCATTTGTCATATTCCTGCCAAACTACTGAAGTTTGTACTGTTGATCGCATTTTGCCTGAACCTTATTTTGAGAAGATGCCTTTCCCTGCTAAGGTAAAGAAGCATTCTACTTTGGTAAGTGTGCTTAATAAAAGTACTAAGAAAGCTGCAAAGCCTGATGAACAAATTACTATTAAGTCTCCTGTAGCTATAGTGAAGGACCTTGTTACTAAAGATATAGGAGATGAACATATTGTCTTTTGTGAAGATGCTTCTAACATTGTTTCACATCCTAGTAGGCGTAGGAAAACAAGTGTTCCTGTTATTTCTGTCAGGATTGGTGATCATTGCTATTATGGTTTATGTGACATTGGTGCAAGTTCAAGTGCTATTCCTATAGAGCTTTACAGAGGAATCATGCATGAAATTGCCCCTTGTGAACTTGAGGATATTGATGTGGTTATTTAGCTTGCTAACAGAGAGACTGTCTTGCCACTTAGTATTGTTCGAGATGTGGAAGTTTTATGCGGTAAGACTAAATATCCTACTGATTTTCTTGTACTTGGTAAGGAAGCTAGTAAAACTTGTCCTATTATTTTTGGTAGACCCTTTTTGAATACTTGTGGTGCTGTGATAGATTGTAAGAAGGAGAATTTTTTTACTAAGTTTGATGGAGAATCTTATGAGTTTATTTTTTCTAAGTTTGCTAAAACTCCTTATGAAAATGAATTGCCTGACAAAAATTTTCGAGTTGAACAGCTTGCCTCTATTGCTCTTGCTCCTAATAATGCTTTGCATCAATTTATGGAGGACCATGAAAGTGATGTCTTCAGGGAGGAAAGAGAAGAGATTGACGATATTCTTCTTCGTCAACCACCGTTGATTAAGCACAATTTACCTATGGAGGATCTGGGTACCACTTTACCACCTAAGGAAGATCCTGTTTTTGAATTAAAACCTTTACCTAATGATCTTAAGTATGCTTATATAGATGATAAGAAAATATATCCTGTTATTATTAGTTCTAAGCTTTCAGGAAAGGAAGAAGAAAGGTTATTGGAGATATTGAGGAAACACCGAGGAGCTATGGGATATACTCTTGATGATTTAAACGGAATTTCTCCCACTATATGTCAGCATGCTATTAACATGGAGGAAGATGCAAAGCCAGTTGTTGAATATCAATGCCATTTAATTCCCAAGATGAAGGAAGTGGTAAGAAATGAGGTATTGAAGCTCCTTGATGCTGGTATTATTTATCCTATTGCTGATAGTAGATGGGTTAGTCCTGTTCATTGTGTTCCTAAGAAAGGAGGTATCACTATTGTGCCTAATGAGAATAACGAGCTTATTCCTCAAAGGGTAGTAGTTGGTTATAGGATGTGCATTGATTTTAGAGTTACTAAGAAAGATCATTATCCTTTACCATTTATAGATCAAATGTTAGAGAGGTTGTCTAAGAAGACTCATTTTTGTTTTCTTGATGGTTATTCTGGTTTCTCTCAGATTGCTGTTAAAAAGCAAGATCAAGAGAAAACCACTTTTACTTGTCCTTATGGAACTTATGCTTATAGACGTATGCTGTTTGGTTTGTGCAATGCTCCTGCTACTTTTCAAAGATGCATGTCTGCTATTTTTCATGGTTTTTGTGAGGAAATTGTGGAGGTCTTCATGGATGATTTCTCCGTCGATGGAACTTCTTTTGATAATTATTTGCACAATCTTGATAAAGTTTTGCAGAGGTGTGAAGAAACTAACCTTGTTCTTAATTGGGAGAAATGCCACTTTATGGTGAATAAAGGAATTGTTCTTGGACATAAAATTTCTGAAAGAGGTATTGAAGTTGACAGAGCAAAGGTCGAAGCAATTGAGAAAATGCCCTGTCCTAGGGATGTTAAAGGTATTCGCAGTATTCTTGGTCATGCTGGTTTCTATAGGAGGTTTATTAAAGATTTCTCTAAGATTTCAAAGCCTCTTACTAATCTTCTTCAAAAGGATGTACCATTTGTCTTTGATGATGATTGTAAGGAAGCTTTTGAAACTCTTAAGAAGGCTTTAACTACTGCTCCTATAGTTCAACCACCTGATTGGAATTTACCCTTCGAAATTATGTGTGATGCTAGTGATTTTGCTGTTGGTGCTGTTTTTGGACAGCGCGTAGATAAGAAGTTGAATGTTATTTATTATGCTAGTAAGACTCTTGATGCTGCTCAGAAGAATTATGCTACTACTGAGAAGGAGTTTCTTGCTGTTGTATTTGCATGTGATAAGTTTAGTCCTTACATTGTTGATTCTAAAGTTACTATTCATACTGATCACGCTGCTATTAGATATCTTATGTCGAAAAAGGATGCTAAGCCTAGGCTTATTAGATGGGTGTTGCTTTTACAAGAGTTTGATTTGCATATTGTAGATAGGAAAGGTGCTGAAAATCCCGTTGCTGACAATTTGTCTAGATTGGAAAACATTTCTTTTGATCCTATTCCTGTTAATGATAGTTTTCCAAATGAACAGTTGGCTTCAATAAATGTAACTTCGTGAGAGAATCCGTGGTATGCTGATTATGCTAACTTTATTGTTTCCAAGTATTTGCCTCCAACCTTTACAGCTCAGCAAAGAAGAAAATTCTTTTATAATTTGAGGCATTATTTTTGGGATGATCCACACCTATATAAAGAAGGAGTTGATGGAATTATGCGGAGATGTGTTCCAGAGTATGAGCAACAATAAATATTGAGGAAATGCCATGGCAGTGCTTATGGAGGACATCATGCTGGAGATAGAACTGCACAAAAGGTTCTACAATCAGGTTTTTATTAGCCAACCCTTTTTAAAGATGCTAGAAGGTATGTTTTATCTTGTGATGAATGTCAAAGAGTTGGTAATATTTCTAGACGTAATGAAATGCCTATGAGTTACACTCTCGTTATTGAACCATTTGATTGTTGGGGGTTTGACTTTATGGGTCCTCTTCCTCCTTCAAAAGGGTATACTCATATACTTGTTGTTGTTGATTATGTTACCAAGTGGGTAGAAGCCATACCTACGAAGAGTGCCGATGGTGAGACCTCGCTAAAAATGCTTAAGGACGTTATTTTTCCTAGGTTTGGTGTCCCTAGATATCTTATGACTAGTGGAGGTTCTCATTTTATTCATGGCGGTTTTAGAAAAACTCTTGCTAGATATGACATTAATCATAGAATTGCTTCTGCTTATCATCCCCAAACCAGTGGGCAGGTAGAACTTTCAAATAGAGATATCAAGTCTATCTTGCAGAAGATTATTAATAGATCTAGGAAAAACTGGGCTAGCAAGTTAAACGATGCTTTATGGGCTTATAGAATTGCTTATAAGAACCCCATGGGCATGTCTCCTTACAAGATGGTTTACGGAAAAGTATGTCACTTGCCCTTAGAATTAGAACACAATGCTTTTTGGGCAGTGAAAGAGCTTAATAGGGATTTTAAACTCGTTGGTAAGAAAAGGTTGCTTGATTTGAGTTCCCTAGATGAGTGGAGAAACAAAGCTTATGAGAATGCCATACTTTTCAAAGAGAAAGTCAAGCAATGGCACGATAAGAGAATTCTTAAGAGAGAGTTTCATGTTGGTGAGAAAGTTCTATTGTATAGGTGTCGTCTCAGATTTTTTGCAGGAAAATTACTCTCGAAATGGGAAGGACCATATGTTATCGAAGAGGTGTACCGCTCAGGTGCAATAAAGATTGCTTCATTAAAAGATAACAATACACAAGTGGTGAATGGTCAAAGACTCAAACATTATATTGCTGGAGATTCTTATAATGAAGATGTTGATGTTATTCAAACGGTTTCTCCGGAAGAATTCATCCATGACAATATGTAGGAACCTGCAGAATTTATTTTCGAATAGGTAACAGTTCTAGTCAGAAAAGGTTCGCGTTAAACTTTTCCATTAATATTTTTGTTGTTTTTATTAAATATGAAAAATCATGAGACGAAAACGGGCAGGAGACGGAGTCCGGTGGCTCCTCACCACAAGGGGGCGCGGGCCCACTCCAGGTCGCGCCGCCCTGTGGTGAGACCACCTCGGAGCTCGTTTCCGTCCTGCTTTCCTCCTGTGATTTCGTTTCAATATTTAATTTTTGCCTATATAACCCCCGGATTGCCCGAGGTTTGTATATCGTGTTTTCGTCGTGTTTTTGTTTCGAGCTGTTTCTATTAGGGGATTGTTCTCAGCTTTAGAGTTACAATGTCTTCGTCCGGTTCATCTGAGGAGAACTCTCTTGCGGACATCATTAATCTGTACATGAGGGAGCTGAAGATGCATCTGAAGGAGTTGTCACTCAAGGATGGGGAGTTGCAGATTGAGGATGTCCAGGGCCCTACTGTAGAAGGGAGTCTCGAAGCCGGGATGGAAGCGCTGGAACAAGAAGTTTTTAAATATAAGAAGATGGCGGAACGCGAGGTGGACATCATCTATAGGATTAATCAAGAGCTTGTCGCCAAGCACAAGAAAGAGACTGCAAAGCTCTGGAATGACATCTTTTCACTCCATGAGACCACTAACAGATTACAAGCACAACTCTACGACTTGCAGAACCAAAACTGTGAGTATGAAGCTAGGTTTAAACAAATGAGTGCTGCTGCAAGTTTCAGGATATTGGAGACCAAGACATCCTTCCTTGACGGGGAAACCCCTGTCTTGGAAGTCTGATGATGATAAAGACTCGCCACTGATACGTCTCAAACGTATCTATAATTTTTGATGCTCCATGCTTGTTTTTACACCATTTGCCTATTGTTTCGTTACACTTAGTGGCATTTTTATACATTTTCCGGAACTAACCTATTAACGAAGTGCCACAGTGCCAGTTTCCTGTTTTCCTGCTGTTTTTGTGTTTCAGAAGTGATACACAGGAAATATTCTCGGAATTGGACGAAACAAGTTCCTGAAGTCATATTTTACCCGGAAGCTTCCAGAGATCCGAAGAAGTGTCGGAGGGGGGCCACCAGGGCCCCACACAAGGGGGCGGCGCGGCCTGGCCCCTGGCCGCGCCACCCCTGTGTGAGAGCCCCTGGCTCCACCTCTGACATCGCCCCTTCGCCTATAAGTACCCCCCGACGAGAAAAACCTAAGGGCCCGATCAGTTTTCCAGAATACATCGCGATCCGCCGCCGCCGTCGACCCGAAGATCGGGAGGGTCCAGAAGCTCTTCCCGGCACCCTGCCGGAGAGGGGAATCGCCACCGGAGGTCTTCTTCATCGCCATGCTTGCCTCCGGAGCGATGAGTGAGTAGTCTACCTTGGACTATGGGTCCATAGCAGTAGCTAGATGGTTGTTTTCTCCACCATGTGCTTCATGTTTAGATCTCATGAGCTGCCCTACATGATTGAGATCACCGTTATGTAATTCTATGATGTTGGTTTGTTGGGATCCGATGAATATTGGTGTTTATGATTAAGTTGCTGTACTGAATTATATCTTTTGTTATCTCTATGTTGTTTATGATCTTGCATGCTCTCCGTTGTTAGTAGCTATCTTGGCCGAGTAGTTGCTAGTGACTCCAAGAGGGGGTATTTATGCTCGATAGTGGGTTCATGTCTCTATTTCACCTGGGGGAGTGACAGAAACCTCTAAGGTGGTAGATGTGCTGTTGCTACTAGGGAGAAAACAACATTCATATGCTCAAGGGCATATGCTTTGTTTACATTACACACTTTGCTTAATGCAATTATCTGTTGTTCGCAACTTAATACTTCTAGGGTGTTCGGATGATATCCCCGGGGGTGGATTATTAGTCATAGATGCAGTTGGATGGCGGTCTATGTATTTTGTTGTAATGCCTAGAGTAAATCTCATAGTGATCTTCTTGACATATCACGTTATCTTTATTCTATCAATTGCCCAACTGTAATTTGTTTACCCAGCATGTTATTTTATCTATGGAGAGACACCACTAGTGAACTATGGACCCCGGTCCTATTTTAATCATATTGCAATCACCTGTTTACTTTTCCCGCATTGTTTACTTTACTCGCATATACTCTACTGTTTTCCACTCGATACGCTCATAACCTTTGTTTCAAGCAAACCGGTGAGATTGACAACCTCATCGCAAGTTGGGAACAAAGTATTTGTTTGTGTGTGTGCAGGTTCCACAACACCTTCAGTCGTCATCGTCTCCCTTCTCCTGTTCGATAAACCTTGGTTTCTTAACTGAGGGAAAACTTGCCGCTACACTCATCATACCTTCCTCTTGGGGTTCCCAACGGGCTGGTCATCACCACGCACAAGGACTTACTGCTCCCACGTCATCATCACACGAGTAGCAGCACTTTTTCTGGCGCCGTTGCCGGGGAAGAGAGAAGACTTCTGCGAGGGGAGTTCTTCGCACACACATTTTTTACTTTGTTATTTGTTTTGCTTTACTTTATTTTATTTTACCTGCACTGCTTTTTATATCAAAAACCCAAAAAAATTAGAATCCTTGGTAGCTGTTTTTACTTGTTTACTTTCGTTTTGCTGAAATGGGTACTCCTGAAAACACCAAGTTGTGTGACTTTGCTAGCACGAACAATAGTGATTTTATCTGCACTCCTATTGCACCACCTGTTCCTGCTACCACCTTTTATGAGATCAAGCCTGCTTTATTGAACCTTGTTATGAAAGAGCAATTTTCTGGTGCTAGTACTGAAGATGCTGCAGCTCATCTCAACAATTTTGTTGAGCTATGTGAGATACAGAAATATAAGGATGTTGATAGTGATATTATTAAGCTCAAGTTGTTTCCTTTTTCTTTGAGAGGAAAGGCTAAAGATTGGTTGCTGTCTTTGACTAAGAATAGTATTGATTCATGGGCTAAGTGTAAGGATGCTTTTATTGGTAGATATTATCCTCCTGCTAAGATTATAGCTTTGCGTAGCAATATTATGAAGTTTACTCAGTTCGATAATGAACATGTTGCTCAAGCTTGGGAAAGAATGAAATCTATGGTAAAGAATTGCCCCACTCATGGACTGACTACTTGGATGATTATCCAAACTTTTTATGCAGCACTGAATTTTTCTTCAAGGAACCTACTTGATTCAGCTGCTGGAGGCACTTTTATGTCCCTTACATTGGGCGCCGCATCAAAGCTACTCGACAACATGATGGTAAATTATTCCGAATGGCACACCGAGAGAGCTCCACAAGGTAAGAAGGTAAATTCTGTCGAGGAAACCTCTTCCTTAAGTGATAAGATTGATACCATTATGGCTATGCTTGCTAATGATAGGACTCATGTTGATCCTAATAATGTTCCTTTAGCCTCTCTGGTTGCTCAAGAAGAGCAAGTTGATGTGAATTTCATTAGAAATAACAATTTTAATAACAATGCTTATAGGAACAATTTTGCTAGTAACAATTATAGGCCGTATCCTTCTACCAATGGTAATGGTTATGGTAACTCTTATGGTAATTCCTACAACAACACTAGGGCCGCGCCCTCCGAGCTTGAGCTAATGCTCAAGGACTTCATCGGTAAGCAAACTGCTTTTAACAAGTCTGTTGAGGAAAAGTTAGGCAAAATTGATATTCTTGCTTCTAAAGTTGATAGCCTTGCTCATGATGTTGAACTTCTGAAATTAAAAGTGTTTCCTAATGATGTGAATGTGAGCAATGTTGTTGCTGCCGCTAATGCTACCCAAGTTGGAATTGATGAAAATATTAGATTGTTAGCGGAATTGCATGCCAGGTGGGAAAGAGAAGATGAGATGGCTAGAGAGATGAAGGTATGTACTATTACTACCTCTAATGATGTTGCTCCTACTGATAGCAACCCTCTTACTTTGATTGGTGTAGAGAAAACTCCCACTCCTTGTGTTAAAAAGCCTAAAACTGCCAAAACTTTTTCTCAAAAGAGTGCTGAAATTTTTTGGAGTGTGGGAGATGATAGCTCTATTTCTTTTAATGATTTTGATGTTGATGGCTGCAATATATCTGAAGTAATTTTGTTCTTGCAAAAGCTTGCTTTGACTCCCAATGCTAGTTCTTTAAATATTGCTTTTACTAAGCATATTACCAATGCTCTCATAAAGATTAGGGATGAAAAGTTGAAGCAAAAAGCCTCTGTTCCCAAGAAGCTAGAAGATGGTTGGGAACCCATCATTGATATGCATGTTAATGGTTATGATTGCCATGCTTTATGTGATCTAGGTGCTAGTATTTCTATCATGCCTAGAAAGATTTATGACATGCTTGATTTACCACCGCTTGAAAAATGTTATTTTGATGTTCCTATTGCTGATGTTGCTAAGAAGAAACCTTTGGGAAGAATTAATGATGTTCTTATTGTGGTTAACAATAACCTTGTTCCAGTTGATTTTCTTGTTATGGACGTTGAATGCCATGCTTCATGTCCTATTATTTTGGGAAGACCCTTTCTTCGAACTGTAGGTGCTATCATTGATATGAGGGGAGGCACTATCAAGTATCAATTCCCATTAAAGAAAGGTATGGAACACTTCCCTAGGAAAAGAAAGAAATTACTTTTTGACTCTATTCTTAGAGCAAATTATGAGCTTGATGCTTCATCACTTGATATTACTTGATTCGCACTTTTCTGCGCCTAGCTCAAAGGCGTTAAAGAAAAGCACTCTTGGGAGATAACCCAATGTTTTCTTTTCAGTACTTTTTCTTTTATTTGAGTCTTGGAAGTCATTACTACTGTAATGACCGCTCCTTATCTTGTTTATTTCGTTTTTGTGCCAAGAGAAGCCTCTAATTTGAGTGAGGTAAAGATTTGGGGATGTTGCTGTCCTGAAACTGTTTTCGGTGCTGCACCGTAAAAATTCGTGAAAATTCTCTGTATATCTTTTGGACCTGCGATTTCTTGTGCATATGCCCCAGGTTATATCCAAACTTTTCTTAGTTGAACACTTTTTGATTTGAGCAACGGAAAATCCCTCAAAAATTCGTCCTTTGTCTGCTCTCCAGTTTTGACAGATTTCTGCCAATATTTATTCTTGCCACTTTATCGCTTTCTTTTGAGTTATTTTTGATCATGGAACTCTTGTGGAAGTTGCTACAGTAGTATATACTTTATATGTGGTGGTTTTGGGTTGAAACCTGAAGCTAAAAGAGGTGGAATATATTTTATGCTTACACTAATGTTGCTAATAGAATTGTGTTTAGTTTTGTATGAAGGAAGTTTTCAAGTGTAGGGATTGGAGAATGATGAGATGAGTTGAAGAATGGACAAAAGCTCAAGCTTGGGGATGCCCATGCATCACCCCAAGAAATATCCAAGAAGTACAAGCGTCAAAGCTTGGGGATGCCCCCGAGGCACCCCTTCTTCATCGGCAAAAATTAGGTCACCTTTCAGAACACTATATTTTTATTGCTTCATGCACTATGTGTTTTTCTTGGAGCGTCAGTTGTCTTAGTTTTCTTATTTTGTTTAGTTTGTTTGTTTGCTGCAATAAATGGTTGGACCCCAACAAATTTCCTTTGGAGGAGATGTACTCGTTTTCATTTGCAAAGAACGCTCTAGTTTTCACTCTTATTAAAAATCGTGCGTTCTACTTTTTCTCCTACTGCTTTTGGTTTTCGTTTTCGCCTTGATATGCATTCAGATCTTGTCATATCTTTTCATCAAGGTGTATTTTTGCCTCTGATCTTTGTTGGTTTTCATCAAAAGAGGTGTTTATAAATTTTCAAATGGTGTTGGAAAAGAGAAAAAGCTTTGTGCAAAATAGTGGTACAAGAAGGAGCTTGTGTAGACTGCGGCTTAGGCTTTTTCATGTCATGCTTGATGTCTTTTTGATAGTATGCTTAGTGGTTTTGCTGTAGCATGACTTGTCTCAAATAACTGAGATTGCTTAATGAGCCTTTGAAAAAATCATGCGTTGTTTTTATTGTATGGAAGCATTATTTTGGTTTTCTCCTTGATGCTTTATTTGGGTTGACTTGGCGCATGCTCACACATGTTAGACTCTTACAAAGTCGCCATTAGCCTTCATGATCATTTAGTTTTTGACTTTTGATGCCATCGTATGCTTCTTTTAATGTCGCTTTGTCGCTTTGCATGATTATGGCCATTATTGCTCTCTTAGTTGGTCGCTCCCAGTCTTTTGCTAGCCCTCGCCTTGTACTGAGTATGAGCTCTACTCGTGCATCCAACTCCTAAAAACCAAGTTTGCCATTGTGTCCACTATAAATTCCTATGCATGGTATTTGTAAGCCATTCCAAAGTAAAATTTTCGTGTGCTACCTTTCAAAAACCTTCAAAACACTTCTCGTTTTGTGACACTGTTTTCAGCTCATGGGGACGTAGTGGTCGGATTTGCTATCTTCCATATTGCTTATTCCAAAAAAAGAAAAAAAATAAAAAAGGCACTCCTCCAATGAATGTGAATGTTGGTGGGCACCCGATGGAATCGGTTAGCCATGGTATGTGAAAGGAAAAGGTGGGGAGGAGTGCCAAGTTTTATAAAAAGAGCACAAGAGTGCCAATCTCTCTCTCAAAAACTTGCTTTATTTTTGTATGGAAGATAGTAAGAACCCCATTGCCAGTCGTTGACAAAGACAACCACCTCTCAAAATCAAGTTTTATCTCTCTGTTTTACAAATGAAAAGCTCTAGCACATGTTTAAATCACTGCTTCCCTCTGCGAAGGGCCTTTCTTTTACTTTTATGTTGAGTCACCACCTTCTTTCTTTATGCACCATTAAGAGAGCATAGTTGTCATTCTTAGTGTGATATGCATTGTCCCAAAGTTCATTGATTGATTCATATTGTTGGTTTCACTTGTTCTTAAATTATTTGTATCTAGTCGCCCTCTTAAACTTTGAGGTGTCCTATGCATTTATGTTTTGCTCTCTTTGAAGGACAAGCTGAAAACCATTTGTATGTTTTTCCTTATGATTTGAACAAACGTTTGACTTTCATTGTTTCATTATCATGATCTTTTGTTTGTGTTCATTTACATGTTTACAACATGGTTGCTAAGTTTCTTATTGTCATGATTATATTTTTCATGCCCATGTTTTAAGTTCTATTGATCCCAGCTCACCAATGCTTGCATATATGATCAAGTTTGTGTAGGTGCATGTCACCTCAAAAATTATTGTTTGTTATCACTTACCTACTCGAGGACGAGCAGGAGTTAAGCTTGGGGATGCTTGATACGTCTCAAACGTATCTATAATTTTTGATGCTCCATGCTTGTTTTTACACCATTTGCCTATTGTTTCGTTACACTTAGTGGCATTTTTATACATTTTCCGGAACTAACCTATTAACGAAGTGCCACAGTGCCAGTTTCCAGTTTTCTGCTATTTTTGTGTTTCAGAAGTGATACACAGGAAATATTCTCGGAATTGGACGAAACAAGTTCCTGAAGTCATATTTTACTCGGAAGCTTCCAGAGATCCGAAGAAGTGTCGGAGGGGGGCCACCAGGGCCCCACACAAGGGGGCGGCGCGGCCTGGCCCCTGGCCGCGCCACCCCTGTGTGAGAGCCCCTGGCTCCACCTCTGACATCGCCCCTTCGCCTATAAGTACCCCCCGACGAGAAAAACCTAAGGGCCCGATCAGTTTTCCAGAATACATCGCGATCCGCCGCCGCCGTCGACCCGAAGATCGGGAGGGTCTAGAAGCTCTTCCCGGCACCCTGCCGGAGAGGGGAATCGCCACCGGAGGTCTTCTTCATCGCCATGCTTGCCTCCAGAGCGATGAATGAGTAGTCTACCTTGGACTATGGGTCCATATCAGTAGCTAGATGGTTGTCTTCTCCACCATGTGCTTCATGTTTAGATCTCATGAGCTGCCCTACATGATTGAGATCACCGTTATGTAATTCTATGATGTTGGTTTGTTGGGATCCGATGAATATTGGTGTTTATGATTAAGTTGCTGTACTGAATTATATCTTTTGTTATCTCTATGTTGTTTATGATCTTGCATGCTCTCCGTTGTTAGTAGCTATCTTGGCCGAGTAGTTGCTAGTGACTCCAAGAGGGGGTATTTATGCTCGATAGTGGGTTCATGTCTCTATTTCACCTGGGGGAGTGACAGAAACCTCTAAGGTGGTAGATGTGTTGTTGCTACTAGGGAGAAAACAACATTCATATGCTCAAGGGCATATGCTTTGTTTACATTACACACTTTGCTTAATGCAATTATCTGTTGTTCGCAACTTAATACTTCTAGGGTGTTCGGATGATATCCCCGGGGGTGGATTATTAGTCATAGATGCAGTTGGATGGCGGTCTATGTATTTTGTTGTAATGCCCAGAGTAAATCTCATAGTGATCTTCTTGACATATCACGTTATCTTTATTCTATCAATTGCCCAACTGTAATTTGTTTACCCAGCATGTTATTTTATCTATGGAGAGACACCACTAGTGAACTGTGGACCCTGGTCCTATTTTAATCATATTGCGATCACCTGTTTACTTTTCCCGCATTGTTTACTTTACTCGCATATACTCTACTGTTTTCCACTCGATACGCTCATAACCTTTGTTTCAAGCAAACCTGTGAGATTGACAACCTCATCGCAAGTTGGGAACAAAGTATTTGTTTGTGTGTGTGCAGGTTCCACAACACCTTCAGTCGTCATCGTCTCCCTTCTCCTGTTCGATAAACCTTGGTTTCTTAACTGAGGGAAAACTTGCCGCTACACTCATCATACCTTCCTCTTGGGGTTCCCAACGGGCTGGTCATCACCACGCACAAGGACTTACTGCTCCCACGTCATCATCACACGAGTAGCAGCCACCATCGCCGAAGGAGTAATTCGTCATTGGTATTGGCATCCCCTTGGCTTGTTCCAAGCTTGGGGGAGTGCCGCGGTATCACATCATTATCTTTTACTCATTTACTTTTCAAGCAGAGTCATATCATGAATAGAGAAGTTATCTTATAGAATAGTTTGCAGTGTGGAAGTATCTTCCTTAGTTGGTTATCTATGTATCCCTTGGTGTGAGTTGCAATAATGAAATATTAATGAGAAGTTTTATCGGTTACTTTTCGCACACTTTATTTTAGTTTGCAATCTCTCTTATATGATTAGTCTTGTTGATTAGTATTGGTATCACTTTGGGAGCATGAGTAAATTTAGTTGGTTTTGGCAAACTTAGCTTGGTCAGTAGCAACATTACCTTGAGGTTTGAGTAGAAAAGAAGAAATAAGTGCTAGTGGGTACATCATTTCAGCTTTCCTTCATATTTGGCTTATAAGCATTAGTATTCTCAAGTTAAAATCGTTGTACTTTCAAGGAAGTTTGCATGATTGTTCCTATTATATGTATGATTGTTTGTTTCATGCAACTCTTATGCTTGCTACCCAGCCTTGCTAGCCAAAAACCTGTACTAAGAGGGAATACTTCTCGTGCATCCAATCCCCAAAAACCAAGTTACTTCCAAAGAGACCACTATAAATTCATATGCATGGTATTTCAAGCCATTCCAAGTAAATTTTCATGTGCTACCTTTCAAAAACTTTCAAATACTTCTCATTTTGTGCCACTGTTTTTAGCTCATGAGGACGTAGTGGATGGGTTTGTTATCTTCCATACTAAATTAAGTACCCCTCGACTAGGGAGCTTCATCTGTTCGTCATTAATTTTGCAAGGGAGCTGGTCAGACCATTGTAATCTAAAAAGAGGAAAAGAAAAAAAAGGCACTCCTCCATGGTTTGAGAAAGTTTGTGGGCACCCGATGGAATCAGTTAGCCATGGTTTGAGAAAGGAAAAGGTGGGGAGGAGTGCCAAGCTATAAAGAGCACAATTGTGCCAATTAAGCAAACATCTCGGAACCGCTCTCACTTGTTTAGTATGAAAGATATCAAGAACTCCGTTGCTAGTCGTTGACAAAAGCAACCACCTCTCAAAACAACTTTTACCTCTGTTTTACAAATGAAAAGCTCTAGCACATGTTTAATCCCTGCTTCCCTCTGCGAAGGGCTTGTCTTTTACTTTTATGTTGAGTCAACCTATTCCCTTCTATCTCAAGCAAGCATTTGAGTTGTTATGTTTCACTCATCCATATGTTGATCCATTTAATCATGTTTACTATCCTCCTTTGTTTAGTATAATGCTTTTATCTGAAGGAATATATCTTTGAAAGCTTTCTATGATTGCAAAGAGTTTGTTTTGTTGAGCATATGGTTTTTGCTATATTAGCTCTGTTATAAAGGCTCCGTTCAAAAACAAGTATAGTTTGTTCATTGTTCTCTGACCAAGAACTAAGGTTTGCCACCACCAATTATAATTTACCTTATGCATATTTATTCATGATTCCCTTTTACTTATTGCAAGTCTATATCATATAAAGGGAAGTTGTTGTCTATTATAATTTGTGCCTTGGTGAATGTGATGCTTCTTGTCCGTATTTTGATTATCGACACTTCACTCCATAAACCTGTGGTCATGTTTACCGAGTTCAGTTTTCGCTTGGGGACAAGCGAGGTCTAAGCTTGGGGGGTTGATACGTCCATTTTGCATCACTATTTTGTATCATAATTTACTGTTATTCATTGATATATTTCACATTTAGAGATGATACTAATGTTGTTTCCTCTGTTTTTACATGTTTGATGATCATTGGAGGAATTGCTGGCGGAGTCAGGATTCTGCTGGAAAAAGGACCGTCAAGACACCATGTTTTGGAAGATCAGGAAATTCCAGAAAAATACCAGAAAATTATATTTTGCCAGAAGACTGAAAAACCCAGAAGGAGGAGGCGAGAGGAGCCACAGGGTGGGCTCACCATCAGGGGGCGCGGGCCCACCCCTGGCCGCGACGGCCTATGGTGAGGCCACCCTGGCCCACTTCTGCCATCGCCCCTTCGCGTATTTCATCGTCCCCGAAAACCTAAGTCAAAGGGGGGCTCAGAGATAGACACCGCCGCCTTTGCGGGGTGGAAAACACCAGAGAGACAAAAGCTCTCCGGCAGGCAGGAATCTGCCGGGGAAATTCCTTCCCGGAGAGGGGAGATCGTCACCATCGTCATCGCCATCGCACCGGACTTCATCGGGATCATCATCATCATCATTATCTCCATCGCCAGCACCTTCATCTCCACCATCACCACGCCATCCCGCTGTAACATCTTGAGTTGAATCTTGTTAAATTCTTAGGGGAAACTTTCCCGGTGTTGATTACTCTTGTGGTTGATGCTATTGAGTGGAATCGTTGAATTAAGGTTTATGTTCAGATTTTTATTTACCATTATTTCACCTCTAATCATGATCCATATGATGTCTTGTGAGTAGTTGGTTTAGTTCTTGAGGACATGGGAGAAGTCAAGATGTTAGTAGTGGAATTATGTTAAGTAATATTTAATGGTTTGATATTTATTTGTTGTGGTGCTATTTCACTAGTGGTGTCATGTGAATGTCGACTACATGATACTTCACCATTTATGGGCCTAGTGAGATGCATTGTGTATTTGGCTACTAATTGTGGGGTTGCTGGAGTGACAGAAACCTAAACCTCCGTTAGAAAACCATTACACCAGGGAGCGTAGGATCTTAGAGTTTAAGGCTGTGGTTAGATTTATCTTAATTACTTTCTTGTAGTTGCGGATGCTTGCAAGGGGTATAATCAAAAGTGTGTATTTATCCTAGAAAGGGTAGTGCGCTAGCACAGGTTCACCCCCATAACACTTATCAAACCAATAAAGATTATTTAGCGGCATGAAGCGAAAGCTCTTGACAGAAACTCCCGTGTGTCCTCGAGAACGTTTGGTCATCATAAGTTACACAACCGGCTTGTCCTTTGCTCTAGAAAGGATTGGGCCACTTGCAGCAATTACTATTATTGTCTTTTATTTATTCGCACTTTATTTATTTGCATTACCAAATATCCCTGAAAACCCGTTTCCTAGTATTTACAGTGAATCCTTGATCAAAACCACTTGTCAACACCTTCTGCTCCTCGTTGGGTTCGACACTCTTATTTATCGAAAGTACTACGATACACCCCCTATACTTGTGGGTCATCAGCGGCATCATGTGACTAGGTCACAATGATGGAATATCACGAAAACAAGTAAAGTAGCACATATCAATAATGAGATTGAACTAGGTATAGGGATACCGACAATTAGATCTTAGACATTGCAAGTATCGCATAATTAAAGGGAATAGGACATCGGCGTTTATGGTTGAATGACAAAAGATCTTTGTGGATGCACATGGGTCATTATGGGCATCCAGGTCCCGCTCATGATCATTCACCAGAGATGGGTCTCAGTGATGTCCGGAGTATTCCAGAACCGTAGGGTAATACACTTAAGGGGTCGATGATGTTTTAAGGTGGTTTTGGTATATTCGGAATTATCGGAGTATTGATAAGAGAAACGAAAAAGTTCTGCATTGATCCGAAAGTTGTTCGGAGGGTTCCGGAAGTTGTTTTAGAGTAACAGAGATTAAATAATAAGTAGTTAATATTAATTAATTGAGTTAACATTAAAAGCATTTATTTATTTAATAAAGGAAGCCCACCTCGTTGGGCCCCTTCTAGAGGGAAGCCCAACTAGGCCTAGCCGCCCCCTTACTGGATAAGGTGGTGGTGCGCCTAGGTCTTGGGGGAGGCCTTATGGGCCACAAGGGCTATCTAGCCAAGCCCTCCATTGGCCCATGCAACCCCCTGTGGCTCCCCTTTAGTCCCACCTTTCTTGGTGGAGGGGTAATGACTGCCTCCTCCCCCCTATATAAAGGGACCCCAAGGGGAGGAGGAGAACACACAATTGACACAAGACTAGAGCTCTCCTCTCTCCTCCTCATGCGTTGCCCCCTCTCTTTATAGTCTCCCTCCCGTGTGGCTCCCCGAAGGGCTGCGTAAGAGCGAGGACTACTCCACCTCTATACGCTGTTGTGCTGCGGGAATTCTCGATTTGATCCAACCCGATCTACTTCCGTAATCGCGGCTAGATTGGAGATCCGGAGGACATCGTTGATCACCGTACATGTACAAGTACTACGAGGTGTTGCACATGTGGCACTCAAGTCGTTGCACCGGAGTTGTTGCATCAGGATCTTCACGGCCTTGGGGTCGGCAACATCGGCTTCATCATAAACACTTGTGCGGGAGCATAATCCCCCGAGTTTGGTCTATGAGGGTACGTCACTGATCCTTTAATAGTTACAGCATTACTAATAGACAGATCTTGGGCATTCAGGTTTTGTGTAGCTATAATTTTTTGTTTTTAGCCTCGATCTCCAATAGTTGTATTAGAGCATATCTATATGTAGTATGCTTGTACAATTAGAACACGCGTTCATTGTGTGGGCACCATTTTAGTATTTGTTTTCCTTCTACACATTATGTTCATGACCGCGGCATTGTTTTATGAAGTGTCCAGGACCAACCGTACGTGTACTCTTATGCGAGACTGGCTCCACACCCGACATATGGCATGTACCATATATGCCGCTGGCGGGTGTCTATCTTTCTTACTTTAGCGGTCTCGAAATTTGCAAACGAGGGCCTCCGAGAGGGGATCATAGAAACATTTACTCAAATGGTTTTTTTTGGTTTGATGTTCATAGGTAAGAAACGGTTCTTATGCGAAATCCCTACTAGCCACATAAGCAAAAGGATAAAAGTAGAGGCGTCTAACTTTGTTTTGCCGAGGAGCTTGTGATGTGATAGTCTATGACGGTAAGGTGTATTACTTTCATTGCACTAACTTGTAGCTTCATGGCAACGGTGCCGTGGACTTGGTATCACATCGGCGGACACGATGGCGATCACGCCGGATTGCTCGATGGAGATCAAGTGCGTCAATGAAGAACCATATCATATCATGAATTTACTTACATTTGATATTATTGTTTGAAACCATTTGATGTGTTCAAAAGATTTTGGAAATGAAGAAAGAATTATAATTAATTCCCTGAGATTTTGATCAAAGTGAGAAGATTATAAGTTATGATTTGGCGTATGTATTTGTAGAAGTCGTTCTAATAAATAAATACCCGGAACACTTCAATATGTTTATGTGTGTTAGAAATTATACTTTATTGGATATTATGTCATGCTGAATTATCTCCTATAGCATTAAATTTTATTGTTGAGAATGGTACATTAAAATAGAAAATACTCAATTTAATAGATAGGAAGCCATCTAAATAATACTATGTGGGTTATTGTATAATTCATAGAAATTTTGAGTTATATATGATAATTATTAAAATTAATATGAATAAACCTTTGTAGTGTGTACTAATGTGAAATATGGACACGTCTTCTAGAAACCAAAAGTGCAAAACTTGTATTGCTAAGTTTTGGTGAACTCTCAAGAAAGAGTATTCTCGACAAGGGTGTTAACAGGAAGAAAGTAAGGATCAATTAAAGTTATTGACTTTATCTTGATATTGTTAGAGTAGCGCAACAGAATACGTTCTGAAACAAAATTCTATGTTAGAGGGAAGAAAACTAATGATGGTGATCATATCATTTTCGATTGAAGTCTTTTATTGAATAAAGAAGGATTCAAGAATACATCATGCCTAGTTTCAGAATAGTATTCTTGATTTACTTGTCATGTTAAGACATACCTATGAACTACAAATAAGAGATATGATGGACCTAAATGAGAGAAATGACAAGAAGTCATGAAATCCTATATTAAGTTACATTTAATATTGCAAAGTAGGTGTACTTGATCTTATTAAGTAAAGTTGATAATTAATGTTCCTAATTAATGTAAGATTATAAGGAAGAAATGAAACTTCAAAAGATGGACGAGAAAGCTTGATTTGTCACAAAAGATGTTTTGACAAATTCAAGGGGTTGACTACGATAAGTAGCAATGCTTAAATCCATTTGGAAACTAGTATCGTAACTAGGAAATCTCGATTTGATATGATCAAAGGATTTTGGAATTGTCCAAAATATCAAGAAGACCTACGATTTACAATAAACTGAGTGGGAGCTAAAATGAATAGTTTTCTAGACATCATATGTTGACAACATATTTTGAGTGGGAGCTATGAGAGTTTTCTGATCTTATATGTGACAGACTATTTTTGAGTGGGTTCTTAAGAAACATTTTTATATGTAGATGACATATTATGAATGGAATGATTGAAATTAATACATAGTATTAGTAGATGAAAACACTGATATCTATTGAGATCAAGAAAAAATATCGCGCTATTTCTCGCCACATAGCACGCTATAGCGTATTTTGAGTGTCCATGCTAAATTTTATAACTTTGCTCGCTATGGTGCTATTTGCAAAATAGCACGTTATATCGTGCTAAAACATCATAGCGTCAGCGCTATTTTAAATATAGCACGCTATTTGTTCCGTTGTACTGGTGTGGAGTAAGCAATCATATGATAAAGGTGTTATATAAGCGAAGATATGATGCAAATCTTAAATTTTAAACATAACTAATCATGTTAAAACATCTATCGGTTTCATTATATACTTTATTCTTACTGAAATATTTTATTTTTTACTAAAATTTCAAAACACTATTTTTAAATATATAGCACACTATTATCACGTTGTAGCATGTATATCATCTTGAGAAAGGTTGCGCTAAATGAAATAGCACGCTATTTTGAACCTTGATTGAGATAGATTGATATGTTTAATAACATTAAGTCAGAATGTTTTCTTAATCGAAATTCTGAACAAGTCCAGAATGGAACAGGTTAAGGAGGAAACTCTTGACTTAATGACTAAGTAAAACATTGAGTTAATCTGGGTACAATAGCATTTGTTGATAGATGTGACATGTTCCCTTTGGTTACATCATCTAAAGGCCATGCAATGTACACGACATAATGTGACCCAAGTTCTTACTTAGAAGAACACGTTCTAGAACAATTTGAGAATTGTTGAACCAATGATCAGTTTGTCCTTCAGGTTCTAGATAGAACTGAGGACATATTTCTAAAAGAAATTAAGCTTGGCCGCAAGTGCGAGTTTTACTGAGTTTGGAAATTTGCAAGATAAAAGGCTTAGATAGTTGGAAGCACGGTTAGACATCAAAGTTGCACTTTACACTATCGATTAAATCTACATGGATTTGAAAATAAGAAGCTTCTTAGTAAGTGGGAAGTATAATGTTATGGCTTGAAAAGTTTGTCTTCTAGCTGAGTGTGTTCTGGTATGCATGGCCACTATGAAAGTCCGCTTGACTGATCGAATGTTATTTCAAACACTAGAATACAAAGTCTCACTCTTCTGCCAAATATATATTTAAACACCATCATGTGATGATGAGGTAATGTCACAATTTGCAAAGAACATAAAAGGTCTGAGTTGTACATATCATTGAAACAACCTCTCACGAGCAAGCATGATCAAGAACACATATGACTGATATGGTGTCATGATTAGTAACAAAATACGAATAGATTAATTGTACTCTAATGCAAGTGGGAGGCTATTGGATATATGCCCTATAGGAAAATAATACAGGGTTTATTTGCATATATCATTAGTTCATAATAAGTTTAATAGTATGCTATAACTATGTCAATCGGAACATTGATATGCGTGTGGTATTGAACAACTAGAGTTCCTAATAAAACTTAAATACTAGCTCAGTGGTCAACTGATTATCGAGGATTTTTGAACATTGACATTTATGTCAATTGACAATGGGATCATGCCATTTAGGTGAATGTCATGATGGGCATACCCAACATTAGTATTGCAACATGATCATGTCACGATGTTCATGTTATGATAATTAGAAGCGTTGTAACCTAATCCTTTGATTGTGAGAACATATCAAATCACTATCTTCGGAGGCTGGTTTGACTACATCAACTGTCACTCTATAACAAGGTGACTAAAAAGGTGTCTCTCAGGTATTCCAATGGGATATGTAGATGAGAGTGTATCAAGATCGGGATTTGTTCCACGTGACGAAAAGATACTCTAGGCCCACTCGATGAGATTACATCCGAAGCTGTAGCATGTGACTAGGTCACAAGGATGAAAATATCATGGGAACGAGTAAAGTAGCAAATGTCGATAACGAGATTGAACTAGGTATAGTGATACCGAAGATCAGATCTCGGACAATGCAAATATTGCATAAAGAAAGGGAATAGGACATCGACGTTTACGGTTCAACGATAAAAGATCTAGGTCCCGCTGATGATCATTCACCAGAGAGGGGTCTCGGTGATGTCTGAAGTTTTCCTGAACCATAGGGTAATACACTTAAGGTATCGATGTTGTTTTAAGGTGGTTTTGGTATATTCAGAATTATCAGAGTATTGACAAGAGAGAAACGGAAAAGTTCTGCATTGATCCGAAAGTTGTTCGAAGGGTTTTGAAAGGATTTGTAGAGTAATAGGGATTAAATAAAAGTAATTAATATTAAAATTATTTATTTAATTAATTAATAAAGCCAGCCCACCTTGTTGGGCCCCTCTCGGAGGGAAGCCCAACTAGGCCCAGTCGCCCCCTTATTGGATAAGGTGGTGGGGCGCCTAGGGCTTGGGGAGGCCTTATAGGCCACAAGGGCTGGCCGGCCAGGCCCTCCCTTAGCCCATGCGCCCCCTATGGCTCCTATTTAGTCCTACCTTGCTTGGTGGAGGGGTAAGGGATGTCCCCTTCCCGCTATATAAAGGGACCCCAAGGGGAGGAGGAGAACACACAATTTCCACGATCCTAGAGCTCTCCTCTCTCCTCCTCATGCGCCACCCCCTCTCTCTAGTCTGCCTCCCATGTGGCTCCCCGAAGAGCTGCGTAGGAGCAAGACTCCATCGCTACATGCTGTCGTGCTGCGGGAATTCTGGATCTGATCGAAGAACCGGATGTCATCGTTGATCACCGTACGTGTATGAGTACTACGAGGTGCTGCATTTGTGGACTGGAGTCGTTGCACCAGATTCGTTGCATCAGGATCTTCACAACCTTGAGGTCGGCTACGTCGGCTTCATCATCAACACTTGTGCGGGAGCGTAATCCCCACGTTCGGTCTACAAGGGTACGTCACCGATCCTTTAATTTTATAGCAATTCTAATAGATCGATCTTGGGCATTTGGGTTTCGCGTAGCTATAAATTATTTGTTTTTAGGCTTGATCCCAAACACTTGTTACCTTTACAAGGTGAACGGTTACGTGAAACATGGAGAAAGAAAAAGCGATGAGGCAAGAAGAGGAAGAAGAGAGTGAAAGGGAGGAAAGAGGTAACAATTGTCGGATGAGTAACCAACTGGTCTTAATGGGATGGCTTGATCAATTGGGTCATTGGTTTCCTATCTAGTCGTGGGATGGCGTTGGAAGTAGGAAGAAGAACGAAGGCATGGAATAAGAGGGGTTTGGCGACGAACTTGCATGATGGTGATGCATAATATGCCAATAACAAAAGAAGGAAGACAGAGGAGATGTACAGAGGGGAAAGAAAGGGATACCTAACGAAACATGCTCACTCTTCAAAGAAAACAGTGTGAACGGTAACGTCTCAGCTCACAATACCACGCGTGCTCACATAGTGTTGGATGATTAGCTAGTGTTGAAATTATAGTATTTGGGCCAGCCCATTAAATATTTTCCAATAATTTCTAGTGAAAATCCTAAAGGCCCACTTGTTCCATTCATGCATGGAAAGAGGTGGGTCTAAATTTTAGTACCAATGCATAATTAGTGTTGCTGATTTAGTACACTACTAACTAAGCGACGCTTATTACAGATCAAAGGGAGTACCACATTTTGCTAGTTTATAAGGAGTTGGGTCTCCTTATAAAGAAGGCACTTTCCTATGTTGTATGAGCATGAGAAGAGAAGACCTACACACGCGCTCCTCCTCTCCCTGCCTGCTCGTCATGTCACAGACGCTTTTTGCTATGCCTGATTTGATTGGAGCATCTGAACCGTCCAACCGAATCTAAAAAGTTCCCGTATATGACAGAAGTAGAGAACAGCTGACCACTCATTTTGCATCCCTTGTCTATAAAGAGGTCGATCCTCGCCCTAGACACATACGCAACACATGAGATCTCATGTCACTAAAATCTTACACTGATGTCCACGTCTTTCTGATCCTAGCTTTTGGTGTACACCGAATGATGGGATAGTACTATAGTAGGCCTCTGAAACCCCGCCTCTCACAGATCTGTACGGGTGAGGGGAGATCAAGTTTTTGGAAAGAGGTCTAGCAAGACAACCGGCAACACCATGGTGTCGGAAGACTCCTTCCCCATCAACGACTTTTCACGGACATCAACAACCTCTTCAGTGACGTGGTTGACAACGTTAATGCGAATGCTCAGGCTGTACCGTATGTGATTACATCATCTCTCTTTGAGATCTTGCTAGAGTTTCTTGTTCTAGTAAATGGATTAGATGTCATATGTTTTTAATGTTTAGATTCAAATGTCTTCATCTACTTTATATTTTCACATGACTAGTTTAATTCATGTTGTTATGATCACTAGCAAGATGGCCCGCTCATTTTTTGCGTAAATATTGTATGTTTTATTATAGACCATACTAAACAATCCGATGTGAAAACTCATACAGTATTGCCTTTTAATATTATTTGGTCCATTCCAATATTACATTAGGTTTAGGACATAAATTTATTGATTATTTTGCACGGATATGTCATTCATAAAATATTGTAGCCAATATTTACATCATTATAAATTATTAGTGGACTTTGGTTTTTTTTTCCATTTTGTGCATTAGGTTCTTAATAAGATATTTAGTATGTGACGACTTAGTAATGGATTTATTATTTTATGAAAGAAAAATAAAGCATTGGATATGCTTCGTCAAGCTAAACTGGCATTTCCGCGGTAAATATTGTATGTTTTATTACAGATCATAGTATAGTCAAACAATCCAATGTGAAAACTCATACGGTATTGCCTTCAGATAGTTATTTTGTCCAATCCAAAATACATTAGGTTTTAGGACATAAATTTATAGATATTTTGCACGGATGTATCATTCATAAATATTGTAGCCAATATTTACATCATTATGAAAAATATTAGTGGATTTTGGTTTGTTTGTTCCATTTGGTGCATTAGGTTCTTGAGATTTAGTATGTGACGACTTAGTAACAGATTTATTATTTGACTACAAAAAAATAATGCATTGGATATGCTTCATCAAACTAAACTATGAGTTTCTCATTATTTTAGCTTTAGCTATCTTTTATGCTTATAAATTTTTGTGTACCTTTTTAACCACAAACTTTTGTAAACTTTTCAATAAGAATTAAAACTAACAATAGTGTTTAATTCCTAAAGTTGTATTCTCCCTTTGCACCCATCACGGAGTGATCTTATGTAGTATCGTATTCAGGTCTTTAGATGGTTACACACTTTGCCATCATGATAATATTATTTTTAATGTCAAAAAGATAATAGAATTTTTATATAGATACAAAACTGCTAAAATAATCTCATGCTCTAAATCTCAGCATAGCTATATTTGACGAAATAGCTAAAATATAATATGACTTATTATATAGATGCAAAACTTGCAAAAATAACCTCATGCTCCAAATCTCAACATTACTGTATTTGACAAAATAGCTAAATAATACATGTTGTAAACAATGGTCTATTAAGTAAATTATTAGCCAATTATTATTATTATTATTTATTCTATCATGTGTATAAACCTCTTGCATTAGTCAGTAATGATCTATCAAGCAAATTAATTTGTGTATATGATAAAATTGTGTAGCCCGACACACGAATTCATAAGAAAAATGAGGTAGAATGTTCATCTTCAATCCATTACTTAATTTGCAGTCTTTCATATTCAGTGTTATTTTAACTTATGAAATACTTTTTAATATTTTTGTAATATTGCAAAATGTATGATGTGTGATTCTAAGTTATGAACACATTGACTGCTACCTTCAAATTGGCCATGGATTTTTTTTCTGATTTTGAATTTTCACATAAGATGGCTGCTCTCTTGTGCTTGGCTTGATCTCTTTTTTTTTTTTTTGAAAGGTGTTGACTATATATTACTCAGAGACGTTCAGGTTACAATCAAGCATCATTTGTTCCTTAACACAGGGAGGAACGGAATTGTGTAAAACACCGCTAGTCAGCACAGTTCTGCAATACGCTGCTATCCTATGAGCTGCCATGTTTCCATCTCTATTGACCTTTTCAATCTTCAGTAGACGGATTTTGTCAGCAATGCTGATCGCTTCATCCACGATGAAGCAGGCTTGAGATCTGTCCAGCACGCGATTAGTGAGGCAGTCCACTACGTACTGGCAGTCAGTTTCAAGGGCAGTTGGTGCTTGGCTTGATCTCAAGACCCCCTAAAGGGTGATTGATGCCTTCTAGTTGTTCTCATCGATGTGTTGTTTCATAATGTGTAGCATTTTGTCTTGGATGCCCTCTAGTTATGTTATATCTATTTCATCTCGTGCATCCGTGCTTGGCAGTCATGTATTTTGTTCTCTTTCTCTAATTGCAATTGAAGCAGAAGCTCATGGGCATGTATTACCAGTTGTTTATTCTCTCTTATTTTTGTGGTTGCCTTTAGTCAAATTAGTTTTCAAGAAACTCATAAGATTGATGTGGCATTCCCGGGAGTGCGTTTGCCTCAAGAGATGACCATCTTGAATGCTCGCCTCTAGCTCGGCAGACGCAATTTGGTGAATCTTAACACTTTGAATGTCACACTACCGAGAAGTGGAAGCAGCTTACATGGCCGTAAAGCCCTTGCGCCATGGCTGGTTCTCGATTGTGCCATGATTACATCAGACGCTGAAAGCATCCATTTTCCGTTTGACATGGATCGTGCTCCATCCCTTTGCTCTTGTACGTCTTATGCCGGAAGCCCTCGGTATTTTTTCGCCGAGCTCCACGCGGGATCACATCCTTGGGTTCTTTCTCTACTTCTCTTACTTGAATCTCATACATAGGTCAAATATATACGCACCATATTTGTAATTGCGTACGAAGGATATTGAATATTCCAATTGGACCAATATTTGTCCATCGATTGTGCTAGAGGAATGTGTATGAGCTGAGGAGGATGTTTCCTATTCAATTCCAACCGAAACTCTTCAAAGCGATATATTTTGTGGCTTCGGCTTTGGACTAATATGTGAAGATATAGCTCAGCTAGAGTCCTATGCCTCCACGCTATTGATTTTTTTTCCAATCCAACCAAAACTCTTTAACGTGATATAGTTTATGGCTTTGGCTTTGGACTACAACATGAAGATCTAAATCAGCCAGTCTTGTACGCCTTCACGCTGTTTTTTTTTTGACACAACGTACGCCTCCACGCTGTTAATGTTAATTTTTATCTTCACATCTTATCTTGTACAGTACTTCATATTTGGTACGTGTCTCTCAAACATAAGACGTGTCAAACCGGACTACGAAGTTACGTAAAGTAACAGTTAATTTTATAATAAATCTAAGCCATGTATTTTAGATCTAACTGTTAAGATAATTCTAATGATGTGGATTAACGTGGTGTCTCTATTTGACAAACTCTGTATTGTGCTTTTAGTATATAGTAGATGGTATATCTATAGTTTATTCAGATTGAAACATAGTAATTTTCTTATATTTTCAAGAGCTACCTGCAAGATATTTTGATAAAGATGCTGATCATCTGCCAATCCTACACACACATGCATGGACCATTCAGGTGGACCAGCTTAATTAAGCAGAAACAAAATCAACAGTTAGCAAGGAATGATGCGCCACCGCGTACGTAGTAGCCAACCAACAGTAGCACCACACCATAAAAGCGAGGAAGAGCTAGGCCATTCGATCACGTACAGCTCGGATTCGCTGTCGGCGCCGTCGAGCATCGCTGTCGCCGGCCACCCATACGCATGCACAACAAATTATTAAAGCTACGCTAGTTAATCCGATGCTGATCAAGTGCATTGCTTAATTTGTACTTAAGCTGGCTGGAGTTCCAGCTGCACAACGGCATGTTTATAGGTGAGATTCTCTTACGTACCACAGCAAAACTAATTAGTCGTAGAGATCGACGTCGATCGATATGTAGAACTAATGATGCTTTGGTTTCGTGTCGTGCTTAATCTTAATCTATCTGGTCAAATTTGTTTAGGGATACGGCAATCATTTGCTTTGGGGAAAGGAGGTGGGAGAAAGCGAGAAGAACAGCTAAGGATCCAGCGGGCATGCACTAGCTGAGCATTTTATTTTGTTAATTCCAACTAGCTAGACCAATAGGAGGAAAAGTTGTTTGTTAGTTGCAACAAGAACTACCCAGCTAAATATCTTAAACTAATCATCGATCGAGAAGATTCTCACAAGGAAAAGGCAACCTGATGAACAAGTTTTCATTACTGAAATAATGATGCACATCGTCGGTACTCATGGAATTAGCTAGATAATTGGAACTAGCTACTATCTGGTTAGCTAAATATCTTGATTCCCGCAAGAAAAGGCAAACCTTGTTAAAAGAAATCACCAATGATATACTTCCTCCGTTTCATCATGGGACACGTCTTATGATACATAGTGAAGTCAGATGCGAAGAATGACAAGGAAGCCGAGTCTCTTATGACTAGCAACAGTGGTTCGAGTCTTTATGGCGATGAAAAACTTGCTTCGTGATTCGTGACTCGTAGCAGAGGCATTGGCAAGTGGGGGCAATAGCAAAGGGCAAGTTCAAAGTCCTACATTGCAGGGTGAAAATCCAAGATCTAACCTTAGTTAGTTGTGCCTAACAATGATCTTGTTGAAGACATTGTTTTGTGAGTAAGGATTTTCTCCAAGGTGAAACCTATGATCTATGATCAGGCGATGATGATGTTTATGCACTGTTTACTTGTTGGAGGCGTCGCTAATGGAGAAGCTGGATTTCTGGTGTTGTCTTCGTGGTGTTTGTACTGCTGCTAAAAAAAATAGATCACTGTAGTGAGATTTTTCTTTTCTGTAATTCTTCTTCTTTTTGGTTGTGTGCATCATTAGGGCACTATATTGTTGCAGATGCTAGGTGTAATTGGTATCTTCGTGATATACTCCTTATTCAAAAACTTCCTTAGTTTCATATATATACATATTTAAATATATCTACAATACCACATACTCCCTCCGTTTAGAAATATAAGATGTTTTAGCTTTGTGAAGCTAATGTATCTAGACATCTTTTAGTGTATAGATTCGAGTGAACCTATACACTAAAAGATGTCTAAATACATTCACTTTATAAAACTAAAATATCTTATATTTCCGAACGGAGGGAGTACATGTGAATCAGGGAGCACATTGTCATTTGTCATTACAACGGTGTATTATCAAGTGGTGCGCGCGATCGAGCTGTGGGAGCGGGCCATATGGCAACCTGGAACACCTCGCTAGCTTGGCCGGCCCCATGACCACCCCGCCGAGTACGATGGTTACCACTCCACCTAGGCCAAAATAGTAGTTCTACGACTGCTCAACCAAACGTACGCATAGCAGTTCATCCGGTCCCCTAGCCTGATTCTGCCTTAAATTTCCTCCTTCAGCGCACGCGAACCTGAAAAATTAGGCTTGACGAATGGAGAAAAGTAGTACAGCGCTCGATGAATATCGCTTGGCGCACCCACACCCAGCTCACCGCCTGCCTGGAACAGCCATTGCGTCACTTGATTAGATTTTCTCTCTGCCTCTCTCTCGTTTTGCTAGCTAACCAAGCCACCTTGATTATGATAACACTAGCTACCTCCCTCTCTCCCCACATATTGACATATATAGTCGAGGAGGATCAGCTTCAGAGAGCATCATAACAAGCAGTTGCGTCCGCTTCTGTCTAGTTTCCTCTCTGAACCACTGTATCTCCCCTTTTCGTCAAGACGAAGTTGCAGGAGCAGATGGCCGCCGAGGAGGCCAAGAAGGTGGAGGTGGAGGCGGCCACCAAGGACATCGCCGAGGAGAAGGCTATCGTGCCGGTGGCCGACGACTCCAAGGCCATCGTCGCCGTTGCCAAGGGTACGTTCCTACCTGGTTTACTTATTGGTAGCTCTGTGTAAGCCCCAAGTGATCCCTTGCCATACTAGCGAGCTACTACATGCCCCTTTTCCACACACATATTTTTACCTTACAAATTGTCTTGTTTCTGCATCTCGTAGAATTTCTGCGAATTTTTACGCCTAAGACTCAAACAATCCCGAACTCCCGATTCTATTTGGTGCATCCTATGTTACTCAACAGGGTGTAGGTAGAGAATCAAATATTAATTAATTACTTGTATGTTTTGGTTTCATCTTACCGGCTCATACGGTCTGATGAGTCGTAAGAAAACATTTTCTACTTTAACCTTTCTCTGCACTGAAAGTTTCAAGACAAGTTCCTCCTTCGTCCAACACTCAATTTGAAGCAGTAAACGATTAGACTCTTCCAAGAGGATTTTTTATGTGCAAACAGATATACAGAATTATTATTTTGTTGTTCTTCTTGCCGTTTTAATCGTCACCATGATACATAACAGCCTAAGTAACCACAAAAGTTCCCCACTAGGCACTCCAAACTATCACATGCAAACAACTTGAATAATTTGCAGACAATTCTGACATCTCTCTTTTTTGTACCCCAGATGCTGAAGCTACAAAAGGTTCATCTGAAAGAGGTAAAAGAAAAGGAAGATATAATTTATTTTTACTATCTGTTTACCACGCCGGCTCATGCTAGTTTTCTCACCGTTCCACTTTGTCGTTCTTCAGATGCTTATCTTACCAAGATTATGTCCGAAAAGAGACAGACGCTGATCAACGCCTGGGAGGAGAGCGAGAAAGCGAGAGCTGAGAACAGGTGATTAATCAGAGTATCTAATTGGTTGCTGCTTAGAAGTAACAAGAATCGCCAGTACCATTCGTACATGATTGAGATGGCACATCACATGTGGCTAGATTTAATGGAGAGCTACCTTATAATGCACTCAATGTGTACCTTCCATATCTGCTACAGAACTGATGTTCCACACATACCAAAATCCTGTACCATCTGCAACTAACTTCTTCGCCTTTCTTGCTTTGTTGAACAATATCAGGGCGGCCAAGAACCTTTCCTTCATCACGTCATGGGAGCACGCCAAGGAAGCAGAGTTGGAGGCCGGACTGAAAAAGATGGAGGTAGTCGAACAGGATGACAAGTTCCTATCTACGTATAGAACTCGGAGCAAGTTTTACAGGTACTAACAGCAGCTACTTGTCATTGCAGGAGCAACTGGAAAAGAAGAAAGCAGCATATAAAGAGAAGCTGAAGAACAAGCTCGCGGCGCTCCACAAGTCGGCGGAGGAGAAGAGAGCGATGGCGGAGGCGAAGCGAGGGGAGGAGATAGTGCTGGCGGAGGAGATGGCTGCCAAGTACCGTGCAAAAAGCGAGGCTCCAACCAAGCTCTTTGGGCTTTTGAGAGCATGATAACCGTGGAAAGAATCGACACTCTCTGCAGAGTGTACATATGTTGGACTGTTACCACCAGTCTGGGACTTACAGATTTCATGCATGACTTGTTAGTGGTGTGTACATGTATTTTGAAGGCCTTTGGTGTGTGTGTTTTGCTGTTGGAAAGTTTGTTAGTTTGTTAAATTTGTAAAGTAATTGTGTATAAGCATAGGAGTGCAGGTCTGATGGACTGATACGTTTATTCTTTGTATGTAAGTTTTGTTCGTTAAAGCATTTGTTAATATGCATTTGAAAATGCTGTTTTATCTGTGCCATTTCTTTGAAGGCAGCATAAGAGATATCTAACAATATAGGAGCAGATAGCACAAAATATTTGATGGATGAACATTAATTAGGAACATACGGAAATATGCAAAAGTGCAGTGCTTACATACTTGATGACAAAAAAATCTGTAGTGTTAATCATCCGGCGCTGTGTCAGTAACGAAACATGCATGTTTCTTCTAAGCTGAGATCATCGACACCACAGAGTCTGGTGAGTTTTATATATGTTGCTCATTCTCGCCCTTTCTTAGACCTACACCCAAATCATAGCTCGGTACAGGGTAGGACCGGTAGGTAACGATGCAACCAGCATACCATAATGCAACTTTGAGCAACTAGATAACGCAACTGCAGGTCATTCAAATGAGTTGAGGTGGGCTACTCATAGCATATATTCTTTTATTCCATGAACGGCATGCCACACCAGAACAATTCTTCGTCCACATACTCGTCTTCCTCCTCCCTCCTGGCCCGACGTCTTCCTGCCGAACTTGTTGGCCTTGCCGCTCCGCCCCGCCAGCGGCTTCCCCCACGGAAGATGGTATTTCCCCTAGAATAAACAGGCACTTCAGTAAGTTCTATAGCAGTCAAAGGCGATGAAGGCTTAAATTAAATATTAGCACTCCACAGAACGTAACTCGAGTGAAAACTTTAACTAGGGAGGGAGTATATGTACCAGCCCAATCTCCTAGAGAAGTAGTCACGGTCTATGGACACTGCAAGAGCAAGAGCCACAGCCCTTTCAGGTAACTCCAGCGGGAGAAAAGTATGAGCTTTGCCCATCTGTAATCACGAATGGAATTTGAGTTCCAAATTAAAGATCAGCTCAAGTGACCAGTTAAGAAGATCAGCTCAAGTGACCAGTTAAGCTGGGCATGTAATATAAGACTATAACACAGGCACAAATTCGTACAGGCAGAAGCTTCTGAACTCTTATCACATGGGAACACTTACATCTTCAATATGACTATAACAACAGCTTGTTTCAACATCACCAAACAGAATTGCATACTGGCCAGCATCCTTGAACACCTACCGTAAGCATAAAAACTAAGTTATGCTCATCAGTACTGGCAATCCCATTCTTTCTACATCAATAACAAACAAAAAATGAACTCTGGAAAGACGTGGAGTAAAAAATCATGCCCATACAAAGCCCCCAGCCAAAGTGGAGCCATCCTAAAGCAGAATCATATAATTTTGATGCATCTTCCCTCACTCAAAGGACATTACCTCCAAACCAATGCCCCTCGCCTTGCGATCGATCTTGGCTACTACATTGTCATTCCCATCAAGCAGGGTAAAGGTCCAGCTCCAAAATCCAGGATTCTCTACCACAGCAAATTGCCTATTCCTGATGAGCAAACATGTTGGCAAATTAAACTGTCAGGCAGTATAACAAGACTGACAACTAGCAAAAACCAAAATAATCGACTAAGTCACAGAGATAAGGGAAGAAGACCACATTACCCTAAGTACAAGTCGTAAGTTCTACGCCAAAGATGCCAACGGCTGCGGACTACACCTATCTCCTGGCCAAAAAGAAGTCACAATATTTAATCAGAATCATTCCCGTATATTCATATGATATGAGGATACTATTCCCATCAAGACAATAAAAGTCTAAAATATCTTTGTACCTTGCCATCCACTTCTGCATAAATGGAGCTGTTGATCCACCGGAAAGGCCGGCGAACCTAAATCAATTTTTCAAACTTAATCGAATAGTATAATTGAGTGTATTTACAACAAAGTACAACAATGGCCTACTGAGATCATACCGTGAGTATCTCATTACCCTTGTGATCAGTAAATTCTGCAACGAATGGCCGTCTCGACCTAAGTAGCTGAATCATCCGAAAAACACCGAAGGTAAATAATATGAGGATTCTGCTTAGGCACACCCCCTCCCCCTAAACTTAAACATATCAAAGGCTGAGATCTCTCACGAAGGGTACAGGACTCTTTCTTATACTTGCTGTCATAAAACGCAAAACTTAACCAAATTTTAGCATCATAATACCTCAATTAAGACACAGCACAAAGTAAATTTTGAACTGATATAAAATGAATAACGCACAATCAATCGACAAGTGCACCACAAAGAAAACATTAAGAAACAATATGAACATACAGAAGATGATATTCTTACTATCATAGATATACTACCAATTACTCTATCCACTCCAGTTTTGAAAAACTTGACGTTCTGAACATGATTTAGAATACAAACGCGCAGTTTAATTAGGGGGTTCGTTTACCACTCTACCTATATTAACTAAAATTCATCAGAGTTATAACACAAATAATCAATGGACGCTAGTGCCGTAGTACTAGGATTGCTCTCTAATTCTTTTGCCGAACATGCACTTGTATTAAAAGAAAGCACACCGAAAGCAAAAGACTTCATCTCTAATTAAATGCGTAAATGGCTGAAGTGCTTGTGTTTGTATTTTTACTCTGATTGCTTTTTTTTGCCTCTGCATCTTTCAACCATTGAGCATGAGATTTCATGTTATATTCCTTGCAAAGGAATACTAGTACTAATTTCATGATTATGTATAGTTATGTGTTAATGTTTAGCGCACCAGAATGTTAAAAGTCACCAAAACTTGTTGCTGGCACGCATCACAAATCTTCCACTTGCTCATGTTTGGCACAACTAGTTGCTCGGTCATTGTGATACAAATAACATATGACTTAACATTTAAAGTGCTAAAAATTCGATGATGGAGTCGTAGGAGTACTATCAGTATGAAAGAGTCTCCCTGAGAAGAGAGAAGTGAGAATCATTGCTTTTGCTTCTTTACAAGCAAGAACTCGATACATGGGCAATTGTAGGCAAATTGCCAACTCACGGTGACAATTTTTCATGGATTTTACCAAAAATACCTTTGGATAAGGTTTTCTTGTACTGGTGGGCGTAGATTAGGTTCTTTCTTCCAGTATATAAATAACTAAATATGCATGTTACCGCACTGAGTTGCTATTGGGATTCTTTGAAAGGGCTACATTTTGTACGTACTCTGTTTCTGCTTCAACTTAACGGAAGTTTGTTCACTAGAAAAATAATTTGTTATCAGCAGAATTCGATATGTATGATGTGTTCTATCCATCTGCTAGAAAATCTGGTATGGCATAAAGATTAGAAATGGGAGGGCAACCAAGTTAACGAAAAAGTAAAATATTCCCTGCCAAAACCACTCTCCAACTCATTAAAAAATGAAGTACTGATGCACTGATGAAGAAAAAACTTAGGTCATCTGTCGAATCAATGATACATATGATTCACATGATGCATGATACCATGATGATGTTTTATGCAGCAAAATAATACAGGAAGCATAGGAACTAGTACAATTTATTCTGCCATACATCAGAACACAACAGAATAAATATATCTGAGAAGTCAATCGTATCATGACACAACTAATTTAGTATTTGGACAGTACATAATATATATTAAACTTAAAGATACCACATGACTACCAAATTGCTGATCTCTAAACCAAAATTTCTAAATTAGTATGATGTTACACAAATTTATTTAGGACCAACTGAACACATAAAAAAAGTACCTGTCGAAGGATGAAGTTGCTTTTCTCACGAATAAGACCCACAGGCTGGCATTGGAAGAACAGACAAGCCACTGGTTACGATCATGAAAACAAAGGGAAAAGGGTAAACAATATTACATGAAAGGAAGAGATGATTACAGTTTTTCTGCGAGGAGTGCGCGGATCCTTTATGATATATCTAGTCTTCTGAAGTTGAAATGACAATAGCGATTACTGAGTAAGTTGACTGAGAGAAGAACAATACAGAAAAAGCAGAACTTTGGTCTTGGGCTATGCTATGCATGTTTAGTGTGTTACGGTCGAATATTATCACCTGCTGGAACCCAAGCAGTTTTGCCCATTCTACTTGCCTGGTGACGATCAGATTCGCCCTTGAGAATAGAGGCTTCAGTTTTTCCTAGAAATGCACGCATAGAGACGCTTTTAATCCCCAAAAAAGAACACATTTGGATACAATGGAAACAGCTGCGTTGCAGCAGGATGAAGTGGCAAACTTTAAGTAGGATTGATTGGCCACTATTTTCCTCAGCAAAAGGTTGTACATTTATACTCTTGAGCCCTATCCAGTTACTGATTCTATCACCATTTTCCAGTAGGAAGGTGTCAATTCCAAAATTTGACTTGGTCATCCATCAAGTAGTCTCATTTGTTCAGCAAGATTCAGCAATTATTGCAGTTAGACGTAACAGCTGGTTGCAGTCAGTCAGTGAGAGAATCCGCTTGCCTGCACGCGCGCGAGGTCCAATTCTCCATGCCGGCAGCTCGTCGACGGCGCCGCTTGCTTGCGTGCCGTCTGCCAAGCCCTGACGAACGAGCGAGCGGCCGCCGGGACGCCGCCTCGGATGGGACCACGGAATCAGCGACCGCGCTCGCGCCCGGGACGCCGCCTCGGCGTCGGCCGCCGGTCGCGAACCCGTGGCTGGTCGCCGGGATCTTCCCGGCCGCGGCGGCGTGGGAGAGCAGCCGGGGCAGCCACCTCATAGGAGAGGAGAGAGATAGAGGGGTGGATCGGAGGCGCGGAGCGGAGGAGGTGAAGGTGGCAGACGGTGGAGGAGGCTCGCCGGCCGCTAGGGTTTCGAACGGACAGGGGAGTTCCCGGCGGGCGGGCGGGCGTTCCGTTCCACCACCCTCTCACCCACTCACTCAACACTTGGCAGAGCAAATCAGCGCTAACTACACACTTGAAGAAGAAGAAGCGGCTGGATGAAATGCGAATGCTCCGCTGTGGCGGCTTGAGAAAGAAAAAAAAATACTACTCCCTCCTTTCAAAATATAAGATGTTTTAGCTTTGTGAAGCAAATGTATTTAGACATCTTTTAGTCTGTAGGTTCACTCGAATGTATACACTACAACATGTCTAGATACATTTGCTTCACAAACCTAAAACATCTTATATTTTGAAACAGAGGGAGTACATGTTAGTCTTGCCAATTAATTAAAGCTATAAGTTTAGTGGTGACCCAATATGCTCAAACTATCTTCACCGCGTGTATTAGCCGTCGGATCTCCACGTAAGACGATCTAGGTCGTCTGTTAGGTTTGGTCGATAGATTATTTATACTTTGATTTCTGTCTCTTGTCTGGCTAACAGTGGACCCCATTTCCTATTAGGCCATAGTTACAAGGGAGGGTAAACTTCAGGGTGTAAAAGTGAGTTTCTAGGGTTCAGCCGCCGCCCTCACCTTCCCCATGTCGGCCGCCTCTGCCCGCCTGCCCCTGGAGCTGCGCGACAGACCGGCCGCCGCCGCTCGCTCCCGGACCGTCTCGCACCGTGTCCGCACCTTTCAGCGACGCTGAACAGGTGCCGCCGCCGCGCCCTAGGAGGAGTTCGCCACGCAATCCACGCCTCCACGACGACTTTATTCCTTGTAGCTCTCCGCTCTGCTGCATAGGCACGAATTGAAGATTCATCCAGACTTGGACTGATTTCTTGTGCTGGCCAATCTATGTTCTGTTTGTTCTTGACTCTGACTTTCTCAATGCCTACCACGTGCTTGTTGGAATGCCTCATAGGAAGCAACCGATTTTGTTTTGTAGTTGTATGTATGTGTGGTATCACTAGTAGAAAAAAGGGCTTTCATTCACCCCAGTTAGTCCCCAAACTGTTTGATCCGCGGCTAAAGAGGGCATTAGTCCCGGTTCATTCGAAAATGTGGGCCAGGGAGCATTAGTCCCGGTTCAAAGGTGCCCTTTAGTCTCGGTTTTTGTCGCCTTTGGTCCTGGCTCGTGCCTAAAACCGGGACTAAAGGGCACCCTTTAGTCCCGGTTCGTGTCACGAGCCGGGACCAAAGGCCCGTTCAAACGAACCACCCTCTTCCCGCGCGCCAGTTACGACGACGCTTTGGAATCGATCGAGCATTAACGATGACGCTTCGTATCGTCGCGCGCTCGGGAACCGCCGGCGGCGCTTCGGGAAATCGATCGCCTTCACACCGCCGGCGCCTTCTATGTCTTCTCATCTCCCTCTCTCTACTATATATAGTCACTAGTATTTTCATCTTAAGCACACACATTCTCATCCTAATCTTCTTCTTCCCCAAAACACATCTCTCCCACGCACATCACCACTGCCGGCGCCCTCTCTCTCCCTCTCAATGGCGGAGCAATTTCTACCTCGATCTCGGCTATACTACGTCGTCATTGAAGAGATAAACTTCACCATCACGGAGACTCTCCGTGCATCAAGGGTGGAGAAGTGGATCCGCGCCGTCAAGCGACGGTTCCTCGACGCCGCACCGATCAAGTGTGTGGGCTTGGACTATGAGTTCACCACTCACGAGGTCCCTCAGCGTGCCGCCGTCCTTCAACTCTCGGTGGCGTCCGAGATATTGATCTTCCGGATATGTTGCGCCAATCGCGTGCCGCAACTGCTCAAGGAATTCTTGAAGGACACCACCATCAAATTCTGTGGTGTGGCTATCGCCAATGATCTGCGCATGCTGAGGACATACGGAATTGTTATTTCATCTGCGTACGATCTTCAAAAGATTATCCCAAACCCCACCAACAAACTAACGCCGAGTCTCTATGATTTGGCCAATGCTACTATTGGGACACATCTTGAGAACAAGAAGAGGGACAAGAAGAAGGACAAGAAGAAGTACAAGAAGAAGGGAGAAGAAGAAGATGATGATGATGAACTAATATTTGGTTGGGAAAAAGTTTCATTGAGCTTCAACCAATTGTTATATGCCGCTTTAGACGCCCGCCTAGGCTTTGAGATTGCTAGGAGCTACTGGAAGCTAAAAGGCTACAATAGCCATGTTGATTATCTTAACCTTAATGTTTATTAGGTGGATGATCGTAGATGTGGTTGTGTGAGTCTTATTGTTATTCTATTGAATGAGTATAATGTTTGGAAAAATGTACTCCCTTTGTTTCGGTTAACAAAGTCTATTAATTTTCGAATTTGTGATTTTTCAAGTATTCGGGCTTTTTTGAATATTTTAATTATTAAAAATTAATAATTAAATTATGCATAAAGATTATTTAAAATTCATTGGTGCTTATTATACTTAATCATTGTTGCTTATTTTGTGAATTTATTTGGAATTTAAAAAAGTAATATTATATATTACCAAAGTGTATAGGTTAATAGAATTTGTAACATACCATTATCAAGAAGTCGCGAGCGCAGTCTTGGAAGCTAGTAGGGAAGGAATTGAGAAGTTAAGCGTGCTAAGGATGGAGCAGTGTGAGGATGGGTGACCCACCGGGAAGTGAGGACCACAAGTACTTGTAATTTGATATGAGATATGGAGTGAGAGCCATAAGTATCTAATTTGATATGAGAATAGAGATGATTAGATAATAGAGAAATAAAGAAAAATAGAGAAATAAAGAAAATACAGAAATTCTGAAACAGAAAATACAAATTTTATTCCGAATGAACCTTTAGTCCCGGTCCATGTTACGAACCGGGACCAAAGGTCCTCCAGCCGCAGCACATGCCCCGGGCCACCTGGAGGCCCATTGGTCCCGGTTCGTAAGCAACCGGGACTAATGGGCTTTACAAACCGGGATTGAAGGCCCTTTTTTCCACCAGTGTATGTAAGTGTAGATGTGGGTATGTCTGTGAGGATTTGTGGTTTCAACCTAGGTTTTTGGTAGTGTTGATTCTCAACAAGCTTTTGTAGATGGTGTGGACGGTGTGCATTCTCCTTAGTTGCTTTTGTAATATATACTGTGTTATAATTGGAATAGTGAGGATATGCTATAACTGCTGCGTGTTTAACCAAAAAAGGTGTAATTGACTCAAGGGGATAAGTTTTTATTTAACAAATTTTGTTCTGCTGTTTCATGTAGTCGCTCTCCATAATTTTAAATGCCTACATCTATATATAAAAAGGGAATGCAACCAAGGTTCAGTTGTTATGGATTTCTAGATTTATTTATAATGATGATTTTTCTTTAGACAAAGGTAGATGATGTTTCATATTCATAACTCAGTAGTAGTTTTAGCCTCACAATTGTTGTTTTATCAGTATACGAACTCGTTCAGTTGTTATGGATTTCTAGATTTATTTATAGTGATGATTTTTCTTTAGCCAAAGGTAGATGATGTTTCATATTCATAACTCAGTAGTAGTTTCAGCCTCACAATTGACTGATTCAGTTATTATGGAGAACAAGCACTGAAGCACATGTCGCTTAATTTTTTCAAAGCTTTCTGTTTCATTTGAGTCATGCTCTTAAACAGAGGACAATGAAAAAATAGCCTGTCAACGTTTGCGTAATTTAAACTAACCAAACCATAAGGTAGCATAGCTAATATGGGGTTTAAATACTTCATTATTAAAAAAATTACAGTAGGAGGTGATTTGCACCCAGCTACTCATATATCAAGAAACTAGAAATGATCTCTGCTCTATACAAATTTTACTATAAAATGCCTGAAAGATTTATATCTGCATGTCTATTTTCTTTTGTGTAGATGGATGTTAATATTGGTCAAAGAATTTTACTTAGCCTAAAGACGGTTGGTAAAAGTGGCAGCCCTTACTTTGAACTTAGCAAGTGTCGTGGTTTCGTCAACAGATCTGCCATAGGGGTAGGTGTATGGCGGTTTACGGAAGGGGGTGAACACGACGGAGCGATCTGGGACGATGGTAGCACGAGTTTACCCAGCTTCAGATCCCGCAACGGTGGCAAGACCCTACGTGCTGCTATAAATCACTATATGGCAACAAGTGCTCAGTTACAATGATGAGGTTGGCTGTTTCGCTATGCGATCGGCCGTATATCTAAGCTGCGCCTCAAGGGATCCTCCACGCCGGCTTATAAAGGCGCCTGGCATGGGCAACAAGATGGTACCGGAGCGGATACAACTTGGAGTCCTAGACTAAGTCCTATGCGTGTACTACAAGGCATCCCGCCATGGGCTTGTCTTCGGATCCGCCATGAGCTCCTGCGTCCAGTACCGCCATGGTTTCTCCAGCAACTGGGCCGCCCGGTAGGCAATCCGCCATACCACCCTGATGGGCCACCCTGGCTTGCTGGTTTAGGACTACGTCGCTGGTATACCTATTTGGTATATCCCCAACAGTAGCCCCCAGGGAACTTCAAGATCGCCATTTTCATCCGCCCTGCCTTGTTTTTGGTGAAGTCCATCCGCCATAGCTCGTCTTCTTCCCTGCGTCTGGATGGCGGTTCTTGATGTTCCTCTTTCATCTTTCAATCCGCCGTGAATAGCGGATCATGCGACGTAGTTTCAATTTAGCGAGATTTCCGGGATCCGTTGGATCATACCATAGAAATCCGCCGTAATTTTCGGCACGTAGTTCCTTCTAGGGCAAGATTCACAGCGCACGCACTTTTTAACTAAAGTTACTGTTTTACCCTTGGACACGTGTCGCTGAACTAGGGTTTCCGTGATCAGGATGAACGGTTCTGATGGCGGGCATGAATCTCGAGGCCCGGGGTCTATATATACCCTGACCGCTCACCCCCGGCCTGTTCACACTTCATTCACCCCCACGCATTCTCTCTCCTCAGCGCCTCCATGAGAGCTCCGCGATCTCTGATGAGCCGCCGCGGGAGTTCTTTGCCGCCGGTGACTTTTCCGCCGGAGCAGTTCACCTGAGAGCTTAGCATATTCCGTAGCGGGATCCAACCTTCATTTGCCACCATGAACTCCGGATCTCCTTCCCGCCACCCTTCCGAAGCTGAGGAGGAAGATTCTCCTCTGTAGCAATCCGCTCAGGACGCGCATCCTCAAATGGCGGATTCATATCCGGAGGACATCACGTCCGAGGCAGAGGAGGAAATGGCGGGACTGACTGCAGAGGAGGCTATGGAAAAAGAAGTAGATGGCGGAGCCGAAGAAGAAGAACAAGACGATGGAGCGGAGGCTGAAGAAGAGCAGATTCCCCAGAACCTTCATGGGTACTGGGTAAAATGCCATGTCAAGGACACTCACGTCCAAGCTTTGGAGAATGAGCGCACCGTGGCCCCCCAGGTAGAGTCCCACTGGCGGACTGACTTCAAAGCCCTGATGCCGGCCCCTAACTCCACCAAAATCGTGATGCTCAAATCTCACGTGGAGAGGGGTCTCAGTATGCCGCCATCTTCTTTCTTCACAAATCTTCTGAAGTTCTATGGGCTACAGCTCCACCACATAGCTCCCAACAGCTTGGTGTCTGTAGCGGGTTACGCGGCCTTGTGCGAAGGATTCCTTGGAATTCATCCCAGGGTAGACCTCTTCCAGCTTTTCTTCTCTGTGCGGGCCAATTATGAGGATGACGGATTTCTTCGGACCTGTGGGACAATATGCTTTCTTCCACGGAGATCAAAAGAATATCCCTTCATCACTCCTCTAGATTCCGCCATAGGATGGAGAGGGTCCTGGTTCTACATGGCGGATAAGCCCGTGCCATCTCAAGCCCGCGGCCTTTCTTCCTTTGAAAATATAGCAGCTCAGCCCCTCGACTCCTGGAATCCTGTCAATGATGAAACCGCCACCCCTTATGTCAAGCTCCTGGCACGGCGGATCGCCAAACTATCCAAAAATGGTCTCAAAGGAATTGATACCATCAACTGTTGGATATCTCGGCGGATCCAACCTCTCCAACACCGTGATAGCGTGATGCACGAGTACACTGGTGCAAATGATGGCATGCGATATTCAGGCAAGGAGCTAGACCCTAAGGTGGTCGAGAAGCGCATTCGCTCGCTTATGAAATCTCCCAGGAAGAAGCCCTTGAAGTTTGGCATGGCAATGTTTGAGAATGGCAGCTGCCCACCGGTAAGTTATGTTTCCACCATAGTATTCCATGATACCTTTGCACTTTAGGAGAGCTGATGTCTTTATTTATCAGCTCAAATCGCTTGGCCCTGCGGACTTTGCTCATCCCCTTCGCCGCTCCAACTCCAAACCTACCACCGATGAGGAAGCAGTTCACTCCAGCGGAAACAAAGAGGAGACGGCGGGGGACGTAGACACAGCCCGCACGGTTAAGACGAAGGTGGTCACCAAGAAGCGGGGCAGTAGCATGAAACCTCGTGGTGGTGGCAGGAAATCTACTGATTCCCGCCGTTTTGAAGCTCAACTCAAGGCGGAGCTAGAAACGCCATCCGAGAATACCGCCACCATCAACCTGTCAAAGTCAAGGTAACCTTCTATTATCTCTTCATTGTTAATGATTTCATTGCTAATCTCCTTTTGCTTAGAAGGAAGAAGCCTGTCGTCAAGGAAGCGCCATCCAAACGAACCAAGCCCTCTCCTGCCGCTATTCCGCAGACCCCTGATGCACCGATTCCCTCCCCCGCTCGTAATGACATTGATATGGAGGATGCTGGTGGTCAGTTTGGGACGATGCCAGAAGCCACCCAACGACTGAAGCTACGGCTAATGATGTCGTCCAAAGTGAAAAGGCTTCTGGCTCGTTCCAAGGCCAGATGGCGGATGCTTCGGCGGGGGGCAGCTTGTTTTGGAGACAAAAACAACTTGAGATCATCGACCTTATCACCAGCCAGGAGGATGCCAGCAATCAGCTATCCAGCGGTATTTCCGCTTTTGTAGAGAAGACAGCAACCATGAAGAAGGTATGTACTCCCAGTAGCCCTCGAGCGCCATGGAGGATTTCCGTAGATGATCCGCTATGGTGCTCTAAGAGAAAACTACTTTAAACTTTTGCATAGTATAGCCCCCCAGCGCCGTCATATTGTACGGTACTCTTTAGAGAACTTAAATTTTGCACTGAGTAGCCCCCAAGCGTTATGGCGGATAACTATCTGGCATAAAGCTCTAAGAAGACTAAAAAATCATCATGAGTAGCCCCCGAGCGTTATGGCGGATGGCTATCTGGCATAAAGCTCTAAGAGTGACTAAAAAATCATCATGAGTAGCCCCCGAGCGTTATGGTGGATGGCTATCCGGTATAAAGCTCTAAGAGTGACTAACACATAATATCGTTTTGCCAGAATTACAAGAAAGTTGTGGAGGACCTGGTCCAGGTCATCAGCTCGCAGGAGAAGGAGCCTGCGAAAAAGAGCACTCTTGTGGCGGTCTTGCAGCAGCAGCTCAAGAATAGCGGTAATTTTCTTTTGTCTTGGACAAGTTTAAGTACCTTTATGCTATCTGATCAATACTTTGCTTATATTTCCGCCATGCAGATGCTACCAAGCTTAAGTCCACACTCGAGGGGGTGGAAAATGGCCACGCTATTGCGATGGAGGGGTTGCATCAGCAGCTCCAAAAATCATTGGCCTCGAATACCCTCCTTGAAGAGAAGCTTAAGGACCAGGAACGCCAGAACCTGTAGAAGCACAAGGAGGTAGAGGATCTCCGCAAAGCTGCCGCTGAATTTGAAAAGCGGCGAGATGGCTTTAACGAGGTCCTCGATGATTTCCAGAAGACCCTGCTAGGTATCAAGGGCTCTCCATACTATGAAGTTTGTAATAATGTGCTATGCCGAATGTGACGCCTTGTTTGTTTCCGCTATGTAGCGACCCTGGAGCAAGGCGAGGTGGATTCCGCCACAGGCTTGCGCATGGCCACTGACGCGGCACAGAAGGAGCTAGAGGGCCTTCTTAATGCTGGTCGTCAGGCGTGCGGGAGTCTGCAGATAGCGGGTTCAGCTGGCCTCTCCGCCATAGGGCTCACCAAGAAGTTGCTGCTCATGCCTGGGCTAGTGGCGGACTGGAAGCAGTCTTCCGCTCGGGGTGGTGCCAGAACTACCTTAACTTTGGTGAAGGCCCACTACCCCGAGCTGGACCTGGACTTTATCACCTCCGGCATCCCAGAGAGTGGCGAGGACGGAGCGCCGGTGGACGAGGCCGCCATCCGGCAGAGTGTGCTAGGATATGATCAGCTATGTGCCCTGGGCACTTAGCTGAACGTATACTATGAAGCATACGATCTGCCGGGGTCTCCGAGTGAAGCTTCGGCATCGGTCTCTGCAGCCACTGCCGGTGCTGATGGCGGCGATGACGTGTCCTCTGCTATTCCGCCCTCCTCTTGAGTTATACCCTGCAATGTGGCAGGAAGAAAACAATTGCATCAATTCGGCCCCTGAGTGGGTCTGTAAGTTAAACTATTAAACTGCGTGTATGCTTTGCATTGTGCCTGATCTGCCTGTGGCGGATCAGTGAATGCTTTTGAACTTGTGGCACAGTTTTTATTAAGTGGTTTATGTGCGAAAAAACTGTCAGGCCTATTTTTATGCAACTTGCAGCAGTTTGACATGCTCAAAAAACAACACTTTGAAAAAAACTCTCGTGTAGAATTATGCGATCCGCCATCCGGCTCTTTGTGCTTGACTTTTTGTGAGATGGCGGAGTCTTCGCATGAACAATCCGCTAGGGCGACGATACTTAATAGCAACCGTCCAAAACCCTTAGCAGATAGCGACTTAGACCGTCAAAAAGTCACTACTCGGGAATCTACACAAAGAACGTCAGATGGAGATCAAAACATAAATATGCTACGCAGACTGCTATGGCGGATTTAAAAAGACGCAAGTGCAAAGCACAATTGCACAAAAGTTCCACATGATCTAAATAAACAATAAAGGAGGTAAAAGACTCAGAAAAAATCAAGAGTGAACCAGATGCTTTATTTCATTGATCACATGGAGGTGCCTATTACATAGCTTAGGTAAGTGCTAAGTGTAGAAAGGACATAGCTGTGCGATGTTCCATGGATGATCTGTTTCGTCGTAGATATCCTCAGGGTCTCTTCGTTTGTGCTTCTTACTGGGTCGCTTATCTAGCTCGCGAATATCAACGAGGTAGTAGGAACTGTTCAGTAGAGCTTTGCTGATGACGAAGGGTCCTTCCCAAGGCGGGGATAGCTTGTGGGACTTCTGCTGTTTGAGGCGTAGCACCAGGTCCCCCTCTTTGAACGAGCGTTTGCGAACTCGGCGGCTGTGATAGCGACGGAGATTCTGCTGGTAGATGGCGGATCTCTAGGCTGCTAGGTCTGGTTCTTCTTCCAGCAGGTGCACGGATAGTTGTCTGGACGCTTCTGCATCTTCCTCCTCATAGGCCTGGACTCTTGGGGAATCGTACTGGACATCACTTGGCAAGATTGCCTCTGCTCCGTAGACTAAGAAGAAAGGGGTGAGGCCAGTTGATCTGTTTGGCGTGGTCCATAGACTCCATAGCACAGATGACAACTCTTCTGCCCAGGCTCCAGCTGCTCTATGTAGCGGTGCTTCTAGGCGTGGCTTGATCCCTGACATGATTAGTCTGTTGGTCCGTTCAACTTGGCCATTGGACTGTGGATGTGCCACAGATGCCAGGTCAAGGCGGATTATGTTGTGATGGCAGTATTCTTCAACTTCTCCCTGAGACAAGTTAGTGTCGTTGTCGGTGATGATGCTATGTGGGATACCAAATCTGACCACAATGTCCTTGATGAATTTTAGGGCGGTTTTTCCATCAAGTTTTCTGATGGGCTTAGCTTCCACCCACTTCGTGAATTTGTCTACCGCTACCAGGAGGTGCATAAATCCCGAAGGTGCTGTTTTTAGCGGACCCACCATGTCCAGCCCCCAGACCGCAAAAGGCCATGTTATAGTGATCGTATGCAGTGTTGTGGCGGGCATGTGGGTTTGCTTGGAGTACATCTGGCAACCTTGGCAGAGCTCCATGATACGGTCTGCATCTGCCTTGGCTGTTGGCCAGTAAAATACATGGCGGAACGCCTTAGCTACTAGGGATCTGGCGGCGGCATGATGCCCACATTCGCCTTCGTGGATCTCCCTTAGTATTTCGATTCCGTCCACTTGGGATATGCACTTCATAAAGACTCCTGAGGTGCTTCGCTTGTAGAGCTGGCCATCTATGATGGTGTACGCTTTTGCTCTACGCTCGATTTGTCTCTTCTGGACTTCGTCCTCGGGTAGTTTCTTGCTCGTCAGATACTCCAGGTAGGGCTCTGCCCATGGCGGGTTGCTAGGCAAAACCGCCATAACGGGGGAGCTGGCCAGTTCCGGATTTTCTGGATCCACCATCTTGACTGATGGTATGTGCAGATGCTCGAGGAATACGCCTGGCGGGACTGCCTTGCGGCTGGACCCTAGCTTGGACAAGGTGTCCGCCGCCATGTTATCTTCTCGTCGTACGTGCTTTATGTCGTAGCCGAGGAAACTTTTGGCCATCTTATCTACTTCATCTCTGTATGCCGCCATAACTTCGTTCCGAGCTTTGTATGTGCCAGCCACCTGCTGAGCGACAAGGTCAGAATCTCCACAACACATAATGTGTTGTACGCCGATCTCCTTTGCGATGCGTAGCCCGTGCAGTAGCGCTTCATACTCCGCGATGTTGTTGGTGGTGGGGAAGTGGATCTGGAGAACGTAGCTGAGCTCGTCTCCCTTGGGAGATTTGAGTGTCACCCCAGCCCCCGAGCCGTGTAGCAACTTTGAACTATCAAAGTGCATCACCCAATGCTCTGGTTCTGGGACGGGCGTAGTCTCCTGTGCTTCCTTCCAATCTGCCATGAATTCCGCCAAAGCCTGAGACTTGATGGCGGTGCGAGGCTTGTAGTCGATGTCGAAGGAGGCCAATTCAATGCCCCACTTTGCAACTCGTCCTGTTGCGTCGCTGTTGTTGATGATGTCCTTCAGTGGAGCCTTGCTCACCACTGTGATATTATGGTCATAAAAGTAATGCCGTAACTTACGAGAAGCTAGGAAAACTCCATATGCCAACTTTTGGTAGTGAGGGTAGCGCTGCTTGGATTCCGTCAGGACCTCATTGACATAATAGACTGGTCACTGCACGTCGTACTCCTGTGCTTCTTCCTTGTGTTCTACCACGATGACGATGCTGACAACCCTGTTGGTTGCCGCCATGTATAGTAACATGGGTTCCTGGTCTTCGGGAGCTGCTAGGACTGGTGCAGTGGATAGCACTCTCTTCAGATCCTTAAACGCAGTGTCTGCCTCGTCGGTCCAGATGAATTCGTCTGATTTCTTCATCAGCTTGTAGAGTGTCAAAGCCTTCTCGCCAAGACGACTGATGAATCTGCTCATTGCTGCCACGCAGCCTGTGAGTCGCTGTACGTCCTTCAAGTCATTAGGCCGGGAGATGTCGAGGATTGCCTTGATCTTCTCCGGGTTGACCTCAATTCCGCGGTGGGAGACGATGAATCCCAGGAGTTGTCCAGCTGGTACCCCGAAGACACACTTCGTGGGGTTGAGCATCATGTTGTACTTCCTTAGATTGTTGAAGGTCTCTTGCAAATCCGCTATAAGGCCATCTTGCTTCTTGGACATAACGGCGATGTCGTCTACATATGCGTGGATGTTGCGTCCGATTTGATCTGCCAGGCATTTTTGCATGGTGCGCTGGTACGTTGCTCCTGCGTTTTTCAGACCGAATGGTATTGTCACGTAGCAATATGTGCCATAAGGTGTTACGAACGACGTAGTAAGCTGATCGGACCCCTTCATCTTGATCTGGTGGTATCCCGAGTAGACATCTAAGAAACATAGCAGCTCTGATCCCACCGTCAAGTCAATGACTTGGTCAATGCGAGGCAAGGGAAAAGGATCTTTTGGACACGCTTTGTTCGGGCCAGTGTAATCTACACACATACGCAGAACTTTTGTGTTTTTCTTAGGAACTAACACAGGATTTGCTACCCACTTTGTATGGATCACTTCTTTGATGAAGCCTGCTTTTAGTATTTTGGAAATTTCCTTTGCTATCGCGCAGCGTTTTTCATCTCCGAAGCGTCTCATGGCTTGTCTTACTGGCTTGGAGCCAGGGATTATCTGTAGGGCATGCTCGGCGAGTTCCCTAGGTACACCTATCATGTCAGATGGCTGCCATGCGAAGATGTCCCAGTTCTCACGGAGGAACTCGACGAGCGTGCTTTCCTATTTGGGGGACAGATTTGTCCCAATCGAGGTGGTCTTGGCAGCATCGCCAGCGACAAGTTCCACCTACTTTGTATCAACTGTAGGCTTGAAGGTGGGCGGGGAGGCGGAAACTTCTTGCTTAGATGCCAGCATCTCCGCAGGGTCCGTGGCGGCATGAATTTCCTTGAACTCCTCGCCGAAGAACACTGCTTCCCCGAAGGCGGCTTCTCCTTCCTCACTCTCCTTTGCCTTTCTGAAGCTGCCATAAACGGTGATTATGCTATCCGGTCCTGGCATCTTCAGCTGGTTGTAGATGTAGCATGGCCTGGCATGGAAACTGTGGAAGGCAGGGCGGCCGAAGATCACGTGGTATGTACTTTTGAACGGGACCACCTCAAAGGTTATGGGCTCTTCTCGGTAATTTTCTTCACTGCCGAAGGCAACCTTGAGGGTAATGGACCCGAGGGACTTAGCTTGGTGGCCAGGAACCACTCCATAAAAAGTGACAGCACTATGGCGGAGTTGGGTCTTGGTAAGGCCAAGTTTTGTCAGAGTTTCCACGTACATGATGTTCAGGCTGCTGCCGCCATCCATTGAACACTTGGAGAACTCGTAGCCTTGTATCATAGGGCATACTACCATAGCGTAATATCCATCCGGGATGTGCTCTGGATGATCATCGCGGCTCCAGTGCACCAGTACTTCAGACCATCGGACGTACTGGCGGACTTTTGGCACGGTGGCATTGAGGGAGCGCATAGCGGCTCGCTGTGCCTTAGCCGTGGGGGGTCCAAGGAACGTGTGAAAGGCTCCCTTTTTATTGGTGTTTTTGAATGGGTTGCTCATGCCAGCCCCACCCTCTGCCTTTTCGGCGGGTTTGGGCGCAGGGTCTTCATCCATATCACTGCCATCCTTGGATTCATTGTCCTTGTCCGGTTTTCCTTTGCCACGAGGCCATTGTCGCCGGTTGCGCTTGTAGCCAGCTTCTTGATCCGCCTTGATGTCGTTGACAAATTTGCAGTTCCAGTTGGTGTGATTGCACTTCCCTGAAGCGTCTCAATGGGCGAAGCATGACATATCGCGGTATTCATCGTAGGACACGGGGGTGGATGGCGCTGAAGCGGGAGCTGTAAAGCTCCGTGGCTGACCACTGCTAGTATCGCATCCTCTGCCGCGCTGGCTGCTTTGACCCTTATCGGCGAAGGTTGTGGCCACCATATCGGGGGTTTGCTGCTCTTCTGGCGGATTCTTTCGTTTATTGCTATTGTTCCGCTTTCCAGTATTCTGGATGGCGGAAGCCTTCAGGGATTCGCGGGCGTCGTCATCGGCGGCTGATACGTCTCAAACGTATCTATAATTTTTGATGCTCCATGCTTGTTTTTACACCATTTGCCTATTGTTTCGTTACACTTAGTGGCATTTTTATGCATTTTCCGGAACTAACCTATTAACGAAGTGCCACAGTGCCAGTTTCCTGTTTTCTGCTGTTTTTGTGTTTCAGAAGTGATACACAGGAAATATTCTCGGAATTGGACGAAACAAGTTCCTGAAGACTTATATCACGGGGAAGCTTCCAGACATCCGAAGAAGAGACGGAGGAGGGCCACGTGGGCCCCACACGCACAGGCGGCGCGGCCAGGCCCCTGGCCGCGCCACCCCTGTGTGAGGGGGCCTGGTCCCTCCTCTGACATCGCCCCTTCGCCTATAAAGACCCCCCGACGAGAAAAACCTAAGGGCCCGATCAGTTTTCCAGAATACATCGCGATCCGCCGCCACCGTCGACCTGAAGATCGGGAGGGTCCAGAAGCTCTTCCCGGCACCCTGCCGGAGAGGGGAATCGCCACCGGAGGTCTTCTTCATCGCCATGCTTGCCTCCGGAGCGATGAGTGAGTAGTCTTCCTTGGACTATGGGTCCATAGCAGTAGCTAGATGGTTGTCTTCTCCACCATGTGCTTCATGTTTAGATCTCATGAGCTGCCATACATGATTGAGATCACCGTTATGTAATTCTATGATGTTGGTTTGTTGGGATCCGATGAATATTGGTGTTTATGATTAAGTTGCTGTACTGAATTATATCTTTTGTTATCTCTGTGTTGTTTATGATCTTGCATGCTCTCCGTTGTTAGTAGCTATCTTGGCCGAGTAGTTGCTAGTGACTCCAAGAGGGGGTATTTATGCTCGATAGTGGGTTCATGTCTCTATTTCACCTGGGGGAGTGACAGAAACCTCTAAGGTGGTAGATGTGCTGTTGCTACTAGGGAGAAAACAACATTCATATGCTCAAGGGCATATGCTTTGTTTACATTACACACTTTGCTTAATGCAATTATCTGTTGTTCGCAACTTAATACTTCTAGGGTGTTCAGATGATATCCCCGGGAGTGGATTATTAGTCATAGATGCAGTTGGATGGCGGTCTATGTATTTTGTTGTAATGCCCAGAGTAAATCTCATAGTGATCTTCTTGACATATCACGTTATCTTTATTCTATCAATTGCCCAACTGTAATTTGTTTACCCAGCATGTTATTTTATCTATGGAGAGACACCACTAGTGAACTGTGGACCCCGGTCCTATTTTAATCATATTGCTATCACCTGTTTACTTTTCCCGCACTGTTTACTTTACTCGCACATTACTACTGTTTTCCACTCGATACACTCATAACCTTTGTTTCAAGCAAACCGGTGAGATTGACAACCTCATCGCAAGTTGGGAACAAAGTACTTGTTTGTGTGTGTGCAGGTTCCACAACACCTTCAGTCGTCATCGTCTCCCTTCTCCTGTTCGATAAACCTTGGTTTCTTAATTGAGGGAAAACTTGCTGCTACACTCATCATACCTTCCTCTTGGGGTTCCCAACGGGCTGGTCATTCACCACGCACAAGGACAGTTTGCTCCCACATCAACTTGGAGTAGCAGCTATTTTTCTGGTGCCGTTGCCGGGGAAGAGAGAAGACTTCTGCGAGGGGAGTTTTTCGCACACACATTCTTTACTTTGTTATTTGTTTTGCTTTACTTTATTTTATTTTACCTGCATTGCTTTATATCGAAAACCCAAAAAAATTATAATCCTTGGTAGTTGTTATTTCTTTACTTTAGTTTATCATGTTGTTCCCTGAGTTCGTTCTGGAGGACCTCTCTGTAGGGAGTGGTTCGATTATTGGCAAAAGTAACATTGAGGAGTTCTTTAATCACATTAGTATGCACGATAAAGATGAGGAAAAGTCTTGGGTTGAGCTTGCTCCTAGTATTGAAGTTGCTTCTATTTGTTTAATTGATATGTTGGAAACTAGGTTTGCTAGTCTCAATCCTTATATGCAATACATGTTCCTCAAGCTTCATGAAATTGAGGATCCCGAAAAGAAAGCTTTTATCTTGGAAACTCTGCGCCTAGAATTTAAGGATGTCGTTGTTGAAGCTAGGAAGGTTCTTAAACGTTTTAATAAACTCGGTTCTCCTATAAATGTTATTAGTACAGATGATAAAGAGGCCGAGATACCTATACCTTGCAAGCTTTTGGGATTGAATGATGCTTTCGAAAACAATTTTGCTTGGATTTGTCCTGAAAATCTTTTTGATGAGAATAGTGTACCAAAGCATGATCACCAAGGGTCTTCAAAAACTTATGTGGATGAAATACAATGCCTTATTGATAAGACCTCTTCTGTTGATCTTAATGCTTCTCCTGAAGGTACTTGATTCGCACTTTTCTGCGCCTAGCTCAAAGGCGTTAAACAAAAGCACTCTTGGGAGATAACCCATTGTTTACTTTTCAGTACTTTTTCTTTTATTTGAGTCTTGGAAGTCATTACTACTGTAATGACCGCTCCTTATCTTGTTTGTTTCGTTTTTGTGCCAAGAGAAGCCTCTAATTTGAGTGAGGTAAAGATTTGGGGATGTTGCTGTCCTGAAACTATTTTCGGTGCTGCACCGTAAAAATTCGTGAAAATTCTCTGTTTATCTTTTGTACCTGCGATTTCTTGTGCATATGCCCCAGGTTATATCCAAACTTTTCTTAGTTGAACACTTTTGATTTGAGCAACGGAAAATCCCTCAAAAATTCGACCTTTGTCAGCTGTTCAGTTTTGACAGATTTCTGCCAATATTTGTGTTTGCCACTTTATCGCTTTCTTTTGAGTTCTTTTTGATCATGGAACTCTTGTGGAAGTTGCTACAGTAGTATATACTTTATATGTGGTGGTTTTGGGTTTAAACCTGAAGTTAAAAGAGGTTGAATATATTTTATGCTTACACTAATGTTGCTAATAGAATTGTGTTTAGTTTTGTATGAAGGAAGTTTTCAAGTGTAGGGATTGGAGAATGATGAGATGAGTTGAAGAATGGACAAAAGCTCAAGCTTGGGGATGCCCATGCATCACCCCAAGAAATATCCAAGAAGTACAAGCGTCAAAGCTTGGGGATGCCCCCGAGGCACCCCTTCTTCATCGGCAAAAATCAGGTCACCATTCAAGACACTATATTTTTATTGCTTCATGCACTATGTGTTTTTCTTGGAGCGTCAGTTGTTTTAGTTTTCTTAGTTTGTTTAGTTTGTTTGTTTGCTGCAATAAATGGTTGGACCCCAACAAATTTCCTTTGGAGGAGATGTACTCGTTTTCATTTGCAAAGAATGCTCTAGTTTTCACTCTTATTAAAAATCGAGCGTTCTACTTTTTCTGCTACTGCTTTTGGTTTTCGTTTTCGCCTTGATTTGCGTTCAGATCTTGTCATATCTTTTCATCAAGGTGTATTTTTGCCTCTGATCTTTATTGGTTTTCATCAAAAGAGGTGTTTATAAAAATTTCAAATGGTGTTGGAAAAGAGAAAAAGCTTTGTGCAAAATAGTGGTACAAGAAGGAGCTTGTGTAGACTGCGGCTTAGGCTTTTTCATGTCATGCTTGATGTCTTTTTGATAGTATGCTTAGTGGTCTTGCTGTAGCATGACTTGTCTCAAATAACTGAGATTGCTTAATGAGCCTTTGAAAAAATCATGCGTTGTTTTTATTGTATGGAAGCATTATTTTGGTTTTCTCCTTGATGCTTTATTTGGGTTGACTTGGCGCATGCTCACACATGTTAGACTCTTACAAAGTCGCCATAAGCCTTCATGATCATTTAGTTTTTGACTTTTGATGCCATCTTATGCTTCTTTTAATGTCGCTTTGTCGTTTTGCATGATTATGGCCATTATTGCTCTCTTAGTTGGTCGCTCCCAGTCTTTTGCTAGCCCTCGCCTTGTACTGAGTATGAGCTCTACTCGTGCATCCAACTCCCAAAAGCCAAAGTTTTTCAAAGTGTCCACCATACATACCTACTAGCAATTTGCTATTCCAAGTAAATTTGACTTGCTTTTATTTTCTCTTCAAATTAAACTCTTACCAGTGTTATGCGAAACTCGGTTAGTAAAGCTCTCACGAACCGGAAGGCACACTTTACTTTTTCCTGTTCTTAAAAATTTGACATTGTGGTCTTTTATGTTGAGTTGTTATGCTTGCAAGTTGTAAGTTGGATTCTAGCCCAGCCATGCAGTCATGGGCAAGCTTTCTACATTGCACTTCTTATTAGAGTTGATATCGTGATCTTTTGTTTATGGATGCCCGCGGTGTGAAATGAATTGGGAATCTTGTGAGGATCATGGAGTTTTTATATGTGTTAGGGAAACGCCGGGCCGCCAATCTAAGCCATGCATAATTCATGGTGGAAATTTGCAGCATACCCATGGTGAACATTCGACGACGCATCTAATAATAAAAAGCTAAACAATATAGCAAATAAAAGAGATGTCGAGGTGTTCATTGTCTGCTTGTCCTGTCATTTTGGTGTGGGCTTGTTCCATGTCATCGGGCGCGGAGGTACCCCATTGGCGGTTCTCAATGATATGCATATACTTACAATGACAAGAGCCTTGCTTGGGACTCTAAGTAAAGTAGCATGGTTTGGGTACTCGTATTCACGGGACACGAGGTTTTCAACTTATGATTTGTCAAGCATATGCATCATAATTGTTCTCGCATTAACTTTAACCATTCAAGATGCTTATGATGGGGGCAATGAGAGCTCAAAGCCGGTAAGTACCATAATTTTTGAAGGTTATAAAACTTGCAATCACTGCTTCCCTCTGCGAAGGGCCTTTCTTTTACTTTTATGTTGAGTCACCACCTTCTTTCTTTATGCACCATTAAGAGAGCATAGTTGTCATTCTTAGTGTGATATGCATTGTCCCAAAGTTCATTGATTGATTCATATTGTTGGTTTCACTTGTTCTTAAATTATTTGTATCTAGTCGCCCTCTTAAACTTTGAGGTGTCCTATGCATTTATGTTTTGCTCTCTTTGAAGGACAAGCTGAAAACCATTTGTATGTTTTTCCTTATGATTTGAACACACGTTTGACTTTCATTATTTCATTATCATGATCTTTTGTTTGTGTTCACTTACATGTTTACAACATGGTTGCTAAGTTCTTATTGTCATGATTATATCTTCATGCCCATGTTTTAAGTTCTATTGATCCCAGCTCACCAATGCTTGCATATATGATCAAGATTGTGTAGGTGCATGTCACCTCAAAAATTATTCTTTTGTTATCACTTACCTACTCGAGGACGAGCAGGAGTTAAGCTTGGGGATGCTTGATACGTCTCAAATGTATCTATAATTTTTGATGCTCCATGCTTGTTTTTACACCATTTGCCTATTGTTTCGTTACACTTAGTGGCATTTTTATGCATTTTCCGGAACTAACCTATTAACGAAGTGCCACAGTGCCAGTTTCCTGTTTTCTGCTGTTTTTGTGTTTCAGAAGTGATACACAGGAAATATTCTCGGAATTGGACGAAACAAGTTGCTGAAGACTTATATCACGGGGAAGCTTCCAGACATCCGAAGAAGAGACGGAGGAGGGCCACGTGGGCCCCACACGCACAGGCGGCGCGGCCAGGCCCCTGGCCGCGCCACCCCTATGTGAGGGGGCCTGGTCCCTCCTCTGACATCGCCCCTTCGCCTATAAAGACCCCCCGACGAGAAAAACCTAAGGGCCCGATCAGTTTTCCAGAATACATCGCGATCCGCCGCCGCCGTCGACCCGAAGATCGGGAGGGTCCAGAAGCTCTTCCCGGCACCCTGCCGGAGAGGGGAATCGCCACCGGAGGTCTTCTTCATCGCCATGCTTGCCTTTGGAGCGATGAGTGAGTAGTCTACCTTGGACTATGGGTCCATAGCAGTAGCTAGATGGTTGTCTTCTCCACCATGTGCTTCATGTTTAGATCTCATGAGCTGCCATACATGATTGAGATCACCGTTATGTAATTCTATGATGTTGGTTTGTTGGGATCCGATGAATATTGGTGTTTATGATTAAGTTGCTGTACTGAATTATATCTTTTGTTATCTCTATGTTGTTTATGATCTTGCATGCTCTCCGTTGTTAGTAGCTATCTTGGCCGAGTAGTTGCTAGTGACTCCAAGAGGGGGTATTTATGCTCGATAGTGGGTTCATGTCTCTATTTCACCTGGGGGAGTGACAGAAACCTCTAAGGTGGTAGATGTGCTGTTGCTACTAGGGAGAAAACAACATTCATATGCTCAAGGGCATATGCGCTTTGTTTACATTACACACTTTGCTTAATGCAATTATCTGTTGTTCGCAACTTAATACTTCTAGGGTGTTCGGATGATATCCCCGGGAGTGGATTATTAGTCATAGATGCAGTTGGATGGCGGTCTATGTATTTTGTTGTAATGCCCAGAGTAAATCTCATAGTGATCTTCTTGACATATCACGTTATCTTTATTCTATCAATTGCTCAACTGTAATTTGTTTACCCAGCATGTTATTTTATCTATGGAGAGACACCACTAGTGAACTGTGGACCCCGGTCCTATTTTAATCATATTGCTATCACCTGTTTACTTTTCCCGCACTGTTTACTTTACTCGCACATTACTACTGTTTTCCACTCGATACACTCATAACCTTTGTTTCAAGCAAACTGGTGAGATTGACAACCTCATCGCAAGTTGGGAACAAAGTACTTGTTTGTGTGTGTGCAGGTTCCACAACACCTTCAGTCGTCATCGTCTCCCTTCTCCTGTTCGATAAACCTTGGTTTCTTAATTGAGGAAAAACTTGCTGCTACACTCATCATACCTTCCTCTTGGGGTTCCCAACAGGCTGGTCATTCACCACGCACAAGGACAGTTTGCTCCCACATCAACTTGGAGTAGCAGCGGCCGCGTAGTTGCTTGCAATGGTGATCATAGAATTTAGGGTTAGTTTCCCTTCGTTCCTTTCTCGCAACAGGCGATGGCGGAGTAGCTGGCCTCTCTCCAAACTGTCGATGAATGCGAGGATGGCGGATTCGTCGGTAACCCCTTCAGAGGAGTTCTTCATATCTACCCATCGCGCAAGGAAAGTTCGGGAGGTCTCGTCGTCAGCCCGTCGGCACCTTTGGAGGTCACCAATATTATGAGGTCTCTTATAGGTACCCTCGAAGTTTTCGGTAAACGCAGTCTGCATATCGAACCAGGTTTGGATGGAATTCTCCGCCAAGTCGTTGATCCACTACCGCGCTGTGCCGGATAGCATTAGGGGCAGATAGCGGACGACAACGTTGGGTGATCCCCCGGCGAATTGCACTACGTTGAAGTAGTCTTGTAGCCAAGTTAGAGGCCTATCGACTCCATTGTACTGGCGGATATTTTTCACGATTTTGAACCCATGTGGGATGGGCTCATCACGGATCCGTTGTCCAAAGCACTTTGGGCCGAGGAAGAAGGCTGTTTGGGACTTGGCAATCTCGTTTAGGTGGGTATGGGCGTCGTAGGGCTTCTAGTCCTGCGGATCCTTGCGAGAGTTGCGCGATTTTGCTGGGCCACCGCCGCCACCGCCGCCGCCGCCATGGGGGCTGCCTGGTGGAGATGGCAAACGGTCACATCTTTTACTCTCGCCGTCCTGCGATTGATCTCTGCAGCTACGACGGCTTCCCTCTGCTCTCCGTGGAGATGGATCATCGTCATGGCGGCGGGAGCCTTGCCCTTTGTCATCGTGGCGGCGGGAAGAGCGATGCTTATCCTTGTCGCCGCTGCGGTACGCGCCGTCATCATGGCGAGATCGTTCCCTTTGCTTGGATCTGCCGTCTTGAACGGCTTCCCGTCGTGGCGGATCGTCTCTGCGTCCAGCGTCACGGCTTTGTCCTCACTTGCCATCATTGTCGCGTATGACGATTCCTCCCTTTGGGATTTCGAACGTCTTATACTTTGGTGGTGGCATGTTGGTCTTATGGCGGGGAGCAGCATTGTCTTGCTGGTATCCATAGGTAGGGTAATTCTTGCGAGGTGGTGATGGATTTCTCTGCGGGCCCTTGCCATGTGGCTTGTCATCGGAGGATATTGGGATGGCATATGCCCGGTTGCGAGCTTCTCTTCTTCGGACTTTTGAGGATCCGGTATGAGATTCGTTATCAGGGCGCGTACCATAATTGCCAGTACCCCGAGCCTTGGAGGCAGTGCTGGACCTGCATAGCGCGGGATCAGATTCAAGCCGTCGTGAGGACGTAGCTTTCTCCTGCTGCACCAATGCTTTGGTCATCAATTTTACCGCCGTCTCTAGGGCTGCTGGGCTTTTATTATGCTCCAATAGCTCCTTTGCAGCCACGATGTTCTCTACGGGCGTAGCCCTGACTTCATCGCGGTTCTTGTCCACATATGGCGGATTCTTGATATACATCCTGGCCAGAGTTTCTGCGGTTGACACGGTGAACTCAAGGTTTCGCACCAGCTGCGGGTCGCCTCCCTTGTTCATTTGGTCCTGGATGAGAGTACCGTACTTCTCTTCCATGTTCCTTGCGCGCTTCAGCGTGTCTTGAGCTTTAGCAATGTCGCCATCTAACTTTTTGCCCATCTTCTCCACTCGCTTTGCTTCTTTGAGGATTGCTCGCCTTTTCTTCTCGAGATCGTTCACGTCTCTAACATAGTCAGGGGTGATTGGATCTGCTAGAGTTCCGTAGACGACCTTGTCCAGCGGGGTCATGAAGTCTTCTGGGTGATGCACCTTGGGGATGGCGGGTTGCAGAGGCCTGGGGCCGCCCTGGATCTCGGGAAGCTGTTCCGTGGCGGGATCGGCGGCTGGTGGCGGGTTACCCTGCTCTTTGTCGGCATCTCCGCCATGGGCTGCCTGAGATGGCGGATCACCGGTTGTCTGCCCAGCGTCATCTCCTTTGTTGGTCATGAACACCTGTTTGGCGGCTGCGTTCTGCTCTTCAAGTGCTTGCTGAGCTAACTCCACCTCGATCCTTCTTATGGCGGCGTCATAGTGATCAGAATCATAGCCTTTGCTATCCCAGTCATCCGATTCACCACTTTCGTTAAGTGCCTCTAAGCTGGATTCACCTGGGCTATCTTCTCCATTGGAGGTAGATCCCGAAGTGATACCTGTGAAAGCAACAAGGCAATACCACGGTGTCTCTAACGCCAGATTGCTCATGGCGGATTCACAGCGGTCTACCACCACTTCCTCTACCACTAGGGCGGGCTGGGTGGGATTGTTTTTTTAGATCCGATCTAGATAACTTAGGGAGTTCCAGATCAGATGATTCCTCCTCCGTATCCAGCTCGAAAGCGGTCCGTTTGGGGTTTCAGCCATACCAATCCGCCGGAAATTGGTTTGTGTAGCGGGGGTAGGGTTTGTCTCTCCGATGAAGATATGGATATCTCCGATTGGAACGACGATGAATCGAGCGGGGTCTTCTCCAGCCAGTACCCAGAGGTTATCCGCTGGGACGATGGGGAAGCCGGAATCGTAGAGGACGCGCCCGATGGCGACGGTGTCGCCGATGCCTGCAAAGGCGGATCCCGCCTGGATCCGCGCTCCTGATGCGTTTTGCCCCACGGTGGGCGCCAACTATCGTGGTTTCGTCAACAGATCTGCCATAGGGGTAGGTGTATGGCGGTTTGCGGAAGGGGGTGAACACGACGGAGCGATCCGGGACGGTGGTAGCACGAGTTTACCCAGCTTCAGATCCCGCAACGGTGGTGAGACCCTACGTGCTGCTATAAATCACTATATGGCAACAAGTGCTCGGTTACAATGATGAGGTTGGTTGTTTCGCTATGCGATCGGCCGTATGTCTAAGCTGTGCCTCAAGGGCTCCTCCACGCCGGCTTATAAAGGCGCCTGGCGTGGGCAACAAGATGGTACCGGAGCGGATACAACTTGGAGTCCTAGACTAAGTCCTATGCGTGTACTACAAGACATCCCGCCATGGGCTTGTCTTCGGATCCGCGATGAGCTCCTGCGTCCAGTACCGCCATGGTTTCTCCAGCAACTGGGCCGCCCGGTAGGCAATCCGCCATACCACCCTGATGGGCCACCCTGGCTTGCTGGTTTAGGACTACGTCGCTGGTATACCTATTTGGTATATCCCCAACAGCAAGGAAATGATTTGCTCATAGGTAAGGGATATATTTAATATTGGTCAAAGATATTAGTATTCTGAATTAGGAGATTAATATTATTGTCCTGGATACTGTATTTTAGCTTGCAATTTGGTACATGCATTCTGGCCATCCAGACTTAATTAGGAGCATCACTGTGCACTAGAATGTTCAGCTATGTATAGCACGCATTGGAAGCTAGACATTGCATTTATGCAGTCATTTTTCTACTTTGAAATTACAAAATGCACTTGACGGACCTAATGGAAAAATGCACTTGATTTTTTTGTTCTTGTGGTTTTTCTTTGGATTTTTAATTAAGCATGTGTGTTGCAGGATCTTATGAACTTAATCAATTTCTGAGAGATTGTGCTATGCTGCAGTCCCACCCGCGCCCCATGTCGACAACTAGAAAGCACCGCATCCACGGCCTGCTCTGCAATAGAGCATCCAGAAGGTCATCATCAACGCAAATCTGATGCAAGATGGACTTCCTCCCTTCACCTCTCTCATCCCCATTGATGCACTCATATGCTTACTAACATGGCAACACCTTTAGCTGGTTGCTTGCTATAGGCTGCGGGAGTAAGTTATTGGTTCACTACCATGATTAATTTCTTGATTGATATAGCCTTATTGGATAAGTTGATGACTCATGTTATGTACTCACCAGATATTGCTGAGGAAAGTCAGTTATTCTAGGATATGTGCAGTTTAGTATCGAAACAATGTTTGTACCTATGACAGAGAATTACTGTCTAAATTCCAAACCCTATAAAAAATAATTAGATTTTTAACTGAAAACTGTCATAGGGAGACGAGTCAGATGATTGGTCAGCGATTATCTTATCTGTGCCCATTTGCTCATCATTCAGTCTAATGGAAAATGCTTAATTTTCTCCCTCTTCCAAAGTTTCTATAGTTACAAAAGAGTGGGCTATTAACTTTGCTCTTTGCCTCTCATTGTCTACATCAGAAACTTAGTTTTTGGGTTTCCATTGTTCTACAATTACTCAGATGCACCTTTAGCCAAACAAACGCAATGTCGCTACTATTTAATATATACATCAATGCATTCAAGTGTGATTCCGCTCACCAAGTTCATCCTTTATTTGACCTCTGCAAAATTATATATGGAATTGTGGGTGGTCTCTAATATCCGCAAATCATCTGGATCGATACATTAAATACCAACCAATACTCAGCTATATGTAATGCATGCTAAGGTAAATACATTGGTAGCACCATTTGTATTCCAGCATCGGCTATGCTACAATATAATTTTGTCTACTAAGAGTTCAGAACCATAGGTTATAAGCAATCAAAAGAGGCAAAACACACATTTGTAGGATTTATACACCCATCGTATCCTGTTAATTTTATTTCCAGTTCAGTTTTCAGTCAAATTTGGAATTACTAAGTTGTATGATTCATCTCTTGACTGATATTCTTAAGAAAAAAATCACGACTTCAGTTCAGGAGCATGTTAGAGAGGACATTAACTAAAATCCAATGTTATTATTTTTGTACATGTATAATTGATAAGTTGTAAGGTTGATTGTTTTACCGAGATTAATTGAGATGATCATGATTATGGTTCACAGATGTGCATCAAGTATTAATAGTTATCTGTTTATATAGTTTATCCTACACAACAATTTACTATGCACTTGAATTTATAGTAAATCTTCGGAAAAGTTATCTTTCTTTTTAACATGATTATTCCTGTTACAGATCGGATTATCCTTTTAGGGAAATATTCCTAGTTTTGTGCAAATATGTGAAGTGCATTTTCTCTGCAGACTGCTTTGTGTTTCTTCGGCAATGGTCTGCAATGTAGCAACCAAGGCATCATATGAGGTTAGTATTTATTTTGTGAAAATTATGATGCAATCCTATATTATCCTTCGGTCTACAATGAATCTCCTAGATTTAGTTCCAGTAGTCCACTCGGCAGCCATCTTACAAACTCAATATTGTGAGCCATCTTACAAACCAAGTATTGTGTTAATTCTCTGCATCTATTATGAGATGGCGTATTGTCCATGCCTGCAATTTTTGTTAAGCATCATTATTAAGAGAAATCTATTATGATCACAAGTTTAGAGGAGAACACTATATTTCTTTGCTTGCTATATGTACTTGGCGTCATCTTGGAAGTTGGTTCAGTTTTCCGTTTACATACTCAGATAAACAAAAATATACAGCATACGGACACCTTTTACCAAAAATATTAGAACTTTTGATTCTGCACTTTTTTAAACAACATTATGACTGAAGAGAAAGATAGGAGATAGCATTCCATGCCTCAGTCACAGCTGGGGTCTATATTAGTTATAGTTGGATTAGCATCTAGCAGAGGTCAAGGAGAAACCAGTACTCTTGCTAATGGCAGTGCTCCATATTAACAAACTGTTTTCCCTTTAAGCTAATATGTATACACGTGGCAGTGGCAGATAGGTGGCTTATATTTTACATTGCAGTTGTCATGTCGAGGAGAAAATACATGCTTCTGCATTGATTCTCTGGATTCTGAGTATATACATGCTTCTATGTTGTTTCTTTTGTTTCCTGGTATAAACTGCTTCTTTGCTTTTAGATTGATTCGATTTTATGGTTTACTAGTATATAGAATTACTACAAGCTATAAGCTTGGACGTGAGCATGCACTCTGAGGGCACTTGCCGCATGATGTTCTTCATGCAAGGCTGGCTGCCTATGGATCGTCTCGATTCTCACCCCTGTTGCTGGGCTAGGCTTTTTGTTGGTGCGGTCCAACTGTCCTGCGTAATGCCTTTGCTCTCAAATAAAGAAAGATCAAACCAACCCTCGCACGCAACTGACTCCCATTATCCCCTCTCCCTCATCAAGCGCCGCTGCGGTTAGGGTTTCCGGCCGTCGGCTTGCCCACCTCTGGCCGCCACCACGACAAGCCCCAGCTCTGACCTCCTCCCCGGCTAGCCCCACCTCTGGCCACCACCGCGCCCAGCCGCACAGGGTAACGATGCATTGGAGGAGAACGATGTGTGGGTAGCAGTTTGAATAAGATTGGGTAGCAGCAGTCATGATGGACTACAGGGGTAAAATACTACTTGGAGCCATCTTCTTGCCCTCCGACACAGTGGTGGAAGATCCTTCTCCGTCTGTTGCCACTTTATCGTGCTTAGCAACGACAGTCCTCTGGCCAGAAGTTATTAATGTTAAGCATGCTATCACTATTTAATCATACCTAAAGAAGGCTGAGTAATACATTTTTCCAAACTGCTTGAGGATAAAATTGATTACTCCCTTTGGTTTTCGGGGTTTCATGACTAGAGGAGAGGAGAGATACTAACGAGATACTACATAGGTGACATATGGGAGGATGAATGCACAACTAGAGTACTGGCGAGGCTGATGGCAGCCTCATGTAGATTTCAGCGACTTCCCATAAGGCCATGACAGATAGAAGATATCATCTATATTATGTTCAAAGTTTTGTTAGATCTGACCTGCATTTTAGTTGGGCTGAAAACTAGACAATTGTAACTCTGCAACTCTCGTGTTTGTTACTAATGTTTAATCTGTGTTGTTGCATGGAACTTTTTGTAAGTTTGGACTATCATCTTAATTTTTTTTATCTTTGTGTTGGCATCAGTTGAAGTTTTTATGATTTTATCTCTTTACATGTTTTCATTTAGTTGAATATAACCATCTATTTGCTATAATTGAAAGATATGGGAGAGCACTTCTGATGAAAAAAAATGCTCATGTGGTTGTTTGCTCACATTGAAAATATGGATCCAATAGCTTAATCTATACCTAATAATAAAATACGCAAGGGTTCCATGGTTAGGTTCTTCCCGCGTCCGATTCATGGGCCATGGCCCGATTTTGGGGATTCCGGTTTGGTTCTTTCCGCGTCCGATTCATGGGCCATGGCCCGATTTTGGGGATTCCACCTTTTAAAGAAATTACGGCCAGTGCCACCGGTTAAGTGAAAAACGTTCTGTGGAAATTCTGAAACATTTTCGCTGGTTCGTCTGTTCCTCCCTCTCGCATTCGTTCACCCGTAATTTTCATCCATAGTTCGTTATATCTTGGACTCTTAGCCCGAATTGAGGAGGAAACCCGGTTACGATGGCGCCCCGGATGTTCTCCTGCACGTGGTTCCCGCCGTGGCCACCGTCTTCGTCGATCTCCAGAATGAGCGCCGTTCCAGGCCCCGAGCTCCAACGGTAGCGACCTGAAGAGGGAGGGCGGCACTGCATCCAGCTCCAGGCTATGTGCCTGAGATCTCAGCAGGGAAGGGAGGGGACGACTAGGATGGAAGGGTAGTTGTCCCCACCGAAGGCATCAATCAGTGGTGCTGCTGCAGTCGCGGGCGTGTGACGGAGCCGTCGGGGAGTGCAGCGTGGCTGCATGGGCGAGGACGAGGAGATAGGGACGGGTAGGGACGCCAGCGAGGCCCTGCGAGACCCATGGCGCACCGCCTCCCTCTGATCCCTCCTTCCCGTCCGTCGTCTGCCCGTCTCCTTCCTCCAACTCCTCTTCGCCTGCTAGGTCGGGAAGGCAACAGAAGGATTCGACGGGTTGCTCTCGCGGAAGGGGAAGTAGACGCTGGAGGTTGGCCACAAACGCCACACTCGAGCGGGACATCACATCTGCTGGCGACGGCAATTTGTCAGGCGGCAAATACTACAGTGCCCATGAAGACTCCCATCTCCGGTGAAATCCACCGGCCACCGCCTCTCCCTCCCCAAGATATTTCCTCCCCTCCCCACCGGAAGCATCCACCCTCGATCAAGAGCTCGTCCAGGATGAGGATCGTACCGCGCAATGGAGTGCCTGCATCCCGCCCTCGTCGTCCAGCAGGAGGCCGCGCGCGTGCCGTGTGCAGTTCGCCTGAACGTTGCTGTTGGTTCAGTGTACCGTGTCCGCATGGCAGCAGGTGCTCGCCTTTGTGGTTGCGCGTGTTGATAGGAACGTCCCAGCTGGAAGGGCCGGCGGCTCAGGGCGCGGCGATGCACGCACAGCTCGATCCTGCCGGTGCCGGTCGTCTTGGTATTCAGAGATAAATTTTTAATATTGCAGGACTACTCGCTTTACCATGTGAGTTGTGAATTTGTGATTTCAGGTGTTCTTCTTGGTCATGATTTTATATTGTAGTTGATGCCGTTGATTTGCTTATGGTTCAGGGGTTGCTGCTATTAGAGAAGGATGTCAAGCTCTTGTTGCAATAATCAGCCTAGGATACAAGTTCAACTATGGTACGGTCTAGCATGCTTTTGGTTGTGAGAATTTTATCATCGGCATTGTTAACAGATTTTCGTGGCATGAGACACAATGGAAATATTTAATTTAGCTTCTGATCAGAAGCAGCATGTTAACCCTCTTGCTCGTGCATCCCCATGTGTTCTCTAATGTTTAAGATTCTAAATTTCAGAAAACTATGCTCTCGAAACTGAACCATCGAGAATAGAACTAGGGCTTAAGGAAGAGTAGGCCAATGACATTACTACATTTTCATACATCATGCTAGGGGAGCTGGATATGGGTGGGTGGATACTGAGAAAGCTTTTAATGGTTCACAGTTTAGGATCGCTGCTAGGATTGCTAAAAAAAACTGATTTATACCATCACTGAGATCTTCTTTCTACTTGCATATATCACAGTAGAAAGGCTATGCCATGGATTTGAATATGATCATAGACAAAGACATGGGGACTCATACTGAAAGTATTGGGACATTATTAGATGATTATCGAAGATGACAATGGTTCAAGATACAGTAATTACGCATGGATGATATTATAAAATTTTGGTATAACTAAGGTCTTAGTTTTTGGCCGTGGCGCCGTACTTTTGTCCCGGTGCAACGCACGGGCATGTTTCCTAGTGCTACCTAATGTGAGTATAGATCATATTTATTCTGTGCGTTGGTAGTGCAACACCTATGTAACCAGATAATCCATTGATTGTTCAATAAAATATAGAACGGTCTTTGAAATGGTTCATGCTTTTATATTGATTTGGGTACCTAAGATGGCAGAGAAAATGTTTGGCCAATACAAAATAATAAGTATATAATTTAGAACGGCTGGTAGACGGCAAATGAAATATTTTACATAATACTATTTGCCAATACAAAAGAGTAAGTGTACAATTTAGAACGGATGGCAGGCGGGCCGGGCGAAGCCGGCCGGTCCGTCTAGTAACCATCATCTATGCTAGTCTTGCGACATAACCATTATTTTTAATATTTTCACACAAAAACCCCATCGAGAACATGGCAAGTGATATCAACCACTAAATGATACCATGCTGCCATTAGAAAAATCTGAATTTTAAGTTTTAAAAAATTTAAAAAATATGTTAGTGTTCAAAATATGTGTTGACAATCCCTATAATTTTTATAAACAAATTCAAAACACACATGGAGAAACTAAAAAGACAAATCAATATGTGCATAGTGTCATTTGTGTTTTCATCTCTTGATGGCACTATTCATGTTGGATTTGTCTTTTTTTGTTTCTACGAGTGTGTTTCAAATTTGGTTTTGAAAAAATTAGAGATTGTAAACCTACATCTTGTGAACACAAACATATTTTCAGCTTTAGAAAAAAAACACAAACATATTTTTCACTATTTTAGTAATTTTAAATTTTTTATATTGGTAAATGGTATCATGGTATATCATTTAGTGATTAGGATCACTAGATATTATCCCAACTCCAAATGAAGCTTGGGCTCCAATGAGCCCTATAGTTTTTTTTTGAAGTTTCAAAAATGTGAATTTAAACACTACAAAAAATTCCAAAAAATATCTAGAAGTCCATAATGTTGTACTCTATCAAGTTTTATATGTATTGTTCATCATTGTTCACCGATGATAAAACCTCAATTTGTCATTTTTGCCGAGCCAATATTACAACATATTTTGCTTTGAAAAATTACACTGATAGAATAGAACATTATCTACGTCATGGTATTTTCTAGATTTTTTTAAAGTGTTTGAATTCAATTTTTTAGAGGATTAAATTTCAAGCTCCATGAAGCTCGAGCTCGTCTATTTTTCACACATAAATATCTCTCTTCAAATAGTATGCTAGTTGTAGTCGTGTTGACATGTTAACTGACTAGAGGGGCCTACCTATCGACTCCATGTGGCAAGGTGAGACCTCGCCTATCTTCCGTTAGGTGTTGTGGAAGGGAATAAACATAACCATTTCAAAGGTTTGCTTTCACTCCTCGTTGTTTCTGTCCCTACTCCCTCTCCTTCTGAATAGCAATTGTCGCTGCTAGAGTTTTTCCCTCGCTCATTGCCGACATGGTTTCGTGGGTGATGGTGACGAATCATCTGCATACCTCAGCTTGGGTGGCTACGATGGGAGTGATTATGTTCTCTGATTTCTAGGGTTAGGGTTAGCTTTCGATTTGGGGATTTTGGATATGAGCTAGCTTTATTCTGATTTTCCATGTAATTAATTGATTTGTCAGGGCAGCAACACCATATATGACTCCAATTATTTCGGGTTAGACAATGGAGAATCACCTACATAAATGTTGAAAACATCAAGCCATAGCAGGCAATTTTGTTACTTTTGAAGGATAGTCCATGCTTCTTACATGAGAAAAGAAAGTAGTTAAAGTTTCCAAAACTCTAAGAATGGACCAACTAGGTTGCTAAGAGACAGTGAAATGAACAAAATATTTTGGTCGCAAAAGTTCAAAGAAGTCGGACTAGAATACCCCAAGTGCCTACTCCACGAGAAAAAAATAGAACAACTAAATTAATGTTCATGAATATTCAAGTGGTTCTTTATTTTTTGTATTATAATTAACTTCCATAAGGATGAATTAAGGGACTCCTTCGATGTGCCAGAAGGCCTGTTTTAATACTTTATTCGATTCATATTACTTGAGCTAATATGTATGTATCTAGACATATTTTAGTGTCTACTCCTATTTCAAACTAATTGACTCAACTTTATCTAGATTTATATGTATCTATACGTGTTTTATGTTACTCCTTCCGATCAATATTACTTATCTCTAGTATAGATGTATCTGGATACTAAAATATGTCTAGATATATCTATATTAGCGATAGGTAATAGTTGTTGGAGGAAGTAGATATATATAAATTTATATAAAGTTAATCAGTTAATTTGAAATAGAGATAGTAGATACAACTATACTAGTGACAAGTAATATGAATCAGAGTGAGTAGAACAATCTAGCATGGGTTCGAGAACAAGAGTTCAACTCTAGGAGTTTGATTCAGGTGCTAATTAAGGTATTAGTAGAAAAGAATTGCTAAGACTTACCACACAATGTCAATGTCAAGTATCATACACTAGTATTATGCATAAGGTAATAGTTTATAATATCAATCCTACTTACGAGGGTTAGCTCGGCAAATGTCCTAGATGAAGGACTTAGCATCGGGGGAAAAGGGCGTTGGATAAACTCGAAGATAAAGACTCAAACAAACAAGGCAAAACTTGGTGCGTGTTTGAGAATAAGCTGGTAATCAATTGGCTCAATCTCAATCTGTCCCTAGCCAGCCTCTCCTGGCCCCTATATATAGGTGGCTAGGTCTCGAGGAATTGGTCGGGTTCAATACAAATTACAATGCGGATTACAATATGATCTTGTATTTCGACTATGACTATACTTGGGCCTAGTTTCCATTGGCTACTACCCGAGCGGGCCCCAGGGGTACTAAGATAACGGGCCTTGGTAGCTATACCCTTGTCAGTAGCCCTCAAGATTCTACCAGAATCGTAGATTCGGGTTGAATCTCAAATCTTCATATCTTTGACTTGTAATCTTTGACTTAATCAATCTTCGTCTTCTTCTTTTTCTTAATTTCATTGAATATTTCACATTCTTAAATATGGAGCTCATGGGCGGCGCTGGGAAGGAAAGGAGTGCGAGGGGTGAATGTGCCGGGGAGTCACCGTCGGGGTATATATAGGCCCAGGCCTCGAGATTTGTGCCCGCCATTTGCACCGTACATCTAGCACTCCAAAACCCTAGATCAACGACACGTGTCCACGAGTAAAACGGTAATCTTCACCAACGGTGTCTATACCATGAATCTTACCTTAGAAGGAACTACGTGGAAAAAATTACTACGGATTTCATGGTAAGATCTGACAGATCCTAGAAATCTCGCTAGCGGAAACTACGTCGCTTAATCCGCTATCCATGGCAGATTAAAACTTGAAGATAGGAGGAACGACAAGATCCGCCATCCAGACGCAGAAAACTAGAGCTATGAAGGATGGCATTCAGCAAGGAGTATATAGCAGATGGGAATGGCGATCTTCAAGTTCTCCGGGGGCTATTGTTGGGAATATACCAAATAGGTATACCGGCGATGTAGTCCTATACCAGCAAGCCCGGGTGGCCCATAGATGGTGGTGTGGTGGATAGCCTCACCGGGCGGCCAAGTTGCTGGAAGCCCAGGGCAGATTGGAGGACAACAGGAGCTCATGACGGATTACCTAGATTAGGCCCATGGCGGATTTTCATGTAGTGTACGATGTTGTATAGGACTTAGTCTAGGACTCCATGTTCTATCCGCCCCGGAACCGCCATGATGCACAAGCAGGCGCCTTTATAAGCCGGCGTGGAGGAGCCCTTGAGGCAAGAACACACAATCTCATCATTATAACCGAGCACTTGTTGCCATATAGTGAATTATAGTAGCACGTAGGATCTCGCCACCGTTGTGGGATCTGAAGGTGGGTAAACTCATGCTACCACCGTCCTGGATCGCTCTGTCGTGTTCACCCTCTTCCACAAACTGCCATACACCTACCCCTATGGCAGATCTGTTGATGAAACCATGACAACAATGTCGCTGAACCACGACACCTGCGGCGGCCCACTTGCATGCCCGTGCAACCTAGCCTAGGAAGGAGATGTGCCGCCGCCGGAGAAGAAGTGTACCTAGGAAACGTTTGGCTCGAACAAGATATTTGTATTCCTCCAACAGGAGAGGTCGCTGACATTGAGAAGCTAATAGACCATGACGGCTACATGGGAGTATTTCCCACCCAAGTGGAAATGCTCTAGCTAGAGATAGATGATTTGCCAACCGTGCATAGAAGCCAGAGACAGTGGAACTTATTTCTAGGAACATCTACAGAGAGAGTCGAAGATGAATGTGGACTAGGGGAAAATGCGGGTGAAGGGAACTTTGGGGAGATGTATCGAGATAGAGAAAGAGAGGGAATGAGAGAGAGCGGGGGGAGAGGGAGAAGAAGAGAGCGAGAGGGAGAGGCAGGGAGGGAGGAAGGGAGAGGGAGGGAGAGCGAGAGGGAGAGGGATGGGGATGTGACTTTCTAGTACCCCTCCATGACAAAGCGGTACTGATCAAGTTGAGGCGTAAAACTTTTATGCGGGTGGTCAGGGCTTGCTTACCCGATATGGACAAGTCCGACGGAGGCTGAAGGAGAAGGCGACAATAAATGAACTACCAGTGCCTCCCACTGCCGCGAGCACAACAAGTGAGACAGAGAGGAGACCGAGGACAAGGGGGGCTGAGCTTACCTTAGTCAGGTCTTCGTGGGCGTCGACATTCCCTGGAAGTCATGGCCATGATGGAGGTGGAATTCGATCGTCCGCCACCACAACGAGCTTTGTGGTATCTAGAAAATGGACGAGTGATAAGGGATATGGTTTCAATTTTTTTTGTTTATGTGAGAAGGTGACCACCATGAATTCTGGCGACTCGCCCGTGGGTCATGGATGAGCCCAACCAGTTTTGAGATGAACATGCTTGGAATCTAGCTACCCCGACCACACCAGACTACTAACCTAACATAGTGCAACCACCTTTTTTTGTAATGGGGAATACCTCGGCTTCTGCATCAGGTAATGCACACAACCATTTATTACAAAGTTTTAGTGTCTAGTAACAAATAAACATGAAACCACTTAAAAAGTGGCTGCAACAAGTAGGCACACAAGGGATAGCCCCAAACACGAACCCAGCGATTCTTCCGTGCATAGGACCTCCGGCGCACTGTTCCGTTCGGTTTCATTGCATTTCAGTCCGTCGGACACTCGGACCAAACTGAAACATGTTAAAATTTGACAAACTTGGCGACAAAGTGTGGCAGAAATCTTAAATCGGAAAATCAGCATACAAACATAGTACTGTAAATGACCTTTCTCAACCAATCACTGCACACACTCTAAATTTGCATGTAACTCAAGTTGTCCGTCAATGTATTCCCACTAGTGGGGACGGGGCCTCCAGTCCCGGCCCGTAAGGGGCTTTAGTCCCGGTTTGCAAACCGGGACCCTAGCCGCGGGACTAAAGGCTGAACCTTTAGTCCCGGCCCGCTTACCAGCCGGGACTGGAGGGTGTCCACGTGGGCACCTCGGAGCGAATCAGGGCCAGGGCCTTTAGTCCCGGTTTGTAACACAGACTGGGACTAAAGGGTCTGCTGTTTTTTGTTTTTTGCTTTACGGTTTTAGGGTTTAGGGGTTTTAGGTGTTCGGGGGATTAACGTGATGCCTCGTTTGGTGCCTTGGTGTTCGGGAATTAGTTTATGCATATATGTAAGATTAACTTATCTTACAAAGCGAGCATATATATATACAATTATATGGAGATCAGAATTATCGGGACAAGAGCCCGTCTATTCGATTACATGGACCAACATCAGTAATGGCCCCTAGCTACACTAAATCGTCCTTTGTCGTCTATAGCTTCTATCCTCAGAAAGGCCGCTAGCTCCTCTGCAACAGCAATCGCGCGTTGCTCTGATAGGTACTTCTCCCGCATGGCCGTGTACTATATAAGAAGAGGAGATGAATATGAATATCAATCATGATAACAAAGAATGACGAGTAAAAATAGAGGTGTGAATGTTTATTGCTTACATCGTATCTGTAATCCTTGTGCTCAGAGGTAAACGTGCGAATGGTCTCGCAAACATAGTATCCACATAGATGCGTCCCCCGTGGCTGCTGATCGCACTTTACGAGAATATAATATATATAATCAAAATAATAATCTAGCATTACAAATGTATTGAAAATAGAAGTATATCATACTACTACTTACCTGAGCCGCTCTAAAGGTCAGCTTCTCATCCCGGATACCGGGAGTCACGCACTTGAACCGCTTCCAAACCCTGCCCGACAAGGAAAATGATTTGCTAAGTTTTTCATTAATTGATATATCAGAAAATCATCGAAAGAGACCGATAGAGCGCAAGAATGATAAAATTACCCTTGGAGCATGTCCTGCAGGCTTTGGAACTGTTCCAAGGGTCTCGATAATGGGTCGAAGGCATCAACTCTTCCCTTATCAATTTGAATGTCCAACAGAATCCAGTGGAAGCTGCACATATATATATGTGTCAGTAACTTATCAATAACACTCATAAGTGAATGGACACAACAGAGTAAGACCCTCACTTGAAGTTGTATGGAAACAGTATGTGGTCACAGAAATTTTGTTCTGTTAGAAACCTTAGAAGGTTTTCCTCTGTCTCCTTGGGGTTATCAGTTAGCGTCTTTATATGTATTTTATCTGGGTCAATAAACCCAATATTTAGGATGTTCCTACTTTTACATTCCAGAATCTTCATTCTGCATAATAGAGTACAAGTCAGAACGGAACAAGTTATATGTAGACAATGAATTGAAATAACTGATCAAGTTATATGTAGACAACGAATTAAAAAACTTACAGACAATAGCAACTCATAAGCGATTTGTCGAGGGCGTCGGCATTGTACATCTGGAAGAGTTCATCAAAGTCGATATGGATGTCTTCGGGGCGGCCGTAGTACTCCCGTGGGACAAGCGCCACGATCATCGTTCTCCCATTCTTTGATTCACTTAAGTACCATGTATGCAAGTAACGCATATTTGTTGGGAGATCATCCAACTTATCTTTGCTGACCAAAGGCGCTCCCATGACAAACTGTGGCTTAGGGGCTACCACAGCCTTGGGTAACCTGTCGTCTTGGGAAGCCAGAACATCTTCAACCGGGATACCCCATTCAGCCGCCCACTTCTTTGCTAATTCCAAATCTTGCCCCTGCACCAGAGAGGGAACATTCTCGGGTAACACCCTGAGGGGTGGGATCGACTGTTTGGCCTGTTGTCCAAGCTGAGGAACGTCTGATCTTTTTTTGCTTGTAGTTGAACTTGATTTGCTCCCACTTGCACTTGCACGTGGCTTGCTCTTTTGCCCTTCCTTCTGCAATGTGCGTGTATAGTCGTCAGGCTTATGGTGTAAGTCATACTGTGATGGAAGGGTCATGAAGTATTTTGCATATGCTATTTGCTTCTCGGTGTATTCCGGGCGGGGCTCGGGTTCCTTCTTTTTCATCTGCGCATCATAATGTTCCTTTGCTATCCTGGCGTTTTCCTCGTCGGTACGATCATAAGGTCTGATAGGAAGATTAGCATGAGGTACCTTTGGGAGGGGCGACAGTTTGCGCTTTGGGGAGCTCCGTCGCTTAGAACTCATCGACGGAGCGTTCTTGCTGGCACGCTTCCGCTTAGTATCCTTAGCGGGGGGCGGCGGAGACGGCCGACCCAAGTCCGGCGGCGGTGATCGAGATGGACTCGTGTTGTGGTGGCCGTCGTCATGTGGAGGGCTTGGAGGTGATGGAGGTGTAGGTGACCTGCGACGACTTGGAGGCGGTGTTGTCCTTGGGGCCGAGCCTGGAAGCTTGATGTAGTTCTTGTCCCATAGGATGACTCCACCCAGTACTTCTCCGAGTGTCCTCTCATCTTCGGGTACAGCCATGTCGAGCTCCATATCATGAAACCCCGCCATGATTTCATCCACCCCGACTTTAGCAAAGCCAGCTGGAATCTCACGGCCATGCCAGCGTGCATCAGGGCCAGAAGGTAAAGCTTGTCCGACGGCCACCTTCATGGATATGTTCTTGAATTTCTGATGGAGTTCACATGATGTTGACTCCTTGATTCCATCCACGGGGTAGCCGGGACCGCCCTCTATCATTCTTCGTGCATCGTCGGGCGGGGCCTCAGATTCAGCCACGCTGCTTTTCCGCTTAGATGGGGCACCGGTAATATCGAGTGCAGGATCTTCCTGGCGCGCTACTCCTCTAAGCTCGTCAATCTGCTTCTGTTGCTCGTTAAGCCTGGCAAGCAACTGGTTGAACTTGTCATTCTCCTCATCCTGCTGTCGCTTCTTTGCTCTCGCTCGGCTTCTGTAAGTGTCTTGGTCTCTGGCAAACCCAAGCCACCACGGGTAAGAAGGACCGAAGCCTCGCGTTCGTCCTCCATGTTCGTCATTGCCGAGGACCAGTGTGAGCAAATCTTTCTCTCTATCTGCAGTGAACTGTCTTTTTCCCTCTTTAATTTCTTTCACTATCTTTTTCCAATTCTCCCTGGGTATCCTAAGACCGTCACTGCAGATGAGGTCCCCTGTTTCTTCGTCGTACGAACCACCATGCGCAAGGAACCAATTCCTTGCTCTCAATTCCCACTCATCACGGATGGGTTCAGGTACGATGCCTTTAGCTAGCAGATCTTGCTCTTTCTTATCCCACTTTGGGATGGCAGTCTCATAGCCCCCTGGCCCCAGCGTGTGGTGATATTTCTTCTTGTCGGCATTTTTCTTGTTCTTTTCTGATAATGCCTTGGCATCTTCTGACTGCTTGTACTCCTGAAATGCCTTCCAGTGATTCGCCTGCTTGGCTAGATACCCCTCGAATACTGGCACTTTCTTTGTCTTCAGATAGTCTTGCCATAGCTTCTTCTTCCAGCTACGGAACAGTTCGGCCATCTTCTTTAGAGTCCACTGCTTGACTTTGGCCCTCAGTTTATTTGCGGCGTCTTGATTCTCACATTCTGGCAGGTTGAAATGTGACATGATATCATTCCAAAGATTATCTTTGTACCTTTCGGCGACATAGTCACTATCGGCTGCCCCTTTGCGCTTGTTCCACTCCCGAACGCTGATCGGGACGTGATCCCTAACGAGAACTCCGCATTGCTTCTTGAATGTGTCAGCAGCATTCTTAGGAAGCTTTGGTTCGCCCGTAGGCAATATCACCTCAAAGGTGTAATGCGTCCGTGCGTCCAACTTTTTAGTCGGGCCTCGTTTCGTAGCTTTGCTCGATGTGGAGGCCTAAGAGGGAGAAACATTCGTCAAATGAATGTATATGTATACAATATAGAGCTATCTCCAATATTTTTCACATATTACAAGTGATTGTCGAACTTCATATGTATACCTCGCCGGACTTTATTATTTCTCCACCGGCTTCTCCACCGGCTTCTCCATCAGTGGAGCTATCACCTTCTCCGTCATTGGAGCTATCTCCGGCCCCATCGGCTTCATCTTCGTGTCGATCAACCTCCATTCCATCTCCGGAGGGGTTTAGATATGACGACGGAGATTCAGCAGGTTCAACGTCGGGGGCGTCTTTGATTATATCTTCGATAAGTTCTTCCTCTTCGAGGTTCCTGCTATGTGGATCCATAGTTCTGCAAAAAACGAACATTTGATTAACTAATAAACTAACAAACTATATATGATGCAAAATAATTCTATATATTCTAACTAAAATAATTCGATTCTAACTAAATAACTCTATTCTAACTAAAATAATTCTATTCTAACTAAATAATGCTATTCTAACTAAATAATTCTATTCTAACTAAAATAATTCTATTCTAACTAAAATAATTATATTCTAACTAAAATAACTCTATTCTAACTAAATAACTCTATTCTAACTAAAATAATGCTATTCTAACTAAATAATGCTATTCTAACTAAATAATTCTATTTAACTAAAATAATTCTATTCTAACTAAAATAACTCTATTCTAACTAAAATAATTCTATTCTAACTAAAATAACTCTATTCTAACTAAAATAATTCTATTCTAACTAAAATAATTCTATTCTAACTAAATAATGCTATTCTAACTAAAATAACTCTATTCTAACTAAAATAATTCTATTCTAACTAAATAATGCTATTCTAACTAAATAATTCTATTCTAACTAAAATAATTCTATTCTAACTAAAATAATTCTATTCTAACTAAATAACTCTATTCTAACTAAAATAATTCTATTCTAACTAAATAATGCTATTCTAACTAAATAATTCTATTCTAACTAAAATAATTCTATTCTAACTACAATAACTCTATTCTAACTAAAATAATTCTATTCTAACTAAAATAATTCTATTCTAACTAAATAATGCTATTCTAACTAAAATAATGCTATTCTAACTAAATAATGCTATTCTAACTAAAATAATTCAATTCTAACCCTAACCCTAATTAACACTAGCTAATTAACTAATTAACAAAATAGAATTTTTTTGCAAAAAACCTTGCAGGCGGCGCGGCGGACGGCGGGTGCAGGCGGCGCGGCGGCGGGTGCTGGCGGCGCGGTGCAGGCGGTGCGGCGGCGCGGGTGCTGCGCGCGCTAACTTCGGCGGCGGCGGCGCAATGCGGCGGCGCGGCGGGCTGGCGCGGTGGTCGGCGAACGGCGGCGCGGCAGCCTGGCGGCGTCATCTGTGCTTCCTCGCGCGCGAAACTGCTAAGTGTTTCGCGGCGGGGAAGAAGGAAGCCTTTATACCCCGAGACCTTTAGTCCCGGGCGGTGGCTCAGGCCGGGACTAAAGGCCCCCCTTTAGTCCCGGTCCGTGCCACCGCCCGGGACTAATGGCCTCGGGTGGGGGTTTCCGCAGCCAGGGCCTTTAGTCCCGGTCTGTGGCACGGACCGGGACTAAAGGCCTATTTTCTGTTTTTTCTTTTATTTGTTTAGTATTCTGTTTGCATATTTAAGAATTTAACAAAACTATAAAAATGAAAAGTGTTTGAAATTGAATAAATAATTCAAAACTATTTTCTATTTTAAAAATTAATTACTTTAACTATCCTAACTATTAACTATTTTGCCATTTTTAATTAAAAACTATGTTTATTAATATTCTTTTTGCATATTTGAGTATTTGACAAAACTATAAAAATGAAAAGTGTTTGAAATTGAATAGATAATTCAAAACTATTTTCTATTTTAAAAATTAATTATTTTAACTATCCTAACTATTAACTATTTTGCCATTTTAAATCTAGAACGGGAGATAAGATTTATGCACGGTGGCGGCCTGAGTTAAATCTAGAAGTCTAGGATCCAGTGTTGTGGCGTTCGGTATGAACTACATGAACATTTCTAATTTTGGTGGATGGCATAGTTGCACCAAAATTCAAGCTTTGTGCTAGGAGGTTTTTTTCTTCTACAAAATTTGTTTACGAAGGCTTTTTTCCTAAAGAGCGGTGTAACCGTGTCTGTCGTAGCCATGGAGAATCTTCATCATGCATTACATAAAAGGTTTAATACATTATTACATTATTGCACCAACATTCCTATCTATTATTTCTATTTTCTTCTAGGGTCGTAGCCATGGAGAATCTTCATCATTCAGTAGGATGCTTGGGTCAGTTTTCACTTTGAAGGGCGGAATTTCATGAAACTTATTATAATCTACTGACATGTCTGTCTTGTCATCTACTCCCACGATGTTTCTTTTCCCTGAAAGAACTATGTGGCGCTTTGGCTCATCGGACGATGTCTTCTTTTGCTGATTTCTTTTTCTCGTTTTTGTAGACATGTCCTTCACATAGAAAACCTGAGCGACATCGTTGGCTAGGACGAATGGTTCATCCATGTACGCAAGATTGTTGAGATCCACTGTTGTCATACCGTACTTTTGGTCTACAACTACCCCGCCTCCTGTCAGCTTCACCTATTTGCACCGAAACAAAGGGATCTTAAAAGTAGGTCCATAGTCAAGTTCCCATATCTCCTCTATGTACCCGTAATATGTTTCCAAACGGTGCCCATTCTCGTCTGTTGTATCAAAGCGGACACCACTGTTTTGGTTGGTGCTCTTTTTATCTTGGGCAACCGTGTAAAATGTATTCCCATTTATCTCGTACCCTTGGAAAGTACATATAGTAGAAGATGGTGGCCTGGCCAAACAGTACAGCTGATCTCCAACGGTGTCATCATTCATGAGATGTGTCTGCAACCAACTGCCGAAAGTCTTCTCGTGTTCCCCTTTAATCCAAGAGTCAGTCTTCCCCGGGTTTTCGGAGCGTAGAATATTCTTGTGTCTCACGATATACGGAGCCACCACGGTGGAATTGTGTAGAACTGTGTAGTGTGCTTGAGAGAAAGAATGCCCGTCCATACATACTTTTGCTTTCCTTCCTAGTGTGCCTTTTCCTGTCAGCCTACCCTCATACCGAGATTCAGGAACACCAATCGGCTTAAGGTCAGGAAGAAAGTCCACACAAAACTCAATGACCTCCTCTGTTCCATAGCCCTTGGAGATGCTTCCTTCTGGCCTAGCACGGTTACGAACATATTTCTTTAAGACTCCCATGAACCTCTCGAAGGGGAACATATTGTGTAGAAATACAGGACCGAGAATTCTAATCTCTTCGACTAGGTGAACTAGGAGGTGTGTCATTATATTGAAGAAGGATGGCGGGAACAACAACTCAAAGCTGACCAGACATTGGACCACATCAATCTGTAACCCTGATAGACTTTCTCGATCGATTACCTTCTGAGAAATTGCATTGAGGAATGCACATACCTTCACAATTGCCAGGCGAACATTTTCCGGTAGAATTCCCCTCAATGCAACCGGAAGCAATTGCGTCATAAGCACGTGGCAGTCATGAGACTTTAGGTTTTGGAATTTTTTGTCTTTCATATTTACGATTCCCTTTATATTCGACGAGAAGCCTGTCGGGACCTTGATACTGAAAAGGACTTCAAAGAAGATTTCCTTCTCTTCCTTAGTAAGAGCGTAGCTGGCACGCCCTTGAAACTGCCCTGGATGCATGCCATCTCTTCCTTTATGACGTTCCTGGTCCTCCCGTGCTTCCGGTGTATCTTTTGACTTCCCATACAAGCCCAGGAAGCCTAGAATATTCACGCAGAGATTCTTCGTCAGGTGCATCACATCGATTGCGGAGCGGACCTCATGGACTTCCCAATAGGGTAGCTCCCAAAATATAGATTTCTTCTTCCACATGGGTACGCGCTTATCAGGGCCGTTAGGAACAGGTTGGCTGCCAGGACCCTTTCCAAAGATTACTTTTAAATCTTTGACCATATCAAATACTTCAGCACCAGTACGGATGACAGGCTTCCCCCGGGGTTCTGCCTTGCCATTGAAATGCTTGCCTTTTTTCTTTAAGGGATGCTTGGGCGGAAGAAAACGACGATTGAACGGGTACACATTCTTCCTACATTTGTCCAGATATATACTTTCTGTCTGATCTAAACAGTGCGTGCATGCATTGTATCCCTTGTTTGACTGTCCTGAAATGTTACTAAGAGCAGGCCAATCATTGATGGTTACGAAAAGCAAGGCTCGAAGGTCAAATTCCTCTTGTTTGTGCTCGTCCCACACACGTACACCTGGTTCGGCCCACAGCTGTAAAAGTTCATCAACTAATGGCCTTAGGTACACATCAATGTCGTTGCCGGGTTGCTTTGGACCTTGGATAAGCACTGGCATCATACTGAACTTCCGCTTCATGCACAACCAAGGAGGAAGGTTGTAGATACATAGAGTAACGGGCCAGGTGCTGTGACTGCAACTCTGCTCCCCAAAAGGAGTCATGCCATCTGTACTCAGACCAAACCATAAGTTCCTTGCGTCACCTGCAAATCTTGGGAACTCTCTCTCGATTTTTCTCCACTGCCGACCATCAGCGGGGTGCCTCAACTTATCGTCTTTCATACGATCTTCCATGTGCCATCGCAACAACTTCGCATGATCTTTATTTCTGAACAGACAGTTCAACCGTGGTATTATAGGAGCATACCACATCACCTTGGCAGGAACCCTCTTCCTGGGTGGCTCGCCCTCAATCTCACCAGGGTCATCTTTTCTGATCTTATACCGCAATGCAGTGCATACCGGGCATTTATCCATATTCTCATACTTCTCACCGCGGTAGAGGATGCAGTCATTAGGGCATGCATGTATCTTCTGCACGTCTAATCCTAGAGGGCAGACAAGCTTCTTTGCTTCGTACGTGCTGGCAGGCAATTCGTTCTTTCTTGGAAGCATCTTCTTCATCAGTACCAGCAACTTTTCAAATGACGAGTCAGTCACACCGGTCTCTGCCTTCCACTTCAGCAATTCCAGTGTGCTACCCAGCTTCTTCTGGCCATCTTCACAAGTTGGGTACAACAATTTGTTGTGGTCCTGTAACATCTGCTCGAACTGCAACCTCTCCTTTTCTGTGTCGCAGCCTCGCCGTGCTTCAGAAATGACCCGGCCAAGATCATCAGCGGGCTCATCTGGTTCCCGTTCTGCACCCTGATCTTCTTCTTCATTGTCTTCCATTGCGGTATCAGCATACTCAGGGAACATAGATCGGTAGTTGTCATCATCGTTCTCTTCTTCTTCATCGTCGTCTTCCATCATAACCCCTCTTTCCCCGTGCTTGGTCCAAACATTATAGCCCGACATAAAACCGGACCGAAGCAGGTGGCTCTGAATGACTCTTGAGGAAGTGTAATCCTTCTCATTCCGACATTCAACACATGGACAAAACATATAGCCACCACCATGCTTGTTCGCATCGGCCGCATCTCGAAAAGAATGCACGCCTTCTCTGTAAGCGGCTGTGCGTCGATCACCGTACATCCATGGATGGCTCATCTGCGTCATACGACAGTATATCAAACACAATCACGATCCTAAAAATTAGTACCGCACGGTCTAAACGAGAAAATATAGTTGCTAACCTTTTAGAATAAGTGGAAATAAAGAGGAAGAGGTTTAAGCGTGGCTCGGGCATCGAACTATATTGTAGTTGTGTTCGGTGAACTGAAGCGGCATCGCTCTAACACACATTTCAACAAACACCTCTAGTGCATCCAAGAAAAAAGGAGAGCTAGCACACACCCACACTCTTTCATCCAAAAAAATGCAAGGAAGATGGGAGAGAGGGGCTGCGGCCATATATATAGGCAGAGGACTTTAGTCCCGGTTTGAGACACAAACCGGGACTAAAGGGTGCGCACATGCGGGCTGCACACCGCGTAGCCCTTTAGTCCCGGTTTGTATCTCAAACCGGGACTAAAGGCTTGTTACGGGCCGGGACTAAAGCCTCCCGGGCGGCTGGCGAATTTCGGGCGACGTGGCCGGGCCTTTAGTCCCGGCCCAGATGGAGGCCGGGACTAAAGGGTCCAGGCCAAAGGCCCTTTTTCTACTAGTGTCCCAAGCCAGGGTATGGTTTCCCAGCAAGTGCTCACTACGGTGATTAACCTAGGCGCAATTACACGAGCTACTGGCGCTTGGAATCTGCCCTGGCCCTGGCGTGTGATTTCCCAGCTAGCCAGGGTAGTACGTACTGTAGCAGTGTACTGTTGCTTCAAATGTGCTCAACAGCAACCCTACATCCACTAATAACTCGGCTTGTCGGCCACATAACACAAGACAGCTTTTTCTTGCTGTTTGTTTTGCAGAGAGGACCGCGTCCTCCTCCAACATGAGATGTCCGAGTCCTTGGTCCCTGCCCTTATAATGTGCACAGCTCGATCTATCGTGGCGCAGAACCACAAAGTGCACAGAGATCAGTGCAGCAGCAGCAGACGATGGCTTCTCCACACGGCGAGGATCAAGAACTGAGCGGCTTTGCCTCGCCGACGTCGTACGCCGAGATGGCGGAGCTGGTGTCGACGCTCCCGCTGGAGACATGGTCACTGGTGAAAAAACGGGCTTCCATTCGGAGCATTTGTCTCGGACCAAATTCGATCCGCGGCTAAAGGGTCCATCAGTCCCGGTTCATTTGAAAATGTGGGCCAGGGGGCATTAGTCCCGGTTCAAAAGGGACCTTCAGTCCCGGTTTCATCTAACAGCCGGGACTAATGCCCCATGGCCCTTTAGTCCCGGCTCGTAGTACCAACCGGGACTAAAGGTAACCTTTAGTCCCGGTTGGTGCCACGACCCGGGACCAATCACCCGTTCAAACGAACCGCCACTTCGCGCCAGTTATCGATCGACGACGCTTCGATACCGATCGACATTACGAGCGACGCTGATCGGGAACCGGCGCCGGTGGCCTTGGAACTCGCCTGCATTCACACGCCGGCGTGCCCTCTCATCTTCTCCCTCTTTCACTATATAAATCACTCACATTTGATCATCTTGTTCCCCAAAACATCTAGCCTCTCTTCTTCCCCAAAACCACTCCCACACATCACCATACCGCCGGCGCCCGCGAGCTCTCCCTCGGCGACAATGGAGGAGCAACATTGGCCCCGGTCTCGGATCTACTACGTGGTCATCGAAGAGATGAACTTCTCCATCACGGAGACCCTCCGTGCTTTGAGGGTGGAGAAGTGGATCCGCGCCGTCAAGCGCCGGTTCCTCGACGACGCACTGGTCAAGTGCGTGGGCTTGGACTGTGAGTTCACCACTCACGCGCACCCTCAACGTGCCGCCGTCCTTCAACTCTCGGTGGAGTCCGAGATATTGGTCTTTCAAATTTGCAAGGCCAATGCCGTGCCGCAACTACTCAAGGACTTCTTGAAGGACACCACCATCAAGTTTTGTGGCGCGGCTATCAACAACGATCTACGCATGCTATGGCCATACGGAATTGTTATTCCGTCCGCGTATGATCTTCAACAAGTTGTCCCAAACTCCACTAGCAAGCCAACGCCGAGTCTCTATGATTTGGCCAATGCTATTATTGGGACACATCTTGAGAAGAAGAAGAGGGACAACAAGAAGAAGAAGGACAAGAAGAAGAAGGAGAAGAAGTACAAGAAGAATGGAGAAGAAGAAGAAGAAGAAGAAGAAGAAAAAAAAGATGATGAAGAAGATTTAATCTAATTTTTGGTTGGGAAAAAGTTCCATTGAGCATGAACCAACTAAAATATGCCGCTTTAGACGCTCGCCTAGGCTTTGAGATAGCTAGGAGATTCTGGAAGCTAAAGGGCTACAATAGCAATGTTGATCGTCTTAACCTTAATAATTAGGTGGATGATTATATCTATGGAAAAATGTTGGATGAGCAATTGGAAAATGTACAATTCATTTGAGCCATATTGGATGACTATGTTTGAAAAAATGTACTCCCTTTGTTTCGGTTAACAAAGTCTATTAATTTTCGAATTTGTGATTTTTCAAGTATTTTGGCTTTTTTGAATATTTTAATCATCTAAAAATTAATAATTAAATTATATATAAAGAATATTTGAAATTCATTGGTGCTTATTATTCGTAATCATTGTTTCTTATTTTGTGAATTTATTTGGAATTTAAAAAAGTAATATTATATATTACCAAATTGTATAGGTTAATAGAATTGGTAGCATACTTCTATCAACAAGTTGCGAGCGCAGTCTTGGAAGCTAGTAGGGAAGGAATGGAGAACTTAAGCGTGCTAAGGGTGGAGCAGTGTGAGGATGGGTGACCGACCGGGAAGTGAGGACCACAAGTACTTGTAATTGATTTGAGATATAGAGTGAGAGCTATAAGTATCTAATTAGATATGAGATATGAGAATAGAGAAGATTAGATAATAGAGAAATAAAGATAATACAGAAATTCCGAAACAGAAAATACAATTTTATTCCGAATGGACCTTTAGTCCCGGTCCCTATTACGAACCGGGACCAAAGGTCCTCCAGCCGCTGCACATGCCCCGGGCCACGTGGAGGACCATTGGTCCCGGCTCGTAAGCAACCGGGACTAAAGGCTGGAGCCTTTAGTCCCGCATGGTTAGTCCCGGTTGCGGAAACCGGGATTAATGTGCTTTACAAACCGGGATTGAAGGCCTTTTTTCCACCAGTGGGTGCCCGGCGGCTTCTGGCTGCCCGAGGGGATACTGAGGCGCGGCTTCCCGGCCGTGCATGCCGGTTTGCTCGAGGCCCACCGACGTCCTCCTCGCCACCTACCCCAAGTCCGGCACCACGTGGCTCAAGGCCCTCGCCATCGCCACCGCCCACCGCGGCGCGCACCCGCCGTCCGCCGACGACCACCCGCTCCGCCGCCGCAACCCGCACGAGTGCGTCCCGTTCCTCGAGTTCGACTTCGCGATCGCCGACGACGCCGACGCCGTCGCGGCCGGCCTCGAGGCGCTCCCTTCCCCGCGCGTGCTCGCCACGCACCAGCCCTTCTCCCTCCTCCACAAGCGCCTCCTCGCCTCCCGGATCGTGTACGTCTGCCGGGACCCCAAGGACGCGCTGGTCTCTAACTGGCTCTTCACCAGGAAGGAGTCGGACAGCTATGGAGTCGACGCGGCGTCCTTCCCGCTCCAGGAGGCCTTCGAGCTCTTTTGCGCGGGGCGCTCCATCGGCGGCCCGAAGTGGCGACACGTCGAGGAGTACTGGGAGGCGAGCCGCCGCGAGCAGGTGCTGTTCCTCAGGTACGAGGAGATGCTCCGCGACCCCATGGGGAACCTGAAGAAGATGGCGGAGTTCATGGGGTACGCCTTCTCCCAGGAGGAGGAGGAGCGAGGGGTGGTGGATGCGATCGTGTTGCTGTGCAGCCTGGAGAAGCTCAACAACGTGGAGGTGAACAAGACCGGGCGGACGGGAACAGGAGTCAGGGGCAGCGGCTTCTTCCGGAAAGGGGTGGCCGGGGATTGGAGCAGCCACATGACGCCGGAGATGGGGAAGATGGTGGACGAGGTTGTGGACGATGCACTCAGAGGGTCTGGTTTTAGCTTCGCCGACTCAACTCCGTCGAGCCGCTGACCTAGTACATTAGTACTACCAGTCAGTGTTAGTTTAATCTTATTCATTTTATTTGCATTCAGTTTTTTCTGTGCATGTACACTAGTGCAAAAATGGACATCAATACCGGTTCCAGAGGGGCATTTGTACCGGAAATCAAACCGGTACAAAAGATTCGGGACAAAAGCCCCCCTCTTTGTACCGGTTCCTTACAAACCGGTATTAAAGGGGCCTCCACGTTGGCTCCAGGAGAGTGTAGGGCTAGGGACCTTTGGTACCGGTTTGTAACACGAACCGGTACCAAAGGAATTCAGGGTTTAGGGTTTTAGGAGGGGTTTAGGGGTATCGGACCATTTCATCGTACGAGGATCGCGTCGATGCGCCAGAAACGCGTTTGGATTTAGGAGTACATGAAGATCAAGGTAATGCATATCAACTTGGTGCATATAATATAACACATGTAATTGCATAAGATCGCAAATTAAGTAGTACATGCATGAAGATCGATCTTCATGCATAGTGGTACTCTCCGAGGCATACTATCTATTACATGTAGCATAGTGGTACTCTCCGAGTCAAGCTATATATTACATGTAGATCTTCATTCATAGTGGTACTCTGCGAAGTTAGGTATGACGTCCCGAAGGAAAAATCCCGCCAATTACTTTGAAGCGGTGCTCGATTGGGAGCCTGTCACGCTTTCTTGCCAACTGTAAAAGAATGATATTCAAATGAATACATGAGCTATGTATATATATATATATATATATATATATATATCAAATCACAATCAAACAATTATGACTAAAACTTAGCACAAGTTATGGTAACAAAATAAATTTGTGAATATTGTTTTCGTACCTCTCTATTCCTTTGATTATTCGTTCTCTCACTGACAATCTTATGGATGTTCTCGCAAACATAGTATCCACATAGATTAGTCCCCTCAGGTTGTTGCGCACATTTCTGTACAAGAATATAATTCAATCAAATAATAATCAAGTATGATAAAGGTGTGTGACCTAGGTAGTACTACTTACTTTGTTGCACGCCATATCAGCTTCGGTTTCCATCCACCAGTCGGATCTTCCTGGATGAACGTTTGCCATACGCTGCCCGACAAAAGAAAATGCATAAAAGAGTTATTAATTTGTTGATATCAGGAAATTAACAAAAAAAAACCGATAAGAATTAAAATTACCTTTTGAGCATATCAAAAGCCGACTTGTATAGTATAGGCTCTTTGGTTAGTGAGTCATAGACTTCAAAATCTCCATCGTACATTTTAATGACGATAAGAATAAATTGGAATCTGCGCACGTTTAAATATGCAGTGTCATAGATATAAGTCATCAGTTAAAATTTTAACATATGGTGAGCAAAATAGAATGTGTTATAAGACAGTTACACTTACTTGAAGTTGTAAGGCCAAAGTATTATTTTTGTCACGTTGTCGCTTCAAAAACCTTAGCAAAGTCTCTGGTGTATCCTTGTTAAAGATGGGATCTCTTCTATGGTTTTTTCATGCATTGTATCTGGGTCAATGAACCCAATGTCCGTGATTTCATCCCTTTTGCATTCGAGCTTCTTCGATCTGCATAATATAGCGCACAAAAGATTAAATTGAGGATAATTTGCAGACAAAGAATGAGCTGAGCTAAAGACTTCTCAAATTATATTAATAAATCACTTACAGACAATAGCAACTGATGATAGATTTGTCGATGGCCCGGAGATTGTATAACTGAAAAAGTTCGAGGAAGTCAACGCTCACAGAGTATTCTTGGAAGTAGTGCTCATCCTTAACTCGCACCATGATACAATCAATCCCTCTCTTTGTGGCATTAGTGTACCACGCATTCAAATTACGCATACATGTTGGTAGCGACCTGATATTCTCGACCAGATCTTTCCCTTGAACAAATTGATATACTACTTCAGCGATGGGGTAATCAATTGTGTTTTGTCGAGAACTTTCAACGGCCTTCTCGTCAAACACCTTGAGAGGGGGGACCGATTGAACGGGTTGTTCTCCGAGCTGGTACACTTGTTTCCTAGTTTTCGCCGAGACCACCGATTGATCGGGTTTTTTCACCTCCACCATAGCGTCATACGACTTTTCAATAGAACGCCTATAGTCAGATGGCGGCGATGGTGGAGGGTCATATAGATTCTCAACGGTACGAATAACTTTCACCGGATCTAGAGTCTTCTCAAAAGGTATCTCTGGCACTTTCTTAGCAAAATGTTTTGCCACCTCGGACTTAGAGATTTCGCTGCATTCCTCGATAGTTCTTTCCCAAGGTAACTTCTCGATAGGCGGCAGTGGTTTCTCCTTTCTAGGTCTCTTCCTAGGCGGCGTACCGTTCCGCTTAAAAAACGCAGTCTTACGCGGAGGATCTCGAGATGGTGGACTCGCGCTGGGGTCCCTCTCCGGTAGGTGTGGACTTTGCTGCTCATGTGGACTGCTACCAGGCGGAGTCGATGGCCATTGCTGCTCATGTGGAATTTGCTGCTCATGTGGACTGCTACGAGGAGGAGTCGGTGGCCTTGGCAAAAGGACGATGTATTTCTTGGACCATATGGCGAAACCGCGCTTGACATCGGCCAGTGTCTTCTCTTCGTCACCTCCAGGAAAATCAAG